>JABBOT010000003.1:25731413-27052726 GCA_016165875.1 Acanthopleura granulata
CACAATGTGAGCTGAGGATGTACTCAAGTCTCTCTCTGTCTTGCCTAACACCAGTCTAGGCTGCATCATATATTTTATGGCTGCTGAGTATTTACCTAATTAAGAAAGTAATGGCTGTTTTGTGCATGATATGTTTTATACATGTTACGAGACTGTTACAAGTTGCCACATTCAAGAGTATTTTGTGGGTGTGGTGGTCAAACTTTCATACCAGGTAAAACCAGGTGATCTTTCAACTGTTATGTTAACGAGTCTGTTATACATGTGATTACAAGTGTTTGAAAATTGTAAAGGAAGTGATCATTATATTATAAGATGATGTTTTATTTACAATAATAATAAGAGAGACTGTTAAAACTGCAATTGTTAAAGTGTTAATTGTATTGGAAGTGTATTAAGCAGGACAGCTGATCTAGTCTCTGTAGATTTACATGTGAAAACATAGTGCAGTGGTGTGCTCTAAATTATATACCAGGTAGCTGTATGAAGGGAGACAACTATGCCAGAAAACCCCCTTGTATCTATCTCATTGATGTGCAATAACACATACTGTAATGAAGGCAATTTTTAACATTAATATCCTGGAACATATGAAATTACATTGGCTGGGCAATTAAATTAAACTGCTGAGGTTGACATAAGCTAAAATTAAGCCTGTGTAATATGCAGAGTGCTGCTGGTAGAATGTTAAGGAAGTGGAACAAGCTATCTTTCAGTCAGCTTTGAAACAATTATTTGAGAAGTCATTGACATCATAAATGTCCTGTAAAATCTGTGTAAGTATTCAAACATTTGACTTACATCATGTCTTCTTGTATTTCACTTCAAAGCTACATGTACACAATCAGCAGGTAATCTAATTTGGAATGGGTTACCAGCATAAAAGATGGCCTCTTCCACTAGAACAGTTTTAACCTCTCCTTATTTCATAATCATTTGCCCTTGTGCAGAGATAAGATGTGGAGGGAACTGCACAAGGCTATCATCTGCTATTTTCTTTTCGTTGCAAAGAAGGACAGTTGAAATCTATACAGAAAGTGATCAGTGTCGACATTACACTTAGTTCATGGGAAGTGTTTGCTTAATTCTTCAGGTATCGCTGAAAGATTGTTGAAGTTTTAACTCTCATTAGTGCTGGTTTTCAATTATACATGTTCCTCTGCTGTTCATATTTTTTATTGTTACAATGTGTGCATTTCTATGATCGATTGTTTCAAATAAAATTGTGATGAGAAAGAAATGATTGTTTGTATTCCTTTTTCAGGTGGCTTAACACCTGCCTTATACGTATATCTGTGTATTTTCTTTTCTATCCGATTGACTTGGTTTATTTTTTTGGCAAATTTCAAATTTTCCTTATCAACTTAGAAATGTCCTGATAAATCTTTAAATTGAGCAGGGGTGCTGAACAAATTTCATTCTCACTATGCCAGATGTCATCTTCTTTCATATCTTTGCATTTTTGGTGGGTAATTCGTGCTCAGTTCAAGTACATATACACTGTACTATGTTTCGAACAGTGAGGTGCTACAGGAAGATCAAGTACTCATCTCAAGTGCGCTCTGCAGACATGAAGTCAGAAAATCACACAACTGGGATTTCTATAGGAACAACCTCTGAAGGAAGATACATGCTGAGAGATTTCGTAGGATATCCTAGTAAAAAGCAACCTGTAATTGGGTTGATC
This sequence comes from Acanthopleura granulata, assembly GCA_016165875.1. NCBI lineage: Eukaryota > Metazoa > Mollusca > Polyplacophora > Chitonida > Chitonidae > Acanthopleura > Acanthopleura granulata. The sequence continues at coordinate 25,733,101 of JABBOT010000003.1, forward strand.
TACCTGCTGTGTTCAATTCAGTCAAGGATCCTGTTGGAGCAAAACAACAAAGAACCACTGACTGGCCACTAATGAGCTTTTGATGTGATTCTAACTATGCCAATACCTAGCATATGACTGAATGCCAGATTGGATGCGATGGTTGGAGCTACTGCATCTTCTGTTAGGGCTCATGGTTTCAACTCCAAGCCAGGTAATACCACAGACACTGAAAAAGCAGTTTTTTTCATTTTGAAGTGGCCAAAGGGTAAGGGGTGTTTGGAGCCTTCTCTGCCTGGGTGGAGAGACACCTTCGGTGTCTGGGAGGAGTGAAAAGTCTGGGTCCTGGTTGTGAGATCCAGGTTGGGTTACACATCTGGTGTCTGAGCTGGTGGCATGTCTGGGTGAAATGGCATGTCTGGGACCTGGGTATTGTGGTATAATTGGAGCCTGGGTGGGGTGACCCGTCTAGGAGTGGCCTGTTTGATCTTTGGGTGGGTGGTACGGCATCTCTGGGTGGGCTGGCTTGTCTGAGTGATGGCATGGCATTTCTTGGTGGGTGGTATGGCATTTCTTGGTGGATAATTTGGTATGTCTGGGTGGGTGGCATGGTTTCTCAAATAGCTAGAATGGCATTTCTGGGTGGGTTGACCTGTATATTGTCTGGGTGCCATGACCTGTTTTCTGCATGGATGGGATGGCATCTCTGGGTGGGTGCCCTTTTAGGGTATTTCTGGGTGGGTGTTAGGGTATCTGGGTGTGGTGACATGTTTTGTATATTTTGCATGTTGTTTCAGTGAGGTAACAGGAAGTGGATCAGTGGTGAAGTGTGTGAGCTAAGACAGCTGATACTTGAGGTACAAGTTCAATCCCAGCCTTGAATAGGGAGCCCCTAAATTCCACCAGTGCCATTGTTTGAGCCGCCTCACTGACAGTCTGTAGTCCGCACGTGGAGCCATTTGTGCAGCCCTATGTTTGTTGAATCTTTCACCAATATGGCATGCATGTCACCTGCTGGAACAGTTTGTCAGCTACAATGGTCGCTAGTTGACCGTGAGCTCTAAGGTTTCCTCTATCCATGAACTGACCCCCATCGTATTGTTGATCAAATAAATAATTAAATTTAGTGAGGTAGCAAACTACCAAAAGTAACAGCACTGGGATTGTCCTGCTACAAGGAGATACTTTTGTGAATTGACAGGAATAATGCTGAATGGGGCTTTAATTCTAAAGCAAACAAACCAATATACAGAACTCTGAATGTGAAGAACTATTGGATGGTTTAAAATCTACGAAACCAAGATATTATAAACTTAGGATAGCACATTTAATGCAAATTGTGTACCTCAAATGCAAAGCCTATTCTCTTAGTACATGTATAGATAAACAAACTGATTCAAACAGCAAAATGACAAATAAATACAAACCAATAAAGACATTCAGGAATAGTCAGTCTGCCAAAATGTTTTGCAGTTCACAAATTTGTAGTAGGGCAATCATTCTAGTACGTCTACATACTGATCACGTCTTTCAATCGAATCATAAACAATGTGTTTCAATGTAAGCCGCATTTTTCTACACTTGAAAACAGAAGTCAATCCCACTCCGAACCAGGAATACTACTAGCATGGAGCTAAAAAGGCCAACTATCATTCAAAAGGCTTACCAAGGGTCTCCAAACTTTGTCCTTTAAACCACTGGCACATTTAATAATTTGGTATTCTCCAATAATGTGGGAACAAGGCTACGTTTTCTGCTGTATACAATCACGATGAGTGTAGATCGAGGGAGCTTTCTCCTGCTCTTCTCCAGGGATTATTATTTTCAGCTTTTGCTACACAACACCCAAAACCTTCCTTTTTCACCATGTAGATGTAGTTGTAGTCAATGTTTTACATCCTCAGAAAATGTCTTATCCTTACCACAGTTGTGAACATGTCACTCAGCGTGGAATATGGATTAAAACATACTGAAGGAATGTAGCAAATTATGTTATTCTATACAATTTATAAATTATATACATTTATAAACTTTATTTTTTTCTATTTTTCCACTAAGAACTAACTTATCTAAGGAAAAGAAATGAGACATCACATGGGCCAAAAATTATGGTTTTGGACCACTTCAAGTAACCTACAAATATTTTGTTTTGCTTAATTTTTCCCTTGTTTCAAAATTAAAAAAACAAGCCCCAAAAATGAGGTTGGTTCTGGCCTTTAAGAATTGTTCCCTTTAACAATCTGTGCTCTATAGTTTCATTTACTTATTTATTTGATTGGTGTCCTATGCTGTACTCAAGAACATTTCACTAATAGAACAGCAGGCAAAGTTTACAGAAAACCTACGACCATCTGCAGGTCTAAGCAATAAAACTCATCTGGTGGACGGATTTAACTACACGTATGCAGCTGCCTTTACAAGAGTTTTAACACTGAACATGCCAAAAGATTTGGACAGTAACATGTTCAAAATGTACACAAATATAAGAAAATATTGATTAATATACAATCTAGTGTATATGAGATCAGTATATTTGTCACCATCTCCATGAAGCTTCTCCAGCAGGGGGACATAACTCTGAACATTTAGATCGGGGGAGACAACCACAATTCTTCAATCTACCTTCTACACGCCTGGTTTCAAAAATCCCCCCAAAACTCATGCTTGTAAAAATATATATATATTAAATATATATTTTTAAGTCACAGTCATTCACGTATATTTTCTTTTTTAGAATATCAAGAAACCTTGACGACATCAGTAAATTGTCCAGGTAACTTGTTTCATCCTCTTTTGCCCCTGCATTGAGTCAGCAATAGCTTGTCTGGATTCATCTGTAAAAGAGAGATCACAAAAACTGAATACATTAGAACTACAATGTAAATAGTAATTTGAGATGAAGGGAACTTAAACACTGGTGTATTGTCTATTACTATACAGATATATGTATTACCACCTATAATTTCTTTCAAAATTCTTTGAATGCCATGATCAAAATATAAATCAGAGGAGGTCATTTTTTTCTATCTCCAACTTATAAAAGATGCGAAATCTGTGAATGCCATATTCTGACAACACATCATCCTACATTGCTTTTGGGATACCTGAACTCCACGGAAAAAGCAAGGGCTTTGGCATAAATTCTCACCTGTTATTTTGGGACAGCCATGGAAGAGCAAAATGGATATCTGTGGACAATAACTCAACACAGCCTCCACAGACATATCTGTCAACAACTTACAGCTGTCAATATGAAGCTCCTGTCAACAGGAAGTTTGGTAAGTCTACATTACTCAGGCACAAAAAACCAGCAAATCATTCTGTTCTGTAGAGGTCTTTTAAACTGCACACAACAAAAGCCATTTGAAAATCTGATTTGTTAACACTGGTGGAAACATATTGATAAAACACTGAACACATCTTTAAAGTGAAAGACTACACAAGAAGGAAATTATGGTGGGTGAGAAAGATCATTAAAATTGTATCTGAAAATTTCTTCACTGTTTTTTTTTTTTTAGATTTCTTTCACCAAATTAAACACAGTCAATTATCAACATGGTTTTATGGACAACATGGATAATTTGGTTCACCAGTGATGTCACAAAACTTTTTGTACACCTTTATGTTTAGCTCTGAATAAACTTCTTGAGAAGTGTAATCTTGCAATGTATTTCTGTGTGTGAAAAAGCTAACATGACATCAAATTTATTCTTTAGGTGTGATGTCACTGGTAAACCACATAATCAATATGGTCCATAAAACCCATTTAATTTGGTTAAACAAAAGTCTACAAAATTGGGTGATGGTATTTTAAGACACAGTTTTTTATGGTCTTTTCACTCATCAGTTTTGTGTGATCTTTAAAAGTACAGATGAGAGCTCATTGTCACAAATCCTCTCTCTCTTTCTTGTGTAGGTAGTGATTAACTCTTCCAAACTTGATCAATTTTATCATGTACATGTACATATTACCGAACATGATTTTTACGATATTTTCAGTCAGGTATAGCTTTTTCATAAATAATAATAAAAACACTAGCATTAGGATATTACAGATATCTTAGTTCAAATCAAGAGAAACATTACCTTCAGATTTTGAGAGCAACAACCACTCACAAGTCGTAGTATTCCTTCATCAGTAACCTGTAGGGGGGGGGGGGGGACAAACAATGACAATGACAAAATGACCAATTAGTGTTACAGGTAGTTACACAAGAGTATGTTGAAAAATACCTTCCCAACATGTAAGCAGTTTTGTGAGACAATATTACAAAAAACAATTTTAGATACAGTCAGAAACTGAATGTGTAACAAAAGTGGTCTACATCTTCTTGTTTCTTTGCTAAAATAACTTAATATGTAAAACCTGTAGAACAATGGTAACCTCTTAAAAACTTCACTTGGATTGATGGATTTTGAATACGTTTCTCTCCTTATAAATATGAAAATAATTGACAAGGGACCTATTTATTATTTTATATAATGTAAATGTTTTTAATTACATAAGCTTTCTAACCAGCTAGGGAACAATTAATTCTTTAATACTACCATACATGTATACAATTTCTGTACCTTTCTAAAAAGGACCAAAAGTTTTGTTTTCCGAACAAAGTTATTCCAATAGATGAAATTCAAACAACAACAGTAACAAGAACGGTTATGAAAACACATCACACAACAGAGTAAAACCTACATTTGTCCTGGACAGGTTAACACAGGTGAGATATTTGGAGTTCTGACCCAGGGATATAAGTGACACATCAGTCAGCTGACAGCAACCACCCACATTCAACTCCCTCAGCTGTTTACAGCTCACTGATAGGCTGATGATGGCCTCATCTGTCACATTATCACAGCGACGCAGGTATACAATCTGCAGATTGGGGCAGTGACGTGCCAGGGAAAGAACACCTGAAATATTTTCAAGAACCACTCGTTTGTCATTTTGACAACAGCCAAGGCAATCAATCAGCCTTTAAAGGTGAACAAACATGTATATAATGAACATATGAAAAGAACACAGGGAACAATGAAATAGTAGACAGTTTATACATAAAGTTCTTGCTTAATACATGGACGTTCAGAATGGTTTCAATCTTGTGATACTTGTGCAGACAGCAAAATTCAGACCTTAAGCAGAACCCCACTTACTCTTAAAAAGAGAAGAAAAAATCCATTTTGTAGAAGGAAACACAGATTCTGATAACACTTGTGTAATATATCTGCTGACCTGTAGTTGTAACGTTGAGCCGGTTATGTTTGGCAGAATTCAGGTCTATCTTCCTCAGCTGTGGGCAAATGTGAACGTGCTCCAAGGCCACATCTGTGACATCACACTCACTTAAATCCAACACTTTCAATTTATCATGAAGTACCTGGTTATAAAAATAACGTGCTGTAACAATTACAAGAACCAATGATTTCATCTATTTATTGGATTGGTGTTTTACGCCGTACTCAAGAATATTTCACTTTCACTATGGCGTCCAGCATTATGGTGGGAGGAAACCCACGACCATGGAAGGTTGCTGGCAGATCTTCCCACATCCGACCAGAGAGGAAGCGAACATGAACTGGACTTGAACTCATCCCGACTGCATTGTTGGGAGATTTCTGCACTACCTAAATGAGGCACGGAGGCACCTCCAGAACAAATGAGGTATATAATAATATAACAATAGTTTGAGGAATTTTTAACATAACAGACTTCCATTAGGTATGGTTCACTCATGAGGTGCCACCCGGAGGTTACATCTAAAGGAAACCTAGTAAACCATGTCGGGCACCCAGAAGACCATGAGGGAATCTTAGCAGACAATAAAGGAAATCTTGCAGCCCAAATAGGAAACCTAACACATACTGAAGGAAACCTAGCAAATAATGAAGGAACCTAGCAGAAACAATGAAGGAATCTCAGTCCCCCATGAAGCTGACTGTCAAGGAAACCTTATAGTCCATTTAGGAAACCTAGCAGATGATGAAAACCTCAAAGACCATGAAGGAAACTATCGCACCTGTTAATGACTCAAGTTACACATTCTTTATATAATGCTGGAGTCTGGGGTTTTTGCCAGAGAACAAAAAAAAAGTCCGTTTGTGGGAAGGCACGTGTGCCCGAGGGGGGAAGCGCAAGAGGGGGGTACCCTGCACTTCCTTTTGCTTCATATACCTCTGAATTTCACTGGATAACTAACACTCTACTGTTAAAGACATTTATTTCTGCTCAGACATATGGTGAATGGCAAATTTACTGAAATCAACCCACAAAAACAGAAGTCTATTTGAAATATTGCTGTCATCATGGCAAACAGTTTGAACAAGGAATTTTAGGCCTTTCATAATTGTTACAGCTCAAAAAAGATTTGTATCAAAATGATCGCGAGAAAATCACTGGTCTGGGTAAACGAAATGAGACCGCTTATCCATGGCCATGTGTTTGCCTGTCTGCTATGGGATAAACCATTGCAATGCATGCGCTGGAATTCATCGGCGTAAGAATTCTCGGTATTGTTAATAGATTGATTGGTTGATTTAGCAATATTACACCTAATTATACGTTGACAAAGTTATTAATGTAGAAAATATATATTGCCAGGCCATGAAATTTGGCGCTAACGAAACGTATAATTGTGTAGAGCGATAAATCAGTTTCACCGCTCTGTCCCTCGGCAAGGCGCTCAACGTAGCGACGGTTTTAGGCTGTTCGCTCCGTTCGGCTCCGCAAAGAGCCTCACTGACCTACACTTAACTTAGTCCATCTGGACGGACACCTCTTTTGCCCATTTCTATGTTGTTTTCTGGTTGAATCTCAAATCGTATTTTCTTAATTTACTTCCTTTTTTGTCAATTTTGAATACACGTAAGTTTGTGAGACATGAGCCCAAACCTCACCGGGAGCAGTTTTATTGACTTCCATTTCAGTGATCCACTGTGATTTTGTTGAGCTTCTGTGATGGATGAATGTAATCATTTTAAAATAACACCACAAGTCCATCTGATGATTGCAATAAATGTCAGAATTGTGTCAATATGGACATGTGATGCCGTTGTGAAATGCAACGACAGATTCAAGAACAGCAGGGGCTGAAATATCCTACAAAGCCCCAGGGGCCATTGGCTCCTAAAAATCAAAATATTACAAACCATTTATGAAAAGGAGGAGCCATAAATTAAGAACTTATCAGAGAGCCATGAAATTTTTTTTTTTTAATTTTTTATACATTTCTTTTGCTTGATACACACATGCCAGTTCAAATTATAGTTCTGCATAGAGCTTAATAAATGAAAGGATTTAATAACTCATTAATCTTAACAGTTTAACCAATAAGTCCACTGGTAATTGCAGAAGAAACAACCAATACTGTTGTGACAGTCCTAAATTTAAAAAAAAAGTGAATCAGTTCTTCAACTAGTAACTGTCAATGAAATATCCTTCTGTATTATTTAGCACTACGCATCCACATTAAGACAATAAAACACAGCTGAATTGGTCTGGTGTCACGTTTGTTTTGATCTATTTCTCAACTATACAGCATGTCATTAAGTATCAGAGTCGGAAGACATGTCCATGCCGGAGGGAGAGCTAAATTTTCTGGCTTCATATTTTTCAGTATGTTCTCGATTTTGCCCCAGTTTGCCATCTTTCAGCCATTCCAATACAGCAGGTTTGGGGTCAAATGTGGAAATGCTGTCCTGAGACATGTGAATGTGCATATGATCACACAAGACAGGGCTGGTCAGGCAAGATCTGTAGTCTGTCTTCACACGATTCATCCAAGAAAAGCCTCTCTCTGCCTCAGCTGATGATACTGGGATGACCAAATAAATTTTGAGCAATGCCAGAATGTTGCTGTATTCTTTAGACAGATCATTGTCTCTGAGAACCTTTTCTTGACAATTTGGAAAATTTATGTCAGAGTTCAGGGAGTGCACAATTTCATGAACAAATCCAGATGCATCAGCTTTCTCTACATGTTTACAAGCTAAGAACTTCGCGCATGGTTCAAAGTCCTTGTCCAGAACTCGGACATACACTACCTCCTCTTAAATAGCCCCGATGTCAGCGGAGCCATCAGTTATCAGTGAAAAACCTAACTCCCAACAAGAATTGATGCAACCTCTTTTCCGTACATGTAAAATATGTAGTGAATAAAGTTCTTACCCTGTTTGTTGCTACAATAATGTCTTGTCAAGGTACTCTTAAAATCTGCAGCCTGAAGCTCACACAGCTGCAGTTAATCACTAAATGGCTTTCAGCTTCAAAATATGCTGTTCTAAATTGTTTTTTCACGCATTTCTGATTCTGCTGCATTCATGGCTTGTGGACCAAGTAAAAGAGGAGTAAAAGAAGATTCAGCTGCTAATCTCTGTGCCTTGCAAATGCAGATGTGTGTGTCACTTGATTGATGTTTCACTATCATGTCCAGTTTAAATGAGCTGGATTCATCAACAAAACTACAAGACTCCTTTTCGAGAGCCTTCATATTTTTGGCACAGTGAACAGGTCATTGTGCTTTTCGTACTGTTGAAAATGAGCCATGGCCTGTCATTTTTCCACGATTAGTTAAAATGACGCTTGGGTGTTAATTTTTTCCTCTCTGCACGGTCTGCATCATCCAGTGTTTCATCCCGATGTGTTTGTGCCAGAGGGTTGTTGGTGTTGTTGCTGCAACTTTAATCGCCACGTGCCAATGCAGGAAACGGCAAATCAGTGATCTTGGGATCTGGTCTTTCACTATCATTACGAACATGTTGCAGCTCATTTGCGGAATCATTTCCTCCACCATCTGCTTTTGCAAAAAAGTTTAGTTTGAGTTGCTTCCGCTTTGCTGTCATTGCTGGATGCAAAATTTACAACGGTTGCCGTTCGCTATGGCAAAGACCTGCTTGCCCATGCCCCACGAACTATTTAACTAGGTCATCATTCAACGAGGTCACACACTTGGAATATTTCTCAGAGGGTTCAGTAAAGCTGCATGAAAGGTTTTTTTATTCACTGCCTACCTAAACAGAAACCTGCAGTAGGAAAACATTTGGAATTTATACATGTATCTGTGAGCAAATTGAAAGCCCATAAACAGCTCGCCAAATGGTGAGTAGCTTGAAGAAATTCAGGGGCCTGAACAAAACTTCACTCGCAAATGGCGAGTTGCCGCCCGAGTATTTCAAACCCTGAACAGGACTCGTTGGTGAACAAGTGGATACATAGGAGTGTGGCGAGTTTGCAGTTATCACTTACTTATTACTGTCAACACATCTGGAAAAGAATTCAGATATTCCACGGGTGACTGAAAAGCTTTTTTTTCTTACTTGTTTTGCATGTTTGAGGGGGAATATCGAATTGGCTTCGTTTACAGGAGGCCAAATGGACCTAGCGGAAAACCTGTACAGCCCTAAAGATAGTCACCTAATAGAAAAAGCCTGTATTAAAACCATTAAGTTTTGTTTCTCTCAAATTATCACCCCAACTAATATTGTCTTATAACTTTCACATTCTTTCCTACTTGAATTCCTCAAAAGCTCTTTTCCTGATTAAAACGCTTATCAAAAGTCTGAGCAATTTCTCAAGACGTGGACAGAAAAATGAGTAAGTTATAAATTATGAGAAGATGGAAGAAAGTTCCCGCAAACTAACAGGATGTGATGTATCTGTACCTTCTTGATATTATCATCGGTGATGAGGCCTCGTTTACACATCAGGTACAAACACTTCCCCTTGAGGTTTGCAGGCAGACATTCCAGGCTGTCAGAACAGACAGGTAAATTGACCACCACAGATTCCAGTGATCTGAAATAATGAGAGTAAGAGAACATATTTCTATCTTGTATCACATATGTAATGTATGGTTCAAGAAAAATTATGGAAGGGCATGGAATTCATACTTTAACAATAGCTAGTCCTGAAGTGCATTACACCATCTAAAATACTTCTGAGAATTTTTCCCTCTTTAGCTTCTTTAATCGTTTTTATGAAAGATAAGAATAAGGGTACTGTATAGCTAAAATGCAGCGTAAAGATTATAATCTAAGTTTTCACGGACCAGTGTTTTTTGGTTAGGATCTTTACAAGCATGGAGGTGAAAGGTTTTGTCTGACTGCCAAACAGATAAACAGTGGTACTGCTAGTACCATCTAGATGAACTACATATCCAATTACTATCCTTTCATTACGTCTCAGTACACCTAATTTTCATTTATCCATACTTTACTGATTTGATAGAGGTTTTACACAAAAAACCTTGAAGTAAACCACCTACAGGCAACAGACAAACACTTCACATGAAGCTAAAGCCCAGCCAGCGTAAGTTGGATTCCAACGATCTCGGGTAGGCGCACACTGAGTGACAATGTCACTGACATGAAAAAGGCCGACTAATACGTGTTTCGATTTGGAAACAGTTTGACTGGAGAGAGGTGGTGATCACGTGGTTTAACTTAAATACACTACTGCCTCTTTCTAACCACAACAACACCACATGGCACGAGTGGTTGAAAAGATTTAAACGAAACCACCTGTTGGCCATGTTCGGGTAGGAATGTCATTGGGGTGTACATGAGAGGTATGAGATTGTAAGCGAATTTTACCAACTAAACCAGACATGTCAGTCATTAAACCCATGCTATGGCTTGACATTCACTCCTTTCGCGGTTGTGTGCAGTTGTAAATGTTTTACCTCTGCAGTAAAGGCGTCACAGTCGCACAATTCGACCACCCACCAACACAGGATGAACTCACAGCCGCCATGTTCTGTTTACAAACAAGGTATTTTCCACCAATCCGCTTGCGCTAAATCCGACACCTGCAGACAAGTAGTTTGAAGGTCATGTGACTACATGTTTACGTCACCAAAAATGGCAGACCATCCAAGTAAGCAAGATATCACTGCGATATTTAAGCGGTTAAGATCCATCCCGACAAACAAAGTAAGTATATTTTGTAGGGTTAGATTTTTAAGTATTCTGACTCTGTGTGGACTCGCTCTGGGGTCTTTGTGTTCCGTCCTTCGCTCTTTCTGTCTGGTTCCATCTGTACATGTTCACTGTGTGATATGGCCACGCACGTCACGGAGTGCCAGGTTGGCCTAAACCATACATTGAACGACTTGACTGGGACGTGCCCGGTTACCTGGTCCACGCTTGTCAAACACTTCTTATTGCTAACTGTTTTTTATGTGCTCCCACCAGTGAGTCATTTAAGCTAGACTCTTGGTTAAATTCCTGTATATGGCTGTATTTTATAAATGATTTGACCTGTATGATTTTAATTTAATTGACTTTTGCCAACGTTTATTGCCAACAGAGAACAAAAACATATGGAGAAGGAAGTTATTAACAGCAGAGTGTCCACAGTTGATTTCTATTCAGAAACACAATTCCAAATACTAAGTCAATCACAAGTTCGTTTTCGAGAAGGGCTTGAGGATTCGTAAAGTTCAGGTTGCTGGGTGTGTCTCTACTATGACTTTTATTTTACCACGGTCATGTGCCTGTGATGTGTTTTCATTGGTTTAGATATGGAATTTATTATTGGACAAAAAAAAAAAAATAGTGTACATAACCTGTGTTCTGTTCAGCGCCAAAAGTCTTACATGATTTTGTCATGTGTTTATCACACCGTCCTCACATAGGTGTATGTAGTTACTGTACGTGTTACCTTAGAATTTCTCAAGACAGTTACTGGTTTTGAACTTCCACCACACATCAATATTGGATCCGTAGGCAGACGTCTATAACACTGCAGCGTTCGGTTTGTTGTCAAAAACTGTGTTTTAGGCATAGTTAAGATATATTAATTTAGTAAGGATTCAGTGCACATGTGCATTTGTCCACTGGTTTTGTCACGTGGACAACAGTTGAAAAGGGGATCCTCTGTGCTGCAGTCACAGTTCAACAAGGCTCGTTCATGGAAGCATGAATGAACTGACGTCATGTGCAATTTGGAAAGCGACGAGCCCAGGAACCCCATCTTTACTAAAACCAGGGCTTGTTGTTTAAGCAATATTTCTTGTACACCCACTTAAACCTTAAATGAAATAGCTGTCACAAGTCTAAAGGTGAATTCCCAACAGAATAGTTTATATGAGATCATTTATAATTGATGATGACCAGATTACAAATATGACAATGATCACTTGAGATGATTTTTTTCATATCAGGAGTACAACACTGTTCGAAATGTCACCAGAGACATATATCATTAAAAGACTTGATTTGGGTTTATACTGTACTCTACAATATTCAGGTTGCTAATTTCTGACTGTCAAATGACCATAACAGTTGGTGCCTGACAACTTGTCACTTTCTATGACTGTCTACTGCCATGGATGTCGTGTCACATCTTGATTGGTGGTTCTTTTATTTTATGGTTGAACATTGACATTTTCATTTATTCACTGTTCTGCTTCAAAAATTGTGTAGAAGATCTGAGACTAGTGGCGCCCCAGTTTTTTTCTGAATGCATGGTCATTGTGCTGTGTGCAATACTGTAGTCTCTTAACCCATGTCATTTGAGTGAAACCTAAAACTTCAACAGGAGTCTGCTGCTCAGATGCTACTTCCTTTTCACACTGTAAGTCCTGTCAGCAGTAATATTGTTGATAGTCGCCAATACTATGACTGAAGAATTCATGTCAAATCTAACATTGTTGTGGAAAAGGAAGCGATCTTTTTTGAGGCTGCCATGCTATTTAAGATTTCAGTTCATTGGTGTGCACATCTTTCCCTGGTAACTGTCATGGGCCTGTTTCACAAAGTGATATTGGGCTTTAGTCTAAAATTGTTATCCAAATTAAACTGAGAAATACATGCATCACATCGGTCAAATTTGGACCACTGATTTCAGCCAAGTTTTAACATCCAACATCAAATAATTTGTTTTGTAGAAAAGAGTAGAGTTTTGGGCTTTGGCCCAAAATCGCTTTGTGAAACAGGCCTGTATAGTTCTGGTATTCTTGGTGGTCTCCCTTTGCCCAGCATGAAATGCTATGGTGAACTGATCAAATGCTATGTAAACAGTTAATAGTAATTGTAGAGTGTATTGTCTGACTTTTCCTGGGCATAATTGATAGGTTATTTTTCACCTTTCTGTCATATTGGATAAAGTATCAGATGACAGAGATCTACTACTGGCATGACGTATCTATTTATGAAATAATCTACCATCTACAGTGTATTTTTCATGATAAGAAACCCCGTGACAGCCCAAGATCTACAAGACAGACACAAATATTTGGACACATTTGCTGTTTCACTATATTATCAATTGATGGATGGTGTACTTTATCATTTCAGCAATGCTTTGACTGTGGAAGCAGTAACCCAACCTGGGCCAGTATTACATACGGAGTGTTCCTGTGTATAGACTGCTCTGCAGTCCACAGATCTCTTGGGGTCCATGTGACCTTTATTCGCTCCACCCAACTAGATACCAACTGGACATGGCTACAGCTGCGGGCAATGCAAGTGGGTGGCAATGCCAATGCAGTAAGTAGATCAGTCGTGTCTTGTACTTTGTACCAGTGTCTGTAATTTGTACAGTGTATGTGATAGGTGCTATTGTTTATTCATGACAGATCATCACTTTTTAAATTGTTCTTTTAACCATATTTTGTTTTCAGCATACCCTCTTAATTATATTAATATTAAGAACTTTCAACTAAAAAAAGATACAACAAAAACGTGCTAAAGTAAAGACAAAATTAAGTTTGCCTTCTAAGGATTTAATGGTGCCACTGCAGCACTAGTATATGTAGAGAGAATTTCATTTTCCATATCTAGTATTCTTTTCTGTCTTTGACCTCAGTCTGTTTTCTTCACTTTCAGACTGCGTTTTTCCGTCAGCATGGGTGCACAAGTACGGACTCCCAGCAGAAGTACCACAGCAGAGCTGCCAGTCTGTATAGAGACAAACTCCATCATCTGGCCACACAGGCCATGCGTCTTCATGGCACACAGGTAACATTTCATGGGCCATTCGTGAATTCTGACACAGGTCTGTGTGTATGTCACAGTTAACGGTTGTCTGCCTTTCTTAAATGGCTTGGTTTGAATGAAATTCATTTGCGGTGTGCATGCACTAAATGACGTAGGCTCTTAGATAATCTCAGGAAACGAGAGAGCTGTGTGAGGATTTCCCTTCAGGCTGTGCATTGGATGATAACAATGACATAGGTGTGTACATTTGGAAAAAGGGTTTACTGGGAGACATTTGTGCACAGATAACCTCGGTAGACCTGACAGTAAATTTTATTGGTCCACGTTTAATTGGAACTAGCACGGCAACATATGTCGTATACGTTGTGGTAGTTACAATGAACCGTTCTGTGAAACGCAGCCTTTTTACAGGTAATTTACAGCCTTGGGACAAAAGCGGGTGCATCATATGAATATCTAGCCATCTATGCTGTAGTTGGTATCCTACAATGGCAGCCTGATAAAGATTCAAATCAGCCACATCAGCGAATTTTATTTAAATTGGGAAAACGCCATTTTGACACTGCATATGTTTTTCCTGTTTTGATTTAGTTTTTCCGTGGGAAAGACGACAAAGCATTTGGACAGGTCAGCCTGTTATGTTTAGTGTGATCCTAACTTCATTTGCTGTATCTATATATATTTTTGCATGCTGCCATGTTTTGTGAGGCTTAGGTACACTTAAAGCCCTGCTGCTTACTCACTTTCATTTCTCACAAATGTCAGTATCTGTTGGTATGCAGAGCATACATATCACATTGAGTTTAACTTAACTATATTTTGAAAACGGATGAGAAATCATGGTTTTGGACATGCAATAGTGGGAATAAAAATATATTTCTGGTATGCTGAATAAACTTGTATATTTCGTAATTATTATGTACAGAGCGGAAAAAAAAAATCACTATATTTTCATCTGCACATTAACAGCAGTTCACTGGCACATGTAATCACCTGGGAAGGAAGTTACATACGTGATGTGGAATGATAATAAACTTATATTCATTGTAACCCAAAAGAATTTTTGTAATATTAGTTGTGGTTTGTTTCGCAGAGTAAACGGGAGAAATTTGATTTGGTTTATGCTACAGTCAAATTCTTGCATAGTAATTGCCAAGTACCTACACGTAGCAAGGTTCAGTAGTACTGTATCCACTTGTTTTGGCCCCATTTCTTGACGTGTCAGTTGGATTCACCCATCCATGAACCCAACTTTCAATTGGATGATTGAGAAATTCTCAAGATCACCAACCAGATATATGACTAGACATGTCCTTCCATTAAATATGTCACCTGAGCAAATTTGAGAACAGAAGACTTCATGTAACACAGTGCGACTTACTACTGTACACAATGTTGTTTGAAACAGAGTACTCAGAAATGACAGATGTAAATTTGGAAATTGTCTTGTTCAGTGACTGGAATGTAAAAAAATGTTTACCCTAAAAGAACTCACAAAGACATTTGTTTTACTGCAGTGATGTCTATATTTTAGAAATACTTGTAACCATTAATTCTTTGTTTGTGAATAAATGATTAGCTTTACATTTAATACATCTAGTCACCATTTTCCGAAGGTCACCAGTGCTGTTTAGCTGTCCTGATTGATATCCTACTGCTTTGCTGTCTAATTGTGTTTAACACCTGGTTGAAAAGATGAAGAACCAAGGCTTGTACTATATACATATATTTACCATATTTATTGTTAGTTGTAGCCCGAATAACTAAAATTAATATAACTTTATGAAGATCATTTTTTAGGTTTGCCACTCATGCTATTTTATGATATGTTTTTCTTAATCCCTGCTATGTAACTCAGTTGCCACCTGTTGTTGTACATGCAGATGTAGGTCTGACTAGTATTTGAAGTTGAAAGTTTAATAAGCTGATTTTATTTACTCTGTATTGTTGGTGAGGAAATATTTGTATGATGTAGCCTGGTTTAATGGCGGTTTCTGTGGCTCAGTTGGTTAGTGCACTAGTGCAGTGGTCGCTGTGAGTTTGTCCTCTCTGGCCATACATGGGAAGGTCTGCCAGCAACCTGTAGATGGCTCGTGGGTTTCCCCTAGGCTCTGCTCGGTTTCCTCCCACCATTGTACTGGTTGGCGTTGTATAAGTGAAATATTCTTGCATACAGTGTAAAACACCAATGAAATAAATAAATTAAATGGTTTAACGCCAATATTTTATGTTGTATAATCTCTGGCTCAATATTTCTGAAGAAAAACAACAACTACTTTTTGTATTTTTGAACAGAAGTTCATGTTTCGTTTCTTGTTTGGAACCAGGAAACTTTGGGTAATCTCATGTCATTTCCATAAAATTTGTCCTGTAAATTTATCGTGGAATCCAACCTAACATATCACTTTGCAATGAGAAACTCTGCATATAAAATATTAAATTCTCCTCGTAAAATGCAGAGGTTATGCAGTTGTCGCCTCTTTTTACACTGATGTATGCTTAAGAACTTTGTATTTTTCCTGACACTTATTTGTACTGTAACTGTAGTTGACTAGCTTAGTTGTGGAGTATTTATTTCATCATCAGTCTGTCCATCATCGATACACACTGTTCTACATGTCACTTCTTGCACCTGTATTCGAACCCTGGTCTGCCTGAGGGCACTTCAGCATGACCCACAACGCCAGTGCTCAGCTATTCTGATACATCTGCTGTGTTCCTAGATCTTTTTGATGTACAAGTACAGTATACATCTATATTGCGTAATCTCTCAATATTAGTGTTTCTTTTTCTCTCTTTGATGCATAATATCTGATTTGGGTGTTGATGGTTTGTATAATATCATCTTTACTCATCACAGTCAGCAGTATAAAAGTATGATTGTTGATAAAGTGGTTTTGGTGTGCCAGTAATTTTGGACATGCTGTCTGCCATGGGTAGACTCATTAGCGAGCGTTACGGCGTGATTATGGTATATTTATGACACGTAATTGAGAGGTAGAGGTCTATCAGCAGTTACAAATGCCAAACTCTGCTTGTAACTCTAACGCCTTATCTATGGTTTCACGGAGAACAACAATGAAGCTGGTCACTTGCCTTGTTTTTTCTCATGCCACCAGAAATGTTAACTAGCATAATACTAGTAATAGTATGCTGACACATGAAAACCAGGCTGTATCGAAAGCTGTGGTGTAATTTATCCAGTAAACCCTTGATATCAGAGATTTAGGTCATGTGCAGCCCTTGAGCTGATACACATGTATATTAAAAATAAAATAATAAAAATTTCATTTTCTTGATAAAGGAATGTTATTATAGAATGTATTGTAAAAGTGTCTGTACATTTTCGCCTTGAGGAAAGGTTCGAAAATCCAGGTTACATTCTTGGGAAATAGATTTGCATATGTATAGTTGGCTGAAACAATTGATCAGTTAAGAGAGATAACCTGTGTGCCAATATTGTGAGTGGTTATTTTGAAACTTCTTAAAACTAGTCTCTTCAAAAACACTTTCAATAATTGTATGATATGTTCTTGGCCTTGTTTTCAATCTTGTTTTTTGTTTCCTTACGCAGGTGAACGTAGATGCAATGCTGCCTGAAAGTCCACCCGCAGCTAAGGATGTAGACTTCTTCAAGGAGCACTCCGAGAGCACATTCCAGTCCGAGTTGATCAGTGAGACGGCCAGGCTTGTCGTGTCCGACCCGCAGCCTATCAAAAACGGCAACCTCGCTAAGACAGACACAGGTCCGTATACGTGGCTCAGATTTGTGCAAATTGACAATGAACCCACAAGTGCATTAGTACTGTTTCGGAACAATAGAATTTTGTGAACATCGGAGTTTATGGAACAAGGTCATAGGTGATTGTAAACCAAACCTTAGCTTAAATGCTGAGGATGAGAATGGAATGTTATTTTAAGTTACCATACTTTGTCTTTACTGTTACATATGAATGGAGCCTACTTGATGCTGAGAATGATGGCTCACAGAGACTGTCATTCACCAATCCAGTTGAAAGTTTGAATTCTGCTCTGAATGGTTTGGCAGAGGTTTTGAATCAGGAATTTTATCACATGCTTGGTGAAATTTGACGGTTAGCTCTGGGCACTCCTGTTTCCTCTCCCCATGAAAATGACTGTCGCCTCATATAACTGTATAATTCATGATTATGGCTTTGAACACTGATCAGTCGTGTAAGTCGATAAATAAACATTAATATATATATATATTTGTAATGATAGTTTGGATGAGTAAGAATTGGAACATGTTAATCCAGATCAGTTTCTGTATTTTTGCAGATGTAGACCCCAATGAAGGCCCAAGTGTAGAAGCTGCCCTCAGCATGTCACCGACGCAGGCCCAGGCTCAGGCCGGGCCCAGGAAGACAACCATTGGTGCACGCAGACCGGCAGGGGCCAAGAAAGGGGTGAGATGTGCAAACAAATCATTTTTGGCATCATTTTCATAATGATTGTATGCATAAATTCCATTGAAAAAAGTGCTGTTGTGGTTGAAAAGGTTAAAGATTGACATTATATGTGTTTTTGGTAGTTATTTTTTTTGTCAGTAATATAGTTTATTTATATGTAATCCTAGAGGGTTTTCATTCTTCGTGTGTGTAGGGTCACAGGAGCTCATGCCTGCTTGTTGTTAAGCTCTAGAGCTCATGGTGTTATGAAATCCTCAATAGGTCTGAAATACTAGTAATCTAGTCAGTCAGTGGTGTTCTTGGGTCCAAAGTTGTAAGGTTATCGCAACAAACTGACATCCCTTTAGGGCTGGAGCTTTGTAAGATAAGTCTGTAAGGGTTAATTACTGTGAAAGTGACACACAGAACATGGTAATATGACTTAGCTGTGAATGTATACACTGCCACGTGAGCTATGCGGAATTTGTAAGACTGTGGTATATGGAAAATGAGAGCTTAAACAAACAAAACAAATACGGATTCATGTTTGTTATGGTTCATACTTGTGACTGGCAGAAAGGCCTGGGCGCCCAGCGTGTGAAGACGAACTTCTCTGAGATAGAGAGCCGGGCGCAGGAACAAGACAAGCACAAGGAGGCCTTAGCTGCGGCAGAGATACAGCAGATGGCACAGACGAAGGAAGAGGAGGAGAAACGACAGTGAGTCTACTCTGCCATGATGAGATGTTTTCCATACTGTCCTACCACATACATGTACATTTCACATCAGATAATGTTTTTTTTTCTTTCTTTGCATGGACAGTCATTGGTGACAAGATTTAAGGGAAAAGACAACACTAGCCCTAGATATATATGTATCAATAAAGAATCCTATGCATAGTTCAAAAAGCGTCACTTTTTATTTGTTTGGTGTATTGCAGATCAAAGTGAGCAAAAATGTGGGGAAAATCGAACTGGCTACCATGCTCTCAATTTTAACTAATCAAGGGCGACATATTTCTACCGCCCGAAAAGACACCTGTTTCCGTTGTGACATCAGCAGTACATAATTCACTATTTTGCCATATAGTAGTAAAGTAGTGTTAAATCAGCTGTTTTTCTTGGGATTTCGAGTCAATTGTGATATAATTTAAAGCCATTTTCAATGAGAAAGTGATAGTGAAATACATTTGGGGTTATTATCCAAGGTGGACCAGGAGGCCACAATGTATGGCCTTTGATTGTAATAATAAACGGAACTGTAATTCACACACGAAAGAGTGTCTCGTCCCTCATACTGAAGAGCGCAGGGTATGGATGACACGTTCTGTATACAATATTTTTCTCATCACTGGAATCATTTACATACAGCTAGCAAAGATGTGTCCTGTGCTCTCGTGTGGTTAGTAAAACTAAATATTGGTTTTGTCTCCCTTCAGTTGTTTTCTGTCAGATACTGTTATGAACTGAGTTTTGTTGTCATGCAGACAGATATTAATGATATATTGCTGTAAACAGTTACTCTTGCACTGATTATAGTGTTAATTTGTTGTGGAAATTAACATGCATAATATAAAATCAAAGGGTCTGATAAATAGCAATGTTCATTTCACAGGGCCTCAATGAGGTTGGCATACAAGGACATGGGCGCTGAAAGGAAAAAACAAGAAGAAAAATTAAAAGCGTCAGATCCAAAGAAGGCCGCCCAGATGGAGAGGCTAGGCATGGGATTTACGGGGTCCAGGTAAAGACTTGTGTCCTTTGCGTAGTAGATTGGGGCATTTCTTGTAATACAGGGTACAGAATTGATGCTACCTGCAGTCAGAAGCACAGACACCAACATTAGAACAAGAAGTTTTACCTCTAAACCTATCTCAGTGAAATTTTCTTAGCTTCTCTCTTTCTGTAGAAAATAAAAAGTTAAAAATCGGACAATGGAGTACAAAGTTGCATGTGGTAAAGCTTCTGTGCGTATAAAGCATAGGCAGATTTGACTCTCTCTGTTAAAAATGCTCTTGTTTTTCTTGCTACCAATTGACTTACAGTTGCAGCTCTCACTTCATCAAGTGATATTTGTAATGAACATGCTGACTATATATATTATAAAGTATAACTTTTAAGAATATAAATATATTAATACAAATATTTTACCTATTAAATATTGTCTCACGATCATTGTTTTAACAATAGGGAAATAAAGAAATATTGCCATCGGAAAGCATTATTCTGTGACATGCCGTGAAAATTGAGTGGAAGCTGAGGTAATGGATTGTTTGTATTTTCCGACAATTTCAGGGAAATCAGCCATTCTGCTGTGAGTGACATGCAGACGATAGAACAGCAGACGCCCAGCGGGCGCGAGCCCAGTCGTTTTGACAACTCCTACAGAGAGCGACAGTCTTCACGTAGCAACAGGGACTTCTTTGAGGATGAGTTTGAGATGATAGGTGGCTTCGGTTCAGGACCACCCAGGTAGTTATCCCTTCAGGTTGTGGGAAAAGTTGTCTTTTCTTTACAGAGCTTAAGTTGGAATTTATTACTTAGAAATGCTAAGCGATGTTGATTCCAAAGCAATCGGTCGATAAATGTCTTCGTTTTTTTGTATTCGCTTTGTATGTAAGTTGGTTGACAACATGAAGTGGAGTTATTGGCCAGGCAGCATCTATAGAAACTCAGTATCATCACTACAGTGTACCTAAAATACCAGTGACTTGATATTAAGCCATGGTCATGAAAACTGTCCAGAGGTTGTACATGGACACTTCTTAGATTCAAGTATCAAGATGTAATGGACATAAGAATTCAATTAATGCCTTGAAATAATGTTGTACTTTTTGCATATGTTGATGTTCCCATTGTTGACATGGTTGTCTCCATGTATTTTTGGTTTCCTCAGATATAATGATGGCCCCTTCAGCTCTAACAAGCGAGATGACTATGGAAATTGGGGCGGCAAATCCAACTCTTCTTGGGATATGGACCGTTTTGACAGCAAACAGTCCAGTTACTCAGAGACGATATCCTCAAAAGATGATGACAGGTAGGTTCATTATGGACCAGCCATTATGTCAGACAGTATATTGACATGAAGGCTTCTGCACCAGTTGCTAATTCAACTAATGCATTAGAATTTTGTAAAAGAGTTGCTCATATTGGCAAGGTTAAATGAATTTCTCACAATCTAATTTCCTTCATATCATGTTATTCAGTGTATTCTAATGATATTTCAGTTTGTGCATTTCTGAAATGATTATGTATGTTTATAAATTTTCTGTTTCTTTGTTGCATGAGGTGATGTCATTGTGTGTGAAACTTGTTGATCTTTTGTGTGTGAAAGAATTATGTTTGTACTAATACAACAACACAAAGCATTTCATAATTAGAAATTGGAACTAACTTAGGCAAACATGGACGCTCCATTATGTACTATACATGTCACTAATTTTCTAATTTTTACCAACACCTCTGTTATCCTTGCTCCTGTAGTAGAGAAGATAAAACATCAGAGGAAATGGATGGGTATGCTTTCAGTATTGTATGGTTTATGTGATAAAGGTCAAAGTTCATGGGGTAAGGACAGTGGATGTTGAGGTCATGGGGTTTTTGCTCCTTTAGGTCAAGGTGAAGGTACGACACAATTACACAAGGTATACCCCAATACATTGTGTTTATAGTAAATGAACGTAGTTGTTAAGTTGGGTGCAATTCAGACTTTGCACTATTATAGAAGTTTCCCCTCGTTTTTTGTGGCATTGGGAATTTTCATTTCTTATTTTTTCCAAACCTTAACCCATATACATGTTCAGGTATGATATTGTGGGTGATGATGAAAAGACATACTGTCTCTGTAGGAATCTGGTATGGGACATCCACGGCTGTTAGTGTTATGATGTCAGAAATATGTTCAACTTAAAATTGGTCATTTAGCGCCCTGCATCGTGTGGAATATTAATGGTAATGCAGACATGTATGTGCATCATCATGTATCAAGGCCCAGATTCAGTTAGTTGACATTTGTTGTTTCTGTTGAGTCGCATTATGTGAGCTTGTATTGTGGCACATCATGTGGGCTTGTATTGTGGCACATCGTGGGAGCGTGTAAGCCACTGCAACATAGGAACACAGAGGGCGAGGGGAATTTTGCATCGGTGGCCTTGATCCTCGCTGGTGACAACTTCGAAATGAGAAACACACCTGCTGTGTTCCTTGCAAACTGCTGTGGTCTAACTATGTATGTATGTGAAGTCTGTCCATACAGGGACACCTTTAGGAACACACTTTGGTAAGGTTTGGGATAAACATGCACATAGAGGTGTCATGCAGTGATGTATGTGTCGAAGAAACAACATGTAGTAGGATGTGCATTTGGTCTCATCTTGTTTCATTACTATATGCTAACCTGTGTGGAAAACATACTTGTAAAATTATAAGTTTGATATCATGGGTTCTTTGTTGTCATGTGGAAAACAGAATTACAGCATGCATAATGTGTAGACTGAGTGGACATTAGGTCAGATATGTGTCCTTCTACATGTGGCATGCTTTGGGAGGAAGGAATTACTTTTGCATGCAAGCAGTACGATATTTGGAGAAAGGCAGTTTATTATGCAGACTGGACAGTGTGTTTTGAACATATTATGTTCACAGACAAAGTCGGAGCAGAAAGACGTATGCAGAGATTTCCACATCTGACGATGCTCAGAAGAAATTCGGAAATGCAAAAGCAATCTCCTCAGCTGCCTATTTTGGTAATAATGACCCAGATGTAAGTATAATAAAATGTTTCTCGGATTGAAATGATTTTTCTTGCCCTCAGGATCACTTTATTTATTTATTTGATTGGTGTTTTATGCTATACTCAAGAACATTTCACTGATACGATGGCTGCCAGCATTGTGGTGGGAGGAAACAAGGTATAATTCGTGATCATCTACAGGCTTCTGGCAGGCCTTCCCATGTACTGCCAGAGAGAAAGCCAGCGTGAGCTGGACTTGAGCTCACAGCAAACACATAGATGGGAGGCTTCTTGGTCATTACGCTGCGCCAGCACTCTAACTAACTGAGCCAGGAGGTCCCTAGGTAGACTTTAGGACACACACATGTGCCTATCCAGTATATTTTGAAATGTACAGTATGTTAAAAAGTATTTTACTTGGCAGTCTTCAGTTCAGATCTACTGATAGAAACTAAACTGGTTTCACTTGCAACTGGAGGTGTCGTCAACCATATGAGCTTCACGATGATGCATTCACTCATTCATTCAAACATTATGATGGAGTTTCAGTTTATAGACACCTGACATACATGTATGTGGCTGGCGTGTAATTCATTTATATGCTAAGGTGTCATCTTTGTTTCAGGGAAGTATAATCACTTTTGCATAAATTCACCTCGAACATTGCATGTAAATATTAGTGGGAAAATGATGCGTATTAAATTTTAAAATTCCGTCATCTTACCTGTACAGACATATAGAGCATTAACTGTTGTGCTTTGTTTCCACCCAACAGTTTGAAATGAAACAAAACCTAAGTAAGTTTGAAGGCAGTAGAAGTATATCCAGCTCAGACTTCTTTGGTAACGGTGCTGAGAGAGGCCGCAGCGGGGATTACGGGAGCGGTGGGCCCGATTTAGCTGAGATTAAGGAGGGGGTCAAGCAGGGAGTGACCAAAGTAGCCGGCAAGCTGTCCAGTTTGGCCAATGGCATGATGAACTCTCTACAGGTATAAACTTGGCATGACTCTTCCTGCCCAGCCACCCCTCTACCCACTACTGTAGCCTTACCCTCAGTTTGTTTAGTAACACCTTTTGTATAGATTTTCACGTAGAGCATGCCTAGTTCTGATGTGCTGTGGAGTTGACTTTTGGGGTTTAGGGGAATAACATGGCTGTAATACTTGTGGTTCACATGTATAGCAAGAAAAAAGCAGGTAACATTTTAAAGGTGTGTACTGTCTTTAAGACTTGAGTTTAATGTTTAAACAATGGATGAGTTTTGTGTAAAATGAATTGAAAATGTGTGAGATAATTGCATAATAAATTAAACAGGATGTATTTTCATTCATAAGTAAGTATCAGGTCTGCATAGTTTTCATTGTATTAACAGGAGAAAGTTTTCAGTTGGATTCCATCATCTTATTTATAATCCCCTGGCTTTTGCCTGTATTTATTAAGCTCCGGGTATGGTGTTAAACAGCAATCATATAAATTAAAAGAATTAAATCAGACCAGGCGAGTGCAGAACTTGTACAGTTTGTTAAATAATTTACTCATAGCAGCAATCACAATACCAATCAGAATTCTAACATTGAAAGTTGCTCTAGAAATATGCAGGCTTTGATATTGATAAAACATCTTTTCATGTTACATATACTATGCTCATACTAATTCTTGACTGTGACATTAAACAGTTATCAAGTAAGTAAATAGATAAGTATACTGGTACTAACACTACGTGCATCTACCATGGTATGAGACAAATAGCTGCTGTGACAGCATCAGATCTCTAACATCTAATGGGAACGAAAGTCTCATGCCATGTCACAT
The DNA here is from genome assembly GCA_016165875.1 of Acanthopleura granulata. Classification (NCBI taxonomy): domain Eukaryota; kingdom Metazoa; phylum Mollusca; class Polyplacophora; order Chitonida; family Chitonidae; genus Acanthopleura; species Acanthopleura granulata. Next base: position 25,757,966 of record JABBOT010000003.1, read on the forward strand.
CTTTTATATCTTTTACTGATAACCTGCCTTTGTTCGCTTCACTTACAGCGAAAATGACACACTTACACCAGAAGTAATTCATGAGTAAATGCGTGTGGTAAGAACTGTGGCGTGTTTTTCTGACCGCTGTATGTGGATACCCCAGTCGAGTGTCCTTGTCTATTACGAGTTTGTGTCAATGTAATGTTTCTGGAATCTCCCTGGGAGAAGCTCACCATGTGTCATCTTCACCTCGTCTGTGGACAGTGTGGGTGGTTGGTTGCAGTCAAATAGCAGCATTGCAGTTCCTCATTTGTGTTGCTTTCTTTGCTGAGGTGATAGAAATGAAAGGCAATAATGGATCATGGCCAGGAATATATTTCTGTTGGCAGGTTCATTACCTAAAATAATATATCATTATCTTTAAACCAGGCTGGAAATATGGAAAACGTGAACTGCATGCATGTGGGGTGGCAGCCTTTATATCATACAAAACAAGAACAGAATAATGTAATGTCAGAATAAAATAAAATTTTCAGCAATAAGGGTCTTCTGGTAGTTAAAGACAAAAATTCTGTGTTGGCCAGCAAGTCCTGTCAATACCATGTTTATTTCTCTGATTATCTCCCTTGGTTGTTTTTTTTTCTATGGCATTCTTTTCAGACTAACATTTAGGTCAGATTCCCCATTCTTACGTCCTGCACATTTCACTTTCTTTGTCTTCCACTCATTTTTGACAAAAAAATACCCAACACTGGATGCACAACAGGCGGTCGGTATTTGAGCCAGTATATCTGATATCCCGAGGTTGATGTGTTGTGCTTGTTGCTGTAGATGCCCTATGTACTTGCTGTACAACCCTTCCCACCTTGGTGGCTTGGATGTGATGTCTACTGGTGGCCTTTCTGCTCTACAGTCATATTATACTATTACACATGTATATTTAGGCAGTGGCATATTCAGTAATAGTGTTGCATTTTTCCTAGTAGCAAAGTTGCATGATTAGATGCAGAACATGTATTTGTCCAGTGTAGCCAGCAATTTTTTTTTTTTCCAGCATCAGACACAAAAGCCTGCTTGAAGTTCAAGTTCTCCTGGTTACTAATGGCTTATTTCAGTTTCAGTATGCGTATGACTATACTATGAAGTTGCACAGCATTTTCTTAACCTGAAGAAGTTTCTTTATTGCAAGTTAGCATTTTATCTACAGTGACACAGATGAAATTCACGATTTGTTAACAAAGACCTATCTATTCATTCAACATCATTGCAGATGATTGTTCAACCATTTTTGACCTGAAAAAAGAAAAGGAAAAAAGTTCATTTTGATGAATTGTAGCTGAGAAATCAATGAGCCCATGCGTCTGCTGGTGTTTACACATGACAATGTTTGTGTTTTGACAGGATCGCTACGGCAGTTGAAGACTTACAGGAATTAGCCCAGGAGATCTCCGGTACACTGTAGTCTGTGAAGACGAGCTCTGTGTCCACTGAGATGTTTGTCATTATACCGAAACAGAGCAAGTTCTTCTAATTATTGGGAAAGATATGAGTCCTGCTGAAAGCAAAAAAGCAAAAACACAATTCAGCATATTTAGTGCATTTTATGTCGGACAAACTTTGTGACACCTGAAAGAAATTGAGCATTGTTCCTTCAAGTCAAAAAATATAGTGTAAATTTAAAAAAACAGAACTGAGCTGAATCCCGTGTGCGATGTGTTTTAGTTTGTCCGTGTTTTAATGTGCACTCAGAACTGCTGTCGAGCTTATTCTTACCATGGCCTAAATCATGTAAGGTTAAATTAGAAAGGTTGATGTTCTGAGTTTCTGTTATATATTTTATTTTTTATTCTTAATTCATCCATCCTGTGCCTTTCGTGTACAATCTTCCTTATCTAAACCAGGAGGCAACAGTACTTTGGCAATAACATACATTAGAATGGATGAGTTTTGTGTAAAATGAATTGAAAATGTGTGAGATAATTGCAGATATTTTGCAGTTTTGTTTTTTAGTAATTATTTAAGAAGAAGCATCCATTAAATGAAACTCAAGTTGAAGTGGTGATTCAGCAACACAAATGCCTCAAGTTAAACTGAATTTTTCTTCTTTCCAACATTACACGGATAAACAAAAGTGGTGACAGTGTTCCATTTTCATGAATAGATTTCAAAGATGGGAAAATACAGCGTGTACATTTGTTCATCAATTCAGGCTGTTGTGAATACAGCTGGCAATTAGTTTTTACATCAGCAGAAGTCTCTGTCAAAAAAAAATTGTTCACCTAGTTGTGTGTAATGTTAAGGGAATCTCCATGTAGGTAGTGATTTCTAATCATGCACAGTCTTTGACACATTATGCATGATAGCATGTCAGTGTCTGACTTTGTTTTCAGCGCTTAATGTATGTTTAAAAAAAGATGTTTTGTTTGTGAGGCAATATATATATGTTTGCCATAATGACCCAATTTTGAATTTGTTAAAGGGAGGTCATTGGTTGTCAATCTGTATGGAAAGAATTTTGCCTGTATTAAAAAGCTTTTCATGGCTCACAATTTTGTTATGACACTGTCTTTAGCCAAAGATATTGATCAAGACTTTAGTGCTGATAATTACATCTGGTAACAATTTGTGACAGGGATTATGTTTTCTGACACAGCATCTGACACTCTAGGGTTAGGGCGCATTGTGACACCATCCATTCCATCTGAACTTTTGGTCAGAATTTCACTGCCTGTCTTTATGTAATGCAGTCCTCAAAAATAATGTGCAGGAAATTCAGCATGAATGAAGTGTTGGTATTATTATGAACACCTGTCTTACCAGGTGTCAAAAAGGATGTGACTGAGAAATGATTTGACCGAGAAATGTATCTCTGCTATTTGTGGGGGCTGAGATACAGTATGAGTTTGAGATTTACCTGAGTGTCATTCTCCGCTTGGGATGAAAGCCAGCCTGTTTTATTGGACAAGAGAACTCATCAGTGATATCTTTTCATGATGTGTGAATTCTTATCACACTTTCTTTTTAACACAACGACAGAAATTTTCTTACAACAGTATGTGTGTCAAATTACATGTTGACACCAGAAAGAAATGTGGACAGTTGTTTGTGGTACACGTAATTTATTCTCCTTGATACTTGAACCATGTTATTTTAACAAGAATGTTGCAGGTTTGGGATGTACCGTGTGAAAAAATCAAGTTGATTAAATTCAGTTTAAAAAAAAAAAAGAGAGACATATTGTTTAAATTGTCTTGCCAGCTTGATGATTGTGATGCTTTTTGTTCTTCAGATGTGTCAGTTTATCTTTCACATTTATCACGCATTTATCTATCAACAACAAGTGTATCCATATTGTACATAGCACATTTATTCCTGTAAACTCTCTATACCTGTGACTACATTTAACCCCATCTGTATTTCTGGTATCAAGGTATCTGCAGTTTTCTTTCTTCTCGTTATACACACATGTACAAATTATAAGTATCAGATGTCACAGATTTGTCATGTATATAGTCAAAGGGGTATATGACATAAGGGCAGATTATATTTGTAGTAATTACATGTGATAATCTAGTACTTGTGTGTATTCATCTGACCATTCTTATGAACTCTTGCTAGGGGAGATAACCGTTTGTCTTCTTTAACCTGTTTGTTTCGCAAAATCAGTAGCGTCTGAAGACAGGTATAAGTTATCTCCTCTACACAGTTTTATCATACTGCTTCCTAAATGGAGGGAGGAAGACTAAAGCTTTTTGTTAAACATCTGGCAAATGCAAAGATATAATCGTTACAACTGAACTTCTCCCTCTCAACTAAAATGGTTGTGATGAAGAGGTGAAAATTAAAATGACTAGTTCAAAGTATCTACTGAGACCAGTCCTGGTGAGTGTGATAGGACATCCATGTAGGATTAGGAGTATTTACACCATTGTATCAGGTGGATGAATGCATTGCTCTACGTCTCAGTGGTGATTTTGAATCTCTGCATTTTCTTTCGATATTAAAGTTGTGTATCCTTGCACATGATTTTTCTTTGGCTTTTTATTTGTTGTGGAAAAAGTCTACATGTATGTTGTGATGATATGTGTATTAGCTATAATTGCTTAACTCTGGCTGCCCTATTGCTTAGCCCTTGTGCTCCAAATTCTTGTTGGAATTACAGTGTGTTTTGTATTAGCTGGGCATATATGGCATATTATATCTTACATTGTATCCCAGCTATGGGCAAGCCAGTCACTTATGTCAGCTAATTTAGAACACAATTCGACACAAGAAGGTCTTGAGCCCTTAATCATGTGTTTCATGTGCTCAGTAGCCCTCAGACACTTAATTGGGATCTCCAGTATGAGGCTGACTTCCACAGCCACACCCTTAACCAGTGAGGCAACATGTTAATATCCAGATCTCGGTGGTTTGCCCAAGTGACTCACTCAGACTTCTTGTCAGATACCTGGTAGTGGGTGGTTTCTGTCATGGAAGAGAAATATGACTGATTAGGGCTTTTAACATTTAGCAAAGACCAGAATGTAAAAAAAATTGTTCTTAAAGAGGGGTTCTCTTTTTTTGGACCAAAGAGTCACAATGTTTTCATGAATGTTGTCCTTGTTTTAAACACGCATGCACACGCACACACACACACACACACACACACCGTGGTTCGATTTGGGTAGATCCTGTAAACATGAGACAATCACTTCAGATCAGGGCCCGGTTTCACAAAGCATACTTAGTGCTAAGTAGCACTTAGCTAAGTGCACTTCCTATCTCTACAACATGGCAGTTAAGGGAATATTTAGCTTAGCGCGCTTCATGAAGATTCCTCACCTAAAGTAATTCGGATCCATGCTGGGTAGTCGATTGTTCCTTCATATCTTAACGATGGTGATCTTTGGGCAAACTGGTAACGTATAACATGCATTACAGCTCGACACTATAATTTTTAGCAAATACCATCACGAATCTAGCACTGCTTAGAAGATGATTGATTGATTATTGGCAGAGCTGTAGTGATTTACAGATCTCGCGATCAGCCTTGCTCAGCACATCTCCCCATGGCTATCTCCATGATCGATTTGGGGACATGGCAGACTTACATCCTGACCAACCACCACTTCCTAACTTTGAGCTTACAGCCATGAAAATGAGGCTGTTGGTAATGTGGTAGTTGGTGCACTGTCGCCACCACATCTGGGTAATGGATCGGTTATGTTTTCTTTATGTTCTTCGCTAAAGGAGAGGGAGGTCAGTTAGGTAGGTCGTTCAGATCGCTGTCTGCTTCAGCCTGTAGATATATGCACAACTAAACGACTACCACGTCTCTGTGGAGGTCATAAAACAGCTTAGGGCGCCAACACAATTCCTTACAAAGGTGGCACTGAGGTACTGTACAGGCTTTCCTATGGCGGTTTACTGCGCAGAGAAAGAAATAACATTTTTAGAACCTGGGGTGTTTTAAAGCTCATCTAGCACTATGCAGGAGTTAATTACCAAACTGCCTACTGTGGTTGGTACTCCCAACTCCGTGGCAGGTCTCAACATGAACTGTGTGAAACAGGAGGACTCTCTAATACACAAACCAAACGAGTTCGATTTCACATAAACTGCAACATACATTCATGCAACAAATGAATGCTCCATATTAAAAAGAAAAGATGTTAAAAATTGGACATACTGACACACGGCACCCTATAATGCTTCCTGACGCAGCTAAATACAGAACAAAAACATGCCACATTTCTTTTGATTGAATTTATTTTAAAAAAAAGAAAAGACAATAGCAGTGGGTGATACCCAATACTGCACAGAGATACCATCATAACATATTACAGCAGCAACGACGACAACCTACACGTTCTACAGTACAGACAGGTTGGTCACATCGTCTATAGTATATGAAGACATACCGTTATAAGAGACATGCTTCTGCACTGCTCTGCCAAAAATAGCTATGTCATACAAGATGAGACGGTAATGTACCATATATATTCGATAATAAGGGTAGGCCTGCTAACATTAGGCACATGAAAATCTATACTTGAGGAGAACAGTATTGTGACCATAATGAATATAGTTGTGGACTCAAATGGGGATAACAGGACTGGGCAGAGGCTGACGGGATTAAACAGTTATATATCTAATACCCTGCCTTTCGAAATCAAGCTGCAGCAAAGTTAAAAAACAAAACCAGTTTTTTCCTGATACCAAACTGTCTTTACACAGAACATTTTTTTCCTCTGGTATTAACATTATTAGGGCCACCACAATATAAATATAAATAAAGACTCCTGTAGGACAGAACTTTCTCCCTTATCCTGTAAGAATAGATAAAAACATCAACAGGAATATCAGTGACATCACAGCTTGGGATAACTAAACCTATGGCATAGAATGGGTGACTCCACCGGTAACTCAATAGGGTATAAGATATACTTCTGTATGCAGTGGAAGGATTAGATGAATTACATACATAAAAGTTTTGGAAACATAACTAGATCATAAAAGACAATATTGGCATTGCTGGTTATTCACAAGATTTCAAATCCGATCCCATGACTAAAATGAATCACACTTGTAAATAAACAGATGTAATTACATGGACCAGTACATGTAATTATCACACTGTTTTTAAACCCAAATGCATACGGAAATGCTATAATAAATGAAGTCACTCAATAATATATGGTTTTCAAGTGATCCAAGGTGCAAAACAATTTTCAACACTTTAATTCACTTGCTAATAAACTGAAAAAACTTAAAGGTTTACACCTTTGAATGTGAAATTTTATACAGCATGTCATCTGAGACTCCCATCTTGATCATTTATTGTTGCTGTACCTTCTCTTGTATCCAGGCAAAAATAATTTTATTATCCAACCAACATGTGTTACAGTCCAACCTACACGTAGTCATTCTGCAGAATTACATAGGAGCTTCAGTAAAGTCACCTGCGATACTGGCCCTACAACGTGCAGGGAACTCTGAGCTGATTTTGGAATTCAGAGAAAGACCAAAACCATCAATCATGGCTGATTTACCGGGGAAATTGCTAGTCAAGACAGTTAATCAGTTTCAAAACTCAATGGTCATGGGAACACATGGCTATTATGAGTTATCAAACAACCCTGGAACAATTCCAGGACAGACAAAGCCTTGTGGTTGTGGGAAGTAGCAGTATTTGGACTCTTTCAACGTTAAATGTCATTAGTTTAAGTTGACAGAATGCTGACATCAACCTAAGGTGACGTGCAGATATCAGACATCTGCCTAAAGTGACAAATGCAGACATCAGTCTATAGTGACAAATGCAGACATCAGTCTAGGGTGACAAATGCTTACATTAACCAAAATGTGACAAATACAGACACCAAAATAAGGTGACAAATGCAGACATCAGCCTTAAGTGACAAATGCAGACATCAGCCTTAAGTGACAAATGCAGAAATCAGCCTAAAGTGACAAATGCAGAAATCAGCCTAAGGTGACAAATCACATTATCCAAATGTGACAAATACAGACAACAGATATCAGCATAAGGTGACAAATGCAGACACCAGAATAAGGTGACAAATGCAGACATCAGCATAAGGTGACAAATGCAGATTTCAGCCTAAACATGCCAAAGTGACACTCATCAGCCTAAGGTGACAAATGCAGATAGGAGTTTACACAGGTGACACATTGGCATGGCTATCTCAACCACTGGACTCCTGAATATGTATGTGTAATCTTTGTGCAAGGAATGTTGTGAGTGTGCAGAGGACAACAGCATCCAACTGTACAAGACATTTCAAGCTGCTATTTTGGTGCCTTTCATACCTTTCACAATAAGTCATATATAACAAGAACAAAAAAAACAACAGCAAAAAACAAGGAATGTGTTGGTACAAAATGCCTGTATACATATGTGTGTGTGTATATATATATATATATATATATATAGATGTGTATATGTCTGCATATTCACAGAATATACAATAAGTCATTCCCTTACAAACCACCATATATAGGACTCAATAGGACTTGTCACAATCTGAACACCCAATAAATGAAAAAGACAGGGAGACAGATAATAGCACAACGTAAATCTGCTGTATGCAGATAAGCTATTTTATTGCCAGCTATATCACTATACAAGAATATTCTCTTGATAAATGCACCATTGTATGCTATTCTCAATGCTCCAGTGTTGTACAACTAAACAAATCTGATTGATAACGGGCATCCATTTTATACGTTTATACCACAATTCCATTCTCTGAAGTCAGAGAAGTCCACATGAAAGCAGTCCACACATAACAACTGTCACAGATTCTGACACAAGTATCAGGTCAAACAATATTTGCTGCCTACTACATGCAAATCTGTATTCATGAGAACAACAGCATGGCTAGCAACAGGGAATAAAATTCTGTTTAACCAAGCAGAGCCTGTTGTGGAGAAAATGACAAAGTGTTTCTGCTTTGCTTCACTCTCTTCTAGAATTTTCCACAGCAACAAATCAATTAAGGGGGGATAACTACCATAGTCACCAGGGTAAATCCTTCACGATTTTCAAATAGAAAACATGTATCTAGACGAGGTTTCACAGACGTAGACAATGGAGATGGGCAAGTCATATACTTGAAACAAAAAAATATATACGTCAGATAAATTCATATCTGTGAAATCATGGATTGCCTTGATGTACATTAAGTAACAGTTTCCGAGACGTCCTTGCGATACATGCACATAATGCTAACAGTAAAAACCTCAGCGCCTGCAGAAGAAGAGTCAGAAGCCCATGAAGCAGTCAGTGTAGTCAGCATACAGACAATACCGAGTACTGTCAGGACTTCATATCGAGATTGGTCGAGGAGTGTGTATGGAGATGAACAACATATAGAAAATGATGGCGACAGAAGTCTGGTCCTACCCGTTAAGCGTCAATATCAGTGCAAAGACCTAGCCCCAAAAGCAGTTTTCTACCCTCAAACTTTCCCATCAGTCACAATATGTGCAGGACAAGACCTCATATGTGAGGTCTCACTCCGTAGTTTTACTACATGTGGTGTTTAAATCTAAAAACAACTTCCATGAACATCAACATTTCTTTTTTACATCACAACAGATTTTCATTTCTTAACCTGACAGAACTGGGTTGTGTATCCATCTCAAATATTTTATTCAATTAATTTTACTGCATACTTCACATACTGATTGGTGTCTCATGCAGTACTCAATATTGTTTCACTGATACGCAGGTGTTTATGTTTATGCCCATATAGTGTATGTTTACACTTGATTACAGAACAATTGCCAAGAGCACAAAGATGAACAGCCACAGCGAACATTATACATTTACTATGGCTACTGTTCCTCAAGTAATGTCTGCTTTTACTAGTCTGATTTAATAATTCATCCTCAAACTGCAATAGGACAGCGAATTCCTCTCACTGATCATGCAAGTTTTAAAATGAGGTAGAAGTTCTTTTTGTCATTTCTAGAAAAATAAGGCTATCAAATTACTATGCTGCTGTATGGTTATGGTGTATCAAAACATCTATAAATAAATCCAGCCATTAACCTGTTATAGGGTTTACCCTGGTAAGTTACATACGCATTGGCATTCACGTATGCATGTGCCAGACATAAAGCTTAAAGCAGAAACAAAACCATCCAAATCAAAAAATGTTTGGCAATCTAAAATCTCTTAACTCTACACAACAGACATAAAATTGGAATGTTTAGCAATAAACTAAAAGAAAAACCTTTCAGCAAAAAGGAATAAACCATTAAAGTCACTGCCATGTAGACTGTTTTCACCACACAATGTGCATACAGAGCAAGTGAATGCCATCCAACACAAACGTCACACATACTTAAATAACAGAAGGAATACCACACGACAAAATTACCGTGACACTGAGACAAACATGTGTATTAAATGATATATGGTACAACAACAAAGAAGACTATACTCTAAAGTTCATAATAAATATAATTGAAATAAGTTAAAAGAATACATAATGTACATTTGTAACAGGTCAATGATAAATCATAAACATAAATTCAGATGGATTTTCTTTGTGTGTGTGTCTACTGTGCCTCAGACTAAAACCTAAACAGCTGTCACATTTGTTTCAAGGCCATTAATCACAGAGGAAGTGAGATTTAGAAAGTGCTTTGCTTGCTCTGTCAGAAAAAAGTCTGATCTGATCCCAACCTAGAAGTCACATGTCTTCATCACCAGCCTCTGGTGAGAGAAAGTAACATACAGCCTGAAGAAGCACTGTCTGACTGAGAGATTGTGTGTAGCATTTAGCATAATGACAGAACCAGCCACCAAGACCAGAGTGATTTCCCCTGAACTCTGTGTACCCAGTACAGCTTGGCCGTAACTGTGACAATCATGCAGCTTGTATGTGTAGCATTGTTAGTGTAGCAGCATGCTGACTTATGCTGCAGATTGTAAAACATTAATCTGTTGCAAAAGGTCAAAGAGAACGGGATTACAGATGGCATGAGATCACAGATGAACTGCATCCAAGTTTCCCTTGATCTTGTTCACATACTCACAATGTGTTACTATATCATAAACACATACCAATCAACAGGCACACATACATATACATATGTATATATATATACCATTAATAAATACTAAAAGAGCTTACATAAACCAAGTCATCAACAGCCAAGAGTTAATCCACAGAAATTTTCTCTATATGAGCCAAGAATAATGTAAGTCTATATGTAGCCGATGTGTGGCTATATGCTGATTGGCTCGTATGTTGAAAAGCATGGTTGACTTTCAGTTCTTTTTTATTCTGTTTTTTTTTTCTTTTTCAATTCAGCTTTAACCTGAAAAACAGTGAAGTATAATAATTAACCTATAATACAGCAACATCATCAAGAAAACCAGTAGTTTGAAAAAATACAGAGGTTTGCAGCGGAGCTGAGGTAATAACAAAACACCACTGCGTCACATTGCATTAGTTTAACAAAGGCGACAATTCATCCCAACTTACATGTCAGGGTTGACAACAAAGAACAATTTTTTGTAAAAAAAAATTCTGTGAAACAATACAAATATGTAAACCAATGCCAATATGGTGAATTGGTAGCCCTGTCACTAATTAACTAATTCTACAACAGATGTGAAAATTCCCCTAACTCTTTCTATATAGCACTGCATTCCCGCTTAAGCTCTCAACACCTTTTGTTCAAGCATATGAAGTCTCTTTTGATAACTACACCATTTTCTATAGTCTACTTTGCACTTCTGCAATCAACAAACCTGTCAGGTCTGCTTATACATCACAAAGCTGGGACTGGAGAAGCAATCAGAGCTCTTCTTCCATCAAGTGCCTCTGGAACAAATACGAACCAATGGAATGCGTTTGTCCACTCTACAAAATTATCAAATGAGAAACGCTGTTGCTTTGGCCCCTCAGTCAAACTGGTTTCATCAGTATACTGCTGATGTATCAGACAAACAGATTGTTTCCTTATCACATTTCATCATGTCCTTCTGTCTCTCTCTCTGTTTTGTGCCCTGAAGGTGTAAGCTTTCAGCCTTATAAAAAAAAAATGCTGAGCCTGGACGTTCAGTCTTTCAGCATGTGCCATTGAGCCACTTGCTGTCTTGGCTTGGACAACATGTCGTTCCAGTGCCGTGTTTCCATTGGTCCACTGCGAGGCCCCAGGGTGAACTTGCCTATGAGATCGTTACGGCCTACTCTGTCATAGTCCATCACCGTGATCTCTATACTACAGTCACGGATTTTCTCCCAAGGAATTTCAAAAATAAATGTCTCGTTGAACACTGGATTGAGGGTTCCAAAGTGAACAGCCGTCTTCCTTTTCACTGTTCTCTTATTCCCGAAAAACTGCCACATCTTCACATACGGGTCTGTAAGAAAGAGCACCTTGTTTATCAAATGTGAAGATACAACTGAATTAACTCTAAAATCAATTCTTATTTTCCTGGTCACATGTACTGGAATATGTAATGTTTGTCCTGCCAAATATGGAAGAAGATATTGTACATGTATTTCCTCCTGTCCATCAAAAGTGTATTAAAGTATTATTGAAGCTATGAAAAACACACATTAACATTCAGAATCATTTTCAACTTATATTCTGAACTTTATCCACTGATACACAACAACATTAAAGATTTCAACTATTCAGTGTATTAAAGAAGGATCCTGAATCCTTTCTGAGAGTTTACAAGATTTCAACGTGTGAATATTTCAAGTACATGTACGTACCCAAAATCTATAGGCATGTTTATAAGTCATCCTATACTAGTAGATAAATTCATTTCAAGAAAGAACAAAAAACCCTATTACTATTACAGGTCAGTCATTAGATTTTACTGTCAACTCAATGTCACTTTACAGAATGTCATGTCACTAATGGCGGTGATGTCCCGTCGGGTATCCAGTGACCTCCTCACCCACACTTCCAAACACAAATCTGGTTGAGATAATCACATTAGTTTCAACATAAGAGGAATTAGCAAACAAGTTAAGTTTGTTCTTCAGACAGCATGCAGCCACTTGCCGAAGCCACATAAAAGCCTTCCTACAGGTCACGTGCTAGACAGCAGCATAGTTAACGTTACTCACAACCTCACCAACACTGGAATCAACAGATTTTTCCTTTCTGTTTTTTTTTTATCATATTTTGATCCTTTGTCGATCATATATAATTTCACTTCACAATTTAACAGCCATGGCACATTGAAAGTTACATGCATCTTTCTATTTATTTACTTATTTGATTGAAACCAGACAAAGCCAGAGGACATGTATCTTTTTAAATTTCTCAAAGACAGATTACAAATAAAAATATGTTAAGATATGATTCATATTTCACTTTCTTGTTGAAGTGGTAAACCTTCTAAATATCACTAACAAATTAACCTATTTAATCAGCTGAACTGGTGAAGGAACAAGACAAAACTCTGGAGGAAGCTATATGCACCTCCAATTTAGGGCCACCTCACAACTTGCATACACTTTGCAATCTGCAAGCACCTCATAAATTCCTTGATACACAGCCAGCCAACTCAGGACTAAAGGAGTAGATGTTCTTTGATCTGGATACATACACATGTTACCTACCTGATGTTCCTATCAAATCTTTAGCTTTCAAGTCTTTGGCTTTCATGATTACCAACGATAGACGGCCAACGGTGGGTTGATAGCACAGGGAAACCAGCAACTCTCCTAATCTACCCTGCAAACCACGCAAATACACAATTAAGCCATTAAAACAAATTATATGTTTTCTCTTTCGGACATACCTGATGTACATGAACTAGCTGAAGAGGTTCTTTTTTTCATGCTGTGCAGCCAGAACTTGATGATGTCTAATGATGGTGCTTAATTTCTTCCAGCCAAGCCATGTGAATCACAGGAAAGAGATGGTATTAAACCAAATACATTACTGAACAGAATTACAGACTGCTGATTCAGTTCAGTCAGCAAACATACAAGATATCAAATGTATACAAGAGGAACAGAAAGGAACTACACATATTGTTGATAATGGGGCAACACAAAATATCAGAAGAGATTGCCCACTATCAGATCAGTTTCAGAAACTAAATCTATGAGTTCTGCTATGGTTTAAGGGAAAATACTTGATAGTACAATTTTTATCTTACAGTTCGTAACTTTCCAGGATCTGACAACACAAATGCAAACAATCAAACTACTGCTTTGTTTCACGGTAAACTCATAGGTACGTGGACATATAAATGTGTGTCTCATTTTTGCTCCAATTTCCATTTTATTATTATTTAGTATTTAACTCATCTCATCTATATTAAATATGAGCTTTCAAAACTCTATTTTGTTGTTTGCAAATAGTCTATGTTAAAATCAATCTTAAAACTTATGATGACATTTTGTCAACAGTGAAAACCTTCCACAATCTGAGCCTTCTGCACTTGACACTCCAGCAAATTACAAGGGTAAATAAAAAAACTTTGACCAACTAAAATTAACTTATGTGCATACATGTAACACTTGGAAATGTACATCACTGAAAAGCTTTGGGAATATAGGTTAATATTTTCATGTCTGAGCAAGCATCAGTCTGGGGCAAACCCAGCTGAATGGCAGCTATCATGGCTATAGATGACTGCAGTCAGTGATAATAGAGCCCAGTGGCCATTATAGACTCTGACTGTGGACAGAAGGGCCATCAAAGAATATACTGGCTCAATGAAGGTTCAAGGTTGGCTTGGAATCTCCATGACCAGTGTGTGTTTATACACTGTCTCCTCAGCCAGGACAAACAGTTTAGTGGGCAGATGAGTTAGCACTGTCAGTGATCATAGGCAGGGGCACCTTTGTAAGGACTGTTGACACAGGGGATGTTGATGAATGGTAGAGTTTTCTCTGGGTGATGTCTGACAGCCAGAACCCACAGAAAGCAATGGCTTTAACAGCTGGAAATTGCCCACCATGTCAGCTCTAATGACAGACAATCTGCCGAAGGCAACTAATGACTCGGCCCATTTTGTCAATTTTTCAATATCAGACTTTCACATCCCATAAAACTATGTCAGGCTTGACTTTCCTAGCTGCAAGTAATATAGCAGTGCACAACTCGGTGGAAAGTGTAATGGCCGATAATGGCACAAACAGGTTCATTGAGCAAGATCATTAAAACTTAGGGAGGTCCCAGTGCGGATCTTGATCAAAACTGATGGAAATCTCTCACTCCAAGGGAATCATCATCATCATAAAGCATGCGGCTGGCTGGTCATTTCCATCCGCTAACCATACAGTTCATTGGTACCAGACTCAACACTGCTCTGCTGTCCACATAACTGTCAAGCCAGGCCTATCTTAATCATAGGCTTCACCTGATCCTCACTGCTGGTCATCCACCGAGCCCAATCCTAAAGTGCTTCTCAACAGTTCTATGTGGTCACATGCCGGAGGAGCACTAACAAGAACGATCACTTTCCTAATCTGCAGCAGAACAGGCCGGCTGGATACCTAGCTACTTCGGAAATTACCATGGGTACTGCTAATCATGTTCATTATATAAACTGACAGTGTACACCAGTTTACAAGGAAATTCTGAAAATATTTCATGGCATTTTTACTACATCCATTTTAGAGTAACAAAATGTCAAGCATGTTTCTACAAAAATGACACATCACATTTTAAATGTTAGTCAATCTGCACGTGTGTATTAAAGATACCATTTAGCAATTATATTCACATACAGTCACCCTTTTGTAAAACAAGATTTACATTTGTGGGTCAGGTAACAAGACTTCAGTATCATTCCTGCAATGAGACAAGAACATCAACACTACAGCCGGACCAGCAGTCATTACAATGTTCAAGCCAAAACATGAGTGTTATTAATACATCTATCTTATTTAATAGCAACAAGCACATGGAGTAATCAAGAGATAAACCTTGATCTTAAATCTGTGAAAAGATTAAGACTTTCTTGAAGCCTAATGCATTGTTTGGCCTGGAATTTAAGCTTGCTTGCCAAATACTGTTGGGACAAAGTAACAAGTAAAACATACCAACTGAATACTCTTGGATAATATGTTTCATTGTAGACAATCTCATGCAAACAAGGCAATTTATGTGGAACTGGTACATATATGTTGATGGTTGATGGTCTCTTTATAATTAGAAGTCCAAAAATTTTTTCATGGTTTTCAAAAGGAACATCTTAACTAGCATTCACATAATTTCTTGTCAATCTACTTTTTCATCACACTATTAAAACAGGCTTTGACGATGTAAATTGGAAGAGAACTCCAGACATTTCAGGATTGTGCTCCATTGGTTGGATTTAGTCTCTACATAAGCGTAACACCATAAAACTTTGATGCCAGGCTGACATAAAAGTATGCAAGTCAACTTGGGACCAAACCGTCTGTAGACAACTTACAGGTTGCGAGTAGGTGTTGATGACTGAAGGCATTTACTGAATGATGCATGTAAACGGGTGATCTGGTAGGGTTGTTTGCACAACACCTAGCCACAGGAATATAACCCTGGCCACCAGACAGACATAATAATTAGTTTCTAAGTCAAGGACAGAAGAACTCACTCTGGAATCTTTGCAAGGCTGGAGGTATTTCCACATTGTGGGGAAAATGGACAGATCGATTTCGTTGAGGGGGATGTAGAGCTCTCCAATGGGGTCATCTCGGCTGAAGCGGTCGTAATCAACCACTTGCAAGTACAGCGTCTTTTCTAACAGCTTATTGTGGGGCCAACCTGTGGGCAAAACAAAACACTTTAGTATACAGGTACATGTATCATAACATACTCCTTAGGGCATGGAATCCGGGAAACCCAATGTATCGCAAACAACCATGTTTCAAGCAGCCGATATGTTTTCATAAATAAATATAAATCTTTCACGAATACACATATGACAAACGCGTTGATAAACGTACTACCATGCCCGTACTGGTTTATTTATCAAAATAATTCATAACTCAGACAACCTGGTTGTGGTTCAGTGTTAAATATTAAACACAAAATAATATAAGATTCTTACTTCTATAAAGGGATAACCACAGCAACCTTCCCTGGCTACTCTTATTACATACACATGTATAGCACCAACAAAAATTAACAAAATTCATGTTCCAATGAAATCAGAGGCTTCCTTGAAGGCTGAACAAAAAAGTACCCTTTGTTGTTTAGAAAGTATGTGTAAAAATAATTTAGTTTTAGCCAAAAAAAAAGTTTGAAGACCATAACCTTCATGAAAGAACAATACCAAAAATGCCAAAAAAAGGGACCATATTGTAATCTTTCCAGCAGGAATTTATATCACTTCCTGACATTCCAAACATTTTGCTCGAGGTTCATCTTGATGAGAACAGCAGCCATTATCGTAATCTGATCAGCTAATGGAGGGTTGAGATTAATTAATATTCTGATAGAGCCTGCAGACGTAACATGTACCCTAATATCCCCTAGTGCAGATAACTACAGAGCAAGATTCCCTTATTGCAAGACATGCAAGATCATGGCAACTCTCTGATCAAGTACATTTGAACACATCACTATGGTTATTTGTTTGATCATGAACGAAAACCTTGAAAGCAGTGTATACATGTTCAATAACATGTGTTCCTTGGACATGTACGTAGTGCATGCAAATCAAAAACACTGGACTAATAAATCAAGTACACTTGAACACACCATCATGGTAGCTGGCTTGGCCATGAACAGATTATCACACGCCTGCATATCCAATGATCCTTTGGATGTGTTCAGAGGGAATGGAAATCCTAATCACACATATTTGGAAACATCCTTTTGGCTCTAGGGTAGATGAATGGTAATGGGTCAGAATTATTGCACCTGAGAATAATATTTGTAATGATCGAAAAGATTGTTTGTTTGCCTGTGTTTTAATCGTTTTAGTCAATGAAGCTCATGTAACTGTTTGTGCAGTCTAACATTCTTAGAACCTAAACATTAAACCTAACATTCTTTGTTAGACGACTTGCCTCATGTCACATGCACAGTTGTCTTTAAGCCATTGCTTCAATCCATAAAACTTACAACCACTGCAAGAATCTAGAATGTATTGTTGAACAACATATACCATGTGTTTCTGAAAACATGTGGTGAGTGTACTGTGTTTTCCTGACATTTCCCGTTTCAGGCTATTGCCAAGTGCCAAAAGTGCACACAACACTCTTGTTCTTACAGCAAGTGTATAAAGGCAAATTTTTGGACATCTTTAATCCTAGCAGACACTGTTTCTCCTAGCACAGAGGTTAGTCAAAGCTGAAACCATCATCTGAAATCATCAAGTGCATGGGTTCTTCACTCTTCTTTGACCAATGAATTACTTTTGGGGGTTAAGGTATTTGACTTATTTATTTATTTGACTGGTATTTTATGTAATACATAAGGAATATTTCCTCTGTACAATGACAGTCAGCATTATGCTGCAAGGAAAGAGGGCAGAGCCCTATGCAAATGTACTGGCATGCTATTAAGTCAGCATCAAAAAGACTTGAACTCACGGACACACCACTGGTGATGAAGTATATGAGTAAACCTTTGTAAAGGTTTGCATGTGCTTGCATATTTTCAGTGGACAGTCTTGAACTCTAGCACTGGCTTATATCCTCGCTGAACCAATGAATCATGGCCATGGGGATATACACTGTAGAGCATGTTATAACCAAACAAGGGGTATAGTGCAATAACCCTACATGGATGTACAAAACATGTTCACAAAACCTGACACCATCTGCTCTGAACAGCACTTCATCATGAAAAGCTTTGTAACAAAACAACAACTGCCAAGGAAATCAATTTTTCGGCGAGTTAGTGGGTTGATTGATTGGACCGATGAAGTGTTACAATGACGGGACATGACCTACAAACTATCCATGGCGTTAGTTTTCTAATACGAGCTACGTACGCCTGTCAATATCTTTGGCCTTTATGACATTAGATCTACTCAAAAAAGAAAGAAAAAAAGATCAATTTCATTAGGGTCACAGTTTTGTGTGATAATGACCTTATAAAACAGGTCACAGATGTTTCTGGTGAAAATCTATGTGTAGAAAATGACGGATACAAGAAAACTCCACTGTGGTGCAAATGAAATAAATGATATGGAGAGCCTCATTCCCAATGATAGAAGAGAAAAAAAAGTGAAAAGAGGTGAAAGAAATCTTTCCTGTATTTCACAATTCTACTTTTATCTCTCTAAATACATCCAGTTATCAAACCCTGATTTATTGGCTTGCTGAAAAAACTACACAAAAACACTGCGCTCAGCTGATGAATGGATTTGCTTTTAAATTTCACAGCGTGCATTATTCCCATTATGTGGCTTAGATTTATTAAAGCGCAGCTCAGACGGGATTTCTGCAAATTACTGGAAGTGAAGTCAATGGCTCGCTTTATGTCCACAGTAGCTCTCAACAGAGCCACGAGACTTGGTGATCAGCTGGGACGGATGCCCTCCTCTACGGAACATATCTGATGCACAAATCAATGGGCCAACTTTGATAATACTCTGTAATCTGCAGCACCAGGGAAATCACATGCACTTCAGCCATGTTTAACTGCACATATTGATTGGGCTTAAATAGCTATAAAGTAGTGTATTTTCCTTGTTTTTTCTTTGTTCTGTGCTTTTTTACCAAAGACATTTTATGACAAACTGTAATAATAATCATAATTATGATAATAATAGTGGTAATGACAATACAGATACTTTACTGAACTTTTCAGTTCTGATGGTTCACAGTGGCTGCCGTCAATATTTATTTATTTATTTGGTTAGTGTATTATGCAATACTGGTACATCTACTCCACTTATTTCACTGAATATTTCACTTATATGACGAGGACAAGCATTACGGTTGAAGGAAACCCATGACCATCTGCACTTTGCTGGCATGAGCTGGGCATGAACTCACAGCAACAGAACTGGCGAAAGGTTCCAGTATGATTATTGTGCTGCGATAGCACACTAACCACCTTGGCTACAGACAGACATCCCCTGCCAACAATACAGACAAGGTTCACACATGTGTCCTGGTAAAATACAATTATGTGTTGTTCTTCACTCCTTTCCTACTTTGCTTGACAATAACACAGGGCTAGACTACTCTACAGCATGCATGGCAAATCTACTGTTGCATGTAAGGGAGGCAATGTAACAATATCTGTAACTCAAACAACTTCAATGAGCTGAATAACAATTACACAAGATCACAAAGACCAACACTTCGGAAGACCCAGACCTCAATGACTCCATAACCATGGTACCCCTGTCCACTAGTTCAACTGAGCATTTATTTCGAGACAGGACTTAAGAATTCCACAGATTCATTTAATGGATCTTGTTCGAGACTGCCGACATTCAGGCACTTCACCTGCTTGAGGCATCAGCATGCAGACGAGGAGGTAAAGGATAACATGGGAAGGGACAGGAAACTGAACAATGCCAGACAACATTCTGTGGCTTATAATAACAAGAAATTACAGCACGTTTTACAACAGAACAATCTGTACAGCATATGTAACTTATGAACATTAACAAAACCTACTTTTGGACTTATGAGGCCGTCAAGCAGAGTTCCCTATTAACTCCCAAGTTATTTTGACAATGTTTTCACCCCTATGTCAGCGAGAGCAAAGCGTGTTAACACAAGCAAAACCACCAATGCTCAGATGTCTGTGATCTTGAATTTAGAATTTCTAGCCACAACTATTATGGAAGGGATCAGCACTGCAGCCTTGAAATGAGCACCACTGGTAACACTGAACTATCCAGCCCTGCGCTAAACCTGTCCCTAACCACTGGACAGATAGAGCTAAACTGACCAATGGCAGTGAGGGGTGGTTGGTTTTAACAATCACAGTGGCTGGTCAACTAGCATTGGCTTGACTGGTGCCTGTATCAGTTGTTTTGGTACTGGACGTACTTGGGAAGACACAATGGAAGCTGACCATCATTGGATAATTACACATGTTCCCGAGTCCTTAAAACCACAACATCCTGATTAAATCAATCTATCACAGCGAGTTTAGCCTGAAGGCAGCATAGGCTTGCTAGTTCAGAGCTCTGCTCAGTTTTATTTCATTACATCAAACGCCTTCAGTCCACTGAACAGATGATAAATTTTCGATGAAATTACAATATTCTGGCAACACCAATTATGTATTTTTATTCATATAGTGACTGTGTTCAGGTCACTATAGGGTACCTTAGCTAAGACAACATGAAAATATCCATGTTGATATTATGAATGTTATCCAAAATGGTAACACTCTTTACTCCACAAGTTGCAATAATACTGGATTAGAACACATCTTATTTTTTTCACGCAGTCAATACTTTTCTGTATACTTCATGACTGAAGGGCCTTGAAAAGCAGAAATGACTGCCGGTCTAGAAAACCAGTCAAGGCTTTATGTTTTCTATTCTAAGTTTTAGAATTTTGCTTATTCATTTGATGTTGGTGATAAACATCATACTTAAGGGTTTTTTCCACCTTATGACTGGGCAAAGGGAGCTGGAGATAGTTGAGAAAACCTGGATGGCCCTTTGCCAGATACCAGACAAAACCCAGGGCAAACAAACAAGAAAAGTCTAACGTGAAATATCACTGGTAACAGGACAATGAGGTATCATGGATCAATGCTTTTGAAAATTACATCTGGAAATGCCCACACGAAAGAACGTGAAGAAATCATCATGTCATATATGTGTACATAGTAAACCCTCTAATAAGACACCTATGAGTCACTGTCATCCAATGTCCCATGAGAGAACAGATTTACATTTGGTAAAATCCAAAGCTGTTCTTAAGTTTCAACTCAAAAAGTGAATACTGGGTGCTTAACAGCTTATACACAGCATCATACCAAACTGCCAAACATTTGGAAATAGTATGTAATCGAACGTTTTGCAATTTAGAAGACAGCAAATCAAGCAGAATGAAGAATATCCCTCTCTCGGATAAACTAAGAACTTTTTAGAGACAAGTTATCAAACATGTAAATGTCAGAGGTTCCCCAGATTCAAAACATCAGCATTAACAAACAATTAAAGAGAAAAAATACTGACTCCTGCAGTTAATTCCAAAGGCCCTGCTCACTCGTGCTCCCCTTAATGGATCTGTAATGTGTTTAAGCTTCAAACTGTAATGCAATGATTACACCCAAGGGCTTCTTTTTGGAGGCATGATTAGAATTTTGTTGTAGTCATGGCAACAAGCTATCAAACTCTTCTTGTGCAGTGGCACTGAATCAATTAAGCAAGTTCAACCAAGCCAGGGTCGGTGTCCAATGGACCGCAGCATACAACGATTGTAATTGTGACCATGTCATGCAGATCACACAACAAAACCACCCAACAGATAAGTCTGCCTGTTTGGTTTGGTCCAATACACATATGACACCATGGACCCTGTCAATATGTTGACAAACTGTAACATGCAATAAGATTCATGAGAACCCCTTTATCATGGCGACCATGCAATATGCTCAGTTCAATACAAAGGAGCACAGATGTACTATGTACTGGAATGAGGCATGAGAAATTAGGTCTCTACACGGCAGCTTTAGCATCACAATTTGCTCTGTATAATGGATGCTGTTCCAAATCACTTAGGGCTAACCTGAGTTCCAGCTCTGCTAAATGTCCACTTATAAATACAAGAAACAGTGTATCTCTGCAACACAATCAGATTATACGCCTCTCCCCAGGCACCATGCTGTGCTTTTTTTATGTCCAGTTTTATTAATATATATACACCTGTATATTCCGTAGTACTGCAATTATTTTCTACAATACTGCAGCAGCCCTAAGACACACATCCATATTTACAGACACACATCCACATACCAGATTCATTACTGAATTAAAAAGCAAAAACGGAACAAAAAAACCTGACAGAAACACTGGGCATGAAGCAATGATGAAGCCTACATAAAAAGGTTGATCTATTTTTCAGCATGGTTACCACACATTATTTATCCTTGAAAGGTTTGGTTCTTTTATGTAATGAGAGACCTCATTAAATTGTGCAGAAGAAATGCACCGTATGTTTCAAGTCGCATGCCACACAGTATGGGGCAATAGCTGCTGTATGATGGCACAAACACAATTAGTTACCATGTAAATAACTGTTAGCAGATAGCTGGCAGGATGAATAATTGAACTGAAATAGGCTGGTGACTTAAGCTAACTAAGGTCAAGTCCATAAGGGTTTCTCTCAAAAGAAAAAAAACAGGGCAGCTAGGTCAAAAACTGAAGATAAATGTATCACAAAAATAGTGATTTACAATCGCCATTTGTCACAAGAATACACCTATGTCTTAAAACCCCGTAGGGGGCCTCCATGGCTCAGTTGGTTAGCGTACTAGCGCAGCGCAGTGACCTAGAAGCCTCGCACCAATGTTGCTGTCGGTTCAAGTCCAGCTCATGTTGGCTTCCTCCCCAGCCGTTCGTGCAAAGGTCTACCAACAACCTGGGGATGGTCGTGGGTTTCCTCCCACCATAATGCTGGCCACCATTGTACAAGTCAAATATTCTGGTGTACGTCACTCAAATCAATCCAATAAATGAACAAATAAAATCCAGTGAAAAAAACCAATGGCTCCTACAAATTTGGACAATTTCTGCCGAGTTATTGCATATCTATTGACTCAATGTTTTCTCACTTCTCCATTCACGGTCAGACAGCTCCCGTAAGCTAAATTTCCACACATCTACATACTTATATGGCGCGGCACAATGCAGTCCCTATGACCAGGCATCGCATATAGTGATGAGAGAACCTAAATCGATACTCTACTATGCAATCCCGACAAAATGCACAGAGGTAGCTGATGCTTCCCATCCTGTCAGGTGCTGATACCGTTTTATGGTGTTGTAGCCCATGCCAGCCAGTACACGACTTGCTTAACGGATTACGGCACATATACAAAATGTACAAGGAACGCATGGCTTGGCTAACAAGGGTAAAAATGTAAATCCCTGTTCAGTGAGACTGATTTGCCACAGTCGGCAGGTGTCAGATGATCCATCTAGCTAAATTTATACTGCATCATGCTGACAATTAACAGGAAATGTAGAAAACATGATACATGTATAAAACAAACGTAAAAAGTATCAACTTTCACATTAATTAAGGACCAGTGACTGGATGCCAATGTGTGTGGTTTCAGTTACTTCTGTGCAGGATTTTAAAGCACAAATTTATAAGAAACCAGAGGAGAACTTATTATGGCAGCCTTAACGAAGGCATCCTTTTTTCTTTGCCATCTGTATAAATAAAAAAATGTTAAAATATAAAAATAAATTACATATACAAATACATATTAAAATATGAAAGTTTAGTAATATAACACCATTCTTCTTGAGGCAGCCGAGTCCCAATGGCATCATATTTGTAGTTCTGTAGCACTGGAAGGCAAGGTCAAAGACATCACAGCATGCTGATTCTCGGGTGAGAGCAATATTCTGTCTAGATTGATAAATTTATAGTTTTGTGAAGCTGGTCAACCCATCCTATGTACCTAAAAAAAGGTTGAGGCCGTTCGTAATAGCTTTGCTTTGTTGCTCTACCTTGTAACAGGCAAAGACATCACGTATAAAGCATGGCCAATAACCAACTGCTCTCACTGGATAGGTGTTTATAGCAGCAGTGTAGCAGGTCGTTACAGAAGCTCTGATATAATAAACTGCTGATACAAAGATAATGCCAAGGTTACCCGCAGAGCATCATGCATCAAGTTAGATAGGGTTTTCCAAATGTATAGGACTACATGCATGCCCCATACATATATCTTCTGGTCACCCCACCACTAAATCAGACCTTTGTGCTTGCAATACAACTGGGAAATTTACTGAAGTGTTTGACAGAGGTAAATATGTATGTAAGCTTTGATAGCCCTAAGGAATATATAAAACATTTATGGTAAATCCTTCCTATCTCAGCTTGGGAAACTTGTCCAATGTCTCTATGGATTCAGAGATAAGAAATGTTTCCCAGCTATCCATAATATCTACAAACATGAACAACCTGTACCATACATAAATTGTCAGCGTACAGATCCAGGAAATATTCTGATAAAACAGCAGATTACTCCTTGTAGTCCACATCATTTGATGTGCTTAACTATTCGGCACAAAAAATAGTCCTGTGGAAAATGGCAAATACACATACACAGTATGATAATAACTTTTAATATTAATTTCTGCTTTCACTTTGGGTCACATGGTTTAAGGCTGCAGATCCAAGCAAACAACATGGATATCTGAAAATATCTATTTATGAAATGCATGTGTATTCAATGGAATACTTATATCTGCTGTGTTTTGAGAACACTGAAACAGGAAAGCAAACCCTGGTCATAACATGCCCATCATAGGCAGTATAAGATAACACTGTTATTATAAGTACATGTAAGCATCACTGTATAAATAATAGAACAGTGTATCATTCCCTGAGGACTTCCACTATGAAGATTTTTAACACCTACATGTTATTTTGAAATTTGAATGAGATAGTTGCATCTGCAATAAATCACCTTTAACTTTACAGAATTTTGAACAATGGACCTGGGCAATTAAGCCAACCCTTAGTCTTACCTTCATAAGCAAAGGTTTCATTCCACCTTGGATTTAGATTCTTCTTCTTTATTTTTGTGGTAAATTTATGTTTCTTATCGGGCATAAGCATCACTCTCACATAAGGATCACTTGTCCCAGAAAAGTCTTTAGCTGGTAACTCCATCGCCCGCAGAATTTTTATAGTCAAAGTGGAGGTAGGGAAATCGTAGCCAACACAGAACTGTAATTTCCCCAGTTTGAAGTCGACCCCTTCCACGAGGTCCTCATCCACCGCGCCCTCGCCAGCTGCACCCCCTTCCTCCAGAAACATGGCCGTGAACTTCTGCACATCCTTCCATAGACCCCGATCCTTGCCAGAGTCAGACTTCATGTCCACTGAATGCAACGACTGCAATGACACACACAAAAGAGATTATAAGCAGGGCATCGTGCTTAAAACATGACACCACATGGAGTATATAGTGTAAATTTCTCTGATGAATACATTAAGTGTCCAGTGAATTGTTTTTCATCTTGACGCCTTTTGTAAACTCTTTGTTAAACTTATCAGAAGACCGACATCAGATTTACAACAAGTGATATAAAAGTAACAATTCTGTGGAAAAATCACTACACACTTGAAATTCACTGTGTACATTTCAATGATGGCTCACTATTTACCAACTGCATTTCACCAACTACAATAAACAATATTCCAAACTTTTCCCCCAAAATGATGTGTAACACACGAACTTGCTGGGAATCAATCAGTTTTAACCAGGAAATAACTATATGTACCTTTCCTTGAAACAAAAACATAGTATGATATTCCAGGCCAACAGCTTGTTCAGGATGGTGTCAGTCTATCTACTGATGACTGGAACACCAGTACACTAATGCAGGCATTTCTTTTACCACCCTTTTCGGGCCATCATATTTTATTCACTGAAACATGAAATATAAGCAGCCAACGATAACTTCTTCTAATAGAATGAGAAAAGGACAAAATTAGAATTTATGGTGACAGAAAGCACCCTTATCTGCACTAAAAGCCACACACTTGGGAACATCCTTTCACAAAGACACAAACAATTACCTTCATAAATTTCCCTTGAAAGCCTATGTTTGTCATATTTAAGTTGCAGTTAATCATTTTTTACGGGCACATGTAGCACCTTCTACCTAACATACCAGATGGCCTGACTAAAGGGTGAATCATGACAAAAACAGTTGATGCAGCCATTAGACATATTTTCATATACATTATGAAAGAAGAGCTTATAATATTCTTGCACCAATCAGCATCTCCACAATCTTATCATTCTCTTTTCTTTGTTTGTTTTTTTTTTAATTTTGCAATGCTTGTCAGTAGCACTTTAAGTGCGGTTCAACAATCTAATGAACACTTTTAGATATGAAAAAAATCTGCATTTCAATAGCTGGCATCACATCCACATCAAGGCCACATACCTGGCCACTTGCAGTCATCCTCAACATGTTGATGAGGCTGCTGAATATGCACTTCTGACACATAACCCACAAGCAGAAGAAACCATCTATCTTGTAAGCTTCGAATACACACTTTCTTGGAAATGTTCAAATAACATTATCAAAATGGAAACATTCATGTCTTTTCCATGTCTACATATGTATTTGCAAGGTTCAGCAGGATCACT
This sequence comes from Acanthopleura granulata, assembly GCA_016165875.1. NCBI lineage: Eukaryota > Metazoa > Mollusca > Polyplacophora > Chitonida > Chitonidae > Acanthopleura > Acanthopleura granulata. The sequence continues at coordinate 25,784,714 of JABBOT010000003.1, forward strand.
GAGCCTTACCTTATCTGAAACCTTTATTTTCCATGAAAACTGAAGAAAATCTGTCTATTATTTTTTAACCCCGAGTCCTATCTAAATCTTGTATGACCAAAGTGAGTTTGCCTTTTATACATCTCTCCTATGCAGAGAAAAAACGAAAGCACTGCACTTTATATGTGTGCTCAAGGTTAGAAATATTCTTTAACTTTCTGAGCACACTTCAACCCCCAGGCAATTATAACTCTTCTGTAGAGGTGTTTTTATACATAAAATATTAACATGAGAAAAAAAATGAAATTTCATCTTGCATGTTGTTCATAAATCACATTTTGAAAAACATTTACTTATTTGATTGTAGTTCTTTGACACTGATACAGTAGTGATCAGGTTTATGGCTGAGGAAAAATGGAGTGCCAGGTATAAACCACAGATCTTTGGCAACTATATCTGACGAATGTCCTATGTTGTTTTATGCGATTTTGTGTCAAGAAGTATGGCAACAAATATCTGATTTGTACTCTGAACACATAAATTTACTGTTTGTTTCAGTGCTGCATGTACAGGAAAATAGTACTTGAAATTATGATGTCCTTATGTTAGAATCACGCGAAACCCACAGAAGACCATCCAGTCAGAAAAACTCTGTAAAGTGGCTGGATGAGCACTAATCATCTAGCTTTCAAACCAAGATAGCTCTAGGGCTGAGAATAGCACTACATGGCTATCTCAAACATTCTCGAGTCATATTCAGGCCTCTAAAGTGGGAAAATAAATAATTTGCTCACAGTCCATTTGGCTTGTGCCTCAGCTAACCTCCAGACCAGAATGGCAGCTGGGATGTCAGATTGATCCATGGGGCTATCAAGCGAGGCGCACCAAAAGGGTACAGGACTGGTCATTCGCTTAGGTCAAGGTCACGGAGACTGAACTTTGGTGTGAGCAGGGAGTATAATGAAGCATTCCACAACCTGACAGGGACATTTGTCACAATGCCTTTTCCAGCAGCAAACTCTGGACTAAAATCAATCAGGACCATTACTGAAGCTGTGTTTAATCTCTGAGACACTATGGTGGTCAAGACTTCTGTCAATGTAAAAGGACATGACTTCTGTGGTGTGGGTGTAAACAACCTTGACCTCATGGTCCTGATGGCACATACATGGTTCTGCCAGCAGGCTTAGTTCAGGTACATGCACCAATGATTCCATGTTGCAAATGGTCATGATGATAAGTGCTTTAACATGTAAATAACATGGATATCAATGCTGTGAATGTAGATAGCACTGGTTTCCCTGCTGTGGGTGAAAATGGCTTTGACCTTCATTTGCAAGTGTAACTGGCCATGACATCTCTGCATGCTGTGCATGTGCATAGCAAAGACTTAATTGCTTGACTATGTATGGACGAGCTCAGTCAAAGTACAAGCAAATGGCCATGATTTGAATACTGTGCATTTAAAAGTCTTAATTTGTCCATGCTTTGGGTTGACATGATGTGAACTCTTCCTAGATCTGTGATCTATTTCTGTCATTCTTCCCAGCTCAAACTGTTGGCTTTCAAAGAACAGGTTTTGTCTCACAGGCTCACTAGTCTAGAAATCAGCCCTGTCACCTGAGCTGTCCTTAAAGCATCAAATCTACACTTACAAAAAGTATGTTCCCTTGATGTGGCAGTAGTTCTTAATTCATATCACTCATTAATGGTGAGCAGTAAAGGTCACTGCAATAAATTGTCACAATTAAGACAAAAATGACTGAAGAACATCTACTGTGAAAGCATGCCAACTTTCAAGCTATCATTTTCCCATTGCTCAACTCAATTACCTCAGCCACACTTGAAATCATCTCGATGTGACTTATATTACATCGCCATTTTTACTATGATTTTTTTCTAATTTACCAACAAAGTTAAGGACAGCACCAACTGAAAAAACCAAGTTCCAGCAGGTTAGTGCATGTCAAGATTCAGAGCAGTGTTAGAAAGCCAAACTGGGGACATGATCAACTTACCTCACCTGATGAACTCTTTAATACTTTGGGTGGAAATGGCTTTGAACTTTTCACTAACCTCAACAATGCAAGACTGAATATACTGATTTATATATTCTATTGGTATATAATAACTCTATTTAAGGACTTTGGTCACAGGTGGGATTGTTGTCAGGTTTATCAGTAGAAGAGTGTGTTAAAGGACATAACTTCCATACTGCGTGTGCAGACACCAATATGACTTCCATGTTGTGCGTGTAAACAGCAATGACTTTCGAGCTGTGTATGTAAATGGAAATGACTTCCATGCTGAGTGTATAAATGGCAATGACTTCCATGCTGTGGTTGGAATTGACTGTGATTTTCTTGAAGGACTGGGATATATATTCTACACTACATGTATTTCTGAAGGTAGCCAAAACATGGTTAAATGAAGGCATTTTCTGATATATATTATGGGTTCAGCTTAGGACAAAAAAAACGTAATGTCTCTCCCATGCACTAATTAAAAGAGGACTGAACTGTTAAAGTGCTTGATTATTGGACTTTGAAAATGACTCCTCTAACCTGTCCATTTCATATATTCTTACAGGTTGCAAATTAAGCCCAACATACACCTTCTCAAAACACTTTCTCAATTACATGTACACCTGAAAGTACCCACAAAGGAATAAAAAATATAAGGAAGTGTATATCTGACCCGTGTGGAATCCAAATGCTTATGCGTTGCTTTCGCAAGAAACAGAATGCATGCTTTGAAAATTGTAGGGCACTGAAGGGCAGACAGATTTGTTGAAGACATGAATTGCTGACCATAACAGAAGTAACCCATCACATATACTGTGTTAAGAAGAACAGGGGACGGGTTTCAATGCTTATTTCCTCCAGACATTACACCGTGGCACAGTTCCAATAACAAGGCTTAAGCTGCAAAACCTCACGTACCCCTTTTCAAGGGAAAAATACTTAGCACCAGAAAAAAGCACCTTTTTGCGGGCTAGTCAGTGTGTTTCCTGGCCACAGCATCGATGCTGCCAGACCTGTCTGAATCTATTTCCCTACCAATATCTGCCTACAATTCCTTTGAGCTTTGGCATGAGGAGAGGTAACCAACCGGAAGCCAGTTAATTTGTAGACTGGGATGAGTCTAGCATGGTTCCCCAATGGGACTATGAAATTTCATCTTTTTTCGGACAATCAGTCTCCGTAGATAAGCAATGCCATAATTACACCAATACATACATACCCAATAGATGTACAGCTATTATTGCTTGATGTGATGCAATGAACCAAATACATGCAATAGGACGTCAAAAGTTAATAGTTTTTTTTTTTTTTTTTTCCTTTTTCCAAATTAATATATAGATTCAAAGGTTCCAAGAGATCTGAAAGATGCAACAGGTACCGTATTCATCATTGGGGAACTCATCTTTCCTTTTTTTTCATCAATTGTAACTACTACAAGGGATATAATTGTTTTGTGTAAAGATACAAATTTTATCAAGCCGCATGCCAAACAACATAATGAACACAAATGTGAAAAAATCTTTGGTAAAAGACATCAAGATTGATATCTGATGACCAACATTAGGTGTTTTACTATCTCAGAAAATATTTCAGTCTACACAAATGACATGACAATCTAGCCACAAAACCATGGCTCATGTACAAAACAGGTACATGCGTGTCATTTACAGTACATACATTTACAGGCAAACGGCACAAGCCATTGCAGCATTTTTTTAAAACATGAATTTAAATCATTTAAATACAAAGACCTAACAAAGAGGTGAGAATGTATAATCTTGAAACAAAAATATCACACATGGGAGCATGTCTTGGTGTTTTACAGAACAAACAACAGAACTTAAGTTAACCAAGTTTTATTGATCCAATCTCACAACCAGCGACAATCTGCAAAGTATACTGCTGGCATATCTTTTACTACTCCACATCCCGCTAATCCCATGCCCCAAAAGGTAAGCTCAAATGAAGGTCGATCAAGAAGACAGGAAATGCTAGCGTGGCCACCCACCATTTGGGCATTCCAGTCAGGTGTCCATTGCTCTAAGTTGATTACAACGTCTGCATCAATACTAAATACAACAGTCAGATGCTGATTTCTTCTTTATCCAAATCCCCTACCCTGAAAAGGTCAAGCGGTGATATCCGCTCTATTCGCCAGTCCCGATTACGGCAATTGGAAAGGACATCACTTCAATTTATTGGTAAGCTGTGGGCTACATCAGGACGTGTACCAGGGAATGAGTGAAGAACGTTGGGAATAATCGGACTGGCCAATGCTCACAGAGGTGGCTATAATTCTATCACTCCTGCCTCAATGTGCTTTCAACACCATTTTCTCAGCCCTTTATTGTCAAGTTGAGGCTTTCGACCAACATAACTCACAAATCTCAGATGCAGGAACCTAGTAAAATCAACAACTCTGAGCAAAGATTGAAACTAAACTAGGAAATCGTTCAACCTAAAGGATCTCCTGAACTGACAGGATTAAATGCTTGTCTACAAGCCTCTTGTTGTATACACTCCAGCTTTCTATACTATTCGCATTCAACAAAACCATTTGTAGTTAATGATGACATGGGGATCCAGATCAAAAGGAAATAAAGGGCAAGTTTTAACACACTGCTAGTGATTACTCTCCACAGATAAGCTTCTTTCTCATTACCTGTGTCACTGTAGTCATTTACTGAATCTGAACTTTAATGTCTCAATAACATGAATTATATATATATAAAAAAAGAGAGTCAACAAAATGAGCCACTCATGTACATACATACACTGTTATATATATTTACCGGTACACTATACTGTTCATTCTCCACAAGAATACAAATACCATGTACTAATTTTTAAAATATGAACACTGTTGCATGTGACATGTATTTCCATTTTAAAGATTCTAAACATTTGATTCAATAACTTCATAACATCCTGGTTTTAAAAAATTAAAGATATGTATAATTCTACTTCATTCTTGGACTTAAATTCTACTTTAGCCTGATTGCTTACCTCATTTTGATTCCACTAGCTTGTAGTCTATAAAGGTAAATTAAGACATACCTTGCATGTGTCAAATAAAAATGAGGGCTCAGCTCTATACAGAAGTAGCTGACATAGTTTACCCTTAATGCATGGTGTACAATATTTTCACAAAGTTACGTAACTCTCTGAGAATGTCATGAAATAATGCAGGTCACACTTCTACTATGACGTATGGTGAATCGAAACAGGTTCTATTGATGTTATTGGGAAGTGTCTCATATATGACATGAACAAGGTCTATCTGACCACATTGGGATTTTCTCACATGATGCTGAGAAGTACCTGATCACACTGGGAAGTGTCTAATACCTGCACATATTGGGAAATGTCTTGTACATGTACAGGGGCTGACAAGCTCTAAGCTCTCAGCATGTGAGTGACCACAGCTAGCTAATGTCAAACCTGTCACACGCCCAATAAGTTATTAATTTTCCTAAATATCAGCTGTGTGTGGCCAACTCTGTCTGAGAGACACTCTACTATAGATCTGGCGCAGACATGCGAAGCAAAACTGTCATCAAATAAGGTAAACCAGATCAATAAAGTGGGCTTTCAGGGGAATAAATACAACGAAAAAAAAACTTCAAAAAATACAATCAAACTGCACAAATAAACATGCATTGTACCACAGAGAGCATGTCATTCTTCAAACAAACTGGGCAGAAGTCCAATGAACATACTTTAGAGTGTGCAATCACCTGGCTGGGGCTGATCAGCTAGCCTCAGACTTACTGGAGTCTCGGAATCCCTATGATATCACCGACACACTTACCATCTGATCATCAGACCCAGATTTTTCAGTCCGACCCAACCCAATCTGCATCAACATCAAACACTTTACAGGAGGAAACAGAGTAGAGGCGTTTTGTGTCTTACCATGTGAAATGTTATCTGCTTGAGGGGGCTGCAGGGTGGGGCATAAGGTAGGGGGTGGATTGGATATAGCAGATCAAAGACAGAACAGCTGTTGGGAAGATATCCACATCTACACCTAATTATTCTGAGCCTACAAATTCTACATAAATCTCTTGTCGGGATTGATTTTTCTGTTTGACATGTTTTCACACAAGGCATTCTCCTCTGCAAATTTTATAAGAATATAGGACGGAAGTAGACAAACATGTTCAAGCACATACATGTACACTAAATCCTCCACAAACTCGACCTCAGGAAGAGAGCATGCTTTAGTGTATTTGAGAGCAAGACGTCCACATGGGAGAATATGGACAGGTTATTTTGTCCAACCTCAGCAACTATTTTTAGACAGCAAAGTCTTTAAACTATGATCTGAAATTTCAGCTAAACTTACATTTTAGAAGTTTAATTTTTTTGAGGATTTAAAATCTATCAGTACATCAATCCAGGCCAGGTATAATGTACAGGTGTTTGTGGTGTATGTGTCTGATACTTGTATAATTACCACATGTATAAAACTTGGTGTCTCTAAGCCTGCCTATCCATTTCAGCGAGAGGTTAATTCTCAACAGTGAGTGAATCACACAACAGTGGATCATGAATTGTTAGTTCCAAAGTAATTTTCTGTGCAAAGATGGCAGAGATCATAAATACTCTTCGACTGCTAAGATACCATTTCTATGAACTGGGTTTGTCCTTTTCCCCATAAATTGACATGTCCATCATGATTTTCTCTCAGTACAAGCATAAAGAAGGACAATCACCCAAGATTTCATTAGAAACCCGTTTTGACAGCAGGGCAGAATATCATCAGAAAAATAATTTCTGTTGGATATTTATGGCTGAGCCTTGGCGAGGTTAATGCCCAAGGCAATCTAAGAGAGAAACGAAATCCTATGGTAAAGTCAAACATACTCATTCATACTCTAGGCAGTTACTGCCACACCAATCCATTCAGACAGAGGCAATAAAACAACAGACTAACACCCAGGCACCCAACACAAAAGTTCAAATATCAGTCGAGCCTGCCAAGGGTACATCATAAAAAACAGAAAATGGACACAATTATATACATATTAAATGGCCATTTATTATCCTGGTTAATATTCACTTTTTGTTCTTGAATACAGAATACAGCCCAACACAAGTAAATGTGACTGCCATTATTCTGTAGAAGATCAACCTGTAAGAGTGTTTCATTGTTTACAGGATTTATGGTTGCAGAAACCAGATAACCTACCAATGCATGCACAAAAAAGGGAGGCAACAGATCAAACAAAAGTGTACAGTTACATGCTTTATATATTTATGGACAGAGTTTATAATGCAATAATATCGATTTATGAAGTTCTTTTTTTATCTGTTGTTGTGTCTGTGCAAATTTGATTGCATAACATTACAGCTGGGGGCTACAGAAATTTCACTGTAAACTATGGAGACACAATAAAGTAAAAATACAATTATGATTATTCAGAATGTTTTTGTCTTCAGCTTCTACACACACACTGTAAGTTCAAATATGATCTGTCAATTCTGGCAAAATTTCCACCAAATCAAAGGGATCAGCTCCTAAAATCACAAAGCCAGGTGTACATGATGCCTGAATAAGCCGCCATACATCTAATATCCCAGAGTATGAATCTGACAATTTGTAAGTATTGTCCTCCAGGGGATGAGCATTACCCGACTGAATGGTCAAGAGTTTGGTCAGTTGCCAAGTTGAGCAGACTGACCAGAAGGTCAGGTTCCGACTGGCCAGACCATTGTCCACTACAGGGCGCAATCTTGCACATGGAACTATTGACTTTAAATCAAGGTTTGTATGTGAGGTGGTTAGTGAGAGGCTGAGTGTCCAGCTAATGTGGATAACCAACCTGATTCGATGTATTGAAGTGTTATCAGGTTTATAAAGCGGCTGGGAGAATAGACCGGGATATCAGAAGACAACCAGTGGTCAACATTAGCCACTGACAAGACAACGTCCACACAAAGCTGATTTCTTTAATCCAAGATTACCCACAAGAGTCTTCAACCTGAATCACTGAGACAAAACAATGGAACACAAAAGCTGACTAGCTTTGAAAGATCCGCCTACACTGTCCAGTCCACGCAAAACGGATGTTCTCATGGGCTGAGTGGCACAAAACCAATAGCCACACGCCCATGTACAATGCTTACCATTTCTGTTTTCCATCTATCACTGATTCTCCACGCGTATTCATGGGCGAGGAATTTATCGCTGGCCTAAACGGGATTAGGTCTTGGTCATCAATCCATTAATGTGACTGTTATTCTATACACGTTTACACTTCGCTGCAGGTTTACTGTTGGTCATGCAGAACTCAGAAGCTGAGTCAGTCACCAAACCCACTGTACCTGCATTAGTACATCATCTGAAACTAGGGCACTAACAGGCATGAACTCCTATATGCTGGACAGGCCCAATACTCAAAGCTTACAAGCCACAGTGTTTTATGATGATCTGTCTGGTATCATAACAGAACTCAATGACCTTTATATCAACCATGCCACAAGATGATTTCTCTATTTTCTCTCTCAATCAACAGGCAGAGCTTGAAACATTCCAGAGACTAATATATTACACTCAGGTATCTCACACTCTACGATATATAGGTGTGCTAGAAACACAATATTTAAATCATGTATTGGTGAACTTTTCTTCCACTACAGACCTGTACATATTAAATCACCTGTACTTATTGCATAAGCTTTCTACACATTTGTATAACAACAACAACTAGAGCCGAAGGACTGTGAAATGGGTCTATTTCTCTTCCGTTCCAATTTTATTCTTCTTGTAACTAGTGACCAGTAGTATTCCAGTACAATTTGTTAGTTTTCTCCATGCACAAAGTGCCTATCCATTATTGTGTCCGTTATGGGGGACCCAGCAGCAGCACTTTGCGCCATTTTATGTTGACCTTTCCTTCCCCAGCTCATGACCTTAGTTTAAAGATAATGCATCGCACTAGAACGTCATATTGTGATATACTGTAAGACTGAAGACATTTTCCCTAACAAAATTTTGCAACTAAGTCCTTACCATTCCTATTTGTTCAGTTAGTGTGAGCACCAACTAAGTCCAAAATATCTTCATTATCTGTATCGCTGCGGTGCATGGCAATAGGTCATGGCAACACATCATAATACATGTTCATGTTAACTGTAGATTTTTGTAAAGCTTGTATTGGGAAAAATTTTCAACCTGATGATAGCTGGAGGCTTTGGGCCCTTCGAATATAACACCACTGCTTGTAACTGGTGAGGAGCATCAGCTATATGCATTTCGTCAACTGAAAACTGTCAACATTTGATTCTGGTTTGAGGGCTGTCAGCTGTGACCTTGCACAGAATTGCTCAACTGCTAACACCAATGTTATGGATATTTATTGTTATGCACAAAACCCCATTGAAAACGACTGATCAACAAATGTGGTACAGTCATATGAAATGACCGCATACAGAAGTTGCTCTCCAGTGAAATGAAATCAAATTTTGAAAAGTTTACAGATTCATCATTCAACATCAGAGCTAACAGTTACTGCGTAAGTTAAAATTGCTAATTTGAATCAGAAGCTTGATTTGTGAGGATGGGGAAGGGGCAATGCAAGAAGCATATACATGTATACTAATCCGAAAATCCAGCAAAATGTGGATGGTCGTGGGTTTCCAACTGGCGACTGTCGTCATATAAGTGAAATATTCTTGAGTACGACATGTTTCTCTTACACTCGACATTTAAAATCTTATGAAGCTGGGCAACACATTTCTTTCAACACAGAAATTAAGATGGTCCACAAAGCTGCAAACGTTTCAGAATATTTATTTAGTAATAGGCTCATTAAAATTCTATAATAGCAAAGAAATGCCCGCAGGCGCTCATATGCACAGACCTACTGTTAAAGTTACCCTGAAACAGAAGGCAAAGAGACAGAAAGACCAAACAATGTATGCGAGCCTTGCCAAGAAACCATGAAAGCATAACCTATTCACATTTTAGTACTAAGCTAAATAGGTAAAGGCCTAATTTTCATACACTTTTGCCTCTGTGCTATATCTTGTGTTTATCATTCAGATGACAAGACTTTATTTCCTGTGACAAATTTCATTATTTAATCTTGACTAACGAAACTTGCATGTTTTCCAACCTGCCTGAAAATTTGCAGAGGTTGTAAATGTGACAGGCAAGGTACCTAGCAGTTACTCTTGGACCATAACCCAAGGGGTCAAGGTTAAATGCATGACATGAGTGCGGACCTAATCGAAAGCAGTTCCATCGACTTTGAGTTTGGAGAACTGCGGTAATGTTCTGGAATACCAGTGATGGACGGATGAATGCGAAGAATGTCAAAATTTTAAAATAACACCGATACCATCTAGATGGACTAACATCCCCTCCATTCCAGTTTTTACTCTAGCCCAGTCTGTTATTCTTGGGCAGTAACCCAAGGGGTCAGGTCAAATGGCATACCCACCATCTGATAATTAACTTCCAAATTATTCTTTATTTTCACCATTTAAATGACTACCCAAGGGCTTGACTTGTCGCAAAGCGGGCCTAAATACAATTTTACATTATGTAAATCTTTTCGCTAGATAAGCTAACAGAGGCAGTAAAGGGACCGCTAGGTATGTGACATTTATGGTTACCATCCTCCAAATAGCGCAAATGCTTTCAATGACCTTTCAAGGCATAAAATTAAAAGGATAATAAATGAAAGCATCACTCCGGACATAATTAGAGGTTTTATTCAATGCATGACCATTGCATATAATTTCCAACAAAATAGTGAAGAAAATATGATGAAAGGAAGCTGATATTTGACCATAACACAGAGTCTATTTTGTTAAACCCACTGACACTGAGTACTTCAGTGAAACAACTTTCGGAATTTCTCCACATTTTTTCACGCCCCTATGATGGACCTCTGGCAGCTGTCATCAACAGACTCATAACAACAAAAAAAGAGACTGAAAAACATACGAATCAAATTGCCAAACTTGAGATCATCCAATACAGCAAGCCCGGATTCTCATGTTTCAAATGCATCACGGTTAGACACAGTATGTCAGAAACACGCCAATGTGCATGCAAATATTAAAACCAGAATTTGCCATAGGAGTTCTCAGCTAACAACCAGACCCTGAGTCTTATGTTCAGCTGCATTGCCTTTATGGGTAAGGAAACAGAAATGTTTACTTTTTAATGTTAATGACCTATCCTGAAGTCCATGCAATTATATCACCAAGCAAGCACTCTAAACAAATCTCCATTCAAAGTTAACAAACAAAATGTCATCACAATAGAACAATAAGTTCTGTCTTATGATAAGAACTACAGCATGTGGCTGCATGAATCGAGCCTTTCCGCTATCAAGAGACCCCCCCCCCTTGAAAAAAAACAACACTGTGACAAAAAGATTAACACAGTTATTTGAAAACACTTTACCACTTCCCATAATGATGTGGAGTGCTTGTTAGTTAAGCGTATTATATCAGAACATGTTTCTCAAATGTCATAAGAGCCTTGGGAAGCTTCTTAAAGTCAACCATGTTTCCTTGCCTAATCCCAGAAATGACAAGATGGCAGGTTAAGAAGGATAAGGCTGCCATCTTGCCATGTGCACATGTTGCCTGGCCCTTTGACTGCCACACCAGGGGACCAGTGAACCCTTTACACCACTTGTGAACAGAGGACAATCTGTCCGGCATGACAACCCCAAACCAAAAGCCATACAAAATCCAGCTCTGGATGAATGAGGCTTGGCAATATATACAACTGGAAATTCCTCCTGAGACACGGCAATGATTGACATGTCTGACCACAGAAATGTAACCAGGTGTAGGCTAACATACTCCTGTACAAATGGGCAACACCATAGATGTACCATTAAAAACAAACATAGTTAAAACATATTTATTCTTCCACTGCATTTGTACAAATGTATGTCCAATATAAAAAGTTTACTGTGAGTATAGATGTGTCTTTGTTCAATGTATCATTTATTTTTATGTGGTATCATCAAACTGGGTTTTGTGGCTCTCAATTTTCAAATGTGCAGCTTTAAAAATCCAGGTTTGATTATGAAGTGCTCTAGGCTTTTTTTGCGCATTTATACACATAGAAACGTGAAACCTATCATGCCAAATATTTAATATCACTGGCCATTGAATCACTCTATTACAGTGATAGTTACAGTGCCATGTATGCTCAACAGCTTTTATTATTACCACTACTACATAACTTACCCGTTGGGATCAGTATGTATTGAGCCAGTGCTCACATTCTGTTCAACTTGCCTGATTGGCCACGGCTAGACCTTTTCGACTGGTGCATCATGATGGATCAATCTCGATCCATCAATGACTCATAATACTATTGTGGCTGATAGTGTCCATTTTTGACCGCGCCTTCCGCAACCCCACCAAGATCGTGGATTTAACTGTGATTTTTTTAATAACCACACCTTCCGTGACCCCAGATGAACAATGGACACTATCAACCACCATACAGTACACATCAGAAATTCAATATCAACTGCTCCTTAAATGATCAAATCACACCCCGAAACCATTTGGCTTAGGTCGACAACGGAGTATCACCATTTGGTCAACATCAGTTAAATGTTAAGAGTTAATCCAAAATAAGCCTGCCGACCTACATCACCTATGCTAATACTGAGTCCAGGTCAGACTGCCAGCTGGAAGATTATGGGGCAGGGCGATCAAAGCAACAGGTTCAGATATGTGATGAACAGTATTCGATCCTGACATTTTTTTTTTTTTTTCATTTTCACCTTTGATGTTTGGTTCCAGGCTTGAGTGTAGGTATACACAGTGTTTCCTGTGTGTGTATTTTATGCTGGGTTTCATGGCCTTATGGAAGGATGCAGAGAACAAACTTGTGTCATTGCTAACTTGTTGGTACCTCAAGGTGGACAAAGGACATACATGATGTGCCAGTCGAAAAGGTCTAGCTGTGGCCAATCATGCAAATTGAACAGAATGTGAGCACTGGCTCAATATATACTGATCCCAACGGGTAAGTTATGTAGTAGTGGTAATAATAAAAGCTGTTGGGTAATTATTATGACAGTTTCTTGAGCATACATGGCACTGTAACTATCACTGCATCACTATAGCAATCTTAATGTTATTGTTACATTAATAAGTTTAGATATGGAAATAAACTGTCTCTTTTAAGTGTGCAAGATTATTCATACTGATACTGGTTGTTTGACTTGATTAAATAACACACCCAAACAATTTCACTCTCAAGCTTACAAATTTACAACACCTATAATCATTATTGGGTAATAACACATTATGACAAAATATCAAGGTATACTTCTATTTGGATAACTGAGCAAAGTGACACAGTGTTTGATGAAAATATAACTGAATGCTGGCCATCGTAATGACTTGTCTGAGTTATTTATCACCATAAGTGTATATATAATGTTGATAATGTCCAACCCTACTACTGATTGTCAAATTCAAGCAATACCCTCGATCATGCATACATATATGACTTTCATAAAAGCCCGCATGAGCTGGGCTTCAACTAGCTCACACCGACCACATTGGTCAGAGGCTCCTGGGTCATTATGCTGCTCTAGAGCACTAAGCCAACTGAGCCACAGACGCCCCCCTATATACATATATATACGTGTACACATGTACTTACATGATAACACATTTTGGGATTAAACACACAAAGGGCTTTTAATGCATGCAAAGTGATTGCTTGGAGATCAGGATGTGAGAGGGATTTGATGTCACCTGTTTTCCAGCAGATATGTATTTTTGGGGTTGACATTAATCCAGATTCTGACAGCAAAATGATGTAATTTCTGTAATGGACATCACTAGACTGAGTGATTTGGCTTGTTGTGCAGTCTCAGAACACACAGCCAAAGGCATTATATCAAGTTTGGTCAGTCAACCAAATACTTTCAAAAGCTTCAATGTACATTAACTAATTACACTCTGTCAGATATTTTCATAGGCATACTGTAGCGGCATTGCCAATATAGAAAAAAAACCACACAAACCAAAAAACAAAAAAAGGTAGACAAAGTTCCACCAAGGGCTAAAATATTGACTACAAAGATCATACAGTACAGACAATACCAAATTACAGTCAACACTATAGCAAATAAAGACACAGCATCAGGCATACTCACATTGTTGAGTTAATTCAGTCCTATCAGTTGTTGTGCTCAGTTTCCCTCAATGTTAACGTTACTTAAACCAATGACGCTAAACTCTTATGTATCTACATGTATGCATCTACTACCATATATGTATACATGCCTGCCCAGCCCTCATCTGATTAATGCATATATGTACCCATTCTCATCCTCCGCTGAAGTGAGTTAACACTAAAGGGAGTGGTCAGTTTGATTAGACAGCTACAACATGCTGTCTGCCCTGTCTCCAGTGTTACTATGTTAATTAAGTGGCCATCATGATCAGAACATTCCATGCCCACATCTGCATAGCAATAAGGTTGGATTTCAGAACCCCACAGTGTTGTCAACCAAACTTGGAATCTGGACATTACATTGAGACATTGTTCACAAAATTTCTGCCGTTCCACATTCAACATGTTTTTACCCCACGATGGCATCATTAACAACAGAGGAGTTAGTCAGGCCAAGTCAAGCAAACTGAAGAAAACATGTCAAAGCAGCACTGATACGGAATCTCTGTCTATTCCTTAAAAAGAGAGAGAGAAAAAAAAAACACTACAAAGAGGTTAACATCAGAACTGTTGCCCTGACAAACTTGATGCATTGACGGAAGTTTTTCCTCTGTACCGTTCTCTAACAGTGCCTGCTAACTCTAGTTGAGGGAAATATAGGAACTAATCGCCTTACCGCATCTGACCTGGCCATCAAGGCTGTTCTCCCTCGGCTATCTAGACAATCTGGCTTTGTAGTGGCAGAAACCCATTGGACGTAATAGTTTTACAGATGTCCAATTACTGGCTACTCCATTCCAGTCGGCTTGCTGACTTCTCCAGGCCTGCACTGCTTTCTGCCAAAGCCTTCGTACTCCCGAGCTGGCGCACACAGGCTTGTTGTAAATATATCCCACCGTGTCATTACTTCATTTTTTCATCACTATTCACAATCTCTGTTAACAAGCCGGAAGGGTGAACTAACTAGGACAGGCTTGTTGCTGGTGGAAGTTTCACCAATGCGGTAAAATGTACGATGCTCATGGCTTGTGAATTATTTATTCACCGAAACCAATCCTAAATTGGACACATTACTCACTGCTGCTGGAATTCTGCATGCAGAGCTATAACATACATAAGTATAGCCCAGAGAACCCATGATGATTAATCGAGCCCATTGTCAGACACACACACAAGCATCAACAACTTTATACGATTATAAAACCATTTTTGTTGATAAATCCTGTCCATCACTGAATCTTCTCAAATTACTCATCTCAGTTTACAACACAAACGTCTTGCTCGAATCAATTTTGTCTTTACAGTTGTAGCATTAAGTGATAAGAAAGATCTCCCATCTTTAATATCCAGAGTGGGAAAAACAAATTACAAATCCAGGCCAAAATGCATGTGTCCTTGCAGCCAAATTGTTATTAACATTTCAGAGGCAAATGACCCAAACAACGTACACCAATGTGCAGCCATGAAAAGACATGAGAAATTGTGGTAGTGTTCCACACATATGTGGACAATATACACCGAACACTGCGACAAGGTTACGTTGCATAAAAACAGACGTGATCAATGAGTGATAGCTCTGTGGGATGCAGGTGACTATACAGCATATCAGGACATTTTGTAATAACTTCAATGGTGAACTGCCAGAGATAGGATGAGCAAGTCAGGTCTGTCCAACTGAGTTTATCAAGGCCACTAGGTCATTCATCAGATACAGGGCTCTCCTAGAAGCTCCAAGTGACACAAGTCTGCCAATCAGCAAGCCAAGTCTACAACGTTAAACTGATATCAGCTTATTTTACCGTCACTTTGCCAAGAGGCTAATTGGCCTGACCAAACCTAATCAACCCATCACATGTACACACTGCAAGCTACAATTTTCAAATATCATCCCCAAGTTCTCATCCAGCACCATTGGTATGCTGTTTGCTTAATCATTCTCCAAGATGAAAGATTTAAGAAAAACAGAATGGCATGACCAGGCTACTGCATTAAATGTGGACACATAGACTTCAACCATTTTCTAAAGATAAGAGGTGAAATCTTGCACTGAACACATTTTTTTTTTTCACCACTCATAAATCAATAAACCAAGTCTTATAGTTTATGAATCTTTGATGACAGCCAGAGCAAAGTTTTCCTGGTTAAATATGACCTGCTACAGTCTAAAGTAAACCCAGTAATTCATCATCAGCAGTAGGGGCACACAGGAGCAGGGGTGTGCAAAGCCCAGTTTCAATGGGCTATGGAAACAGAAGCAAAACCTTTGGTATATGCATTGTTCTCCCCAGGGGGAGGACTACAAGCCTTGGTGGCAAGACCACATCAAAGAACAAAGCCCTATTTCATTAGTATGGATCCAATCTAATTAAAGCGTCTCATCCTGCCGAACTGTTTGCTCTTTTCAGCGCTGAGCCATGTTAAAAGCAGCTTGTGAGCTGTATATATAGCATGATTTAAAAACATCCATCTGGCGGTTCTTCTTTCCTATACCTCTGCAAACTCTTTAAAAGCACTATACTGACTCAACATAGAACATCTGCCCTTTTATTTTTTACCTTACGGCCTGTCTGTGATATAGCACCTTTTAAGACTGATGCTTATTTTCATTATCCCTGCCGATCTGCCATCTGAGGTCACTGCCCAACTTCAAAGACCAGAAACGAGCTCATTATATTCAGGCACACAATCCTTGATCAGTTACTCAAAGGGAATTTTTCTGATGAGTCTAAATATGGTGGCTACCCATATATGTATACGGTTAGCAAAGGACAAGCCATATATAGTATCTTACACAACACATCGCTAGAACAACTTTTTGTAACAGCTTTTAGTAACACATTTTTGTAACAGTGCAGGTTTAAAGGAAACATATCCTCCAAGAAACCAAAGCTATAAATGCAATGACTATTAATCAGTTTTCCTGATTTTGTGATTGGTTTGTAAGAGAACTGTGCTTCAAAAGCAAACTTTCTTCGCTGGCAACTGCTTGCACGTTGATCATAACATATTGAGCGAAGTCATCATGAAAGCACAAAGCCTGATGAAGCCATTGTGATAAACTGAATACACAATTGATAAAGAACAATTCGTAATCACAAAGCCAGTAACACTACCAACAACACTTGTCTCCCTATATCAGCAGATATAATTTACAGTGCTATTTTAAAGCCTGTATTTGGAAATGTTGGTCCTTCATCTATAAACACTGTTGTATATCTTGGACAGAACCTGCCCATAATACCAATGAATCTACACAAATATCAAGGTCAGTCAACCATGTTTCAAACTGCACAATGTACATGTATGTTTGAGAGCATGTAATATTACGACCAGTGTCTCCCAGTTGCAAATTCATCTCCTTTATAAGGTACTCCTAATTACTCCTTAATATTTATGATTGTACATCAAAGGAGCTGCATGGCCAAGTCACCCAACATGACCTGCCACCAAACTATAGCACATACACTAATAGCCTGGGAAAACAGCAATCAAATATTAAATAAATAACTAATAATAGTACCTGACGAAACCCAACTTGAGACAAAGACCATAATTATTAACTGGTTCTCGCAGGGTATAACAAAGTAAATTCAAGGACATTTCCACGACTTAACAATCTGAACTCAAGAACCCACCAGAGTTTAAACTCAAAGTGATAGTACCATCACTCACACACGTGCCTGCCCCCACATACACATTCGTGAGCCTTATTATCCCATAACAATGTGTGTGAATGACATGCTGTCGTCCCTCCCCATTTTTGTGCGACAAGTTACCAAGCTGCCAATTCTAAACTGAATCTGTGTACAATAAAAAAGTAAGTTTCAAACTGTTCTGGGCAAATCATCCACAATCACTTTGGTCATGTCAGAAAATTACATGAAGCGTTAATGTGAATTTCACCCAAGAGAATAATATCTTACCATAAAAAAGAGAAAATTAAAGCCTTCCAATGCAACGTAGCATCACTGAAACACACCAGTCTGGGGACAAATTATGGGGCACGTTAAAGACTTCAGAATTATGCTATTACTGAATGACACAAGGATCCAATATATGGCTTATGTTACAGGTCATCATTTTGATATTAATAAGTTTTATGGATCAAAAAATATGTTTTGTCAAAAGTTTTTTGGGGATTGTCCCGCTCATATCCCATGAAGCTCACTTATATAACCAGGGGCTTACGCTGACCCAAACAATTTGTTCAAGTTTAATTTTCCAAAAGGTGAATGTAGTTCACACATTTTAACAGAAAAAGGTATAATGTTATTTGTTATCCACTTAATCAGGTCACCTTGTATCAGAAGTAGCTTATGAAACATTCTACATGTACTTCAAATTCCAAATGGTGGACTCCACAGAGACTATACTGCTAATCCGATCATCTGACTGGTTTATAGTTACTAAAAAAAAAACCATGTTCACTCATTTAATGTTTGTTAAGTTGAGTATGCACATGAGAAACAGGGTATCCAATGAAGGAATGAAGGAATGAAGCCATACTCACATGTCTGACTGAGTGGGAAATGAAATAATAATTACAATTAATGGCAAACTGTTTACATAGATGTTTCTTGTTTAAGACCCTTATTCTGGTTTAGCTGCTGTCATTTAAAATTTGAATGCACTTACATGAAAGTGCAGTACATATTTCAGGACCTGCACTGTTGAACGATGAAAGATTATTCTTAAAGTTATAAAGTTTTATGTTGTTGCAATTGCTGTCCAGCAAGTGCCGCAAATTCACATTTTGGATGCGTCAAGCATTTTTGCATATCCAGAAGTATGATTCACGGTGGCAACACATACTACACAAGACCATGTACACGTACTATAGTTATGCCTGGTTTGGGGCCACTAACTTGAGATGTGTACGCAGCCCTGGAAAGATAGCTCTGGGAACTGTCATAATGAGAAGCTGCAAGATACGAGTCAACCAAGGGGCCCACTAGCTGAACCAAATACAGAGAAGCCTTTGGAAAGTGAAAAAGATGCAAATATAGTCCTACAAATCAATTAAACTGAAAGGATTTAAACAATTTTACTCTTCCACTTAGGTGACATTTCACTCATCCTCCTGAAAATCCTAAAATAAAATGAAGTACTTCAAAGTTCCAGGTTTTCAAGGGCCTTTGCGGGCCCTGTATTCATCGTGAGATGGATAAACTGCTCAGGTATCAGAACACTGGGGTTTACTAACAAAGGACAATATTAGGATAATAACTAACAGACAAAGGATAAGGTCCCTCAAAGGGACCAAGTATCAACAGCAGCCTGGATGACCCTGTATTAACATGCATTGGGCTGATTCCCTGAAGAGGTCCTGAGCATGGAAGAAGCTTAGTGCGGATGGTTTACGCAAGCACCTAGAGGCATTACCCTGACCATATCATAGTTTAGTAATGACCCAATCACAGGTACAAACAATGGGATTAGGGCAAACGATTGAAAGATCACTATAAAGCGGTGCCTCTTGATCCATGATCCCATCAAGCTCTTGAGACGTTTGCCAAGTCAGACTTTCCAATTCAGATCTCATTCAATATTAAATGTAACAGTCCACTTGCTTATCCCACAAGTACAATCAGTGTATATCCAGATCTGGTTTGCACAACTAATCTCTTTAGAGCTATAATGAACCCTGGCTTCAAGAAAGGAATTTTACTGTTTATAAATTATACAGGAAATTCTTCTACCTGAATGACAGAAAATTCAGATGTAAACAAACTATGGGTTACATATACTGTTTATATTCAAGTCCCTAACGTCAACTTTCACAATTTCAATGATACCTAATCATAATAACTTAAAAGTACACTGTGTAAAAGTATAAGAGATGTTGCTTCGGACACAAGAATAGACAGACCTCAATCAAATGCCAACAAATAAAAGAATTCCTCAAGGAAGTGAGTATTCCTAAACACTTCCTAAGTGGAATGATTGAAATTCAAAAAAAAATTTTGGTTTAAGACAGAATTAGCATATACTTGAAAAATAACTTTCTTTGTAAATCAGTTTTCAACTTTTTGTTTATTTATTTCATTTATTCATTCAATATTATATTTAGAGCAGACCACTGAATACAAAAAAAAATTATAATAAAATAATGAAACTGTTTATAACCCCAACAAGCCAACAGATTAAAAAAAAATTATAAGATCTCACTGAGAAATTTACAAGAAATCAACAAAATAAGACTAAAATGACAACTACATTTCAAGGATGCATTTTCCACATCAAAATCACGCCAGTGCATATACATCAGCTTAAAATTTCTTTAGGCGCTTCAGCCTTCCTTCAAACTGGGTTCTTACAAAATGCAGATCATGCCTGTCCCAGAGTTCCTGCACGCTAGCCTCATATAAAGGTGTCCCCAGGCACACATTCAGGGTGCTAAACCATCAATATTAGATACACTGGCACTGGGCAGGGATAATGTATTAATAAGAGGCATGATAGGAAATCAACAGCCAAGATGCAAAAAGCTGCAGAGCTTTTGGCCACACACATCTTCTTTCTCTGAACGTAGGTCAAAATCTGACTGATTATACTGATGGTCAACCCAGATTAATAACAGACAAGTCCACAGACAAAATCTGGATGGTTCACCAACAGCTATGTCGCTGCAAAAGTCACCTTGGGACAGTCGATTTATTCAAAATAAAGCCTTTAGGAGGTAAAGATGTTGATCGATTATGTTGGATATGGTTCTGGTGAAATGACAAATAGTGTTACATAATTTAACTTCAATATAAGAATTTCAACGTTTAATAATTCTTTATTTTAAATCCTTCACAGGCCTGCCATATGACAGTATGCACAGTTCAAGGCATTACACGTTTGCATATTTATGCAATGTTGTATTGATTACAGTACTTTATCATATATATCCTTTTTTGAATCATGGATGGGACATACATGTACAGTAGCTCATCTATAGAATCCCAGCAAATCTCCAGCTACAAATCAAACATAAGCAGGGCTGTCAGGCCTCACCAGGTTACAAAGAAACACTGACCAAGAACTTCGAACCAAGATTAACTTAGTCTCACAAAACCTACACTTGAATATTTATCGCTTTCCACAATGCCGCAGGCAAGAAACTCCATGCATTATATATAGGCTTCTTCCTCCAGCCTGGGCTGTGTAGGTGGACATAGATCTGATGTGTTGTCTTAAAGAGGGAGAGACATCATCTTCATCATCATTTACACAATCCAGGCAAAAAAAGAACCAGCCAAGTAAAGAGATAACCAAAAGCATCCGACAGTTACCCATTGCTAATGGTACAGCCTGATTGAATAATGATGGACGACCTACCTACCTACAGCTGACGGCATCTTGTCAGCCCTGCTGGATCCAATCATTGTCAACTATGACCGCTTAAGGCTATACCAGTTCTACGCATACAGATACAAGTACGTTCATATTTTCCACAACAGAAGACCAGATAAGCACACGTGTGGCCGAAAGACATACTTAACAAAAATAAACAGCAGCCATAATGAACACATAGCTGTTTTATTTGTTGACTTCAAATGGCAATTCTCTGTTACCTATACTGCATCAAATTGGTTTGGTTTTACACAACTGATCTCATGGCCTGACTAGAAAGGGGATGACCACATAAAAAACACTTAATACAAAACAGAGAGTAATGAACCAGGCTACCAGGTCACTTATGGGACCAGCCAGTAAAGGGAAAAGTGTGCAGACAAGGAGGAAATGGCTGACTGATAAGCTCTTGGGACACTTCTGGCAAACTGAATCGAGCCGTATTCCACGAAATTTCACCAGAGAAGCAAAATTGTGTGAGGCCATGTCTGGACACCTTGAAAGTGGCAATGATAAATGCAGGTGTGCCCATGCTGCTGACATTGGCAGCTGGTAATGTTAAGCATTACACTCTAGACACTGTGGCAACTTGGTCAGTCAGCTTGGGGACTCTGTGATTCGATTACCCAAGATCTACCCTCAGACCATTCCAAGAGGATGGCACAGATACGGTTTATTTGCCTTAATGCTGACTGATACAGTGTCCTCGGGTCTAAGAAATTGTCAAATGAGATTCTTTTACAAAGACAGGGAAAGTGGATACAGAACAAGCAAATGGGATAATGCGGCATGTTCTATTAAAGTGAATAACTAATAACTATTAGTGAATAACTATTCACTTTAACGATAAAAAAAAAAGAAAAAAAAGTTATTCATCTTCCTTGTTTGGCAAAAGGGATTAGCTCCGTCAGTAGATTGCGGTAAAAACTTTCTTTTCGATAAAATTGTCAGATTGCTAGACAAAGTGAAAGCCCTATCTGTGTGTGCATATATATATATATATATATATATATATGTGCTAATCATTGTGTGTCTGCCGAATTTTAACAACCGTCCTTATCATGGTTAACTGTCTGTCTTTTTCTTTTCATTGCAGATGTGTATAAGTGGCAGTAGCGGCACAACTTACATTGAAATTGCTAATACATCTGGAGCTGTCAACAATATCAAGCTCATGTTGTAGTTGTTTCCCCGTAGGTGAAGCCAAGAAGTCACCGAACAAGCACAAATTAGGGCATGCATTTATTCAGATAATTCATAGTGTGATAACATATTAAAATACTAAGATATCTTTCCACTGTCTAAATCTGCAACAAAAAAAAAACACCATTAAGAACAAAGGTAAGGAGAAACCCAGCATGTTGCCGAATAGTGTTTTAATTTAAATTGCAGCCAAAGTTGATGAGCAGCTAACCTTTGCAAAAAGGCTTACCCTGACAGAGACACAACTAATCCCCCTACACCCACAATACCTCACCTTACCTCAAGTAGAAATGGATCCTAAAGTGCACATCTGTGTACATGTGCACTGACCGAGTCACTCTACTGACGTACACTTCTTGCATGCAGTATGCTTCAAATTATCTCACAAATTTTTTTAATTTCATTCAGTGGAGGAAAACAAGATAGGAATACAATGACAGCAGCAATTGTTATAGAGAAGGATATCTGTCATGGCACAGTATGAGGCTCATGCAGCATAAAGCTCCCAGACAATTGAGGACAGGTGGAAGCGGTTCAAACTTCCAACAAATCCACATCTATTCTTGTCTTTCTTCTACACTTCAAATGCACGTCAATACCCACCATATACCATCTGATAAATCCTATATTTCTTAAAGCTTGCCATCCTTTCTTTATTTTAGGCTTACAAGAATATTTAAGCCAGCAATCACAACAAGTAGATGCATGTGCTCGATCTACATTCATTTTTCTTCAAATACTTGATCCATAATGCTTTAACATCACTAACCATAATTCATAAAATCAATGTTTTATGGCTTTAGCTTTTCCACTTAAAATACATTTGAATTGCTATCTTTTTAGTGCCAAGATGAATTTTTCAAGTCAACCTGAAGTAAAATTCCAGGTGGTATGGTTGTAGACCAATGATCTTATCCCAAATCACCTGCTGAACTCAGAAAATAATTCACTCTAATGTAATAACGGGTACAAAGCAAGTCAAGGGGATACCCATAATGATATTTTGATAGGGAAAAGGTGTTCATAAGCCCTTGGTTGACATGAAGTAACCATGTGAAACCTTCCTGTGAAGCATTATCTAACTAGATTTCATGATGCCTGACTAAAAAGCCTGGACCTGCCTTCACAGCTAAATAAGCAAAATAAGCTACACGTATATGTATCTGTCTACCTGTCCAAGTAGACAGGTTATCATAAGAGATAAGACAAAATCAACATTTGGAGACCTGGTTTACATGAAGATGGCCTCAAAAACTGTCATTCGGACACACTTCTGCTTTTGTATTTCTGGATTACATGGAATTTGAATTTTTTAACCCATCTGGAAACTAAGACATATAGCTGTCAAAAAGTAAATGTTTTACTAAAATCCTATGTTTGCAAAAGTTCAAAGGAAACATTGTAATCAATTCATGGTGCCAAGCACTGTTCACTATCCTTCAGTTATTGACAACTAATGAGCATTTACAACTTATAATTGGTCTTAATCAAGCCAGGTCACAGTTGAACAAGGCAACAAGGACCAGCTGTCACCGAGGTAACATAAACTTCTCTGCCAACAGTAATTAGACTCCGCCAATGTCCACTGGCAATAATGCCTGTAATGAATGCATGCCAATCTGCATTCCCTAGAATTGTCCCTAATAAATGTACATGAACACTTCTCCACTGACAAGGCTGATTTGCCATGGACTGATTCTGGTAATAAGAACAAGACAGGCTTCAGCATGTGTGGTAAAGTTAGACAATCCCCCTCATCCTATATTCTTAATGTTACCTACATGGTTATATAACATCCTGAGTTTAACACTGATTGCTAACCCTTGTAAGGCTTCAAAAACTGATTATCAACCCCATATTATATATAGAAAGCCATAGTAATTCCCAGGCTTAACAGCTACCTCAATACCCACGCCTTATATATTCATGCGAATTTGCAGGATCCATTGAAATCCGCTAGTGACAATCACTGTTGGTGTCACGGCATGCGTTTTTAAGATGTCCAGCGGCGATCAAACTAGAGAATAAGGAAGATAACACTGTGCCGTCACACTGTTACGCCAGAGTAAATCACAGCCGTCAGATAGAACACAGACTCAGATTACTGAGAAGGGGAAGAAAAAAAACCTTGCTCACTATGAACAAGTGGCTAATGCAAATGCAACACTCGATTGAAAAGATGCGGCGAACGGCACGCTAGGGTGATATTATTCACACTAAAAGCTTATCTTTCATAAGTGTGCGCGAGCTATATTTGACAATCATTCTTGGCCGGCAGAGATCCATTAAGAGCATGGTAAAGGCCCAGACGGCAGGGGCACGAGGAGGAAAAGACACTGTTGCTGCCATTACTGATAGGGCACGGCTGCGGTCAGTCTGGGTTACTATGGGGACCATATTGACATGTTACTGGTGGTGGGTAATCAGCTCAAGTCATTATCTGCCTACATACCATTTTGTCAATACTTCTCCAAACCCTTGGCGAGAGTTCTTGTTCTCGATCTCTGCCCTATGACATTTCCTAACACAGCACCCTCCGCGATCTTCACATCATGTCCCGATACCTGATCACAGTGCAGCCTCACCTGGATCTACACCTAGCAGCCATCCTGAATGCATAGGCGCGGCAAGCGTAAAACGAATTCACAACTGTTGTATTGGCACAATGCTGAGTAGTGTAGGGGAAATCAATGTACAAGGACAGGACGTGGTCAGGGGACTGATCGTTGTCCAAACAAGTTTCCCTGCCTCACCAGGAGACACATGTACACACAAGTGATGGCCACTGCCAACTCAACCAAGCCTTCCTAGTTTGTTTATCAGCAAATTAAACGTATTTACCTTAACGAGTAGAATACACACCATGAGCTATGCAAAGTATACACAGCTTCAAATGTATGAAGTCTGCCATCTAGGAATTAATTCAACTCAACTGAATATGTAATATTGTTCAAGAAACAAAACAACAGCTTTGGCAGTGAATTTAGAAGAAGTAATATACCCGGGCCAGCTTAACATTCTTGATACTTTTTTGGCCTAGAATCTCACCATAAGAAGTGCATATTTTGAGATGAAGTAATGTCATAATGTCTAAAATCAAACAAACTCTCAGAATCAAGAGAAATGTCCAACTTAGCCAAGAACTAAATTTCAGGGTAATTAGTGATAATTTGCAAAGGGTCTCCATGGGACATAGAAAAGGTCAACAATATTTTGACCTACTCGTCTTGCATTTCTTGAAGGATGTGCAACTAAAAGTTTGTGGAGAGTGCAGTTGCTAGGATTGTAAACTTCATTCATGTAAGATATAGCAGGAATAATCTACAAGTGCAGCAATATTCAAACCATACATATGTACATTTATGAGAAACTAAAAACAAAACTTCTCAATTTGTACACTGTAATATTTCAATCGCAGTTTAAACTTTTGTTCTCATCACATATATTGAGTGTTAGAAGTGCACTTAGAGTACAACATTAAGAATTTTTTTCTGAAAAACCTGAAATGTTTCAATTTAATAGAACTGCGTATATAAAAACAATTGAAAGAAATTCACTGCAGGTTTCATACATGTACATTTCTTGACCTTGAGATGACCTTAGTACAGCATCACCATACGCTTATCTTTCCCTAACTCAACTGAGACCTGGGGATTCATTATTGGCATTTCAGTTAATCATATTAGCAGTTCATGCATAATAACCAGGTGGTAAACTTCAGACATCTTTGTTCCACTAAGGCCTGTCATCTTGTTATTTTCTGAATGTTTTAAATGAGCTGCTCTTGATTCTTTAACTCTTATTCTTTTTTCAGTCCTGAAAACTAACCCAGAGATTCATTTGTTGCATGTTTAGGTCGGATTACCTTTCCAGTTACTTGCGGTTGACATTTCAGAGCGGTGATTCAAAGTGAGATTTGTAATAAGGAAAGGTACATGCATGTATTTAAGGATTAACCCATGGAAGGAAAGAACTGCGTAACACATGACTGCAGAATTAATTAACAGCACTGTGGAATGCTGACACAGTGTATTAGGTAGCAAACCAATAATCTCCAGGAGTGATTTCATCTCTCTGCACGTCATCTTTATAATATCTGTAGCAGCAATAATTATCTTCCTTCAACTCAACCACCAGAAATATTCTGACCATTATCAGCTGATGTGCTAAAAAGGGCAACTTCATTAAACTGGGACAAACCAAACATGACTAAGATTAAATTAGTATGATTGAAACATATGGCTCTACTATAAATGGTTTGCAATATGACATAGCAACGCTGGGTATTTTTACATGTAGCTTTGTTTAATTCACTAGAGAGTGAACTTTACATTTACATATTTGAATTGTCATCCTTATTTCCTAAACATGCACATAAACATATCTCCGCACATGCACCTAATTCTTGTAATTTGGGGGACATCTTGTCTATTCTCTTTAACCAATATACATATTATTGTAACAGAAATACATAGTTTCTCTTTTCTCAAATGGTTAGTCCATCTAATGAAGTCTAAATACCCATTCCTTTACTTTCCCCAAAACAGGGGAGTGATAAGTAATTTTTTGCTTTCAACTCTACTATCTGTCCGAAACATTAGAAGAATTAGCATACTTGCTGTCACATTCTAGTAAAATCACTAACATTTACTTGCACAGCTGCGTTGCAGTTCTCCAATTAGACCCGAAATCATTTATCTGTGACCAAAGGCCACATTCTATTTCTTGATAGCTGACTGCTACAGCACTCATTTCCATTGAAACTATTGCATATACATGTATTTGAAATGTTAGGATTTTACATCTATTTAATTAATATCAATGGTCCAGTAACAATTTACCGGTAGTTTGCCTAATAAAATTATCCAACAAAGCACGGTATAAATTTTTTAATCAGTCAGAAACAATGGCATCATTAATAACAGGGAAACTACAGCCTGCATGTTCAACTAAGCAAATGCATGGTGTCCATGACCGGGTGGCTTTGATTCATTCCAGTGGAGGTATACACTGTAGTCAAGAATATTAGACTGTAACTGTGATTATGGTTGGAGAAAACCATGTCATAATATTATACAAAAGTGCACTAATACTGGAATGCTATTATTTCTAAATGTGCACAAGTTTTTGAATGAAAGATGAAAATATCATCCTTGCATCTGTTTTATGAAAGACACATGTGGATGCCGATATACAATCATGTACAAATGAATTGAGCATACAGGGAAATCATGAAATTCCTACAAGAATATCCATGAGGAAATAACTCACAATAAGATTCCACAATAAACCTCTGCTTGGTGCATATATCCTGTACTTATATACACAGGTGAGACATCAAATCTTGCCTAAGAGAAGCACAGTCAAGTACTTCAATGTTCAGCCTGCCAAGAGGCCTTTCACGTGCAAACCCAATAACTGCTAAAATATCACCTTAAATTGAACTGTATTGACCCATCTCCAAGTGGGAATATTACACAATGTGAAATATGCAAATTCAGATGAAAGATAGGCAAATAATGTTGTACTTAGCATTCACGGTGTCACAAACTCCATCTTCTCACATAATGTGTTAAGCGAAATACCAGGGAAATAAATGTGTTTATTTTAAATAAATGATTTTTTTTTCCCTGGACAACATTACCTCAGTGATTTTGCTCAGTGTTTGCACTGAAGTCATAAAATGGAAGCTTGAGATACCGAATCAGCCCACTTTCTATCTAATGGTCTGTAAAGTTTCACATATATACACTAATATCTGAATTTTTTTGTGCATGAAAGAACAATGTTCATTGCAATTTATGCACCTTTATAATTTAATTTTTAACACAAAACTACATTGGTTGAGTTGGCTAATTTCATGGCTTCATAAAAAGAATAATTTGATTGGTCTACACAGAATAACAGCCTCAGTGTAGGCTTCAATAAACACCTTGCAAACATGTGAAACGGCTGAACAGTTACAGAAACCTCTCCGCTACTGCTCCAAGGTTACTGCCTCTGGCTACTTTTTAAAGGTTTTATGCCTAAAGACCATAACTATTACCATAACCACTTTCATAACACAGTGATTGTTTGTTTTCTGTTTTCTTTTTTGCCAACAAAATATTAGGTAGACAATAGGCCATTATCATTAGAAAACAATGAAGGCTCAGACCTATACGGTGTAAAGCCACTGGGTCGTGTCTCAAAATCTCATTAAGGTTGCTATCTACTGGATGCCGCTGCTCAATGTGCAGTGAGGGACACAAAAAAAAAAAGAAGAAAATAGTCTCTACTGACGCAGAATACAGATACAAGGTTAATGGTTAGAAACAGCCAACTGAGGCAACTCAATGTCAACACATCAATATTGTTTAACAAAAGTTCCACGCCCTGTGTCTTCTGAGGCTTACAACTGCCAGTAAGCAACAATGTTAGGGTTATGTGGAGTACTTACCGGCTCCTGAGATCGGGCCATTGCAGCATGCTGCTGGCCTGTCCTGAAGGCCTGTCCTGAAGCTTCAAAGTGGCCTTGCTAAGAAAATAAAAAAACTAAAAAACAAGCCTAATCATAAGCTATTCCCTTCTGAGGAAATGCACAAGGCTCCAGATCCAGCCAGCAGAGGACATAATTCTGTGTACAATGCCTGACAGATGACCGACTTCCTCGTTCCTGGAGAACCCGTTGGTGTCCGTTTCTAGATCCCAAGACAGTTAAAAATAGGGATAATAACACTACTGGCCAGGGCAGAGAACTCTGCCTGTCTCTTCTCTAACGCTACCACATGCACAGCTAATAATTTGTGAGAATTCAACTGGGGCGACACTGCATCGGCACCCGGGCATCCTGCATATAGTAGGCAATCAATAAAAGCACCAATTGAGGGAGCAAATCACAATGAATGAACACTGGGGCTGGGTTTCAGATCAATAGTAGCCGGACGAAGCGCCCTTGATAATCACACCGCCTGCAAATCGCCTAATCACAACTTGCACTTTACAAACTCGATTTGGTATATCCATTAGTGCCTGTTGTTTACTTACAAGAATTCAAACAGAGCCAAGACTCACCTGAGTTTCTCCCAGCGAATGATACTGATCAGGAGACATTCCCAGCGACTGGTTGAGAGATGTATGCGTAGACACAGACGGCTGGACATGCTCCGTAACAAGCCTCTTCTCTGGACGCTCAAATCTGAAAATTGCCATAAAAAAGACAAAAGAAAAAATGTATCAGTTTGCTAGCTGGCAATATGGTTGCAGTCTATCTACCGTCTCTGATTTCTTGTGACAGCACATACACACATAGCAGACACCAGAACAAATCTGAATCAGGTATACAGACATACAGTCAACTGTACTTACATGTACATATCCACCAGCTGAAGAAACAGAGTGTCTTGCAGGCTACTGTACTCAACAGAACTGCACAGCATAACACCACACAAAACCACATCAGCACAGACCACAACACTCCTCTTTGGGAAATGCATGTGCACCGGTTACCGGTAGCTTACTTACAAATAACTGTAGATGAAGTTGCCCATCTCTATGAAGCAGAGCCTTTTCAAACATGCCAAAAATGTTGGCTCAGGCGGGTCGAGCCGGCTGTTTTCTGGTTGCCTGCACGTCTCGGACATACGGAGTCACCACTGTTGCAGGACACAAGTCCAATACATCACCATACCTTCTGTATACAACCACAGCTGGCCTGCAATCTGCTTTTAAAAAACCCAAGGTTAGCTCACAGAGCCCTCGTGGGTCGGGAAGTCTTGGTCTAGAGTTGGGAGCACACCCACGATCCTCCTGGATGAGCTTTAGGTCCAGTCAGCTACACCTGGCACACACGTCTAGACCAATCAACATGCAAACATCCTGCCTCGACAATTGAAACTCCCCAATCACAATGCTGTGGCAATGACAATCAAGTGGATGAATGCTGAAAGGTTAATGACAGCTGCAGAAGAAGTCCCGTAGATTTGTTGGAAATATGCAGGACATAATACAACTGTGGAAGCTGATTTAGGGGAGGCTAACTCAGGATGGACACGCAACCAGTAATATGCCTTAACCCAACACCTCCATTTGATATCCACAAGTAAAATCATATGAAAATTGAGAACTGAAGCAGACACAACAGGAGTGCGGATGAGAGCAGGTCGGCGCAAGCATCTCTGCCAGTGTCAGCCTATGGCTTTCAGTCTCAATCAATTCTCCCTTTGGTCACAAACCAGATCACCATTCAGCAATTAGCTGGCTGTAAAAACCAATGCACTTATACTGATCTGTACAACAAAACATCCAGCAGAAATATCTAGTCAGGATGCAGCTACAGGTGCCTGGGATTCTGTTGCAAATATATTATTCTTTTTTTTTTTTCGGTCAGGTTCCATAAAATCAATATTGGAGTTTCTAGCATTGAAGCTTCGATTCATCTCAAATCGTTTTGACGATGAAAGCTCCAGTTGTCACAGGCTGCTATTAAGCATGACGGAACTGCCTTTCCCTAACCTCCTGATTTGTCTGGAGATCACACTCGTCCTTGTCTATATCCCTCCAGTCGTCTCCACAACAGTTGCTTATGCCAGACAGTTTTCCCAAAGAGGGCCATCTTCTGCTGGTAAATATAAGCCAATCCTGACAGCAGTCGCATCTAACATTCAACCTCTGACTCCATCACCAACAGCTTGTTTTACACACAGATACTGTTTCACGCGAGCCAATTTCCGCGCCTGATGAATGTTTAATTTTGATCGATTTACAAAGCAATTTTGTTATGAATTCGACCCAAAGCAAACTGTACAATGACCTGTTCAAACATGACCATCAGAATGCATTCAGAGAAACCTGAAACATCTTTCTTCACAATCGCACAGCCAAGAAACACATGCAGTGGTATGGTCCAAGGGTAAATATTAGCAGAATTGCACAGCACGAGGTATGAGTAGTACATGTATGTTTTAAGGTGAAATGACCTTCACATAATTGATTAATGAAAAACAAAACTGTACAACATTTTCCTGATTCCTTCCCTAAATACTAACTCTCTTTGTCTATTTATGCAGAGTCTTTGTCACCAAAAGAATAATCCTTAAACCTATGCCCCTGAGAAATGTAAGGAAGAACACGTACAACATCAATACTTTATAAATACAGCTTTTTTAGCTCAGTGAATGACAGAAACAAGCAAACTGTCAAGATTTGATGAAATACTGCACTGTAGAAATATATTATTTACCATGCCCGTAACTTTGAATGTCACAAGTATCTCAGGCTCAATGCAAAGTCTACGGCCATATATTATACTAACTTTTAATAATTCATCCTATAACCTCCCCAGAATTATCCAGTACCAGCACTTTCACTCTTTTTGAGTATAACACCAGTCACAAATTTTACACGGTTTACACAGAAAACCACACCACACTCGATAAATTCAATCATCTTCATTTTCCTCCATTCCACGTCTGCAGGCAGTTATTACACTGTTTTGGTATATTCACAACTGAGCTTTGTTGTATTTATAAAAACGGGAGCAAGGTGTTTAAAAACGTGAAAATAAGCAAGGCATCTGCTGTAGTCTGTACTAAGTCCCGTAAGTTCTCTCACGGGATAACAATGGTATTACAATTTAAGTTTGACCTATAATGTTAAATACATGCACCGTCCCAAAAAATACAATGGTCCAGGCGAACTGACACGCTCCCATATTCTGGCTACAACATCAAAACATGGACTGCCCCCCCCCCCCCAAAAAAAACAGAAATCGGCAAAGTTTTCATCATCCTAAACATGAAGGAAGGTTTGACGTTCAATGAACATGCACATTTTTTACATTCATTCAGTCAATCATTTCAGGCTCTGCCAAAGAACGAAGGGTATATGCAAGAGTGCGTATCACATAGAATGCATTGTATTGGTTTATATGTTATGTATGACCACTAAATGGCAGTGACCATGCAAGATTTAATCACTTTATGCTGGAGATTTTCTGAGGTGATGTATCTCTACTGCATCAGTGAAAGTATTTCAAAACTTACAATGGTGTTATTTTTACCTGTATTTCATTGCAACAGCATGTACATGTGTGCAGGTAAACAATATTCCAAACCATTAGTCAAGTGATCTGAAAATCCTCTTTTCAACAACAAATGTCTAGGATAGGTTTTAAGGTTCTTGGTTTCCCAAGAAAAGGGTTCAATCCCATTCTCGGATAAAAATATTTCAAGATTCATATGCTTCCGTTGCTCTAAGAGACCCTGGTGACCAGAAGCGGTCAATGGTGCCCTGTTGTGTGGTCTTAGATGAAGTTTGCTTGAATTTCACCAATATCATATCGTGTCACATGTGGAAAGGTTTGCCGGCAATTTGACAAAGGTCAATGGTTTATTTTGCTCTTTTCTACCTCTATACTGGCCATCGCTGTATAAGTGAAATATTCTTGAGTATGGCGTTTTGTCAATGGTTTATTTTGCTCTTTTCTACCTCTATACTGGCCATCGCTGTATAAGTGAAATATTCTTGAGTATGGCGTTAAACAGCAATCATATGAATCAATACATGCACACCATCACGAGGCACTTGAGCTATTTAAGCACAGCTTTGACATCTGGGATTCTTTCCGCTGTCATGTAATGGATCAATATTAAAACTGGAAATGATGTATTTCATGCATTCACACAACTTCCTTAAGGTTGATTTAAATGACTACTTGTATCAGGTTACCTGAATCTGTTGAATCACTGAACAGCAACACACAGAATCAGAGCTGTATGACTTATTCTACTGCCTGTCACCAAACATGTACATGAAGTGTATATGCCCACAAGCATGCAATCTTGTTGTTTATCACTTACAAGTATGTGTAATATCTCTTTAAAAATCAGGATTATAGCAGGCTCAGTTTACACATTTAGATAGTTTCAAAGGTTTCATTTCAACCTAAATGGAAGAATAACAAACCAACTGGATTTAAATTTTAATTTAAAGCCTAACATAGCCATGCTGGAAATCTGAACAGAAACAAAAAATTTCAGAAAATTGAATTTTGACACCTGTTGGAATTAATGACTTGCATAACACGGTGAGTCTTGTTTTATGTAACTTTGCTTAACAGGGGAATGGAAAGGTTTCCCTCGCTTAAACATTCCACAGCCAGAGTTGGGTGGTAGAAGATCCATTAGTACCCCTATCAGGTTATCATCATATGATCCATATTGCATATAAACCAGAGTTTCAAAACGGAAATGCACCACCATCTATAATCTCTTTAAATGCGAACTTCTCTTAAACAAATTTTTGCCAGTGACTCCAACATCAACTTTTATTTCTTGATTTTATCACTGCAGCCATTGAAAACCCTGTAACTCGAGACCGCTGCATGCAGATAAAGTTATTATCCAAAACTCCTAGTGAACGTGCCTCCTTTGCAAACAGTTTTGACCAACGCTTCAAAGCAAAACTTCTTGGAGTGATGTCAAAATGCTTTTTTTTTACTAACATGTACTTAATACTCATATCTCTGTTAAAATTTTTTCAGCACTTTTCTTTCACTGTCCTTCCTAACATCAATGCCAATCCAATTCGTTCAAATCAGATTCCAACTGTCTTCACAAGGGCATGGATACCCAAGAAGTAGTTGTCGATAATCATGAGAAAAAATACCCTGCGCCTGCTTTTCAACTTAGGCAGGACTGAGCTAAACAGCCATTTTGTTACCGGAGGGCTAATGGTGTTAGCATTGATTTAAAGGCAGGCCAGTTTGTTAATTTCCTTTGTGCTCAACCTCTTCTAATGTGCTTTTACATTAGCCTACTTCCTCGGGATTAAACTGACACTGCAAAAAAAATACTGTCACACGGCCGAGCTGAGCGAAGCACTCTAGATTAAATCATGGATAGATAAGCTTTCTCACTGGGTTAAACAAACATCAAAACAATTTTTTTTAAAACCCTGTATAAAGCAGCGAACATTTCACTTTTCAAATGTTTCACTTCCAATACCTATTAAAAAGCAACACGGGACAACATTAAACAAGGAACGTAACACATATAATAGGTATGCCTTGGACACACTAATATGATCATGAAATGCATCCTATACTTACTACTAGGTAAAAGCAAAAACATTACAATTATGAAAGAAGAAGTTATCAAAACAATTACATGTAACTTGTTTCAGGCCAATTACACATAGAAGTTAAAAAAGTGATATCACATTGAGGTATATAAGGATTATTTACCCAGGCCTCTTGTTTATTACACTGATGTGGCATATCACTGGATATACATGCACATATTAATTTAATAACATCATTATAAAGTCAGCATTGATACTTCCTAGCAAATGTAAGTATGTACAACAAAACACACACAAAAACAAGACCAGGTCATCCTTTAAAATATGTTGGCTGGCCGCAACCAGGCTGACCCTTCCTATAAAGGTTTACTCCACAGTTTTTAGTGCTATTTTGATGAAAGTTTTTTTTTTTTTTTTAATATTTCTCTCTAAGTTAATTTCTTTAAAATTCCTATCTTTTTCAAGAGCCCCCCCCCCTCCCCCAAAAAAAGAAAAGAATTTCCTACCAACCCCCCTACCAACCGACCTTTTATTTTCTCATAGGGTCAGGTTACGCCCAACAAACAATTTTTTAGAGATGGTCCTAGAAGCTGCAATCCATATACATGTACACACTGTGGTGAGGTGCATATAACTGTACATGCAAGACATCGACAATAAATACACTGTACATGGCAGTTTCAGTACCTTCCCTCTGTATACTGTTCTGGCTGTCTACCTGCACACCATCTACAATTTATGCACATGTGAAAAGATTAAATAACTACAAGTGCTTGTTCCACATGACTCAAGTTATGACTTGGGAACTTGTAACGATCTGATAATTTGCCACAAAAGTACTACCAATATACATGCGTGAAATATGGAACTGATTGACAGCTAAAATGGCGTGCAAAAATTGAACGCTGACCATAAAACAAACCCCAGGACTGAACCCATGTAGTATGATGGCAATATCCTTTGTGTGTCATTTCTGCATTATGCACTGGTACACACAGCCAATGGCTAAGTGTCAGACTATAAAGTGATAAGATAATGGCCATGGAATGTCAGGTGTTAAAGATGCCAGATTCAATGGTTTTCCCACCATTTTGTACATTCAAGTCAAATTCCCAAATGTTTTACAGTCACATCCTTTGATAATCATCGGTTTCTTTTGTGTTAATTATTGGACATTTAAGGTGTTGCACCGATGAATTACCAATACTATTCTGTATCACAGGAAAACTTATACTCCAAAACTGGGCTATGGAATAAACACTCATTACACTTTTGTGAGCAACAAAAACTGAATTTCTGAGCACATAATTATTTACAAATGGTATTGTGGCGAAGAAAAAAAGGTAAGCCACCAGTGATGCTGACAACATACATGTATCTGTACATTAGTACAATGATTTTACATACAAATTCCCTTATTCTAGTTGATGTTTATACATGGTATCAATGAGGGTGTTTGTGCTTAAATCTGCACATGAGCATCCTCTCATGTTAGAAAGAACAGTTTTATCAGGAGGGGTTCTTTCTAGTGTAGCACTTCTTGTCTTTGTTAACAGAACTTGTGTGCAACTCAAGCCTCAAGCCGTAATTAGAATCCTCGAGTTTCCTGAACATAGCCTTGAAAAAAGAAAATGTGTTTCTTAAGGCTCTTGGCCTTTCTAATAATTCTGGGATAATGACAGAGAGAGAAAAAAATTTGCACGTTTTTGCTGATTTCTCTCCACCCCTGAAAAAGTTCCAGATTTAAAACAGCAGCAGCTAAGCAACTCTAGTGCATGATTTTGACTTAAGAAAATAACAGCTTTAACTGAAGTGGATTAAATATTGCCTGAGAGGATTAAAACCAGATGATGGCTTCCAAGAACAGGAAATGGCTTACTCAAACATGACGATGCAGGGAGCTACTCTAAGTCCTTTTTGCATGTGAAAGTGCAACTTTCAGTGCAATTTATGCACATTTTAAGTTTGATTTTGGAGACAACACTTCAATGGTTGGATTGGCCAGTGTCAGGGCATCACAAAAAGTATAATTTTGTCAGTCAACACAGAATAATGCTTTTGAATATGCTTGAACAAACACCTTGCAAACATGCAAAAAGGCTGAAGAATTACAGCGCATGTGCAATGCAAACACTATCACTGGGTGTCACATTAAAACTCTAATATATCACACATGGTGTATTCCATTCCAACAAAATCAAACAGGGTGCCATACTGTCATATACAAGCCTGTATTATCATACAAGTTCATTTCTCAATATCTAACAACATCACATGCACCAGAAATCGCTTGACCTTGACATCCTTCTGCAATTTGTCAGCTGAACACATTGACTGCACACATTAAGATATTTCGTTCCAAGGGGTGTCCCACATCTGGCCAAGTACAAGTTACCCCGTATCAAATCATGGTTTGGTAAAAAGCTTAGTGAAAGGTCCTGGTGTGCATTACAGGCATGATTTATGCACTAAACAGTTTATTGGTGAAGAAAATAAACAAAAATCCAAAATACCAGAGAAAATCAATCCAACTGGGCTTTATTTTTCAGCTTTCACATATGCCAGCTACAACTTATCTCGTATCCAATGTGCTACAAGATAACTCGTGTCTGGCATACGAGGTCAGTCACTTCTGTCACACCACCAGCCTAAGAGATATCTCGTAGTACGAGTATTCCCCTCCCTGTGGTTACTAGTAAAAGTTACACCGAATTCACTTTGCGGAAAGTGAATAACAGGCCAGGAACTAATATAATCCACAGCTGACTTATGGGGGTGATCGGGATGGGTGTGGTCAGCAGTCAATGTGTTAAATATAATACAGCTGCTCTTTCAGAATGTTTTTTTCAAATGTACAATAAGGGCTGTATGTTGTTCTTAAAGTCAATGTGCATCCAGGTACATTGTACAACAAATGATATATCAACGCAACTGAATAATATCTCGTATGATTCTGCTTGTTGACGTCATTATGGCATAGAGCCAATGACAATGGGTGCCTATATAGATACACCTTTATTATAACATATAGAGTACTACACCATCATGACTTCACTTTTCAGAGTTACTATTCTTTTGTTTCCTACTGAAGCGATCAGCGGTCATGCGTCAAGTACAATGTACAAAGATGTATCACCACAGGACAACTCAAAATTTACAGCCAACTGATGTAATTGAGGACCTTAAGGGTGTGAAAGAGCAAGACACTACATAATGATACCCAATACATTTAACATCATGGTGTGTTCCAGAACTGCTATAATCTACTATGTACTTCAGAGTTTTCGTCAGATAACCGTCACCATTAGTCTACATCGCTGTACATGAAGTCATGTAAGTGGTTAGCTATTACTGATTACAAGCACATTTTGGTATTTTTTGTTTTTTAAATGAGGTAATATCAGTGAACTCTGGCTGGCTTTCACTTATTTTAGCTCTCGCATAGCGCATAACGCTGTATTTAAGAATCTTTCACTTGTATGATGGCCGTCAGGTTTATGGGTGAAGTAAACCAGAATGCCTGGAGTAACCACCTCCCTTGATCTGCCAGGTACCTGACAAGCCTCATGACTTATAACTGCAGACTGTGCATCAAGAGATGGATTCCAACATACAAAGTCACTGGTCATTGTCAAGGCTGGCCTCATGCCAAAATAATGAACCACAATAAAGCTGTTATAATACTGTTATAACACTTCTCATATAAACTATTCAACAAAATGTAGGTCTATTAACATTCAGTATCTTTAACTGAATAAACTGGTAATCATTAACATTAAGACATTTAATGAAGGAAATAATAAAGAGGCAAGTTTTAGTTATGATATAATCAGTAAAATTCTATGGAAACTGAATGACTAAAGTTTGAATGCAAACTCTGAAAAGCATCATTTCTACAGCTTACCTTTTTACATGTTTTGCATAATTGGTGATGATTCACTGATGTATGGTACTGATATATGGTTATTTACAAATAATAATACAGGTTTCATGACACTCCACTATTTGAAGTATATCCTGGAAAATAACACAACCCAACCACCAATCTAGTATACACAGACAATGGTGCCAAATATAAACCCACTGGAATACCAAACATATGTACAACATAAAAACACCAGACTACATACAGCACAGTGAGCAAAACTAGAGCAGTGATGCAGTTGTAATTTATTTTAAGTCAGCTAACAGATTCCTAGTTTACCCAGGCATAGTACAATACACAAGACTACAACACAGCAAGCAAAACTGGAGCAGCAACGACAGCTGGATAATGGTTACACATCATCGGTCTAAATATGAACTCTTGTACAAAAAAAGGCAGTGATAGCGATGGCAATTTAACAGCTGTCACTGGTCTAGAATTAAATGCTGTGCCGCCGTCACAATTACAGCTGAAAGCGAGAATAGTGGCAAGTGTACTAAACCAAAGAAGCGTCTACGGCTAACCCTTTAAGTGACCAAGTTACCTGCTAAGAAGTCCATTGATGATTTGCAGCGGAGGTCTGGCAATAAATAAACAAGCAGTATTAAATGAAGTAAACTGACATAAAATCACAGTTAATTAAACATGGAAATAATTTTTGCATCAATAACAGTTACAAATCCATATCTTTTTACACAAGTACCTGTTCTCTTTATAATACGTAATATTGTTCATAATTTTAATTATGGTGTTACCAGCCACTTCAACGTACTACCATAACTGCACATAGCAACAACTAAATGCTAATAACTCATTATACAATGATCACAGATAAACAGAATTGAACATATAAATCACAGCTTGACAACACAAATGCTACTAGCGAGCAGCTGGACAGAACAAAACGTTATGTAATGTTTGACAAAGGGCCAAACTCAACAACAATTTTCTAAATATATTATATTACCCAACGGTTGACATAACCATTCACTGGTACATGTGGACACGTAGCTAAAACATCACATTACGATACCAAGAATACATACATGTACATGTTCCGTTCGTCTCACAGGAGCTATAATTATTCACACACATGCATTGCAGCAACAGCATACAGTACTGGTTTGTTTGTTATTAAGGTTAAACAATAATGTATTTCACAAACATGTATAAACACACATGTTTGTTCTACATGCTAGGCTTTCCATATATGTGAAGATTTACCCTTTAAATCCAGAGCCCTGCGTGACAAACTGTTATTGATTGAATATCCCCTAACTGACCTAACATTGATCATTTTTCTGACTCTGAGAGTTCTGTTTATTGTAGAAAAGTGGTTTGAAGACTGTTTGGAAGGTAGGGTGATATGCTAGTAGAAAAATGCAAGTTTCAGCTCTAAAAGTAATATTTTAAGGCACTGTATTAACATGTACTTGCCTGTAAGATTGCAATTTTTCAGGTGAAATGTTACATCATTCACAGATTGTAACTACTGTGGTAGTACATATTCAAATAAGGCAAATCATTTTATGACCTTCATTAATATTTTATCAACTGCAAAATCTGGTAAAATTTACACAATTCTTTATCTAGACCAGAACAGAGAGCTAGAGCATACAGGTTCATGTGCATTTGCACCTTACTGGGGCAAAATTATCAAAAATATCTGGAACAGGTTTGTCTCATACCTGGCGCAAATACATTCGTTTCCTATATGAACTCTAGCTTCCACTACCAATTAAACTGACTGCTGTTATCTAAGAGATTAAAAATTCTTGAGTATGGCAATGAAACAAACAAAAAAAATAAATCCTCAATTTACATTTATACTATAAAACTAAGGCAATACTCCCTGATTTCAAAAGTGGTCTCTCTACTGAAGTAAATTTATAAAAGCGCATGTCGTGTTGCGTATGAGTTTTATTTCAATTCTTACAAAAGCGTGTCACTTCATGGTAATTAGCAAACACACACAAACAAAAAAATCCATATTGATCCGTAGCCATTAATTAGATAATGATGTTTTCTCCACGAGGGTGAACCTGGTGTTAGAGGTTGCTTGTGTACCGTGAAACGGTTTCTACAGACAGGAACACAAGAGGACGTTGCCAAGTCCTGTAATTCTCCTGCCTCCATTGGCCATTTCTCTCCCACGCTGGATTTGATTGCAACAATCATGTCGGAACACGAATCTGACATAGTCTGGGATAACCGTGGACAAGTGGTGAAGCAGCTACTTAGGCAGAACCCAGATGACACATTTGTACACACAGGGATTGCGCCTGAACATTTCTATATCTGGAACCTTACCAATGTGTCCAGACAAGTGCAACAGTACCTTTACAGGGCTCTGGAAGGGCTGCACTTAGGCAGGTTACATACACATAAATACATGTAGTATGGGCCAGACCACTGGACAGTTCCACTTGTTAATGGCTTACATGTACATGGATTGAATGTAAGATTTCACAAGTAAACTACCATTCAAGCTTGCTATGAAGACTATGAAATTTCAAAAAGTGACACTTTTGTTCTTGTGTTTTTTCTCTCCCTATTCTCCCCCCTCCCCCACACACTCAAGTCTCCATTTCTCTGGCAGGATACATGGTTCTGTGAATGTAGTGGGAGAAGCAGAGACAATTTATCTTTCTCAGGACAGTGTGGATGCATGTAGATTGGTAAAAGAAAAGCAGCAACATTTTACTACATTTAAACATTTAAGGTGTTAAAAAGTTTACTACTTCTACTTGTTACTAATTCACTGTGACTGACAGTTAATTGTATTCTAGTTATTCAAATACATGTACATGCATCAGACTTGGCATTTGGAATAAAGAAGTGAAATAGCTGGGCATGTTCACCGCTCATACATGCCTACTGGTGGGAAGTATGTGGTCTTCAATGAATCTAATGTATTATCACCTGAATGGCATTACAAGCTTTGTTAACCACTAACCAAGGCTAAGGGAACAGTGGAGGCCCTGGGGAATTCTACAAACTTCTTGTCCTGGAATGGGGCTAACCCAATACCTTATGTGTCTTATAGTTGAGAGACAATGTTCAGAAAAATATTTCCATACAATCACTTTAAGTTACTTGTGTTAAACACCCATGAATTCCATTTTCTCTTCAATATAAGACATCTGCCTAAAAAAGACTTCCTCTCTAACTGGATTAACTGATGAGGAATGAATGATCAGGCTGAACAGAAAATATTTGAACTACAGTAATTTTACATTATGCATGTACACGTGCAAGCCTCTAAATCCAATAAAAAAACACAGTAAAAGAGATGACATATTTCCTTATGTAAAACTAAAAGCTGACAAAACAACAATGTCGTAATCTGTTCAGATGCATATAAAACACATAGGTGCATTTAGATAAATGTGAAAATTTTCAAGAGCGTAAATTGGATGTTGAAAAACTGGCATCCCCAAGGAGCTAAATCAGCAGCAATTGAGCTCGAGTAAATTCACAAGATGTTGGAGAGGTAAGCTGAAAATGGGTTTAGTCTTGTCTGGGAGAGTGGCCAAAGTGATTACCTCATTCCTGGAGACATCCCTGAGGGATTGGGCTATCAAAGCCACAAACTGGTGTCCTGACTCAATCCAGGGCGAGCTGACAATACTGACTGCAAGCTCTCATAGCAGTGGATAAATAACACGGGATCCACATGCTTACTGAAAAGGTACATACATAAACATGCATGCCACTTATACAATGGCAAGGCACTGCAAATGCACCAAAGCAGTTTGCATCATTCATTCATTTCACACTGATTAAGTGAGAACAAAACACCTTGCATGTTTGCAACTTA
The DNA here is from genome assembly GCA_016165875.1 of Acanthopleura granulata. Classification (NCBI taxonomy): domain Eukaryota; kingdom Metazoa; phylum Mollusca; class Polyplacophora; order Chitonida; family Chitonidae; genus Acanthopleura; species Acanthopleura granulata. The sequence goes on from JABBOT010000003.1 coordinate 25,827,244, forward strand.
AGACAGATATTGACCCATTCCAAGTGTCTGGTTGTTAACTACCTTAGACAACCACTGAAACAGATAAATTACCCCAGCAACTCCTTTCCTGGGGACCGGAACTACCCTAAAGCTCTGGGGTCTTCAGCAATTAATAAAAATGTCCACAGTTCTGACGTCAAACAACCCTTGAAAAACTTGTTTAAAGGTTAAGGTTGCAAATGGCTTCAGGGAAAGAAGCCCGCCCACAGGGGCTGACTTGTTTCTTTTTCTTTAATGGCTTGAAATTAAACTATGGACAATTTAACTGAAATAAAGCATAGAAGTGCTTCCCTACAGCTGTATTTAGCCTGGTTGATTCTCAGATGGACGAAGGTGTTGTTTTATGCACATAGTTGAACAACAAATGACAGAACACTCTGACATTTAATCTCCTGGTATTCACTGAGCTTTCTCAGCTTTTTGCTTTCAACAAAATGTCAAGATGTAGTGGAAATGTTCAATTAAAAGAAAATTCAGAACTATTAATAAATAATAGAACATTCCTCTGGACAAAAGAAGTTAGGAAATTAGCAAACAAAAAATATAATTACAATGGAAATTCAGAAAAAAAATATGGCAAAAAATAAAAAGCAGGAGAGAAACATAAGATGAGTACTAACTGTTATCAGCAGGAAATCCACTGTACACTGATCAGATCTAAAGATGTTCTTTTAACAACATTAGATCCTTAGGGGATATGTCCACTATTATGGCTTCACAGAGTAAAACCTAAAACCCTTACACTGGTCTAACCTCTGAAGATCGTGCTGCTGACCCATGCACATAAAGAGGACATGACAAAACCATCCAACCTTTACCCTGTATTTACAGCCAGGCCTCTCAAAATAATTCCTGTACTGAGCTGTAACAGCAAAAATCCAACTTATCCTTTACAGTCATTGACACAAACATGTATATGTAATTTATATTTTGAAAGAAAGCCAACCAGAAGTTTATCAAGTTACAGACTGGACAATAAAGCAAGAATGCAGACAGTAACTATGGCTCAAGTGGCTTAATAATTTTTAATGGAGCTTTTTTGGAGCTTATACGATTAAATAAAGTTCACAGGTATACATTCTATGGTAGAAGCAATTACTGATCTCATTTTCAATCCTGCACTGAATTCAATGATTTATTAGGAATCCCAAGAATATTTCACGTACTGTACATAAACTAAAATTTTGTGTATATGTTGCTCATTTATCCTGACTCTGAGACTTTTACTGATCTTACAAAAATGTCTAGCGCTTTATTTTGAAAGTACAATATACTTGGGGCGACATATGAAGTCATTTACAACATATGGCTGCAACCCTGTTCAAGGGAGGAGGAAACTGGGCAGAGTGAGCAGGATGCAGGATACCTGTCAACCCTTCAAGTCTGGACACCCTAACCAATGGGAGCGGCATTCAAAACTATTGTCACCTGACACTAAACGCACTTAATCAAGTTAATGACATGAACAATATTAGTTCAGACTTCTTAGTGCTTTAGGCAAGGAGGTATGTCAGGTAACTGGTGAATGTCAGTGCTTCACTCCTGCAAATGTAACTGATGTTTTAAAAGTGAAAAAATTTTGAGTACAATGTTACACAGCAATTTATCAATCAATCCATAAATTTTTTCTCCTAAAATTAAATCTACATTTGAATCTAATGTACACTGAATTTGATATAAATGAACTACACATGTATTCCCTGAACAAATCTGCCAAACGCAATGGAACATGTGGAAATCTAAACTGGCTCAAGAGACACAACTCTAGTTCATAGCCATGCTGTCAGAAGAGTAGCTTCCCTTCACACATCTTGGCATTTAGTTTATCACAATGTAAACCAGCCACTGCTTGTACACTTCAACATTTTTTGTATAAGTATTAAAGAACTCATAATAAAAACTCCAACAGCAACAAAATCCCATCAAACTGTGAGCACTGTACTCAAAGCCTTTCTTTACATCTACAGATGGACACCAGAACTTAATCTGCACATATCGATTTGGTTTAATAGTGTGGGATAAAAATAATACCTTGAAAGACAGCCCTTCATTTTTTACCAAATGAAATTCAATACCTCGCAAATATATCAACTGTATTAGGCTTTTTTAACAAGCTGTTTTACTTGCGTCAGTGTGCCTATTGATTTCCAGTGGGTTTCTTTCATTTCCACATCATTATCACTATTCTGAATGTTAGCTAATTAAACCAAAGTGCAATATGTAGAAAATCAAACTAACCTGAGCTTGTTCACTTGGCAGGTTACTTCCTTAATGATGAACACAATACATGTATGATTACAAACATGCCCTTTATGACCTGAAACCCTGTGCTGTCAGGACTATGAAAACTAAGGAAGATTACTTCTTAGAAAAAAACTGAGAAAGATGAAACTAACAAGAAATCAATTAAATTGTCTTTTTACAAAAAACACTGCACATGAATTCTACCCTTATATGGCAAGTCTCCTGCGGTCTAATGATGAATAATCACTCACCACACCCCATGTCAACCCTTCTACCACCATATGCTCCAATGCCAGTCCTTTCCAACACTGTTTTATACAATCTACATGTATTTGGCTCTTGAATGAAATGACAGACCATGTAAGTGTTTCACTAACCAAACAATTCACACACATGTAGTTCTTTGGAAAACCAAAATGTTTAATATTGCACAAAGACAATCCAGGACGTAAGTATGAATAAAGCTTTAGTTTCAATACAACTTGCCACAGGTCAGTGGGTGCTCTAGTTTTTATAAAACTGATTGCCATCAAATAAGTCAAAAATTCTTGAGAATGGTGTTAAACATTAACAAAAAGAATCAAATAAATGTTAAATCAATTAATCCATCAATCAGCTTGCAGTGCAAAGTTTTCTTTAACTCTTGTGCTGTCCTATTTTTTGTTTGATCGATCGCAAGAGTCCGGCTAATACAGCAAATTACAGTGCAAATGCTATTATACAATGAATGAGTGATAAATACAAATCATAAAATAACTTCATCCTAAACTCGCGTGCTGCATGCCATTCCTTCAGCTTTTCATCTACAGATCACACTACTGAATGCTGATATCACTTTACATATTCTGCCATAGCAAGATTAAATGCCATTAATTAAATTACCCCTTTATGAGATAAGGAATCCTAAAATAAAAAGCGGATCTTGAACTCTTCATGGAACAGTGACTGTTTAGGTATCTTTGTCACATACATGTTCATGTGTATGTATGTACATACATTTGTGTCAGACTGCACGGCTACACTGTAGGTCATTGAAAAAATGTTTGTGAGGCGTAATCTGGCCAGCTCTCCATAAAAGGCACTATTCTGAAGTGTTTATTGGGATTTTAATATTATTTTTTCTCTCTCAATGTTAATTTCATTAAAATGCCTATCTTTTTATGAGTCAGAAGAAACAACTGAGAGTATTCCCTAATGTTCCAGCTTATTTCTCCTCGTAGAGTCGGGTTACACTGAACAAAGAACTTTTTAATGATGGCTTAAAACTGCATGTAAGCATAGTGTACGACTGTTAATACATATAACACAAAAGTTCCTGCCTTCCTGTGTAACACAACACATCCTGAGCAGCAGAAATGTTGCAAATGTCAAAATGTGGTGCAAGGGCCATCTATTTTTTTGTTCTTTAATGATGACAGACTTATTTAACCATTCTCTTTGTTATTACTTTGCTGTTAAATTAGTACTTTAAAAAAATCCAGTGAAAGTTTCTGTGGTTGTAAGCTGGACCCATTCAACGTCCAGCAGTAGGACCTTGATGTCATTTTATTGATGTCAAATGTTCCTGGCATTGCAGACATAGCGCTACAATCAAATTTTGACGTAATAATGGCTCAAGATCCTGTTTCACACTAGCGCCACCTCACAGGATTACAAAAATTGCCACCTTCCCACTGATTTATCGGACTGGTGCATAACAACCTTCTTACAAATTGTTCACCTAAACATGACAGCAATCAGGCCTATGGGTGGGGGAAATTGGAGTGCCTTTTATAACCATTAGCTTCTAGCAGGTATCTGACGTAATTTCTTGGCATAAAGCCTGCAGCTGAACCAGCAATAACCAGATTTGAACCTTATAACCCTGCTTGTCAAGAACCAATCAGCTGTGCTAAATACATGTCTTAGCTTAATGAGCCAGACTGAGCTTCAAATTTCTCCTGATGTTATACAAAACCATCTGAACTCTCAAGCTACACAACAGACTAGTGCATGTAACTACTATTCTGTTGTTTCTTATGTTATTTCATAAAGTCATTTCAAAAAGTCTTTAATATCTGGCAACAATTATGATGAGGTTTCGGGAGTTTTATGTGAAAATGCCTTTCTTATATGAAACTTAACTACTATTTAGAGTATTAAAGAGACAAATATATGCTTGTATGCATGACCGTTTAAATGTAAAACTCATACATATGCACATCAGCCAAAATCTATTGGACATTGTATACACATACATCTATACATGCGTTTGTTCAAGATCCCCAAAAATCTATACCAGTGCTGTTTTATTCACAAACTGATATAAAAGAATTAATACATGGCCGGTAGAATACACGGTTTTCCCGTCAAAACTGTTCAAGGTTTTTTCTGAATCCAATATTTCAGAGGTGATAACCCAGTAAAATACAGTACAACATACGTTGCATGTTTGCACAGGAAGGCAATTTTACTTTTTATTGTCTATTATTCCTACCTGGGTAATTTTCTGCTCTATGAGCACTGGGCTCCCCCATGTTTGAACTACAGTAGATGTAGCTATGCTAATTTCTGAGCTGACAGAGGCTGATGCTCATGGTCATGTTTTACAGTGTAATCTAGCAGCGCGACAGGGCAAATCAATGTTCTACGTTATCAGCCCCAATAACATACACCATTTCTGTACAGACTGCGTGTGTGAACCTACACCATCACCCCCTCCATCCCTTCTCTTTTCAATCTCTAGCATTTACACTTTAACAACCATGATGGGATTGTGACTTTGATAAAAGGTTTAGTTTGTAAACATTTGTGATCAAGAAAACTTTTAATGGTTGAAAAGCAAATTACTGACATATTTGAATTGTCACCTTCTATATGTTCATACATGGAAGCAACATTAAATTTTTATAAAATTTTGGGTGATCATAAACCACTAAAGTAAATACAGTTTTCATGTTCAAAGCAGGATTTTTTCGCAAATAGTATGTAAATTGAGGAAATCCTTTTAAACCTTCAGGCACTTTGTTCACTCAGTCTTGTCAAAACCTGAATAACTGTTAAACAAAAGAGTTTAAAAAATTTCTTTTTCTATATCCTTTGTAGACTAAAAGTGCTTGAAATGCAAGCTGGAGGCCAGTTCTGGACAAAAGATTAAATTGCCTCTTAATGAAGCTTGTCTGGCTATCACTTACTGTGACAAAACTAATCTGCGGGGATGTACAGGACACGTAACCCGGGGGGGGGCTGCAGATAACCCATGTTTATACCAGGCTTTCCCTCTGACCAGACAAAGTGATAGGGGCAAGGGGAGCCAAGTTTTCCCTCGTTATTGATCTAACTGAAGGAACAAGATCCAATAGCTCTTCCCATGTCCTATCTCCTGCCTGTCCTCGTGGCCAGGCCTCAGGGGGAAGTTAGGAGACTTCTGTAAATCATTATCCTGGAGCAGGTGGGGTGAAAATAACGAGGAGCCCAAGCGGGGTCAGGTATGCCCTATGAATATAGCTATACACATCTACATGTACCATCGTCTGTCATTAAAATTCATGCACCCAGTATAGAAGAAAATAATTAACTTTACTGAACTGCTGTATTCATGATTGTGAACAAGAATATTTTTCACTTCATGGTTTAATGGGCAAGAGAAACATGAAAGAATCTATTTGGAAACCATCATTGTCAAGGTGGATTCCAATTTAAGTGGCTCTGTTGGTTGGCATACTGTGAATGTGGTCTAAAGGGAAAAATACTCCCTCACTTTATAGTCAAGAGACTGAAACAGAAAGTTCCAAACACAAAATATCAGTAACATGTACAGATGAAGTTTCAAGCTAGTATATAAGGATTCCAAACAGCCTTCAGACTGCCCACAGCAGTTACTACTGTGAAACTTATAGCATGCCTAATAAGAATGTAAATCAGACCCTCATTAAAATTTAGGTGCACAAACTACCATGTATTGTATGAATAGAAATGCTGACCACAACATGCAGGATGAAAAAAAAAAAACAACAAAAAAAAACTGTTATTACGAATCATATGTCAATGAAGAAGTTTCATACTGGGCATTAACCAATGAATCTAAAAGACGTCATGTAATATAGTGTTTTTTTGGAGGGGGAAGACAAATGATAAGAATGAATAGATGATTATGGCTTAATTAATGCCTCTTCTGCACTATTTCAGCCACTGTGAGAGATGTACATATATATATTCACAACTACTTGCTGCAGACGTACAATACAATACACGCCTTCCACAGAGGATGCGAGCATAATGAAACATCAAGTAACAACTGAGTTACACACTTCTGTTGCAGCAAATGGAATGGCAGACACTTCCTCAAACTCTTAATGCAATGAGTAATTTTGCCCTTTGACAAAAACACCCTTGTAACCCTTGTCTTTTTTTTTTTTTGAGAATATAGTGAGGCAGAACATAAATCACTTTCGAACACTGAAATGAAAACATTAGGGAGACAGGAGCACATTTACAATTTAATAGCCTTAGGCAAAAAAATGCCGAATGTGAAAAAAAAAAACAGCTCATACATGATTTCATGGAGAAAAAGTTTATCGCCAATGTTTATTTGGTGGATTTACCTGATTGTCTTTCTGGTAATGGCTGGGGATTGTCCACGACTGCGAGAGGCAGTGGAACTTGATCCACTGTCCACGGAGAGTCGATTGTCATTGTGGTAGCCCTCCTCAACAGGGCTGTACAGCTGGCCTTTATCCTCAGTGTCTTTGTACTTGCGCTTCCAGCAGCAGGCACAGAGGAAGGCGGCCATGATGAGGACGAACAAACCTCCAATGGAGCCAGCTACCACCAGCACCACCTCGCCAACGTCTTCCATGGCTGAAAACAGTCAACCACACAACAAAGTTATGGACAGTATGCAGTGCGTGGCCTGGTGGATGTTTCGACTGCTCTGTTTACATGCAACACAGATTACACATGTCCATGTATATCCGAATAACACAAGGGGTGTAAGCATGGTCCATGGGGTTAGGTGGGTGTTGGTTTTCTTACATATCATACACTTTCAGCAAAGGTGTACATTTAGTGCATGACCAACAAGCAGACTTTGACAGTTTGCATGTACATTTAATCATCATGATACAATTATATATTCACACATATTGGTAACAGTGATCAGGATGTTGGAGGGAGCTGCAAAGACAGAAAAGTGTGAATATTTCAGCTCAGTAAATTTCCCTACACATACATGTACCTATATGTGTCTACAGGTGAATTTATGTTAAGTTGAGAGCCTGGTTGCCCTCAAAGCTTATGCTTGCTTACTTATGAGCTGTGTCAGGCTGATCAGTCTTGGCTCTAAGTTATTAAGTCGCACATCTTTTTCAAATAGGGGCCTCCATGGTTTAGTCGGTTAGTGCGCTAACGCTGCTAAATGACCCAGAACCCTCCCACTAATGCAGTTGCTATGATTTCAAGTCCAGCTCATGCTGGCTTCCTCTCCGGCCGTACGTGGGAATGCCTGCCAGCAACCTGCAGATGGTCGTGGCTTTCCCCTGTGCTCTGCTCGGTTTCCTCCCACCATAATGATGACTGCCTTTGTATAAGTGAAATATTCTTGAGTACGGCGTAAAACACCAATCAATCTTTTTCAAAGAAACAATGGAACCATATAATTAACCTACATGTACACTTAGTTGGATACCTTTAAATGTATATGAATGCAAATGATTCTTCAACAATGTAACCAAAGCATTGTGACCTGTGCTCTTGGTCTGGCATCATCACTATCAGCATTAAAGCACTTGGTATCTTAATCCTGATGCCAGCAGCCTCTTCCTTCCTATCTTTCCCATAAAAAGTCTTTTGATGAAGACACATGCATACATGCTATATTGCATTGCAATATTATGCAAAGAAGAAGTTTGGTCACTTGACTGCAATATTGCCTGCCTATTGAGCTCAGACTATAAATCACATCACCATTTGTAAAGGTCCTAATTTGTCCTAATTTGCCACGGCAGACATACCTGTTGGCACTACAGCTTGTTCATCTTCTTTCATTGTGCTTCAGAGCTGAACTCTGGAATATTTTATTTTTCATAAACCAACAATCCAGTTTACAGTAAAGCAACATTCACCCAGTACCTTACGAACTTTCTTATTTAAAGCTGCAGTAGGCCATGCCAGCAAGACCGGGATGGGACCGAATGTCACTTCATTTGTCAATGGCCAGCCGGTTGTTGTGAGAGTGATAGTAGCAAATCAGTCAACAAGGCCACTGACATATATGTACATGCATCTGTCCAAGTTGTATCAAATTGTTAAGGCCACAGATAACAATAACCATACATGTAGGATACCATATTAAATAAACATATGGTACTTATGTTTGAATGTCATGTTTTAGTTGAAATCTGTCATCTATTATTGATTTCCTCCTGACAGGTGTTGACATAATCATCATGCAAGAGCCTGTACCTGTACATGTACGAACTTACTTACATATATAAGCATGTATGTACACTATGTGCGTTGTATAATTAACCAAAGACTGCTCTGAAACCTTCATGCTCCACCACATACAGCTGCAGATTAGCTTTTCTTACATGTGCAATGGATGAGAGCTGTAAGACCCACCACAGCATACTTATCTTTGTTTCCAGTGATTATTACAAGAGAGGGACCATATAAATAAACAATTAACTTACCTGTCCCAAAAAGTCAAAGATAATTATCCCTAAGCTTAATTCAGTTCACTGACACACACATGTGCAGAAAATAACCAGCTCTCATTAATTCATCATAGAAATGGCTGCACTGTAACACATACAGCCTATACATGTGAGTCTTCATCTCCAATGGGAAGCAATATAACTGTATCTACAGGCAGCACAGTACAATTGTCTCATCAAAATTCAGTTCTCACAGGGCATCTTAATGCTGTAAGGGTTTATCTACATTTAGATGTGCTCTACTTTTGGGACAAGGTATGACATACAAGTGCGTGGACAGTTTATTGAAGCTAATATTGTAAGGAAGGTTGGCAACATATGTGCAAATCATATCCAGTATTTAAAGACGGACTAGACAGCTACATATTAAAGGAGAAAATTGAACAGTTGGCTTTGCGACTTCTAGAAGAAGCAAAAGTATTCCGTTAGCCAATAGTCAAAGTCTTCAACATGGACATGTAAATGAAACCAATGACAATGCTTTTCACAATTATATTTCAAACTGATGTCAAAACATGCACAGTTAAGAGATGATGTGCAACCCTTGCATGATTAATCTGATCCAAGAAGGCCAATCATGTCCTACTTGAGAGCATACATGTAATTTGCTAGAGAAGCCAGCACTCAAACCTTATTCTGCCAGATCATGTTTAAGCATAAATGCTATAAATCATGCACCAGAGTTACCAGGCAGGTAATATTCATCCACATACAAGCATTCACATGTACACCTCACTATGGTTTTCATGCCTGGAAAAGTCCATCATTAATCTACCTTACATGTACACACATGAACATTATGTACCTTGTACTTCGACAACACAAATGGCTGAACTGGCTAGATGAAACAAAAAATTACATGAGAAAAGCAGGAACAGTTGTACCAACAAAAATAGGCCACTTCTTTTCACAACAACACAGAAAAACATATACTGACAGTAAGCTTGAGGTTTTTGTTATGCAGTGATATACTAGGAATTATTTATTTATTTCGATAATGGATGTCTTACACTTTAATCAAAACATTTCACTTTTTGTAATGATGGTGAAGTCTTGGGAGAGGAAGAGGGCAATTTACCAATACAGCTCACCTGGAATGAATTGAACACACCTATTAACATGAGGCTTTACCTAATCATTCAATCAATGAGGCGGCAGATTCTAATTCATGTGCATGGCCTTTTCAATCAATCATTTGTTTACCCTCTTAACCTTGTAACATATTTACTCTACAGGCTACTACACATAAAATACATAACATGTAAACATATATATACTTGCAAGTATGATGTATACCAAACTAGTCAAATGAAATGATCATCTCTCTGCTTAATACAAACAAGATGTGTAATACTGAACATCTGCAGACCATACTGTCAGGTTGTAAAACAGTTTTCACACAGCACTTTGGGTTAACAAGTAAATTAAAATCTACAGCTCAGTTACATATATGTACAGTATAGAAGAGCTGTCCTTTATTTTTTTATCTAGCTAGCATATGCCATATGTAGTGGTATGTACAGTGCTTGTGAATAAGGATCCATACATACTGTACCTCCACTGTTAATGTAGGCGTAGATCAAGAACGTCACACACCTGACTTTGTTGGAATATCTGAAACACCTGCTCTTGTATATGTGTATGTACTCTTGACATCACAGCAAACACATGTAAAAGTCCATGTCACTCAGTGGGGGTAATACTGTCATGCATGTACATGCAGCAGTAAACTTATGCACAAATATGTACTCATAATTCCTTTTCATCTATAGGACATGTTTACATATGTACACGTACACGTATACACAGACAGCCTGCCATCAGGACGCTCTCACAAAGAACCCAGGGTTTGAATAATAATACAACAGCCTACCCTGGCTGATAATATTAGGCGGAGCATGACTGAGGGGGCAGGTCAAATACACTACACCCAAATAAACTCACAGCACAAGCAACATACAAAATTACTCCTTTCACTTAATTCATGTTTGGATGCCGCATGTAGTTTTGTATTTATATCTTCATAATAAAATGCTTCACCAGGTTAACCATTTTTCAAAATGTGTATATTTCAAAGCTTCAGACAGAACAATTTAAAAGAGCCTCAAAGTATAAATGGAGAACAGCTTGAAGAGCATGTATACCTATAGGTTCTGTATACCTATGTACATCTATGTTGGTGTGCAAATGAATTCAAAACTGCATTTTATCACTATAATAATGGTACATGTACACAGTATGTACAAGGAAAACTTACATAAATCATCTTCGATCAAATTTATGAAAATTCAGACTGCCTGATAAACTTTCTAGCGAGCAGCTACGTACAGTACATTTTCAAGTATTTGTAGACAGGTAGAGACTACATAAGCAGCACTGCTGTATATAAAGGTTCTATATGAAAACTACATGTTCATATCAGCAGCCTGGTTAATATTTGACCAACCCATTCCCGTACACACAAACACAGCTATACTAAGAATACCCAACAGCAGCGACCAATGGACAGTGACAATAACAAGCCCACATGCCCCGTAATATGTGTACTTTTGAGGACAGCTATAAGTCTAATGCAATTATTTGACAAAATCACAGCTCTATTAAGTGTAGACATGGTAGGGGTTTATGGTGGGCTCTTCTGTTAACCGAAGTGACTGCCATATAGGAAGCAAATAAGGCCACAGCACAAGAGAAGGCCTGATAAGATCAAAATGTCAGAACACATTGGTAACCCTGAATATCAAACGGTACAATACACCTCAATTTAACTTTCAGGATCAGCAAAGGGGTCAGTGTATACACTTGATAGCCTTTACGGACAAAGCCTACGTGACAAGTACAAGCACATTAATGAAAACCAAAAAATACACCAAAGCTCAGCAATCTTAACAAAGGCAGCACAGAAAAGCAAGACGAAAAGAGATTCGGTGTAATAAAAATGATACGGTTGGCCAATTTCCGTTTGTAAATGTCAGTGTGTAGACTAAAAGCGGGTGAAGAGCTGGGTAAATCCACTAACTGCCATTCTTCTCATTGACTCTGGTCACCAACTGATATCTCGCAAGGGTTTTGGCCAGTCTGGAGCCACTCAAAAAGGATTGCAAGACTTCAGGGTTCCACTGAGAATTCAACCGCTGTCATTAGCTCTTACCACCAGTTGAAAAGACAGCCTGAAAACTTTCTATGGCTAGCGTGTTCGTTAACATCGGGGAGTTTTAATGAAATACGATTGCTGATAAGGAAGAGCACTTAATGTCACGCCTGAGAACAATAACCATAGTAGCCAAGTCCAAAAAAATGGACCCATTCGATAATGTCTGCTGTAACTATAAAAAAACCTACAGCTTTACATGAATTGGGTATTTTCAGGAGACTTAATCACCTTCTTTGCAGACCTCAAGTGTTTTTCACATTAGTGAAATCTACTCCAAACTCTGCTGAATTTCACACTGCTCAGCAGGACAAACTATATAGTAGATTTAACTAGATTGGCTCTGTGACCAAACTGATTACACATAATCTGCCAGTTCCTCTAATCAGCTCGGGCAGCATACAGACAGAAATTATTATACATGCTATGTTATCATGCAAAAACATGGATCATCTAAACATGTAATTACTAATGTCAGTGTGCACATGTACAGTTAACACACGTACGTGAACATCTGCATTACATGCAAACTTGTACATGAAAACATGACTAGTATGAACAAGCATGTAATATGTACGATGCTTAAGACTCAATAGTTTCCTCTCCCGGCTGTACATGGGGAGATTTGCCAGCAACCTGCGTATGGCAGTGGATTCCCCCTGGCAAAGCCCAGTTCCTCCCACCATAATGCTGGTTTCTGTCGTATAAGTGAAATATTCTTGAGTATGGTGGTAAAACACAAAACAAATAAATGAGTAAATAATCCTTAATACCTGCTACCGTAATTCCTTAATCATTTCGAACATGAAAGAACAACTTTCAATGCAATTCGTGCACCTTTTTAATTTGAATTTGGAGGAAAAAAAACAATATTGGTTGGTATGGTCTATTTTAAGGCTTCACTACAAGTATAATTTAATCATTTATAGTCTATTTAAAATAATGCTTGAGAATATGCTTGTATAAACATTTTCCAAACATCTCAAATTACAGTATGACTCCTATCAGAAAGGGAAATTTTTTACAAATTTAAAGGTTCTGTTGTTAAATGCCATACTTAAGAATTTTTTACTAATGAAATTTGCCATACTTAAGAATTTTTCACTTATAAAATGGCTGATGAACTTTCCCAGGTTTGCTGTGTTTCCTAAGACAGCTTTCATGCCATATCGTTCAAGAGATTAGAGCACGGACACACGAATTGTTGGCCCAGTGTCAGTATGATGTGATTGGGTGGGTGTCATGTCTTTGGCAGCATGCTGAGTGACTCGCCCTGCCACAAGAAGACACAGCAGATATTCATTCAAGGAATTGTCATTGTCATATGGCTGAAAAATTGTTAAGACATAGGATGTAAAACCCCAAGCATATACACATAAATAAATACAAATCGTTGGTAGGCCAGGACAAGCACGTCTTCAATGATTGCGTGACTCTATGTTCATACATACTACACAAACGCAATCCGCCATTTATTTCTATATTGTTAATACAAGGATAGATTAGAACCCAAGCCTTGTGTGCAAGCAGTTGAAAGTTGTGTGGCTTATTCATCACTAGACCCCATTCCACTAACATGAAATACATCTACATGTATGTTATAAACCAATGAGAATCTTTATGCAGGCCAACAGGGTTATATATAACACTGATCTACTCCTCAGGTGATGCACAACTATCCCAGACTAATTCTACCTGAAAGTGTCCTACTGCTTAGAAATATTTAGTTGATTGGTGTTTAATGCTGAAAGCAACAATTCAACAGCAGTCTCGTTTGTGAGAAGATGAGAAACACTGCACCAGTACCTGACAGAGTGAAACACTGCACCTACAGTGCCTGACAAAGAGTGAAACAAAGCACCTGTACCTGAGAAAGAGTGAAACATTGCACCTGTACCTGACAGAGTGAAACACTGCACCTGTACTTGAGAAAGAGTGAAACACTGCACTTGCAGTGTCTGAGAAAGAGTGAAACACTGCACCTGCACCTGCAGTACCTGACAAACTGTCAGACTTCAAACTAGACATGAGCCTGTGACCCTATATTCAGAGGCCACTGCTTTCTGTGAAAAAGCTCTTAAACAATCAAATGATGAACAACATGAGAGTAGGTCCTGGTCAATTGGTTAAGGTGCACGGCTTTCTATTGCAAGGCCATGGCTTTGGATGTCTTCATGGCAAAGAGCAGCTGAAGAAGAAAAAGTGTGTTTCTTGCATGAAGTTTGCAGAGGTCATAGACCATTGCCTTCTGCCAAAATTACAAGACATAGCCAGACACAGTTGAGGTCAGTGCTTTACTCCAAAACACTCTGAAATCTTCCACCCATAAAAAGCATTACTTGCCGCCATTATATATTTTCTGACTTTATTGATTAGCCACCAACAATTTGCCCCCAAAAGTGCACATTTTAATTTAAGTCAAAGTAAGCTAAAAACATGTCACTATTGGTGGAGTAACTTTCATTTTGCCAGTACAACTTTATCCTACCTTCCAAACAAACCACAAAACACCTCAACCAAACTATCAAAAATAAAGCAAAATAAATAACTTAGTCACGGATGAAAGTTCAGATCAAGTACCATGAATACAGTCAGCAAGAAAATTCTTGAATAGGGCATTATAAACCAGAACCAAACACATAAACACAATAAATTAAAAGCACGTAAAATACATGTAGTACTTCACTAGATATCACATTCGCACCTACGTACTCTGTATTGGTGCCTGGAATCCTGAGTATTTAACAATTTGCCACAGGATCAGTATGGATCAATCAGCAAAATGTTCTCCGGTCTCTGTCAAATGGGTATAGTTTGAGAAGTTACATGTAGATTCTAACATCCCAAGTGTTCCTGGTCTCTGCCAAATGTGTGTAGTTTGAGAAGTTACATGTAGATTCCAACATCCCAAATGTTCCTGGTCTCTGTCAAATGGGTATAGTTTGAGTAGTTACATGTAGATTCTAACATCCCAAGTGTTCCTGGTCTCTGCCAAATGTGTGTAGTTTGAGAAGTTACATGCAGGTTCTAATATCCCAAATGTTCCTGGTTTCTGTCAAATGGGTATAGTCTGGAAAGGTACGTGTAGATTTTAACATACCTTATTAACATGCCCATAAAAAACGTGACACTCTAATAAAAACAACCTTAACTTGTTCAAACACAGAATTAGTCTGTACATGTTCATGTACGAAAAAAGCCAATGCCACATTGAACAGAGCTTTGAAAGATGACGTAACTTGGATGTATAGGTCTATGTTAATAATGGTCTATTTGGTTACTTTGAGGGAGAGAAGAAAGGACTTCAATAAAATAGGCAAGCCTGCCCTGGGGGAAGCTTTGGGACACACTATCACTCTCAGCAAATTACCCACTGCTTGTGACCACTCCCAAATAAAAGACCTACAAATGTCAGGTTTGAGCACATGCCCTAATATACAATAGATTTCATAAAGTCATAGGCATGCATAGTAGTAGTTGTGGGTGTCCATGTACATACAACATGTACCTGTACAATGCTCTTGTACAAGTGAATGTGTAAACTCTATACTACATACATGTGGTCAATTGTTTATGCAAAGCTGGCCTCACTCTACTCTCCTTAGCAGTTTCCTGTTGTTTTCCATTCACAATGTAGTCAATCATTCAAAGCTGACCAACATCTTTAGACCCAGAGTATAACTTACAAGGCCAAATGTACAGGATCACTATACAAATGTACATGTCCTGCATGTGATAGGACCTCAAACTGCCCTGTTATACATGGACATGTAGAACAATAATCTCAGCATTGGTCACTGTTATTAGAGGAAAGATGAATACACCCCAGGAATACATGTATACTGCTAACACAACAGTATATGAAGACATATTTATGCACATATTATGGGAATTAGTTATATACTAAACACTTTTTTACATACACAATAGCAGCCAGGTTAGAGACTGTGAAAACTGGATTACCACTGCCCTTCCCCTTTGTATCCATACTTGCTCCTCATTCAACAAGATATAACACGTACACTCCTCAATACAGAGGCAAGTATGTCAACAATGGCTCCTTAGTGCTTGGTGCAGCTTTAAGGAATTCTATACAATTCAAAATTCAATTCTCCCAAACAAAAATTCTAAAATCCTACCATTCAGGTCTACATGTTATGGCTTAAGATGGAGGATTAGCACATTTCTGTTAAAGTTTGTTTAAATAATTTATTTACGTTTTATTCTTTTATTGTTGTAAATTAGCAGTAAAACCAACATATTTACCAATCAACTGAGCCAGTGAAGGCCATAACAATGACATAGCATCTGTACATGTACGTACATGCAGAAGGACCCCTTACAGTTCTAGGGTCACTTTCACCAAACATTTGCTCCCTTCTATGTGGAAATCCCTCTAAATTCTGGTACACATACATATATATGTACGTGTAGTTTTCTTTTGAAAGATATACAGAAATACAGCAATAAGTATGTATTATAGATAAGCAATACTTTATACTTTACACTGTGGTTAACTATGACTGATTTGCACCATGTTACTACTTGTACATACAGAAACTTCATATATAAAAATTTTGCTTTAAAGAAAAAGTGCAGCTACAGTTTCTTCAAAATCTGCAATGGGTATTGAACTCTAGCCATACCATTACCCTCTTGTCTCCCCATCCCAAGTGTATGTACATATACATGTACAAGTTCACATTCAACTCACTAGATTGGCTCACATGTGCATTATCACTCAATTTGGGCACAGGATAATAACCTTGCTGTCCAAGCCTAATGTTACCCTGGGGTCCATTTATCAGCTTGATAGTCATTTAACAGTACTTGGACTTTCATAAGGTCATCCAGCCTGCAATGTTGAATCAACCCACTAAAAAGCTGGATAGTCTGTCCCATCTATAATCCTCACAGTATGAGAGCTTCCATATGTTTCCTGGTCTTCAGCACTATAGAACTGCTGAACACCCACTGACAGATGTTCAGTGTTTAAGCTATTGCCATTGACCTTTACCTTGGATCACGATGATGATATCTGTCCTATACACAGTTAAGAGTTGGTTCTCATTCCATAGTCACCCAATAGGAGACACTTCAAGCATTCAAGCAGTTATACACTCCAGATACCAGAAGCATGATCACAGATAACCCTAGCCCCCCCACCTCCCTTCATGCAGTAAACAGACACACCCTTTACAGAATGTAAAAGCTCGTTCTATTTACTACATCTTGAGAGTTGTAATAAACATGGATTTATATACATACATATATGTATCATTCTATTTCAACAGTCTAAAAGGTGTTGAAAAAATACATTTTATGTATGTATATACACTTTCAGGTATACATACACAAACACACAACACGCCTAATACAAGTATTAATTTTTTTAACTTCACTTGCACATTTACATTACATGTACATATTTAGGTCCCAATTTTTTTACTTGTAACAGAAAAATAACATATATACATGTACATGTAGACAGTGCACCCTTTAGCTATACATATCTACTAATGGAAGCAGAAAGTGAGTCGTGTAACACATACAATGCTGCTGACGCTGTTTCAAAGTCACAAAAAGTGAAATGGTGACGTTTTTTAATAACCTCAACAACGATGCGCAGGGACTCCTGCATATTATGCAGCATCAATAATAGATTTGCATCTTTGCAATTTCACTGTGTTTTCAGTCTTTTCATTTTTGGTGTCTCTCCATAAGTTTTCTATAGATCCACTAAGCATGGGATAATGTTACCATAAATCAATAAAGTGTCCTTATCAGACAAAGTAGCCATATTGTATGGAGGCTGTGGGTGTCTACTTAGGCATTGTAGGTGGACCGCAATCAATATAAACCACAGTCAAGCTGCTGCAAGGCTGTAAATCTGTCAACAGCCTGTCAATCTTGCCAAGTCGGATTCAGTCAACAACTCATGTTCGTCTCATGAACTCGTAAGGTCAACGCTATATTGACCTTGCCATCACCACAGAGCAAATCTCTTTCAAAGTTTTTCACCAGTATCTCGCAGCAGGAATCTGACACGTACATAAATCATCACAAAACACATGCATAAACACCCAAAATAAATCTGTCTGCCAAATATTGCCACTAGAAGTTCTTTCTGTTTCTTGTAATTTTTGGGAGTGTTCTTTGTAAGAGAATGGAGACCAACCAAAAGGTTGGCTTGTCAAGATAATCTTGAACCCTTGACCTTCAGCATTCTTGTAATGTCAAATTACATGTACATGCAGATGGGAACAGCCAAACTGTTTACTAGAGTAAAAGGTACAGGCAGTCAATCTTCATGCATATCACTTTATAGCACACTGTTATTACCTGTAGAAACTAATTCTAACAAGTTGTAGGCACATACATGTATTTTTGGAAATAGATGAGATTTAGTAGAATTCAATTTATGCCCAGGTTATGTCTCTAAGGCAAATTAATTGCAACTGTCAAGAACGAAATTAAAACTGGCAGAGATCCAATAACAAATGTTGACTGCTTGAGGTACTAACTTGAATGTAGTGTAACATAGCAAAGACCAGACAGAAATACATCATACACAAAGCCCAAGATAAATACCGTTCACAAGCATGCATTAATTACAAGGTGCTGCAGCGCAGATGACCAAATGAAGTTTCATTTACCTTTCCTAATGACTCTTTGCTGAACAAGGCCTTTTGGGAGTCGACCGCCTTATGGATGGGGCCTCCAAAAGCATAGAACTCTTACTGGGAGCATTCGTCCAATTTGCTAGAAAATCTTTAAGCGTGGAATTAGTACGGGTTAACGCTGTGTGGACGTCAGAGAATAAAGGACACTGCCCTGATGGGTCAGCCACCATCAACACGGCCAATTTCATTTCTAAGGTTGTCAGCACGGCAATTCTCTCTCATCATGGTCTTAAAATGTCAAAACTCCTCACAACTATCACATTAGAGGGTTCCTCTCTCCTGAAATTTTCCTAGGCCCCACAACTTTCCAGATTCATTAGAACATGGTTCACCCTTATATAATTTATGATGGCGAATTGGGAACATGGTACGATTACATGTACTGTACAGCTTGAATAATGTGACGCTCACTGTTGCAAATTTAGGGCCAAACAAAAAAAAAAAAAAAACAAATAGGCACACAGCATACTGGTATAATTACTAATTCAATTAATAGATGGAACTGATATTAGACCAGCGTGAAGCAATTAGACAGCGACCGTGCAATTACAAGAATTAAATTAGTGGGCCGGAATACGCTAGATTCAGGAGTTGAGATGAACAAAACAGCCAGAGCTAAATACATGTAGATATGTACACTATGTCCATGGACATGATGGACAAGTGCATCCAAACAGTTTACAGTAGGCTTTCTGAAGTAAACAAATGTACAGTTATATACATTCAACAGGTTAACCCTCCCTCAAATGAGGCATGTGGCATGCTGCTTATACGCTCAACTATCATAACTCAACTCACCACAGAAAATCATAGATTAAAGCTAATTCCTTGCCCACTCTTCAGTTATTACAGCATACATGGACATCCTTTTCTATAATAATAATAATAAAAATAATAATAATAATGTATTTATTTTCTGAGGGTAATACAACTCGGTCAATCTATTACTGATCTTCCCTCAGGTTCTCCACAAACATACATTTATAAGCAGAAGCTATATGCAAGAGAAGCATGTGCCTCCAATCAGCCTAACTATAAAAGGCGGGTCACCTTCCTTGAAGTCAAAAGGACCTTTCAAGACCAGCTGTTCAAATCCAAGCCTTGTTGGTTAGGTTTGCCAGCTAACCTTGTAAAGTGTGCTGGCTAAATTCTCTGCTTGGTTCCCTTCATCCATAAACCTGAATACCACCTTGAAGCCTACATGTATATATTTTGTGTATGTATAATACTAAACACAAACCAAATACATGTACTATTAAATAATGTTCACAAATGGTAACGGTGTATACACTTGTGACAAGACAAAAGCTGAATGCCTAAAAATACAGAAGACACATGGTTGAGGAAACCGACCTTGAACATGTTGAAAAACTACTCTATCATCACATCAACTCTTGCTGTACATCTGCATTTTTCAACTGCTCATGTGCATCATTCCAGTGGTTACAATTATACTACAGTTGTATTATTGAATCCATACATGTACATATTCATCTGCATGGTCACATGTGCATGTATTAGAATTGTACTGTAACCTAGTGCATTAGAATGTATTTGGTTAACCTGTGTTCAAACATTGACGTTAGTCTTCAGTACAGCCCATTGCCGGAACTGTCAATAAGCATTACACTGTCTGCTTTGAATTATCAGAAACCATCAGTTGACAGAGGGTACATGTAAATGTCATCGATGAAGATCAACTGTTAATGAGATGAAATCAATAAACAAACAATAGATAGTGTATGTACACGTAGGTGGAATATACTGTATTATAATAAGGTTGCCAAGTGCATGTGCATAGGAGTACAATATGCCTGTTTTGCCTGGGAGTTTTAAGAAAACCTCTCTCACCCACTCCTTCATTATGGCCAGTATTACAGGGTATCACAATGGGTAGAAGACGAAGTAAATACACAATATGTTCCAACTGACAACCGCTTTCAACAACCACAGGCAGCTGAGCTGCATGCTCCACCAAAAAGTATAAGGGGCAAGCATATATCACATGTGAGAAAGCTAATATAAGTTTCTTCATGAAAATTTCTTAATAACTGTTTCTCAAGGAGTCTAATCAATAAACAAGTTCTAGGAGAGCATATACAAGTATGTAAATGCAACTATACAACATTGTACATTTAGATTTGTGATTTGAAGCCATGTACTTGTATTTTCAAAGGCCTGCCGGATCTCATTTTGTCTCCTGTGAGGAGATATTATCATCACCTCATGACAGTGTAAATAAATCATGATATTACACACATCGATCAGAACACAGATAACAAAAACTAAGCATTTTGTCATCTGTTATCAAGTTTTGCTCTTTACCATAAACTGCTCATGTGGTACATAGATAATGGCACTTAAGTACAAAATGCTCAAATCCCAAGAAAATGGTCCTGCATCATAGCACATTGAATTTAAAGTCTGGTTCAAAATTGTTAGCATTCAAAGCATTGCGAATTCATTGCAGTATGTGAACAAGCTACTGGTTGATACAACATTACACCAACAATTAGACCTGGGACAGAAGTAACTACAGCTAATGGAATGACTGGAGGGCACTGACAGACAATTAACTTTCAAAAATACTCTTCCTTGAAACGAACAAAGAAATGACCTTTCAATCATTAATTATCACACAAACTATGTACCAGCACGCATGAACATTACACTTGTACATGAATGAAAACACTGTTGATGTCCAAATTACCTTAAAAACACATACACTGTACATGTATCAGGGAATTCTCAGCACATTTCCATACAAAATTCACACCACTATTTTAGTAATGCTGTCAACTTAATTACTTTGGAACATGTAAGATGGCAGTATTCATCAAAGGTCATAAAATATTGTTAACGTCTGTGATAAAGTAGTGCTAGATTGGTGAATTGAGTGATTGAGTGACTGATACTGGTATTCAACAGCTCAATGCTCAACAATTTTTCACCTATCTGCGAGTGGTCACTTGTTTGTGGGTGGAGGAACTCTGAGGAGTGCCTGGAGGAGTACCCAGAGAAAACCACCAACCAAGCATTGAGTTACCACCTATACAAAATAGCAGAAATCATTCATTTCTAGAATTGAAAGTTGAAAAAATTGAAAGAACACTACACCAAACAAAAAAATTCAAAAAAAAAAAGTGCAAAACAATGTCAGAATGCATTCAAACTAAAACACAGATGTTGAAAGATGGTCTTTTCCAGGATTGATTTTCCCATAAAATGGAGAAGGAAAGAACACCCTCATGCCGTGTTATATTGATTGATTAATTGGCATGGGTCAACTTTGTACTTTTCTTGGCTATAATGTGGGGGCCCGTCTCAGTGGATGGAGCAGTCCATCCCGTCTCAGTGGATGGAGCAGTCCGTTGAATCTTATAAGCACACAAAAACATGATACCTCAATGGAACACCTTATCATGCATCCTGTAATCAAGCTAACGGCTAATCTCAAGGTTAAATTCCATCTCTTGTGGCACAAGTGGGAGGTCATCATGGTCACAGGAAATCTGAAGACCATTTAAGTTCACTTAGCCAACACGGCTCCTTTAACTGGGGATGGAAACCCCTAAGGGCCACTCTCTGACCACAGCGGGGAGAGGTGTACAGAACTAATGACCAACTACCATGCTGCACACTTAACTATTTACATTTATAAGGGACGATGCCTTAAATGCTTCCCACATTAGCCAGGAAAGCATTTGAAGAACACTCCAAAACCAACCTCATGCTGAACTAAATCAACAAATGCCCTGTCCTAGAGGTCCAAGTTTAAGGGTATCAATTATTTACTGCTTTTGGACACCATCGATAATGCTTGCACAAGGAACGAGATGCCTGCTGGAATATCCTGCCATGCAGTCGCTCAATAAACCTTTGGCAGCAATCAGCCATTTCAAATGGGGCCTTCAATAATCTCATTACACTTAATTCAGCACATTTTCTCGGGTTTTGACACTCCGATGTGAACAAATCATGATTCGAGCTTGCACGGTGCGCTCTGCTGCGTGACGGTCACATGATGGACTATGGATCCAGCAGTCTCTATAGTGTTACAGAGGTGATATTGACGTTTGATAGGATAGAGACTGATAGATGTCCACTGAGCGCCGATTTGTCCCCTGTGGGTGGCTCAACTTATGCACTAGGTCAGGTACTGATCAGGCTTAATGACCAATGTTATATTTATTACAACTGCAAACCCTAAACATTGGCTGCCTGATGGAAGTAATACCTAAACATGTGACTATAGGAATGGAATTTTAAAGATCAAGAAACCATTCACTAAAATAACATCATGATGTACATCTATACATGTTACTGTAAGAATAGTTAAAAACATTTATCTTTTTGAATACTACTTAAACCTGCACTGAATTTTTACTTCTGTGTTTGGGCCATCCTTAAAAATGCTGTTTTGGGCATAACTGAGAGTATGACACAAAAATAGGGAAGGTTGGTGGGAAAATGCTGTTTTGGGCATAACTGAGAGTATGACACAAAAATAGGGAAGGTTGGTGGGAAAAGGGGTTTTTTTTTTCATTCTAACTTGAAAAAGAAATTAACATGGAGAGAAAAATAAAAAAGAAATTTTTATCGAAATACCAATAAGAAATTTTGCCGCTTTTAAGAAAGGTCGGTAATTATGCCCAACAAACATATTTTTAAGGATGGCCTTGGTCATCTTTATGGGTGGAGGGAACCACTGTGGGCAGATGAAACTCCTTGAAATACTGGCAAATCTGCAGACCTTAGCTAGATTTGAACCTTCAATCTCCTTTGTCTGCTTTGTATTTAATCGCTATACTAAATTTTCTTTGTACTATTAGCACAGCTATCTACATACATTACCATAGCACCCATCCTCAACCCCACAGAAGTCCATGGGGACAAGTTCATCACAAATAACAGCTCAAACTCTACCTTACATTCAGTATGAGCCGATTCCCTAAGTGAACCAAAATGTAAACATGCCAAAGCCTGCACCAGTAAACCATATTTCAACAGTTATCCAACCGTTTAAACTTTTGAATCCTACCTTTCAAGCCAACGTCTGCCATGTCTTGAATTCCAACCTCTGGCAGACGATGGACCGTGAAAACTTTATCATACACTACACATTCATGATCTCTTAACAGCTCATGAGTATATAGCTGTTATCTGTCATAAAACTGTCACCGTGGACTTATATGGGACTGATGCTGAGCGGTAACCTACGTAGGTGATCACCTATCTGTGCTTTTTAATATAGCACTGCCGCAGTAAAACCATGACTGGCATTCAAGGCTAACTGATTTCTTCATGGAAATTTGAAAGTTGAGAAAACCTTCTGTTTTTAGTGTGGCGTGCATATTTCCTCCCCATAATCAGGTTCTATATTGCTGGAAAGCAAGTGAACTCTCATGACTACAATACTGTACTTGTAGGCTTACTGTGGTTCTATACTGTACATATACAATATTAACGTTTTAATATCCCCCAAGTCTGGTTTCTTTCACTCACAGGATCAAGTGTAATTACACTCAATACACGTAAGGTGATGGCAGATGGTTGGTGTCGATAAGCTGTTATAATGCTATTCAGTATTCTTGTTACTATGAGCCACTTGGCTTATACTACTCCTTAGAGAGGAGGATTACTGGGGGTAAGTTTATGCATGGCTTCAAGATAGCTGGATATAATTCTTTTCTTTGTATAACCAGGTGTCTACACAGAATATTGATAATTTGACATGTTTCTTTCCTAATAATATTAAGCTGTTTGTGAGGAGTAATTTGTTACAGGTAACTTGGCAACTGTCCAGCTTCTTAGATTCCAAATTACAATTCAATAAGTATATTTTACTTTTTTCTTATTTCTTAATATAAAAAGAACTAATAAAATTGTACCATCGAGGACTACTCTGTGCAGGGATCTGATTGACAGTCGATCACAAAAGACTCCACCAACCACATGTCAGCTTAAAAGAACATACAATAAAAATCTGCTCAGCATGGAATATTTCTTGGCAGAGCTTACCTTTCATTTCAAATTACATTAACGGATCAATTTTTATGTAAACACATGTAAAATGGCAGTGCGATGGAAATCAATATATATATATATATATATATAATAAAGGAATATGGTTTGACATACCAATAATGGCAAAAGACGTGTGTCATGAAACATACATGTCAGTAGATGTCATCATGTATATACTGATGATTGATGTGAGGACACCACAAAGTAATCAACGGGACAATTAGTTTTCAGCACAGAATTCGATCTTCCTGTGAGGAAAAATACGATTAAATATTCATGACGGTTACATCAAAGATGGATGACTATAACAGTTGAATCAATGTTGCGTACAATACAGGGCATGCTTAGACACACAAGCACGTCATCACATCACATCATCACATTCGAGTACACAGGTACAGCCATAGTTCCTGAAAGTTGCTTAACATCGGGTTACATATGTATTTGTATAACCGAGAACACATAGGTATAGGTTGCGTGCAATAGCGGTTACATGACAGCTGATCACTTGTTTGCGTGGCATTTAAAAGTTGGGATGGAGGTACACTGGACAAGTGTTTCTTGTGGATACACAACTTCTTGGTTTATTAACATGACGTTTCGATGTAGATACTAACATTGTTATCAGCCTGACAATGCAGTGCGTCCGCCATGTTGGACAACAAGCAATCATTGACATTTCGGTTCCGATAGCTCATAAAGACACTGGGCTACACAGAACTGTATGGGGTGGACCTTTCACCATATTTGAGGACTTAACCACTGATGAGAAGAAAGTGCAGATACAGGAAAGCAAACTTTGCTATTCACAGAAGAAGATTAAGGAGTGACTGGACAGCGCTTAGTCCATAAAGCGAGTGTGTAGACTAGAAAAACACAGTGGTTTAATTGTCCAGTTATGTCTCAGATTATTAACAACTGGTATGTAGAGAACTCCCGAATCTCTTAATTTCAGCAAACTGATATGCTTATAGCGTAACTCAATATTCACGAAGCCAGTTTAAATATAGGCTGATGTGTACTTATGAAACAATGTTTTTGATATATAGGCCTACAGTTATTTGGATAAATTGTAAATTAATAAAATGCCATTGCTGCTTGAAGGTAAGAAACAAAATTAAGGGCGTATTTTAATTTATATTTCTTGTGACATATACCGTGAATACATAGGTTTTGAAACCAACAGTCCTAGCTATTCATTTATGGTACAAGCATGACAAGTATTACATAAGCCTGCCCCTCTGTAGACCTACACTATTTAATATCACTTCAGCCTTGCCTTTCAAGTAATGTAGACAAAAAGAAATAAAACAGGTATAAATGTGTGTTTTGGTTATTGCATGCAAGTGTGTGATTCTGTATGTGTCTTTATCATCGTTCAAAGACTTGTGCATGTCCACAATACACACATAAAAATGCCGTGACAATTTGGTGTCAAAAACTTGAAAAGACTTGAACTCGTCACTGGCAGTAACTTAAGCCATATCACATGCCCAGTTTCAGTTCAATATGACAAACAGATGAAAATGAAAGTCCATTGAACACAACATTAAATAAAACCATAATTTTTTTTTAATACATGTATGGATGAAATGCAGAGAGAATCCTAAAGATCCCATTGCCTCTTTCTCAGTAAGCCATAGCTCTCAGCTGCATTCAACCCATACATGTATGATTTTGATGTTGAGCCTGATTAAATCAAACCTGTAAACTTAATCGTTACGTGCCATATTTATGTACATATGAAAGCCCAATCTCCACACAATGTACTGCTCAGGTCTTCATCAAAATACATGTACGTTCACTTTTCCAATCAACCCTCTAACCCTACTATGAAGTTTTGTAATGCTGGGGTTTTTTTGTCGTTGTCTTTTTATTTTTTTTCCTCCACACTGATTTCCTCACAATTCCATTACTTAAATTTGAAAGAAAAAAAAAAAGAAAAAGAAATTCCTTACTACTGACCATAATTTTTCAGACAGGATCGGGTTACGCCCAGCATATATTTTTTTAAGGATGGCCTCATCATACCTGCTGAAGAGCTGAACATAAAACCTTTTTAAACCACATCCATGTCAATGTGGAGCAATACCAATTTCTTTTCCACACTCACATAACTCACATTAATTCATACAGGCCAGCTAAAAACAGTTAAGATTGCAGCTAACAGTGATGCACATTACAATATTGCTGATGCTGGTGTCCACAGTGTTTTGGGATAATAACAGGTTATAGCCACATGCCACTGAAAGCCCTCCAGCTGAATCAATGAAATTATCAAAATTTTGAATCTACCCAATATCACGATAGATTTCACATCTGAACAACAGACTAGCCCAATGCAGCTCTCTTGGGATGAAACATGTACAGTATTGAAATGTATTTGCGGCAAGCCGAGTGACAGTCTGTATTGCCTCAATTTTCATTGGAGCGTTTCTTATTTTGCACACTATTCCACTCTCTAACATCATCAAAAATGTAACACCAAACAGCCTTACATGTTAGAATTATGTGCAAATATCACCTGGAGCTATGAGATGGTGAAAATTTGTCAGCAAATAGAGATTTACTTACTAAATTACATAAGTGGTGTTCAACCCAAATATATGATTTAACAACTCAATATACATGTAAATGTACCTGTCAGTAAATATATCCAAGTACAGGATGCAAGTTACAGTTAACAATGAGAGCTGAGTCTTTGCTGTTTGTTTTAATAAGAAATTAACCAGTATTTATCACATTTTCTAAAGTAAATGATAATTACTAGCACAAACACTCTCAAACACACAAAAAACACACAGAGACACAAAAAATTTATGGATTCTTGGAGTTCAAGCTTTGAAAAGACATTGAAATGCCAATTGCCACAGGAAGAGAAAGCATGCACTTATGGAGAAAGACAAGGTGATTTAATAAGGACGGAAGACTGAACAACAGCATATCAGTATCAAAACTAACATGACAATGCTTTTAATAGAATTGAATCTTCTGAATAACTAGGGATGATATGGGATCATTTCTTTCATGCATAAAAATTGCTCACATAGTAAATTCTTTTTGTTTCTTAATTCCAATGACTGTGAAATGAAGAGGAAAAACAGTATCTTCATTTCTACAAACAAAACTGTACAATTGCAGCCTATCATATTTTCGCTAAGATCTACATCATTGTGCGATGTAATGTGTTTAACAATTCTGAATTTAATGTATTCATCCTATTATACATACCAAAGTCCACATTTATAAAGATTATACTTATAGCATGCAGTAAAATGTAATATGTGTACATTGGCAGAGTATACTAAATACATGTAAACTGTCCCCCTTCCAGCCCCCCTATAAACATGTCCATATGATAATTTGAGAAACATGTACAACACATACCTTTGTCAATGGATAATAAACTGCAAATTACATCAACATCCTGCAATTATTTGCAGGTCATAGAAGGGTGAAGTCAATTGCATCTACATGTAAGTAAGCATTCTAGAAAAACAAATGCAGTGCTCACCTACAGTTAAATTAAACAGAATAATTACATAGTTTTCTCCCTTCTAGCACCTTTGTGGCCGAGGGGGTTAGCGCGCTAGAGCAGCCCAATGACCTAGGTGCCTCTCAACACAGAGATTGCTGTGAGCTCAAGGCGAGCTGACGCTGACTTCCTCTCCAGCTGTATGTGGGAAGGTGCACCAGCACTGCCAATGGTCATGGGTTTCCCCTGGGCTCTGCCCAGTTTCCTTCCATCATAACACTGTCTGTAATCGTATAAGTGAAATATTCTTGAGTACGATGTAAAATACCAATCAAATATGTAAATAAACAATTCTAATCTCAACGTTTGAAAATCATTAAATTTGTATTTTAAAGAATTTTCTCACTGATTAAGTTCAATGTATGTGGTGTTACAGGATGTTACAGTACAAGTAGCACACAGGTACTATACATGAATACTGTACACTGAACACCACATAAATATTCTGTTTTCATATCAGACCCATGTACATGTACTTCTACAAGTACAATCTCAATGCTTCTAGTATATGAAGCCTTCAGCTCTACAGGGAATACATGCTAACCTATAGGAATTACAGCAGACTTTGTTCTTATTACCACTCCAGAAACGCAACTAAATATAGTGGTAGTGATTGTAGTGGATGACTTACCTACAGGTGTGGAGATTTACAAAGCAAGCTCAGGTATTTCCAGGTGGGTCAGCTAAGTCACAAAGGTAAGGCAGGCCAATCACTGGTACAGGTATTGAGTTTACACCTGTACCTCCACACTTACACCCATGGGTAGAATACGAATGCTGTTTACACAAGGAACATGCACTGCATACTAGTCCATTAGATCCAAGCTTAATCTTCTTTCACTGTGTATTTCGTCACAGCCTTGTTCTTTACAACCATGTCGATATATCCAATTCTATCAAGGACAATTTTCCTTTGCGCACTCGTCTGATGTCAATAACACGTACACAAAGACTAGAGGGCTCGTTAATCCTCTGCCAACAACACCCCATGTACGTCACTCAGTCTTAGTTCAGACGTTCAGCTGCGGCTCCCAGGGTAAATTCACAGGCAAACATGCGTATGACTAAATGAGGTGGGGGTAGATGCCAAGGAAAAAGGATAGGAGCAGGATCCTGCATGTGCATTATTAAATTTTCTCAAAGAAACATCTCCCATGAGAATAAAATACATTTACACATAAACACTGAAGACAGCCTGGGCACAATGTGACAAGTGAGAGTAAATGCAGTACATCTGCCTCCGCTTGCACAGGGTAACAGATCCAGCACCACTGTGACCACTGAACGAATAACGATTTTCCCCCTCAAGTTGAAGACGCGATAGAGCTAACGCCGCAAAGTTTTGTCCTAGAGGAAATGGTGTAACGCACTGATCCAAAGGAACATGCAAGCCTTTATATCCGCCCAGCAGTCGGTGCTCGTGTCTTCTGCTCGTCACTTCCTGGCAGAGAACTGCACAGAGAGAGAGAGAGGTCAATAGCCTATGCCACATCACATGTGTACACTAATCTATCACCCAATGGTCACATCATTGTCTGTGTCTGTGGCTATAACTGTCCTTACACTAGTAAGTGCAATAACTTACGTTATCCCACAGAATGATGAAAACTTTTCCCCAGGTTGTCTCGCAAAATGAAAAAATAAAAAAAAGTTTTGAAGAAACCAGGAAGAAGCCGACGATCTGGCACCTTGGTTACTAGATTAAAGCTTGTTGTTGGGACGAGACAGAAATCATACAATGATGAAAGGCTTCAGATCGATCCGTGAGCCATCAATCCGGATATCGCCCATGTCCTTAGGCAACACTGCTTCCCCAGCAAATCATGGCTACCTTTCAGACGGGTCAACAGCTGATTGATTTTATCAGTCTTGAGAGGATTTCAATAACACAGCCGAGCCATAAAATTATTCAACAGGGCTAATGGTTTGACAGGGATAAATTAGCCAACATATTCAATCCTCCTTTTTTTTCCAGATCTTACACTAACCCTGGTAATTACTCCAATCATGTACATCCAAAAGACAAGCACTGCAGGGAACATGTTGATCAAAATAAGACTATTTAAATACACACAAGATTATTTCATTGATATGATTGAAGGCAGACAGCTAAATACAGTTTAGGTGGAGCTTTCACTGACAGCATGTCTCATCTTTAACCTGACAAAAAATTCTTCATGCTTTGGCACACTGTGGACAATACACTTGAATAGGCTGAGATCCTGGTTAGTAAATGGAAGGATACATCAGATCTATATTTCTTTAAGCTAAGCAGGGAAAAATGAAATAGTTCTCAGATCTTACTCAACAACAGAGATTAACCTAGGGATGCAAGCATTACCAGCATACCAATACAAGTATAATAGCTGAGATCACCCTCAGAATACAAGAATTAATGGCTGAGATCAACCGAGTAAATGGCTACCTAATCATGGAGATCATATTCTTCCCTGTCAGATTAGAATGCCGTCAGATCCCAGATTTATGTAAGTCCATCTGAATGGCTTATGCAGGCACAATTATCCACCAATGAACAGCGGAAACACCTTGTGAGCCTAAGCCATTGAAAAAGAAGCGTGTCAAGAATGTAGTCACAACTTCCGAATAATGAATGAAGGCAATATCGTGCGTTGTACATTACATGTATGTTCAACACGTATCATTCACCACCATCTACATGATCTACATATTAAATGATGAAGTCAGAACTGCAAGTTCTATGCTACACATCTATACAATGTAGTCGGTGAAAGATCAGAGCAATTTTAATCATGAGCCAACGTGCAATAATGATACTAATACCATATATTTTAAAGAGGACCATGGGTGAACCTTCCACATCAAATTACTTGTGGAAAATCAATCTCTCTCTCTCTCTCTCTTTATATATATATATATATATATATATATACATATACACAGAAGAAAATCTTTTGCTGTACTATTCCAGGTAGATGAGTTTCTCACAATTTGTATTTTTGTGATGTTACTTTTCCAAATGACAACACATCCATATGCAATATATACCAGGATACTCTCTATTCACTTCATTCTGTAAATGTGAAGAAATCAGATCGAAATCAGACCAATATCGGGGACACTGAAATTCCCACTCATATTCTGGCCATCGAATAAAGGTCAAGCAGGCAGATATTACAGGAATCGATGGAACTTTAAATCTCACATTCCTCTATTGCCCACGACAGTGTAAGACAAAGATTAAAATATTCCATTACAGCCACTGGCATGTCATGAGCCACATGTCATTTCTGACTCTCTGTTACACAACTTCAGGAGTCAAGACTCCTTCCAAAAAAACATTCCTGAACCAATTTTTATAGGAATCTCTGAAAACTGCATAGATCAATACAGACTTGCTTGAAATATACGGAGCAAAGAGGTTAAATACATGTGCTGTATCAGGATATGAGTGAACAGATGGTTCATGGTGTCTGATAGTAGTGAAAAATCAATGAGAAACATCCATCATGCAACAGTTTAGCTGTCAGCGATTACTAAGGAAATTTTCAGAATTTATCAAAGTACACAACCTAACAGTTTTATAATCTGCAAATGAAATAACTTTTTAAGTGTATTTGTGTTACTCAGGTAACTTCACACATTGAACATACACATGCATATTCATTAAAAGGTATTCTTAGAAAACAATGGTAATGTACTTATGTACATTGTTGTACATACAAGTACACGCAAATATATTTATGTGTCTCTAGTAGCATTACACCAACCAAAATTTTTTTTAGCCTCTGTAAAGATCAGGGATTTGAAGTGTAGATACAATGAAGACCACGATGTTTCAGAACACTTGTAATGCAAAGCACTGTATGAGTGGGTCAACTTAAAGATCAATCTGGCTGTAATCAACTGGTGACAAAATCTGCTTCAAGATTCAAACGACTGCTGTTAAGAGAGCTTTTCAATCAAAACTGTACTTAACTATGTAAGTGAATAAATGTCTTTCAGCCATACCGTGTTGATGAAAATGTAGAGAGAGACGATGTCATTTTAAAAACATTTGTGTATATAATTGCTGGATTTCATAGTCAATCTAGCAAGTTTTGTATTTGTTTGACCTCCATGATAGAAGACCCTGACAGCAGTTATGATGGTTATAGGCATGTTTTAGCACAGTTCTTTCTTGCAGCAATAAAGACACGTCATAAGCTGTCTTTATCAATGAAGGCTCGTCTAACTTTCTCTTATGGATGTTTATCATAGAATGAAGGATACAGATTGCTCCAAGGCTTCATCAATTGTACATATATACAGGTACAAGAACATAGTGTCAACATCTGGTATTTTTTTCTATCAATGAATGAACCTTAATTTACTGTGTCACGGTATAAAACATCAAAAGTTTTGAAAAGCTAGAAAAGTTAAAAAAAGACACATGCAATTGTATGGTCCACCTACTGGTATCTAAATGTAAAACTTGTGAAGACTGTATTAGTTACACATTTTCCAGTTCCCTAATTGCTGAACTTCAATTCAACCTGGAACAGAAAAAAACAAAAACATACACACACATAATGATGACACTTGCACATTATTTTACACCATTTCCCCAAGGGAGTTCATGTACATGTAGATCGCATCATCAAAATAATTACTTTGCCTGGACAAGGTGAAATTTACTAGGACAAATGCCAGCTGTGCTAAAACATGCCTATAACCATCATAACTGCTGTCAGGGTCTTCTATCATGGAGGTCAAACAAATACAAAACTGTCCAGTCAGTAGATTTCTGTCCACTCAGAATCCCATATTTGTACATGTAATCATAAAAATTCACCATTAATAGCAGTGATGTGTACACAGAACTGGTGACCATCAGCCATTAGCACTCATGTAGATGAAGATGACTGGCTGTCTTCCAATGATCCCAGAGCCTGATAATTTAAGAGAACAAAGAGGGTGGACAGCCCAGCACATTTCTACCATGCTCTTGGTACTGGTAATTACTGGCCAAAATCTGCAAACAAATAAATCTGCAGGAGAGTTGATGGACACACAAAACAATCTCCACCGCAGATCAGCCATTATCTATTGTGTGGTTCAGGGATCATAAGAGGAGGCTCTTTGGGGAGATGAATCCTCTCCATGGAATGCAACGTATTAAAATCAGACATTCAATCAATATAACACAAAGACTGGTAATAGCCACCAGTTATAGGCATAGCGGCACTTGCTGTAACAGACTCAGCCTAAAATTCTTTGCCTTCTGTGGTAATCGTTTGCTATGAGCACTAAGCACGTTCAAAATGTTGACAGCTCCAAAGGCAAATTCAACGGCCCAAGACAGGAAGATATGACAAAGTCGATATCACAAATATGTTAATTACCTAAGAAAAATCGAGAGTATTCATGTCAGTTGGACACAGAATATAAATGCCTATGCACAAACGGATATTCCAAAAATTTACATAGTCAAAAACAGGTATGGTTATAAGAAAAGCAAAATAAAAAGAATTGGAATCTGGCATATAATCTCTTAATTCTTAGAGTTCTTTGGGGTATGTGTCTTTGTGCACGAGCATCATACATGTACGGTCATGTGCAGTATCAATATGACTTAATAGATACAAGTACATATTACCGTGCTACGATCCTCAAAGCAGGATGTGTGTACATATGATCTTGGAAGATTAGCAGGATGGTTGGGTAACAGCCATCTTTTGTATACACTTATGTTATCTATTGCATTGTATGTATCTTAGTACACTACATTAGGGAATTCTGGTCAATCCACCACAAAGCAGGAAGGTATAACTCTCACACGTGTGCATTGATATTGCCATATATTAGTACAGTGATTGATGTACACAGTTTGACTCAGCATGTAGCAAAGTTCAAAGACCGTCTGCTGACTGCTGTCAACAAAGGAAATCCTGGAATCCAAGGAATTCATTGACTTACATATACCTTCACTATGACATGGAACTTTCCAAACCTTTAGGATAAGTTTGATATGTACAATGTACCTCCATCCAAAAATATCCACATGCAGGTTCAACCACCATCATTTTAAAAATGTGTGCTCAAAATAATTTTTTGTCAATGTTCAGGATTCTCAGATTCAATATGATAACACAAACAAACACACAAAACATGGTAACAATAAATATATTTGGAGATGCATAAAGACAAGACAAGATTGTCAAATGAAGATAGATTCACATTTGCAAAGGTAAGACATCATATATGCGCTACTTTGACAAGTACAGTACTGTTGATTGTTGACCATCTGATCATGCCTTTGGATGTATTTTTCCACCAAAGGACCAATGAAAAAGGTTTTTCTTTGGTGGCAGATGACATGCGTCACGCTTTTGTTTCTTAGCTACAAAGGTACATACACATGTACATCACAGTAACCCAGTTTTTCTCTTTTCTATTTCTCTAATTTCTATTATAATGTTTAAATGATTATTAAATCTAAGTTGCAACGTGCATATCACCTTGACCAAAAATACTGACTTAGACATAACTCTAAAGTATAGGTTTTTCAGAGGCTGTCTTCTTCGATGTCAAAATACTACTGCATGTATTAACAATTTCCTTTACTTTAATGGAAGCTCCATATTATTATGTACATGGCCTTAGCAATCATTACAATGGATTGCTTTAAATGCGTCACTTCCTTTATTGATCGGCTATCAAACCTTTCAATAATGATTTAAACTTATTCCACAGCAGTACACATTCTACGTACAGCAATGCAAGGTCAATAACAAACAATTATGGACTCTATCTACCTAATGTACAGTAAGGTGTAGATCTATACCAATGCCTTGACTCAGACCTTCAAGCAATGTCTCTGATCTTGTCTGGCATGATCAATAATAAATAATGCCCTATCCTCTGTGAGCTGAGCAGATTTGGCAAATTCTATCGGGATCAGTTAACAGCTTAGTAACAGCGGCAATGGAAAAATGCAAAGTGTGCGTCAGAAGACTGAAGTTCATTGAGATGCCATGAACTTCACACCTGGAGATTTGGTGGCAATTGCTTAAAGTAATTCAACATAATGGTACAGTCATAAGGTAGATGTAAGGCCATCCTAAAAAGAAATTTGTTGGGTGCAACCCAACCCTATCAGATAAAATAGGGTAGGATGATAGGGAATTTTTTATTAAAAGTACTTAAAAGTAATTAACTTTGGGAAGAAGAAAAAATATAATATAGTTCATTTAAATGATCAAGAGCAGGGCTTTTACTGGCGGGTCATACAGCTACATGGACAGAAGACACAGGACTCTGGGAGTAAACCATTAGCTGTAGACAAGTACCTGACAAACTTTTCTACTGATTTGTGACAAATTCTCTCCTCAGTGAAAGCTCAAAGTGTATGTGTACAATGTGTTGAGAAAGGGATACCTGTACATTTGCACTCATTATCACCCACAAACTTCATGTAAGATCATCTAAACAACCCTACATTTAGTGATGTTAAGAGTCCACTGCCACTAAAGCTGGGACAACAGATTTGCACTCCTTGCACGTATCACAGCTGATTATTTGCTCATATCTAAATGTAAATGAATATGAAAGTATTCACATGGAGTCTTTGCTTATCTACATCCACCACTGTCCACGCATGGGGTACGGTCAAATCATCCAAGAGCAAAATCATGTAAGACCAACTGTCCAAGAATGCTGGGCAAATCATCTAGGGGAGATGGTCAAATCGTCCAAAAAATCGAGTCCTACCGTCCAACACATAATATAATCATGTCGTATATATGCACAAAATAAGAGTCCAGAAGTAATATTTCAACAAAAACAAAAAGTATCCTTGATTTAACTTTCTATTAGGTGACATCAACCCATCTTACCTCAAGAGTTAATCTACACAGTTGAGAATCTGCGCAGCCAGCTAGAGGTGTGAATGTTCACTAATCCTGGGGCAATCGATTTGATACATATAAAAGGCATGAATTATACTTGTTGAATAAAACAGCATGCAACAAAACCTATTTTCAGCAATCTTTATCTCACAAGAACTTATACTTAAGACATAAATTGAATTCTAATTCCTGTTATTGATGAGAATCAACAACTGCTATAGTGTTATAAGCATTCAAGTTTATATAACTCATGTACCTGTATGCAAATAGACAATTAATCAATACATGATGCAAAATGCTAAACAGTTACCTAATCTTTCAGTTTACTGGCCACGAAATCTGCCTAAAATCTAGTATTTCAACAATAACAAATATACAGAAGATGTAAATTCTGCTGAATGTTTGGTAAGGTATAAATTATGGATCTTCACAAGTTTTTCTAGAAAGCTGGCCCTATTATAAATTATTAAGTGAGAATTTGTTCATAGTATATACAAGTAGCAGACTCATGAGACATGACTAGTGTAAGTTATGGTTTAGGTTGTGATAATCAACCTGGAATGTTCCTTTCATGGTCTGCAAGTGGTATATTTACAAATGCTGGACAGGACACATACACGTAGATCTAATATATCTTGGGCACTTTTACTAACAGATCTTTTTCTGGGATGATTTGATCAACTTTCTTGGGCGATTTATGCTCTTGAAATATTCAACCTGTACATGGATCCCCACAGGTCCCAAAGTCACATGCATGTACATGTAAATGATACATGTAGCCGGAAGATTTCCTCAATTTAAACCACATGAAGCACCTGCGTCCCCTCTCTGGACACTAGTGACACAGATGTTTTAACACCAAATTTCCATTAAACCTTTCTACACTCCTTAAAAAAAAACAACTAATATATGGTCCCAGTGGAAGGAAGATCCACTTAACAGCCTTTATGCATGATACCACTTCATGCAGGACATGGGTGTGGTCATTACTGTTGAGAATCTGTGCAGCCAGCTAGAGGTGTGAATGTTCACTAATCCTGGGGCAATCGATTTGATACATATAAAAGGCATGAATTATACTTGTTGAATAAAACAGTATGCAACAAAACCTATTTTCAGCAATCTTTATCTCACAAGAACTTGTACTTAAGACATAAATGAAGCACCTGCATCCCCTCTCTGGACACTAGTGACACAGATGTTTTAACACCAAATTTCCATTAAACCTTTCTACACTCCTTAAAAAAAAAAAACAACTAATATATGGTCCCAGTGGAAGGAAGATCCACTTAACAGCCTTTATGCATGATACCACTTCATGCAGGACATGGGTGTGGTCATTACTGTTGTATTCATTCACTGCCAAGTATACAACCTTCACTCTCTTCAATGACCCATCAATACCTGATCAAATGTCCTATTTCCCACCCGACTCGTAATCTTTGTTTTACCTGACCGAACATTCAAGAGTGGAAGTTGCTCTCCTAGGGTAGCTTGTAAACCATGTACTCTATGTTTCCATATCGAATCAATAAGACTGGCATGTATTACAGTTGGTTGCCGAGTTTACATGGATTGTTATCATCAAACACAAGATTGAGGCCATGAAGAAAAGGTGACGCTGGCATAATTACCCTGAGTAATTTTCATGAGGTTTTATTCCTTTGTGAGTTCTGGTCAAGGAGATTGGAAGAACAATAGAAAGAAACAGCGATACATTCGGGATCAAGTTATAGTAGGTAGCAAGAGTTGAAATTCTGAATTTAAAATCCTCTTGTTGATATTTATTACAAGGATGTCCCACTGGGACAAATAAGCACTACAGGTTCTGGCAGAATTAGCAGGAACAACAGCTGTTGAATGGTTTAATATTTTTCTGGAGAAGACTTAACATGGCCAAAGTTTATAAATGTAACTATCCAAGAATGTTGTCATTACAGGGATCAGGATCATGTTTTTATTTTCCATGTTTTTATTATGTAAACTCAACAAAGTTGATTGTGAGCTAATCAGGCTTTCCTGGTGATTTAATGCCAGAAGGATCTGTTCATTTCTGAGTTATTGTTGTTTTTTCCTATGACTACAAAGGTATCATTATACATGGGCATGTGATTACAGCTGTGATGGCTCTGACAGTGAGGACTAGCAAAGATACTCAGCACACAGAGACTTAAATCCCTCCCGGAAGCACAAGACGATGCTTTTATTGCAGCTTATGCTTTGCAAGGACATCTTATTCATATCAAGTCTTTTTCTAATTGACTGCAAACGTTATTTAACACAACAACTGATGGGAAATTGATGACATTAGATCTGCATAAACGATCTCAGTTTCAGAGCGCTTGCTTTTTTTGTGTTTTTTCTAAATATTGTTTGACCTCAGAAACATTCCTGTGTCTCTTCCTTAATTAGAACCTTGAGAACATTGCATTCTGATACCAGAATACACTATATATGTACATGTATACTTATCTAAAATGCTGATGCTGCCTCTATTAAGTTCATGAGTCAGCCAACTAAGAACCAACATGCAAAGGGCATCACACTGTGAAAGATACATGTACGGTATACTAAAAAATTAGTGAGTCCACTAAAGTGAACCTTCTCTTGAGACATGGCTAAAACAATACGCATTAATTTTCAGTCAGCTGAGTAATGAAAAAACGCAAAACCATCTGAATGTCACAAAATTTATATGAACCAGTCAATGAGAAATTCCATCAAAAGCAAACCCATATAGCTATCACTTAAACCATTCAACAAAGACAGTCGCTAGAAAGTCAAGAATACACGTTGCCATCAGGATGAGATAACAGAACTGTCACTGCCATGTTAAGAGTCAGGACAGGATGACAGGTTTTTCATCACAAAACAAACGGGATGAATCGCCATGGAAATTACGCAGCAATCCGTGCCAAGTCCCCTCTGATTTTAGGTGTCTGGTATTGACACATTTCAGCTGAAATTCCACCGACTCACCCTACTGACAGGCACATTACTGAATCACCATGATGGATTATACATATACTTCAGTGTCAGCAGAATGATTCCAAGGCTGTTATTTCTTGTTTTGTTATTTTTGTTTTTTATTTTCTCTCCCTTGGGACTTAACATTCCTTTCAACACTATTTTGGTCACATCATGATGGTGTCTCTTCGCAATACATCTATTCAGTACTAACATATGGTATATTCTACACATACATGTATGTATCTACAGTCACAGGCACCAGGCACAATCCCCTATCCGGTCAGAGTATACTGGAACCCGGTCAAGCGATACTTCTAAATAGATCTGCTCAACAA
Organism: Acanthopleura granulata; assembly: GCA_016165875.1. Lineage (NCBI taxonomy): Eukaryota > Metazoa > Mollusca > Polyplacophora > Chitonida > Chitonidae > Acanthopleura > Acanthopleura granulata. The sequence continues at coordinate 25,866,773 of JABBOT010000003.1, forward strand.
ATTGCATACAAAAAATTCACTGTCTGGATTAATATCCTATGACTTTACCATTAATATTTAAGTGTATATGTGCATATATCTATGATTAAATGTCATTTCATAAACTATCACCGCCATGAACTGGACAAAAACATTGCTCATCAAGCAAACATACAAGTATATATAAAGGTTATACACAGACTAAATTAAAAGAAAAGATCCTGCAGGCTTGGTTTCCATTTCAATGACACAAATGTCGGCATTCCACCAACGACCTTTCCCAACGTTTATATAATTTTACACGGAACACTTCAAAAATCCTTCAACTGACATGTACTCACGCATAGTCTAAAAATGGCAAAAACCTGATAAGAGGACAACTCTTTTCAAACATGTACATGTACATAAACATGCACATGACCCAAGGTAGGCATGTTAAAACATCTCCTCGATGATACGGAGCTTAACTTAAGAGTTTGAAGCAGTTGCAAACTCCTTTGTTTTGATAACACTGGATCTGGCGGATAACTTCAGTAAACGTACAGAAAACATGGACATGCGCATGTAGATAAACATCAAGAACAAGAATTCATTTTAATGAAAAGAACCATGACCTGAATAATATATCTGACACAGAAATGCGAGGCAAGTCATACGAGCAATCACTGCACAGCTACAGACAAAGGCTCATTTAATGTGTTTCATTTTCCGCAGGTGGTTTTGGATGTTAGCTCATAATTGAAAACTGACCAGACAAAGGTTGATGATGAGATCAAAGGGCCAGACAACAAAGACGGTTGATCAGTCAGCTTCTGTAATGCACTGATAACAATCAGGTTTATTCAGCACACTGTCTGTAAAATGTATTAATTAAATACTGACTGATAGGCGAGTCTTTATAAACTGATGAAAAGTGTGATATTTTGACACCTTAATAATCATATTTACCCATATTTAAGTCATCCTATCAGAAGTTACCAGCAGCTGTCCATCACCAGTGTTCCAAAGAACTAAATAACTCTAACCAGTAGCCCTCGAGAGTCCCCGGAACATTTACCACAAAATATCCCAGCACTGGGATGGACAATCCTCACCAGCTGGGCTGCAGCTTAAGCAGATTGTGGCCAGAAACTCAGCCCAGCCAATACTGTGGTGAGAGGAACACAGGTGACAAATCAGGGCCTAGCAGTCAGACGCCACAGTCAGCTCACTGAATTGGTGTCATGCCTGCAGATTACATTATGCCAATCTTCTCCCACTAAAATCTCCACAAATCATTGATTACAATAGTTGACCTTCTTTCACGATCAGTCAGTGACTCGCTGAGTCCCTCCCAACATGCCAGACTGAAGGAACTCTCAGGACTCAGCCATGTTATCCACATTTTCCTTTATAAACAAGTAGACAAGACATCACATATTAAACAAAAATTTTGTCTCTGCATCGACTTTAAAAAAAATTTACAGCCAAAACAGTAATTCAATTAAAGAGACAGAAAACAATAACTTGTCACAACAGGTGGCAGGTGGCACATACATGTATAACGATACAGTAGCCCATTTCAATATCACTCCTAATAACTCATCGCCACCCTTTTTGCAGACATAAACTGTCAACTTTATAGATGCAACATGCAGGAATAATAGATTTATTGGCTGAACTTCACAAAAACAGAAGTTTGCCTGTGTACAGATTTACATGTACACATATAATTATGTAATATGAACATAACATATTAAACATGTCATTAGTCCAGCTATTATGATAAAATTTGAAAAACCTACCTTAGCATAAAATATACAAAACACAGAGCAAAACATTTGTCTGTGAGCTGGATAAAATGGCAAAATGAAGTATTGTCATACACTGGCAAATTTCCAACAAACATGCTGATTTGTGAGCTGTTCTTTCACTGCAACACATTGCCTTTATTATACATGTAAAGTGATAAGACCTACATCATACTCTCACCATCATGGCCAACCTTATTGTGTTGTTTGGCTTGAATCTCAGATCTTTTACTTACACTGTACAAAATAAAACAAACATGAGCATCTCATGCAGATAATAATGCTTTCATCTGTCAACAATCAAAAAATATACATATTGCCTTCATTTACAGTCAATCAATGCATAATATTATTGTTCTTTTCTAACACAGGTGTATATATATATATTTATACAAGTGCATGTACACACTGGTATTTAAGACATAATATACAGGCTATAGTTAACTGGACATAAATAATTCATGCAGATTTCATGCATGCATATATATGTGAGTATCTCCATGCACACCATAATGGCATACAAGCATTTCAATGTCAAAATTATATGTAAAGGTAGTAGCTACTAAGGAAAAATATACGAGATATGTATCACCAGATAAAGAGAAACAAAGATTTGACAGGTTCACAGATTCATCGATTACTGTTACATGTAAATACCATCCTACATGCTGAGATCTACATGTTATAAGAATTGATCTCTGTTTGTCTATTCGATATTTATCTTTGGCTTAAGTGCTGAGCACATGTTTACATCTACACAGGTGTACTGATAAGAACTTGTTCAGTTACTTGTACATGTGCTTACCTCACGGCGAGAAACATTAAATGTGGAAATGCCAAAGGCTGATCAATTTATTGCGACACCCCATTTACAGTCACAAAAATACTAAATGACGTGCCTATTAGTACTTGGGAATATCCACTTACACACATCTGCAGACTGCCAGGGAAGTGCCAAGATTAATTATCACATTTTTGGCCTAAAGCCTCTGCTCTTTAAATTTACATGGTAATGCAAATAATTAAAGCTGTTATCCCACAGCACAGATGGTGTCCACATTTACATTTTTACCATTTCTTATAGTCTGATAATGAATCCACATAATGATAAAAGGCTGAAAACAATGTGATAAAACTGAAAAGGAATATACTGGGTTTGATCTTTTGCTCTCAGGTGATAAGAAAAGACAGATGGCTTATATTGTTGTTATATTCCTGTTCCCACCGTAAACTGCAGTGATTGTTTTCAATCATAAATGTGATACACAAAGACAGTATTATTCACAAATTCATAGTCCAGATGTCTAGAAAGTCTAAAAATTTTCATCAGTTTAGACAGATTTTTAGAAATACCCAAGATTAGTGACTATTTTCATTGGTCTGCATAGTCTTAAGTTACATATGGAATTCCAAGCATTTTACATTGGGAGCAGCCCTTCATGTATGTATATAACAGAATTAACCCAATTGGTTAGGCTTTGTTTAAGGGGAAGATTTGTAACTGCTTTTTTGTAAAATTAAAACAGACGCCCAAACCACATGACCAGTCAAAAATCGAGAAGTGTCAAAAGTTTTCTAACCATTGCGGTATCTTGAGGGTCAAGCTTGTTTTTTTTTTCATAAAAATATTTTTTAGACATTGGAGCTCAGAGTATACAAACATAGGCCTCCAAAGGCAATCCAAACGATTTCACAGGCATGATACTGAGGTGTCCTGCCAGGACAGCATCATACTCCTAATAATAATAACCCAGCGTCTGTATCTTTCCTGAGGCTTGCTTCATGCACACATGTAAGTATATGCACTGACATCAGTTACATAATCCAGAATCAACTATGAGCATCACAGATATGTCAGAACAGCTAGGTATTATACAAATATAAGACATCAAGTGTCATTACCACATACTTCCAAACATATAATAATAGTGTTGGATCCAGGAATTTTTCTAGAGTCCTTATTTGATTTTTTTTTAAAATTCTCATCAAGGACAGCGAGGCAAAACGGGTCAAAAATAGCTGTGCATGTACAGGAAAATGTAACATCTGTCAGATCCGCTCACACGCTCTCGATGCAGTCAGCCTCACGCTCACGAAACCAACAGCTGTCTGCTTGTTAATCTGGGATTCACAACTTATCGTTCACAGTCTTTTGTGTATTACTTGGACATATTCTGAGGTACCAATTTAATAATAAAAACTTCCGATTTTCTTAAAGTTTTGCCCATTTGATTTCTTGGAAAAGTCCGTTAGAACAAGACTGCATCCATACCTGAGTAAGTATTCAAAGAGGTAACCAAAAGCTCATCAATACATGTAAAGGCTACAAAAAAATGGCGATAACACTGGAAGAGCATGTTTTGTCAAACACAGCCATGAAAACAGAACATTCCCGTCTGCTCAATTAAAATCAGTTTATTTCAAAGCCTATTTGTTTATGTTTTTCCAGAAACCAATTATAAACACAATAATATGGTGTTACATTTGGAACAACAGGGACTATACCCCTGACAACATTACTTACATGTGACTGATGGGTCCTTATACAGATATGTCCTGACACTACAAAAGCACATCACTCCTGAATACAAATGATCGAATAAAGCCCACATAAATTTTAATGTTAGTTTTTAATGTTGTCATCCAGTAAGGCAGTACACATCACTTGTATACAAAGAAATCCAAACCATACCAAAGAACAAGGAATGCACCAAAATTTGTCAAAACAGGCACTGTTTTTCCTCTTGAAAGTACATGCTACAGAGTGATTTAATTAGCCTGTCAGTGCTTTCCTTACAGTCAAAATAACATGTGCATGTTTTTCAAAGAGGGCAAATTAATACATTCTGTGACTGACCTTGGCTGGTTCAGCAAAACACCAGATGTTGATAATATCATAACAGAGACCAGTTTACCTGTGCTGGACAAATGGAATATACATACACCTCTAACCTAAATATAAGTGCACCTATATTAAAGGCAATATACATGTAAGTTCATGAACTATTACTGTTGGAGACCTGTGCAAATTACATTTTTCCACAAGAGGACCTTCCAACATGTACCTCCCAAACAAACCTCCAAAACTTTCGAAGTCAGCAAATGAATAACTCAACTGTACATATAGGAGAAATTTTATGTCAAATGCAGTACTTCAGAGATGAAAGAAAAATGCAACCAAGTATGTAGATGTATAACTATGTCTTATGGGGAGGAAATGCTATTGCACAGGGGAGCAGACATTGGTAATGGATAGCATTTATTCCTTCTGACAATATGTTAAATTTACATCATTTATAACATCACACTGACCAGGCAGCATTTGCCCACGCAACAAGGCAATCTTCAGTTCTGTCTCCATGATCCATCACAATATCATCTATTACGTCTCAGTTCTATAACGGTACATGCTATTAATTAACAATGAATGAGATCATTTCTTTTCAGCTCCTTTTTTGGGGTGAATGGTACAACTTAAATACATTGTGTTTGGTTGTAAGACCAGAATGAATTTTACAAGCCAATCATCCATGAACACAGATGTCTATTTATTTGTTTATTTGACTGGTGTTTTATGCTGTACCACAATACCTACTGAACCAACACAGAATAATCATTTTATCATAGTTGAATTAAAGCTGTCATACAAATATACATTAAATCAAATCAAGGAAATGATTTCTATTCCTTGTGCTTTAATAGCCCACATCATTAGACAATATGGAAACGAATAATATGTGTACAGCTGGAAAAAGCAAATGTAATTCATTATGTCAGATCTCTTCTGTAAGAACAAATACAGCCTTAAGCTGGTTAATAATATTTGGAGTAATAAATCTAACAATGGAGAAAATCCTTTGTATGTACCTGCAGCACACCATCAAGTTCATAAAACATTCAGGCAGATCAAAGATAAGGCAACACTAACTGACTTACCTGGCTATGTCAGACAAGGGCTGATCTATTCTCTTAACTGGATTTATTATTTGTACATGCATCCTAGACTTGGCAATACATGCTGACCACAATGGACACTCACATGTATGTGTATTTATGTAGTAAAATCTCTGCTGGCAGGCAATCAGGAAGTATTTCAATGTACATGCAAGTCTGTGCTCAATCCACAATCCAACATATACAATGTACATGTACATGAACTGCCAGTAACCTTTCTGGTGCTTCTCTCAGCTGCATATGGCCTGGTGAAAATTGATAATTTGTACGGGGTGGGAGACACTGTACAGGTCATAAACTATCTGTTATCCTTACACGCTATACAACCATACTGTTACACTTTTCAATTTTCTCCTTGAGTAAAGTCTTGTCTTCTTCCAACAGAGGTTATGGGTGCCTGACGGCAGCCCGTAAATCTCATCTGAGGAATGGTAAATTAGGATGCTCAAGGATTTGGTTTCAGTGTACAACAAGCCTCACTGGCATGGAGAAATTTACAGTACAAAAAGTACACAGGTACATGCAGATGTGAAAAATCTCAATGAGAAAGTTAGGCAATAACATAAACACAAGGGTTAATAGACAAATTAAATCTCTCCCTGGCCTAACTGTAACACGTACACTTCATTACAACAAGCGATTCAGTATGTCAACGCGATCACAAATTTGTCTCCGTGTTTTTCTTGCACATACCTGCAAGTCCTTTGAGAAGTTTCAGTCAAGAAACAGTTCAGATTTTGTTATTTTTTGGCATTATTATGCTGACTTTACTGACACTGTGCTGATTAGGTTTATAACACTTTGTTCATGTATATTATGTCACAGGCTTTCAGTGGGTAACATGTCTGCCAGGATCCTGCAGATGGTCGTGGGTTTCCACCGGGCTCTGCTCGATTTCCACCTACCATAAGGCTAGCTAGCCCGTTGTATAAGTAAAATATTCTTGATTATGGCGTAAAACACCAATCAAATAAATAAATAAATAAATTCAGTGAGTAACAAGCTTCGTACAATGTATTTCGCTTATACCACAGTAGGCAGATTTGTTCCCCAACAACGTTGTAATGAGGGAGAGGTGTACTGCCACTGAGCGAGATCTTTGGCTTGAATGTACTGGAGAAAAGGATGATTGGGAATATCATGTTTAAGTACACATGAATTAACATCATGACTTAATCATCCATTCATTTCAATTAGCTACAAATGTGTTTGATATTAACCCCATTGTATGACTGCATGTGCTTACGCATTGACATGATCCTTATCACAGCAGGCAACTGGCATTCATTACCTACAACCTTAACCCAGAACTTGTACACGAGTTTCAGTAGAAAAATCTGTTTGTTAGCTGGTAAAGTTTCATTGTTTAGCCATTACCTGGGTTCAAATTACTCTCTATTTATTGCTACTGTTTGCCACTTACAAACAGTACAAAGTATACTGTGGTTTCATATATGACAGAAATTATCAACAACGGTATCTTTTCAGCTGCAAAGGACCATTTGATCAATAATTCCAGCATCAATATGAAAGCTTAATTTACATTGCCACAAAAGAGAACATGAACATTTTCCTGAGCAATTAGCTTGTCTCCACTCGCCTCCATTCAGGTCAACTAAAAATCCACAACTGCAGACTGGGCAATCCTAAATTTTTATGGAGTTCCCTGAAATATTTCCAGTAACGTTATGGAAACTTGCTGTGCAGGGTCTCAGGGGTTAACCTAATTTGTTTGGTTTTGGGTACATGGCAAAACACAGTGATTTAAATTTTAACTGATTTCAGTAATTGTGTGGTGCTTAATACTACATGCCATATTTCACACCTACGATGGCCAGGCCACCACCATCAGCTTCATAAGTAATGAAAATCCAGATTGTCACAATAATAAACCACCGCTCTCTACTTTGTGTAAACTGAAAAACTTTCCCTCATGCAATACACAGATTTTTTCAAATTCTAAACGATACTGACTTAAGGCAATTGAGTGAACTCCTATATCCATCATGTCAGACCATGCAACTACACTGTCTAGCCACAACCAGAATTGGGCACTTCAGTATTGCTGCCACTGAGAGTCCCAAGAACTGTGGCAGGCCTGGGTTTTTTTATTTCCCATTTCTTTTTAGAAACTCAATTTGAACCAATCAGAAAACAATATTTCTTCATCACTGTCAGTGTATTAAAACTCAATTTATTTCATGAAAACTCAATACAAAATTTGTCTAAAATTCTCATATTTCTCCTCGCAATAAAACCTCTGCAGGCAGATATTCATGAAAATTTCATGACTGCGACTGGAATTGAAAAAACCAACACCTTTACAAATCATTCACTGACAACTGCAAACATCTTAACCACATTTTCCCCACACAACCCCAAAATTTAAAGCTGATATATACCTATCATATACATATACTTTTAGATCTTCTACTAAATGAAATAATTTTGAGAATGGTGTTGAGCAACGCTCAAATAGATATGTATAATGTAAATAAAATAAAAAACATTCCACAAAAAGAAGTTTGTAATGAGCAACTGACCACTATTCAAAATTTAGACTTTTTATTCTTTGGGCTCCATGTATATGAGCTAGCTTTAATTTGGACAAGCCAAGGTTTTCACTCTGCATGATAAACATTCCTCTGATCGTCCTAGATTTCTATCCAGATACAAGAGCTGGATCCCTGACATTTCTGTTCATAACTGCCATGATTTAACCCCATGGAATGGAATTAATTTTGGTTCATATTAATAAGGTGAATTCCAATATTCCATTTAAACCTGGCTCATAACATATTAGTAGGTTGGATCTGAATGCATTTCATTTATTTGCGGAGGACTTCTGCAGTTTTGCGTTGACTTGAATTGTGAATCAGTAACCACATCCCACATGCTGATGACGTTTCACATTCCAGGTTTTAATATTACCAGCAGAAGAGGGTTATTGTGTGCATGCATTAAATTATTACATGTATCCGTTGCAGTCAGCAAATCAGGACATGAGCACACATGCACTTTCAGAACTGTTATCTGCAATAGCAATTCAGCTTTGAAGGATTTTCTATATAAACAGAGCAGACATGTTATTATCAAAATTCGACACTACACTCACACACACAAAAAAACATTTGTACATATTTAGGTGGAATTATCAATTCCACTTGCCACCAATTTTTCAATTAAAAAAATTCACTTTTCAAGATTAAATCTCACAATAACTCATGACTTTTACCACACGAAATAAAAAATTTGCAAAATATTGCACCATTACACCATGTACATGTAGCTCAAAAAGATTCACCATCAGGATAGAATAAAGAACTAAAGATCCAACAAAGATCACATACATGTACACACAAGATTAAGAAAGTTCCATCATTTCTACATAGTAATTTTTTTTTAGCTACATGTACTCTCAATGTTATAAAATCCCCGTCTTTTTCATCAGCTAGCATAAACAAATTCCCTCCTCACCTACATGTTCGCTGTTTTTTTTTTGTGAACATAGGGTCAGGTCATGCCCTACAAAGAATTTTGCATGGGCAAGGAGAGGAAATTTCATGACTTTCTCATGCCTTTCACCAACATCTTTAAAATTCATGACTTTTATATAATACATGTGCATCATGACAAGTACATTTATTCAGGACTACTCAGGTTTTATCATCACCAGGACAACTGCTGGAGAAGCTTTTTGTCTCTTCTTTTGCCATGGGAGTAATAAGAGTTAAGTTACACTTACCTATCACCAAAATCGCATACTGTGCATCTGAAAAACACTATTTTGCTTAAATTTTAAATTTGCTCTGTTAAAATAGAAAATAAAGCCATCAAGTAGTTATATAAAGCATACATACGTACTGTACATACATAACCTTGTACTACTGTTATGGGCCAGTTTACAGTAAAACCTCTACATGATTATACACTGCTAAACCAGCTGGGCAAATAACTTCAGGTTAAAATGTTCAGAGAATGTAGAGATGCTGTCCAAGCATCTAGTAATGAAAGACTATGATGGCATCTGTTGAAGTCATACATACTGTTTCGTTAATAGACTGACAATTACTCAAAGAGTCGTCTGGAGAAGAGCTTTTCACACAGGTGAACACATTGAGCAAATTCAGAGCTGCGTAATTCAGTTAAGCCACACTTACTTCTCTCCCAGAGGAACCAGGCTGTCTCACTTACCCTGAACGTATGGAAATTTTGGCCAAGCAGGTACAGACAATAGCTGTATTATGTACATTCTGCACTGCAGATGTCAGTGGTGGAAAGACAACAATCTACTGCTCAATCCTCTCTCGAGAGAGAAGCAAGATGTGCGATGAGGTATAAAGTAAACTTATTCAAGGCTTCTACTGTAGGTACATGTACGTGTACACATCTATGCAAAACGATACACGTAATACAATGTACACTGACTATAATGTACACTGTCTTCAAATAATTTGAATCTGTGAAGGCCACACCACTACAAAGACGAAGTTTTCCATTCAGCATAAACTATTATATGTACAAGTACATGCACCACAGCAGTAACATGCACTGGCAGATCAATAGACAAACAACATAAGAAATGATATTCAGTTCCAGCCTTCCTTTGGGGAAAACGTCAAAAATTTTTCTTACTTATTTAATTGTTGCTTAACACTCAGCTCAAGTCTTGTTTGCTAAGATGGCAGCCACTCAGTTTTATGGGTGAAGGAAACCAGAGCTAGGTACTAGGTACAGATGCCCACAGCCCTTAGCCATTAAGTTATGGATGAGCTTTCCCACATGTGATGTCCACATCAACAAAAGAGTTTGCAAAGAGATATCCTTGTTTCCTCATTAATGGTTATTTTGTTTCCATTGGTGAGAGACTCACAGATCATTGCGCTGTGCTAGCACGTTGCCACCTCAAGAGATCTAACAACATATCACAGAAATCCCTAATCTGTTCCTGAGTTTTGCAATGCAGTACATGTAATTCATGGACAACTGCTGCTGAGAACATTCTAATCCACCAAATGGAACAGAAATCCAAGTTCAGCTGAGCCAACAAGGGCCCTTCACTAACTAAGCCATGCCAACATCAATGTCAATCAGGTATTTTCAAGAACACATTCCCACTGCATTCCTTAAGATGGTTCATGTACATGTGATAATATAACTTGATCGAGTCAATGAAGCCCCAACGATGAAGACGGGAATACCCCAAGAGGGAGTTCATTTTCAATCTGTGTTCAAGTGTTTCACATTAAGTGAGTTGTTGTTAGGCGAAAATGGGTCTGATTCCATGCAGTGTCTGTTTCATGTGCTTTATCCTGCCACATACAAACAAAGCGTGTCTGGAATCATCGTCTTAATCTCCACACCATCATCACCTGGCTTAACTATTAAGGGATTTGTATTTGAATTAGGGATTAACACACTGTGCCTTCCCTAAGCTCCTGTTGTTGCCAAGCAGACGACGCTGTACCATATTGTACATGTGCAACAAACCATCTCCCGCCGGGACTATTACAGCCAAGGCAATTTCCCAACCAGCTGGAGAGAACTCATTACTTTCTGCCCATGTAGAGAACGACTAATTGGTAGCTAAATGCAATTAGGCCCAGAAATCGAAGTGGTCAAAACTAAAACAGAACTTCCAGCTTCCATCCATGTTGTACTCGATAAGGCTGAGGAGGGAGTGTTTTCGGTTCACTCCAAGGAATTACCCTGGCTTCTCGTTTGATTGCTTACTGTGACACGTACGTGTCTCACCTTTCCATCACACACATGTGCAATATAACTGTCAACAACACACAGGTATCCATATGCATATCCACTATATACACTGTTCCTTCAGGAAAACACCTGTCACCAGAAAATACTGTAGATGACATAAAGAACTGTCCACAGGAGAAGATTTTTCGTAGCAAAGCAATGTCTTGAAATTTTTTTTTGTTGTTGTTAAACTTATATTTTCCTAATAGAATTTCCCCCTACCTTCCAAACACACCTCAAAGCACCTAGTCTAACATCAACAGAATTTTCAGAATCTGGAACAATGACATAAATGACCAACTTTGACAAAATTTTAGCTCATTTACAAAAGTATAGCATTTGCAAGCTAAGACTCAAACATACATGTACACATTGACCATCACATCTGGTCTTTACTGGCAGTATTTCCTCTTCACAAACCTCATGTAATTATAAAATAAATCATTATTTGCATCAGTGGTGCACTGCAAATTATGAGCCTATTAGTCTATGACTTACATAGAGTACTGTACATGTGTACAGCACTAATTACTATGGTCTAAGCTAATTATATGGTAGCCAATCCTGATTATTTGACAACAGTAAACATTAATAACCTTCATGTACATCACAGAGATGTATGGTTGGTGGCATCTTTACTTATTCAAGACTGAAACTGGTGGCATTGCTTTCTGGCACAGAGATACAACACGCACATGTATTCTAAACCACATATTGCACAAACTGATGTCATACATGTATGGGAACCTTTTTGTTTCTGTATCAAATATGCTTATTTCATATCAATGCACAAAGGAATATTTCAACAGTGCCGTTACAGGGCATGCATTACATATCTGTCGGTCTAATGCAGAAGCATGTACATTCAACACTCCGAGATCCAAACACAAACACACCATTAAGCACATGTACATGTACAGACATATAAATGTGTATGTACGATAAATATAGTACAAATTCATCAAGCAAATATCAATTCTATGTTACATCCTGTCTCACATAACTTATTTGGCCCGTGGATATGGGAACAATACCAGAAATTCAATACGCATAAAAGCTGCATGTACACCTCCACAGACATGGTAAAAGAGAAGGCTACAGCGCTGACCATAACATAAGTGCATGAAATCGAAGCGCAACAAATTGATTTCCTTGTATGTATAGGTAATCAAATAACAGCTACATGTACGTTTAATACTCAGAAAATTTGAAAAAACAAAAAACAAACCAAAGCAAAGAAACCAGAGCCCAGAAGAAGGCCCAGCTATTACTTCAAATCACTCTCAAAGTAATATTTGAACAATGATAACAACACTGGCATAAATCAGCATGATTCAGTACGTACTAGCGGAAAGAAAATTTAGAGCAGAGACTGAGGATTCAAATGTTCATCCGTCATGCTCTCACTATTCAATATTCAAATTATGAGAACTATACTGGGCCAGAACTCCCCAAATCCTCCACAATACCATGACTATGCTGACAGGTGTATCTTATACAGTGTCCAGATACAGCAACTCCAAGCTGTTATCTCTTAATTAATAGTGCATAGCATATGCATGTGCAGTCCACCTTACTAACAGTTTCACTTGAAAGAGTCAGCCTGAGGCACATGTGCATACTACTGTACACAGAACAGCAGTTTGCTCAAATGACCGTACCTGTCATTCACAAAGCAATCACCAGTTCACACATCACAGACTCTGTTGATCACATTGTCAGACTGCAGATCTAAACCCCTATGGTCAAATGAGTACATTGCAGTCTAATTAGCTGTGCACGGCAAGTATACTACATGTAGAGATTATCCCAGTTTCATACCTTGTCAATACCATATCAATCGGAGACAATTCGACTTAACTGTCCAAGTCACAAATCAAAGTATTCTTCCAGGTAACAATAGTTTCCTCCCAACATAATGCTGGCAGCCATCATACAGTGAAATATTCTTGAGTACGGCGTAAAACACCAATCAAATAAATATATAAATAAATCCTCCAGGTAACATAAGCATGCACCTGTCTATAATACTGTGCGTGTAAGGTCTGAATGCATGATTAGCTGCTTGACACTTGCATGTGTTCACTTGCAGACTCATGTACCTGGAGTCTATTTACTAGCCATATACCAATTTATTTACTTTATTTCTTTCTATCAATTATCAGAAGGGGAACGGATTTACATGTAGATCTTTGATTTACAATTTTCCGAAAGTAATTAGGAAATGGAAAACAGGGAAGACCATTTTGTATTCCTTTTATGTTTAGCTCTGAATAAAGTTCTTGAGATGTGTACTCCTGAAATGTTCAAAAGTGGCACCCCGGTAAAACGACATTAAATTTCTGCTTTGGGACCGAAGAAAAGCAGGTGGGACATCACTAGTGAACCACATCATCAATAGAGTCAATAAAACCCACCATATAGCCAAAACATTTGAATGCATTTTACTGACTGTAAAAAAATCTAAAAAAATTCAGTGACGATATTTTCACATACAGTTTTTAATGGTCTTTTCACTCACCATAACTTTATTTTTGTGCCTTTAGGAAATGATGACAGTCAGTTTTATGGGTGGATGAAACCTGCCAACATGCCATCCTTGGCAAATTACTGAAGATTAGATATTTCCCTTTGTGAAGTACAGACCTCCATCAGTAGTCTTCAATAAGATCAAGTGGCGTCAACTACTTATTCTTACAAAGAACCCGCCAACGATGAACCAGGAAAACTAGAAATCGCCAGCCGGATGCCTATATGTACATATCTACATGTGCAGTGTATCAATATATTGCATAAAGTGACATTTAGAGGTGGATTAGTTTCATTCAGTCAAGTCAAAAATAACTTAACACATTGGTACCATGGACCACGGAAATTCAGAGCCAACATCCACGAACAGCATATTTCACCAATCCTTACAAGTCACATGCACAGCGTACATGTACATGCCATGCTTAACTATGCATTATCAAACACTGTCATATATACTGTATACACATGCACCTGTATTCAAGCTCTACTTTCGGCTCACATTTACGTACTTGTATATATATTCTTAAACTGTCAAATTTTATGATTGTCTGAAAGCCACCACACCAACTCTGGTCTTACATGGAGTTTGTTGATAGTAGTTTTCTACCAACATGGCATGCACTATCAGTTTACGGGTGGAAATCGGTATTTCACTTGGCGTTGCCAAAGTTGGGTGGTTTAATCTATGCAAACAATCCAGTAATAACTGATGTTAACACCAAATTTCACAAAGTTGCCCATTTTGCCTGATTCTGAGGGTTCTACTGATCTTATAAAGGTGTTTTGAGTATTGCTTGGATGGTAGGATATATCCTCTGGGAATAAAAATGAAGGTTTGAGTATCAAAAGTAATATATTTTTTACCTTCATTTAATTTTCTGAAAAAAAAACTTTCAAATGAATGAATTCAACAATACATACTTCTGGCTGTAATGATTATTCTGATTTCCTTATCTACATCAACCATTGCATTTTGTACAAGCCATCATCAGATGTAGAAAATGTGTTGGCAAAGGGATGTAAAAAGAGTATAAAAGGAATGAAATTGTATTAGCTTCGAAGATTACCGACTAGCGTTAATTAGCTACACCTGTTATTGGCCAGTAGTGGAGTCTAAGAGAATCACATGATCAATGGACTTAAGCTTCTTTTAGTATTCCAGGAAGCCACAAAAGAGGGCTTTGGAGCAATTCCTGTCGTCTTTGAAGCTGATAAAAGCCGGCTGATTGAGGTTAAACATTCTGTGAATCATTAAGCTGGCTGATCTTGGTTGGGTAAACCTATCAATGTTGTAGGAGAGAGAGAGGCTTTAGTCTACATCATGCCCAGCTTTAGGGATCTTCAGCCCATCGGTCTACTGAGTATACACTGCCCTTTAGACTGCCTGAAACCCAAGCCACAGGTCAACTGAAAAATTCATACACCCCTAAAAGAAATCTATCACTGTAATCACACTGGCCTTTTGCTGCTCATCACTTCAGCCCATTTGATATGCGGAAGAGCATTCACAAAAGTGATACCCTTTAAACAGCATAAAGGTGAATCAAATCAATTCTGAGCCAGTGACCTTACTGTATGGTTCACAATACATTCAAAGCCCCGTGAACAGAGTTAAAATGACTGCATCATAAAGTTTTCCATCACTCATCAATAGCCTTACGTTTCATTGATAAATCTAACGCAGCTGCACAGTTTCAACAAAACGATAAAGCCAAAAACTGGTGTGTAATGAGGTTCCTGAACACCGTTAACAGAACGGTGCATTCCATCTGTTATATACATGTATAAGGACGATATCTTAGTTGCATATCCACGTATATGCAGGCAATAAATTCGCATTATTCAATAGGCTCTGATTGAATTGCCTCCCTTGTCAGGTGACAGCCAACATGGAATAACACGAGATCAGTTTCCATCACGTGAAACTAAGATTGGTAAGGACCAAACTGAATAGGCGGAATGATGTATATGCAATCTGTAGGTTATTCCACTGCAGCAACAACTGTTACCTATGCATCAGAATACACATTTTTCACTCAAAATGGTTAAGAAACATTGCTGTGTATGAACATGTAACTCTTCCAACAAGAAAATAAGGCAAGATGGCCTACTCTGCAGTCGGCAAAGTTCTTCTGTATTCCCAAATAAATACACAACTCAAAATACACAAATGATGGAGATGATTTACATTTGTGAACAGAAAGCCATCGAGAGAAAATCCCTACCAAGTGCTTTTTCCTCAGTTCCCTCCAGAAGAAAAATCTAGTGGAAAGAAAGTGATTTATGGCGAGATAAAAACTTTCGAAAAGAAATCATCCATTTCCCTTAAAACTCTCAACATTACAGATAAATTTGTTTCGTTGTGATCAAGATTTCTAAAAGTTTTGCCATGTGATCTTACTTCCACTTGGGTACATCACAAGATGCCACCTTAGCACAGAGGGCTTGAACAAATGCATAGCTAACTAACTTAATTGACGTCAAAGCAATTTAGTGTTATAGGTTAAGCAAAACATTTATATTAAGCTACGCGATAATCACACTTGACCCCAAAATATTTCCTGGAGTCCAAATCAACTTTTTGGGACAGTAACATTTTCAGGAAGCTGAAGTCACACTGCATGAAATTGGTTATGTGTGTGCATGGCATGAAAACATTTATCACTGATCTACCAGTTAACCTCCAGATATGAAATAGTGAGCATGTGATTATGAACACAATAATTTAGAACTCAGAACAAATATGTGAAATATTTGTAAACATTACAAGGCAACCAGGTTTAGGCTGTCTGTACCAAAAATTAATTAATAATACAGTTAAAAAGTTAAAACTATCAAATTATGCAAGCTGAACAATTTCATTCCAAACATTACCCAGTTTTTCTTCTCACTCAGGCAGATCATGCGGTATGTACATGTAGTTGCTTCTCAACTTAAACAATCAGTTGTTCACTCACTGTCCGACAATATGTCTTGTGTGGAGTTATTTTGTAGGTCAACACAGTTGATGCTGATTGACCCGGATGATTCTGGTCATCACATACCAACTTCGGGAATAGTAACCTTGGGTAACCTCGGAATAGTAACCTACTACATAACTGTTCACAATAAGTAAAAACCTATCATAATTTTTCCTCCACAGACTGGAAATACTTGGCCTGCGAGCCACATTTTTCATGTCACAGGATCGTTATTAGTCAGTGGATGTCAATGGTTAAATCACATAAAATTTCACTCCCTAGAGTGCATTTTTATGGGCAAATAAATGTCACAAAATATTAGATTTGTTGCTGAAACTTACATTTTTCCTGTAAGATATCATCATACATGAACAGATACAGTACCTTCCAAAACAAACCTCAGAACATATTTTCAAGATCAACAAAACTCTCTGATTCAGGCAAAATGTGCAACTTGGTCATTGGCAAAATTTTAGGTCAGTAATTACAGTGTTTTAGCACTTAAACCACTGCCCGTATACTAGTGAAAGAATTTGGTTCAAACTCCAAAACTGGCCTGCCATATTTTTAACAGCAACTTACAGGGAAGTCATTCACAATGGAAAAACAACTGCAAACTACCATTCACAAATTCCAGAACAGCCATAACACTGGTAAATAAACAGAAGAATATGAAATTCAAACTTGACCTGTACTTTACATTAATAATGGAGAAGGTATGAATCAAGATTAAACTCATTACACTATAACCATAAAAATCACGAGCAAATGAGACTGTTAAACAACAATGTGAAAGACAGAGAGTGAGGTGACATGTAGTTGGATTTAATATAACATCCATAGAAGTTTGCTAACTTTCTGCCATACAGATCATGCAATAGTGGAAATGACAGATATTATCTGACCTTTCGCTGAAATCATTAAAAATGCCTAGGGGCTGGAAAACGGAACAGATGAATGTATACACCATTTTTTCATATGGCTGGCATTACATGTGGGTTCATATACCCTCCACTGAACTGAGATTGGCCGCCTTGGATTCCTGTAAATGACACCAATCCCAGTCAATACTTGACAACGAAACATGCTATAGCACTTGGACTAAACAAACTGTAGAAAGCTAAAACACACAGAGACAGACACAATCCACAGATGAAAGTCCCCAGTGAATACGAGACGGCAAACATTCCACAATACTTGTAAAGGTGTGTGCCAAGGCCTTTCCTTCCCTTTATTACACTGGTTCAATAATACATTACAAAGCCCACTAACAGACACAGATGAACAAAGGGAGGCTTCTAACAATGTTTCATTGGCAGCTAAAACAGAAAGTTTTGTTGCCAACACTGGTCTGTGTGTCCCATAAATAGGCGTTCATAAATTGCCTCCTGGAAGATAAAATATGGAAATTCTGGCGTAATATTCTTGACAACTAATCTTTGAAGTATTCAAGCATACTTGTCCTGCAAAAACACAAACCTGTCATTCATATTTGTCTCTTTGGAACCACAAGGTGAAAGTAACTTTAAGAGTGCGTTTTATCAACTTGATAATGGTAATAGAGCTTCCTGTGGCTGTTCCAATAGCACTATCTTTACTATCGAAAGACAGCATTAAACTTCAAGAGACACCATTTAAAGCAGCTATTTTAAGATAGGCCCATCAAAAGTCCATTTACCGCAGTTAAGAAACCAGGACAGTGACAATAAGTGTTATTCATGGGCTCTCAGACAATCATGCTCCAACACTTTACATGGCCTTTCTATTTTTTAATGCAACCTTGGAACCTGTCGTGACGGTTTGGTTTACAACTTCCTAAGTCCTGGAAGGAATGCAGACTCTGACCTTGAAGGCTCACTGACAGACTCTTTTCCAATTGTTGTCAAAGCAATTGGAGTATTCATCTATGATACTCCAGACTCGGACACCAAGTGCTCCATCAATTTTCCTGACACATGCATAAGAATGTGTACCTGCACATTCAGCACAACCGACCAATGGTCATCATGGTAATTAATGAGAACTGACACCCCAGCTAACCTTTTAATCTGGACAATAAGTCAGCTGGACTGGCCCTAGGAGACCTGATATGTACAATGTAGATAGCTATAATTGCTGGCACACTGACCACATTGGTATTGGTCAGGCGGGTCCACCAGACGCGACCAATCTGCTGGCATAATTCGCAAATTCTAATTTGTGTGTGACTGTCAAGTTGAGCAGCCAAGACTCACCTGATCACCACGTTAGAAGTCAGTGATTGCCTCAAGAGAACTTCAGCTCGGCAAGTGGTCAAGTATGGGGAAATGGCAATAAACTAGGCAAGTCTTAAAGCTTGTGTTATAAGCTCTTTGGGTAATTATGAGAAGAACCAGGGCTAGGAATACCATGCCTTAATTTAACACACATTTAAATCATATAGCCGAGTCTATTGGGCCAATTGGAATGCAGGTGTTGGAAATGCTGTAATGAGGAGGTACATTGGAGAGTAGTAGGGAGAGCATTCCAGTTCAAACTTCCACAACAGGAAATACTCTGCTTACACATTTCAAAATGAGGAAAAGGGTGAACTAGTTGCATTGCTTTACTTGATCTTAGCTGTCTTTCTTGTTCTTCTTTTATATGAAACACATTTTTCCTATATTCAGGGAAATAGTCATTCAGAGTTTGTAGATAGTTAGACCCTTATAATAGTGAATTTCATATATACTTTTCCGTGTTAAGGCTGAAAACATTTCAGAGGTAGTCATAATTTTACTGTTGTCTAATATCTACTGTGCTGCAGTATTCTGCAGTTTATACACTCATTCCAAAAGTGCCTTTGAACAGTTAGACCATAGCATAACACAATAAGCTATATGTGGAAGAATGTATGCCTTATAATAGAGAACTGTGGTTTTGTAAGGTAATATATTTTGTTTACGAAATACAGATAAGAGTTTAGAAATCATAGCACATACAGGACCAACATTTTCTTGCCAGATAAGGCTTTCACCTACATGTGAACCAAGCATCTTTAAATTATTCACATTTTCCATATGGTGACCGTCAACTATAATGTTGAGAGGATGCTGCCTTCAGGTTTTTAGATGTTCCAATCATTATGGTCTTGGTTTTCTTTCCATTTCTGTCCATTTACCATTTATTTTCTGAACACCATCAAGATATATGCTGAAGATTAAAATTGAAAGTTTTTTCAATTTCTCCTAGCCTATGGGATTTGACAGTACAATGATGTGTCATCAGTATAAAATTCCACATAAGAGATGTTTAAAACAAAGTCATTTAAGTAAATAATGAACAAGAATCAAACCCTGAGGAACTCCAGATATTACATTCAAAGACAAGGATAAGCTGTTTTAACACAACTTGTTGGGACCTACAGTCTAGATAAGAAGATATCCAATGTAATGCAGCGTTGGTGATGCATAAATATTTAACTTTTGTAAAAGTAATTTGATCAATAAGGCCAAATGCTTTTCTAAAGTCAATCATCCCAGAGCCAGTTATCCCATCATAATCAATAGCTTTTAGCCAGCTTTCAGTCAATTTGGTTAAAACTGTAAAACATGAGTGTCTAGGGCGGAAACCAGATTGTTTATCACTGAGAAGGCTATTGTCAGATATATTAACCTGAAGACATCTGTGCAGGTGGCGTTCCTAGACTTTTTATTTTTGATTTCTTCCAGTTGTGTGGGAAAATATCAGATTTGATGCTCAGGTGAATGATTTTTGTAATGGCAGGTGTAATAACATCTCTACTGAATTTTAGAAATCTTGGGCTGATCCCATCTAACCCTGTGCTTTTGGAGACATCTAGCATTATGAGATGCCTACATACATTCTTTTCAGTCATGAGGGGAATAGAGCAAGTCTTACCTGGAGGATTTCCTGTGGAAAAACAAGTTTAATCAGCTAACTTTGCTAGTGATGGAGCTGAATCGATATTTTCTTTTGGGAGAAGATTTTCTGCAGCTTCTGTGAAAAATTTGTTGCATTCATTAGCAATTTCGGTGGCATATGGTGACAACTGGCCATTATTATCATTGGTTCGCAACAAGTCTGACTGGGTTCATCACCTTCAAATATCACCTAGAATTTAGCATATTTTCCTATTAATTCCTGAATTGACCCACTATAAATTTCTATTGGGGCTTATCTGTTCATGGCATGGATATCATGTGTCATATTATAATATACATGTACAGAACTCAACAAGCATGCGACAGATTACTGTGAAACTTTTAATTTTAAGCGCATGTAGAAATACAATTTCATTCTGTTTGTAAGGCACTCCTCATCCACAAATGCATTATGCACACTCCATATTCGCTAGGTGATTGCAGAGTTGTCAATATTCCAAACCTGGCCAATAACATTTATCATTACATTTTGGGAATTATCTTTAATCGCATCAAGAAATTTCCCCATTCAGGGCACTGGAATCTGCCCGTAAAAGCTACAATAATATCCTGATAAAATTATGACAGGATCAAATGTATAGACCAAAAGAGTAAGGCGGAGAAGAAGACAAAATGGGAGAAATCTGTGTGCTTCTTCTCTGAGCACCCTTCTTTCGACCCGTGTAGAAAGCCATAAATCAATATAACGAAGGATGGAGATATTTTGTGGCGGCACTAATAGGGACAAAACTAGGTCCTGACCTATGGTACATGTAGCATGCAAGAAGACAATGTGGACTAACCAGAGTGCTTCACAGTCAGAAGTGTCCTTAATGAATCCACAACATCTTCAGACGAACACAAAATACCACCATTACCAAAATGCTGCCTGGAGTTTATATAAAGCAGTGGCATAACCCCTATACATAGTTTACTGCTTTTATTCCACAACACGGTTATATACATGTACATGTTCATATATACGCTATTTATTTACATGTAATTATTTTTTAACTTTAATGTCATACTTAAACATTTTTCACATATTGTATATGATAATGTCTAGGATGAACCACTGATGTTTGGTCAGTTACAGCTGTGAATAATATACTGATGGTTGACAACTGGTCTACAGCATATTTAGAAGTAAGCGTGCTAAATGGTCTCCTCCACACCACCCCCATCCACCTTATTATTCCAAACAAGGTCGCACAAACAACTAGAGCAGGGAATGTAGACACACATGTAGTTTCAATCTTGTCTGACATGGCATCACTCAACTTCCAAACTACACCAGACTGAACCATTTACAGGTGTTCTATGACCACGGTCACAGCATTTCTTATGTACATAGTACCACACTACCAAATGTAAAGCAAACCTGTAAATTAATACTAAACAGTAATATGGTCATGACCATTTTTTTTTTTTTTTTTTTACAATAGAGTACCTTTCTCTGTTGTTTACAAAGGTACATGTAAGCCAATAATTGGCAAGTTATTTTTTACTCTTACTCATCATAATCTTACAATGGTGATGTTAATACATGTATTTTCGAAACCACTACAGCATGGGCAACACATCCCTGCACAACAGCAACTACATGTACATTCACCATTAGGCTGACTTACCTCTGACAGATTACTTTTGTCTGTAGTTCATAAAAATATCCAGCAAGCATCACCACAAACCAAATCAAATGTGAGGAAATTGTTCCACTCCTACGTGTATATTGCCATCCGTCGACCATTAATCAACTCCATTGGCTGGTGGTGGCTTTTATGGTGTAAGCGGCCATCACCAGATTATCTCCCCAGGTGATTTCCACTGCAGCAGAATACCAAATACCTACATATATATGTACATATCACATACTTCGCTTTTGATACAGATCGAAACACACACCAGGGGAAGCAAATGTCAGTGCGTACAATCACTGACACTCGTTCAGGAACTATACATTTATAGTCATGGATATTTCATATGTGATTATGTGAGTACTTACATGTAATATACAATACCATCGCCCCCTCCACACACCAAAAAAAAAAAACAAAAGAAAAAGAAAAGACCCACAAATGTGCCCAATGCACATTGATATTCGTGGAGATGACTTTAACATGATCAGAATTTTATGTTCAAACTAACACTGATTTACCAATAGAAAGCCTTAATTAACATTTATTTACTTATTTATTTGATTAGTGTTTTATACCGTACAGGTACTACCTTATATGGCAGACCTTCCCATGTACAGCCGGAGAGGAAGCAAGCATGAGCTTGGCTTGAACTCACAGTGACCGCATTGGTGAGAGGTACGCGGTCATAGCTAGCTCGCTAACCCCCTCAGACCCCGCCCTGATTAACAAGTTATCTGTACAAGTCAGTATTTTATTTATTTATTTGATTGGTGTTTTATGCCATACTCAAGAATATTTCACTTATACGACAGCAGCCAGCATTATGGTGGGAGAAAAGCGAGGAGAGCTTGGGGGAAACCCATGACCATCTGAAAGTTGCTGGCAGACATTCCCACGTACGCATGGAGAGGAAGCCAGCATGAGCTGGACTTGAACTCACAGCGACTGCATTGGTGGGCGGGTTCAGGTTATTGTGCTACTCTAGCACACTAACTGGCTGAGCCATGGATGCTCTACAAGTCAGTAAGGCCATGCTTAAAAATATGTTTGTTAAGCGTACGCCAACTGACCCTAAAAAAAAAAGGTTCTTATTGTTATAAGTTTTTATTTTGATTGTTTTTCTCCACTTCTTCATTTCTTGTAAAAAATCTCTATGTTTTCCATTAGCCAGAATAAAGAAAAATAGAATTATCTACAGATCAACCCTATTTTTTTTTGACAGGGTCGGGTCGGGCCCAATGAAGAATTTATTACGGATAGCCAAAATAATTTGACCTCAATGCACAAGTATGCCACACCCAATCATCTTCTTCAATGGTGATTCCATATGCAAACCAAGGAGCCCACAAACTGTGAATTGACCATTGCTGGCAGAGGGAATTCTGATGGCTTCTGCCACACCTTGCCAAATGGTCAATGAGGTTGCAGATTCTAACCCAGCACCCACCAAGGTTTGCCAGGCTCCAATTTCAGTGGTTGCTGTCGTATAGTGTATGTAAGTTTTGTGCTGAATAGAAATCAAAGAATTAATTAAATATTTATAGATCTCCAAAATGTAATGGATTGGCACTCTGGATCAAGCAGTGCGTAAGATTTCACCCAAATCTGTGCACCTGTTTTCTATGAATTTTCAACCCCCCCCAAAAATAAATAAATAAATGCTTCCAACAGCTTAATTTCCTTGGCAGAGGTATCTAATGACTCAGGAATCTTCTTTATCGACAGGTTAATCAAGTTGATTCATGCATGTTCTATTACATCTGCTTTCAATTGCAATGAATAATCATATCTCAATTATCGGTCCAATTAAGACACGTGCACATATATAGGCATGAGGGCAAATTCTTTATGAATTAAGCCAGGTTTATACTGATGAAGTTGCAATCCTGTTCACCGACATCACTGTGACATCACTGTGACATCACTGGACAAAAACAGCTGTATTTCAAATATTCTGACTTTAATTACAGTTCAGTTAAAATTACAAGAAATACGTAAATGTGGAAATATTGCCACAAAAAATATACAGGCAAATCACGTGGACTAGAATAATTACTCTGTCATCATTAGGAAACCTGAAGTTATGGATAAAGGCAAGTAAAAAGGAAACACCTTTTTGCACAGGTGTAAATTGACTCCCTCATTCAGCTTGTGTTTTTCCAGGTTACTAAGATTTACAGCTCTTTTGCATGTTATCCTATATAGCACTTTCTTTGCTTTTCACATGGTTTAATTAATGTGCTGACAGTAGAGCGTGGCTCATGAAAAATAAGATGAAAAATAAGGCTTTTTCTCTTTGCTTTTGACTCTCCATGTGAAGGTATAATCTGTTTTCATTGGCCATAATGAAACTACATGTACAAGCTAAAGCCATGTAAATATGTAAACCTGAATGAGTATTGAATGCACATTGAACAGCACTTGAAGATTAGCAGTGACAGGTCTTTTGGCAAGGAAAAAGGCAGATGTCGCAGACACCTGTCAGAAAGCAGGATTAAGAAAATAACAAATCAAGATTATGCCATGATTGACTTATTGATTAGATTAAGTGATAATGTCAAACTCAAGAAGATTTCACTTGATACAGTCATCTGGGGCCAAGGAAACCAGAGTCCCCAGAGTTTAACTTCACTTAAACAACAACTGCCAGCATTATGGTGAGGAGACAGGTAAAACTGATGAAAAGGTTCCTTACCATAGACACATATAATACACATGTACAAGCAGCAAAAAGGCCCGATTCAATAACACATACATGGGGTACATGTGGGTCAATCTGGAATACAATTATACCTGACATTTCAGTGTCAATCAGTGCAGTGACAACTATAGTATTTCTCTCTAACAAAGTCAACAAAGTCAACAAAGCCAAGAAAGCCCAGGTCAACTTAACCTTACACCACTGGATCAAGTCCAGGATCAGGATCAGGATCATGTGTATCAAGCCGTTAGAGCATGCCTGTAAACCAGGATGTGACTGCTAGTATGGTCATGATGAACAACATGTAATGCCTATGTACAGTATGTACTAGCTTCCATGGTACATGTATATGTATTTGGCCTATGGCCTATGCATAGGTGTGTATTTAAAGGAGATGAAAACATGAAAACAATGCCAAAATCTGACGAAAGAGTGCGAAAATTTATTTACAGATATAGCGTTTAATGTGTATGTTGATTTTCTCTTTCAGGACAAAAGAGTATTTGAAAACATTTTTGTATGGTGGTTATTTGGGATCACCTCTTGGTATTTACTCTCTTGGTGTAATGTTATTTTCAAATACTCTTTTCTCCTGAAAGAGAAAATCCAGATAAATGTTAAAGATTATATCTGCAAATAAATTTTCACACTCATTCATCTGATTTTGGCATCGTTTTCATGTTCTCACCTCCTTTAAGCAGACCACAGGCTTGCAAATCTGTGCATATGGCCCTATAAGAGTTAAAACCCTGCCAATCAACAGCAAGTGATCAGATCTGCATGACTGGCACTCATGCTAACTGTACAATTTGTACCAACTACCTGTCCAACAATGAAATTTGTAGTTTCCTGAGGGATTATCAGCAACATCAATTACGCACTGTATAACAAGTCGTTCAGATATAAATCTTGGAATGGCCTCTCCAATATATGACCTTAATAACAGTGATTGAAATAGTTCGAGGGCGACACATTCCTGTATTTTGTTTACTTATTTACATATTTGATGGGCGTTGAAGGATTTTTTTCCATTCATATGACAATAATCATCACAATCAGTACCCTTGCACACAACTTTCGGCCAACGAACTAATGACATTTGAAAAAGATACTGACAAACTTTCGCTTGTATGATGTACAGACTTGTATACTATATTGGCTGATAACTGTGGTCTTTAATGAATGGAATGAGTGACTATGGCTTAATGCCATATCAGCAATATTCAGCCATATCGTCGCCATTTATGAATGGACGGGTTGCACTCCTGGCACCAAAGCACCATGAAATAACAAGGAATCTACAAATTTCAGGTCCAAGGAAGGGACTGAGCCCACAAGGTTGTCAAGTAGCACCCTTTACCACTGGCCCATATCTTCTCCCTATAGTCACAATAGTGTACCATTATGTACATGTAGTACTATTCTTGATTCAAGCAAGCAATGGCATTATTACTATATTAGTTCACATCAATATCAGTATCGGTAATTTAAAGACAAGATTTACTGGACCATGATTTCTATGTATGACTTGTTTTGTTGTAAAATTTTGTCCTCCATTCATCACAAAAGGCAATGAGTTTGTTTCTATGCCCCAAGTTCAATGTCATCCTTAGCATTATTTCGATCACAATTCACTACTGTTGGAGCCAGATGGAGTCTTGATAAAATAAATCAGCATTTTATCTGTCAGAAAGTTACATAACACTAAGGTTAGAATTTATACAACATTAATATTGATGCCTAATCCAAAAAAAAAATGAAAAATGAAAATGAAAAAGAAAATGGTATGCCAACTTCTAATGCATAAAATACATGTAATAGAAATGGAAGTTTGATAAATGTGAAAATGTTAAAACATATATATATATATGTACTCACAGCTTTTGCAAGCATGCCTGTGAAATAGACGAACAGGGATTCAAAGACTGTTACGTTTGTGAGCACGGCGACAGGTGCCATTCACTGAACCTGTGAGATAATCCCATTTGGTCCAGTTTGCCAGGGAAAATTCTCTGCCAGCTGCACTCCAATCAATTCATTTATAGCCTAGCAACTTGGAAAGACTTGGATCTGTACTTGAATAAAAGACTGGGAAGAGGCACACCTCTCTGTTCATGGGCAACGGGAGCAACACTTTGAAATGAGATCCTGGACTGCCCACGACAAATGGCTTCACAGGCCTTTCACCATAAATTTCACTTTGACTGGGGTTTACAGGAGGCCGGGCTAAGCTGGAAGCAAGATTACCTGACAGTCCTGGAGGACATGGCTTTTCGGAAACACACGATCTACCTTATCAAACTCCAGCGGACTCCATTAGAGGTGTAAGTCTGGAGATAAAATTAATGTAAGCTACTGACAGTTAAGTACTGTAATTGTCCAAAAATTTCCTCCCACCCCTCCAAAAAATAGAAGTTTTTAGGCCAAACAAAAATGTTATAAAAGATTGTTTTTGGTGTTGATTATTACACTTTCCATTAGGATTTTATCCTACTTTTGAAATAAAACTCAAAACATGTTTTCATGATCAACAGACCTCTCAGAATCAGTAAAAATGAGCAACTTTGTCATGAACCAAATTTCAGGTACCAGGTAATTTACAGTATATATATATATATACAGTTGGCTGTGACATGGGTGACATAACACATATGGCCACAGAAAAAGAAAACCAAAAAAAAATAAGCACCTTTGCAGAGATTGCCTATATATAACTCAGACTCTTGTTGCCTCCAAAAATACTCACAGCCACATATATTCACATGCTTTAGAAGACCTTATCACACATACAGAGTTTTTGTTAATAATTATAGACATTGTGCACAAGGCTATTCATATACCTTGAATATATATAATTTTAACATAATACTGGTTGGGTTAAATGTGAGGCGCAGGAAACAAATTGAGTGAGTGAGTGCTCGGGTTTTAATGTCGTACTTAACAACGTTTCAGTCATATGATGACGAGTCCTTCCGGCGTGTACATGTACATATAGTGTGTCTTCTATATCCATGACGAGTCCATGATGCCACTGGAACTTCATGACGAAAAAACCAGACATGACACCCCACCCACTCACATTATACTGACACAGGGCTGACCATTGCTGTTTCCTTGCTCTTAAACCTCTCAACAGTGAGCGCCAAGTCAAGCAGCAACATGTACCATTTTTCTTTGGTATGACCCGACCCAGGCTTGAACCTGGATCTCCCGACCTCAAGGTGGACGCTCTAACCACTAGAGCACCGAGGCCCTGGAAACAAATGGAAGTGCGGTGAGGAGGTGGGTATAATCATGGCAAATCAGATGGGTCCAAGGGAAGCCAAGGTCTTGTAAGCTTTGGAATCCCGTGTACACTTTTTGGTGCTTTCAGAGGGACAAAAATATAGTAATCCATCCTCAAAATTGTGATCATTAATGTGACATTTAGCTACAAATTTAATCACTGGGCCATTCCCTACTTTTTTCACATAACACAAATACTGTCAAATTATGCATTAAGTGTATTACAAAATGAGCTCAAACAGCGCATGCGATTAAATTGAACACTGTTTATTATACACATACAGTAACTGCTTCTAAAATCAACTGATCATTTAAATCTTATGGCATGACCTGGAAACCTAAAAATGAAATGTAAAGATACGACGTTCTCTTAAAATATATTACTTCGGTGAAAAAAGGCCTTCAAAGAGGATTCTTACTAACTACTTTTCTTGCTATCTCCAGCATTATATTATAAGGTAAACTTGACACTTTTGTTGTACTAGAAAACATGCAAGCTGCACGGCTCCATAGAACAAGCAGAATTTTAGTTATGTACACATGAATTATCACCTTGATGCAAACAGTGCAAATGCAGCAGTTTTAATTGAGTTTATTTGCTGTGCAGTATTAAAATTTAAACAATGGAGATGGTTTGATGGCGTTGCATGTCCTTTCAGAGGTAGAAGTGCACAATTTTCACCCTTGTTGAATACTTGGTTACAAGTACTTGGAACGATATTGCAAATTACGCAATTTCTGATACAAAATTGAATAGGCCTAATGATAGGATCACTTGAAAAGACATGAAAATATCTGATCATTCACTGATCTGCTTTAACTCATCAAACAAACTGTTTTCACATTTGTATCTGATCAATTCCATAACACTAAATTAAGCAAGGAATATTTTGTTTACTGCCTGTTTTTTTTTTTAAGACAGCTGGGTAGAAAAGTAGCCTGGGGGATGTTGCCACCCCCCCCACCCTCCTCACCCCGCCCAATCCTCAAAAAATTTCTGCGCCCACGTAAATGGCCCTAAGCCAGTCTTTTACAGCTTGTATTTTAAGACAAACCCCAGATGTAATAATTACACATAACTCTTAAAGATATGTCGGTCTTTAATTTTTTTAGGGTGAAAGTACATGTACATCTATTGCTCAAAATACACGTGAAATGTTTATTTCAGACATAATATGTTGTGCAAGAGTCCATGTCCATCAAGACAACTCACCTACAGTAGTATATAAGTGTTAAAGCACCTCATTCTGACAACTACATGTAGCCAAACAGTGAAAAAAAAAATATGGGCTGATGGAAAATGACTGTCTCATTTGCATCTACACCAAAGAAAAATGAGGAGCCTGTGAAAAGCTTTAGATGACACTGAGCATGGATAAGATCCAGATTGTGTCAAAACAATGGCTCACACCATTTTGCTCCACCGGATTTCTGCCAGGCATAAAACCCTTTAGTTGACACTGACGGCAATTTCCGGCAACAGTTGGCAGCTAAGTACAGGATAGAGGCAATCAATAAGAACATGTTTCAGGTTGGTCAATGACCATGTTGAGGCAGAGTAAAGCTACATGATGCATGCTGTCAATGACAGCCCAAACTAAGCACTATTATAAAGGCATGGGCACTTGGTAAAGCTATGAAACACACTAAATTGATTCTGAACATTATCATTATCACAGCACTCAGAGTCAAGAGGGCACAAAGTTGACTCTTGTACCACATATGCATTGCATCTCAGCTTTTTTATGTTACACTGATTAAAAAAAAAAAGATTTCCATTTAATCATTACATACAGGTACTCTGCAGTGTCCCTTTACTGAGAGAATCACCCCTGACTTCTGGAACTATAAAAATGCTACATTGCCGACCACCAATAATAGATCAACCCTCTCAGGACATTTCTTGACACAAGCTAGGAAAAAGCAAAAATTATAATAAACACATGTGATATGAACAAGGTTTAGGAAAAGGAGCGATGGGAACTACGCGCAGCAGCAACACACACCTTTAGATCCCAATATGTCATATTAACTTTAAAGAAGAAGACTGGGGAAGTATAATGTGCTGAATGTGCAACCAAAATTTGCACACTACGTCATCCTGCCAGCTCTTGTCTGTGCACTGACAAAACAAGATGCAGCAACCAGCCTTGCACTGGCTATAATTTATTGCGTGAAAACAGACCTCCTTTCAGTTACGTTGTTCTGTCTCTGTGCATAACGAAAACTAGCAAGTTCAGTGCCAAAGCGTTTGTGCCAGTGGCGATCTGTGAGTATTATGGGCTATACACAACACGCAGGTCACGAAATTTGGTGCGAATGAAAAGATTGTTAGCACATCGGTTACGTGGAGTGTAATTGTGCAGACCGATAAATAAGTTTGCCGTTCTGTCCCAGGGAAGATAACCACAAACACAGCGCTTGAACTACCCAGCGCTCAT
The DNA here is from genome assembly GCA_016165875.1 of Acanthopleura granulata. NCBI lineage: Eukaryota > Metazoa > Mollusca > Polyplacophora > Chitonida > Chitonidae > Acanthopleura > Acanthopleura granulata. The sequence continues at coordinate 25,897,714 of JABBOT010000003.1, forward strand.
CGTAACTTAGCAACGGTTTCAGGTTGTGCAGTCCTTCGAAGAGCCTCATTGACCTACATCATCTAGATGGCACCTCCTTTGCCCACATCATTTTCCGGTTGAATATCGAATCCTATCTTCTTAATTCACTAACTTTACTGATTAAGTTATCTTGTTGTCACATTTGCTGAGGGAACTGTCACACATACCAACCAGCTCACCGCTGGCACACATTTTGAAAAGTCTCCCACCTAGGCCTACTCTTGGTTCTGAAACGTAACAGAGTTCTGGCATCGAAAACATATTGAAAACTTTGACGTTTTCATTGTTGTCTGCAGGCTCCACTTAAATCTTCATAATACAACCTAGAATCAGATGGATTTTTTTTTTGGGGTCAATTTTCCGCACACCTAGGTTTGGGTGACATGAGCGCAAACCTCAACAACAGCAGTTTCATCAATGTCGAGTACGAGATCTGCAGCGATTTTGTTGAATTTGGGAGAAGGATTTTTTTTTATTATTATTTTAAAATAATTTCCTGAAGCCATCTACATCGATGGACCACATGTAAATGAGTCAGTGCTGCCTGTGCAGAATACATGTATGTGAAACCACTGTCTGTGAACACGCAAGTGTTTTCATTTTTGTTATATGGAAATGATATTCCATGATTGAGTGACGCTTAATTTTGTTTTAAAATATACCATAAATGTCTAATCTCCTCACATTTTCAGAAATTTATTATCTCTTTCTTTGACGTAATGCGAAGTAAGTCACAAGGTAAGTAGCAACGTCTACAGCAGTTTTCCAAAAATGATACTGCGTAACCTCCACACAACTTGAACGATTATTCATGCCAAAAATTATAGCCTGCCTACATACTCGAGTTGATTTTGCCTCCATATATGAGTAGCACTATGTTTATTCAAAACACAAAATGGTAATGATTTAAGGGCCTGGTTCATGTCACATCCGCTTATCAGGCTTTACATAATCCTACGTTCTGATTGATCAAAATTAGTTTTACAGTTACTCCCCCTTCTAAACGGATGTATTTATTATTTGCGACTGAGTGTGTGCTATGTCCTACCTTAAAATATGTTAACACTAAAGTGAAAAAATCTAAAACAAAATTTGATGGTCCTTTTCAAACCATTAAGTACATGTACTCTTTTACTACAAATTGCCTAATAATTCCAGGGCCTTCTCCTTTAACAAGAGAAAAACAGGCTTTAGCTTAAAAAGACCAACATAAAGGTCCTTTTTTTATGCAGTCAGGTTCTCTCCTGTCCTGCATGTATTTTATGTGGTCATACTTATTGCCTAAATACAATTACATATTTACATGTAAACTAATTGCAGAGTGACTCATGATTAACATTTTTTTCTGTAGAGAATCTCAAAATTTTTGGAGAAACTGACATGAGATGCCATTTTATTATGTTTAAAGGAGAAGACCAGGGAAGTGTAACGTAAATTGTAGTGAAAAGAGTAAGGTTTGGATATATGATAACCACCATCCTATAATTGTTTTCATGTTCTATAAGAAACATATGCTACATCAGTGTAAGCTCATATGGCTGTCAGAAGGCGCAGACATTTTATAAACTCAGTGCTGACGGATTGACGTGAATCAGGCCCTTTGCTCTCCAGCTGCAAAATGTCAAGCTGAATTAATATTCGTATGTATTTGAAAGCCAAAATCTGGACACTCTGGGTGTGTGTTATGGCCTCCTTTAAAATTTGTTGCCTTGGAACAAAAAAAAACAAAAAAAAAACCAGAAAGTTTAATGGTCATTTATAAATCTTCAACATACACTTTTACTACAAATGGCCCAATACTTTCCCGATCTTCTCCTTAACTTAAATTCCGATACAAAAACAAAACAACATAAAATATGTTAAGAGATATACTTTTTCTGATTAATAATTTCTTCAATTTTTACTTGATGTCAAGGATAACTTAATGAATATAAACTGATCTCAGAACCTTAATGATCTCCTGATGTCAGATATCATCTGTATTTACCATTTTTACATTTACACTATCCAAAGCACAGCAATGAAATTAAGGCTCATAAGAATCCTTACACAAAAACAGGAAATATACACAATATAGATAAGATGATAAATAATTAACATTGGCCTAACTATTTGCTAGGACAATGACGCTGACTGAAACCAGCACAGATCTGTTTTATTTCTCATACCATTAAATTATAATGTAGGCCTATAATATTCTAATCCTTATGTGTTCCTCTAAGTCAACCCACCTGCATTTTTTGAAACTGTCATGGTTTATATCACTAAATCGCTAAATGTAACTGATGTATTTAACTACAGTAAACTTTGAACTGAATGACTAACTGATTTTATACCACAATTGTCAGAAATTCCCTAAAATGTGGGTAGAGTGCCTACAGGGACATATAAGGCATGTTTTGGGACTTTGCTTGGGTGGTTGAGTTGAAAATTTAAGGTCTGCACATTCTAGTCGTTACCATTGTCTTACAAGATAATAATTAAGATGCCAGGGGGCCTCCATAGCTCAGTTGGTTAGCAAGCTAGCATAGCATACTGACCTAGAAGCCTCCCACCAATGCGGTTGCTGTGAGTTCGAGTCTAACTCATGCTGGCTTCTTCTTCAGCCGTATGTGGGAAGGTCTGCCAGCAACCTGCTGATGGTCGTGGGTTTCTACCAGACTCTGCCCGGTTTCCTCCCACCATAATGCTGGCCAGCGTCGTATAAGTGAAATATTCTTGAGTATGGTGTAAAACACCAATCAAATAAATAAGACAAAAATATACAAGGCAGTAGTAAAGATGAGGGTGACGTCAATTCATTGAAAAATGTCCTTTTCTCAATGAACATTGGAAAAGTGGATCAGCGTCGAACAATAGCTCAAACTATACTTTACAAATCCCACAAAAAATCTTGATAACTTGTTCTGCATATTCTATGTGTTCAGTGAGTTATTCTGAGCGCTGGGCTGTTTGCGCAGTTATGTTGTGTGTATAAATAGGGACAAAGACAGAGTGATGTACAGATCAGCACATTTTATTCAAACACAATACTGTTCTGGCGACACTGATAGGACGATAAAAAACGGACACATTGTATTGGCCTAGTACATTTAACTCCAACATAAGTTGATGGCACAAGAGGTTTGAAACATGTTGCACAACTTTCCCCTCAGCAAATTCATGAAAATGTGCCCTATTTACCACTATGACCATAAAGGTAACTCCAACAATCAAAAAATGACAGGAAAGCATTAGACAGCCCCGCAAAATTTGCTTAGTTGACATGGTTGAAGTGGTGGCATGTCTATTTTAACCAGTAAAAACAACAACAACAACATATTCCAGCGCTTCCCACGGTTTTTAAGAATAGAAAACAAACTTTGTGAATTTGCTGAAGAAATGATTTGAACCCAAACAGGTTACCTACCCGTTCGTGTCTTCTGTCATGGGATAATTCGTCTATTACTTGCTTCCTTAGCCATACCTTCGGTGTTGCGCAAAACCATCCTACGCGCCTCCACTACGTCAGACAGCAACGATAAACTCTGGAGCCCCGATTGGTAAATGTCGGCTATGGTCATATTAAAAAATTGAGAACAGACAAAAACGCAGGCAACGGCACACTTATTATCATTAACACCAGACATTATCATTTTTCTTTCATTTTTGGATTTTACGAATTATTAACAATCTCAGAGGCAGAAAAATGCCGTTTTATCTGGAAATTGAACATTTCGAGGAAAACTACAGGAGCACATCTTGCAGCGTGCTGTGTTGACGTACACTTGACCTTTCTGTTAGCTCATACTATCTAGCGATCATCATACCGTACAAACAAAAGACTGGTGGGTCCCCTACACAGAAAAACAGATTGCACGGTTAAATTTTATATCATGGATGTACATCGCCGTTTTCCAGAATTTTTCACTTCGATGACAGCTGTCACATTTATTTATTTATTCCACAGTTAATAAGGCAGATAGTTGTTTCGACTGCGCATGGCCGGACTTCCTTCGCTGGCAGATAAACAGACCCTCGTCGCTGCGTTAAAGGCATTGTAACCGTAGGCAGTCAAACACAATTCAGCCATTTCGTGCATTTTATGTGTCTGTGTGACATTTGAGACTATGCCTGGGCTCTAGTGCTGTTGTAAGTAGAAAACGCCGTGAAAAACACAGGAAAAAAAAATACAACTGAGCTCTAGCCTACACTGGGCTGTTGCTGAAGTCTGTAATATTAAGAGATAGACATGAATGGCCATGTGCTTTTGTTTGTCTACCGCATTGCTAATGCGCAATTATGCGCAACTCGAAACCGGTATCTGGCTTATTACTTTATGTCATAGGTCTAGACCCACTCAAGAATTTATCGCTTATAAATTATACAATGGCAATCAGTTTTATACAACGGTCTAAGCCAGCGAAAGTCTGTCTATGTCTAGAAACTTTTAAAAGCCTGGAAAATAAAATGAAATGTGAATCATAGCCATAGTTTTCAGTATTTTCTTAGGCCTATACATGGCAAGCAGAATTATTATGCAATCTCAGATATTAGAATAAATCGATGTCTAAGTAACATACCATCAACATGTTAAATTCGATCATATTGCCCCTGTGTTGTCCGCACATGTCAATTAATTGGTGACACTCACTAAAATTAAGCATGTTTCTGAAACACTTTATACATAGGTTAAGTAACAACAAACTATGTCTTATAAGATAAATTCAACAATATCATGCAATGTTCTCAACAGGCCTACATGCATGATTGTAATACATGTATATTCCGTTCACTTATAGCAACATCGTTGATAATCTTTGTGATCAAACCTATTATACATAACAAATATTTATTGAACCTGGCGCTTGCCTGATCGTGTACCATTACAGAATTCTTATGTAATTCTCCTCTCCGGCCCATTGGTCCAGTTTTATGTGTTATCGGTTGAGTTTTTTTGCTAGTAAAGCAGAACTAACAGTGCAACAAAGTAAGTTGCCCACAAAACGTTGTTTGATATCTCCCGTGATACGCACCAGATCGCAATGAAATTTTGCACACACTATTCCAGTAATCACGCGGACGCGGTATATCAAGGATTAACGTGCAGGTGCAGTTGTGCGCTAATGGGCATGCGCAAATTGAAAATCGGTCGATTTTAAAAAAATTCATATATTTACATATATACATTTCGAATATAATGGGTTCTTCTTGCACATAACAAGTATTTATACATCGTTCTGAGTGGAAGTTGTTGAGGTCTTATATTGCGGCAGTGGAACCGTTTTATGACCCGGAACCATTTTCTCATTATCGATCACTGTAGATATATCATTGGATTTCTCAAGCCTTTACAAAATTGTCTGTCCCCTGTGTCTAGTTATGCTGCAAAACGAAAGGCACCATATGTATATACTTGTTTAACGAGACCGTATATACTACAATAGTACACGGTTTGGAAACTGACTTTATTCATCCGCCTGGAGCAATCATTGGGCCTTTTCGTCATCATTGAAAACTTTTGAATGCTTTTCTTTACGTGAATCAATTTGAACATTTGAACATTTTACATGTATATATACTTTCTTAGTTCTTTGGTGATTTGTGTGATTTGTTATTTTTGGAAACTGGTCTTGTGGTTATTGACCCGGAACGCCCATTTTGTTTGACGGCTGCTATACGAGTATCGATTTTCTACCCCTAACGGTTAATTCCTATAAGCAATTCCTGGAAAGATGTTTTTGAAGATGAGCCAACAAAACGGGAATGCTTGCATATATAGGGCTATATGTAGAGTCCATGCCTTCTTGTGTTGTAGAATGAAAACATGTAGTAGAAGCTTTCAAAAGCAATTTCTACAGAAAGAATCTAGCTCCTGAAAACAGTTCCTTCAAATGTTTGCTTGTAGAGATGTTTCGGAATACTACATGTGTATGCTTGGACAGATATCCTGTATTATCTGAATGTGTCTGTATGCGTGGAAAAATATTCCAGATATACTTTGCGTGTATCCGGGAAAGGTGCGTGTGCGTGAGTCTGCTCATCAAAATGCGTGGGAATGTCTTCATTGGGAATTGCGCGGGCATAGCAAACAATATAATCCCATTTAAATGTATACATATCCATTTAATAGTAGTGTATCATTTTCCGATTGGATCAAATTTGAACGTTCCATGAATGTGTTTCTGCCGATGTACATGGTCACTATATATTTGTCCAAGACAAACCTTATGTTTACAATTGTCATCGGCCTCACTTACCATAGCCTTACGTCATTTGTTATACACTCCATTTGGAAGGCGTGGCTTAAACTCACGGCGCATGGCCCATGAATGTTCGAATCAGAATACCTTTATATTGATGCGGAGTAGTATAATAATGCTAGACGGACGCTTACATTTTCTCAAGTAGTTGGAGCGTTTATCATTTGTTTTGGTAATACGTTTATGGATTTCCGAAAGGCAATTACCTCTTTTTTCTATTGACAAATGTCTACTGTTTGAATCCTTTTACGTAAGCAATGCAAGGACACTCAACAAGCGATCCGGGACTTTCTGGGTCATCGATCCGGCCACATTCAGTTGTTTCTTGTAGACCTTTGTGCAAATAGTCGGGAAGAGGGGGATTGGTTTGTAATGGCATTTTCTGCCCCAACGGTGCAATGCACGCCAGACAAAACTTGATACTTATTAATTAAAATAAAACATAATATAGCTAATATATTTACATCCCCTTAGTGCAAATCCAGTGTAACAGGACAATTTTAATTCATGATACCACGTACACTTATAGGTTACTATTTAGCCCGTCATATTGTATACATGCTATATGCAATGTATACATGTATAACAGGAAATTTCCCGAGAATTAACCGTACCGGGGAGGGGTGTTCCTCGCCTTATCATATGTTTATATATTTGCTTGTTGTTCAAGACTTTTTCATTTGCACTACAGCAATCATTTGATGTTCGGAGAACACCGCAGTTCCCATGGTTACCACCGACATTTGACAGACGAACGGCTTTCCCATGTGTTACACCCAGAAATGCACACCACGGTGATGGGAGACAACTGGGCTGAAGGAACGTTATGGACTGGGCAAACGGACCACCAGAGTGTCATGGACCTCTTATTGCCACGAGGAACCCAAGTGCAGTGGAAGCAAGGGAATGTACAACTTCCATGTTCAAGACCTAGTTTGAACTCACATCCAGTGCATCCTAAAGATTGAACGGTGGACCGACTTGACCACGTCTGCTCCTGAAGGTTACACGAGCACATGGATTTTCTTTACAATGTAGTAAATTTGTCAACTTCAACCTTCAAAATATGTATCTCCAAACTTTCGCGTGGTGGTATGCCATACCACCGCACACAGCTTGGACTTTTTTCTACATCATATCAAAAATCAAGGTAGCATGACCATCATTTTTTTTTGAGCTGTTGCTCCTGGAAATGACGTAATAGCATTTTGTCACCTTGCTAACCTCCGGGAGGACGGGGTGGGGGGTAGTCCCCCTGGCAAAAAGTTTTCAGTAGTATCCAAAGTAGATAAAATTCTGATATATTTTAATTGGGTGTAAAATGTCAGTATGGATATTTATGGTGTATCAACAGGAGGAGAGACATACGAAGACTTACACTTGCCGCAGATTGCAGCACGACTATTGCCACTTCATGTGTTTAGTTGTGTATATCCTTTGAATGCATACGTCATCACATATATGACTTATTGATATACATGCATATATGGTAAAAAGGTTGGACAGATGCATGGATAGATTGGCTGACTGTAATTATGCCCATGTATGCTCTCACGTGGGTAAAACTAATGTTCAGACCTATGTATAATTATACTATGGTAGACTGGCACGTGGATGACCTGCACATGACCGACACATACATATAGTAATATTGTTTGACGCTCTGCCAATTTGCGATTTCGGGGGCCTCCGTGGCTCAGTCGGTTAGCGCGCTAGCGCATCGCAATAACACGAAGCTTTTCACCAATGTGGCCGCTGTAAGTTGAAGTCCCTCATGCTGGCTTCCTCTCCGGCCGTATGTGGGAAGGTTTGCCAGCAACCTGCGGAAGGCCGTGGGTTTCCTCCCACCATAATGCCCGCCGCCGTTAGTCGTATAAGAGAAATATCCTGGAGTACGGCGTAAAACACCAATTCAATAAATAAATAAATTTGGGAGTTGTGTGGCTAAGAATTAATGACCAACTTTCCAGAAAAGAGGGAAATTTCTGTTTGGAAATACAAAGTTACATACTTGCTCTTCGTGCTGTCAACCGCGAAAATCTAGCGCCAAATTACCTGACATGTTTCGCCACAAAATAGCTGCACAATGACTTGGAATATTCTAGACGTCATATATATAGATGTTTATGGCTATGAATATGGTTGACTCTTAAGCCATGTGTAGATCGCCAGAATTACATTTGACGCTATACACGTGTGTATACATCAATGGCCATCAAATACGCTTTGACATCAATCACTGTCGATGTTATTCATACTTAACCTGATGTCGCCCTTCAGGAAAGTTTACAGACGGACTACTGGATGTACAGATTCTACCTGACAACCTGTTCATGCACTTTAAGTAACGCGTTAGGCAGTAACGCTGTAGACATACGAGCCAGCACGGGATCCCGAAGCAAGAGACGAAATTTTTCTTTTAGCATTTTCACTGTTTTTTTGAAGTCGAGAGGAACACGATTGAGTTCAACAATGCGACAAGCAGCTCTATAAGCCGCTCTGACTGTCTGTCGGTCAGTCGGTCTGTCTCACTCTGTTGTCAGTTTATCTGACATCCTATCTTTTAACATGGGCCGTCTGTCTGTCTGTCGGTCGGTCGGTTGAAATTTTGACATTCTGTCTTTTAACATGAGCAGTTCAGTTAACGAAGCGCCTGAGCACAAGAAAACATGGGCCTTTTATGGGATTTCGCAATTAGTGCGAATTTGCGTTTGTTTGCGTTATAATCACTCATTCCTGCATTATACACAGGCCCGGTTCGCCCTTGCTTATTGGTGTTCAATCTGGATAGTTGTCTAGCAATACAGCTTAACGTTCTAGTTCCCCACAGGCCAACATTATTATGTATCAACCTATATCATGATTGATTGAGAACCAGATTTATCCTTGAGTAATCGTTAAATAGAGCCTCCTCATGCAGTGACGTCAATCAATACATCACTGGTTTACGTTGGATATAATTTGCCTACAGAGAGCGGGGTGTGCAGTTGGGACGGGTATAGGCTGGGGGAGATAACCACGAGAATTATGATTATGATCTTTATTGATGTAATAAGCAATTAGTGAACAAGGGCGTATATTACGGCCCATTTCCTTCTTCCGTGGCTTTGAAGAAAGGAAATGAGGAGGAAGTGCTTGTATCGTTAACTTAATAGCCGTCATATACAATCCTTTCAGTGCATGGCGTTTTTAGATGTTGGTGGATAGATAACGATTTCTAGTTTTCTTTAAACCCAAACAACAACAACAATAATAATAATAATAATAATAATAATAATGATAACAACAACAATAACAATAATAATAATAATAAACAAGCAGACTGAAGTTCTTGCCCTTACAGCCTTGTCAGGATTAAGTCCTCATAGGCCTATATAGCCTAGTGTCTTAACAAGCTATGTCATGAGCGTGTTCTTTGCCAGAAATATATAAAGGCCCCGGTTTTGCCTATATCTGTTCAACACCTTTGGTCGGATGTAAGTTTCAGAAATATCGCTTGTCCAGACTGTTCTATATGCCTGCACGAGGTAAACAAATGGCTGTATGAAGCGTATAAATCCCTTATGAGTTGCCTTTACCGACACGGAAGCAAACTAAACGCCCCACTCGATGATAAACGAGACACCGCCTAGGGGCAAATATTTCACAACTTGTACATTGTATACGTAATCAATAGTGTTGTCTATACGTGTGAGAGAAAAACGAGCGGATCAGGATAGTCTCTTGTAGAGGAGCCAAAAAATAACGAGGCTGGCTGTCCCTTTCTTGCAGGCCCCGTATACCATCAAGACACAAGGCTGAGGCCAGTTTTGATTTCTGATCCTATACACGAGCAGCAATGACTCATTATCGCAGCTATAGCAGTGTTTGTATACTGTATTGCATTGTCACAGGAAAATACTCATCTTGCACTTCCGGGACCGTATACATTTATAAAGATCACATTTTCTGTATACAGAACAGGTATATGTCTATGACCTGTATCTAAACAGAAGGTTTGGTTCCAGATCCTGCACTAATTTCATGGGGTTGTAGGGAAAATCTAGACATACATACAGCGATTTACATTCCCGCAAGATGCCGTTGTCATTTCGATATACTACTTACATACGTTCACATAAGAGCCCAAATTGCTAGGAATGTTTTTGCTGATATTGCTTGGAAATTGAGCTTTATTCTGCATTTGATCACACATAATTTTTGACAAAAGGGAACGGCCGGTAACAATGTCCAGTTAGAATGGATATAATGCCATGGCGAGCATCATGCAGTAGAGTATAAAGACATCAGATAGATTCATCTCCAGGAAGCAGTATACAGCATCCCTGTCTAAATTTCTTAAGCGCAAATATTATGGGTGTATATTGTCCACTGAACACAACTGCCAGATGTATCCATACAAGTCTGTCACATCTGTAAAAAGTATGGTAGACGACAAGGGTTATGTAGTAGACCTACATATGTTTCGATATACAGAGTACAAAAGGATGTTGAGACTGTTTGAAAATTCGAAATTAAAACGCCTTCTTAAGACTGAAATTGGCACAGTGTCTTTAATGCTTTTTTCAAAAAAGATGAGCTTTTACATTAAATGAGGTTTGGCCATTGTCTGTCTGTTGTTTTTCTTTTGTTTTCAGGGAGTATAACAACTGCAGCTCTAATATTCTCAGTATGTCAGTCAGTACAAGGGCATAGCATTGTGACGGACCGAATGTCAAGTAAAGAGGTAAGATAATGCCTTTCCCAATCACAGTGTATGCTTTAAAATTACACACAGGGTAAACCAGTACTTGGATTTCCCTTTTATGAAGAACGACAAGGGAAGAGGCACCAGGATTGCCATTTTTCACATGAACTATAGAAAAATATAGACATTCCGTATATTAATGTGCTAATACTGGGAAAAAAGCATTGTGAATAGTGGCTAATAAGAAATGTGAAACGTTTGACCAGTTTTAACCGGAAATTACTCTTGTCTAACTTCCATCCATTTTTCTAAGTATTCCACGTACTTTGTGTAAATAGGATCGTAATAATGTCTTTGCGATCGAATCTTTCGTATATTGCAAGCAATTCAATTTCTCGATGCATAATGTTTTATGTGATCACGTGACAATGTGGCGTTAGAGATAGTCTTAATATTTTGATGCTATTTCCTGCTGAGCTATAGTGCTATTTTATTTCGTTATCTTACATATTTTTGTTGATAGGCCAAAAGTGTTCGGCGTGGAATGGTAAACAGTCGTGAATAAAACTCTTGTTGTGCCAATAAAACAGTTTTATTATCAGATTAAAGTTGTCCTTATCGATCGCTGAATCATTGGCACACCAATTGCCGGGTTCAGTAGCAGTATGAGTGATAACATAGCTTGCTCACAAACAGCGTTCCAGAAAAATGCAGGTTAAACCAAGAATGCATAGAGTTACATAAGTGTAACTATTTGCTGAAGAATTTTGCCGAGTAGATTTCATGTTTGGACAGATGCATCGATGATACATGATGATATTATAAGGGCAAATCCTCCAGGAGTAAAATCGTCCGAGAAAGTTGGTCATCTCATCCATGGTATGGAGTCTTATCGTCCAAGACATAGAACAAACTAGCATATAAGATATATAATGCATATTGCAATACACATAATGGAGTACTCCTTGTTGGTATGCTCATTAGCAGGTGTTTCGCAAAGCTCGATGTACGCAAAGTATCAATAAACTGCAATAAATCCGTCTTGTTTGTGTAGTCTTGACAGATTTACTTGTTATATCGTCCAAATGCAAAATTTATTCTTGGTTAATTACTCAGTATACAGGGTCTGGTTTTGTAGAAGAACCTGTGAAGACCTATATTACATATACCTACACCACTGGCACGTCTGTATACCCAAATTACTGTCAGCTTGAAGAACATTCAGTAGGGTGGAAAGGTTCAGTCATTTCTATCCGGAGTAGCTCGAAATCCAGCTGTGGATTAACTCGTTAAGATCATGTGAGATGAATTGGTGTCTCCTTAAACAAAGGGTCGTCTCAACTGTGATTTTCCTCGCGTTAACAAGTTGCTTATCGTATAGTCCAAACCTTTCTGTCCTGGTTATAAACGGATCAGATAAGGATGGATACAATATCGTATGTCCGGATGAAGTTACTAAAATGTCAAGTCGGAGTGACAAGGAGGAAGATGGGTTAGATATTGGGATGACTGAGTTACCTGAAAGTCAGTTCCAACCTACCGGCCTTCGCAATGAATCAAACAAACATCCCGATGTAAAGCCGCAGCCTGGTGCTCGATTCGAGCACGTGACGCCATGCAGGAGACCGTCATCTGCTTCAAGACACCTAACCTCGGCGCGAAACTCGAAGTGTTATGGTCGGAAGCTCTCCATAACTGACAAAACACTATTCTCTTACAAGTAATCTGAACCTCAGTCAAAATTTACTTTGACAGGGAAATTTATACTCACAGAACATCTATATGTGGACAGTGGTATGTTCAGATTAACAGACTATAAGGCGAAATATCTAGTTTCCCCTCAAACAAGCAAACCGCAGTCTGCGATTACCATGTATTTAGATATCGAGTTGCTTTAGAAATCAGACCATCTAAACTTGGAGTTAAACTTGGATCACTAACTGTAGGTGAGAGAGAATCCAGTTACTCGTCACGGCAATAAGATGTTGTCCTGTTCGTCGGTGATTATGTATCGAGTTTCAAACTCCCGTTGGTGTTCACGTGCGTATGTCTTGATATGCACCATTTACACTACGTGGCTCGATTTCATCTTCAAGGCATTTCTGATGGAGTGCAAAACCCGGAAAAACTTTTGTGTGTGTATGTACTGTTGTCAAGGGTTGGAAATCTTAAAGACAAGTTCACGCTTCTGGATCAATTTTACAAAACATCGCATTGGTGCTTTTCTCTGTAAATATACACTATGTGCGTTGTGGCTCAATAAGGTCGCACTATTTACGAGTGAATATGTCTGTTCGAAGTTTCTTGAAATTAGGCAAAGTAAACTGTTCGTTAATTTTTTATTAAGAATGCACTGCGTAAAAATGAACTGAGAATGGGTGTATAAGCTGAAGTCTGTAACTAGTGTATTAGAGGACAATTCTCTAGCCATTATACCTTTGCAGGCTATGCACAGATCAGGCATCGTTTGCAACTACTAACTGTATCGTCGGGAACGAGAGATCACGCGTCGAAACATAACCTACTCTTCTTGCTGATTGGTTCAATCGTACACGCTCTCAATATTCCTGTGGGTAGGAAGAGGAAATCTGTCTTCATAAGTCTTTATTATGGTAGAATTCCTGCGGATAAATACTGGTGTTTTCTAAATCAGAATGCGCCGACAGACGTCTGAGAAGAGATGGCTGATGTGGAAAAATGGCTGTATATACACATAGGGAGATTACGAATAGATACACTTACCTTTGTTTTTCTTTTCCTTTTTGATTTTTTCTTTCCATGAAAAATTTCAAGTAGCTGAATTATTCGTTCTGAGGTGGGGTGAGGGTGGGGAGTTGGCAGGCGATATTTGAGTTTTGCAGTATATATAACTCCCTGGATCTGCTTCCGTCTGGTTATTTGGAAAATCCTGTCCCAAATGGAATCTTCTTTAAAGGCCAATATACACGCAAGGGAAAGACTTTAATGCACAAATAGCATCCTACACTTTCTCCGGGAAGCTCATTGGATTTACCACATACCCAGAACTAAGCTGAATCTGGAAACAGATTAATAGCTTTTAAACTCTTTTTTCAACACCTCTCGGAATAAAATTCCGAACATATTAACATAGTCATATAAATCCCACATAAAGCCTGGAAAGTGCTAATGGCCATCAGAGATGTTTCACTAACCCCGAAGACGTATAAACATTCATCTTCATTCAACCCATGCGTATACTCGTACTTCTAGAGAAGACGTGATTAACAGAAACTTTCATTAGTGGCCTTGGAGTCCAAATTTAATTTAAAAAAAAACTGAATTAAAATTTGTATAATGATCAAACCCTTTGTTTTGGAAATCGATATGAAAATTACAGAAAATTGCCTTTTTGTTTCAGCAAACTGGCTCACTGACCCTGCTACTCAAAAGAGACCGTGAAATAAGTACAATATTATCACTGTACTTTTATATGTTCCCCTAAAGCTTTTATTTGGTTATTCTAGCATATAATGCTTTCAATATATAACATTTACCAAACTAATACTTGTGGGAGTTATCTGCCAGTCCTTTTCTTTGTCTTGACATCAAAGCTGATAATTAAAAGCTGTCACGTATATGGGTAAATATAACAATACTGTTCGAAACAAGACATATCACGTAATATAATTATAAAGGGTCAGGTCTCCGTGTTAGACGGCACATACATTAGACAGCCCACGCGGGATGGCCAAAGATCCATAGCTTCGTTACATTTTGGCACCTTTACCATAGGACATCCCGACGGACAACTTTATGCCACAGACTGGCACGATTTACTGTGGGCGCTGTTGCCAAGATGTTAATGCTGTGTTTCCAGAGTGGTCATTTTGGTCGTCAATCAACACACAATCACCTCGTTATGATTGTATTGTATAACGTAATGTAGACCACCTGGCGACAGAATTTATATTGAATTGTACTTTGAGAGAAAAAACATATCCTACACCAAATATTGTGATGTAAGCTTGTTGGTGCATCCTCGTCAAACACAAACACCTACAAGTAAAGAGTAAGGCTTTGTTCACTTTGAAGAGTCGGATATCAATTTGTATATGATTCTGTGACTAACTTTGAGTGTTGCTGCTGTTGTGACTCGGTTAAATTGTATTTTTTCACAGTTACATAAGCTAACCAATCTGCGGTGCAAATCACATTCGTTTACTCATCAGTCCATTTTTGAAGGCTAGGCCTAGTTACTGGGATTGTCGTTACGGGAAATGGCAGTTACTAGGCTTACCTGCCGTTCGACGCTGTCAATTTGTACTCTGTGTTTGCTTTTAGCTGCACATTCTGGACGTGACACTGCCCAGCTCCCCAGGGAAGAGTGTTGGCTAGCAGGGAGTTTTGATGCAAACCGTTATCGGTGTGCCGTGCGTACGACCGATCGTCACTAGGAAGACAGTGATATCTTTCACTCCAGGAGTTCACCAGGAACTGTGGATTTTCCTATTTCTGTGGACGGAAACTCGCCCTTTAGACTCATGGTCTTTCCACCGGAGCTGTGGTCTGCTGTAATCACGTAAGAAACTATATTTTGTTATTGTTTGTATTGTTTTTCTGCATTGTATATAAGTTGTATTACTTATATTGGTTTATTCAATTATATGTATTGAATCTATCTGAGTGTCTTCGTGTTTCTTTGTGTACAGCTTTCCGCAGACTGACAATTGAGCTAGCCGTTTGTTTTCCCCCTCAGATCAGTGATAACCATACACTGCTATGTCTCCACTCAGTTCACATAACAACGCTAGACATCGCATTGTTTGGTGCAAACTACAAAGTGCATTTGGCTGGTATTTCTACAGAAAAACAAAAAAACAAAACAAAACAAAAAAAAAAAAACAAAAAAAAAAACAACAGAAAACATGCATTACATACAATCTAGGGCGCAATCAAATTGAGAAATCTGTCACACCGCATCGTTAAAGACTTCAGAGTTCGTGGAAATGCAGCCACGTGACTGATCCACGCGTGTGACTCACTCCTGGCGTCTTTTGCTACAGGACATCCTTTGCAGCGCAGGAACGTGGGGCTTGATATTGTTCAAAGGTGTCAATCGTCAGCTTTCGTTGAAGTCTATCCGTCCAATGTCACACATGTACATTTTATTTTTCTTTTCACAAGGAACCAAAACTCAGCTCTAACGTTATTTCATTTGGAGCGCATATTGTCCCTGTTCATAACATTTACGCCTATAAAGGTTAATGTATATCAAACACTTCGAACACGCCATTTCTGAATCACCTTCTTTATGGTAACAATATACTTATCTCCTTAAGTCAAATAAACACTAGTCTCAGTGTCTCATAAAACACACGTGTCCGAATCAAAACAATAGTATAAAGTATGTACTATCTTCAACATTCCCTCAGCCGTTAGACGAGGGCTAATTAGGCTGGTGTCATTGAAAGTATACTCCATACATATATACATTTCTTTTAAAATTTGATCGGGGTTTAACACCATTAAGGCTTATTCCCAGGTATATGACGACTTTGAAAACCTCCGCTTTTCACCACATTCGAAGCTGTGACAGTCGGGGACCGAATACAGACTAGCTCCAGAGCTTCAAGTTAAATGGGTATATACTTTTTTACAACACTTGGAAAATCAATGCAGTTTACGTAAACTTTGTCAGAAACGACGCTGCCAACGTGAAAAAGTCCCCCTTCCCCACCAAAAAAACAAAAAACAAAAAAACAAAAACGTAGGTTACGCAAAAAGCAAGGGAATATGACTTTTCTCTACTGTAAATGATCTAGAATTTCGTCCAAAAATGCAATTTTGGAAGCAAATAAAAATGCCATAAAATATGGAGATGAAACTTTTTTCCAGAAGTATATAACCCGACCATTAAAATAAACTTCAAAACACATTTTCATAACCAATAGAACTCTCACTATCTAGAAATATAAGCATTTTTGTCATGGACGAAATTTAGGTCCTTTAGGGTACATCAAAATGTAATGAGACATTAAAACGCCAAAAGGAGATGTGATTTACGCCGAAAAGTTAAGTGACAAAGTGTCTGGCCTTGATCGTTACATGCATGTAAGGCTAGAAGCTATGTGTTAAACCCCGACATGGTTTTTACCGCGAGACGCGATGAAGACATCGTGGCAAGCTGGCCTCCCTCGGCACTGAAAACCATGGTAGATATTGCTTTACAAACTGCCCTTCTGTATTTGTAATCAATAGCATTGTCTAGGTATGAGACAAAGTCGTTGGGGTCCTGCTATTCCTTTTGCAAGACTGCCAGAAAATAACGGTACTCGCCTTCAACGGTGCTTCCAAGTTTAATGCTTTAGAGAATTACATGGACTCTGGCCAATGTTACTAAAGTTATGAGGATATTGTACAATATTACATGTATGGACGGCAATGTTACATGTAGGGTTAGTATAACAAATCACCGAAACTGTAATAGCGTTTCATTAATCTAAGTTACCAAGATTAGTAAAGCGTAGAATCATAAATTTGTCATGCTCTAGTTGTCTCTCTGTTTCGTCTAAGAGATTTATGTTGTATACATTTTTTCGATATAAATGCTTATAGCTAAAATCTACGCATTGGACCACCACATTCATTTAATACTGACACGGACTTTCCAAGCCGACAGTGACAACAACCCTTTCCTGACCAATCATTAACCCTACTTCCCAGGCAAAGAATCATTTAATGAATAATGAAAGGTTCGCAAGGTTCGCAAAGCCAATGGCTAATTAACGATGTCATGAAGGTACTGTGCATAGTCCAGACATCATATCCACACCGAACAGTTGTATAACACTCTTGTTTTCTCGGAAAACTCCACATACCCGTACCATGCGGATGGGCACAAAGAAATGTGGTTCTTATGCAGATCTTATCTTTTGGGTGTTATACCCTAACCAACACTAATATCTCCACCATATAGGCACAAGAACGTCGGTATGTATTAATACAGTCCAAATCCACGGGATACGGTTGTTACTTGAAACAACTACAAGACAAAATCCCGGAGATCAATGGGAAACTATTTTTAATTATTAAACTGAAATTTATTAATTCATTTATTTATTTACTGGCTGATTGATTTGACTTTGTATTTATGCCGTACTAAACATTTCTGTTACTTCATTGCAAATAACGGGAAAAGTCCCATGGCAAATGTCAGTGCTTTTCCGAAGCGATCTTCAAAAGGTCGGCTCAGATATTCAGATTCCGACAAAACCGTTGCTTCCATGTGTTCCTAGAAGAGGTGTAAAGGAAGGTTATTATGATCACTAGGTGGATTTTACCAGGCCATATTGACCGTTAGCCTTTATTTGACTGTAGGGAGTAAGTTTCTGTATTGATATCTACAGCTGGATTATTTGAAGCCAATGAAATTTATCTGGCCCTTTATACGAAAAAACATGTTTTCAGCAGTGTAGTCGAAAATGTGCAGGCATGCATACAACATTCTATTAAAAAACTATTTCCGTTCTTTGACACTAATCCTGCATTAGCCGAAATTGGGACAATGCTCTTTATGTCGTTTCTTTCAATAGCAATTTCGAGCAAAATGAGGAATGTCAACGAACGTCACGCTTTGGTTCCCATGCAATAACTTCTCAAACTTTATATTAACCGATATTGATAAAATTCTGCGTGCGTGTTTCATTTTGCGGCCCCTCTATGTCTCACGGTAAACATGCAAAACTTATCCGTGGATGAAGCCTGTTTTCGGGTTTAGACGTAGTTTGTTATTATTTACTAAGAGCCATCGTGAAGTCATGGCTTGATTGTTGTATAACCGCATCAAGACATTGTTTTTCACAAACGCGTGTATGAGAGACATACCTCAGTAAATGGCTTGAGAAATTCATATTAATCATATCTGTTCTTGTCAGATTTTACGACTTGAACATGTTGGTTTAACGAAAATTTATAAAAACAAGAAGACTGCTAGAGACACTTTTATCGTGATGGTCTATTTAAGAACGCCTAAATTTGAGGCAAAAAGCATTCTCCGGTTATAAATCAAGGTTCACAAGAGTGTTCTGTTATCAAATTTTCACACGCGGCAGAGCCTGTAAATCTCAAGTGACGTCAATCTTACAAGCCTGCAAGGGACACCTAAATGCATAACGTCAAACACTGCTTCATTTAGACGATTCCATTAGGAGGGACCCCTTAGTAAGGATCTGTTCTAATCATATATAATGGCCGTGATGTGAGTGCTCAGGAACAATGTGGATCAGAAAGAATACACAATCCTGACAGATTTTTAGTATATACATGTGGCTATTAAAACTTTCGAGAAATGTGTTAAGCTCTGTTTACGAAGCCTGTTAAGTATTCACATTATGAATATTGTTAAATGAGTTATGCGGTCACCGATGTAAAGGCACAAAAACATTTCCGTCTAGGTTTGCGGTTTCCAAAGCTGTACATGAGTTAATGTTGTTTCGAGGAAAACATATATCTTAAGATTATGGAGTTCAACAGTCAATTGCCATATTCGCAATGCAGAAGTGCCATCACTTTGCACCCTTCTTTAGAATTGTGAAAAGAGCGCAAGAATGATCGAAGAGATCGTGGGTGATTACTAAAGCAAAATCAGGTGCAATAAGTTCGATGGATGGAATCAAAACTTCTGACCTTCGATTCCAAACCACCAAAGGTCGCGGACAGGCGCGTGGTGGCATCACCAGACCTGTGATCGTCGGCCACACAGTCGCACGATTTGTCGTGTAACAGATCGTGTCACCTGACTACTGGTGTTGCCACCTGTCCTTCGGCCTGGCGATTGGTAGTGCGAGCTGTCGGCGGACCCAGCGGTTGATCATACGATCGGTAACTGACCGCAACATAAATCGCACGATTACCGATAACTGACATTGGCATCCATCTTCTCCGGTAGCTTCAATCGAGCGATGACTTACTGCAACTTTTAAAGAGGAGTATGAACGCGATCGCTGATGGAGATTGGTAGAAAACATAATATATATATTTTTACACGGAAATTTTTATTACATAACTCTGAGTAATGGTTTTATTACATCACATGGCAAATTATATTACGCGGAGATAGGCCTGTTACATTACATGGATTTCATGGCTGTTTCAGTGCGTTCTGTTGTCAAGTATCGATTCTGAGTTGATGTGACAACTTTGCTGTTGTTGAACTATTGAGTTACTACGACAGAAATCATCCACAAAAATTAAATTTACTATTAGGTTAAATTGTCTGATAACCATTACTCTGTATAGAACGTGGATTCAAATGCTGCTAAGAATAATAATGGTGTGACTTTCTTGATTGACACTCGGTATGCACAATGGTGTACACCGGTGTCAGTATATACTGTATCTGGTTAAGGTGTCATGCCTGGAGTCTTCGGATTGTGATTTCAGTGAGGTAGCATAATAAAGGCAGGAAGAAAACAAGGAAACCGTCGTGACCTGATCGAAATACTGTTGAAAACGATGATAAACCGAGCTAAGCCAGCATTATACTCCACTTATTCAGAATCTCTGTACGGATTTTAAAGTCATTGTTACTGAATTTGCATGTATTTGTGCAGTATGCCTCTAAACAGGGATCCTGTTCGTGAGTGAGTGTAATGTAAAAACGTGAATGTAAAAACACAAAACATAGGACAACCGTATATATTTGAGAGTATCACTAATCGATTTCCAAAACAGCTTCTAATTTTTATAATCTCTATGTGTGGTGACATAGATTACCATTTCATAGGCATGTTTGGAATGCCTCCTTCCCCAACCCGGAAGGAAACGGAAGGAAAGTTGAGTGTGTAGCAGACTTTTAAATGATGACATTTTGTGCACGTACATTTCGTTCAGTGCATCCGTGTTTTCTTGCACGAAACTGAATTTAAACAGATAATGGGAGCATGATAAATTTTTTATTCCGGCAATCTACGCCTGTTTTACTAATAGTGGTGAGACATTTTGATGAAACACCATTCCATTTCCGCTGCTTTGTCATTCTAGCACTACATGTATATTGCCGTCTATACGCCATATTGTCTATAAACAACGATAAGCTGCTCACTTTCACAACCTTGGCCAGAGTATGTGTAATCGTCTCTACATATGTAACGATAATACATCGCTGTACCTTGAAGACGAGTACCGTTATCTTTTGGTATCCTTAAAAAAGCAGTAGCAGGACCCGAATGGCCTTATTTCACGCGCAGACAATGCTATTGGCCGCGAATACCTCAGAGAACTTTGTAAAACATCTGTATAAAGTTTCAATGCCAAATTTTGTAAGTCTTTTTTGCGTAAATCACGTCCCCTTTTGTCACTTTAACTTACACATAAATCCATATTTCGTACCATTTTGTGTAAATCAGATATCTTTTCGGCTTTTTAGCTTATACAACGCCATTTGGACTAACATGCAACGCACTGTGAACACCTACAGGCTTACCCATGTAATATCGTAAAGTTTGCCGTTTTCATAAACCCAACGGGAGTAATATATTTATGAATTAGCCTTAACGTGATGTGACGTGACGTTACACTGCAGTCAAATAAATAAATATTTCCTCAAAGCTATGGCCTGTTTCCTCAACTCATTAACTTTTGTAGATGTGAAAGGTCACCAAATCAACCGTAATCACGAACGAAATAAATAATTCAATACAGAAAATAAATGGAATATTAAATCCCTCAAGTCAAGAGGTTACTGTTAGACTAGATCTGGTCCAACTCTGTTTCGACAGCAGTATTACATCTTTGGGTTTGACACGTACCTTGTGAGGAGAGATGCATGGTTTCCTCGAGGATATGTCAAGTTTCCTATACATTCCTATCTTCAATGGAGAAACGCGAAAGATCTACAAAATTAATGCATGTTTTACTTGATTTGTATTCACAATTTAAGGACATCATAAGGATTTATCAGCCTGCTGGCAGATAAACTGTAAAAGCCTGTTGCTTATGCGTCAGAAATTTTCGCTTCAACATTATAATTATCATGGTACTATATGTCCCGTTTTCATTGTCCCGTTACTGGTACTGGCCAAAACATTGGCAACATTGGCGACCTGTCTACAAACCATTGCTGATCAGAGAGAATGGATAAAATTGCTGATTAAGATTCTCACAGAATAAAGCCTCATCGTCTAATTTGACGGCAGAAATAGCAATGAACCAGAGTTAGTGCCCTTAATCAACATTCTACAGTGGACTTTCGGTGTAAGAATACATGTTTCTTCTTCTTAAGGTCAAACATGTAGATCTTCTAAGAGTTAAAAAATATATATATTAATTTCCTTTGGCAGATCATTAGGCCGTACTTGTGCTAGTGGCAAGTGTGTTAAATCTGTTGCAAAAGAATTTCTGTTTGTAAAATTAAGTAAGAACTTTTTGCTCTACATGTAATTTCCATGATTTATTATACAAGTTACTCAGTGGGAAGTTCAGCTATTGCATTGTGTTGTTTAACAACTACTAAGTGTTTTGTGGCCGAGGGTCTTAAAGGGGCTGTGAGTTCAACTCCAGCTCATGCTGGCTTCCTCTCCGGCCGTACGTGGGAAGGTCTGCCAACAACTTGCGGATGGCCGTGGGTTTCCCTCGGGCTCTGCCCGGTTTCCTTCCTCAATAATGGTGGCCGCCGTGGTATAAGTGAATTGAGTACGGCGTAAAACACAACTGAAATAAATAAATAAATCAAATACTAAGTGTTTGAACAAGGTGTTAGTCTGACATATATTGTATACATTCAGAGAATGAAAATTTGCCAAAATGTAGCTTATCATAAGAACAGACTGGTTCATATTAATTATCATCACAAATGATTACAGGATTAAGATTGTAGCAGACAGAATATTATACCTTACTGAAATGACAAGGTGATGTCAGCATCAAATCTAAATATTTTTCATATTTAGAAGTTTGAACAGATGCTGAGTCTAGTTTATTTTATTTCACAGGACATATGAAGTGATCACACCATTTCGAAAATATGTTGGAGGGAATCTCAACGAAGCTTCAACACCACTGCTGATTGTGGATAGTGAACCATAGTTCGAAGCCATGGGCTTAGACTACTTGTATTAGCCACATATTGCTTGTTCTACTTGAGATGTGCATTCCATGTGTATAACGACCTTACGGTGTTGGGAATTTTTTTATGGAATTATTTTATTCCAGATCAACTGTAGTTAGGACAATCAGCCATATTAAATATGAAACAAGATAAACATCTGCCTTGAAATGAAAAACCATTCGTGAAAGATTGGTTTTAAGACCAACTACACGTTCAGCGTTGGTGAAACTTATGTTCGTTTTGATATTAGATAAAAGTACTTTATCATTACAGAATAACTCTTATTTGTCTTTCGTTATCGTGCATGTCTCATACATGTTTTTGATGTATATGAGATCAAAGAAAATGTACCCCAGATATTCGGTGAAAACGCCACATATTTTACCATTTTAGACAAAACATTTTGTGCACAGTCTCAATCGGGTGGATCGGTCAAACTTGGGGGATTTTTCCTTACAATAGTGAGACGGAACTTTTAAGCGATAAATCTTATGTATATTCCCTTTGAGTTGTACTACCACTGCTGCATTAGTATGTCATCCATGATACAATTCTTTATTTATTTCAATTGTGTTTTACGCCATACTGAAGAATATTTCACTTATACGACGGCGGCCAGCATTATGGTGGGAGGAAACCGGGCTGAGCCCGAGAGAAATCCACGACCATCCGCAGGTTGCTGGCAGACCTTCTCACATCCTTCCAGAGAGGAAGCAAGCGCGAGCTGGACTTTAACTCACAGTGACCACATTGGAGGGAGACTCCTGGGTCATTGTGCTTCAATAGCGCGCTAACCGACTGTTCCAGGGAGGCCTCCTCATCCATGATGACCTGTGGCTTGCCTCTGGGCAGGACTCTGAGAACTGAGCATGAGACGGAATGCAGTTGCAAATGCGGTTGTATATCATTTAAATAGACCAGCAGGATAATCTTCTTCATTGGCCTTATGTTGTTAACATTCTGAGTGGTATGTAAACCATTTTAAATTGGAATGTCGACCCTTTCTAAACGGTGTATATGCCTGCTAGTTTGCAACTTTTCTGAAAGGCGTTAAATCATACCTATTTGAAAGATGTCAATTTGCACCTTTTCCAAAAGGTGTTATTTTGAAACATTTTTGAAAGGGGTCTGTTCTCACATTTTCTAAAAGGTGTTTAACTACACCTATTCCAAGGGGTGTTAATATACACCCCTACCAAAGGATGTTAATTCACACCCTTTCCAAGGGGTGTTAAACTACATCCCATCTAAAGGATGTTAATTCACACCCTTTTCAAATGGTTTTAATTCACACCCTTTCTAAAAGGTGTTAATTTACACCTTTTCTAAAAAGTGTTAATTCACACCCTTTCTTAGGATGTTGATCCACACCCTTCCCAAGGGTGTAAACTTACACCTAGCAGGATTTTCGTCCTGGGCAAGGCATTTACACCCATTATGGGTGTATATTATGGGTGTATATTGACACCATTTTAGCTGAGAGTGTACTCTGCTAACAATTTAGCCAAATCAACCGTCTAAAACAAGCCTGTTGATGGCACTTAACATGTCACACGTTTGGCCAAACTATGCTATTTCAGGTTCTTAATTAGCCAGTAAATGCAGGCTTACGATTGGTGCAAACAAGATGTATACGTACTTCTATGACGTTGGTGGTATGGACATAACCGAGGCTCAGATTCCTAAAAACAACATTTGTAAAAAAGCTGGAAACGACAGTCTGAGTCACAAAAACATGAAAATAAAATCACCTATACACCATTACTATTCAGAAAAGAAGTATTTGAACTTTATAACCTTTTCGGTTACCGTCCATCCATATAGAGATGAGTATATTGTCGCTGAAAACAAGATCACATAACACGTTGTCATTAAGACTTTCCGTTGGCCTTTAATTGTCCACAGTCTGCTCCGGATGGAATGATGTAAATGGCTGAAAGGCCCTAACACAGGAAGCTATCAGCGGAAGACGTCTTGAGACGAAGTCACAGAATGAGCAGTAAGGTTTGTCGGTTAGAACCCCATACAGCTTTAACAAATTCTTAAGCCTTCCTCGTGCTCGTTCGTCAAAACAGACGATGTCGTTTGTTGTTCTATTTTTGCCTGCTACTTAGCGCAATCCTTAATCAGAAAGTCATTCAGAAGCTATTTTCGTTGTTCATTCCTGTTATTTTTGGCACAATAAACATGCTACACTATTTTTGGCGCACCACACAAGGGCGTGTCACAATCTGACATCCTGGAAGTCTACACACTCTAAAAGCTCCTGTGTACGAATGATACACATTATTGTGGCAAAAAATGCAAATCCAAATAATTTTTGTGTACCAACAGTACAAAATTTGTGTAATACACCGATAATGACGTGTGCATCAGCGATATACAAATTGTGTACCACTGATACACATGCATTGTGGATGTGCAAATTTGTACACAGTTGTTCTACAGAGGGTATACAAGAACCGCATCCACTATACTTTGAAGGCGTAGAGAATCGAACCTTATTGGCTGACTGTGGAGATTTCCTGGATAAAGCCTGCAGCTTTGGTCACGCTTGAATAGTTCAGTACCACAATTTCAGCTTAGCAGAACCATAATCTAGACTCTCCCGTCGCTCGCACCAGGTAATTAGCGACGAGTTTGAATCTCCTCAAGTCAAGTAGGGCGCTTTTCTGAATGTCCCATAAAGCAAACCTGTGGTAACTTAACAAATTACCGGGAAAGGTAATAGAGTTTCATTAATCTGTGCTACAAACATTAGTAACACGAGCGTAGACGGCCAGAATCATAATTTTTTCAGGCTCCAGTTGTCTGTCAGTTTCGTCTAACAGAGATTTATGTTGTATACACTATTTCGATATAAATGCTTATAGCTAAAATCTAAACTTAGGACGGCACATTCATTTAATACGGAACACGGACTTTCCAAGCCGACAGTGACAACAACCCTTTCCTGACCAATCCTTAACCCCAATTCCCAGGCAAAGAATCATTTAATGAATAATGAAAGGTTTGCAAGGTCCACAAGGCCACTGGTTAATTAACGATGTCATGATGGTACTGTGCATAGTCAAGACATCATATCCACACCGAACAGTTGTATAACACTCTTGTTTTCTCGGAAAACTCCACATATCCTTACCATGCGGAGGGGAAACAAGGGAATAGTATGCTGATACAAATTTTATCCCTGAGGTGTTTTACTCACCCTAACTAACATTTAATATCTGCAGCATGTGAGAACAAGAACACTGGTTCATGTTAATACAGTCCCTAGTTGTAGAATATGGTTGTTTATTTATTTATTTATTTCTCTATTTATTTATTCATTTATATAACTATGAATTTTAAGCTATTCTAAACATTTCATTTATGACCTCTTCTTTTATGCTGGAGGAGCCTGCAGAAAACCACCGCTCTTCATCGCGTACCTGAGAAGCCTTCTGACTTGAAATCTCAGCTCTGAATGGATAGGAATTACTAAATGGTATTGCCAAAGTAAATTTGATACCTACATATAATGCGTAATTTACGGCCACAGAATTTGTAATTGTGATATATTTATCGTATTAATAAAATATTAATGCAGTGTTCCACATTTAAATCTGTAGTTACTAGGAGTAAGCGCTAAAATTATATATTTCAAACACTGACTGTGTGGAGTCAAAACTGGCTTTGTGGAATGGGTTACTGCACTGATCTAACAAAATGACAGTTTGAAGTTCACTTTACTAGATCTATCAAACAGAACTAAACGTGAAATCTACATCCACCGTGTGCATTTATATTACCTATGATGTCCCATGTCTTTAAACATATGATGAATGTTATCAACATTATCAATGTTATTTTTATCACTGTACAGAGATACGGTGAAAAGATGTCAGAGAGCAGAAACTTTGTTTTGGGGGCACCAAACAACTTTGTCGTCAATATTTGTGGGTTATAACGCGGTCTTATAACATTGCAACGAAACAAAGAGCGAGAATGATTCCGATATAATATTTTCGAATCAATGCGTCTCTTGCATGTACGGCCTACATTTGAATTGCCTAGAGGGCAATACAGTCAGGCCTTGCGGCCAAATTTATTAGTCTTCAGAGAGTCGCCCATATAGGTTACCCGACACATATACAATGTAGGATCACCAAGGTACTGACAACGTTACTGATGTCGTGTTGAAAAATGGGACTGGCTTATATATGGAATTTTTACTGTTTGGTAAAAAAGGCATCCCAGTAGCTCACTTCGACAACCAAAATACATGTATAACATATCGAAATAATTATATATATATAATTATATATATGATAAGTAATACTGCTGTTGAATTATTAGAAAATTTCCAGCGAACATTATTGCAAAACACAATCTTTGTCACTTGTTTTTAAGGACAGAATCCCATTTTTTTTTTACCGTAGCCGTGTTAGCTGTAAATAGAGCAACGATAAAGCACTGAGATATAACTACAATGGCTATAAGACACTAGTCAGATTCACTATACCCCAATATATGTTTAATTCGAACTGGCTCTGTTTGATTTCCGATATACATGTACGCCATGTACCAAGTTCAGTCGGGGACTATTTAATGTAGCACTATTTTCGGAATGGTACTAATGGGATATGTGCTGCATAATATGATATATTCATCTAGCACTATGGTATATACGACTGTGACTGTCGGTATATCAGTTCTGCGACCATGACACTGACAAATGGAAGATGTTCCGGGTGTTTTTCTCAGTTGTAAACCAATGATAGATCACCAATAGATAGATATGCGCTCATTCGTGTAGTTTTATGCACATTCATCTCCGCCAAGCTGTACCCGCCCCATGTATAACCCCTCTTCTCCCTGTAAGGTATCTCCATTTTAAACCAATAATGCATCTACTGACGTCACTAGAGAGCCTTTGTTTGATAACTACCTCAAGATAACCCAGTCTGTGAATCAGTCATGGAATAAAGTGTTGCCTAACAATAGGGGTCGCGGTTAAAGATGGTGGCATGCGGTAAAATTTGGTTAAAGGAATGTTGGATGTCAGAGACTTCACAGAAGGGTCGAAACATCGAAAAGGTCTTCGTAGCAACATGCATAAGAAAGCCAGATTTTCTTCTGCGGGAGAAGACACTGATAAACAGGGAAGGAGGTATTATTTGGACGTCTTTGTTTTCTGCAAATTACAGAAAAGTTCCATGGCTAATCTTGATGTTTTTCCAAATTTTCTTCCAAAGGTCATTTCAGGTCCCGACAAAAACGTTGCCTGCATGTGTTCCTAGAAGAGGTGTAAAGGAAGGTTAT
This sequence comes from Acanthopleura granulata, assembly GCA_016165875.1. Taxonomy (NCBI): domain Eukaryota; kingdom Metazoa; phylum Mollusca; class Polyplacophora; order Chitonida; family Chitonidae; genus Acanthopleura; species Acanthopleura granulata. The sequence continues at coordinate 25,926,035 of JABBOT010000003.1, forward strand.
TACGATCATTGGGTGGATTTTACTAAGCTACTTTTCTCTGACCGTTCATCTGTATTTGGCTCTACAGGGAATAAGTTTTTGAACTGATATCTACAGTAAGATTATTTGAATGCTTTAAAATTTATATCGGGCCCTTTTATGCCAAAAATATGTTTTCAACATTATAGTCCAAAATGTGCAGGCATGCATACAACATTCTGTAGAAAAGGCTACTTCTCTCTTTGTCCCAGTTTCAGCTAATGCCTTATTAATGTCAATGCTCTTTATGTCGTTACTTTTAATCCCGTGCTTTCGCACAAAATGAGAAATGTTAACGTCTGCCTTGGTTTACGCCCAATAACACGTAATATTGTCCGAGTTTTTTTGTACGTCATTCATTTTGCGGGCTCTCTGATAAAGTTTGAAATCGGGCTTGATCCACCGATAAGTTTTGCATACTTACCATGATACATGGTTGTTACTGCATGTTAAAAGCTACCGTCAAGTCATTGCTTGATTGTTGCATAACTCCAACAAGACAAACGCGTGCATGGCAGACATCAAGAGATGGCTTAACAAATTTATACTAAACAGATCTGTTTTTGCCAGGTTTTACGAGACGAACATGTTAGTTTGATGAAACTTTATAAAAAAGACTGCTAGAGACAGTTTTATCGTGGTGGTCTAATTAAGAATGTCTAAATTTGAGGCAAAAAGCGTTATCCGGTTATAAATCAAGGTTCACTTCAATGTTCTATTTATACATTTTCACACACGACAGAACCTATAACCCTCAGGTGACGTCAATCTTACAAGCCTGCAAGGGACAACTAAATGCATAACGTCAAACACTGCTTCATTTAGACGATTCCATTAGAAGGACCCATTAATAAAGATCTGTTCTAATCATATATAATGGCCGTGATGTGAGTGCTCAGGAACAATGTGGATCAGAAAGAATACACAATCCTAACAGATCTTTTAGTATATACATGTGGCCATTCAAACTTTCGAGAATGTGGTAAGCTCTGTTTATGAAGCTTAAGTATTACATTAAGAACATTGTCAAATGAGTTATGCGGTCACCGATGTAAAGGCACAAAAACATTTCCGTCTAGGTTTGCGGATTCCAGAGCTGTTCATGAGTTAATGTTGTTTCGAGGAAAACATATACCTTAAGTATACGGAGTTCAACAGTCAATTGGCATATTCGCAATGCAGAAGTCCCATCACTTCGCCCCATTCTTTCGAATTGTGCAAAGAGCGCAAGAATGATCGAAGAGATCGTGGGTGATTACTAAAGTAAAATCAGGTGCAATAAGTTCGACGGTAGAAGGCTAAAGCAAAGCACAACTGTCTGCTTGAGAGTATCCTATTCGATTACCAAAACAACTTCTACTTTCCTCTCCTTATATCTTATAACACAGCCACAGGCACTGGACATATTATAATGTTTTTTTTAATATCTGTGAGTCGGGAAGGCATACATAACCATTTCATAGTAATGTTTAGAATGCCTCTCTCCCAGCCCGGAAGGAAACGGAAGGAAAGTTGAGGATGGAGCAGGCCTTTTAGTGATGACATTTTGTGTACATAACTACATGTATATGTCGTTCAGTGTACCGGTACTTTCTTGATTGCAACTGAATTTAAACAGACAATAGACGCATGATAATTTTTTGATTCTGACAGTTTGAGCACATTTTACTAATCTTGGTGAAAGCTTTTTATGAAACACTATTCCATTAACGCTGCTTTGCCATCCTACCCATACATGGTATATCGCGATCTTTACCTGATATTATATGTAGACGACAACATGCTTTTGACTTTCACAACCTTGGCCAGAGTACATGTAATCGTGTCCACATATGCCAGGATAGTACATGGAGAGACACTGAAGACTAGTACCGTTATCTCCTGCCATTCTTACGAAATCAGTACAAAATGAGATGGGACTCGAATGGCTTCATACACGGACAATGCTAGTGATTGCGAATACATAAAGGCAATTTGTAATGTCTCTGTCTTTATTTTCATTGTCAAGACAGGTTAGCTTGCCGCGATGACTTGAGTCCGTCTCTGAGTGAAAGCTGTCTCTGAATATACGCGCTTGCGTTATATGTGAACATTAAAGTGCGTCTACATAAAGGTGTGTTGTCACAAAACTTTATAAATCCATGTTTTCTTGCTTTTTGCGTAAATTCCAAATTACTTAAGTATTTTACGCAAGTATGTACGCTGTCTGGAGCCCTGACGAAGTACAGTTATCATCTGACAGTGTTACTAAAGCATTAGAAGGACCATGTTGACTTTATTTCATACGCAGACATGTATACTGGCTGCGAATATATCAGAGATTTCTAACGGATTTGTCTAGTTTCTGTGCAAACCTTCATAAGTCTTTATTGCGTAAATGACATCACCTTTGGGGGTTTTACAGTAGATATAAATTTTTGTTTCTTCCTTTTTGCGAAAATTGCATTCCCTTTTGGCGTTTTAACGTAGATAAAAATCTATGATTTGTACTCTTTTATTTACTAGATCGCAAAGCTTTTTGACCTTTCAATGTAGACCGCGCCATTTCTTAAGAAACTCACGACTAAATGCATAAGCTAACAACGTATTGTGAAGACGCACAGGGTTACCTGTGCAGTATCGTAAAGCTTAGTGTTTTCATAACCCCGACGGTCGTCATATATTTATGGATTAGCGTCTGTAGTGAAGTTAAACTCCAGTTAAATAAATGAATATTTCTCAAAAGCTATGTATGGTTTTCTCAACTCATTAACTTTTGTATATGTAAAAGGTCACCAAATAAGCTGTAATCACGAATGAAATAAATAAATGACTACAAAATGTATACGCAATATTAAATCCCGCCAGCCAAGAAATGTGTGTTAGACTAGATCTTGTCCAACTCTGGCTGTTTCGACAGCAGTATTACATCTGTGGGTTTCGTGCGTACCTAATTGTGAGGAACGATGGTTTCCTTGAGGATATGTCAAGTTTCCTATACACCCGTATCTTGAACGCAGAGACACGAAAGACCCATGGATTAAATGTTACTTTAAGATCAGAAGGATTTATCAGCCCATTGGCAGATAAACTGTGGATGTCTTTAGTTCAAAGTCTGTTGCTTACCCCTTAAACTTTTACATAATTATTATAAGCTTGCATATTCTGGTACCCTATATCTCTGTTTCAAAGAAACGCTGAGATGACACGGCCAAGCTAATTTTCGGTACATTTCAAAGTAAAACACAACTGATGAGAACTTAGCACGGGCATCTGGGCCATATGTTAGAGTACCAGTACAAAGGAGAGTCTCTTGGTGATTGGCCATTTGTAATTGGTCTTTACATCTCTCGGCCGATTGTCTCAACCTCCGAATGTCTGTGTTTTATTTGCTTCAGCTCAGAATGGCCTTATTATATATGAGTGTCTGACATGTCATATAAATGACAATGTTGATAGGTCCTGTCGAACATAAAATACATATAAAAAAATGTGTGTAACTAAAATGTGCACAATGCTGTTTTTGGATACTCAAAGGGTTCAAACATTCTCTTAAAACGCACGTCTAACCACAAACGACAAACTCTCGGAGTGTTAGTATTTCATCCCGGGTTAGTTCGACTTCGGGCTGAAACATTTTTGATACATTCATGGCATGCTAAGCACTTTTAAAATAACTAAATAAATAAGCAAACAAACAAATAAGGGGTTTAAAAGGGCCAAAGTAACTGGTCAAAATGAAACGGCCAACCAATAACAGAAGAACATGTGCTTAATTCAGTTATGGAGTCTGCGACTTTTTTTAGAGGTAGCCCGTCACTGGGCTGGATACTGGGCATTTTGATACAGATACAGATGATAATGCATACTAAGGAAAACGCCAATCAAGTAAATAAATCATGTGTCTAGTCTGTCAACGAAGGCTGGCCAGCTGTCAGTCCTTCAGCTAGATCTGGACCTAGCTGGTTCGATGTGGACCAGACTCTAATGAAAGCTTATAACATGAATCCTTTAAAGAATTCAAATTACAAGATATTTTATGGGATCACAATTGGCGGAGACTGTCAGCTCAAGTCACCACAAAAGTTGAAGCGCACTGAAAATCCGAAAAACTGAAACTGAAAATTGCGTGGTGTGTGTCTGTAGCGCATTCTACACGAGCCGTCATTTCGTTTCAAATGAAAACAGCTTTTTGGCTCGAGTAAATTGAAAGTTTCATTCCAACCCTCACATCATGTCACAGGGTCATTTCTTATTTAGATATCTTTTAGCATATAGCCGGCTGAACGTTATACTGACACGAAAGCACGTAGAAGTTGGAATGGTTCGCATTGCTTTTAAAATGTCCGTGAGTCTTGGCTAACGGCAGTCAGTTTTTGTTTCGATTGCTCATTGATTCACTTAATGACAGATTGATTGAACATTAATTGATCGTTCGTTTTCTTTACTTCAGAATATTGGCAGCTAGAAGAGGGGAAATAAATTGTAGTAGAGGAAAATTTTCAAATAAAACAACACTTGCCAACTGATAGTTCAACGTTACTCACACCACGGCGTCGCTGACAGGACCCTGAAGAACCGTTCAGGGCATTAAGCAGTAAGAAGTTTCTAGCGCTTGTCTGACCCCGTGTATTCCTGCTGAATGTAAAAATCTTTTAAACCAACCATTACCGGTGAGTTATGACCTTCAGTAGGTACTGGGATTATTATAATGGTCCCGGGTAGGTATATATTGTCTACGCACCTGATGTGAAACAACATCTTGCAATCTAGCCACTTCACTGCTTTTACTCTTTCTGTCTTATAACTTGCTGTCTTACAGTACAAGCATTACCATCCATTAAAATTTGTATTGTTTAAGTTATCCTATCTCATATCCGACGCTTCAGTTTTTGTTGTACAGATTTTATTTAGGTCTGTGAATCACGAAACACTGAAAACTCTGGTTTACACTAAATCTTATATTCTAGTACTGGTCCATCCTATCACAGTATACTGTGGTTAGGTTGTCTGACCTGATGTCTTCCTAACTCGGTTCTAGGCAGGCAAAATTTTGTAAGAGAAAACCATCGTGGCCAGGTTGTCATACTGGCCAATCATATAAGAAGCGGCATTGAAAGCATAGCCTTGAACACAAGGTTACGCTATACCGGCTCATATATAAAAAAACAAAAAACAAAAAGAAGGCAAAACCGTATATACTGGAGGGTATCATTTGATTGATTTGCAAAGCAACTTTTCCTTTCCATGCTAGCAATACCGCCTGGGCATTATCAAATACGTTTTAACCTATATAGGTATGTTTGGCGTTAAATGACATTTAATTAGGAAATGTTCCAAATTAATCCCCCAGGAAGGGTAGTATCCAACAATTGCCAGGATAAAGGAATGTCCTCTATACCGGGAGAAAGCGGGGTGAACGCCTTTAACTTTAGACCTTTGAACTTTTGTCATTTAATGCGCCGTTTTTTCTTCTCTCGGAATTGGATTGAATGCCTGTCAATTCTTCGTCCAGCTCTTCTCCGTATAGCTCAACAATGAGGCACAGAGTAGGAACCGTTATGTAGACTGGTTAATAATGGCAAGACAACAATGTAGCCGCTGAACCTGTTCTTCATCATCACCGGTTGTAGCCACCCTTGAAGACACCATGCTAGTCCTCGTTATTTACTCGAGAAATTTAAGCCTTGGCAAAACCAACCAAAAAAAAAAACAAACAAAAAACAAAAAAACAAAAAAACAAAACAAACAAATAAAAAAAACAATCTGACTTCATTTCCGTATCTTCTTTTTGTGTACATCCCATCAAGTACGGCCGTTGTTTTAACATCATTACGTTGTGGCTACACAGCGCGTTGCCTGATTCCTACAGACGGATCCATCTGACCGGAATAAACCTGAGACGATGAATCTTGATTGAGGGAGGTGTATATTTCGCTTCCACTGTGCCCCTGACATAACATTAAAGGCTTTTAGAATCTAGTCATTTAAATCAATCCCAAAATTAGATGACAGGTTGACACTTGAAGTTTGTTTTGCACAAATGACTGGATGCTATTGCCACAGTTCGTATCGGTAAAAAACTGAGCTGACGTGTAACGTTATTGTGACCAGACATTTTTATTCTCAAAAGAGCAGATCAGCTGTGGGTCCATGTATGAGGCTGTAGCACTAATATCACTGATTGTTACAGCATGGTATATCCATCGACGTTAGAGTTGAGGCGAGACCGGAATTCAAGAGAAACAATTTTGTTTTCCAGTGATGTGATCTGTGTAAGCTTTTCCTATTAACTTCAGGCTGCAGCATTTGCCGTAGAATTATCTAGTTACCTACATATATTTTCAAATTTCGAAACTTTATGAAACAAATGCATACATCTGTTTCAGTGGTGGCGGTATCTTGTATTTATAATTTAGCAGTCTAAAGATAAATTTCGTGTAAAATATACATTCGCATTGCTCCACTCACAATAGTGAATTTTCAACATATCTAAGTTCAAAGTGATGACAAATCAGTATTGCGGATTGTAAAACACCATTTACTTAAGACATGTTTTCCATGGCATCATTAACCTATGTACAATTGTATGATCCGGAAAAGCAGTTAGAAACGTTCTTGTGTCTTTGAATCGATAGCCTCATTTGATAATGTCCTTAGTTTAATGAGCAACGGGTGGTAGGACACCGTTACTGAAGCTGGAAGTGGAACTGGAACACCCCACTGGAACCGTTATCCGTATTCAGTCTCTCCCTCCCCTACTCCGGAAACCTATAAAATTGGTGTCACTTGAGGTTTTCGGTCATGTGACATGTGGAATATTTGCTGTTAGAACACTCAAATAAGCGTCCTTGTTGTCGCGCCGACGGTTTTGTGTGTCTAAGTTTACACACAGTTTATTAGACCACCACATTATAACTTTCTCCAGTAGTCTTTGTCCGCTTAACTGTCTTATTTTTAGCGTAACGTCTGGTTTCCGTACAGATCTTGCCACGGTCTTAAGCCGCCCACAGTCTGTTTTCTCCTGATGCCTGCATTATACCCTTCTCTCCACAAGACAATGGCCTGACACCAGTGTTTGTAAGGAAAGAAATGTCATAAAGAGTAGTGAGATAAATCATGCATCGTCTGCAATTGGGACACTGAAGGAAAATAGCATTTTTTGTAGAATGATCAACGCTTACGCATTTGGGGCTGCTGTTGGTAGAGGGTGTTGTAAATGATATAAAAGGCTTATACGCATAAATAAAATTCCATCCCAGTGCGCCTTATGTGAATTGCGGATATCAATCTCAAAACATATTCCTCGTAAAAACAGAAGAACAGCTTTAGAAGAACTAAAATCCACCCACTTATCTTCCTTTGCGCATGTTCCAGGAACATAAGCATATACACATCAAAGTGTCTAAGTTTTCCATTTCTGTACTTTGATAGAAGAGCAGGATTTTCCATGAGAACTTCGCGCAATTTGCGAGACACTCGGTCATACAAAATGGCATAAGACACAACCCCCGGTCTTTAACCACAACCCCTCGTCTGTAGCCACAACCCTCCAGCATTATGTAAGACTTGATGGTATGGCTGATTCACAGAACTGCTTATCTTGAGTCAATTACCAAACAGAGGCTTTCCCGTAACGTCAATCGATACATTATTGGTTTGAACTAGAGTTAACGTAATAAGAAAGGGGGTTACACACGGGACCGGTACAGCTTTTCCGGGAGGGCCATCGGGGTATTGGGGATAAAACCACAGGAATGGCTGCACCTCATCTTTATGATCTTTAGGTGATCTATATCTGTGACTTCAATACTATGTAGAAACCTGTTTAAAACTGTGTAAAATACAGTAAAAAAAATAACATGTACAATATGTATACCATAACCAGTGAAACCAGTGCATTGATTTATTTATTTTTTATTTGATTGTTTTACTCCGTACTCCAGGATATTTTCCTTTCCGACGGCGGTCGGCATTATGGTGGAAGGAAACCGGGCAGATCCGGGAGAAACCCTCGACCATCCGCAGGTTGCTGGCAGACCTTCCCACGTACGGCCGGACAGGTATCTAGCATGAGCTCGGGAATTGAACTCACAGTGACCGCATTTGTGGGAAGCTTCGTGGGTCATTACGCTGCGCTAGCGCGCTAACCCACTGAGCCACCGAGGCCCCCGGTTCATTGAGTGATATAGTTGCTAAATGGTTACACGTAAATGGTGAAATCCTATACCTCTTGTCAAATTATCTGCGTTTTAATCTACGTGTTATGTAAGTATTTAAGCAATAGCAGCTTATCACATCCCTTAGCACCATGGATACAGCAAGATTATGTGAAAAAAAGAGGTGCAGGGGTATTAATAGCACCTCATCTTTCAATTCAGTTCTATCCAATCGCGGTGGAATATACAGATAGTGCAAACCGTGGGATTGTCTACCAGAAAATGTGAGCTCCCTACAAGTGATGTTCAACTCGTACTAGGCACTAATTGAATGTAACTTCTCTCGAGCTCACAATTTATTACAGCCAATCCCATGGCATGCACTATATGTTTTATTATACCGCAAGAAAGCTAAAAAAAAAAAAAAGGAAAAGATATGACCTGCTCTGCTGAAGCCCAAAATTACCGAACTTCTACGCCGTTGCTAGGTGAGAAAGTCATCGTCCGACTGTTCACATTTTCAGCAAGTGGATGTTAGAAAGCGGAACGAAGGGAGATGAACTTCTAGAATAAGCGCACGAGATCGTTGCTATTGGCTCATGATCGTTGTACATTGCCTCCTGACCCTTGCACATCATGTGACTGGGAAGTTACCAATGGTAACCAACTATTACCCTGTGAGGTATAATAAAGGCAATAGTACCACTCCCAGTAGTCATATATGAATAGCGATATCCCCGTGTCAAATTATGCCAATCCGAATATGGTAGTAAATCCAAAATTGAGCATAGTTAGATGTATATGTTCTCTAATGGAACTGGCAAGCTTGAAAACCATACTAAACACACTGAAGCTAAGAATTATGTAGTAATATAAGTTAGGTGCATAAAGAGAAACGTGCTTGTATACATCCTGTGCGAGTGTACGCACTCATATTACAACTACACATGTATAACTTTTGGCATGGGAATTACAATAAAGGGTTGTTTTAGAAATCGTTTTTGCCCTTGTCTTCTTGGAGAGTTAGGATTTCTTGTTCCACGTTTAGACGCCACCCAGGCGTCTTTCCATCAAAATATACTCCACCAGACAAATTTCTGTTAGACGAATATGATCTGTGCAGACAATTGGAGCATGACAAATTTATGATTTGTCTATGCTCGAATTACTAATCTTAGTAACACGTCTTAGTGAGAGGCTATTCCTTTTATCTGTCAATCTATCCCCATATGTTTTATTTCCGTCTATATGTAATGGTGTGTATAGACGACAATATACATAATACTTTCGTAACTTTGGCCGGAGACAGACTGCTGCTGACAGGTTGACAGACTGGCGTTTTAATAAATGGTTACATTGTTCTATTTATCTATTTATTCAACTCGTGTTTTACGCCGTGTCTAAGAATATTTCACTTATCAGACGGCGTCCAGTATTCTGATGGGAGAAAACCGGGCTCGGAGGAAACCCACGACCATCCACAGGTTGCTGGCGAACCTTACCACCTTCCCGGAGAGGAAGCCATTATGAGCTGGACTTGAACTCACAGAGACTCCATTGGTGGTTGCATTGTCAAGGATGTAGCTAGTTGTTACCTTTGGACTGTGAAATTCATGAAATGCAAAATCAAGGTGAATTTAATTCAAAACCGTAACATCCAAACGCATATCAAAAGTTTGCTTGTTTTTAATCTGACAGACAACGGTGAGCAGTTCTCAGTTTTCTCCATTCCAAGACAGTTAACATACTGATTGCATGCGCACAAAGCAGTCAAGAACAAATCATTGGAAACACTTTGCCTACCTTTTGCCAATCCCAGATGCTCCTCCCACTCGGTGACGATCCCGTGGGTCAGCCTGTTCAAGAAGACAAATACCATTTAAATTTCGAGCACAGAACTCATGTATGTTGTGCAGCATTTCCAATACAATACTGAATAATCAGCCAAAGCTGTGCCATTTGCCCATTACATAAGCACGTGCACGGAAGGAAAAACATGGAATTACTAAATGTCGAGCCAGCCCATAATAGTAATATCAGAATAAACAGTCCGGGTTTTGTATGCAGAATGTAGTGGTGGTGCTTTATTTCGGTATGAACAGAACGACAAAATCAGGCAAAGGTACATTTGGGATAAGACTTTATTATTGTATTTTCCGGGAGGCTTCCTGGCCCTCTACTCCATTTGTAGGCTTTTCTGTATTTGCTGAACGAACCTCTATACACTACAGGACAAGTAGGTCTACACATTGTTGTAAGTATTGCAACATGTCCTGACACCCCCAACTCCTAAACTTCCCCCGCCAGTCACTACATGGAACTCACCGCTCAATAGGCGTTTGCATCGTTTAAGGTTTCTATTTAGAGTTTAGCATATAGGGCGTTTTTCTAGTGCGATTATAAACATAGATCGCGGAACACGATTCAATGCACCCACTTCCACTCCCAGTCGTCCCTGATAGTAAATGTTGCCGTGGGAATCTATTTAACGACTGATGTATATGTCGCATGTGAACATGTAATCCCATGTACACCCCCCCCCCCCGCCTACCCTGCTCATGACTGACTAAGTCATGCGTCCGACAATGGTAAGAAGCATGTTTGCAAGAGACCTATGGGCTTGCAAGTGCCTACCCCTAGAAAACGTGTGGAGAATACCATCAACACACACAAACCCATAATGATGAGTAATGCCCACTGGCCCACTGGAATTAAATCATACTCCTCAAGCGCATGGGCAGATCATTTCGAGCTCTGAGGAGTATCTTGTTTAAAAATGAGCTTTCGTGCCATTTTTTGAGGAGCTTTGAATGACATCGCCCCCCTAGCAAGAGGTGACAAATGGTCATTGACGAAAGCCCACAGGCAGGAGACAAGACGTGCTTGTACGCACGCGTGAAGGATTGAAGCATGCGGGAAACTGAGTTATCAAGAACCGACAAAAAGGTAGGGTAAATACGTATATATTTTGACACTTGGATTGTTATACGTGGGTACAGTAATGCAGACAATAGCCTCGATTTTTCTCTTTTGTCTCTGAAATGCCTTTGCAAACTATGTGTATTTGTTACCCTTAAAATTAAAGATTTACCTCCCCCATTAACGCCTAGATATAATCCCTTGTTTTAGACATGCTACACATTTTCAAAGAAAGTTAAAAGGGAGAGGTGACCCTTTCCCTTTCTTGGGTGGTGGAGACTCTGATTTGCATTAGTGGCGCATTTAATCTTTATCCTGATAAGATGGAGATATCATGTCACTACCGTGTGTACGCATGGAGACGAGGCAGGATCAGTCGGAGTTTTAAATCTAGTAACCTATGCAGCAAACTATGTCTCCTTTGTCACCCTGTAATACTTCATGCACTAGTGAGTTTCATGAAATGTTATAGGGTGACATACATCATATTCTTACCCTGGCAACTCTAGTTTCGATAGTTAAGTGAGGAATTGGTGGTACAGAACATTGTTGAGGCCTGAATAAATAATTCTTAGTAAGTAAAGTAGATGAAATGCATACCTGTAGTATATCCACAAGGTTTTGTAAACTACAGAATTTCTTGAAAGCTTGTTATTCCAATGTCTGCAATCACTTACAACACTGGAGAACAAATATTTATTCTTTCTATGAAACTATCCCTTTTTCTTAGCTTAGCCGTGTATTTTGTCAATAAATATAAGACATATTACTGCATAGCCTCATCAGCGACACGTGTCTATCGAGCTTGACAGCGGCTAAAAATAAAATGAGCAAAATTTGCGAAAACAGAGTACACCTTGTTTATGTGCCTTTACTAATTGCTATAGCTCGTATGAAGAAGCTGGGCTCCTTTGTGTCCTGTTGGTTATCGTGCTAGAGCAGTACAATGACCCAGGTGCCCCTCACCAATGCGATCGCTGTGAGTTCAAGTCCAGCTCATTCTGCATGTTCTCCTCTCTGGCGGCACGTGGGAAGGTCTACCAGCAACTTGTTGACTTTCGTATGTTTCCTCCAGGTTCTGCCCGATTTCCTCCCACCATACTGCTGGCCGGCTTTGTACACGTGAAATATTATTGAGAACAGCGAAAACATCAATGAAATAAACACAGAGCTACGTGAGCCTCTAGAGATTCATTTACTTAAAACTTCGGGTGAAATTTTTACTGGATTGGCGAAGATTAACGAACAAAAATGCACAGTTTGAAGATTTCTTGCATCAATTTGCAAGTGTATTGAACGTCATTATCAATCTACAGAGCACTGCAAAACAGATGTGCTTTTAGAGTGGACACAGAAATTTTCATTGTTCTACATTGTTAAATCAGCATAAGAGCTACAAATTTTAAAGACAAAATGTTATAAAATCAACCACGTCCAATACCGACTTTTGCACTGACCTTTAATTTAGAAATTCAGATTTTTTAGGTTTAATATCGGGATTCCTGAGTTTGGGAAACGATCAAGTTGTACAACTATTTATGATACTTGCTTGTAACATGTAAAATAAATGATTGTTTGGCCTGTCGGAGTGTAATGTTTACGTATTTGTGACAAACACTCCTTCAATGTGACAATTCCTGGTCAAGTGGCAAAAGTTTATTGAGAACCCTTGAAACAACAAGGCTTGACACAATTGCCCCCACCCTCTAACCTACACATGATCATGGAATGATTGTAAGTAAAAAAAAAGCCTTCAAACAGAAAGTCTTGCAGTCTTACACAAACACTGTTTGAAAGGCGATATCATCTTGGCAACTTTGTATGCCGTGAAAGGTGGCTCACGAGATCCCGATTTGAAATCCTACCCCTATGAGGTAAAATATTAGGTTTAATTAAGTTTAAATCCAAAAACACGATGGGAAAATCCTATGCCAAGAAGTTGAGCAAGAAAGTTGGTTTCAGGAAACTACTGTGTTTAAGGAACTAAACTGGTTGATAGGTCAGGTTGTTTTACACAAGTATTTTTTACATGGAGATTATATGAGATAAATTTTATTTTAGTCGGATTTTTCAAGCAATTCAAGTTGCATCTTTTTCTGGCTCGCTTTTGGTTTATTTGAACATATGCCATCACAGTGAAAGACTACAGGAAATTATCTTTCTGCTCTACCCGGTTTCCTCCCACTATAATGCTGGCCGCCGTCGTATAAGTGAAATATTCTGGAGTACGGCGTAAAACACCAATCAAATAAATAAATAAAATAAATCAAAATGTTGATGCGACACGTAGCACACTAAACGTTTACCATATCACCAAAAATGGTCCACATGCAAGGTAGTAAGAATATCAATCGATATACAATCGATACACTATATCGATATAGTGTTGGTTCCCCTATGGAATAGGTGCAGTAGAAATACTCCTGCAAAGACCATTATATTACAGCCTCTGTGGTGAAAATGATTGATGCAGATTCCAGATATCAGACTTATTGCTGGAATAGAACGCAGAACCACCTTGAGCACTGTGGCTGCAAACCTGCTCACCATCTGCTATATCGGACAGATATATTTGCTGAGAGAAGGTTTTCACTGCACATTAGATATAGGCTCTTCGAATGTTCGATACAGGTCTCAGACATCAAATTGTTGCTGGAATATAATGCAGATCCACTGTTGGTGGCCTTAAATGTTACCTGTGGTGGAATGAGTAGCCAGGACATTCGTCGAGGGACTGTCTGGAATACTGTGGATGCAAACCTGCTCGCCTTCAATGTTCGTCCACACGGATGAGATTACTCCGACAAAACTTGTCGAGTGTACAACGGCTTGTGCTTCATTCTGGGAGATAAAGTCTTTCCATCGGCGGGTCCAGTAGCCAAGAGGGCTTGAGCCACTGTTTAGAGAACTGTCACAGTCTTGGTGATTTTTTCCTTGGTGCGTGCAACAAAAAAACTGTGGAAACCTCACTGGAAACCCTTTACATGCGAATACCTAACCTATCACAACCTTGTTTACCCCTTTGCTCAACATGTTTGGATTACTTTCAGTAACCCCTTATTTGGGTCGTGTAGTGCACTTAATTTGCATTCGCTGAGTACTTATATAGGAAATTTGATATGTAAAATATTTCTGAAGCATAAGTCTTTCGATTCTGGTAATTGCAGAAATAACGATTTTTACTACTGCACCCACAATAAGTATTTTTCTCTTTTGACCATATACTGAACCGAAAAAAAGAATCGTTAAGGTAGTCCTAAAACACAAACTGATCTTTTTAAACACAGAAAACAGCTTTTATATATAATTTTATTTATTGAATCTCGTATGTGTACATTAGAGGAACGATATCTCTATTACTTATCTTGATACGGCATAAAAAGGTATATGGTAAATTAAGTAATCAAATATGGCTGTTTTGAGGGCAGATTTCGTATCGTATCTATTTAAACTAAAACCAAGACATATAGTATGGAAAAGATGAAGATAGAGGCCTTTTTAATTTTAAAAAGTGCTAAAGTACAGATCTTCCAATGCTTTATTGAGGACTATGGAGTTCAGCAAAATAGGGACAATTTGGCAAAACTATGTTTTGCACTGAAAAGGTATCCTCTCAATTATACTCTTGGCATACAATTGGCATGTGTATTTTCCGTATGCCACTTCGACTGACCACTAATCTTTACAATCAACCGTCTGACTGTTTGGGTTATATAGTTTCAAAGATATGAAAGATACTCCGAGCAATGGAACCGGACATGGCACTTGTGGGCTAGCAAAACTGATTTAGAAGACCTTAAAATACCATCTGTATTTCGGCCAAACAACAGTTTTATTTTATGTTAAATTGGAAGAATGTGTATGGTATTTTTTTGATAACAAAAGTTGGCTGTAATGCAGCGATTTAAGGGTTTAACAGCGCCGTTTTGGTGTATGTTGTATAACCCGATACCACTGAAGCTTGTTTCGTACCAGCTTAAATACAGAAAATATTTTATTTCTAAAAAGGCTGTTTTAGGTGTAGGTGAAAATGCAGTTGTGAACTGCAGTGATTTCACTGATTTTATAACACATAAAAAGTAGACAGGCGGAGAACAGCATTAGATCACATCCTTAACGAATCCCTACAGAGGGGAGGTAAATGAAGGCGCTTCAGCATTGCGGATATGCCCTTGGGCTGCTGAGCCCTGTATACTTAAGTTACATGTTTCCCATCGCCACGCAACAAGATCATTAAATTATTTTCGGTTGAGTGCTCCGCAATCCGGGTTAAAAAGGCTTTTGTGTCCATTAAACTGGTGGCCTCGTAACACATCTGACAATGTCCCTAATGTCAATTAAATAATAAGTTCGAAGAACGCAATTTATCACAGTTTTCGAAGATCTTAATGGTTATATACCGGTACCCCAAAACTCCATCATTTTGATCCACAGGGGAAAGACAAATATTTTCTTGACCCTGACATAACTGTTCATTGCCTCCAGGACAGTTATTCCTGTTATCGGGTGTCTCCAAATACGATTCTATGAAGAAAGCAGTGTTTACCGTTAAGCATTCAGCTGTCTTTTACATACTTCAAGGTCTTTTACAGATTTGAAAAGGGCATTGTTACTATAGAAAGCTCAAGTGATTATTGATTTAAACCCACGTTGAGGCTTTTATTTGCATTCAAATTATCACATTATTAATTTATAGACCACCACGTGTACAACTGTCTCTATAGCTGTTTCCTGACAATATGAAAAAAAACCCACTTTTCATTGAAACTGTTTTACTTTGTTATTTACTTTATCTGCAGTTTAAAAGAAGTGTGTGGATAGCCACAGATTTCGTCCTACGCTTAAGAAGTTTTGAGTTGACTTGTCCATTTCCGACTCTAGTTCGGATTCGATATAAAGCGCTATATTGCATGAATGGATTGTTAAAATTCAGCCCTTTGTTACCGCATGGGTCATGTGGTCCGTCTTTCTATGTAGATCAATTGCATATTTCACCCTTAATGACTGTTTAGCCCGTGTTCAAGTGTATTTCATGTTAACTGAATAATTCTATGAATTATGTTTATATGTAAATCTCTTACATTGTTTTGTCCGCAGTCAATACCTGCTCTCCAGTTTCTATTTAGATCTGTTGCGAATTTTCATCCGGAAATCACTACATGTCCGATCTTTTATGGAGGTCCAATCCCTGCTCTGTCCTTAATCACTGTATCGCCCATGTTGCTAA
This sequence comes from Acanthopleura granulata, assembly GCA_016165875.1. Classification (NCBI taxonomy): domain Eukaryota; kingdom Metazoa; phylum Mollusca; class Polyplacophora; order Chitonida; family Chitonidae; genus Acanthopleura; species Acanthopleura granulata. Next base: position 25,942,337 of record JABBOT010000003.1, read on the forward strand.
ATGAACACTCTGTTTCGTGTTTCAGTCATAAACCATTGTGTGTTGAATGTTTCTATGTAATCCAGTTCATGTTCAGCCACTGTTGGTCTGTGTTTGACCCATTGTCCCATCCCAAGTTTCAGCCCTTGGCCATTGCATGGACCTTCTGGTATCAAGCAGACTTGGTCATCTTTTCTCACGAGCCCCCACCTCTAGCCACAACCCCATCTTCAGCCACGAGCCTGCAATCTTTAGCCACGATCCTCCATCTTTAGCCACAAGCCAGCCATCTTTAGCCATAAGCCCGCCATCTTTAGCCCCTATCCCCCCTCATCCCAGTTCCGTCTTTAGCCACGAGCCCGTTATCGTTACGTACAACGTCACACCGGTAGTATGACTGATTCACTAACAGACTCATCTTGAGATAATTATCATACGGAGACTTTCCCATGACTTCAGTGGATGCATCACTGGTTTAACATGGTGTTAGCTTACCACCAGAAGATAGATTCAACATCTTAGCACAAATGACATATGGGGTATTGATAATCAGACGACACGAATGGGTGCATCTCGTCTTTACTGACGTGATCCATCTTTGGTTTACAGCTGGGCACAATACGCAACATCTACCATCTGTCAGTGTCATGGCCATAGTTCTTATGTAGTGGCAGTCGTGTATCCTATAGGGCTAGATCAACACATCAAATTGCACATTGTATATCGCCAGTCACGAAAACAGTGCCATATTAAATTGTTCCAGCGCGAACATGTTCTGTTTATTTATTTATTTGATTGGTGTTTTACGCCGTACTCAAGAATATTTCAATTATACAACGGCAGCCAACATTATGGTGGGAGGGAAACCGGGTAGAGCCCGAGGGAAACCCACGACCATCCGCAGGTTGCTGGCGGGCCCTCCCACGTACGGCCGAAGATGAAGCCAGCATGCGCAGGACTGGAACTCACAACGACCGCTTTGGTGCGAACATGTTTTAGTAAACCAAGTAGTGCCAGTGAATACAGTCTTAGGGACTGTGTTCGCACTATAGTACCAGATAGTGCCGGGCTTAGATTTAGAATAATTTAACAACTTTGAAGTTTAAACATTATGTCACTAACACGTTGCAGAGACATATATACCGGTAGAGTATGTCGTTGGTACAAATATTCGCGATTTACACCCACCTGAGGCTTATCCGCTATATGCTGAGAGAAGTCATTTTACAGCTTTGTTTGTAAACCATTGTCCAATGATTGGTCTACAAATTGTCATTATATCTCAGTGCTTTTTCATTGCGCTATTTATAACCCATACAGCCACTTTAAAAGACGAATGCGTTTGCGCACGCGAAAAAAAGGGGCAATGAACACATTTTGCCACCTTGTACGGTGGGAAATTTTCAATAGTTCAGCAAGAGTATGACCCATAATGTTTAATATACACTATATATTAGTTATTGATATGCTACAAGAATGCACTGCGTTGCAATGGAGTATGGTATCCACGTATGAGTCAGTCTTTCTGAACGTACGAGTCAATTTTTCAACACGCCAGCATAAACGTTCGCAATAGCATCGCAGTCCTAGATTATGGGCTGGATTTTTCCATGTGCTCAACTCTTTGAAAACTAATAAGTTTGCCCCAGGAATGCTTGGGTGTATTACTTTCCGGGTAATTCAAATCTAGGACACACATGCGAGAGACATATTAATTCTAAACATTGAATCAGAATCGTTCTAGGTTGCTTTGTTTGGTTGCAATTTAATGAAATGGGTTACAACCAACAGATACTGATGACGAAACCTTTTCGGCGCCCCAAGCAATTCAAATTGTTTGCTCTCTCGTGTGCAAAGAACGTCTGCGTAATGATTAAAAAAAGCCAACTATAATCTTGATAACGTTCCTCATATGTTTTCAAACAGTACTACTCTGATGGTTCATGCATATAGTGTACAGATTTCATGCTTTCATTTGTTACACCATGTATATTGAGTGATTCGCTGTCTTTTTGGGTGCGCATCGATTTCTGTACAACCGGTCTGGTTCACTGACGGGACCTCTCCGGATTCAGGGACCGATTCCAATAAAGCCATTCTGGATTTAAATTTGAACAAAATGACATTTAATATACCATTATTTTTTGGTTTGTCAGTATGGGGTAACATTGGCAACATCTCGTGCATTAATGTCCTATCACGGCAAATCTCTCAGGATTAACAGTTCTAGTTGTTACCGTAAACTATACACAATTAACTGAAGATTGCAATTTTAAGCTATTTCAAAACTAGATTTGTGCAGTTGGTCCCAGAGTTTCCTACTAAATTTGCTGAGGCTTCAAGTTAGGTGTTTTTTCAGGTACTGGATGATGAAGGGCGGTAGTTTTCACCTGGCTTCTCCATGCACCTTGATACAGACCCATAAACGCAGCTTTTGTATAAATTAAATGTTGAGCACAGCGTAAACAAGTGGAATAAAAGGAAATCATAAATTTATTTTTTAAAGCTTGTTTACTCGGAACGACGATGGCATTACCTTATGCCGCGCATACCGTTGTTTTTGCACTTATACTCTACAACACAGCATATCTACATTATGTAAGTAAAACAAGACCCCGATACAAGTGAAAGTGAAAGGTCTGCCAGCAACTTGCAGATGGTCGTGGGCTTCCCCCGGGCTCTGCCTGGCTTCCTCCCACCACAATGCTGGCCGCCTTGTGAAATATTCTTGAGTACCGCGTAAAACACCAATCAAATAAATAAATAAACTAATTACCCATAGTGAATTATATTTTATATGTTTAATACATTATACATGTGTAATTTTCTGGACTAAAGATTTAATTATCTCATTCTCATTGTTCTCATTATCGTGTCAAATACCCCTCACTGTTTCTCATTATTGTGTCGAATACCCCTCACTGTTTCCTTGTTTAAATACATTCTGGTCACGATAGATATAATCATTCATTCATTTACTTTATGAGTATGGTTCCATGTCTGGGAATTGACTTAACGTTTGTTTTAGACTGTCGACTTGCAAAGTCCTCGTTTCGTTGAATGTCGGGATCCCTTAGATTCACCCTAAAGGCCACGTAATTCTCTGACAAACGAGATTGAGTTACACAAACAACTGAAGCTAATTTTACCTTTATAAATAACATAACGTAAGGGTTCCGGTTTCTGTATCATTGTCGCCCTACAGAAAAGACCTGGACAAAGTGAGATACACGTACATGAAATTGAATTCAATGCCTCACATGGCTGTGGTGATTAAATGTTATTTGATAATGCTTTGTTAAAAGGGAAATGACAAAGTCGCCCGGCTAATCGATGAATTATACTCAGATAAATAGCGTTCTCTTGTGTTGTTGTTTTCATACATGCGCCAACATACAGCAACCTCATACAGTAATATTTACAATGACTTTTCTCGACTGTATTCAATACATGCGTCCACAAACAGCAATTTTATGTGGTTATCCTTTCAATGATGCCTCTCAAATGTATACAAGGTATAAAGTACATGTTTTTTTTTTCATGGAGTTTACCATTGTTTTCAACAGCATCACAGTCAAGTTGCGATGGTTTCCTTTCATGTAGTCCTACTTCACTAAAACCCCATTTCGAAGCAAAACATGTCACGGAATACCGTGATCGGATAGACCAACATGAGTATTATAAATCGGATTTTTCATTACCACCTGGTAACCAGACCTGAATCACCTCTTTATAATAAAAACAGAAGAGTAGTGCATGGAAAATGATGGGGTAAACAAAATATAAATAGATGGTCATGCTCAGTCAGTTGCTCACTATCACACAGATATTCCTTCTCTAAGAGAAGGGGTATACAGCACTTAGAGTGGTTGGAAAATATAGTCAAGTATCACAGTATATACATGTACTGAAGGTCATAGCTGAGCAGTAATAGTTTGCTTATATGATTTGTTGTTTCCACCACGAACGCACGGAGTCAGACAAGCACTTAAAACTTCTTACTGCATAACGCCATCAACGGTTCTTAAGGGTCCTGTCAGCTACGCCGTGGCGTGGGTACCTATGGTATTAGATGGCATCAGTGTTGATTTATGTAAAATTTTTCTGTAGTACATTTTATTTCTCTTCAAGCTTCCAATATTCTGTAGTACACATGGGGTAAAGCAATCGTTCAATCAGTCAGTCAATCAAACCAGCCTTCAATCGACGTTAAATCCAAGTCCCGACAGATAGTTTAAATGTAATGCGAACCAGTTCTCCGTGCTTTCGTGTCGATATAACGTTCAGCCGATTGTGCTAAAACGTGTCTGAATAAGAAATGAACCTCTGACATGATGCAAGGGCTGGAATGAAACTTTAAATTTAGTCGAGCCAAAAAGCTGTTTTTAGTTGAAACGAATGGACGGCTCGTCCTGAATAAGCTACAGAAAGATGGCAAGCAATCTTCAGTTTGCCCACTACTTCGTGCAAATAATGAAACACAAAAAGAGTCTCGAAGTGTCCTTATCGTTTAGGAGTAAAGGATAAATTGAAGCAGCTTCTATTCCTGGAAGTTGAGAAGATTGTGATTCATCGAGGCTGCTATTCTAGCTATCGATTCGAGACCCTCTCAGACTGGATACGCCAGGCGCATCTGTTTTCTCGGGCAGAAAAACAGACGGTGTGAACATCCTTTACTGATGGATTAAAAAAATATGACCGATCGATTGATTGGAATTTAAAGGCTGGGTCGGTCGATGACTTTGTACGCTGTATACGGCGGGTTTGGCTGATTTGGAAAACATGTGTGAAATGGAATTAATGTTTTCTAGGAGAAAAAGTCTCAGGAATCAATGCGAACAGAGCGAGTTCGATGAACTGTTAAGGTTTAGGGCACTCTGTTCACAATAAGACTCCTGGTATGAAGAGAATGCCTGTATTGACATGCCCTTAAGAGTGTAGGTACTTGTAAACTGGCTGTTGGGAGACTGTTTTCTTGGCAACGTGTGCCGGAGCAGATGATATGACAAGCGTATGTCTTGTTTACGGGTTCACCTATATCTAAGGGCAGTCGGGTTTTCTCTGTGTGGCGGGAAAATTAAGGATGATGATGCGCGAGTCCTTAGTGCATATCCTCTAACTTATACAGGCATCCATTGAAATACCTGTTATAGTCGAGTATCGAGGAGTCTATTACTGTCTTTTGCTGTTTACAAAACTGAGTGATATCCGGAATTGTAACGTAAATACGAAGCCAGTCAGTCACTGATCGAGCACACAAGTGGAAGTCTTTACTGGATGTATTGTACATTAATTTTACAAAGTGTGCAAAATAAGAACTACGAACATTTGGTAGAGAACTTGTGTGGTTACGTTCCCTCAGTCATGTAACTTACCTGTAATGTAAACACGAAGCCAGTCAGTCATCGATCGAGCACACAAGTGGAAGTGAAGACTACAGTTAGGAACAAATCTCTCTTTAGTAACGGTTACTAGGGCCTCTAGCAATGCAGTGATTATTAGACTGGCAGAGTAATCCGTTTTACCCCATGTTGCGCAAACTGTTCATATATGTATACTGTATATTAAGACAAACATATCCGTCTTTAATATGTTAATAATTTTAAATTCATACAAACAATTCACAAAAAACAAAGTACTGATTATTTACAATCACAACTTCCACACAAATTTTATACACAATCTTAGACTAAATATTGACATATTTGATATACAATATAATTGTTATATTACTAACTATAATATACCGCACGACAATCTGGTCACATGGCAACTTTTTACTTGTATACGCGTAGGTATGGACATGTCAAACACAAGGACGGACAAAACCGCCATCTTGTACAAAATACAACTCATCTGTAAAGCGGCAGTATAATAAAACACCGGGTTTGATAATACATGTGCAAACATTGGGGAAACTTTTCTTGGTGAAATGTTTGGAGATATAGTTTTAGCGGCTGACAACCTGGGCTCTGGTTTGGAGGCTTCACGTACAGGCAAACGGAATAACGCCATTGCAAACTTTAACATACAATAACTATAGGTTGTTCATAGCGTGGCAATCGTGAATTGTGACCCCTCATCATGCATAGCAACAAGTTCCCCTAGTCACTCTGCATTTCCAACTCGAAGGGCAGTACCAGCAAATGGCATCCCATAAAATACCTTGTAATCATGATTCGCTTTCAGCTTCATGTCATGAGCTTTCATTAGAGTCTGACCCTCATCGAACCAGGTCTCCTTTGATCTAGCTGAACGACTGACAGCTGGTTAGCCTTCGTAGACAGACTACGTGATTTATCTACATGTTTGGCGTTTCATGTGTATATATATATACATAGCAACAAGTACCATTTTTAAAAAGTCGTTGGTATGACCCCATCCGCGATTTCTCCCGGACCTCCCGACATCGAGGCGGACTCTCCAACGTCCACGCCACCGAGTTAAGGCATTGTTCTTGAGTGATTGGTTAACTTTTCCTCGTTATGCAGCCACTATTCCTTGAATTCTTGTGGTTCAAATAAATGTTTGATTTATTTTTTATATGTCTGCAAGGAGCTCGCCACTTTCTTTGCGACACATATTTTATGTACTTTTGTCAACGTTGTCATTTGTATGATGTTAACATACTGCACACTCCTATGTTATAGGGTCATTCTGAATTAAGCCAAATAAAACATCAGACATTCAGAGTTTGACAATCGGCTGGGAGGCGTAAAGACTAATTACAAGTGACCAATCACCAAGAGGCTCTTATCTGGTCTGGTACTCTGACATTTCGCCAAGAAGGCCACGCTCAATTCTCATCAGCTATGTTTTACCTTGCAATGGCCTTAGTATAGACTTGAAAGTAAGCTTGCCGTGTCACCTTAGTGTAGTGTTTCTTTGAGAAAGACGTACGTTACCACAATCTGCAAACTTTTAATGAAGAAGCGAAAGTACGTGGACAAAAACATTGGAAACATTCACAGGTTATATACGACAAACTGCTGCATCCGCGTGACGCCTTGTGACAAGCAATACTGGTGTAATGGAACCTGCCAGGGTTGCAGCAGGTCTAATGTAACTATCTCATTACTTAAAGGCTTTAACATTACACGTATCTTTTCCAATGATTTATTTATCTGATTAGCTATCGGTGTCTTATTCGGGAATGTTTCACTTATAACGAAGTATATGAGTTGAGGAATTCCGACATAGCATGAACGCATGGATTTCTGCAGTTTTGTGACAACAGACCTTTATGTACAACTGCTTTTGCATTCAAGAATAACGTACGTGCCTATCTGCTTACATTCAGAGTTTTCACAGAGACGCACTAATTTCATCACGACAGGCTGACCTCATGGGGCACTGACAATAAAGACAGATGGTTCACAAGCTTCTGTTGTATATTCGTAATCAATGTCACTGTCCCTGTATGAAATGAAGCCGTTCTAGTACCATCTCATTTTGAACTCATTTTGTAAGAACGCCAACAGATAACGGTATTAGTCTTCAATATCCTGCCATGTATAATCCTGGCACATGTAGACAGACACTTGGACACTGGCCAAAGTTACGAAAGTTAAATGTATATTGTCGTCTTCACACAACATCACATATAGACGACAATGCAACATGCTGGGGATAGGATGACAAATCAGCGGAAATATGAATAACGCTGCATCAAGACGTTTTACCAAGATAAGTAATTCGAACGTATAGAGCTCAAATCATCAAATTATCATCCTCCAGTCGTCTGCACAGCTCATCTTCGTCCAAGAAAGATTGCATAGTACAGTAGATTGTGAAGGCTTATGTGTGGAATCTAAGCGTGGAACAACAAATCCTTCTACGGCACAAGGACCCTACAAGAATCGCAAAACCCATTTCTAAAACAATCCTTAACGGCATTTCCCACGCCAACAGTCATACATGTGTAGCTCTAAGGTAAGTGTGATTACATGCATGAGGGAAAAAGTCAGCACGTCTCAATAATGTCACGAGAACACTGTCTATAGTCCAGGGACTAGATGTACATAGCAGTCCAATCGTTTCCAGAGTTATTGTTCAAGTTCACTAAAGACCACATGTCTCGCGGCTATGAAGCGTTACTTTGCAACAATTCATATAGGCACCATGTAGGTACAAAAACAATGGTGATTATGCAAATTCTATCACTCGTAATTGTTTCTTGCTTTAAGTCCTTTCTCCCGTCTTTGGTGGTTTGTGTTAAACGTTGTTCAGAGCCAAACAGCTTAGTCATCAATATCTACGTCAGTCTTATTACGTCAGCGCGGTCTTATTACCTTGCAACACAACGACGTGAGTTAGAATGATTCTGGTATAATCTTTCAGCATTGATGAGTCATTTGCACAGAGGCATCCTACATTTGAATGGTGAATGGAAAACAGTGTAGTGAATCTTTGAGGAGTTTCAGAGTACAGATAGGTCAGTCCGATTGTCACATACAATGCCGGGTCAAAGAGCTATCAACAACGCTTATGTTGTACTGTCGAAAAATGAGACTGGCTTGTACGTATGTGGACACCATAAGTACATATGATGGTTTGTCACACAAGACATCCACCAGGACATCGACAGCTAATATTCAGTTTGTATAAATTACTTGTATAAAGTCATGCTAATGCTGAACTATTGAAAATCTTCCAGCGTGGAATGTTACACAATTGTCACTTGTTTTCATGGGGAGAATTGCTTACGTTTTTTGTAGCTGTAACATTTATGAATACCTCATTCATAATGCACTGCGACCTTCTTGCCATTTTATATGTAGCCTCTGGTATGTAAACAGACTACACGGAGTCAATCGGTGGGCTACGGTTTGTTAACAGAGCTATAAATCCTAAACAAATGGAACAAGGCATGTATAAAAATGTTTTATTACATTGAATAGTAGAGGGGATTCAAAAGCGAAAATGCGTGCACTGGGGCCAATTTCATAAAACTTCGTACGCATGTTTTCCTCTGTATATGCACACTATCTGTTTTGTAGCGCCATAAAGTGGCATCATTTACCGAGAAAAATGTCCTTACGAAGTTTTATGAAAATGGTCCCCTGTGACTATGTGTACTCGTTCGATATATACATACAGTATTACACATTTCTCTGAATGCAGATAACCTGTGTATCATTGCATAATTCTTTAGCTTCAGAGTTTTAGTTTGATTTTCAACCTTCATAGTTCCATTGGAAAATTTATACATCCAACCGCGTTGTACTCGATCTGGCATTTTTGGGTTTAGCATCATAGTTGGACTTCCATAATTTGACAGAGAATTCTCGCTATTGATATACGTTTGCATTGACAATATTAGACACACTTCTATGTTGGTAGTAACACTATAGGATATTCCAGTGAGACTGAAAGCTGAAAAATTTGTTCTTATTAACACCTAGGCGTTTTTTTTGTTTGTTTTTTTATTATGTAATCCTGGTTATCTCATTGTGCTAATGGATCTGGTAAGCTGCTACTATTTAGGTCTTTACCTGAACAGTTAAAATAAAACTTCTGTGACCATTTGTCAATTAATACACTGTCGTCAATGGTATGTCTTTTTTGGTAAAGCTACATATAGCAGATGGTCCTTATTTTGCACAGTTGTAAAAGGTTTAGCAAAAGGTATTACTGTCACAGATATACATCACGTCAGTAAAGATGAGGTGCAACCACTCCTGTGATTTTATCTCTAGTGTGCCGGTGGCCCTCCCGACCAAGCTGTACACGTCCCGTGTGTAACCCTTCTCATTAAGTTAACTCTAGTTCAAACCAATAACGTATCTATTGACGTTACGGGGAAAGCCTGTGTTTCATAATTACCTAAAGCTAAACTCGTTTGAGAATCAGTCATACTATCAAGTCTTACATAACGATAGCGGTTTGTGGCGAAAGATGGGAGGCTGTGGCTAAAGACGGGGGAGGGTGGTGGTTGTGGCTAAAGACGGGGAAGGGTGGGGGTTGTGGCTAAAGATGCCTTAAGCCATTTTGTACGTCTAAGTTTCCGGCGAATTGCAGAAAGACCTAATGACGAATTCCGGTCTTTTACCATAGTACTGAAATGGTCAGTTTAGACACTCGGACATCTGATTCCGGCAATGTGTTCCTGGAAAACGCACACAGGAAGATAAGTGGGTGGATTTTAGTACAATCAGGCTTTCAACCAGTACGTGTCGATCTTCTGCTTTTACAAGGAAAATGCTTTGCAGTTGATATCTGCCATTTACAGAAGGCGCACTGGGATGGAAAAAATGTATATCTGGGCATTATAAACCATTTGCAAAACCTTGTTCAAACAGTCGCCCCCAAATGCGTAGGCAGAGAACATTCTACAAAGAATGCTATTTTCTTTCAGTGTCCCAACTGCAGCTGATGCATGATTTATGTCACCACTTTTCATGGAATTTCTTTACTTACAAACACTGGTGTCGGGCCACTGTCTTTTTGACAGAATCGTATGGCGCCTGTATCAGTAAGGCATGATACTTTTGTCTGAAGCATTAAATGTGTCTCGGGAGATAAAAGGCCGTGGACGGGTTAGGGAGGCAAGATCTGTGAGTAAGCCACAGATGTTACGCCTGTAATATGGTAGTTAAACACAAAAAGACTATTACTGACAGGTGTAAGGTTATGGTCTAATTATCACTGTGTAAACTTGGACACATAAAACTATTAGCACGACTATAGATGTAAATCATTTAAATTGTGTTGTTTACGTAACATACTGCTATCTAGTTCATAAATACAAGTTGCCGTCAATTTCCTAACTACAGATAACTACTATATATATATATATATATATATATATATATATATATATACGAGTGCATTGATTTGAGACTGAAACACATGGCCAATCTTTGATTCATAAAACTTCGAAATTTGAAAATCTGTATAGGCATGGTAGGTAACCGTAACTAGATAATTGGTGTTGGATATCATGTTGTACCAATCCGTGCTTGCATTTAGAGTGATATTACTCATTCAGCCATACACGCAGATGTAAAGCTGATCAGGCCTTTGAGAAATAAAAACACGATGTTACAAATCAGGTGAATGTTTTACCCATACGAAAACCTCCGATTGTTTGAACTGTCACCGTGGCATTCAGTCAGCTGTGCTAGATAACTCTCCAAGTTCTAACCTCTTATCTAATTTTGGGTTTGATTGAAATGACTAGATCCGAGAAGGTCTTTAATGTTATATCACGGGGCATCTTGGTATAACGGCGGATACACTCTGTAATCAGGACTCTCATCTCGGGTTTATTCAGTCCTGATGGATTCGTCTGTACGAGTCAAGCGATACACATTGTAACCACGGCGTATATAATGATGTTACAACAATGACGCGTTTATTATGGCAATTTTTTATATTCAAAAAGATGATACAGAAATGAATTTTTTTTTTCATGTTTTTGCGGAGGCTTAACTCGTCACAATATGCGGATGGTGGAGAATAGGTTTAGCAGACACTATATACATGGCTACTGAGTGAAAGAATACCAAACTATATGGGATCTGTAAGTCTCATATTGGACGAGGCGTCAGCGGACCCCAATATGAGGCTTATCGACCCCCATATGGTTTCGTAACTTTTCACTCAGTAACCACGTATCGAATTTATCCCGACTCTAAAAAGAACGCTGAAATTTGTTTCTTGAAAAACAAAAGAAGTAAGAACAGTACTTTCCTGTCGCGTGGAGGAGCTTTGAATTACGAAGCAGTAATCTGGGAATTGTGACGTCATGACGTTATTGACAATGTTCATTCAACATTCTGTTGTGACGTTGTGTCATTGATGTCATTGTTGTGTCACACTGTAATTGTTACGTCATGGTGTTCTCCCTACTGTTGAGTCATCAGTCACATATAGCATCTTCTGGAGGGTATAGAGTTGTACGTGACCGTTGCTGTTCAATCAAAAGCAAAGGATTTTGTCTGATGCAAGATAAAATGTTATTTTCCCCTTATACCATTCTACATACGGGTTCCTCTTCTTTGCCAAATAGTCGATCTACAGAAAAGGCCTGGAAGAAGAATTGGGAGGCATTCAATCCAGTTCCAAGAAAAGAAAAGAAAAGAAAACAAAAAAAGAAAAAAAAAGAAAAACAAAAAAAAAACCCCAAAAAAACACGGTGCACTAAATGTCACAGATAAACACAACATGTCAACAGTTAAAGGCGTGCTTTCTACCGGCATAAAGGCCATTCCTTTGTCCTGGCGGTTGTTCAGTCATTAAGCTTCAATGGAGGGTAAAAAAAAACTGCCAGTGGACAAGATTCACATTTTAAATGCAATACTAACCACATCAAACTCCACGTGCTTTCGTGTCGATATAATGTTCGGCCTGCTGTGCTAAAAGGTGTATAAATAAGAAATGACGCCAGGGTTGGAATGAAACTTTAAATTTAGTAGAGCCAAAAAGCTGTTTTTAGTTGAATCGGTTCGTCCTGAATCGGCTACAGAAAGACGGCACGCAATTTTCAGTTGCCAACAACGTCATGTAAACAATGAAACACAAAAAGAGTCCGAATGTGGCCTTATCGTCCAGGGGCCCGTCTTACAAAGCTGGAGTAAGGCTGCGACTGGGTGTAAGCCTGTCGGACGTGTGTCGCAGGAAACACTGACCGTCTTACAAAGCTGGAGTAAGGCTGCGACTGGGTGTAAGCCTGTCGGACGTGTGTCGCAGGAAACACTGACCGTCTTACAAAGCTGGAGTAGCCACTACAACTTTGTAAGACGGGCCCCATGAGCAGACGAAAAATGGAAACTGTTTCTGTTCCTAGAAGTTGAGAAGATTGTGATTCATCGGGGCTGGAATTCTAGCTATCGATTCGAGGTCCTCTCAGACCGGATAAGGTCTGGCGCATGTGTTTTCTCGGGCAGAAAAACACACGGTGTGTACATTCCTTAACGATGGATTCCAAACACAGAAAAAAGAAAATCACCTATCGATTGATTGGAATTTAAAGGCTGGGTCAGTCGATGACTCAGTTCGCCGTATGTAGTGAGTTTGGCATATTCGGAAAACGAGTGAAATTGAAGAAAAAGTCTGAGGAAGCAATGCCAACCGAGCGAGTTCGATAACTGTTAAGGTTTGGGGCGCCTTTCTTACTATAAGACTTGTACTGAGATGCTCTTAAAATTGGAGACACTTGTAAAGTGGCTTTTGGCGGAGAGTTTTCCTGGTGAGAGTAGATAGTATGATGAGCTTTTGTCTTGTTCATGGGTTTATTTATCTAAGAGCAGCCCGTTTCTCTGTGTGGCGGGAAACTTAAGGTTGATACCAACCTTGCACAGGGTGTGGGAGAAAATTAAGAGTATGTCCACTTACTTAAGCCACTGGTCAGACCATAAGCCAGTCTGCTTACATGGCAACTTCAGACTTGGATAAGAGAATTAAGAGAGGGGCATAACCTGTTATAGGTCAAATAAAGAGATAAAACTGCCATTATGCACAAAAATACGCTCTATCTGATAGGCGACTGTACAAAGGTAGAATAATCCGAAACAACAAGTACGAAGGGTTCTAGATTAAAACGCGGGTTTAAAACGCAAGTCTGAGGAACCCCGGTCTGTGTATTATACAGATCTCAGTGCAGATGTCAACAACAGTCACATTTTTTTGTTTCCGAAAGTCGCTCCCACTTGCAGCTTTCGTGGTGACTCGAGTGGGCAGTACCAACCATTTGTCATGCCATTAAATACCTTGTAATCAGAACTCGTTAACTGATTCATGTTATGAGCTTTCGTTAAAGTCAGACCCACATCGAACCCGTTCTCCTTTGATCTAGTTGAACGACTGACAGCTGGTCTTTCTGATTTAGTTACCTGTGGCGTTTTCCATACCCGTTATTATTTTAATTACAGTGTAACCGTATCGCGATGCCAAGTATTAGATGAACTTCGTTAAATAAGTCACAGACACCATCCACAGAGGAGTCAATATGCTTTTGTGTGCTTAGCTGGTTTGTCCAAGTTGATCAGACATGCATTTGGACTGAACTCTTCGTTGTTTAATTTATTTCATGCAGATTTCCCGCTGGACGGGGGAAAGCTTCATTTAGACGACTGTCCTGTCTGCAGTTGGAGGAAATTGAGTACCTGACAAGCGTTCTGACTTCAAGCCGTAGCAGTACCATCCAGGGCTGGCGTCTAGCACACGACCTCAGAGACCTTCTAGCATACAACCTCAAAGGCACCACAGCACACGACCTCAAAAGCCCCCAGTACACAATCTCAATGGCCTTCTTACCCTTCCACCGTTCCTCAATGGCCCTCTTGCACACGACCTCAAGGGTCCTCTGGAAACCGACCTCAAGGCCCCTTCAGCACTAGGCCTCAGGGGCCTTCTTACCTTTCTACCATACGACCTCGATGCACCTCAAGCACAGGACCTCAAGGGCCTTCCAGCAGAACATGACCTCACAGGTCTTCCAGCACACGACCTCAAGGACCTCCTAGCCCACTACCTGGCTTAAGTTGAATGTCCAGACGAAAACCCGTTTCATGTTTTTTCGTCAGGTAATATTATGTGAGTAAATTGATATATAACCATATAGGACGTCTCCACTCTCCTATTGGCGTATTTTATGTACTTAGTCCTCGACAGGATCACGCTTGCCATTTATATGATGTTAATATGCTACAAGACACGCCAGACACTCACCTATTGCAAAGCCAAGAATAAAACACATCCCGTGGCTGAGACAACCGGCAAGGAGGCGTCTATAGACTAATTACCAATCACCAATCACCAAGAGACTCTCCGCTGACCCGGTGCTCTGACATTTGGCCCAGACGCCCGTGCTAAGTTCTCATCAGTTGTGTTTTGCTTTGAAAGGGACATAGTCTGGACCTGGAAATTAGTTTGGCTGCTTCATCCCATTGTTCTTTGTGATGTCCAGAAACAGGGGTAGGGTACCAGGATAAGCAACCCTATAATGATGAAGCCACAGTTTCTCGGGTAAAACCATCTGAGTTTTGAGTTGCACACATACACAGTCTGTCCTGAAATAGGGCTGGTAAATCCCTGTGATGTCTTACTATTTTTATGACTAATGCTAAACTGTCAAAATACACTTGCGAACTGTTCCCCCGAGTGGCATATGTCATACAGGTGTTGGGCACGTGTGATCTCCAGTGGTCTTCATGTAACACTACACCAGAAATATAGGTAGATGTCACTTATAAAACTGTCTTAGCTAACACTATTACTGTTATTAACGATTAAACTTTGCGGGATATAGCGTGGATTCTAGGGCTGAAAATTAAGTGAGACCACTCTTGGTTTTGAGCCCTAAGAATGATTATTCTGTTACACCAGACTGTCGGTTGCCTACCACCAAGGCCCGGAGAACAACAGAAGCTGGGCAAATCACTGCCTGAACCCACGTCTTTTGTAACTGATTAGTCTTCTAAGCTTGATTAAGGCTTGATTTACTTACCTGTGCATGGCAGTGGTTGACCATATACACCCTAAATCTTCTAATGTTTGGGGACACCTGGTCTATGTTTTTTAGCTAATGTACGCGTAACTGTAACAGGAATACAAAGTTTCTTTTTTCTCCCGCGGTTAGTCCATCTAATGACAAACATATCAATATCTTTACTTTTTCCAAAAAATGGGAAAGAACTTAATAGTTTGCTTTCAACACTACTATGTGTTCCAATAATTAGAATAATTAGGGTATGTAGGGAGATATGTGTCAAACCCACTGATGTAAAGCTGCAGTACAGATGTGGATGAGATCTCATCTAACACGCCATGTCACTGGTTAAGAGTATTAACATTATGTACATCATTTGTACTGATGTATTTGTATGATTGGTTATTGCCATCTTATTTGGGAATATTTCATTTAAGTTTCTGAGTCCAGGAAATAATGAAAACCCCCCATAGTTTGGGGAAAACCAACACATGTCACAGTGTTCCTGACAAAGATCATGTCTTAAAACCATGGCTGATCCAGGGGGATATGGAATCAATAGTATGGCCTTGCTAGCCAATGACTCACAGCTTCCTGCTAAACCACAGGGATGAGGCCAGCCACTGTTAATATGTCACTATTGAAGTCTTACATTTTTTTTCATGATTAGTTCTGACTGCAACCTAATACATGTACAATCAAAGCTGACACCTTCTTCATCAAAACACAAGAGATAAATCTTTGCACATGTATTAAATGATGGACAACGTTTAATTTTCTCCTCCGTAAAATGTACATTTGGGACTCAAATTCGCTGTGTCAATTTAGCGATACCAACCCCATGTTTTAAAAATCTCATTAAATACAAGTTACCAGTTAAGTGTAAATGAAAAATGAAAATAAAATTGACTAATCCATATAGTGATACGCTGACAATAAAAAGAGAAATATTCTACACATATATCCATGATGATAACTACTCAGTGCTTCTATCTTCTATCTCTATATTTTTTTTCAGTTCGATCTTTTTCAGAATAACCATCATCTCTACTTCTTTCTCGTCTATAACCAGACTGTTTACTGTATTTTCTGTCGTCATTGTCTCTGTTTCTATGGTACCTGTCTTGATCACTTTTATCTTCCCTGATTCTCTCCCTTGAGTACTCTTTTGTGCTCCTTTTTTTCCTTGATTTATCATAGTCACTGTCATTATCAGAATTCTTATCCTGTCTGTGTTTGGATTTCACTTTTTTCCTGCTGACCTTTGCCCTATCGTCTGAACTGTCATCTGATTGGCTGTCAGACTGTCTAGTCTTTTTCTTCTTTCTTTTTCTCTCTGGAGAGCTATCATCACTTGTACAACTGGCTGTTTTTTTTCTATGACTTGAGGATTTATCTTTATGACAACTCGTATCTTTATCATCTCTCCCACAGGTGACCTTATTAGGGCGTCTTTTCTGCACATCAGTCATTTTCTTCTGTCTAGTACTGGTATCAACCTCAGAGTCACTTTCGGAGCTGTAATATCTGCTGCTTGGTTTCTTCACAGTCATTTCCTGTCTGTATCTGTCTCTTGACTGCTTATTTCCGTTTCCACTATCAGAATCACTGCTTGATTTATCTCCCTTGCATTTCTCTCGCACACGGTCCTTCTCTTTTGTGACTTTCTTCCTTTCATTACTCCCTACTCTGCTGTAATGATCTTCATCTGAGCTGTCTTTTGGCTTCTTTTTTCTCTGATCAAATGGGCTTCTGGAGCCTCTTCTCTTTCTTGGTGTCATTGGCTACAAAATAAGAAAAAAAAACCCCATCATAATGTCATATGTATAAAAACTTAATCCGCTTTGTTTGGTAAACAATTTGTAATGGAACAAAAAACAAAAAACCCCATCATAATGCAATATGTATAAGAACTTAATCTGCTTTGTTTGGTAAACAATTTGTAATGCAACAAAAAACAAAAAAACCCATCATAATGTAATATGTATGAGAACATAATCCGCTTTATTTGGTAAACAATTTGTAATGCAACAAAAGACAAAAAAAACCATCATAATGTAATATGTATAAAAACTTAATCCGCTTTGTTTGGTAAACAATTTGTAATGCATACATATATATGCACACACAAAATGAAGGAGTATTAACAGCTATCACAGAAAGAGTTCCCTCAGGAAATTACGCATTGCAATCTGTTCATTCATATCACTCTCATACACAAAAATCGCACAGGGCGAGGTACTCTTTCATCTAATTCAACATGTAGGATATTTTGTATTATTGCACAAGAGAAATGGCAATATGCTTCATTTTTTCCACATCATTTTGTCATATCTGGCCAACAGCCTAATACTGCTCAACTGCCTTGGGATATTTATGAGAAATATGAACACTTGATTACTGAACTTCTCATGAAATTTCATGATTTATAAAAAATTAAAATCTGCCCTGAAGCAGTTGAAGAATACATTACTGTAACCTAATGCTTTGTCAGACTTTAACATCCACAGTATAGAAAATATATACCCTAGCTAAGAAGCAGTGAAATTCATGCTGGTAAAATGTTATGTGCATGTATTTATACAAAACTGTTCACATGACTAATTTTAAAGAATGGAAGGTAACTGAAAAGTGTCCCCTTAATGTATGAAGTACCAGAGTACTCTGATGAGACTGTAGCTCTACTGCTTAGGACAAAACTATAGGAAGATAAAGACTAACAGATGGTGTTCAATTGAAAGTGAGAACTGATACTATCGATTATGCATAGTTGTTTATGCTTCCCCAAAGTTTAACTGAAATCAGACATAAACTGCAGGAGAAGTGGCATTTTGAAAGAAGAGCTGACCAGACAGGCAGTATAACAGATAATGGGCAGTCAAAATTGAAAATCAATACTACAAAATATGTATCTTATTGTAGTTTATGCTTCTGCCAAGTTTCACTCAATGAGATCAAGTCTATTGGAGGGGTAGCATTTAGAAAAAAATGTTAAATTGCTGGACAAACAGACATACACACAAAACACAGACATACACACAAAAAAACAGACCATCAAAATGAAAATCAATACACAGATACAGGAACTTCGTATCTTGGTGTAATGTACACTTGTATCTTGTGTTGTTGAAACTGAACAAAAACTGTGGGTGTAGGATTTTGAAAGAATTTTTTACATGTGGGTCAAAGACATTGAGCCTTTAAAAATGAAAATTGTACCATTGATTATATATCTTCATGTAATTTACATACACCCCAAAGAATCTTTGATATGGGAGATTAACTGTAGAAGGGGTAGCATTTTGAAAAAATTGTTCATCAGACAAACATATATACACATGGACAAGGCACCAATAAAATTGAAAATCGATTTTACGAACAATGTATCTTGATGTGATCTACACTTGAATCAACTTTTGCTGAAACTGGGCAAAAACTGTAACAGTCGTAGTTTTTTGAAAGAAATGTTAACATATGCTGGTTGAAAGCTGAAAATCGATATTATGAGTTATGTATCTTGATGTAGTCTACACTTGAACCAAGATTCTCTGAAAATAGGATAAAAACTATAGTAGAAGTAGTTATGAAAGAAATGTTAACGGACACTGGACTGACTGACAGGCAGACAGACGACATGGACAACTTGCCAGTATACATGTATAAGGCCTTCTGGTTGTCGACCAGCAAGGCTAATACAAGCAACACAAGTAGATGACAAGAACACTATGTAAGAAAAGCCCCCTTTCAGGTCTTTTGAAAACCTACCGATCTGTCTCGATTTCTGCTCCTAGATCTCCGTTTACTCCTCTTTGAATCTTTCCTGTCACTATTGCGGGTATTTTTAGATCCTGGCACCGATTTCGCCTCAAACACCAGGTCGTATTTACTGACAAGTCATTAAGAAATTATACAGTCAAACAAATCATCAGTCCAGACAGATATATGATCAAATCCTCAGAATTTGGGAAGAAGTTTTTGTTCCACATTCAATCAGAATATTTATGGTGGATAAATAAAAAAATGTCCTTGAATTTAAATTACAATCATATTATCTAAATTTGACCGACTCTCAGTTTATTCTAGTTTACTACTGAGCATAATGAAAAATTAAAAAGGCCAGTCACAAATTAATGAATACAAAACAGTCAGATCATTCCTACAAAGTGGAAAAAAAGTAGAACATTTTAACTCTTTGACAAATTAATAAGCAAGTGATACCTCTACAACATTTACAATTCATAACAGTACATATTGTTTGCTTCTTGAAGGATACCTGTCTTTTTTTGAGTTGTCCTTGATGGTGTATTTAGAGCCAAAGATGCCAGCCCTTGGCTTTGCTTTACCATCTGCAACGAAGAACATCAAAGTACATGTAAGCCAGGTGTAACAGGGAAGTTATGAGTGTGGTATTACACCAGGCAGCTGTTGTGGGGCCGAAGCCTGGTCAACACAAAATAAAGGTTAAGGTCCGCAGACAAACGGTCAAACTAACAGGACAATGGACAGCCACTTCATGTGCCTGGCGGCGATCACATTATTTCTTTTGTTGGTGACACTTACACTTTTGCAGTGCAATATCATCCTACCTCTCCACTAAACCTCCACACATCTTTCCAAGAATGTGGCAAAATGAGTAACTTTGTCATGGACGAAATTTTCTGTATGTCAAACACAGTACATACTTGTACGTTGTACATTTCTATACTGTTACCTGGAGCCATTATGGAGATAAATCTCAGACCATCGGCTATCAGGCAGGTTTCAGATATGCGTCCACGACTACTCTAAATGATGTCAAAGCTGTCGGCTTATCCAGGTCTCAGCTTGCTACCACCAACACTTACTGATCTGTGACCCTACATAAGACATTACGTCAGCTTCTTCAGACACACAGACGAGCAGACAACCAAAACAGGAGTGTACATGTACTACTTGAACAACATATCAAAGCTGTCTCTCAAGTTTCACAGTGATATCAATGATCATGACTTAAAAGAAAAGACAACACCAGACCAAATGTATATATGTATGGATCAAGAATGCTATTCATAGTTAAAAAACCGTCATTTGATGTATGGTAACCGAGATATCGCAGTTCAAAGTACGGAAAAACGCCCTGGTGCTCAAAATGGAACGGGCAGCTACACTCTCACTTTTAACCAATCAAACGCAAGATATATCTACTACCTGAGAAGATATCTGTTTCTGCTGTGACATCACCAGTACCTAGTTCACCACTTTGCCATATAGAAGTAGTGTTAAATCAGCTACTTTCCTTGTGATTACGAGAAAATTCTTTTTCAATGAGAAAGTGAAAGTGGAATACATCTGGGGTTATTCCTCAAGGTCTCAACCAGGAGGTCACAGTGTATGGCCTTCAATTGTGATAATATATGGTACCATGCTTCGCAAACAAATGAGTGTTTCGCCCATAATACTTAAGATGACGTGAAATCGTGTTTCCGGTTTTTCTAGAATGGCGTATCCTATGAAATCGTAAGAATTCCAGATTAAAAGATGATTTATACAGTCACTAAACATGTCATAGGAAAATGCCTATGCTCATTTAGGTCTGTGTGGACCTCTCTTCTGAATAACTTTGGCTATATTTTTTGTTTTTTCTTTTAAATACACGTCACACCTGTCTGCACAGGTGGATATAATGAAACTATATGCCACCCTTCACTCTCCCCTCCCCCTCCCTCACCTCATGACATCTACCTCAAGCTCTCACAGAGAAGGATCAGTGTTGCTGTACAATGGTAACGGATTAGAGCAGCTTGCCAGCCAGCCATGCCGGTGAGTCAAACGCGTGTAGCTAAAGACTTAAGTTTAGATATCGATTTGAAATATGGTTAATCTGTAAAAAACTCTTTTATGCATGTGCTTCGCTTAAATGACATTCAAAGAACAATAATTTGTATCTTTTTCTCTGAATTTTAAACTTTTGATTGATAATTTACAATGCATTCAAGAATACTTCTTCTGTACGTCAGCCGTAAAGTACATGTATATAAGGGGAAAACCAGCCTGGAGACACGGATAATAGCACCTCACTTTTCCAAGTACAAAACAAATCTCCTGACATCAGACAACAGTATCCCTATCATAACAATGCAAAGGTGCGCTTTACCATCAAACTTCAGTTTCGAGACAGACTGGCTGAAATCTACATGGATCCTTCGGTCATCAATCAGAACATTGTCCATCTTGAAATAGGCCGTCTCACAGTCTTCAGGCTGTTAACACAAAACCACCATAAAATATCAGACCTCTGAAAATGTGCCTCTGACCCTTTTATCAGACATACCTGTGACATTCATCAAGAATTCGTTTGCTTGATCTCAACAGGGCTACCTAAAGTTTCTTCAACAGAATACAGAATGAAGTTGTGTTGAGTTCAATCCAAGATCCACACTTTGATCGAACTTCATTGAATGTGATTAGATCTACTTGTTTTAACTCACTTGATCCAGTATACATTATGAAGATGTTTCAAATGTCTTTGCTGTGAATTGGATTGTTGATAGCGTGACTGGAGCGATAATTTTGTCACACAAACAGAACAATATTATATGGTAAATCCTGAGCAAAACAAATTAGAAATTTTGAACACGAAATAGCTTAGGGTTAAAAAAAAACACCAGCTGTGTTTTCAAACATGAAAGAAGCAATTTCTGTAGATGCTTATCTTTTGATCTCAACTGTCTTCAGATTGTGAGAAGGTTATGTAAATTAGATGTGAAACATTACCTTTTCAAATTCCACAAAAGCATACTGAAGTGATTCTCCCGATACTTGATCCTTTATCACCTCACAACTGAAAAGCACACAACAAATTGGAAAATATTGTTAATAGCATCAATAAGAAAATGTTTCAAATATCGCTGACAACAGTTATGATGAAAACATGCTAGATATTGGAGGTCTGACAATATAAATGCTAAAACAGGTACGGTTTAAAATTTCAAGGGACACAACTCTTCGTTGGCAACACAGGAGGAGACAACTCTGACTTAAACAAGAAATCTTACAATCAGAAGACATCCTTTCAGAAATATCTTAATTGATTACAACATACAACTGCAGGGTAATGTAAAAAAAAAATCTACATTTACAAGGTTTACAGGACACTAGTCACGCACTCCAGCTGTTATTAACAAACGGCATACCTTAATATTTTGCCAAATCGTGAGAAGATGATCTCCAGGTCCTCTGAGGTCGTTACAGGGTTGAGCTTACACACGAACAACACTGTATCTGGGGGTTTGACGTCCGCATCAGGCAGATCTCCTACCTGGAAACATGCAAGAAAACCATGACATCAAACTAAGGAACATGAAAAAAAGTTGGTCCTGTCTGTCTACGGGACCAAAAAAAAAAACAAGAAAAAAAAAACAAAAATGAAAGCCAGCAGCTTTCCCAGTAAAGATAGTGTTGGTCATTTTTTTTCAGAAAAGTGATCAGTTTAGCCACTTCGAAAAAGCATACCAGTGGAAAAATGTTACTTACACTACATCGGTTTCCCTTTTTGACCAGTGTTTACACTGCTTTCAACAATACTTACAATGCTGCCTCACCGAAAAACAATGCTGAAGACACGAGGCATCACCCAGTGTAGAGACACAGGGCCGGCCAGTATTTAACTCATTACCTTATGCTCAGAACCAAGCCAGGTCTGTACTAAGATAACAAATTAAAAAGTCTTGGGTATGACTCAACAGTGTGGTAATGAAGAAGCAGCCCACTGACCATCTCAAGAATCTGGGCATTAGCCTGGGCCTCTTTCTTCTCTAGAGCCTCCTGAATTTCAGCTTCTGTCATCCCTTTAGTATCATCTATGTCTTCCTCAGCTCCAATACGCCCACTCTGGAAAGGAAAGAACAAAACAGAAAATCACGACTGTATAACTACCAAATCTGAATACAGACACTAATATACATGAAGAAGACACCACATTAGAAAAATAGGTCAATCTTTGCCTTAAGACTGTAGAAGAGATCCTGCCAAGATAAATCTCTTTATCATACCTATCTGGCTGCTTGTACGACAGGCCACGGCCTCAATGGCAAGGCATCATGTTCACGTGAATTCCAAGGACGATTGGAACCAATGTACAACAAAGTTATTTGCCAGTACAACCTTTCTTATCTAAAAGTCGTTTTTCAACACAGGACATAAACTGATGTTGCTCTTACATTGAGTTGTTGTTTGGTGGGCTCCGGTGACCTGTCCGGGACGACCAGTCCTTCAGGGTCAGCATATGGGTCGTCCAGGATAATCGTGTGGTAAATTCTGACAAAGACAAAACTTCACAATGAATGTACCACTCAAGACAAAACTGATAATCTCTTCTCTAAGTTTTCTCTTAGAAGTCACTGGTGCTACTTTACTACCTATACTCATTTATCTGTTTGTTACAAATTTCTTTACAAAGTTGCTTTTATGCCTGTTTACACTTTTATACTCTTTACTGCTGCATACAGCATATAAAATCAGACAGGATGGTTACATTTCAGAATCTTTATCATGAAGATAAATACAGTAATAGGAAATGCTATGCTGCAAACATACAACTTGTATGGATAATGTAAAAAATATATAATAGTACACACAAATTTAACATCATGAAATGAATTTTATACACATTTTATAAATGTAAAATTTTACAGGATACACAAATGGATTAAGAATTTACCACCGAGTGGTCACAAGCCAGTTCCCAGGGATATGAAATAAGTCACGTCTGTGCCTTTAACACCCGTGTTCTCACCTTATGTCCTTATACGGCCTATGTTTTTCATCACAGTAAGCCTCGTTGATCTTGTCCAGCACATCCAGCCCCTCCCCCACTTCGCCGATCACTGTGTGAACTCCATCCAAGTAATCCAAGTCCTCACCCAAGGTGATGAAAAACTGACAGACACACATTACACACTCCATCAGCTTGTGATCATAATGTATTACATGTATTAGCAACAAACACCCTGACAACAGGGGAGTTTCGAGTTCGAGATCTTCTATATCTACAGGTAAAAGAAGTACTACTGTACCACGTGACCGTGTCAAAAATGTTAGGATACTAGGTTTGATTACATTTACTATAACATGGGCGTCAGAAACAAAGTTCAAAAAGTTGTATAGAGCAGAAGAGCGGTGAAGAAAATTTAGGAGGTGAGTTTTTATGAACCTAATATGTTTATGAAGGAAAGAAGTGTTATTTGTCACTCTGGGACAAGGTGAAACAGGTGATCATTGAATTAATATCAGCAAAAGTTGCCTGACATTTTTGACAAGCCACATGGCATAACAGTACTTTTTTCACCTCCATTGATAAGCGTATCCACTGATTATCTATCCTGATAAGTGCTTCCTGTCAACAGAATTCTCCTGTCCATGCAGGATTTTCCTAGTGGCCCTGTATGCTTTCCCCCAATCCAACATCTTACAGGGATTGCACAATTTTAAAATATCCACCTAGATGAGTGTTAAATGCAGTACTTATTGGTGATATGAAACAGTACTTTACCTTAACTTGTGACTGACAATTAAAAGAGGTCTACATTTACATGACCCACTTTTGAGATTGCATTTTATATCACCTGAAACTGCATATCTATGACATTTGTATGTTAATTATAAACATGCTGTAACAAAAAAGACGATACATATGTCGTAACATACACAATCTTGAAGATTTCTAATAGGATTTGCATCTTCTAGCTAACACAGACACAGTAAATATCCTACCTGAGAGCCATGGCCATTGTTGCCATTGTTCACCATGGAAACCATCCCCCTTTTCTTGTGCTTGATACGTGGTACTGTCTCCATGTCAAAATACGCTGCCTGTTCTCCATACAGATGACTAGAAAATAAACAGGTGTACGGTAAACAGATTATAAGAGAGGAATTTTCGGTGAGGTCATCCATTTGAGATGCATAAGTGCTGACACACGTATTATTTGAATTCTCAGGTCTTCTTGTACAGCTTCATAATTTGAACATGAAGACATGATTCACTGGTTTGATTTTGTCGACTTCAAAAGTCCACAAATATTTATCTGGATTTTGTGCTTCACTCAAGAGCAGTGGTCTGTTTGTAGAGGGACAGTCGAACTAGCAGAAGCTAAATGTAGACCTACATTGGTCTATGCAATATTATTACAAATGTCTCTGTTTCCAGTTAAAGCGAAAGACAGCTCATGTTCTAAGGTGAGTTTGCCAAAAAGGTTGGACAATATTATGTTTATTTTGGTAATGGTTCTTTTCTATCAACTACTATGAAAATGTAAATTGATATTTGACCGTGCTTCGTCAGCTAGCTTGAAACGCAGCCAATCTGTCTGGGCTGTGATGCAATTGTTCCAAGCACAGAACACTCTTGTTACATGAGACTGTAGTAAGCCGCTAGGGTTGTGGTTGAAACTTATGTATATATGTAAATTCATGAAATGATGAAGAAGCTTACTCCCGCCACAATGCAATGGTCTGGAAAAACTTTTAGTGTTCTTCACACATGTACTTGTTATAATTAAAACATACAGCATTAGAACAGTGTGCTGTCCCTATGTTTTTACATGTGACATTGACAGACAACTCAGAAGATTTACATCACAACTTATAAACAGCCAATATCTCCTAGCTCTCTGATTGTCAATCCCTCATAAGTTTAAAAGCATGGGTGCCTTCAGATCCCCAGTCAGCAGCACAATACTCAACACTTCAAGATGAAGATAATTCAGCAACGAATTCATACAATGTCAAACAGGTTTTCACATTCAAGAGAGAATTTTATAACATTTTTAATGAATAGTACCTCAGTTATGAACTGTCTTTTATTTTATTTTAATACATTATCCTACGAATACTTTAACAGTACTTTGGAATGGAAACTTGGCTTTTCCACTGATGTAATTTCAATAACTTTATACTTGACTCTCTCACAGGCTATTTCTTCTATTTCAAGGCAACTCAGAATTAAAATGAACCACGAAATTAAAATACAGTACCAGCGTCCCAGAATTCATGGAAACTTTAGTAAAATCTTACGCAAATACAGACTGTCCTCCTCTCCCAGTGCCTGTGGGGTCCCCTGTCTGCGCCACAAGGTTCCACTACAAAACAAATTATATAATTATGTACAGCTTAAAAACAAAACAATTTAAAAGAATTCATATTGTGCATACAGCAAGCTGACTTTGGAACACTCCCTGTAACCACTGTCACACAAATCTTCAGCCATGGATTAGTATGGATTTCATCTTGACTGTTTGCTTTCATCTATGAGATGTGTGTTAAATATGCTGATGAAGATGTATAATGAACACCTTTTGAAATCCTATTGCATGAAATCAGAAGATTTAGAACTAATCAAGGGAAATGAAGCAACAGGATCTGGAAAATTATCTCTCCGACAAATATTACAATGGTATTAAACCCAGGCATGCCAGGTCTTCTGTTACATAGTGATTAAACTTGTCACAATTAAGTCAAGAGAATCAAGAGAAGATAGACATGAGAGGGACACAACTGTAAAATACATGTTGTATTATATAACTAATTTATATTATATCATATTCATCATTTTCATCCAATATTATTTTACGTGAAAACAACACGTCTACAGTATGAGAATGATTTTCACCAAAATGACTGCAGAATAGTCTTACCTGAACTGAGTGAAACACACAAAAGTTGTAGTATTTGATCTTGCATAGTTTAAGGAAATTTAATGTAGCTGTAACATAAAAAAGTAATTCATTAAACTCAAAGTTCCCAAAATATTCCCATAAATCAAAGTTTGAACAAAGAGTGAAAAAACAATGTTTATTTAAGTGATCAGTAAAATCTGCAACCGTCGAAGGCATTAAATATTTATCACTGATACAGCTTGAAACTATGTAATACATTTCCTCTTATTTCTGTCTAGAAAAGGAATACAAGAATCTAAACTTAGATTCCTAAGATTCCCCCAAGACACAGTTTTTAGAATCCCTTTTTTTTCTAGCAAAAAATGTGGCCAAAAAATGAACCCTTTACATTGCACACTGTTTCTAATTTCCACCAATTTTATGTAATGTACTTTACACATGATACTAACTTTTGCCCTAATTTTGACCTTAAATATATTTACATCTGTCTATATGTAATGTAATACCAGAATATGAATCAGCTATGGCATGTATAATGATATCTACATGCAATTATTACGTATACAGTTGACACACTCCCATGTGGCTTCTCTACACAACAATCATCAATGTATCTTCCTTCTTTCATCAGACAATATATGAGTTTTGATCATTCTTTTATTGTCTAAACATATTTGACATGGGTCTGTGTGCTGTCATCATTAAAGCCAGATCATATTTATTTATTTGATTGGTGTTTTACACCGTACTCAAGGATATTTCACTTATACGACAGCAGCATCAAGATCAGAGTCTATGGCAATAGTTGGTGTGCCATTAACAATATTACCCAGTAACAGGTGTGTCAGGGATATGAGTATAATATGCAAATGCTGGTGGTAAAGTCTGCATGCTGTTCCAGCCAATGTACCAGTTACTTCTGTGATAATTGTGGCCCTACAGTATTTATATATTGACAGAGAGCATGGTGATATGAATTCAGAATTATTACACTATAGTCTTTAAAGAAACCTGTTTTCGTAACACCCCGAGGACAGAGCACAGGCTAAATGATAACCCCAGTATATGATGGTAATTTCCCAGTAAATTGATAGTAATTAGATGCTACATCTAATGATTCTAACGCGTATCTGATCATGGAGCTAATGTTGGAACATTCCGCTACAAAACTTTAAATTTTAGCACTTTTTGCTTGTTCTTGTACAAGTATATTGTACTGTAGTCCATCTACATTGATTCAGCCAAAGTATTACTTTCTAACACTGACTCTCTAACAGACAGCTGCACATATCTGAATGCCAGATCAATGGAACTGCTCTACATACGGTCTGCCCTACTGAGTGAAATCTAACGAAATTGGGAGAGGTGGGGGTGGGGGGTGGGGGGTGGGGGGTAACTTGGCCGCTTAAGACATGGATCCTTATCTAAACATTATAAACAGAAAGCAAGGGCCTACCGTTCCATAGAGATGCCTAGTTTCAATAAAGCTATGTCTTTTACCTTTAAAGGCTCAGTTATTCCACACATCTTCCATATGGTGCCAATGTTTCTACCCCAAGCAAGTTACCAACTCTAACAATAACTACCTCTCCAACCGAGACCTCCATGTCTTCATATAGACTCATTTTGGATTGGCTATAGTTGCCCTATGTCTGCAGTCTTCTCAACCCTCCAAGACGGTGAGCTGCTGCCTGGTATCTAAGGATCTGGTTGCCAGTTGGGGTATGTGCCACTACACTGTCCCTCTTCAATTTGATGTTTTGAAATATGCAGCAAATCTTTTGACAGCCAGCGAGGGACTCAAAACTAATTACGATGAATGTCAGAATTTTAAAATATTACACCAAGTCCATGTAGATGGACTAGCTAACGACATTTACTGCGGACTGCAGTTGCAAAAAATACAACTCCCAAATTGTATCCCCAGGTTGCTACCGGAAGGACGGACAAACTGACATCCATAAATCCTACACACAGCACCATACCTACCCCCCAAAAAATGGACCCTTATGGAAATACAATTTGTGATTTGAATGTATGCCTAGTAGAAACGAGAAATTACAGTAGTCAGTGTACTATGTTATGTACAGCGTTGTTGTTGTTGTTTTATGTACAGCTGTCGCTATGCTCACATCGTGGTCTCTCTTCTGTAAACAAGTCCACTGTGATATCTCCTAGCGATGTCTCAATCAAAACAGCCATTTTTGTGTGATCAGCCGGCGGCAGACAATAAGCGAAAGTTTATGAACGCCGAGAAACAGTGAAACACATGTTCATGTTTTCTCTTCAGAAAGCGGAAGTGAAAGTGTGGGCGCCACCTGGTGGACGAGCAATATATATATATGCTCTTGCTGACCAGCCGGTTGACACTCTGGCAAGGCTTTGTAACTTGGGAGTAATTTCACGCAAAACCATGATGGCAAACGAAGTTGTAATTGTTTCAGCGGCTAGGACTCCAGTTGGTAAGTCTCTTTGTAGTCAGTGTACGCTTTGGATTCCGTAAATTAATGTAAATACTGAAAAGTATGATCATTTACTACGGCTAAGTACTACGCCACATGGCTAGGGTTTATCATTACCGTAGCAGACGACGTCTAAACATTGACCCTTTTTAATCATCTTAGTGTAGGGAGATATATGTAATAACCACAAGTTGGACCGTCTTTCTGGTGTAGTGAACTGGAGAAGAATTTGGACATATTTCTTTATTCGTTGAAACAGTAAACATTATGAGAGTTCAGGGTTGTCAGTAGTCGAGTCAGTCCATGGCGTGATTGTGAACGGGCAGCGCTGATTGGTGGTCAGAATGTCACGAGTTTTTCCATTGGCCATACATAGTTAGCAGACGAAATTTTGATATGGCATAGAGAACAGTGCAGAATTTGCAGCTAGGGTTCGAAAGATAAAGACAATTATTGTAGCATTTTCTGAAATTTTAGATTAAACAATATACCATGTCCCTACATGATTAATCCCTATGATCTCTGAACACCATGTTTTGTGGTGCAGTGCTAAATAAGGTTTCTCTTAATTTACTGAAATTCAACTGAGATCATTCTACGCATGTGATGATTTACAAAATATCTCACCAGCATTATGAATATTCATTTCCTAAGTGTAAGACAGTAGGTGTTGCACTGTGGACAAACCAGTTTCCTCCACCTGGAAACCTGCCTGCAGTTATGTAGATGCTTCCATCTTCCAATAGGAGGCAAGACTTGAACAAGTGTGGAAACTCCCCCCACCCCCTATCGAGAGAAAGGAGTAATATTAATTTTAGTTTTGTAATGTAAACCTGATATCTGTGAGTATCTGTATACATGTATACAGATAGGCAAACATTACAAAATTAAAGTATGTATTATGACTTGCGTGCTTGATAATAATATGCATTGTTACATTTTCTCAATTTACTCAGCAGAAATTGCTGGTAACGCGTCTCAGGCTTTCTGGAGTTGGACAACTTCTGGGGCATACATAGTAAGCTCTGTCAGCCTCACCTTTGTGCTCTGTGACACTAGGCCCACCCAATGTTAAAAGCATTCAGCCACGCTTGAATTAAATTGGCTGTTTTATATTATTGTCCAGATGAATATGCACACATAATGTACCTCAGTTGATCTCAATCTCCACCACTCTGCTTACCACTAGGGTCGTTCAATGGAACCTTCTCAACTGTCCCAGCTCATGACCTAGGAGCAGTAGCTGTACAAGAGGCTTTAAATAGAGCAAAGGTCAAACCAGATGATGTCTCAGAGGTCATACTGGGACAAGTGTTAACAGGAGGTACGTGTTGTAATGATCACATTTGACCTAATATTTCATCCATGGCTGAGTTACTTATTTTGCTTGCAAGGTAGGGTCAAAACCTACTGGGAAAATGTAAGTATCAGAATCAGAAGAAATATTTGGTAAAAACATAATGGTCTCCAAAAACACACTTTTTTGGTGACCAGAAAGGCATACATGATTATAATTGAACACTATTAAGATAATAGTCTTTCACTTTTAAGTGTGTATTCAAAGTTTTAGAGTGCAAACTTTTGTGCAAAGATATGAAATGTAAAAGACAATATATCCCACTGGTAGGTGCGGGATGGGCTTTTTGCGTAATACCCCGTAGAGATCCAACAGGATACGCTGTAAACGAGAATTCCTTAGTCACATTGTCTCTCTGGCCAAGAAAAAGCCAATAGTGCATTTTAATACAACTGGTATGTGTTAAACTGTATCTGACTGGATGCCCTGCATGTTCTGATTATCAGGCCAGGGTCAGAACCCTGCCCGTCAGGCCAGTATGAAGGCTGGTATTCCCCACAGTGTACCTGCCTGCAGTGTCAACATGCTGTGTGGCTCTGGTCTCAGGGCAGTCGTCCAGGGCTACCAGGCTGTCAAACTGGGAGATTCCAAAATTGTGGTTGCTGGCGGTCAGGAAAATATGAGCATGGTAAGTTGTCTCCCTTGAACCTTAAGTGAAAGAAGGCAGTGAAATGAAGTATACAGGTACAGGTTTACAAAGCACAGACCACTTAAAATAATGCACAAAAATATTTTTATTTTTTTGTGGATTTTAGATTTAATTTCTTTGTAAATTAAATGCATTTGAATGTTTGAATTCTTTGTTGACAGGTCTTATGAACCATATAATTGTTGTTTAGGCGCTGATGTCCCAGTAACTGTTTCCCACTCCGACACATTTAAAGAGCTACTTTGGTGTCAAGACATTTGTGTGTCTTAAAAGCAAGGTGAATTGATAAAGATTGGGATGGTCTGAATTGCTTTCCTAAATTGTGACAATATTGCAGTGAATTAAAACCGATAGTGTACGTTTCGTCAGAGAATACAGAAACAAAATATTTCTGTCGCTTTCACTTTGCCTGGTGTGACGTCAGCCACGAACACATGACGTCATCAGCCACTGACGTGTATACACATATGATGCTGCCCTTTCAAACGCTCTTGACGTCATCCCAGCATAAATGCCTTACTCAACGTCACAGCTGCCTAATTTAGCGTCATACAGGGAATTTTATCACATCACAACAGGAAAATTTTATGGACACAGCCGAACATTTTGTTTTTCAAGGAATCTTCAGTTATATGGGTTAAATGGTGTTATTCATCAAAATCCTTTTGAAACATGGTGTTAGGCTTACTCCATAGGATATCTTTCATGTCACTGTAATATTTTCACGCAGTTTGTATTCTGACCAGAGTGGCACTTAAGTACTTTTGTTTTTCTCATTCCCTCAGGCCCCTCATTGTTCTAACCTGCGGGCAGGTGTGAAGATGGGAGATCATATTTTTGTAGACACAATGATGAAGGACGGTCTCACAGATGCTTTCAACAATTACCATATGGGCATTACGGGTAAGTGAACTGAAAATAGGTACATTGGATATGCAGTGTTCGGAAGCTACGTTGGCGGCGTGTCAGTGGGGATTATTCAAGGAGGCCAGTTGGTGCTAAATTTATGTGTAGATTTCTGAGATGCATCTAATTTATTCATGCTCACCGGCTAGCTGTAAATTAGCTTTTAAGTTTTGTACACATGCAATTTAGGGGTTGCTTTCACAAAACTTCTCATAGCTGTTTTCTCGTAACTTAGAAAAGGGTGAGTACGGTATAAAACACCAATCAAATAAATAAATAAATAAATAAATACAAAATGGGAGGTATTGCAGTGTATATCAGAAAGGGCAAAAGGAGTTGATTTATGAAGTTTTGTCAGAATGTGCACTGATGAGAGGACTAAACAATGAATGAGATTTCATATGACATAAGCTATTGACTTTATGTCTACTTCTGGTGAATTAAATGATAGAATATTGCATTACTGCCGTCATTAAGCCATGTCAGTTTACATGAAGTATTTTGTATGTATGTATCTTTCTATGCATGAGTTGTTTCTACTGCATTCCCAAACGACAAAAACATTTTGGATAACATGATTAAAACAAGACTTCATGTTGGTGTATGGTTTTGTTTGCAGCTGAAAATGTAGCCAAACAGTGGGGTATTTCACGTGAAGCTCAGGATGAATTTTCTCTCCAGTCCCAGCTCAAGTGTGAGGAGGCTCAGAAAAATGGCTGGTTTGACAAGGAACTAGTCACAGTCAATGTACCAGTCAGAGGAGGTTAGTTTTTCTTGTTATAGCATCATGCTATGGTATATATTGCACGCTAGATATTATTAACTGATTTCAAATCATGGTTGTCTTGTCTGTGTATAGGTAAAAAAAAAAAATTTGGGAGGACTGTCTGACGTAAGCCTCACAATTCAGATGAAATCATATTTGCCTGTAATTTGAGTCATAAGGTGTACGATTTTAACAGATGGCTTTTTTTTTCTCCTTAGGATCAAAGGAAGTAAACAAAGATGAGTACCCCAGGTGGGGATGTACATTAGAGGGGTTGCAGAAGCTAAGGTCCTGTTTCATCAAGGACAAGACAGGAACAGTCACAGCTGGGAATGCTTCAGGTTGGATATAGAACTCCTTCAGATTGTTCATTGATTGTTTAATGTCAGTCAGTATTATCATTTCAGACCTTTATGATTACTGTGTTTCACTTATTTACAGGTTTAACCTGTAAAAATACGTATTCAGAAACACATAAAAAGCCTTAAAATGATACTTTTGATGCCAACACTTAACGTTTCTGATAAATTAATGAAACTTCATACTAAACTCGTAAGTGGCCATGTAAGGTGTATGAATCCATCAGAATCAAGCTAAATATGTCACTTAAAAAACTTTAGTTGAAATACAGCATGCAAAAAATTTATCCCACTTGTACATGGACATATAGCAATGTTCAGTGGCGCAGCTAGTTTCCCCAGGATGCTACGGATTCTGGTTCTTCTGGTTTGTCTTTATGACTTAATAAGTGATCATTTCCATTATCTAATCCACTTTGTGGTAAAATGTCCCTGTATTGTCAGTGTACATGACTTCCATGTCTTTCCCCACAGGTATCAATGATGGAGCTGCAGCCTGCGTGTTGATGAGTAAAGAGGAAGCCACACAGAGAGGATTAGCTCCCCTGGCTAAGGTCGTGTCATGGGCTCAGGCTGGTGTAGATCCAGCAGTCATGGGCACTGGACCAATTCCTGCCACAAAGAAAGCTGTGAGTTAATTCATGTACACAGTTTGTTTTTGAAATGGTTATACATGCCTTTGTTTTCTAACAACTGATAGCCTGTAATATTATTTTCCCTTTGGTTGGGGGGGGGGGGGGGGCTTTTTTTTTTTTGCTATTTCTGAAAATAACAAGGAAGATTAGCATGGCACATTGTTACCATGGGGACTGTTTGTAAAGGCAGCTATAAACAATGCATCAAACCTGATTACTTCATGGTGAGTTTGAGCAGGGTGTGACTTTGTGGGGCCTTTAACCTCTTAGAGAAGCCATTCATTGCGTGGCAGTATCAGATTCATCATCTGTGCTGTTTAGTATTTATCTGTAACCTTCATGTTTCAGCTGGAGAAGGCTGGTTGGTCAATTGCAGATGTGGATCTGTTTGAATTCAATGAGGCTTTTGCAGCTCAGTCCCTGGCTGTTGTCAAAGACTTGGGTGCAGATCCGAAAAAGGTAAGTCCCCCGGCAACGTGTGTTTGGGATTTGTTGTAGATTAAGTATGTGTAGTAGGAAGCAATGCTGTCAGGAATTCAAATACAGGCTAAGGCATTTAGGCAATGTCATGTAGTACGTAAGTTTTGTTCATTGTGGGCTATGTTTTCACGTGCATATCACCGTTTTGATGCCGTTTTAGCTTGACCCCTGTAGTGCATGCTCCGTATATGTACCACATTGATAGTACATTACACTGAACAAACACAACCTAGGTGAGCTTTGAATTTTGATGTGAATTGTGTAAGTATGCTCAGTGCTATAATGCGTCAAATGTGCCGTCAGGCGGTTAATTGCAAAGTAGTTTCATGTAAATGTGCTATACAGCCATGATATAAAAACTGAAATGGGTGAGGCCTCACTGGCCACACTGGCTCAGTCATCTGCGCCATGAAGACGTCCGTCGGGCTGCCTACATCAGACCCACAACCTGTGATGTGTGTTCAGATTGAGCTTCTGTCTGTCAGAGCCCCATACTATGATTCGGTGGCGTTTTATTCCTTGCACTACTTTCCCTGAGAGTATGTGTTGAATGAATGAACGATTATGGCGTGACGCCACATTGGCAATATTTCAGCCATATGGTGGCGAGCAGTATATGTTGAAGGGATGCATCACCATGGAAATTGCACTTGACTTTGTGTTGCGACATCTTTGTCGCGCAGGCCTTGGGACGTTTCACAATAATTTGGTGAATGGCCAAGCTTTCCTTCTCTTTCCATGCAGGAGCCAGACCTCCATTGCACAGGTAAAGATGAATGACCCCAGAGCACGGTGTAAAACACCTACTGAATAAACAGATAACTGTGTCATGTAACTGTTGACTCAGGTGATGTTGTTTCTGTTCCAGGTGAATATTAATGGAGGGGCTATAGCTCTTGGTCATCCTATTGGAGCATCTGGCAGCCGGATCCTTGTAACGCTGCTATACGCTCTGGAGAGGACAGGTGGCAAAAAGGGCGTGGCAGCTCTGTGTGTGGGCGGAGGAATGGGCATTGCTGTGTGTGTAGAGCGTTCGTGAACACGTCAGCATAATCACCAGTCATTCCTACTCACATGCTTTTGTACAAATATTGTATTTCTGATGAAAGCAAATGTCCCGGTTCATTGTTATTTATTGAGAAGTCTCATTCTTGTGGCATCATTTTATATGTACGCAATTTCATGAGCAAGGACCATTTATTTCTCATCATATTGAGGTGACCAATATACAATACGTGATATGTAATGAAAAACTGTGTGGAATTAGGTGGGGGAGGGAGTCTTGTATTTGTTATACTCATGTACATTGAGGAGGATTCATCTGGTTTGATTGTAAACCTCAGAACTCCTGTTGACCATATTTTACTCTTAATTTAATACTTGTTTAAGGAGGACATACAGCATTCCATATGATGTATAAAACCAAAATGTCTCCTTTTGGACCTCAAACTGTAAATTATTCATTTTTTTACCAACTGTTTATACATATACATGAATATAATCCATACCTTGGCATAAATCATGTGAGGTTGGAGATGAAGAAAATAAACAAGTGAGGAAAGATTGTGTCCAATTTGTAACCATCTGAGTTGGCTTTTAACTTGAGTGGCATTTAGAAATTGGGATGGAAGTACATTAGACAAGTCTTTCTTACGGATAAACCAAAAAGTTGTGTATCCATAAGAAAGACTTGTCTAGTGAATTGTCTTTTGTTACTTGTGACTAAAGCCCAGCCCTTTCTGGCATGGGACTTTGCAGCCATAGGCTGTATTCATCTATTTGAAGGTGAATACTTTGTTTAGCTGCGTTCACAATTAAGTCATATTGATGGAGAATTCCCTGTCTGTTGCATGAATATGGCCTATTGCTCACCGAGCCAAACATAGTATTCTCCCCTGAATACATGAAGAAAGTCTATTGATAAATGTAATCCTGTGTTAGTTCAAGTGCAGCTATAGCTAGCTTGGATGTGAATTCTTGATATGAAATGTTTCAACTACCGATACCAGTACTTTCAGTTGATATAGTTCACGTAATGCAAAATCCCGCTTCTCAACGAGAATTCAGTTCAAAATGTGATAACCTGTAAATCTCGTTCTTATTGGTGATGGCTGCCTACGTGAATTTCACGCCCTTTTTGGGTTGTGGTGGTTTTCTGTATGCTCCTTAATGGGAAAGACCGCACAAAAATGAAGTTATGGTGAGTGAAAAGACCAATAAAAAGTGTATCTGAAAATATCTTCAGTGAATGTTATTTTTTTTTTTAAAAACATGTTATTAATATGGTCCATAAAACATTACATTGCGAGAAATTTGGTGACAAAAAATCTGAAAAAAATTTTGTGAAGGAACTTTCAGACAGTTTTTAAATGGTATTTTCACTCACCATAATTTCATATTTGTGTGGTCTTTCATTTCAAGTTTGCTCCATCTACACTGGTGGTGACTTGTGGTAGTAAAATGTTTTTATGTTGAACACATCCCATGTTAAGCCCTATAGAGAGGCTGAAGTTTGATAAGCATTCTGTTGGTTTGCTCTGTTTTATTTTTCATGACCTATCATTCAGCTCCAATTAATTCCAAGGTACTGATTGGCAGCACTGTGCTCACAGGCGTCATATTTGTAGTGTTGCCTCAGTGAGACCCAATTTCAGACACGAGACAGGATTTCCCCACTACGTGCATAAAGATATCTGGCCTACCAGTACTTCATGTCAAGATTTCCCTAGTGTTAACAGCCAAGGGCTGACACACAAATACTACAAGCTTTACAGCCTTTTAGCTTGATTTTTGCATGCTTGAACATTTAAAACAATGTGCTGTTTAACACCATCAGATTCTACCTTAGCCTGCATGGTTTAAGCTGTAAGTGCAAGACTGTCTCATCTAAAAAGAAAATCCAAAATAGCTTGTATATTTTTATAACCCCCAAAAAGTGACTTCCGCCAAAGTCGCAAACCAAGATGCTGTCGATAATGTAAGAAAAGGAAAAAATTAATAAACAACAGAAAAATAAGCCATATGCCACAAAGACAAACTGGACACTTTATTCAACAACAGATTTCCACAGGTGCACAAGTAACATTGACAGTTCTGATCAGAAGCTTCTGGTGGAATGTTGAACGAGGCACAGCTGTTCAAAGGTGACCCATGTGCAAACTAGAGATACGTTCTCACGTAACTGGCCAGGCGAAAAATACAGGTATGTTCTCACGTAACTGGCCAGATGAAAACCACAGGCATGTTCTCACGTAACTGGCAAAGAGCATACCAGAGATATGCTCTCACTCAGCTGACCAGGAGCACATCAGAGCTATGTTCTGACTCCACTGGCCAGGAGCATACCTGAGATACGTTATCACTGAACTGGTCAGGTGCGCCACAGGTAACTGACCAGGTATGAGTTAGACAGGTACATGGAAATGTTATCTATCTACTATAACCATACAAATCTTCCAAGTGAGGCAACCACTGATAGAAACTTTTAACAGCTTCTGTAAAAGGATGCACTTCAACCAAGAGAGCAGGAAAATGGATATTACTCAAAAAAGTAACCATTGTGACTCCTTCCTACATATATATCACCATTGTTCATCCAGTGCATAGCTTTTCTCCATGGACAAAAGTTTGACATTATCAAGGGACAGTGGTAGAGGTTTAACACAGCACTCTTTAGCACAGCCATGCACAGTGGTGTGGAATGCAGAGAACAGAACATGACAAACAGGTCAACAGAAAAGCCATGAGCTTATACTTTTCTAACAACGAATACCTGACCTACACGTACATTAATCAACCTTTATAGATCAGCAGGAAAATACCAATCGATCCAGTTCTTCCTCATTAAAAAAGTTGACTTCTTAGATCACATCAGGCCTACGAACAAGGTAACTCAACAACATAGGTACTGCGTATGAGTACAACAAAACAAATGACTTTATGATACCTAATTACACCATGAAATTTCATTGATAAGTATCCGTAACTGTTCTTTACATAAATCTCTGCTTCTAAGACATATAATTCTTTTATCTTAAGTTAACTGTGAAATAACAAATCCTTCTGACTCTATTCTTTAACCATGATAAAGATTATAGACTTAACAACCGGCAAATCCAAAAAACAGAACACATAACAGCCCTTTGTAACTTGCATTTCAGCAAGGGGTAAAGGTTAATTTCACTACCAACAGCACTTAAACTTCACAAAAATGTAGAACACGTCAAAAACAAATCACACTGCCAGGAATGTATCATTTTTTTTCGACTTTTTCATACCTCTCCTAAAGGCTCCTGGGATTCTAGATGTACTGTTTTTTCACCACAAACAAATATATTTTCTAATCTAACCATGTCATAATATTTGTTGAATAAATACTGGTTTCCTTTCAGCAACAGACATACCAAGATGTGGCAAGTACAGGCCTTCTTCAACAGCAGCAAAATGTCACATTTTATCAACATGATTTCAGAAATGCAATTCCTGATATATTGATGGTATCACCTTTCCATTTGAATATTGCTTCTTTATCTGTCACTAACGCATTAACAATGCAGACTTCAAATCAGTAAAACTGAAAATGTGAATATTAAACCAGTCAGTTTTAAACCTCTACTAACTTCTGATGACAACGTGGAATAGGACGGCTACAGCACATGATAAATCCTCCAACCTATGGTCCTATGACATTTCGCTAATATTCCATGGAATAACTGACAAGATGACTGTGCCCACTTTATCGTTGTAAGCATATTCGTGTTTTTACATTTCACTTGCGTGCCTATCACTGCGTAGTAGAATCACACACCTATAACTTAACACAACACAGAACAAATCTGCAATAAGTTAACGATTTGAGTGACTTCAAACTTTTAGTCCAGCATCATCAAAACTAAAGATATAGCTTCAATTGGAAGCAAGTACACCATGGACAAGTTGGTTTTAAGACACGTTTAAGTAAGCATCATTATCATAGCAATAAATACAGTGTATTCGTTAAGCCGTTGTCATGGCTATTACTCAGTAAACCTCACAGAACAGATTGTCAAATTTTATAAGGAGGTAACAGTCTGCACATTGTCATTAAAATAACCGGTGAATAAATAGTATCATCACACATACTTTCTGTTCTTGACGAAACCTTACAGAAAATAAAATCTGACAGGAACTTCATGTAGCGCAACCCCGGGAGCAGCTAGCTTGTGTGGATTGACGAGAGTGAAGTGTAGTAGGTGAAGGACTTGGCATGAAAACTGATCCAGAACCTATCTACAGCAGGTGCATATGTCGCCAGTTGATTTAGTATGACTCCACCATATTACATAAATGAACATAAATGCTTGGTAATTTGACAGAAAAAGATATGAGGAAATCTGATGCCTGATCAGACAATTTTAAACCACGTATGTGAAGCGATATTTTTTGTAACATACACATGAAACATACGCCAAATGCCCCAACTTCCTTGTATGTACAGATATTAAGTACAAAATAATAAATATGCTATGTTTAGCCAGGCTATATATTATTTTCTTAAGGCTAATCTTATTACCACTGCAAAGGCATGGTTTTAGTGGGGAGCATTTTCCTATGGTGCTTATTTAGTTATACCAAGCTTTTGCTGTAGGAACTTGGATGAGATTTTCTTGGCGTGTTTTTTAAGGTACTCCATCCCAGCATGCTTCTGCCATTCTTCCTCGAAGACGTTTTCCAGGATCTCTGCCCCTCTTTTGCGTGTCAGCCCAGTCTCATCCACACTCAACTCACACATCTGCATGTCATCCACACCTGTATCATAAAGGTGAGCTTGTTACAAAACATGTGATGCTTTGATATGGAATTGAGTGCCTTTCCGAAAAGCTAAAATCAAAGGTTTCAGTATTCGCTGTCTGGGATAAGGTAGTGTGTTGGTGGGACATAACATATCTGCTTCGTAAGATTTTCATTAAATATTGTGATAGACAAGGAAAAACAGAAAGACAGGAGCAATATTTACCTCTGAAGAGAACCATGGTCAATGAAAGAGGAGTTCGAACAGTCAATATATGAAATTCAATTACAGCCTTTATTTCAGCATTCCAAGAGTAATAAAACTTGGCAACATCTAACAAGTAATCTGTTACAGGATATATAATATTACAATTTGAGTGTCTTGTGCGATAAATCATGCAACATAATGAAGTTTGAAATTTTGACAAAAGTCAAAAATCTCTCTGTCAAATGTGCCCTGAAATGGGGAAACTTCCTGACATGATGCATACAGACAATACTTTTACAATTTATTGCAGAAATACAATACCAAAGAATGTTTCACATATAAACAGGATTACATGTATATGCATAGTAGATATCCTCCATCTCCCTATGTTGGAGACACAAGCATTACATCTACACCTACTTACCAGAGACCAGAAGAACGGGTGGTTTGTCAGGGTGCAGCTCCATCTGCCGAGCAATCCACTTCCCATCAAAGTGAGCATACCAGGAACCCCGCTTACGGCCCTCTTCGTGCTGATCTTCTGATGGACGAACAAATGGAATGCGGAAATAACGCTGCACATTCTCATCCTTGCCACTTGTTCCATTCATCGTTGCTTCAGCTGGAGAAAGAGATGGAGAAAAGCAATGCTTAAAAGGGCACTGGACCACCAAGAAAATGATTCATTTATATAAATGTCTGAAATGTTGATGTCTTCATTATGGAAACTTAACACAACAATATGAACACATCTGTCGTCTGCATTTTTTAATTTCAATAGACTTGACCACTCCTACCCTAGTCTTTTCATTTCATTACTGAAAACTTTGACTTTTTTGTCCAGAAACTGTGTTGGTTTCTTTTTGAAATTGCCTCTTTTCTCAGATGTTCAGCTTCAGGTAAAGCCACATTCACTTTGTTGTAAATGGAAACATCTTTAATGAGACAATAGTTGATATATACATACTGCTTCTGGCAAATGTTACCTGAGCTTTCGTTCCTAATCTCTTT
The DNA here is from genome assembly GCA_016165875.1 of Acanthopleura granulata. Classification (NCBI taxonomy): domain Eukaryota; kingdom Metazoa; phylum Mollusca; class Polyplacophora; order Chitonida; family Chitonidae; genus Acanthopleura; species Acanthopleura granulata. The sequence goes on from JABBOT010000003.1 coordinate 25,984,005, forward strand.
ATCAAGTGAATAGCAACTTATTAGAGATCCCTGCAAGAGGGTCTGATGCCTGTGTACCATTTGAAATTTATGTGGTGATGCTTCAGAGATAGCTATATTATTATAATAGTTAACATCTTTTTGCTTCTGTTAGAAATCTGCAAGTACATGCGACAAATCACATCCTGGAAATGTGGAATAAGAACTGAAACTGGCTGGCAAAGACCGACCTTCTTGCATGACCGCCTCAGGGGCTCTTTCATTCTCGTCATTCTTGCCACGTTTCTTGTTTTTGGACTTCCAGCTGTGGTACACCTTTAATCGACGGTGGAACTCCTCACGGCAGGCCGCCAGCAAGTCCAAGTCTGTCAGGTAAGCAGGCAAACAATTATACAGCTGACTCAAGGGATGCTAATGGCAAATGCTACTTCCTACCAGTTTGTTTTCTTTGTTCCTGCATGCAGTGTTTCCTTTTACAAGGCCACACTGGGCACTTACATATTCATAGTGCTGCCCTACTGGAGTGCCATGCTGCAGACACTATATGGCATCCCATTAAGGCACATGCTAACACAGAGCCCATGAGTGTTCAGTTCAATGGTAAGTACCCAGCAAAGAAACACCCAAGATTTAAAGCACACATAATGGCTCCTCGTGATAAAATACAACGGAGAGGTTTTCATATGAAAACATACACTTTTGAACAGAAACAACTTATTGAATTACAGATGTTCAAAAAGTTCTTAAACTAGCTCAGAAGCAGATTGGATTCTGTGCTATTCATTTGCTATTCAATTGTAGCAAGAAACAAAGACAAATGACCACACCAAGATCATCAAAATTTTATTTGTTTATTTGATTGGGTTTCACCCTCTCTACATGAAAAGTATTTACTTACACAAGGCGATCACTTTAATATTTAGAGGAACTAAAATACAAGCAATCTGAATGTAATGTGATTATTTCACATACCACAGGATGTGTTGATGGCATCCCGGAGCTCAGCATACTTCCACTTGGACAGGTCGTACTTCTTACTGGCTGCTGCTTGTCGTTGAGCCATCACAGCAGAGGATCTGAGGGGAGAAACAGGTAATACAGGTGATAACACAGCAGAGGATCTGAGGGGAGAAACAGGTAATACAGGTGATAACACAGCAGAGGATCTGAGGGGAGAAACAGGTAATACAGGTGATAACACAGCAGAGGATCTGAGGGGAGAAACAGGTAATACAGGTGATAACACAGCAGAGGATCTGAGGGGAGAAACAGGTAATACAGGTGATAACACAGCAGAGGATCTGAGGGGAGAAACAGGTAATACAAGTGATAACACAGCAGAGGATCTGAGGGGTGAAAGAGGCAATACAGGTGATAACACAGCAGAGGGCCTGAGTGGAGAAACAGGTAATACAGGTGATAACACAGCAGAGGGTCTGAAGGGAGAAACAGGTAATACAGGTGATAACACAGCAGAGGATCTGAGGGATGAAGAGGTAGTACAGGTGATCACACAGCAGAGAGCCTGAGGGGAGAAACAGGTAATACAGGTGATCACACAGCAGAGAGCCTGAGGGGAGAAACAGGTAATACAGGTGATCACACAGCAGAGAGCCTGAGGGGAGAAACAGGTAATACAGGTGATAACACAGCAGAGGATCTGAGGGATGAAGAGGTAATACAGGTGATCACACAGCAGAGGATCTGAGGGATGAAGAGGTAGTACAGGTGATCACACAGCAGAGAGCCTGAGGGGAGAAACAGGTAATACAGGTGATCACACAGCAGAGAGCCTGAGGGGAGAAACAGGTAATACAGGTGATAACACAGCAGAGGATCTGAGGGATGAAGAGGTAATACAGGTGATCACACAGCAGAGAGCCTGAGGGGAGAAACAGGTAATACAGGTGATAACACAGCAGAGGATCTGAGGGGAGAAACAGGTAATACAAGTGATAACACAGCAGAGGATGAGGGGAGAAACAGGTAATACAGGTGATAACACAGAGTCACACTCAGCCCAATTCTCCATGTGTTTGTTCTTTCTCTTCTGCTTCGCCACGATATGGCTGAGATATTGCCGATGTGGCGTTAAGCCATAATCGTTCATTCATTCTCTTCTGCTCTTGTAGTGTAGGGTGTACTAATGTGAATATATTTATCCAGGGGTGTACTAATGTGAGTATATTCCTCCATGGGAGTAGTAATGTATAGTCCCCCAGAGAGTAGTACTGTGAGTATATTCCTTCAGGGGAGTAGTAATGTGAGTATATTCCACCAGGGGAGTAGTAATGTGAGAATATTCCTCCAGGGAAGTAGTAATGTGAGTATATTCCTTCAGGGGAGTAGTAAGGTGAGTATATTCCACCAGGGGAGTAGTAAGGTGAGTATATTTCCCCAGAGAGTAGTAATGTGAGTATATTCCTTCAGAGGAGTAATAATGTGAATATATTCCTCCAGGAGAGTAGTAATGTGAGTATATTCCTCCAGGAGAGTAGTAATGTGAGTATATTTCTCCTGGATTGTACCAATGTACACGTATTACTCTTAGGGCATATTAAAAGGGATGTACTCTATTTAGAGTGTAGCAATATAAACATTCCTCACCTGGTCAGTGGAGGTACGATAATGTCATCCACCTGGTTCTGGTCCTCAGCAGCCAGACGCAACGCTAACTCTCGATCTCTATGCTCCTGCTCCAGAGCATACTGCCTATAAAAGTAAACAGGTGTACGTTAACGATTTCATATGAGCTAATCATCATGTTACCTGGCAATATTATATTTAGTGATATGAATTTGCTCAATAAGGAGCATCTGTCTCTGAGAAACTGCATTTTCATCCAGCATAATTTTAAAAAATTCTTTTTTTATTTGTTAAAATTTGTCAGTGTTGTATCATGACACAAGTTTGGCAGGAATAGCCTATCGGAAGGAAAAAGTTTCAGGTCCGTGTGTACGAGGTGTAACTCATACCATATGCCTATTACCATCACCCACATGATACAGAGGCATCCTATATTTTTCCATATCGTATGGTTTGTATTTGCATCCTCTGAAAAAATGGACGACTTTCAATGTTTACATTCAAACCGCCCTCTACCGGGAAAACCCCTGAACTAACATCGGAATTTGGCATGGTGTAACTACAACAACAGCAATCAAGTTGTGAAGAAAACACATTTAATATTTTCAATTCTAAAATACTAAGAAACGGCAAGCATACTCTACAAGGCCTAAGGGTAGGGACTGGGGCATTGTTTAACTTTAATTTCCAAAGAAAAACTGCATGTGGCCTATTTTGGGTTTCAGTAAAATATAGTTCACCGTCAAACTGCAGAGGTATGGGTTTATTTCATTTAAAGTTCTGTGTTCGGCGAAAATACGCTTGAATTATATGTATTCACATAGTACATGTAGTGATAATGGCAATCTGGTTATCATGGCAACCATGCAAATGGCCAAATTTGAGTCACTACACATCGTGACATCTATATCTAAGTATCTTCCAAGAATCCAAACTGAATACGGAAAACCACTATATTTGTATAAATAACTATATTTGTCATACATAAAGTCATATGTATGACACCATATACAGTGGAAATGGTGATCTGGTTAGCAAAGCAATCGCTGAAATGGACAAATGTATGTTGTGTCACATCATCACACCTGTATCCATGTATCCACCAAAAATTAAAACCATATGTGGAAAAGAATTTGAATTACAGCCCGGACATAAATACGGACGGAGACAGACACAAACGGATAAAAACGCCACACCATTATACGAATGCCATTACTGGCGGGTGTATAAAAAATATAAAGAGCCCTTGACATTGTGAAGGTGCAGTCAAGGATGAAGTTGTTAGATAACAACATCACATGCTAATGAAGTTGTTCTTACCTAGCCCTATCTTCCTCAGCTTCCTTGGCCAATTGAGCTTGTAGCTTTTCCTGGAATTCAACAAACAAAGAAGAAACAGGTAACCTTTGAGAACATGCATCACTCTACACAATCACCATGATAACAAAAAGTTTATTATGTTACAAATTTTAAACTGTAATATGTATAAATATAGATTTCAAACTCTTAACAATTAACAGAAGATCTCAGTTTCATTAAAAATTTTCGTTTGACTGTGACAGACAATGACCTGGTTGTGCAAATGGCTGCCAGGTTAGTAAAAACACCAACCACTGTACTGCTCCAGAGGAAGGCAAAGTTCAGTGTTTGAAATGGCGTCTACATTAGTGAATGTGTTCTACATATTTTGCCACATTTACATAGTTTTTCATGTGGCGTGTTGGATATTCAAGCAAACACAGCTTATTTCACCAAAACCATTTATGTACTTTCACACAATGTAGCCTTCAAGTCTTAAAATGATAAATTCACATTCAGAAAAGTATTTTTTTTTCACTTACGGCAGCTTTTCTGTCAGCCTCTTCTCTTGCCTTTCTCTCCTCTTCTTCCTTCTTTCTGCGGGCTTCCATTTCCATTTTCCTGGACATACCGGGAGCAAAATGTCATAAACACTATGCACATGCCAGCTCTATCTTCACTTCATTAAAACTTATCAGCATGTTCACATCACGCCGTGTCTACATCTCCTTATGCCATCTGTACATTGTGAACTAGATGATGTCATCCAGAGTCCAGATATCTGGCTGGTTAGTCATTGATAACTCAAGCTTAAAACCCAGCAGCACACAGTGTGGAGTTCATTTCAGTTTATGTCTACCCACTAATATAAACATGATCATACTAGAGTTGTGACAAGGCAAACCGCTGGGTTGTATGTTTGACAGCAGACACGCAGGTCGTAACTTCAACGATGAGTACTATTTCCAAGTACATGTAATTACCTCAACAAAACGCAGGCTATTATCTACAGAAAGATTTATGATAATTAATATCTGTGTTATATAAACTGTTGTGTGGATAAATATGTGTTAAAACACTGGGAGAGAGAGCCAGTGAGTGTTTATGATTATGTATGCCTGAATGCCTGACAAGATGACAGGCATGCCTCACAGTGAAGGGCAAGACTGCTGAAGCTTACTACCTTTAGAAAGTATTATCTGCATAGTCAGCTATCTTCTCAACTATTTACGCTAAAATAACGAGTGAACAAATAATGGATGAATTTACCCAACACATTGACTGAGACTGTTACTGTTACACATCTATTTCTTGTTACAAATTCTCAGTTTCTACGCTGATATTTGGCACTTACATGTTCTTTATGCTCTCATAAAGCAATAAAGAAACTTTCAACTGAAGGCCCTGAGAATTCTATGTGACTTGAAATTTTTGACTTATTTATTTGATTTGTGTTTTATGCCATACTCTATAATATTTTTCACTTATATAATGATGACCAGCATTATGGTAGGAGGAAACCACACAGAGCCCAGGGGAGGGAAACCCACAACAATCTGCAGATTGCAGGCTGACCTTTCCACATACGGATGGAGAGGAAGCCAGAATGAGCTGGACTTAAACTCACAAAGACCACATTGGTGAGAGGATCCTGGGTCACTACGCTGCACTCGTGCGCTAACCCACTGAGTCATGGAGATCCTTTTGGCCGTAAAGTTCTACTGTGGGGAACTTACCAATATCTCATTTGTTCATCTGAACATAGAAAATGATGCAGGAAACCCAGGAGAATAGATGGGAAGTATCTGACTTACAGCTTTCTTTGTTCCTCCTCTTCCCGCTTCTTCCTTTCCTCCTCCTCTTTCTTTTTCCTCTCTCTCTCCATTTCTTCCTGTAACCACAATGTGGTTTGTAACAATGTGCTAAGCAGAAATCAGTGTGCTTTGTAACAATGTGGTAACCAGAATATCATTTGTAACAGTGTGGTGATAAGAATGTGGTTTGTAATAACATGGTAACCAGAATGTGGTTTGTAAAAACGTGACCAGAATGTGGTTTGTAAGAATGTGGTAACTGTAATGTGATTTAGAAAAGACAGAACTTCTTCCATGATGTAATCCTCCTTGAGGCCCTTTGTTTCAGCAGGCCCTCTTGCTTTCATTTCCTCTCATCTCTCCCATGCTATAAGTGCAGAATATTGGGGATCTTTTTCATGACGGTCTAATTAATCCATCCACTTGGACGTAGCTGACCTACCCTATGTTACATATTGAGATCTGTGACTCTATCTCATCCATTAGCAGCCTATCATGACTACCAGTGTTGGAAAAGACCTCAATGATCTCAATTCATCACAAAATGGATCTGTTGATTCAATATCAGGAGACTCATGAACACCACATGCATTTTTTCATAAAAAATTAATAATTACAAAATAATGCATATTCTATCAGCTATGATGAAAGATGTAGCATTTCATACCTAAAAAAAAAAAAGTGATTTTTTCCTCAACCATTTATAGAAAACTAGTTTATTTTCTTTTGTACCTTTGTTTCACTTAAACAACACTTTGTCAATTTACTTTCATCAATGACGTAAATCAAAACAATTCAAAACAACATTATCTGGTAAATCTAACAACAACTCTTTAAGGCATGCTGGCCTGACCTGTATTTTACGCAGCCTCTCCTGCTCCTCAGCATTCTTCTGCTGCTCCAGTTTCTTCTTCAGCTGAGCCAGCTGGTTGTTCATGTTGGCGATAAGAGCGTTGTAGTTCTTGTCCATGTCTGCAAAACTCATGGGCTCGTTCTGAAAACAGGAGAAGGGAAAGGGCCAATGGATACATTGATGGTGCTCATATGGAAATGCTCAGTGACGTATGTAAAATGTGCTTTTCTCATGAAGTTCATGTCCTATGGTTAATTTTTTTTATCCTTTACTCAGCAATATTTAAATCCTTCCTTGGCTAAAAGGTTCAAGAATGGAGGCCATTGTGTCCAGTACCTTGTCTGGTTTTGACAAGGTACCTGACAAATCTCCTGAAGCAAACCCACAGCTGAAGCAGGGCATCAGCGAGCAACTTCAGCTGGCCAAGGGTCTCCTGTATGCAGAGAGAGTGACACCTTAAGCTCTGCTTACATGACAGCTTAAAACCTGAACGAACTCAACTCGACTGTTGCGTCGGGTTCTCCGGTCATGTGTATGCAAAAAACAACACGATCCTACTGGGGTTGCACATCAGCCATTGTATGGCAATCAATATTTAAGTCCTATGGCCATGAGCTAATGGGATGAACTGTGCACAACCAGTTGTATCTCATTTATGCTGAGTTTCACGCACCTCGGCCAGTTGGAGTGCACTTGGGGTGTATGGGTGAACCAGCAGAACCCCCCCCCCCCTCCAAAGAAGGTCTGATATAGGGTCGAACTGTTTCCTCAGAAATGAGAGGCTTAACGTCACTTGGGCAATATTTCAGCTGTACGGTGGTGTTTCACTGTTTCCGATTTCGCTGCCTATCTAGAAGTTGACATGTTGCAATTGTTAGTGATTTGGAGTACTTGGAGTGAGATATTTTATCCCAGAAGGTAGACATATATGGTTTTATAGACATATATAGTTTTAATATGTCCCTTACCAATCCTTCTTCCAGTTACAACTGATTAGGAATATCCTAATTCTTCTTATTTTTGGGACATTGGTCTGAAAATTATACACGGAATTGTAACAGGAATACAGAGTTTTTTCCTCACATGGCTAGTCTGTCCAATGAACAACATCTCCCTCATCTTTACTTTACCAAAAAACTAGGGGAGGAATGCAATATTATACTTTTAACAGCACTAATATCTGTCCCAAAAATTAAAAGAATTAGGGTAGTCACTAATAAATCCTGCTGATCCCCTGCTCTTTTGCAGCAGTCTTTGATGTGTAAAGTGATGTGGAATGATGCCATAAACAAAATATCATCCTTGGCATCCAAGAGTGATTCCCCTTACCCTGATCTTCTGTACCAGTCCCTCAATGGCATTCTCCAGGTCTTTCACCTGTTTCGTGGCTGACTCTTTCTCTTTCTTCAGCTGACTTACGATCTGTCCCATCAAGGTCAGTTGACCTTGCAGTGATTTCACCTTGCCAATCATCTTGTACCTGAGCAAGACAGTTACATAATAACAGAGTCAACTCAACATTAACAAATTTCAAGCATCAATGTACAAAATCACAAGTGTGATTAATTCAAGAGTTCTGAAGTCTTGAGCCTATAGAGAAAAGTGGTAAATGCAGCGTTTATTTTTTTGGATGTAGTTGTATTGTCTTATACACTAATGGACATCACTCCATCAAACATTTATATTTATTTATTTATTTGATTGCTGTTTTACGCCGTACTCAAGAATATTACACTTATAAGATGGCGGCTAGCATTATAGTGGGAGGAAACCAGACAGAGCCCCGGGGACAAAAATTTATAACTCTCAAGAATGGTAGAATTTTCTGTGCTTCACAGTACAAACAAAATCTAGCAAATACATAAATTTACTCTTCAACTCAGCTTAACTTTTGCAAGAACAGAGTGCTCCTTTACCAGCGAACACTTGAGATCCATCTAGCCGACAGAACTCATGTTCTTCAAAAAGCAATATACTAACCAGGTAATGATTTCAGATGTCAGAATAACCAAGTAACTGTTACACATAATATCAAGCAATTTGCATACAAAGTGATATACACTGAAGGACTTGCCTTGGTCTGTATTTCTTCACACAGAGGAACATGCGTAAGGCTTTCTGGATCTTCAGGGTCTGAGTAGCACGATATAGGATCTTGTTCTTCACTGGAAATGGGACAACCAATCAATGTGAACAAATCACAGTTACTTGATTTTAATATATATCTGATTGATGTTTAATACTGTAGGCACATTTCAATCATACGATGAGGAAACCCAGAGGAAACCAGGTACAACCAAAATGCACATGACTAAGTACCTGGATAATCTCTTGACTTATTAAAACCAGACTTTAACCCGTGACTCTTTTTTGAAGGGCTAGGAAACTTGGTGAAGAAGCTTGATTTACTACAAACTGTCACAAAGGTGTTTTATACTTTTTGTCTGAAGAGGATACAAGTAATGGCTATGAAGATCAACTGATTTAAAATTAAATTTAAAAGAACTCTTCAGCAATTTTTATAGTGTCTCATTCATAGGGTAACGGACGGCTTCATGTCCAGTTGTGATTTATTTATTTGTTTGATTGGTGTTTCGTGCTGTACTTAAAAATATTCCACTTATACAACGGTTACAAACATTACGTTGAGGGGGTAGCTGGAGGAAACCACAACCACTCGCAATTTGGTGGCAGACATTGTCTCATATGACTAGAGAGGAAAGCAGCATGAACTAAACATGAACTCAAAACAAACGCATTGGTCAGAGGCTCATGAGTCACTGAGCTGTGCTAGCACGCTAACCACTTGGCCACCGAGGTCCTGTCCAGCCATGATGATGACACAAAAGCAAAAGCCCGACTCACATTTGATGACAGAGAGAGTACAGTACTGGGCCTTCCTCCAGCGAGAGCAGATCAGCCAGGTCTTCACCTTCTTCACAAGCAGAGCCAAGTTCTCGGGGTCAGACTTCATGATCTGGTCAAACTCGGCAAACTTTCCAGGGCGGAAGAAAACCTTCGTCAACCCAAACTTGAAGTCCACTTCATTCAGACCCAAGGCTTTGAACAAGCACTGTAATACACAAAGAGCCAAGAACACAACTTGAACATCTGACAACTGTTCTTGTAATCATCAAAGTGGTTCTGTTCTAAACAGTTCTGTTCTATAGCCTTAACAAGTTCTTGCCACTCTCCATAATTCATCAATACTCTGAGGTACTTCTCAATAACTTATCATGAATGTCATTACACTAATTCCTCAAACTTTTTGCATCTGAAGGAGCAACTTTCAATGCAATTTATGCATCTTTTTATTTGACTGTTTGGGTTGACTAATTTCAGGTCTTCACAATAAGTATTTGTTAAGCAATCTACGCTAATGTTCTTGGAAAATGCTTTTATAAACACCTTGCAAAACATTCGAAAATGTTGAAAAATTACTATACCTTATTAAGTCCCTATAATGTATCAATAGTTTAAATAGCCTATCACTACTTACAACAAATTATTGCTAATGTTGACAACTGTCAACTAATTGCTAGCCTCCACATCTTATCTTAATAATTTCTTGCTAATCTCCATACCTTATCTTGATAATTTCTTGCTTGTCTCCACACCTTATCTTGATAATTTCTTGCTTGTCTCTACACCTTATCTTGATAATTTCTTGCTTGTCTCTACAACTATCCACAGTTCCATAAACAACAATCCTATGGAAACTCAGGAGTGTTTCACTATAGTCGGAATCAACTGGTGACCTTGACCTTGGTGATCATACCTTACAGAAGAGGCGGGGGTCCAGTCTGGACAGCTCTGGAGGCAGGTATTTCTTATACATGTTATAGAGGTCTGCAAATGGGGTTCTTGAAGGGTAGCCTTGCTGCATGAGGTCCAGAACAGAGCCCATACCTGGTCAAGAGAAAACAGTTGCAAACATAAAATTGTCCTAACCAAACAAAACTTTCTTGAAAACCTGTTGACTTGACAGTCTTGCACACTATATCATCAGGGGTCTTTAGAAGTCGACTGGACCAAGCGGTATTCGGTAGGTCGATTGAATAAAAAACTCATTACATGGTTATATTTATTCAATTTATGTTGTTTTAGGAAAGAAATATTCCAAATTTTACATAAATTCAATTTGAGCATCCCAAAAATCCCTGAGCTTGTTATGAGTTATCTCCCTTGTACGGTAATCTTCATGACCAACCGCGTTGACTTAGTCCACAAGGCATATTTGGGGCATTGGAGGGACGTGTAAAATCAAACATGACGAACAATAATCTTTAATGGTCTCTACCAATCCTCTCGAATAAACCTGACCTACTTCTATGGTTCCACATAGTTCTGTGTTTGACTTTAACTCCAGAGGTTTACTGCGGGTGCACACAATCTGGCCAGTTCCTTCCCCTTGACGCCATGTGGCGCTACTCATTTCAGCAACTTTCACTGCAAACAGCCTGCGCTCATTATTTGCAATTTTTGATTGTGTGAACTTTGATAGATGGCTTACAAGCGTAAAATAAATCAGGGCTCCATAGGGCTCACAGTGCTGCGCAGTTTTTCGATAGATGGCTTAGAGTGTATTTTTGCTGGACATGCAGCATTTGCATGTGTAAGTGACGAACATTTTTACCAACATTTTCAAGCCTTACAAAGCCCTGTGCCAATTACATGGGTATATGAGTTCTGATCCATGTTTTGCACTGTGAACTAGGCCAACAGATTGCTGACTTGTATGGAAGTTAGTCATGCTGCCATTATTGAATGCGGGTGAAACAACAACAACAACATGTACGAAGGAAACGGAAGGCCAAGTCAGCTTTTATAACCATAGCACAAAACATAACATTGGCAAAAACAAAATGAAGACACAAGTTAAGGTGCAATGAAAGAGAATGGCCAGGTAACCAGATAAATTATCAAAGGAAACCATTCATACATACTAGAGTAACCCACAGGAGGTCAGATTATTTCCTAGTTTGACCTCTGTGGCCAGCTGCTGTGTGGCTTTGTTGCCAGTCACAGTGGGCGTTCAGTGACAATCAGCCGGGCAGGAAGACAGCTAAATCCTCTAAACTTCTTGTCAAAACTTTTATGGGTACAAGGTTTTTTTCTGGAATTTATCTCATTAGTTATGGCTGCGCCACATACATCAATACAAATACGAAACATTTTCCAAAACCTACATTCGTTTGAAATGCACGTTTTCTTTTTTTCATGGCCAAAGGATTGCCTGCCAGACAGGACTTAAAACTGTCGCGATTCTGTGGTAAAGGTGATGGAACCAGTGACAATCCATCATCATTGATACCTAACTTAGAAGTGTACCTAATCTCTCTAAGTCTGTGGTCTCTTTATTTTAAGTTACTGGTAATTATAAAAATAAAATTCAGGGGTTAGAGTCTCTATATTTTCTGATTTACTGGCACAGATTTTCACAGTAAACTGAATGTGACCTGTAACTGCTCAATAAGGGTTTCAAGTTCCTTCAAATTGTCCACATAGCAGAAATGTCAAAGTTTTAAACTTTGTGTTGCTATGAACTGGAATGTTTATTTTCAGAAGTAATGATAACACTTCAAGAAAATTTAGATAGTTAAGAGAACATTCATCTGCATCCATTATTATTTTCATGTAAGATGTTTCATATTATTAGTTACCTATACTCTCTCTCAACTGTTTTCTGTTTGGGTGTTGTGTTAATTTGTATGTTGTTGTGTTTTTGTGCTTTTCCCCCCAACTTCTAAAGTTCATCGTTTTTTACATGCCATTTTACTGACTGAGAATTACAGCCACAATTTCCTTAGTCCATTTAGACATGAACACTGTATCATGATTAATGACTGAAGTATTGTTGAAAGAGACGTCAACACCGACTACATAGAGTTTTGGTCCAGATTATCTTAGTTGTAAGCTTCTAGGCAGGTCTCAACAATGTTCGTGTGTGGAAGCCTGAAGTAACGACAACTGCAATTCGCGCCTGTTATCAATTAGTAATGTCATACAGTTCGGAGACATGCTTGAGTTCATGTATGGGCACTTATAATTACTTCAGTTAATGACAAATGGCTAAGTATAAAAACATTCAATTTCCAATGAATGAAAAACTCAGTTTCCTCCTGAGAGTAGTGGTCGGTTGGTGGAAAAATGACTTCTATGAACCCCTGATCATACTTAATTTATGAGAACACAAAAAGCTGTGTGCAATGGATATTAAATCTGTGTTGCTGATCTGTACTGGTTTATTTATCTGATTCAGTTTCTACGTTGTACTCAAGAATATTGCACTTTTACAACAATGGACTGTGGACACAAACAAAACAAGTACACGAACAAAGCTTGTACACGATGAACAATCTGTCAACTCAAGACATTATGAAAGACTTGGTCAAGTTGTCATCAAAACGACATTTTACAAAGTAACATATTTTTTTTTCTTCTCCTTTTGGCCCGTGCCTTGAGGTAAATTCTGACAGCATACGTTACATGTGATAAACCTTACCAGCGCACTGGAGCTGGCTGAGAATTTGAGCTCCCTCAAAGCAGTGGTCCACCATCTTCAGGTTAGGCTTGATACACCGGATGAAACTGGTGCCCTAAAACACAATCACACAGTAACAGACATAAGCCTATGGACGTGCTTTGACCTTCTGACTAAGGACTATGATAGCAGATTTAAAGAGACAAGTTTTATTCACAGGGATCCTAAGTAATGACTATGACTAACTGCTTAACTTAGTTTGAAATAAACCAGTTCAATTTCACGCAGGCTTAGAATCTCTTTTGGGAATTAGCAAGCTGTAATTTTTAACACACTTAGTATCTGATAGTCTTGTTGTTATCTGCTGATACAGACAAAGACACAAGTTGGATCGTTTGAGCAGAATATCTTCTATGAAGGCTTATTATGAAACACACCAATTTTATGGCTAAAATTTGGAATAGCTTGGGACATAAACTCACAGTGCTGCGCAGTTTTTCCATGAGCTGTGAGAGTTGCTTCCTGAACTTGCTGCCGACACTGATGAAGTTCAATTTGCCTGATGCGGCCTTGGTGTCGGCAAACATCTTCTGTAGGAGATCACTCTTGCTATCAGAGATGAGGAACTGGAGAGAGGCGTGCAGGGCATCGTTGTTCTTCTCAATAAACTGACTCTGGGGAATCACGAGGTTTAAATAGTAGAATTAGCATCTGGTGAAATTGAATGTTTACGGTGATGATCTGGAATTTCACAGATTAAGTTGCCAGCAAATTGAGAAATTTTGTCAGTATACAATGTTGCTCTTGATGCACATGTATTCTGAGCTACCTTGAAGAAAATCAAAGTTAATTCATTTTAAACCGTTGTTAAATAGGCTGCCTCAAACACCATTCACATTACAAGAAGATAAAAATTTGCTTACAGTCGTGTAACAGACAGCACCGGCAAAATGTCTGATAAGAAACCCGCCATCGTCTGTTAAATCTCGGTGGGCTTTTAACTTGGACTTGCGGGGAATCTGAGAGCAAAGATATCAAATGTTGATTTCATTTCCATCAATGATGAAAATTATTAGACACCTTTATGGGATTCAATACAAAGTTAATTGCAGACACACAAAAAACAAATAATATGTAAGACTGCTTTACAAGGAGCACTTGTCGATACACACAATCAAACTACATTTTATCTTCAATGGCACAGATCTCAAATTCTGAAAATGTTGTGCTGGTAATACATTTGGCCCCAAAAGATCATCTGGCTAAAAGGCGAATGTACGTCATACACACACGTTCACTTACACTAAGCCTAAAGTGATCCTTGTTCCTGTGGTGGACTTCATGGGTGAAATGATCTGGCTTGGGGGTGGGCAGTTTGCTCTCCTCATCAAGTAGATCAAATATACCTGATCCTTTTCCCTCAATCAAATCTGGAAGCAATAACACAGGTGACATTATCACATCAGAGACAGAGACAGAGTGCAAGGAAGGATGGTCAGGTTGGAATCGTCAGTGTATTCAATTGAGGTTGTTAATACCTTGATTTGAACCAAAAATGTGAAAAACAAAGAAAAGATTCCACTTGTAAAAATTTAGAGCATATTAACCTGGTCAGATGTTAATGGTTAATTTAATTACAATTGCTTTATAAGCTTCTAAAATTAAATGCAGAAGACCTTTCCATCAAAAGCCACAAACGTTCAGTCAGTAGTGACACTTGTTTTCACAACTGTTATCGCTGACTTACCAATACAGTCCTGGTTGTCTGTGTAGGAAATTTTCTTCACATTCAATCCCTCTTTGTCATAAAGAATTTGTTCCTGAAATACAAAGAAGGAAGGTCCTCAGTCTCTTAATATGGTCATATGGGGTTTGGTGTGCTCTTTGAGTCAGTCTTATCTTGTGCACAGGCTAACTCTGATCTTGTGGTGTCACAAGTTTGTCAATCTTGCCAACACATCTTCAAGTTAGGAACCTTGGCAATTCAATGACCCATTAAATTCATCTAAGTTAAACTTATCCTTGAAGAGGTTACAGAATAATTGCATCCATAAAAAATGTACAAAAAAAAAATCATGTGTGTAAATGAAAACTGAACAAAAGGTAACAACTGTTTTTCTGACCACTCACTTCTTTCAGGATTCTTTCATTGAAGAACTGCTGAAGTTTCTCATTACAGTAGTTGATACAAAACTGTTCAAAACTGTTCACCTGGAAATATTCTGCAATGAAACCATAAAATATGTTCTACTATGAAGTTTTTCATATACATGGAATAAAAGAGGAAGAATTGGAAATATTTCATATATGACTCTGAAAACTCTGAAGACACAGCACACACACCTAGAAGAGCTCACACACACCTAGAAGAGCTACATGTAGGCTCTTCTGAAACCAGATGTATGCTTTCAAAAATGGTCGTCAAAAATATGACGAGGTAAAAGCAAGGAATTTAGAGAATTCTAGTGGGGTATAACAGCCAATAGTTGGTTTAGAAATGAGAGGAGCTTACAAGATAACTGTGTTTCACAACGAACATGGTCCAATTTTTGGAAATGTCCCTAAATGTATGCCCTTATTTTGTCTTTGTTAAGACATACTACATGAATACCAGAGGTGAATGCCAGAAACTAATTTTCAGCAGAGCTGATCAAGACTTACCAAATCCGGCAATGTCAAGGATACCGATGTAGTTGACGGAGGATTTGAATGGAATAGACTTGTTGACTCTGTCCACAATGTAGTCAAAGATTTTCCCGTAGACCGCCTTCGCTAGAGCATCTCTGGCACTGGATGCTTCATACACCTTCAAGGGTACTCTGAGAAAAACATAGGCCACTGTTCACTTCATTGGTGAGTGTTTACTTCTTTGTTTGATTGGTGTTTTAAGCTGTTCTTTACAATATTTCACTTATATGATGTCGTCCAGAATTATTGTGGGAGGAAATCAAGCAGAGCCCAGGGGAATCCCATGACCATCCAGAGTCAGCTGGTGGACCTTAACAATTACATCCAGAGAGGATATTCCTGAGTGAGCCAGGCGAGACAGATGGTGAAATTAAATCTGACCAAATACGGCAATTATTGTCATTATGGTTTCTTCACAAGTTTTGAAATTCTGATAATTCAATGTCATCACAGACAGAACTATTCTGGTCAGGCTAACCAATCTTTGACATCAACAAGCAATAAAAACGAAAACAACGGGAAAACTTTCCTGCCCTAAGTTTCAGCTTAAAGCTGAATGATTATGTCTTCCTTCCACCTTGGCAAAGATGCAGTCATATTTTGGCCAACAAAGCCGCAAAGTATATCATTAACAATGATGATTTGTGACTTGTAGTACTTACTTGTAGCAAGCAAACATTTTATCCAGTTTGGAACCAAACATCAAGTTACTAGACACGTACATGACAGGTTGAAATTATTTCCACAGGTGTGTGTGTGTGTGTGTTATTGCCTTACTTGATGACTGTTCCCTTGTGCCCTCCCTTAGTGGCCTGCATGACACGGCTGATCAGGGCTTCTCTCAGCTCCTCCTTGTCCACTGACAGCAGGGTAGCGGTGATGGATAGAGATGCCTCTGCTGTGCCCTTCACCTTACAGCCACCTGCAACCAGCAACCAACAGAAGTTTGCTGTCATGAGCATGTGCTATACCAGTCGGAAAAACAACTGTGACAAGCCTCATTCAGTGGATACTGATTGCACTTGGGCCCCTTGTTAAACGAATGGCCCATGTTAAGGGATTCACGATCAAAACTTCGACCAACTAACAGATGGACAGAGTGGCTTATAGAGCTGCTCGTCACAGGTAATAATGGAGTCTTGCACAGAAAAAACTTGTTAACATACAGAACTAAAACAGCACCATCGACACTGAATATCAAAAGCTTTTTAACTAAAATAGTGATCAATATATGTCTCAAATATTTGATTGGAGAGAGTTGACCAGATGGACAGACGGACACAACAACAGACGCATGTACTGAAGATAAGATTCTGAATTCAGACTCAGGTGTTAAAAATGATATGTACATGTAAATATGGTGCCACAAATGGATGCCCTAGTTCCACAATCTTCTATTATATTTTTACTTGAAATCTATAAATTTTACTTCCTAAAATATATTCACAGGAATGCAAAACTGTATTAAGATCCTTTATAACACAGAAATGTAAGCAAAAACTTTAAAAACAAAAATGAACACACCAGAGTCAAATGCAGCAATGTAGCATACCAAAAACGATTCACAAAAACCAGAAAATTATCCTTAACAATCAACCACTCAAACAAAGTCAGGGAAATATTCACAAGCATATGTCAGCAAACCAGTATGGTAATGCTGGATAAACAGTCTGAAAAGTTGAAAAGTTCTGCTCTGTGGATCAATTATTTCTTTCAAAGTTCTACAGAGACAAAAATCCCTGCTTTGAAATGTGCTTTTGTGATGACCAATCAGATAGAAACAGTAATAATGTTTCATTTTACCCCTTTTATTTATTTTATTATTTCAATCCCTTCAAATACATTTAAGTTTCATTTGTGAAATAAAAAGGCTGTGAAATTAAATGTAGCATGGATAAAAAATTAATGCAATTCCTGCCTCATCCCCCTCCTGGCTGATAAGCTCTACTGCTTCTTGAAATCCAACCCAAAGATTACTGTAACAGCAAATTTTCATATAAACATTATTGTAATAGCCTTAATAAGTTTTGTTAGTTTAACAGGTACATCAAAAACAGGAAAACCTTCAACTTTCTACATAGTTCTATTCCAAACTGCAGTTCTGAACTTCATTTTCATTAGTGCTGGCCATTTAAAATTATGATTACATACATAACGGTCTAGTGTTTACATGTATACGGATACAGATTTATATGACTGGTGTTTTACGCTGTACTCAAGAATATTCTACTACGGTGGCCAGCATTATGGTGTGAGGAAACCGGGCAGAGCCCTAGGGAAACCCATGACCATCCCAAGCTTGCTGGCACACCGTCTCATGTTTGACTGGAGAGGAAATATACACATGGATAGATTACACATAACTACAGATGTGCCATGTTACGCTGGCACACTGGCACCTTACAGGTACGAGCCTGCACCCACCTTTAGAGTCCTCATGGTTCTCCTCAAAGGAGATGTTGCCCATGTGGAGGACAGCAGCCACCAGGGTGTAGACGGCCATTTTTTCCGGGTCAGTCATGCCCATTTTAGTCATCGCTTCATGCATGACGCGGAAATCTTTTACATCATCGAGAATAGGGTCATGCAGGCTGCCACTCTTCAGGTACTACAGAGACCGGCAAAAGAACATTATGCAGTCAAACTCATGCAACACCAAACAAGTCAAACCAAACAATAAATAAATAAATGAATAAATTCCATAATTCAACACAGCCAACAGATGCACTTTCTTATTTATCAAAGAACAGCATTCATAAAATTAAAGAAACAATTAAAAGACACAGTGTAGTATATTTTGCTGCAGCATTGCTTCCCACCACAAAACAATTGTGCCGCATTCAACTAAAGCTTTGCTAGAAAATCTAATTTGCATGCACATAAAACCATTCAACCATTTATTATATAAGATGTTTTACTTTCAATCTGAGAACATTTTTGCGTTTCCTGTGAATCATTTATGCTTCCTTCCAGAATACATGTATTTATCTATTATACTATTTATACGTTTCAATAACTAACATAACAAAAAAATATGCATAATGTATTGCTAAAATAAGACATTAACATGCAAAAAGTTATGGTTCCTCTTACATTCACGATGATAATCTATACAAAGAAAATGCTGGTTTCTAAAAATCTTTGAAAGGGGACGAGAGAGAACCAAACATCTATAACATGGTTGACCAACTCAGTAAATCATCCAATAGAAAAGTTCAAATGAATGTCGAGTATTTCAACGGTGTTCAGACCTTACCTGCTGACTTTTTCTCTTGGCATCGAGATTCTTTTCTGATTCACGGCCACAGAAATACTGTGTGTTGCCTCTTGCCAAATACTACACAACACAATGTAAACACAGACATATAGCTCAACATTAGCATGCAACAGCAACAACAATACAGTAACATATGACTTCAGGCTTGGGCCGGCAGCTTCGTAGCTAAGGTAACACCATCACCATGACAACCTGAAAGGCAATCGCAACTGAAATCTACTGACATAACTGAGTGGCAACAGCCAATGCTACCTGCAGCAGCCAATGACAGTGTACCTTATTTTTTATATTTTAACTACAAATAATATTTTACAAGAGTGTATATCAAGGTCATAAATTGTACCCAATTCAGGGTCTAATTGTAAATAGTCTGAGGTACAAATGTTCATGTAGAGGGTAGATATAAGGGCAGAAATTTTATAGTGTGTCCTTGTTACAATACTTTCATTCTTGAAAGTGTTAAATTTTGAACATAAATTGGGAAATTCCTCTGGTGAAATAGTCCAAAACCAATCATTTATTTGGAATCAGAAATAATATTCTGTTATTATAAAATTATCTACTCATTGTACTTCGGTAGCTGTATGAACTCCACACAAAATTTTCCATGGATATAATTATTTCTGGGTGTGCTGATAGCTTTTCATGTGCAAAAGTCTCTACAGCAATCATCAAGCTTGGCAACTCTAGTCTCCTGCTACAGCATTGCTTGGCCTTAATCGCACAAAACTGGCATGGCTTCCATAGATATTGGACAAAGAATACTAAATCACACCTTGATAGATATGCACAGAACAACAAAGATTCCTTACTCTTTCAAACAACAGGTACAGGAATAGAGAGGATTTCATACGTAACACC
This sequence comes from Acanthopleura granulata, assembly GCA_016165875.1. NCBI lineage: Eukaryota > Metazoa > Mollusca > Polyplacophora > Chitonida > Chitonidae > Acanthopleura > Acanthopleura granulata. The sequence goes on from JABBOT010000003.1 coordinate 26,003,846, forward strand.
AGCAGACTACTTTTGTCTCAAAGAAAAAATACATACCAATGGTGATAAACATGTACTTTTACAGTAATCACAAGAAATAAGTTTCCATACAAGAGAAATACCACATAACTGTATCAATATGCACAATACTTGACAACCACAAATTCACTGGCGATGTTGATTTCATGCCAGGGCTGTTTGACTTACAGAAACCTGAGCTATACACAGTAAGATGACAACATATTCAATAGAGATATTCAACATCAGCATTCAACAACATGACACCTGGAGAGAACAGAGAACGGAGGGCTCCACCCACATTTAACAACTTGGTCCATGACTAAAATCTGTTTTTCAGCACTATGATGTGGGTAACTTTTTTTGTTACAAAACAATTAAAAGATACCACCACACAGGAGCATTCAGATAGCGATTTACATTGGACACAGTTGTTACAGGTAGGTAGAGTGATTATCTGTTGGAAGAAAACTGGGTTCAAGAGTCAGGTGATGAAAACAGATGAGAGGACGTACGTGGAACTGATCTGGCGCCCCCAGCTTCAGCGCCTGTTTCATGTCCTCTGGGGCACCCGCACACAGACGGTAAAACACGTGGTAGTTCCTCTCCTGGGGGCTCTGGACGCAAATACGAGACTTTTCCAGCAGGTAGTGGGAGATAAATCCACCTGCCACAAGGCTCTGAAATACACAGGGAACACAGTCAAATAGAGTTTGTGTGTGGGTAGGGGTGGGGAGGGGGGATTGTGGATAGATAACAATCAAATCTAGTGTGTGTGAGCAAATGGTTGGTTGTGCGACTAGGATTTTACATTGCTTTCTGCAATAATTCCATCATATCAACCTCCTTGTAGCAGGTTGGAGCCAACGCCAACGTAATTATAATGTTGCTTCACTGGAATGCCATGACAAAGACACCAGATATGATGCCCTACTCAGGGCACTGGGCTGACAAGTACTTGGCCTATTCCTCATATGCAAAGGACCAAGAAAAGTATCACCAGCAGTAACTGATTTTTGACTATTGCTCAAACTTGCTGAGCGTTTGATGCATCAGGGTTAAGGCTGGGACTTGTTTTTATGATTTAATTAGGCATACTCAACTTGTTTATGACTTAGTCGGGAGCAACGTTGAACAAATGTATTTGTCAAACCTTAAGACTTGAACCATCTTCGAAGTAGACTTTCAATATATACTTGAAATAGTAGTTACTTTTATCAAATTGAACATCATTCCTTTGAATTACACATTGGAAATGTTTGTGTTAACTCACCTTCTGATCAAAATGGATTTCCACAAATTTTCCAAAACGACTGCTGTTGTTGTTGCGCACAGTTTTGGCATTACCAAAGGCTTCTAGCAAAGGGTTGGCTGAAAACATGAATTACAGATAATTTAAACAAAGTGAATGAGTGATTACGGTTTAACGCCACATCAGCAATACTGCAACCACACCATTGCTAGACATGGGTTCTAACAACTCCGCTACTATGAGACTTTTTGGCTGGAATGATTACCATCAAGCTCAAGAATTTTCACTTATAGAAAGGTTTACTGGTTTATGGTTGGAGGAAACTGGAGAAAAGGGAGAATTTAAGCACTGACCTTTGCTTGGTATCTGACAAACCTAATGACTGTAATAAAGCTGAAGCCAAACAGCAAAAGTCGGATTTGAACCCGAGACCTCTCTGGCCAAGGGCCTGACAGTCGCAGCAAGCCAGTGCTTTGAGCATCTCTGCCGGTGAAGCACCTGCAACCTGACTGACATAAATGTACAACAATCTCTTCCTGCCATACTACAGTAGCTGTATATACGTCTACATATCTACTCACATTCCACGATCCTCTGTTCTATTGGCCCAGCGTGGGAGCCACGGGCCTCTGTCAGGAATTTGAGGATGTATTTGGTGGACTCAGTCTTGCCAGCACCGGACTCTCCACTGACTATGATGGACTGACTCTCCTTCACACGTCTCATGTCCCGGAAAGACTTGTCAGCTGTGATCGAAACAAAAGTGCTAGTAAGAACTAACATTCAATGCTGAAATGGTTTCTTGATTTCTACTTGTAATGAAGCCAAAAACTGTAAGATCATGTCTATGATTGACAGACTAATGATCTACTTCATGAGTTCTCCAACAAGGAAGGTAAATCTTGTAATCAACGAATGGGAAGAAATTTATGTTTTTACTTTTTATCTGATTGTTGCCTAATTATCATTGAACTTAAAAAAATTTCACAAAACACCTTACAAATGAAAAACACACACACACTAATACATCAATAATCACATAGATTTGTCATTTGACAGAGAAAACATTTTATCAATCCTACATGCCACATTTGGTGGAAATAAGAAAGAAATCTAACAACTGTAGAGCAAAAGTTTTAAAAAATTATAGTGGCAACCAGCAGTATCACTTTCTACTGACACCTTGGTCTTCACTGAACTATGATCTCAAAGACACCAGTTGAGGAAGGAGTGCTACATATACTGAAATGACAACAGAAATCTCATTTTGTCAACTCCACATTAGGTGCAATATTACAGTGTTGTTGGATGTTTGTTTGTTTGGGTGGGAACTGTATTCCAAAATAATGATACTACCTCAACATCCTACTTCTCTTGGGTTACATAATAAGCCAAATCCAGTAAACAGGTAAGGAGAGCTGAATGATTAGAGATGTTTTGGGGGTTGAAGGCATGAGTAGTGCCTCTGAATAAGAAATATGGCCAATATCATAGGTTGGAAAGTCAAATTAAAACAAAATACAAACCAATAGCAAAGACGTGGGGTGGCATGGTGCCCAGTGACTTCCCCTCATACTTCTTGATGGTCTCTGAGGAATACAGCTCAGGGATCTCAAAGTAAGGGTTAAGGGCTATCAGGATATTGGCAACATAGGTCTGCAAGAAAAAGAGCACAGAACTGAAAAGGTGAGAAACAAAACACAACCACAACACTACGGAATCTTGACATATGCTCACTGATTATTTGGCATTTTTAATTCAGTAAGTTGTCAAAATGATCAAGTACCTGTAGATTAAAGACACAAATTATGGACATGTATTCTTAACATGTGTTGTGCAAATAATGTGGTTGTCATACATGTATCTCAGTCACTGTGACAATAAATGAGGTAATCACTTGTACAGATGTAAGGTACATGCAGTTCTGGATACATCATGGCTTATGAGTCTGGGATATAGATCTGGCCTGATAACATAAAGAAATCATAGAACAGGTCAGCTGTAACTGTCATGGCATTGCATCTGTTTGACATGCATTCCATGTTAGTAACCAATTAACTTATCCTACAATTGCTTTGTTACACTGGAACACTGTCATGGTTTTTTAAGAGCATTATCTCATTAGAACTAGTAGAGTGCACATACATTAACATGCATACTGGTTTTGCCTTATATGTCTTTTTGGGTCACAACATGTGACTGTCGTTTCTCCTGGCCTCGGTTTTGTGATATTTATGTCGTCAGACTGAAGACATCAAATAACTTTGTAACTAAATTACAAGGGTATGAGAATTCAGGTTGTCATTCTGCTCTAAATCAAAAGCTCAACTGTATATACAGTTTCATGTCGGTTAAGCTCGACAAGGACCTCTTTCATAATCGTTCAATTGACTATTGGTCACATGGTAATAGTGCTACGAGAGAGATGCGTCTTGTAGGAAATACTGACAATATATTCCAGTGACAGTGTCCGGTGAAAGGCTCTTGAAATTTACTGTATTTTAAACAGAACAGCTTCTGTAACATTTAGCCGACACTGCCTTTCCCTTCTCACAGTGTATATGACGGTTTGTAGATGTCACAGTATATGCCAGTTTGTAGCAGATCTCACAGTCATGACAGAGAATATGACAGTTTGCAGCAGATCTGATGTTCTTCTGCCTTATTACGCAAGCACAAGCAAGATCTCACAAGGGAGGTAATGGCAGGTTCAGCTTTCTGAAGGTATGTAAGTTGGAACTGCTGTGTCACGATCAGGTATAAAAGTGAATACCCCTGCATCACGCTCCTCAAATGACAGACACATTTACCATGTGACAACATATAATCCCCATGTGCTTGATCTTATCTCTCCACTGAGACATGTTAGCATGACCAATTTTTGTGGTATCACACAGAACTATTGTGTTCTTCTGCTTTTATTCTATGTTATCTGAAGACCACAGACAGCATAGTCTGTCAGTGCTGGACTCCCTTTACCAAGTGGCTATACAGACAACTAAATCTCCCTTAAGCTCAGTCAAAGAAATTTTTTTACAGCCTTCCTTGCAATTTTAAGAGACTGGCGAAATTCACAGCGTGCTCAGTTGTCACTCTGAGTATGCTACAACGGATATCCAATGGGCATCCAAAAATATTCTTTGTAAAATTCATAGGAAGCCCACATCATTCTCTGACCTTGACAGGGTACAGCAGGCCAGAACAAAAGATGCAAAATATACTTTCATATCAATTCCTTACCCATACATCAGTTTTACACCACGAAGACTTCACTGGGACTTGATATTTTGGCACTTGATAATGGCAAATTAACATACCAAAGTACTGAGTCTTAATGAAGTCTTCATTTTCCAGAGTTACACTTCTTGTGTATTTCGCAGAACTCATCAGTGACATTATACAGCTAGGACATACAAGTTTAGTACTGGTAATAGCCTTATCATGAAGCTGTAAGGGTTGTGTATCTTCCATGCAAGCTTCAAGTTTAAACATGTTACATATAAATGTTATTCTCCTTAGCAGTTCCAATAGGACATTGGTTATTTTTCTGTTCAAAACCGGATGAAAACCATACAGTAGTGGGAAAAAGAATTTATATGCGATATAGCGAGGAAATTCAAATAAGAACTGCTGGTCCATTAGCCTTTAAAACAGGTCTCTTTGTCATCTTTTTGCTGCCCAATATGTGTATTTGTTTTTCCTAGGAAGCAAATAAAATATAAAAATACACTGATTCAGAATCAATATTCAGCTTGACTTCTTTTTCGTTTCATTATGTGACAGAATGCAACCATGTTGAAACATTACAAAACTAAATATGAACATAACAACTAGTATAACTAAGTGTGTCTATTTTATCCATCACAGCCTGGCATGTAACCAAAGCACATGTAACCTGGACACATACAACTGGTAAGATCCACATTCATGATCACAGATAATCTGACAATGTCATTGTGTTTTTATCATACATGTCAGAGCCAGACACCCATTATGTAATTATGGTGCCAGATGTATAATTTTAATGACCAACTTACTCATTTCTATCAAATTCAAAGTTCTACTGATAATGGCACAGTGTTTTGACGTTGAATTGGGAGGTGGGATAATATCCCTGGAAAGTTCTACTGATAATGGCACAGTGTTTTGACGTTGAATTGGGAGGTGGGATAATATCCCTGGAAAGTTCTACTGATAATGGAACAGTGTTTTGACGTTGAATTGGGAGGTGGGATAATATCCCTGGAAAGTTCTACTGATAATGGAACAGTGTTTTGACGTTGAATTGGGAGGTGGGATAATATCCCTGGAAAGTTCTACTGATAATGGAACAGTGTTCTGACGTTGAATTGGGAGGTGGGATAATATCCCTGGAAAGTTCTACTGATAATGGAACAGTGTTTTGACACTGAATTGGGAGGTGGGATAATATTCCTGGAAAGTTCTACTGATAATGGAACAGTGTTTTGACGTTGAATTGGGAGGTGGGATAATATCCCTGGAAAGTTCTACTGATAATGGAACAGTGTTTTGACGTTGAATTGGGAGGTGGGATAATATCCCTGGAAAGTTCTACTGATAATGGAACAGTGTTTTGACATTGAATTGGGAGGTGGGATAATATCCTTGGAAAAAAGATTAAGCACCATAGGGAGTGTATTACTAAGTTCAATGCCTATAAATAAATGCAACAGTTATGATCTGGTTATCAAATTACCTTGTCAGGAATTTCCAAATCAAACATGAATAAATTACATGTAAATCCCCTATTAATGATGCCATCGTACTGTACAGACATGTACATATTCTAGTTTACACCAACCATACACCTGTTGATCATGCTGTCACTGTGACTATTTAAGCGACTCATCTGTTTGGCTTATCTGACGATGTATGTGTCCTTTGGTAGTCAGATCAACCACCATGGCAACATCATTAATCACCATGACAACCGTCTGTCACCTGACAGTATTGTTGAAATGACAACAAAGAGGGGGAGGAAGGTCAGAGTGAACTTACATAGATATTGTTTTTCATGTAACGTATCCTCACGTTGTTGAGCAGGGTTCCTTCATTCAAGTACATCAGTGCACCTGTAACAGTAAGACATAGAGTTCACTGAAAGGTCCATCAAATACTCACTGATAATATGGAATATCATACCCAAAAGGTATGGCTTGCTTTGATTTGCATCACCCATTTAATGCTGATCTAGCCAGCTGTACATACTGCTGTCCTTTCCAAAAGTATGCCCACTGGTACAGTGTTCTCAACATAATACATAATGTACAGGTAATACATGACAAACATCTTTCTAATACACTTTCTGTGCTCTTCTTTGAGCTTATCTTTCGCACTGTGGCAAAAGTTAAGGACACATATGTGCAGAAATGCAAGCTTAATATGCAGTCTCAAGCAGGCATGTCTTGGATCGACCACACCCATAATTACTAGAATGCTGTTGCTATGGCAACCGTTCCAACATGTAAGGGATTCTGTAACATACTGCAAACACTGTGGAAATTATCTGTATATGTTCTTGCAGCATATTCCATAATCTTGAGAATGATTTCGTTTGGAATTCTGCTACCACTACACAAAAAATGACACCATGGAAAAAAGAATAATCTTAAATAAGAATACATATGCGCAGTGTGATTAATTCCACTGTAGAATGTTTGAGATACACTGCATGGATTTGTTCTTAAAGCTTTTTCCAGCACACACTGTCAACAGAATAAATAAATAAAATAACGATTAGCCAAGTTTCTTGAATGCAACTGTTATATGTCATGTCTTTTTCCCAAATCACACAGTGTTCATTTCATTTTTCTAAAAAGCTGATGAAATTAATATGTGGCATCAAACAATGTGAATGCAAGCACTAAGACAAAAAAAAAAAAAAAATAGTAAATAAACCTATCAGGTTTTACAATTTCTGCTGTATGCGCCCTGGGTTTACCAGGCCCTATTCTTGCTATTTAATCATGTAGTGTTAGGGTGTGCAGTATTTGGGTAACCTCTTACACTGGCACCATCTTCTACAAACCCCTGCCAGATTTCCCCCAAAACAACCTGAAAGATGTCGTGTTTGTTCACTACAGCCCAGCTCAAATAAAACTTCTGAGTTTTGTGGAATGTCATCGGTGTCTCGTCGGAACTGCCCCCGTGCAGACTGCACACAAATCCCCGGGGTGAAGTGTAACAGGAATAATCGCTTGGCCTGTCACATGACTGGGATCGTACAAGACCTGAGCTTAGCGAAAGCATGCTTGGCACACAGTTCCCGGCAGTGCATGCATGTGCGGATGTGATACAAGAGCCACATCTAGGGGAGCCTGCTGTAACCCACTACACACCTGTGTGATAAGGTGATGGTGTGAGACATCATTGTGCAAGTCTCAAACTGACTGACAGATTGGTCTTAAAAGCAGCGCTCACGAATTTTTCACTATGGCCAGGATTATGGAGTAGAGCATTGACTCAAACAGCATGTTTAACAGTGCATGGGGACACTATTGTACAATAATGTTGTTACTTCAAAATAACTATAAAACCGAGTTAATTCACACTGAACAACATAACGATACACCAGGAGAGTGCGTAACTAAAAATTCAGGTTGATCAAAATGTGTACAATATGCACATGAAAAAGCAGTACTGTAAGCTTGAATCTGTCTTACCAGGCAGCAATAAAATGTCTTACCAGGCAGCAATAAAATGCCTTACCAGGCAGCAATAAAATGTCTTACCAGGCAGCAATAAAATGCCTTACCAGGCAGCAATAAAATGCCTTACCAGGCAGCAATAAAATGTCTTACCAGGCAGCAATAAATGTCTTACCAGGCAGCAATAAAATGTCTTAATATTAAAATCTAAGTTAAGATAAAATGGATACATCATAGGCCTTGCCACCAGGAGTTTAATCCAAAACTTACAGAAAATCAACCCTTGAAGTGACATGCATTGATATTTTTTTATACTGAATTGGCATCATTGTTTGCCCTGATCATTAAAAACTATACAAACCAAATCCACATTTTCTCTCCTATTTCTGATCATCATGTCAACAGATTGGACCACTGGGATGTATAAGAAGGAAGGTACCAATCCTTACTTTACCTGTGTACTAATATATTTTAAAGCTATGGTAAAAATCATGATGTCAAGCCTTAATTTCTTCTCAGGACAAGACAGGATTCTACTGTACTCTGTGCTACATATATAGAGTAAACTACCCCAAATTTCTTCCTTGACTTGGCAGAACATTTTGCCTCATTCTGAGGGTTAATCTCAGAAAGGTGTTTTGATATGTATTTTGAACTTGGAAGGAAAGATAATATCCTAGAGTAAGAAAGGCAAGTTTCAGTATGAAAAATAACATTTTATGACATTTACTCGCACTCTGTGGGGGGGGGGGGAGGGGATTTTAGGTCATTTACTGTACTGGGTAAACTGATTGCATCATAAATTTGTCCCCAGAAATCAAAATATTGGTTGAAGGTGTAACAGGTTCTGACACAATAGCCTTCATGGCGGAGTCCTGCCCGTCACAAGGACAGTGAAGCTAGTCCACAGTCCCAGATTATCACAAACTCCAATTCAGTATAACTGCAGGATATGAATAAATTATGTGCACAATAAAACAAGGTAAACCCCACTGATTTCATTTCCTGGTGCACTGCACTGCTCAGGCAGCCCGCGGCAGGTAACTCGGGGGTAGCCTGCCTTGACCTGTCTGCTTTTAAGCAATCTATACATTGACACATATTTATAAACCCTCCAAATATTTGACATACAGACAGATGCAGGATTTTTTGTTCTTGGCATCTTACCTTCCCATATAAGGAGATACGCATCTGTAGAACATCAGCTGCCTGAGTTCGTCAACAAATATATATCCCCCCTACCCCATTTCCCTTGCAGGAAGGAGTTTTACGAGTCACTAACACACCTATTAGTTTTTTTTACAAAAGCAATCATGATACAAAAAAATATCCTTACTTAGTACAGAGTAGTGTACCTGTCCAGGTGTACAGAATACTAAGTCATGTCAATGTTTGAGGGCATGTTTGGTTCGTTCACTGCACCTTTGACAGTTTAAAATAATTCTTACCCAAAGGGTATTAAGGCTGGGATGAGTTCAAGGAAGTATAACAAACCTAGTTCATGTAGGCCTACAATGTGTCTCACAATGTGTATAGTCATTCACAAGTGATTGTTCTACTTACGCCAATATACTGTAAAGAAAGCGTGGTAGGATATATGTAAGGCAACTTCACGGTTTGATTTTTCTATTGGAAGGGCCACTGCACGATATCTGTGTTTATGTGTATTACTGTGATACGAAAGTCACGTGCTGGCCTTTTGGTTGTTACGATACAAAACTGTCACGCAAGTTTTTGACCTTGTCACCCCCCACGAAGTCGATTATGCCATTGTTTTGAAGAAATTTGTTTGACAATTATTTCATGTTTTTTGAGGCACTCACAGCTGACCGTACCATAAGTTACTAAGCCTTTTAACCTGGAATGTAGTTGTAACACAGGCACAGTTGTCATTGGGTGGTATGAAAGTAATATTTTTATAAAATTCAATGAGAGACAGCGAAGTGTTTGCTGTGTCACTGTAAACATTTTTTATAATTGCATGTATAAGGGTTAACTCCCATTGTGTAGTTCCTTGAGGTCATTATGTGCTGCTTATCCTGCTATTTTGTCTCAACTGGTGTTGTCTCATGACAATCGGCAGACGTGATGAATGCAATACTGAAGACTATATGATTTTATGTAATTATAAGTGATTTTCTTATATTGATGATAGAGATACACGGATGTGTACTGTAAGGGCTTGTAAGGCATACCAGTGATACCGTCACATCTTGAGTGCAAATTTTTATACTTTCCCTAGAGATGATCTCTACAGTCTGTGTGACCTAAGCGCGTTGTTCTGGGCACGTGGTGTGCTGGTGTGTGCAGTATCCTGGTTGTGTTAGCCTACCTGCCATGACAGACGGGGGTAAGATGTCGTGTGTAATTTCTTTAACATGTACACCTACCAAATGTACTAGCAATCTTCTAGAGAAACTGTGTAGTGTTACGATTTATTTTCCTTGTTAGCATTTTTTAAAAGCTTTACCTGTTTTTGTCCTTATATTTGCACTAATGTTTATAACATGACATTAGGGTAATGCCTCTGGTTCCTTACATCATATAGGGTGCAAAGCTCTGATATATAGTACTTCCTTGTTATACATGTAATTCTGCCAATAGTACAGATATGTGACAAATTACAGTAAAGGTAGGCAGCATTATGGCGTCACATGATGGTCATAATTAATGTTACGACCGGACAAATACTGCTATGTAGTAGTGATAGTGTGATTAACAGCAATCTGAGTGTAACGCATTTCTGTACTGTCAAAGTATACTGTTTTAGGATACATGACAATAGCTTGTGTACATGTGTGAAGGTGGTGTGTTACTGTGGAAGTATTCTTACCCAGATAAATAAGAAAGCGATGTACATGCATATGTAAATGGAATGTTGTATCACGAGTTCAAACGACACTGTATCGCTGTCACAGGTGTTGTCCTGTATCATCATATAACAACATAACAGACGAATCAGAATCCCAGTGGATGTGTTTGTGTCCATTGTATTCCCTACCCTCTTCACACAATTTTTGTTGATATGATTAATGTGACTGCTGTCTTATGCCCTGTGTTACGAAGGTTTCACTTATTCCACGTCGGTTAGGCATATTGGGGAAGCAAATCCAACAGAGCCCAGAGGAAATCAGGCAGTCTGGGGGATAAACCATCATCTTAATTCCAAGTACCAACAAATCTTGTTAACAATGGTAGCAATGGGGGCTGGATTTGAACAAGGATATGGTTCCAAAGTTGGAGTTATATTTGTTCTTCTATGTCCTAATAACTAAACCTACAACAAAATAATGGTAATTGTAACTCACAGTTGTCATCTACATCTTTGTCATATTCTTCAGCAGGGAACGTCCTATCATATATAGCATTTATTGTCTGCAAAAGAAGTAAAATTTTGATTATAAATATGCAGATAGCATTGGCAGTGATTCCAAACTGTAAAGCTACAGCTTATTGCCTGTGAGTCTTCGGACCATAACAGGTGATGATCAATGACATTAGGTTCAATGGCATCAGAATAAAACAGCAGAGTCAGGGTAAACCTAGACTGTAGACAAACCCATTAGTGCCAGACAACTCACTTAACATAAATTCATACAAAGCTGTGTCAAAGTACATGTATTTAGTGGCATTGCAAAGTATGATGTACAGATTTCATTCCCAATTGCTTGTTTGTTTGGTGCTTAAAATGCTTTCATTTATACCAGCACTATTTATATCATTTTGCAATTGTAAGGCTATCCTCATACTGCTGCCTCACTGTTTGATTTGCAGCCACCCGGCCATGAAACAGTATAATAATAGGGGGTAAGGCCATGCATCCTTAAAAATATGTTTGTTGACCGACCTTCCAAAAACGGGGCCCTATTTACACTTATCTTCATGAGAAGATGTTTGTTGATTTGGAGATTGCTTAGAGACAGGAATTTCCTTTTTGTAAAGAGGAAAGTTCATCAAATGATCATACAACTTAGACCACGAGAGAGTGAAACTGTTCATAATTCAAAGTGGAAAACTGCTAACTCACCGTTCCCGGGGCATCAAAAGGCTCCACAGTGATCATATTGGTGGATATGTCCACAATTCGCCCCAGTTTGAAGCCCTCCGTGGGATGGGGCACCCAGACCCGTTTACCCCCATCCATGATTGCCCTCTAGTCGATTACCTTCACCTGGTAAAACAGAACAAGATGATATTAGTGACAAGTCGGCATTTACACTTGATCACAATATGACATACATTCCTGAATAACAATGACACAATGAAATGAATGAAGTGTTTGCTGGCTATATCTTGCACTTGTAACAAAATCATCAGGAGTACAACAAAACCAAATAGCCTGTGGATGAAAATCCAGGAAACAGTTTTCATCTTTTATAAAAAAAAATTTATAATAAAAATTAATTATTAATAAAAAACCTGCTTCTGATGGAAGGAGGAAGTTTCATATTTTGGGTATATGTTTATCTATCATGACATAACGCCTTAGCTAAATTTCCCCCTTAAAAAGTGTGTTTACTCTTGTAGCATCTTTGTTCAACATTTTCACATTATGTAAACCTGGCCTCACAAAGCCTCAGGCTATAATCACTTCCTGAAATGTTAACTATCTTGTATCAAACAGATTCAGGAATCAAATATTTATTTATTTGCCTGGCACGACCTGTGTTTTATGCCGTGTTCATGGATACATGTACATCTCTTATAAGACAACAGAGAGCATTATGTTGGGAGGAAACGCGGCAGAGCCCAGGGAAAACCAATGGCCATCTGCAGGTTCACTACCTCGCACTGCCCACATACATGTAGCGTTAGCTGGACTTAATTTCACTTTGACCACATTTAACAGTGAGAGGCTCCAGTGCTGAGATAGTACCTCCTCAGCCACAGAGGTCCCCAGAACCAAATATTCACCTAGGGGTATCAAAGAAAGCCTACAAATGTGAGAATATATAATGCGAATTTATGGGCAGGGTCTCAGCTGAAAATCTACACACATCAGATACATCAGTGGGCATACTACTTTAGCATGCTCTCTCAATCCAAATGCTGTTGCGTCTACAAATATACAGCTACTGGTCGCATATACAGCTGACTTCTGATCAATAATCATTTACATGCACATGTAAATATAACATGATGCCAGAAAGCAAACTGGTGTATGGCTAAAAAGCCAGTTCATGATACAAGCATATTCTCTACCTTGAGTGACCTGTGACAGTAAGTTCGCCAGACCTGACGTTTGGTTCCATACATTGTCACAGTTACACAAACATGTATAGGGCCACTTACCCTTACTTGTCATTCATAAAAAAAATGGGTGAAAATTTGAGCTTGGTATTATTGCTGATCATTATCTAACTACTGTACATGTGATTTAAGCTGACCTGACTTGAACCACGTGTCAAATTAACAGGAATGAAAATCTCTCACTACCAACACAACTTACAACCAATGACCAACAGGCCTATCTGGTGTCCTAAACCTCAGGTTTATCACCCCAACTCAAACATCTGACGATGGAAAAATGAACTGGTGAACACAGGGGATTATGACATGGGTGAGATGTTTATTTCATACAAATCCCTGTCCATATTGACTATATAATCACAAGAAAAGATAAACATGCATGCAGTTATCCTGCTTACTAGAGCATGAGGTCAAACAAAACAGCGCCACAAAAAAAGTTAAAAAAAAAAAAAAAAAATCCAAATACACAAACTTTTTTGTGGATATCAGCCATAAGTGAAGCCTTAAATAAAGAGACAAATTACTGTACATAAAGACGTACAAGTAAATGCTGTACACAAGCAGACCAGCTACCATGATTGCAAAGGAAACTGTCCACAGGACACACAAAAACTTGGATTTGTGACAAATTTCAACTAGCTGTGATCATCTCTGAACCGCCTGTCATTTCATCTGTCTGCACTTTATAGTCTGCCCCCATCTACATGTGTTACACATACGGATTTATTACTCATAACTTCATCTATCTGCACTTTATAGTTTGCCACCATCTACATGTTTTACACATACGGATTTATTACTCATAACTTCATCTATCTGCACTTTACTGTTTGCCCCCATCTACATGTGTTACACATACGGATTTATTACTCATAACTTCATCTATCTGCACTTTACAGTTTGCCCCCATCTACATGTGTTACACATACGGATTTATTACTCATAACTTCATCTATCTGCACTTTACTGCCCCCATCTACATGTGTTACACATACGGATTTATTACTCATAACTTCATCTATCTGCACTGTTACACATGTGTTACACATACGGATTTATTACTCATAACTTCATCTATCTGCACTTTACAGTTTGCCCCCATGTACATGTGTTACACATACGGATTTATTACTCATAACTTCATCTATCTGCACTTTACAGTTTGCCCCCATCTACATGTGTTACACATACGGATTTATTACTCATAACTTCATCTAACTGCACTTTACTGTTTGCCACCATCTACATGTGTTACACATACGGATTTATTACTCATAACTTCATCTATCTGCACTTTCCTGTTTGCCACCATCTACATGTGTTACACATATGGATTTATTACTCATAACTTCATCTATCTGCACTTTACAGTCTGCCCCCATCTACATGTGTTACACATACGGATTTATTACTCATAACTTCATCTATCTGCACTTTACAGTTTGCCCCCATGTACATGTGTTACACATACGGATTTATTACTCATAACTTCATATATCTGCACTTTCCTGTTTGCCACCATCTACATGTGTTACACATATGGATTTATTACTCATAACTTCATCTATCTGCACTTTACAGTCTGCCCCCATCTACATGTGTTACACATACGGATTTATTACTCATAACTTCATCTATCTGCACTTTACAGTCTGCCCCCATCTACATGTGTTACACATACGGATTTATTACTCATAACTTCATCTATCTGCACTTTACAGTCTGCCCCCATCTACATGTGTTACACATACGGATTTATTACTCATAACTTCATCTATCTGCACTTTATAGTCTGCCCCCATCTACATGTGTTACACATACGGATTTATTACTCATAACTTCATCTATCTGCACTTTATAGTTTGCCCCCATCTACATGTGTTACACATACGGATTTATTACTCATAACTTCATCTATCTGCACCATACAGTTTGCCCCCATCTACATGTGTTACACATACGGATTTATTACTCATAACTTCATACAGTTTTCAAGAAGACCTATATGGGAAGTTGAAATCAGGAGAGTATGTGCTTGTTATCAGTAGTACACTATTCATGTATAACAATGCTCTCCACTCCTCCCCCGTGGTTTTTTTACCTTTCCCGATTCTTCCCCATTCGCCTGCTCAGTGCTTCTATACAGCCAGTTCCTGCCTTCATCAAGGAATAAACTACCATAACTACAGGTACATGTGCCTGGCCTACTCTTTCACACCTCACCACACCTTAGAAAATGCGGCACCTATCAAAAGCTGCAAAATACAGAAACATACAGATAATCCTCCCACCTGGCATGAGTATCAGGGGTCACTTTATTTTCTGTTGGAATTTCAAACAGATGCTTTCCTTTAAGATGCAGAAAAAATTATTGGACCACAAAACACAAAACATAATTAGCTCCTGATGTTCACGATATTATATTTTTCTGACTGGACGAATTTATTTTGGAAAAACAATCTGATCAGCCTAAATTAATGTACAGAAATAGGTTGATCATTTCACTCTGTACATTCACATGAGGCTGTAAACTTATTGTTGCTCATACCCCACTCGGTCTATCACAACAGCATTTATTCATAGTGTTCTTTGAAATATTTTACATCCACGATAGGGTTATAAACTGACTTAACTTCCCTCATTCCCAAATGTATGGACTCTATCCTTACTAACTTAAAAGGTTCTAGAAATTCAACTGAAGAGAGCATGCCGAGCTATCTTCTTTCTTCCTCTCTCATAAACATGACAGCAAGTTAATGTTGTACAACCAGGTACATCTCACAGAAAACGGTCGTTTAATAAACACTAGAAGACAATGATCAGCTATGAGTACTGTAGGTGAGAACAAAGGGAGTGCTAATTTGACACCTGTAGTTGTAACCATTCACCACACTTTGTGATCGTTCTGACCTTCAGATGAGCATGCAGGTGCCTTTGTCTTTCTAATGATGATAGAGTCAGAACATTTTCAGTGTTATAGTACGTACATCATGACTTCTATTCTTCATAAAGCAGATACTAAGTACAACAAGTGCATGTAGAATGTGTTTCAAATTTCAATCAAACAATAATTGTAACTGTACACACATATCAGTATGACACATCGCTCACAGCAATGGCCAACTGCTTGAGGACATGATACAAACTACTCACGTCAAACGATTTAGATATCAGCTATGTGTTTTGAACATTCATTTGCATAATTGCAACCTTATGTATCCATACATGAAGTTCTAATCATTACAGAATGTGTTTCCTGAACAGTAATGTTCTTTGAGAGTTCAAGGTCCTGCTTGTACAGAAGATAATGGGAGCCACATTATAAGTGTTCAAATGTCTACATGCAACGTATAACTGAACATTTAAAATTAGCAGGGATGAATGGATAAGCTCAATATTTCATTAGGTAAATTTTTGAATTTCCAAGCCTCTGAACCTGACACTCATACACATTGGGTTCTGTAAAATCACAGGAAGACTCATCCTGACTAAATATATGATGAGGTTATTATTAGTTCATTGTTAGAAGAAACACAACCTAAGCATTACCTCTTGGAGTAAAAAAATATTCTGTTCAAACTGGAGTCTACCTGCACATGTACATTCACTCTGATATATGCATAGTTCACAAAGCACCTCAGTAGCTAAAACTAGTGATAAGTATAAAAGAGAATAGAAAAAAACATTCTGGTCTGTATGCACACCTACATGTATTGTACACATCCGGTACTAATTCAATGTAGCTAACAGTAATTAGGAGATATATGTAATTACAGGTGAGCTCATTTACTCCATACAGGTGTATCAGAGCACATGAAGAACTGAAGTCCCTCTCATACTGACAAGAGAACACTACTGCATGATCTAATGTTCTTGACAGACAAGCAGTTAAAGTTGAATGAGTACAAACTAAATACGTGCACATACCTGTGTCTATAACCCAAGCTGATATTCCGGCCAGGTAGAAAAACCAGTTTGATCTCACCTGTCTGAGTTAGTATTAAGACCACAAGTAAGACTGCAGATATGGTGGATATTTCCTAATCGACAGCTGACTTCAGGAAGATCCCTAAGGTACATGTAGGTGGTGCGACACTATGACGAAAACCCATTTAGGGGGACAGTCTATAAATACCCCAACAACACCTAATTATGTAGGCCAGTGAGTCATCTCTTTATAGTTTACTGTACAGGTGTAACTGATTTCAACTCCGTGCAAAAGACAGGTACACAGCCTCAACACCCAATGCACGCCTGACATATACATATTGCTCCATCTGAATGGCAGAGACTGTTCCTTGTCAGCTGTGCACACATCGTCATTATTACAAAAAACAGTAGGAGAAAACATATAAATTTCCACCTTTTGCCCACTCCATGCCAAACCAATTACATCAATCTCCAGCTGTACTCTGCATCTCAATTTACAGTAGTGTGAATCACAATCACATATTTTAATACAGATTTTATCACAAATAAAAACATATATCACACAAAGCCTGTCAAACAGATATCATTAATTATATCCTTCACCGTCTTACACTAGGGTGACAGGTACACATATGCACGTATTATTCACAGATACATATCCTATTTGAATACGACATTGCCTTGCAAATGCTTTGTCAAAAGTTTAGATATTATCATCAACAATGTTAATCACGCTGATAAGAAATTTCTTGCAGCCCACTAAAGCTGAAGGTCATGGTTATGTTTGCTTTTAAAATATTTCCAGACACCTGCTCATATATTCACACAAAGCTTCAAATATTCAGTGCACTGGTTTCCACTAAAATGTTCCGTACATAAAAATAGCAGCCCTTCATTGACTCTTTTCATGTTCATTCTGTTTTATCAGAAATGAAATGCCATATTTTTTTTTTTCAAGACCGGGATACAGTGTGACATTTCCACACACAACGATGTCAATGTGACCTTAGAAAAACCAACTGAAGATCATCACGGGCTTTACTGTGGGGATAAAACTGCCACAGCTATGTCAGGATAGCCTTTGCATAAGGCACCTGTCTAAGATTTCCTCCAAGCAGACATTCAAGAGATATCAGTGCCTTATCCATACATTTCCGTGCATAAAAATATCAGTGCATCACTGATTTTGGGGGCAGTGGGTTGGGAGTGGTTGACAGGATACACCGTTATCCTTTGGTACCTGACCTCACAATACTCCATGCAAACTAGCCAGGACTAGCATCAAGCCTGCGGTCTAATCATACTTCATACCTCTGCATATCAATACTTTCTATATACCTAGGCAGTGTTAAACAACACAACACAAAATCAATTAAGTTATGAAAATGGAAAATTTGAGGAAAATGCCCTACAGGTAGGCAAGTTCTTCCGTTAAGTCAAGCCTAACAATACCTATACAGCACTGATACAAAAATGCCCTGAAACATCTTTTTTAAAATTTTAATTAAGTACCTGTACCTATCCGATCTACACACCTTTCAGATCTCACTACATATACGACACCAGAAACATGATCTAGAGTAAGGAATAATTCCTAACCTTTAAAGACATGCAGCCCTTCATTGACTATTTTCATGTTCACTCTGTTTTATCAGAAATGAAATGCCATTTTTTTTTTTTTCAAGATTAGACCAGGATACAGTGTGACCATGTCAGGTCCACCTGAACATGTCCACATATCTGGCACAGGTTAATCTGAACACACCTGGTTCTGGTCTACTGAATCAAAGCTACATATCCTGTCTGGATAACATGTCACACAGCCAGTGTGGGTACAAGGGCATAGGAAGCCTCAGGTGAAACCATTTACATGTACAAGTGTAATTAAAAAACAGAGAGCTACATGTATATCAAGAGAAAAAAAAGATAAACAATTAAAAAACCATTGTAAGCTACGTCTATGTATTTGTGCTTCTAGTACTGCCCTCAAATGTGTGCTGCATGCTGCTTACTGGTTCTTGCACTAACATTTGCTAAGCCCTAGTAAGATAACTCAATACTTCCCTAGGATTACCATGCACGTTGTGAATATAATGAATATTAAATCAACCCAGGTATGCTGCCAGTGTGGGATTGTATTGATAGCTTTCAACACTGGTAGGTCGGGCTAACTCCTCAAGTCTTAAATCAGCTATGAATAAGAGAAAACTTTCATCCCTGATCATAAACCAGATTGCACTTGAACTCAGTTCACCTGTAAAGGCATATAACTTAACAGAGGACAAGAAAAAAACCTGAATCTGTACATGTCATGCCCTTACACCAAGAGGTCAACATCTCCATATATGTCCTATATATATGTAGATAACAGATACATGTAAATTCCATAAATATTCATCCATGCATGAGGACCTTCCATGGAACCGATCAAGGCCAATTACATGTTTCAACATAAACCTTTTAACATCCTGGAAAATTTACCTTCATATAAATATAAGGAGAGAAAACACATTTGGCTACCTCACTTACTACAAATGCATCGTATCTCTAAAGCAAACCTCCCAGAAATTCCACTACCTGTCAGTAATGCAAATGTATAGTACAATCATAATTTTGCAAATCGCCTGAACGGACTCAGAGAGGATCAGAAAAGCATATCTCCACATACACAGATAGTGCTGGTTAATTGTTACAACCTTCCCACATAGGTAGGTTCAACGACTGGCTAACACCACCATGTCTACGTGTATCTTTAGAAACAAATTCTGAGACACACACACACAAAAAAAGCACACACACACAAAACACTTCACCTTTTCATCCTGAAATATTCTATCCTGGTTTCCCGCAGGCATACCAAATACACTGATGTTCAGTAGGTGGAAAGTACATAGAGCATAACAGCTTTTTGTTGTCAAAGGCCACGGGGCAAAACACCCATTCACACAAAGAGATGAGACGATAATCTTGCATAAGCAGGCAATTCCCAGTTGCATGAGGTGCTATCTCACCTAACAGGTAAACAATAAATATACCTGAAGCTAACTAATTAGTTGATCTCGTTAGTACCACACAAAAGAAAGACAGCTAATGACCACCAGGCTTCATTCAGTTCTGATATCAAATGTCCTTGGAGTGATTGGAGATACACTTGTTGACACAATTTATTATTTACTATCCAAAATACAGCTTTCTTGCAAATCACCCTATACTGAATTATCTAGATATTATACCACAGTAAGCTGGGAGCAAACAGAGTAATAACGTATTATGTGAGATTGTTGCAAATTTGGAGCAGAGTGTTTTAAAAAAATGTTTGAAAGACTGATTGGGGTATAAGCCTATTGGCAATAATTTAGCTGTACTGTGGCAACATTACACCCTTTGACTGAGCAACATGTATATGTATTACATACAGCCTAGGGTGTGGCATAAGAGGGGTAGAACTGACATGATGAAAACAACATCCATCATTCCTGATAAACAAAAGGCTGCATGTGATGATACCGTTTTCGTTTTACAGTAAATGATATGGAAAAAAAATTATACGAAACATTTGAGCAGAATTAGCTATATTGGCTTAAATTCAGTGGACATGTTATGATATACATTATTTTTTAGTCTGTCTATTATGTACACTTCATTGTGCGGTAAATATACTCAACTCACTAAAGGTGATATAGTGACTAAAAGTCCTAAATTTAAGGTGACATTACAAAATGGTATGTTATGAATATGCAAAATATACACCAGGACAAGATAATTTTGATCATTTAAAGCTGTTATGAGAAACCTTCCCTCGGGCTGTCCTATAGATATCGTAATTGCACAGCCACCAAATTTAATTCAGATACCTGTGTTCATCTAGGCAGAAGAGTATGGCATTGCATATAACAGCCATGACTACAATGGCTCACAAAAATTCTCAACATCTCTGTCTTCAGGTGAATAGGAAGACATTTCCACACACAACGATGTCAATGTGACCTTAGAAAAACCAACTGAAGATCATCACGGGCTTTACTGTGGGGATAAAACTGCCACAGCTATGTCAGGATAACCTTTGCATAAGGCACCTGTCTAAGATTTCCTCCAAGCAGACATTCAAGACATATCAGTGCCTTATCGATACATTCCTCACCAACCAACAGTTCTGAGAATTTCCATGCCAGCTTGCTCCTACAGCACATTATAAATTATAGGTGGTCACACACTTGTATATATGTTTATGGCTCTGTAATTCATAAACCAACAAATACAGGAAGCAAATATATGTATGCTGTAAATATGCCTCTTATCAGATCTAATCAGGATTTAGAGACCGACTTTAATACAATAGTATAAAGTATTTTCACCATGATATATACACTCCATATAAATATACGACAGGGATTCCAATCGTAACACTCAACAGGTCTTTGTTTTCCTTTGTTATGATAATACAAGATGAATTAATGTCATGTGGGCGTGTATTACGACAGAAGCAGTTTTATACCCATGAACATGTACATAAATAAGCTTCCTATAACACACATGAACTCTCGTACAATGGAATGATCTCTGGGCGATTCCCTCGCTGGTTTTTAGGAGGAGTCCTATTCTTCGTCCAATGTCATGCTTTCTACTTGGAGCATTCTCACAATTCTACATCAAAGTCAAACAAAAACGCATTCCATGTCCACTATATGTGGTGACACTGGTGGGAATGGTTCGTAATTGCATTCCAGGAAATCAATTCTGGATCAATTGTGACATTACAATAATAACAACAGCATCATAAATCCCTCCTCCCCAGCCCACACCAAAGATTACTTTTACACATCAATTTCAAAATTTTAGGTTTGAGGGCCTAGGTATTCAATGTTACCACATTTAATATAAGTCAACAATGCTTCACCTGCCTTTAAGAAAAACCTGACATCCTGTATATTTTAATGTACAGACTTGATGGCATTACTGCCACTAGAATCAATGGCAAGGCCCAGCATCTAGGGTCCCAGCTAACTCAACTGATCAATACTCATGATTACACCCACTCCCAGGTGTGTCTGCAGGTGATGCATGCAGGTAGGATGCCCTTCATCAGGAACCAGATTAAGGTAAACGCAGGTGTAAATCGGCAAGGAAAACGACAGGTGATCGTAATAACAAAATGTACGCAAATGTTCACTGCAGTTTTTCATTAAATGACCTAGGATACATGCAAATGATTCCAGGACCAATTGTTGTCTTCACAGAAGATTCATGTTGCAAGCCTATTACCCTCCCACTGAACTCATAATGACTGCCCCAGGTAGGCTACCCAAAGAAAATAATTTGCTGAAGTAGCACAGAGTCAGCTGATCTCATAGACTTTCATGAAAAAGACAGACGTCCATTCTTACTGATTCAGTGCTATTTAAACTGCAATTCCCCATTTCTGCAGCCAAATAGGAATACAGTATGTGGTCAGAATATCCAAATATATTCTATCTGTGATTTTTTTTCCACATTTTCTATATGCAAAAACCAGCAGAGGAGTGAACCTGGGTAATCATCTCATAACATGAGAATGTCAACTGGAGACATAATAACTTTGTCCTTCTTTCAACTTGTTTAAAATGTCTGAATTCAAAGAATACCTATGTGTCCATATCAAATGCATGAATCTTCTACCCGATATGTTAGTGAAAAAAAAAAAAAAATAAAAAAAATTATTAAAACAGCTGAATTTCCACACTTTAGCCATATATGTCATTTACGCAATTTAGACTTCATTCCTTATTTCCTGTCACTGCCAACTGATATTTCATTATTTGCTAGAAATTGTCACAAGACAAAAGAGGATATCATCATAAAATCTACCTGAATAATGATAATGAGGAAATGAAAATTGGTCTGCAGCCGGGAGAAGTTTTCCAAAATAACAAGGAATCAAGTGTCACTGGCTTTAAACTATCATACGAGGGAGAGGTGGCCATGACTTATGTAGTAACTACTTTTCTGTAGAAAATTGGACATGTACCATTTAATCACGATCTACCGGGAGTGTGGTCCTACTAATTTGAAATATGCACAGCTAGACCTAGATACCAGCAGTCAGACAGGATACGGACTGTAATTCACACAGTGAGAAAAAGCCGCCTGATAATCCGCGCGTCTCACTCTGTACCAGAGATTGAGCCCTTTCAGCCTTGGTAATCGGCTTATCATAAAACACACATACAGACACACACGCAGACAACCCATGGTCAACTTCCGCACAATAAAAACCGCACACGAAGGAGAAACTTTGGTAACGGATTTCAAGTCTATACTTACAAGTTAAGCAATCCCGGCGAAAAAAGACAAGAAAAAGTAGCGATCTGCAGTTACTGTGATTATCTGTCACTCTGAGATTTCTGATCCGTCGTCTCACCGTGCCGGTAATGAACCTCGGGCACGTCACAACTAGGTGGAGTCGTGTGTCACTCCGCCTTACACCTGGCCAAAGAGTCCATGGAGAAAACAAGCCGACTGGAGGTTGTGTGAAATCGTTTTGGCTCGGAAAATGTACCCGGTAATATCTAAACCGAACTGTTCATTGTCTGTACGCTAAAAACAACATTATTACGGATAAATGCTTCTCACACCCATGCAGGAAGTTAAACCGGAAACCGCGCAAGATTTCTAAGTTACGTCACTCAGGCTTGACAGACTTGACAGCCTTAGTCAATGAGAGTTATCCCCCCTGAGCTCGTTGTTCTAACAATAGAGGCACAGGTGCAATATATTAACAACTTTATAACATATAAGATCTCAGAGTTTCATTTACGTTAGTTCAACGATGTGATTTTTATTCAATTATCGAGTGATGTTTAACACCATACTTAAACTACTTCTCAACTTACATATGATGGCATCCAGGTTCAGAAATAAAAGTGCCCGGAGTAAAGCTCAGGCATTTCCCAGACACCTAACTAATCTATCAACTAAAAAGCAGCAAATTAAGCAGACAGAACTAGATTTCAGCATGTGACCCTATAAGACATGAGCGTAGTTTTAGTGAATGACACAAAGAGTGTAGTTTAGTGAATAAAACAGCACCAAAAACCATGTAGTGAAAGAAGTGCTTATCACTCTAAGAAGTGCCCAAGCCTGCAATTAAATAAGTCCCTGACACTTTTTATAAAACCCCTTTGGATGAAATGGTATCACCATGTTGTCCATGTTTATGCTTACAGGAAAAGGTCTCTTGGATGTTACCACTTTCACCAAAGGGGTGTCTTCAAAAATGTCAGGCAATCTAACACCTTCAGATAAAACTTGCACATCCTAATTAACAGGAGACAATTCAAGAGCCAACCACAGCAGTTCATTCATTTCACCAATAATTTCCCAATGTGTTCATTTGATCTCAGTATTGAACCTTTGTCTCTAGCTCACAAGGCCAATGTTTTAACCATCTGGTCACCTCAGTGACCTACTTTATAGATGAAGCAATATCTTTATCATAACTTATGTAAAGAATTATTTATTTGTTGTTAGAGTTTTAGCTCATCTTTTGGATGTCAGTCATATGGGAGGAGGAAATCGAAATGCATGGTGTAAAACACTGACTTTTGGCAAGTTATTGATGAATTTTCCCACGACAGACTTAAATGAGTGTTAGACTGTGCAAATAGCCTCACAAATGTCATCAAAGGCTTATTGTGACCAAGTGAAGGCTGCACAAGCAGTGAAAGCAGGAATAATGTCCTGCATTATGAAGAGGTCTTGTACCTTGATCAAAAGAAATTCCATGCATATTCTAGCTGGGATGATATGTGTAAAGGAGCAATAACCACAAAGCCGGGATTGACAGTGCACAAGATTTTCCAAATAGTAGTATTGATTTATTTGTATATATCCCACAAGCTGATTCTCTTGTCCTTAGATCCACATGCTAACATATTTTCCTGGGAAAATGTCAAGCATTGTACACTGTCAGTATGAAAAGTCAACACTGCTAATTGGTTCAGTTTCTTCACACCAAAAATCCTCACTCTGCTGTCCCAGCCACCAGTCGCAAATATCTTTGCATCATTTCTAACACGAACACCACTGACACCTGGATTTGTTAATTCAATGTCTTTATTATGATGAATTTTCCCATCCACTGATATTTTCCATGCAGATAACACAATGTCTGAAGACCCAGAGATGCCAAGGTTTTTAGAAGCACAATAATCTAAGCACATCAGTGATTCTTCGTGAGCCTTGAATGTATCCAAAGTGTTCTGTGCTTTGATATCCCATAGCAGGATATTCCCACTTTCATAGCCAATCAGCATTTGGCTAACATTTGTTACATGGCTTACAGGTTTTATAGCCATACACATCCCCTGTTTCTTGGAGCCTTCATCAGGTCTGAAATGCATGACTGGTACATTGCTCTGGATGTCTATGATGTCCACCTGTGACTGGTCATCTGAGCTGGGAACAGCAACAAGCTGTGAGTTGGATGATGTCCTCAGAAGACTGCCAGAACAGAAGCCCATGGAGCCTGATGGAAATGAACCTGAAAGTAGAAAAACATTTTAGCATGACAAAAGAACAGAATACATGATGTATCACTGTATTCAGTGTGTACACAAGATCATAGTACAGGTGGTAACATTTCTTACATATTGGCTCTTTTGTTGCCCGCGAGTCTTTATGGTGCGTATCACCTGGTTTCTCTGACCACAGGTGTCGAAAAGAGATGTATAACTCCCATATATACCTGGGAGTTATCCCCCCGTCATCAACACTCTGTGTGGTCAGAGAACGTTGCTGTCACGTAATACTGGCTCCAAAGTTATAGATGACCTAAAACAACCTTCATGTAACACTACATGAGCACCAAATCGTTTGATGGGTCCGATCTGTTCTTAAAAAACAACAACAAAGAACTAGACTACAAAAATACAATAATATACATCCACCATAACACAGTTTTTATTTTTACAGCTTTATATTACAAACAGATCAGGTCTTCCATGCACCATGCTATAGGTTGACCCTGCTCTGACTTACTCCGCCTATGATATGGCGGGATGTGAGTATCCACACCACTCCAGTAGTATATTGCCTTATTACTTTTACAAATAAATCATAACAAAAGACTACTTACTGGTTATTGGGCTAAACGTATTCTGAGTCGAATACAAATTGTAGTCCCACAAGTGAGAAACAGTTCAAGCAAAATCCTGTTTCTCAACACCGAATCTATGCTTTAGCATATATATCTTAGTCTAATGCATGATTTCTGCTGACATGGATTTCATGGCTAACATGGATTTCACGGCTGACAAGTCTTCAAACCGTTCCATAGGGATACAGTTCATGTAATGCGGAATCCTGCTTCTCAAGGTGAATTTACTTCAAAATGACAGGATTGACATGTGAACATGAGTCTATCTGATGACTTAGGTTTCTTTTTAATGCTTACATGAATTTCACACCATTCTATAACTTGCCTGAGAAACATATCGTCACTATTGTCAATCGACATGCTGCTAACAAGCACCTTCAGATAGACTGCTGATGCCTTCAGCATGGAGTTAGCATATATCTTGTATTCACAAACTATGTGGAGTTGCATTACATGAAGTTCTCAGTACATGGCTGACGATAAATATATTCTTCAGAACTAACTGAGACCATTAAGTAGCAGGGGCTGTTCCCTTGAAACTGGGTCATACACAACAAAAAGACTCGCAGACAAACAAAAGAGCCATTATATAAGTGGGTTATAACCTTTGCTGACTGATTGTGGTTATTCACCTCGACAGCGGGTACATAATAAACCTTGGGGCTGATGCACCTCGATGTGTTATATACCCGATGACCGGGTGAATAAATACGAACAATCACCTTCATCTCAGGTGATAACTCTTACTTAAGAACTATGCCCAGATGACTGTCATATAAGTTTATATCTAAACAGTACAACGAAAGTGGATGCCAGAGTAAACCACTGACTTTTGGCAAGATATTGACAAACATTTCCTCATGTGATGTGCAGATATGCATGTCATATTTGTGGAAGACAAGAATGGTCTTCAAAAAATGTTACGCTGCTCAAAAGGCCACACGATCCTTGCAGAATATATATTTTCATCATGCAAATAGAGTGTGGGAATCCACAAAGTTTCTGTTTAAGGCCGTCACTGAACCTGAGCTTCATGCGTCCTGTAGATTTAACGCTTACTTATCTTGTGTACTAGCTACTGCAAGGCAATACCTGGCGAACAGCGACTGTTGTACAGTGCCTTGTAGTTTCAAAAAATAAATTACAAAAACTCTGCTTCTATCTTCAGATTCCTAACTGCAAATTACGTACTGTGCATCTAGCAGCTGTGTGATCCTGACATGACATACCGACCTCAGGTAAGTGTCTGGCAAATGTTCTCACATGTGGTCTTCAACGAACAAAGAGCCAGATGAGCATTCACTATTTATCATCTACACAGACTCTCAAACAGTGAGAGTGGGAAAGAGAGGGTTGGGTTGAATTCACAGCTCATTTATCCTAGAGATCAGAGAACATGGAACAACCACTCAGACTCACCTGATTTGACAAAGCTGTCATCTCTCCTCGACCAGACACAAACTTTCCCAGCTCTACTCTGAGTGATGATATCTCCACTGGCAGGAATCTCCTCAATCCACAACACAGACTTTCCTTCCTGCAGAGCTAGAGACTGCACACAGCGGCATGTTTTCAAATCCCACAGCTGGACATGTCCATTCAAATTGCCTGAAGCAAGGAGTTCTTGTTGATTGGCTGAATTGTTGTGTACAAAATGAAGTGCTGTGATTGGACTATCAGAACCACGTAGCACATACATTGGGTCCGGTGCTGGTCGCGCCATAATCAAATGCGAGATCAGGAATCAGTCTGGGAGGAAACAAAAACATAAAATGTATCAAACTATATAATGAATATGAATTAAAGAAAAGACAATAATAATAAAACACAAAACATGAATGTGCACAGGTAGAGGAAGTATTGCAACATCAATAAAATATCGGTATACCGAAAGGTTAGAAAGATGTTATTTTCTCAGAAGAAATTTGAAACGGAATATTTATTTCATTACTGTGTAAAAACATACTCAAGAATTTTTTATTAAATTGATAGTGGTCAGTTTTATGGCTGAAGGAAATCAGTCCACTGGCCTGACTTGAATAATGGCACCTGGTGGGTTTGTGTGGACTACCATATTAAGCTCCAATGAACATCTGATGACAGAAGAAGATGTTAGCACAGTCTGGGTGTCTCCTTTTATTACAATACTGTTGGCTTCCTCAGTCACTGGCTCACATATTTACAGCATTAACAAGAGACTTGAATCCATGCCTCGCGGGTTCGAATTCAACTGCTGCTCTCTCCCTCTGGGAGGTTGAGAGGGGTACAAGTATGTCTTCTACTTGCACTGCAGAAAACTCTGTATGATAGGAAGTGAAAAGTGTGTTTTTCAAATGTTTAACACCTAAAGGTTTAACTACACATTCATTTGATGTAGGAATGTAGCAGTAAAAGCCTAGTGGACTATTCATTTGTGTAAACCCATCTAGGCTTGCACTGCAGAAGTTACAACAGTTCCTATTCAAGGGGAGATAATCACAAAAAAAATTCCTGGAATTCCTATACGGCGAACAAACGAAGGCCTGTACTAAACAAACAGTTTAATTTTCCAAAATAGCATATGTACAACTTCTGCTCTATGTATTTTTCTACCTTTTGGAAGCAAGAAACTAGTCTCCCCATCATTAAACAAGGTCTCCAAAATGCGACCGAACACCAACAAAGGGGGGGAATAATTATTCACAGAAATGAGCGAAACGGCACGAAGTTCCAAACTATCAGAACCACAAAATCGTAGTTAGCATCAGGCAGCCCACGGCTACTTCAGCGCAACAGTATCGTGCAGCCTGACTTACTCGCGTTCTTGGTGGACTCATACGACCATATCTAGGTAGGATTTCAGCACACTATCAGATAAACGCCCAAATGTTTGCTGACCCATTTACTCACACAACCTGGCTGTGATAGCCATATTGAGGAAACGTGTGTGGAGTCAAGGGGGGAGAACTCTTTTCACCATCTTTATATATGCCATAGTTCAATTACAAGACGCATTTTGTTGTCACTGACGGGCTTGCCTTTTGAGAAATGATGAATATTATACAATCAGATATTGACATATTTGTCATGTATCTTTTTCTTTTCATACTCTCCTTTTTTGTTATCTAGTTTACTACAGGATTAGCATGTCTTAATGTGGGAGTAAATTGATTTTACCATGCACATGTAGGACTGCTTCTTTAGAGTTACCCGTTAAAATCACATAAAATTCACCTGAATATAAACTGAGGATGGTCAGAATTTGTAATAACTTTTAATAATAAGTCTAATGACATCAGTAATTTATTTTTGTCGGACATCCGTGTTGTGAATGAAAATTAGGCTTATGGCCTTATATTTTATCAAAACACTATATTAATATAAAAAGACGAGCTAGTATTTCACAAAGGCTTTTGAAATTTCTGAAACTTAAGAAAGGCATTAAAATTCGAACACCACAAGTGTGCCAAACTGTTAAAAGCAATGAATATTACTAGCGACTCTACACAAATGTTGGCCAGTCAAGATATCGTATTCTTTCCCACACTGAAATAACATTCATGTCACTGAAATATTATCCTGCATTGAGCTGTGATCTAAAGATTTGTCTTGTATCATGCATCATTGCTTGTTGGATGATTTTAAGCTTCAAATATAGCCTGACCATCATGCCGCATGGATTCTGAGGAGAAAGGTGACATATATTTTTTATCTCATGTATTTTGAGGATACCACATCAATCTTGCAATCTCTCCCACACTTCCTTTAAGTAACCAAAGCCCAATGGCCAGTTTTGTCCGTCCTTTAATCATACTCTACTGTGTACATCTATTATAAGGGAATATTCTTGAGCATGGCGTAAAACACCAATCAATCAAAATCCATTTATATGGAAAATAACCCATCAGTATATACATGTATTTATTCTGACACTGTTACCTGTGCACATACAGGTTTTTCTTTCTTACATTCATCATTTTACAATCATATCTAAAGTTGTGTACACAGATATACATATATGTGTATATTAAAAATAGATAAAAATTGTCTCTTACTTTTAACGTTTGTCTGACCTCATTTTCAAGAAGCAAATTAGAAAAGTAAAACGAATGCTACAAAATTTTAAGACGCCCCGAAGAAAGTGTTACGTAATCGAGACGCTCTCCTCTTGAAGAGGAAACAATAGCACCGTGTGACGTCACGAGCTAGCTGTCTGAATCGCATCGCGGTGGCCAGAGTTGGGTAGCGAGTCAGAGACAGCAGAGAGCTCGCAGCTTTGCTCAGCTTTGGGAAAAAGCTCCGTACAACTCTCGGATACTCTTATCCCCTTCATGAACAAAGGTAAGAACAGTTTTGTTTTCTTTTGCCCGAACTGACAACTTCTTGTGCCGGGATTGGTATTTGGGGGACATGACTGACTTGTCCAGTTCGCAAGACGGTGTTACTAAACTGAAAGCTTTGCGTGCTCACAGTGATTCTCACGGTGCATGTGGTGTGCATGGGTTTTTATGCGGTGGTATTGAGAGAATTCCCGTGTGTGAATCATGTTTTCGGTGTTGAATGCACTTGTAGGGTAGAATGAAGATGCATGCAGCTCAATGCTAGACCATCGGTGAATGTTTGTTTAGTGTGTACACTCTATAATAAGTCATTAGGACAAAGTGAAAGTGTAAATAAATTAATAATGCATTACAGAAAATCTCAATTATCACTTATCAGTCAAGAGGAATGCATAACTAAGGAGTAATTTTGACACAAAACTGATATGACATATGAGCTTAAGACAGTATTCTGGAAAACAAATGAAATTGGTCCTTTGTTAATTAATTGTTTTTTACTAATATTTATTTAGTCCTCGGACAAAGAGGTTTGGCAGAATTTTTTTGTGGCCAATCATTACCAAAACCAACTCTTCATTTAAAATGTCTGACCTTCATTTAAAATGTCTGATGCAGTGGCCTTAGCGCTTTTTCAAGGCGTTTGAGTCTGTCAAGGATGTCTCTGTGGAAGTTGTGTGCAGTCACACATGTTCCTGGGCTTTTCGCCTGGTAATTTACATCAGGCACATTGTGGATTGGTTATTTCCTTGGTGGGCCTGAAATTGTGTGATAATGTTTAAAGTGGCGCAGTCTTTTGCTATGCGCGACGTATTTGACGAGGGCAGGTAACTGCATCACATTTCTATATGTATTGCGCTCTGATGTTAGTTTGGTGCCTAATTTATGGTTGTAGAAAATTTTACCCAACATAATATCAGAGCAAAATCTAGGACTACTGATTAGTGTGTATTTAAAGCTCACTTTACAGCGTCATTTGCGAAAAATCCATCTTTGGGTTATTATTTTGAATATTTAGTATATTCTGTATACTTTTAGCATTTGTATTACAAAATGGAAATCACAAATGCTGCCAGAAACAGTACTGAAATAGCCGTCCTTGTTTTAAATGAATCCTTGGATAAACATGACAGAAGGAAGTAGTGGCCTACTGTTCAATTTATTATAAGATTTATTCAATAAGGTTGTGTCTTGTGTTGCCTTTTAAGGTATATAATTATCCACCACAGCTTGATATCCTGCTACACATAAATTATTTATGCTCCATGCAAGGTACCCTCATCTCTAGCTGAATAAGGCCATGTAACCATAATGCCTTATTTTCAGTTGGACTGGATCAGCCCTAATGTACTCTGTAGCTTCCCATCTGCATATATGAAAGTCCCCCATCCAGCATATATGAAAAGGAAAGCTACAGTATTGCACATGTACATGTAT
Organism: Acanthopleura granulata; assembly: GCA_016165875.1. Taxonomy (NCBI): domain Eukaryota; kingdom Metazoa; phylum Mollusca; class Polyplacophora; order Chitonida; family Chitonidae; genus Acanthopleura; species Acanthopleura granulata. The sequence goes on from JABBOT010000003.1 coordinate 26,035,829, forward strand.
CTGAAATGCTGTGCACCAAAAAAAATTTAACTTTATGAACTTATATAATTGTCATGAAGCATGCGGTTTGTGAAGCATAAAACTTCCCTGATTATACTCCCCCCCCCAAAAAGAAAAAAAATTATGTGTGCACAATTTGTCCTTCAGTGACGAAATTTCCAAAGTAATTTAGTATTTTTTAAAATATGGTAATTATTAAGCCTGGTCATATTGCTGTTTGTGTCCTTTTTTTTGCATTGTTTTATTTATTCTAGTACCCTCTTAGAACTGTTCTCTATAATCATACATGATTTGTGGATAAAAGTTGATCACATGAATATGATTAGGAATTGTGGCCTTTGTTTCATTTAACTTTAGATTGTGATGGGTTATAAATGAATGTCAATTTATTTATATTGACATTTCCACTTCTGACTGAAGTACCCTTGAAGGATGAGAAATTGATTAGTCGGAATTCTGTTGGTGATTTATGAGGTTGGCGTTCCAGCAGAAAGTCATGAAAAATGTAGTCCAAATATGCATGGAAAAAGACTAATAGTAACTGTAAAACTGAGATAACGTCTTTGTGATTAACTTCCATTTCATCTTAAATGATGTACATTACTCAGGATATTGAGTTCGCAAAATATTTAAACCATGATCGTGACTCCTGCATGTAAATGATAGTGTGGCAGCCACAATAACACGATAAGAACAGAGGCCAGTCATGGACAGCCTGTGGGAATGGTATAGGAATAATTGAGTCTGTTTAAGAGAATGGTTGTAGACTCTCAAGTAGCATTCCAAGAAGCTCAGTGTGAGCTGGTGATTTAAACATGTAATCCAAATGGGAAGTTTGTCAGGGATTAAAATTAGTGAGGAGTAAAGCTACCTGCATTCAGGTTTCATTTACCATTGTTACTATTATTATTTTTTGATTGTTGGTTAATGCCACCTATACATGTTTCTATGAGTACCAGGGATCATATGCAATTCTGGAATTTTAATTTAAATATATTTGCCCCCTAAAATTTATGGTTTTTTCTTCAGCAGTGTACCTAGCAATTGTTTCATGGCACCCTGAACATTGAACTCCTTTTTTATGCATCAGTTAGGACCAGATATGAAACAAATTCCTTAATCTGTGTCTTTCGCTTTATAAACTTGGCAGACCATCTGGCACAATAGCTCTCTGAGGTGTAGCTAGAGGCTGGGGCAGTGGAGCTACAGTGTATGTGATAAATGTTGACAAGCCAGTTTCAGGTTTAAGCCTGATGGTATCGAAATGTGGAATGTTGGATATACTTGTATGTTTAACCCATAAATTTAGAATTAACTCACTTTCTTTCTGGAAATCTAGCACTAAGCACATTTCTTGGTTTGGATCTTATGGAAATATTTTACTCCGTAAACTGGCACAAATCAGTAACTGGAGGAGATAAAGAGGTTGAGGCAGCATTCATCTATTTAGCTTACTATGAATGTGCAGAAAGGACCTGTCTTTATTACCAATTAGATAAATGCAAATTTGTCTCCATTAGTCAGTACGTTTTAGTTCTCATGCACACTGTGAATGCCATAAATTCACAGTTACATGTAATTCCTGTTTGTTTGTTTGTTTGGATCGTCTTTTGAGGAGCTGAATGAAAACTGTTAGCATTTATTCATAATATGTGGTGATAATCTCATGATAACATTTTTGTTGCGGTGGCTGTGAGAGTTTGCTCATTCAGTGTCAGCTTATGATATCTTATACTGTAGTATTTGCTTCTGTCAAGAAAGTCTTACTAATTTGTATGCATGGTTATTTATGTATTTTGGAATTTTTTAAAATTGACACATGTTGCATCAAGTAATATGTCCCAGCTGAGCGTTTACAGTGTACTACCTCAGGACAGAGAAAAAGACACACTAGTCTGCTCCTGTTGTAACAAGTTCATCATCGAAGCCCATCTTTGAAACATACCTATTTATGTATTTATTTATTTATTAAGGACAGAACAGTGCTCTGTAAATCATTTGAAGGATATTTGAAATATCAGAATGTTTCTGGTACTCTATATTCAGTGTTATGGCATGTGACAAATAAACTATCCTCAACCCTCTTTTTTGGGGGAAGCACAAATCATGGTTTTTAAGGTAAAGCTTCATGAACACTCAACAATCTCGCTAGTTAATAAGGTAGACCAGCCACAGGTGGTGTGATTGGCATAGAATGTAAACTCTTTCAAAACAGCCATTAGCAAGATAATAGTAGCGGGAGACTAAGTCTCTGTGTCAGGCATGTAGACTGTATTTATTAATACCTGGCTTCAGTTTCACTTTAATACAACGTACCAAATATGACTCGCATATTGAGAATTTCCTGTCCAGGTCTGCGATTGACCAGCATTTAAACCCTTTGACCGTGCTGAACCCTCCCAATTTTATACTCTCCCTTGAGAAGTACATGTGTGCCATGTGAATAGGTCTAAGTACAGGTATATAACGATGGTACCCTAAATCCCCAGCATTTTCGGGTGTGAGAGAGCAACTTTCACTGTGATTTACACACTTTTTTAATTTGATTTTGGAGACAAAAACCAATGTGGTTGAGTTGGCCAATTTTAGGTCTTCTCTAAAAATACAATTTTATCACTCGTCACAGAATAATGCCCGCAGAATATGGTTGAACAAATATGTTGCAAACATGTGAATAGTTTGAAAACTTTATGCAGTATTGTTGGAGGAAAGTGCATGGGCAGAATGAGATTCTGTAAATTGTGTGTACCTTTTGCCTGGTAACTCAAGCATCCTGAGGTAAAGCTCTAGACAAACTGACAGGAACTGGATTTGAACACATGACCTCATTTGTCAGGGGCTAGAGGCCTTACCTAAAACAGTCTGCCACTTGTCTTGATGGTGAAATGATAGCCTTAGTACATGCAGCTCTCCTGGAGAACTGTAACCTGTAATTGATCTTTTTTGGTGCAGAGAAAAAACATATGGCAAAACATTATCCTAGAGTGGATTACAGTGGTTACTTGTACAGCAATATGTTTTTATTTAAAAAAGTAGAGTCAGGACTTACAGATAATAAACTTGTTTCTTGATAGTACTTGAACTTTTTCTAACCCCTGTGTTGAAACATAGGTCAGAGAGAGACAGAACTCACCCGTTGGTGGGAGTATAGAAAAGTTGAAAAATGGATGACAGAGGCAGAGTAATCTTATTTTAATGGAGCGATGTGGCTCATTGTCTGACCTTTTACATCAGCAGGGTATCTGTGATGCTGATGGCAGGCCTGTGATTCAGTCCCGTGAATGACAGGGTGATGAATGTCCCCAAGGGTTTGCCCAGTTCACCAGGCTTGTCATATCACTCTCCTGCATTGCATACCCACTGGAAGTCAGAAGGGCTTGTACCTCTTGTATGAGATCCAACGGTGGCAGCCAAAGTTAACTTGTTCCAGACATGTATAAGAGTTAAGTGTCCAATCTAGTGCCATATGGTTCAGGAGACTCTAAGCATTGCTTTTTGTCTGATTCTAACTTTTTGAGGTTCGTATACATGTATTTCATGCTTCTTCATATGCTCAAACATGTATGTTCTGTATAACTGAAACCTCAACATAGTATTGGGTATATAGTGTGAAAATGAACTGATGTGTTTGCCCACATACATGTTTGTGCTCATAGGAAATATGTTATATGGGGTAAGGTCACCTTCAGTTTACCAAGTCTCTTTTATTAATTTCTGTGGTAAATTGATCTGTTTTCATAGTTTATGCGTGGTTATGAAAGTCTAAGTAATTTGCATCAACTATTCCTACAGAAAATCTGTCATATTCCCCAGGCTTTAACTGGTCTGTTTTCCAAAATTTTTTTCAGGATATTTCTTGTTTTATGTTGCATTTCTCATTTTAGAAAGCAAATTTAAGTTTCAATCAGTTGAAATATCATTGTCAGCATGGTTGGGTACACGTATATATCAATTAGTTTTTTGATATAGGATATTGCATTTGACACCTGTTGAGAAACACCAGAAGGTACATGTAGTTATAAATAACCCTATGTACATCATTTTCATGCTTGCAACCATGCAACTTTCATATTTTGTCTCCACTCGAGGTCTTTGACGAATTGAACTAGCTTGAATAATATAAAAACTATGGATAAATCAAACAGCATCAGATTTCAGAGGTAAATCGCTAAGAGTAGCCGAGCAGGTTTTTAAGCAGCACCCCACCTGGTTTGTAGCTTGGTGTGTGTACAGGTACCGTGCATAGTGTGGCAAACAGAAAGAAGGACACCCAGGTATTGTCAGATGAATGTTAGGGTTCAGGTAATGTCAGACATGCCCGTCCTAACCCACTGGGCTGCCTATACATGTCCCAGGCCTCCCAGACACTTGACTGTCGTTAACTTAAGCCTGGGGGTGTTTTTGGTGAGACACTTTGCATTATTCCAGGCCTCTTCAGCGAACAGATCAACGGACTATAGCCGAGAAGAGGAATTGTGTATCCCCCCTCAGGTGTTCAGACTGGGTTCTGCCCCACTGGGCTCTCAAGGGGCAGGAATGGGAGTAAATCAATTTGAGATTATGGAGCAGATAGTTTTGTAAGCGGGACTGAATAAGGGATTTATTACCGGTTTACATACCTTGGATAATAAGATGTATGAAGTGTTTGGGGGTGTTAGGGTATGCCAATCACGATACTAGCATGTTACTGTATTATGACACTTGGGCTCTGTTGTGACCTGTGTGGTAATGTATAGAGCATGTTGCCATGCTGTACTTTGTTGTTCCCTGTGGACTATACAGCAAACCCACAAACCCACAACTTCCTGTATTTCACAGAATCACATGTACCTGTATTTTATATCTTGGGCAGTCCCACATGAATGGTGTTTGTTGTATTTAGAATGATTTAGTCTTGAAATGAAGAAGCCACAGTAGAAAAAAGTTGTCTGAATTTCCACTCACTTAACCTGGGCACTTCAGTTTCCTCCATCCATAAACATGACTGCCATATCTAACCGGTGTTAAGAGTTCTGCATGCGTTCCCAGCCTACGTTAGGTGCAGTTTAGTCATTGATGGGCCGGGCCCCAATTTCATGAAGCGCACTTTGCTAAGTATTCCCTTAACGGCCATGACAACGAATGTTGTAGAGGTAGGAAGTGCACTCAGCTAAGTGCTACTTAGCACTAAGTATTCTTCATGAAACTGGGCCCAGGACTTCATGTTCCACTTAAACACTTCTCTCTCAGTGCCGTGTCTGCAGCCTGGAAAGCTGAAGTGCGTTTCCACCAAAAACGTGCCAAGTTGGTTACATGAAGTCATAGAGTCAGCCCTGCCACAGAAAGATGTTAAGAATCCTAAAATGTTATTACACCAGTGGGAATTCATAGTTTTCTTTTGCAGATGTAGGGATTCTTCAAACAGTAATTTAAACATTTAATTCCAGTCTGTGCCTAGATATATCTTTAGATCTTCCTGCTAGGTTGAATCATTGCATGGAAGACAAAGGTGCATGTACATGTAAGCACTTGCTGGTGTGTATCAATGCTTGTATAACATTGCGAATGATCTGACAACCATAGCTACAGCTCTTCTCTCCTCAGGAAAGTGCTTTTTTGCCGTTGCCATGGTTTTGATGTGGCGAGAGTGTTGTTCGATTGAGTACGGCTTAATGGATGCTATGGGAGTCATTAGATAAGGACTGATGTGGATAGATGATGGTGAACAAGGGGCAAGAGATGTGAGCCCATGATTAAAGTAATCGTTATGTTCATCAGGTAATTAAAGTTTGTATTGCTGATGTTACGATATTGGATGGGTATGGCAGTGCTTGTCCATTAGGACAAGTACATAGCAGTCAGTTTTGATCGGTTTTTTTTTTTGAGCGTGCAAGATTAGAAGTAGTTTATTTTGAAGTAAATTCCATATTGATCTTTGGATTCAATATGCAATCATTCCAGTTACCCTTTTTTTACATACTAAATGCATACTCTGTAACAATAATAATAATTATCTTTATTTACAGATAATTTGCTGTAAATGCCATTCAGAGACTGCTTGAGATATTGAATCATTCCAGATGGACATGCACATGTCCCAGTTCATTTCCTGTCATTTTATCGCAAACTTGCAGTTGAATTACTGAACACATATTTCAAGCTGAAATGGCAGTACAGTGTAAATTATACATATATTCTTTATCTATATGTGTATGTCATGATGTTCGTGTACATTCCTCTATATTTTCCACAGAAGTATAAAATTTCCTGAGTGTGGGATTGAACATAAATAAACATTTTTCTACACTGTTTGAAATTTTGGAACATAAATAAAACATAAGTAAAATGTGTATGAATCAGGGATACATGTAGGTACAAGAGAAACATGAGGAATGTAGGTCTCCACGGAAATATGAGAAATGAGCATAAAATTCTGTTCATTAAGAGAAGAAGAGGATTTGAGTACTGGTGATAAATAATGTTGAAATGGTAACCTGAGAGGCTCAGGCGTGAAAGAGTTTTGAATAGTATGCCTAAGCCTTTAAAATTTGAAGATCTTTTTATTGTGTATAATAAAACATGGTGCCAGTAAACCTGTTATAAAGAGCGATGACACCTGCTATCAGTGGCGAAGCTATGGTGTCTGGCTGGGGACAGCTCTTATACTGATCTACCCACCTGTCTATAGGTGACTATTTGTCCTGTCTGTATTACATGTATATATCCCTGCAAGTTATGTAAGTGTTAGCTGTAAGCTGCTGTTATTCAATAAAGTTTTGTGCTAAATCACTTTAATTGTGGCCAGGGTGCCTAGGGTAATGTATAAAGACATCATGTTGTTTGATCTGTTTACTGTAAAGTGTGCAACAGCTTGCTTCTTCAGCTACCCATATACAAGAATTCAGATGTGATAAACACAGTCATGATGTTATGGCGAACGGCTGAATGCGTTCACCTACCAGTTTGGCAAACTCAGTGTAGGCAACCTGTAATCGGTTACCATAAAGACGAAACCGTTAGACATAAATTTTTAACAGAGTTAAAGAAAACCAAGGGGAGAATCACTACTGGCTGTGTGGTGGTATTTCTGTGTTTTTCCGTCTATTTTATTTGTACATACAGTAGAGGTACTTCCGGCTGGTCTGTGGGGAGTGAAAACAGCTGATCGGCTAGTAGTAGACCAGCAGGCATCCCTTGTCCTATCAGAAGTTCTCTGCTACACCGGCTTCATACTTGGCTATAACAAAAAAATATACACGGACAAGGTAGGAGGCAGTCTGGTGAGAGACTTCTGACTTGATGATGGACGCCTGCTACTACAAAGTAAGGGTGGGCCTTCCTTGGCTCGGACACTGAAAACGTGAAGAAAATTGTCCACTGGAAATATGCAGATATCAAGGACAAGCTTATGTTGTGGAAGAACGAGGCAGAGGACAGTGCGGAAATTCTTCAAGTCCTGGAAATTTTCCTGTCAATACAGTTGCTCAAGTCATTGTACAAAGGGGGTTCAGTTTGACTAGGAGACTTATAACATATTGCGGTCAATCATTATTATTGTCAAATTGGAATCAGGTTGTGACGATAATCTGATACAAATTGTGTGGAACATACTTGAGAAAGCAGAGGTGGGAGCCAGACACATGTGCCTGGTTCAAAAGAAAACCTCCAACCAAAATGCTACTGACAGGCTCATATTGGGATGGAAATCATGTTATGAAATTAAAGTTGTTGTGCAAAATTTATTGGCTTTTGTACTGATATGCAATGGTTTATAAGTTAATAATATCAACTTAATTCTTTCATTCATATTTGAGAACATTTATTTTGTTTTGAGTCTCTGAAAGTACATTTACACTGAGGAAACCTGTAGGTTGCCATACAGGTTAGCTTAGGTTTGCATAATTGTGATTTGCACAACTGAAAACGGGTTAACATACCATTTTACCTTAAATTTTCAAAACCTGTATAAGGTTACCGTGAAAAATATTACATAGCACCCCAGCACAGTACATGTATGCAATTAGCTGTTAAGTGAAGATGCAGTGGATTGCACTAAAATGTAAACTCCATCCCCCATCTCTCACCTCTTGTGCCTTTCCTGTTGAATTAGTGATGATGTTGCAGGATGTAAGCGGGGACTCCACCATTAATTATTGATCTTGCCTACAAGGGGCTATTAAAACTTAAACTGCTGTTGCAGGCAGTATTGTCCTTCACATCTGATACTTCTATTTATTTATTTATTCTGTTTATTTAATGAAGCCAGGCTGTGTGTCTTTATTCTCCAAATCTGTTTGGTATCTTTTTCATGCATAGATTGCATATTTTATGTGCCGATAGAGAATAGCATCAGTCCCCTTTGCTCTTGGGTGACCAATACGTTTGGGCTGTGGTACAAATTGGCAGTTTTTAATGTTGTTGAAAATTGTGATTTCAATTTTAACAATTTTGAAATAAAAAGCATGTCTTTTTGAAAATCTTCAGGATGAATACATGTAGGAACTGATGTTGTCAAATTTGTTTCAACAGCACCAGTCACGTTACATTCGTTGCTCAAAGCAGCAAGTAACCTTTGTATACTGCTTTTGACTCAGAATGGTACAGGGGGGTTCAGTGATAAATAATGAAGAAGTCAGTGTGTTTCAAAGGTTTCAAAGATCTTGGCAAGAGGATCGAAAGCATATGAACCTTGAAATTTGTGTGATGACATTTTGAATCCTTCATTATTATTTATGAAAAATTTAATTAGTTTATTATTATTTGAACTTAGCCCTTAACTTAACTCATGAAAATATTTGCTGTATTTGATAGAAGATAGATGTATATTATTATGTACAAGCTCATCATTAGTGAGGCTACTTGAGTTATAAAAGTTTTGAAAAGGACCTTGTATTTCATTGTAAGAATACATGTATGTGTTTCTGGTGGTTTCCTGAAAGACAAAAAATAAATCTTTGGCTTGGAACTTATCTGCATACGTACAAGTCGGCCTGGTTTGAAACTGCTATAACTGAAGTAAATGATATTACAGATTTATTTCTTTTTTTGGACTGGTTGTCACTGTGTAATTATGATACATTATCTAGTTTGGTTTTCAACCCATGCACAATAATCTTTCATCCGTATTTCTAGGCAGTGTTAGATTTTAATCACAAATTCATTATTTAATATATTTTATTTATTTGTTTGATTGGTCTTTTACGCCATACTAGAATATTTCACTTATACGATAGCTGCCAGCATTATGGTGGGAGGAAACTGGACAGAGCCCGGGGGAAACCCACGACCATCCACGGGTTGCTGGCAAACCCACATACGGCCAAAGATTAAGCCAGTGCGAGCTGGACTTAAATTCACAGCGACTGCATTGGCGGGAGGCTTCTGGGTCATTGTGCAGCGCTAGCCTGCTAACCGACTATTTAGTATATGCATCAAATATACATGTAGATTTGTTAATGACTTGTTGACTTGACTAATCTGATCACAGTTTATCCAGCCTTTTCTCTCCAAGCATTTCATCACTGGTTATGATGTTTAATTACATCTAGTATGTACCGTATTTGGTGAAAGTAGTCTGGCTGATTCAATACTGGATTTACATTCTAGCCAGATAATTGGGACTATCTCTAGTGTTAATGTCCCCTGGGACGTGAGCTATCAGCACGAACCCAGTTTCGCCGTAGACTGCATCTTTGATGAAAGATGCTACAAAGCCTATGTTCAGCCTCATTGCCCTGATTTGGTTCCTTCGCTGACTGACCAAGCTCTATTCTTGTCAGGTCTTTAATTTACCAGTCAGCGACTATAAAACGAAAGCCTTGTGGTGGCCTGTCGTACCATCTTTATCTCAGCCAACATGTGGACTTTTCATTAAGTTAAGTGTTCATGGTGGAATATTTAGTTTAATACGAATCCTTATTGGTCAGTCGCCAAACCTTCCCTTCCCCGCTATTTCCCAGTTATTTGCTGTCCCTGAAATATAAAGACCTGTCCATTCTTTCCATCTCTATCTTTACTGACACTGTGCTCAGTGCACATGTAGACAGCTATTAGATAATCGACTGTGTGAAGGTTTGACCAGTTTCAAAGGCAACAGCAGTTTTCCATTAGTTGAGACGGGAGAAAATCCAGGTAATGTTGATGGTTTTATGTAGATGCTGATAGCTCCCCTTGATTTGCCCAGCTGCCAAAGTGAGTATTATTATAACAGTTTTAAGAGGCCTAGTAAATATCCTTCAGGGACTCCTGTTTGTTTTTCCAGTGATCGTGACTTAGGGCTATGTGCCACCAAACATTTACAAGATAAGTAAAAAAAAAGCATCTGTTTTATTGACACACCTCTCCTGTTAGATTTGAAGATTGACATAGCAAAGAAACCAGGGATTATGTGTTTGATGGTATCTTTTTGACACTGATACTGAGGTTTTGCCTGCAGCACTAACAGTAGACAGCACATGGTAGAGGTCATCAGTACACAGTCATCACAGATGCACAGTCGTCTTCTGTGTATGTCCTCTACACCAGAGGCACAAGTACACTGTATGATGTGAGAGTCAGAGAAAGTTTTCGGTGCTGGTTTCATTTTTTTGTTCTAGATTTGTATCACATTTTTCTTTAAGAGTTTTGTTACACTAAAAAATACTTGTCTCTAATCTTAATTCCAAGAGAATTTTGAAAAATTCTACTTTTAAAAATTTTTTCTGTTATGGCACAAATACATATGGTCTTGACCTGATCGATTCCTTTTGTCATTTATTGTGTATATAAAAAGATACGGCTGTTTTAAATTAGAATTAATCATACATGTACATGTAGGAAAAGGTACAAAGTGACAAATTTTTGACTTACCATCTTTCTGCTTGACTCTTCATCCTGAGCCTACATTATCCAGATTTGAACTCTCCACTAGTGAGATATACATGTACATAAATGTACGCATGTATTTATTCCTGTATGTGACACTACATGTATTTTCGAGAGATCCATACAAACATAAGGTTTTCTGTACCCATTACATACATGTATTTCGGTATCATATCTGTCACAGAGTAACCATGCGACGAATAGAATTAGTTATAAATGTATGTGAACATAACTTGAGAGAATGCATGCACTGGTAGGCTTAGGATGTCTTCACAGCTTCAGGAGGGTTCCTTGGTGCTGGAGTTCCTCGGTGTAAACGCGTCCCTTTTTCTTTAAGAAATATGATCTTAATTAAGTATTTGAAATGATTGTCAATTCAGTACTCGTGTACTAGCCAGACCATTGAAGTCCGCCCAGATCATTGAAGTGAGGTTAATAATGGTGGACAACTTGAAGTGGATTACTTTTGGGTGAATTCATGCTGAAACAATGGCAATTGTTTGGAAACGGCAGTAAAGTTCATGAACGCTGTTGTTGCAGAAAGTGTATAACTTGTCATGTGCATGTAAAACGTGTTATTTACCGCCAGGCTTGGTCATAACTCTACAAGATGTTCAGTTTTTTTCTTCAAAAAATAAGTAGTGTCATGTGACAGTATAAATTTAAGCAAACATATTTCATAAGTGTACAGTAAATATGTGTGATGGTTCAGCTAGAAAATACATGGAAAAAATGGTTGCATTCTGTGTCAACATATTACATGCAGATGTTTATTAGCAAAACAGAGAAAAAAAAAAGTCACTGTATGTACAACATGTGCGTTTGTGAATAGCATTCTGGGAATCCCTGAAAATGGCCAGCCTTTCTTATTTAACCATGATTATACTTCTAGGATGAATAGGAAGTGTAAATGCTTTGAAAGTTTCCCTTTGATGTATGCTGAAGAGGTTGAAGCGAAATAAATATTTATATATGTGTAATGCGATATAATTTATGAGTACATAAATATAGCAGCGGGTTAAGAAACAAGTCTTGTAAGAATAATGAGATAATTTGTGTGGTTTAAATTATTCTTGTCATATACTTTGAAGACGGTTGGCCTGGTTATGGCCGATATGTGCCGTTTCTTTTTTATATGCCTATTTGCATGTTATTATATAATTATCTACACATGCATTTATTCAAATTAGAAGGCTGAGAATTTGGAAATCCCATTTTCATTACACATGCGTGATGTATACATATGCTTGATGCTGCTGAATACAGGGAGCTTGCCACACGACACTAATGATTGACATCCCACTCTGACTGTGTACAGTGATCTGCCTGTCTGTGTACGCAGTATATACCTATGGATTGTTTTGATTAGGAATGTTTGTTTATGTCGTGTGTTTTGGCATTGTTCTATTAATATTGACTGAAGCTGCCTTAAGGTCTGTTTTTGTGGTATTGATTGGGGAGGAGTGCGGGCGGGGTGGGGGTGGGAGCTGATCTCTTTCTCACAGGCTGTTATTATCTGGTCCCCGTAACATGGATGATGATGATTAACTCATCATTGAAGATCCTTAGGGAGATGAACTGCTGCCTTGAAGGGCTTGCCACCCAGGTAACAGGGCAGATGGAATTGTAAATTCCTCTGGGCAATTCTCGGGCCATTTCATCGGCCATGAATAACCATCATATAAGTACATGTAATTGATATATTCTCAATTTGATTGCAGTGTATCAAATATAATAATAATTTGAAAAAATGAGTAATTAGATATGGATGGAAATTTTTTTCATTTTGTACAGTATACATACATCTATTGTTGTAAGATATATTACTGTGGTGTGAGTAGGAGAGAAGTATATTGTAACAGTAATGCTGTTTCCTGTTATAATGTGTAATTTCTGTTCATAGTATTTCAGGTGTTGGCATTTCATAACAATGATTTCTAATTCTAGTAGTTTCTAATTCTGAAAACTCCAGTTACAGTATAGATGTTCTTAACATCAGTTCAGTTTATATAAACACGTCATTTGTGGGTTTAAGGGTGGATTATGGAAATTGTGTCTGAGAGCTTGTGTTGTACTACATCTGATCATGGTACAGGTATTCTTAGGTTCTATGCTAGACAGAGGCAGTTGAGATGGGGGACAGAATTCGTTGTAAGTTTGGGGGTGGTGGGGAACAAGTCCTGTGTCATACATGACCCTGAAGCAGTCTACTGTAACAGTCTACTGTAACAGTAACTTCAGTAATACTTGCCTGTGGTTGTCTGAACCTCCCCTGTCATTCTGACTGTATTGGGGTTTAATTTGATTAGGCATCTGCCCACTGTGTGTGTTTGGAGGGGGGGGGGAGGGCTAGGGCTCCGACTTATCTTCCAATCAGCCCCTGTCAGCAGCTGAGCATAGGCAAAATAAGCTGATAATTTCCTATAACCTGATTTCCATTTCCCCTTTTGGCCCCGGCACTTGGGAGCCCAGCAGTGTTTACTTACAACAAGACCTTGGGGAGAGAGTTGGGCTGTTCTCTAGGCAAGTGTGTGTGTGCTGGGCTGGGACCCTGCCTGTGACTGCTGGCACTATTGTTACTGGGTGCACATACAGACAGTAGTAGGAAGCTGTCCTTGCCTTACCCCCCAGGAGTGTATTAACATTGTACTACAGCCTGCATGTCTGTTTCTCTTCCAGCAAGATGACCCGACTGCTGTGCCTTGCTGCGTTGACGTTGATACTGTTGCACTTTACGGCATCTCAGGAATTGCTTCAGCGTCAAGAGAGGCGAGCGCCACGTAAACAGAAAGGTAAGCTTGGGAAGGTTTGCCTGTGGATGGTTGTGGGTTTCCCCTGGGCTTTGCCCGTTTTCCTCCCACCATAATGCTGGCTGCCATCTGATAAGTGAAATATTCTTGCATGCGGTGTAAAACACAAATCAAATAAATAAATAAATATAATAAAAGTAACTTATTTTGCCGATTCTAGTATTTATATTGGTGATAAAAAGATGTTTGCAGGTTTGGATGATATTGTGCTGGAAAAAGCAGTTGAGTAAATTTGAGCACCATAGTGGAAGAGTTGTGCCCTTTATTTGCATAATAAGATGGGCTTTTTTGGCAAATTTGGAAGACAAATATATATAGTAATTCTTAGATACGCAGCACTAGTGTTGTGTCTGTCAGGTGGTAATACCTGAACATGTGCGTCATGTAGCACAAGTGTTGTGTCTGTCAGGTGGTAATATCTAAACATGTACGTGACGTAGCATAAGTGTTGTGTCTGTCATGTGCGTCATATAGCGCAAGTGTTGTGTCTGTCAGGTGGTAATACCTGAACATGTGCGTCATATAGCACAAGTGTTGTGTCTGTCAGGTTGTAATATCTAAACTTGTGCGTGACGTAGCACAAGTGTTGTGTCCGTCTAGTGGTATTATCTAAACATGTGCGTCATGTAGCACAAGTGTTGTGTCCATCTATTGGTATTATCTAAATATGTACGTGATGTAGCACCAGTGTTGTGTCAGGTGGTAATATCTAAACATGTACGTCACATAGCACCAGTGTTGTGTCAGGTGTTAATATCTAAACATGTACGTCACATAGCACCAGTGTTGTGTCAGGTGGTAATATCTAAACATGTACGCCACATAGCACCAGTGTTGTGTCAGGTGGTAATATCTAAACGTGTACGTCACGTAGCACTAGTGTTGTGTCTGTTAGGTGGTAATATCTAAACATGTACGTCACATAGCACTAGTGTTGTGTCTGTTAGGTGGTAATATCTAAACATGTACGTCACGTAGCACTAGTGTTGTGTCTGTCAGGTGGTAATATCTAAACATGTATGTCACGTAGCACTAGTGTTGTGTCTGTCAGGTGGTAATATCTACACGTACTTTCGGTCTAAAGTAAACTTTTTTCCCAACTGAATATAGTAGCTTGTCGTGGACCAGCATACACACATGTATGTCTTTGTTTACCTCTCTGTGTTCTGCTTTTCAGGTTCAATTTCATTTCCCACTTTTCTCTGTTTTGAGCAGTTTGAACAGAGTGTAATCTGTTTTTTTGTGACTATTGATAATTGTTAATAGCAGATACTGATAGATAGAATATGTTTGACATTTTAGACAAGATGGTACTATTTTTACTTCCTTTCCCATGTGAGTGGATAAATGTCACATTGGCTGTTTGTCACAATTAATTTCAGTCTGAGTTAGCTCAGAGCACTTTAAAATAATGAGTACTTGTGTACAAAGTTTTTATGGAGGGGACAAGTGAAGCCTGAGCGAATAGAAGTATGCTGCTAGTCTTTCAGTTACTGTTCGTTCAAACTAATTCTCCGGCAGTGGATATTAGAGATTGAAATGTTCGGTTGAAAGGTCTTTTCCATACCTTAGGTGAAAGGTAAAAGATCACACTACACCTTCTACACCTTGTGCTATGTGGGTAGAAATCTGTATGTCATACATGGGAAATACTTGATGCAGCAGCATGGTAAATTGTCAGTTGAGTAATTCTCTGTGGAAAATTCTACATGTACATGTATATGGTTTAAATTGCCTTAATTGGGCTGGCTCACAGCATGGTACTAGGAGTATCTTATACCAACACCACATTCCTTGTTATCTCTGTAGATAGCCCAAGGTGCTAGCCTTCTCATCTTTATCATATCTGGGAATTCAATCTTCCTCTGCCACTTGGGGGTGGTGGCCAGAGAGGGCTCATTAACATCAACACCAGCTGGCCACAGCTATGCGCCAGGTTAAGCAGGGTTTCCCTCACATCCTCATTGATAAAGCCTTGTCCACTCCACTCTGTCTTCAACTAACTTGTTAACAGCACTGATTGAGCTGCTAAAATCCCTGAAGAATGGAGGCTTTAGACTTAAGTGGAATTGTCATAACGAGGTGCTTGATTTCCAGCCTAACAGGCTGTGAGTTGATTGATTGATGTGCTGATATGCTTTGCTTGAACTGTTGGGGAAAGAGTGCATGGTAGAATGCCCTAAAATGACAGGCTGAACACCAGTAGCCCTGGATAGGTGTGGCTGCTTGCTGGAATTTAGCTTCTGTTCAAGTATACCTGTGTGGTGTATACTCTGGGGCTTTCAATAGTGTCTTAAACTGATAAACCTGAGCACTTTTAATGAAAATGAAGAAATTGTAAAATTAATCAAATACATAAATACATAAATGTACATATATATAAATCAAGGCAAGAAAAACTAATTTTACATACCCTAATTCTTCAAACTTTTCAATCGCCTCTGCAAGCAATAGTTTGAAACATTCTGACAGAACTATGGGGTGTAGAGAAATAATTTGGACAGCCTTATGAAGCTCGCATCTATAATCCTACAGGGGCCTCCGTGGCTCTGGTGGTTAGCGCGCTATTGCAGCACAGTGACCCAAAGCCTCCCACCAATGCGGTGGCTGTGAGTTCAAGTCCAGCTGGCTTCCTCTCCGGCCGTACATGGGAAGGTCTGCCAGCAACCTACAGATGATCGTGGCTTTCCCCCAGGCTCTGGCCGGTTTCCCCCCTCCATAATGCCGGCAGCCGTCGTATAAGTGAAATATTCCAGAGTGTGGCGTAAAACACCAAATAAATAAATAAATAAATAAATATAATACTACAAACAAATTATTTTTAGTGTCATTTACATAATCATTATATGCATGAATTTCACTGAAAAAAGTGCTTTAGTGGGTGAAAAGGTTGAAGATTTACAGTGCGTTTATATTTGACGTCTTAAAATTGTCTTCTAGATCTTGATGTACAGGTACATTGTACATGCATGGTGCAAGTTTCATGGTACATGTATATAAGGTGAAAATATTGTAACCTAAAGTGAATATGAATAGCTCGTGGGTATCCAGACCTGACCCCAGAAGCCTGGACCAGGACAATTATCCTCTCAAATCACATTTGTGAGGGAATTAGTACAGGCCAGTGACCCCTGTGGCCTGTTAGTTTTGGTGAGGCAGCCATGGCGGTTTCTGTCCGTCTTCTATAAGTATGCGTACATGATGCACTTTCAGATTACATATGTAAGACATGCACATGATGTACACAAGTTTTCTGGATGGAGAAGTGTTTCTGAATTATGTATGAAATTCTGCACCCCACATTGTTTTGGATTCTTTTTTTTATTTGGGGTTCTGTTTCGACTTAGAAAATATACTTTCTGTTATAATATGCTTCTGTCTTAAGTGATATTCTGCAGGTCACTTTTATAGTTTTGTGAAAATCTTCTCAAGATAATTGGTGATGAATTATCAGTAGGCATTATAGATGAACAGTTTTTAACAAAATCTGAACTAGAGTTGAATAGCAAGTTTCAAAAGACCAGATGTAAATCCATATGCATGTGTGTGTATTGTAGTTATGACAGGGTCTTTTCTGTGAGAAAAGCATATTTGTTGTTCATGGTGAAGTTTTTTGCATAATGTATATATTATGCAAGAAAATATTCCTGAATTCATTATTCAACTCCAGTCTGATAAATAAATATATAAATCTCGCAACTTAATATGAATACCTGTACTTTACTTTATTTTTCCCACAACTTGGTTTATGTGCTTTGTTGAGCAAAGTTAAAAAACACATTGCTGCCATTGAAAGAGAAATTTGGGCAATCAATTCAGCATTGTTGCCCTCTGTTCATTAATGCAGGATAGGGCTTATGCTGACTGAGGGATCTACGCGTATATTCGCAACACGTGTACAATTCGAGGAGTTCAGGGTCCAAGATTCGTGTCCGAATTGATAAGTGCTGCAGCACTGATTGGATCTAAATACTTCCTCCCAGACCTCATAGGTTGTTGGTACACTATAAATTTCTGCACGTTTTTTTTTTACACCTAGTTCAATAGTATCAGAAATTGCCTGCAGGGGATATAACTGAAAACCTTTTGCCCAGGCTTTCTACCCACCCTCTGGAGGTTTAATTTCTGTTATGTCATCAACAAAAGCCCTTAAAAAAGCGGTGGTTATGCCAGGTTTATTTTGAGATATGTTGTAGAGAAAAGTACAAGCATGTGGTAGTATGACATGGCACCATGCGAAAGTTTGAGGATATATACTTTTGGGGTTGAACTTGACCCATGTACCACATAAATAGTATGGAAAATCCATGAACCCTGTGTAATCGATAAGGGCTTATGTCAGAAGTTCTTTAGCCCTTGACCACAGGGCTTGTTTGTTCAGATCCAACCCTAGCCCTTCTCAGTTCCTTCCCCTAAAGGCCTGGTCACTCTCAATACGAAGGCTAATTCACTTCAGACTGGCAAAGCCTTGATATTGTTAGTGTTTTGGGAGAAGTGGGCCACACAAATATGATTCTGATTTGAAGGCCACAAACAGTGTTGGAAGTGTGCTGTGATACATATCAATTAATTGCCATTATAAATTTAATATAACAGATGAGGTCACATTGAAAAAATTACATACAGACATGCATGTCATCATTAAATACCATAATTATATTTTAAATTAATTATATATTAAATTTTGCGACAATGAATTTAAACTTCAGAAATATTTTCTACTTACCAGTGTGGTCAAGAGATGTGAGGATTAGCTTGGATCATTAATGTAGATGTAGAATAAGGGATTAAATAATAAAACAATTGATGAATAAATTTACAATAAAATTACATGCAGTTGTCACTGATGCAAATCACTCTCACTTATATGTGAAACTTTCCCGTTTCTTGAATTTTATCTAATATTTACAACAATTCAGTTTATTTTCCAACTTGAAAATGTCATAAATCCAGTTTACGGACATAGTGTCTACTGTATAGGATTTTCAATATTTGTGAGGCATCCCACTGATGTTGTTGTAGAAAGAAAGTACATGATGGCCATCTAGACCAGTATGGTTTGCTTAGATCACAATACTTGGGCAAACAGTGTAAAAGACGTAAAGTGAAAGACCAATTAAAAATATGGTCATTCCCAGGAAAAGACCATTGGAAATTGTCTCTGAAAATACATTTACCTAGTTTTTAAGATTTTTTTCACTGAAATAAATGCAGTGAAATGTTTGAATTGTATGGTGGGTTTTGTGGACCATATTGATAAACTTTTCTGCCAATGATGTCACAAAACTATTTGTACACCTTTATATTTATAGCTTTGAATGAAGTTGTTGTGAACTGTGCTCCTGTAATGTGTGCCTGTGTATGAAAGAGCTAATATGGCATTAAAATTCTGCTGTAGGGCCAGAGAGAGGTAGCCATGAAGTCATTTGTGGCACACATCATCCATATGGTCCACCATATAATTAAAACATTGACTCCATTTAATATGTTGGAAAAAAATTAACAAAATCAGTGAATATATTTTTGGCTACAGTTTTTAATGGTCTTTTTACTCACCATAACTTCATTTTTGCTGTTTCTGCCTGTTTAAGTATGTGGGTCTCATAAAGAGTAATAATGATACCTGAAGATTTATTTATTTATTTATTTGGTTGGTGTTTTATGCTGTTCTATATTTCACTTATACGACGACAACCAGCATTATGGTGGGAGGAAACGGGGCAGAGTGCGGGGGAGACCCACGACCATCCGCAGGTTGCTGGCAGACTTCCTCACCTGAAGATGGCATAAGCTTGAAAACATGTGACTTGGCCAAGGTTAGGCCTGGTTGCATGGGCCTTATAGGTACATGTGTATGTGATTCTCTCTATTTGGGGTTTGAACTGAAAACGGTACATGTACTTGTTAATGTTACAGCTACACAAATAAAAAATCTTTGTAAATTTGTTCCCCACAGGTTATGTACTGGTCTAAGTTGTCACCATCTGCTTTCCTGTAAACTTTCAATGTCCCTTTGTGTTCATAGGAAAACACTTCTGGCCTGTACCAGAGCACTTTTGAGATTTCTCCGTTGAAATCCTACAACCTTTGTGTGCAAATTTCCTTTCTGTGGCTAGGCTTTTTATTTGAGGATACCTTTTAAATTCTGAGCAGCAGTGGCCATACTTACTGTTTGTCATGTGAGCTTTGTTTGATTGAAACTGACTAGAACTGGCTGTTACAGCTGGGTCTCTACCCTGAAGGGACCCCCTGACTCTCCAAGCTTTTAGGCTCCATCTGACATTCCCTACTGTCCTGGAAACTGATCACATGGTTATGCTTGGAATTCTACTGTTTGGTTGTCTATGGTGTGGCTAGATCTTGTCGAATACAGACACACACACTGTAGTTGCTTAGATCTATCTTGATGTAGATGATGTTACATGGGGTAGAAGGGTTACTTAAGTCAATGAAAGGGTTATCTTGGGACTTTGTAGCCTATACTGTATGTAATTACCGGAATATGTTGGCCCATAAAGCAGTTTGAAGCTTTGTAATTCACATTATGTTGAACATGAAATGAAATATATCTGTGTGATAAATAAGCATACTCATGTATTAAAGCAGTGCAGGACATACATGAATGTATGTTGTCCAGGCAGCTTGAGTAAGATTGAAGTCAAACCTGTTAGGTTGACAAGTACCTGTTCATGTACATGTTCTGTGGGATTTCAAAGAATCTTCAGTCAAATCTTGTGAATTTGTAGGCAGATTTAGTAATTGAATTAATCTCCTTTGTTGTGCTGTACTTTGCTGTGCCTGGGCAACTCTTGGCAAGTTGTTGCATGTGTAATGATCGTATTGGCAAATTGTTGAATGTATAATGATCATATTGGCAAATTGTTGCATGTATAATGATCGTATTGGCAAATTGTTGCATGTATAATGATCATATTGGCAAATTGTTGCATGTATAATGATCATATAAATAAAAATGCATGTACGTATGGATGAGGGAACAACAGGTGGTGTGTAGGAATCATGATCTGTCCTGTCAAATTGATGATCACTCAAGTCAATGGTCTTGCCAGCTTTAGGGCAACTAGATGTTTAGTAGGTAAGTGAAAGCTTCAGGCTTGCTACAAGCCAGCTCCAGACTATCTAGAGACCCAGGTATCAGCACGATTCATGTCAGCATTGTGACAGCTACAGACCAGCTAAAGATCACCGTAATCCTCTGCTTGTTGTCTTAAGTAGCCTTAGTGAGATATCCTAGCAGGACAAGTTTGGAAAGACAAAACATGACTGGGGCCTGAGTTTTACCAGTGTCTAGGGGATTTTTGGCCCAGTTATCTTAAGGTCTGCATTTGAACAAAAGCAGTGTTTTCCAGCTAGGTTGCATGCAGCAATCTTTACTGCAGCTGCTGTAGTCTTCAACCTTTCCACATGTTGGCAAGATGTTTATTCTCAGGGAATTATTCTGTGTAAACTGATAAAATTGTAATTTTTGTGGATTGTAGAAACTGGCCAACATAAGCACTGTATTTTTGTCTTCAAAATCAAATTATGAAGCTGCAAAAAATTGGCACCGAAAGATGTTCTTTCACGTGCAGAAAGATTCACGAATTATGGTTGTCCTCTACATTCTTGTAAAAAGTTGCCCAGGCTTGGTTTGCTCCGTCAGCAAACTTAACATTGCACTTTTTGGCTGACAGCAGTGAAGGCAGAATTTCCTTGAATAAAACCCACATCCTTGGGCTCACTTGAGTATCTGTACAACACATACAATTCAGTTTGGCCTAGGTTCATAAATTCACTGGCCTGTTTTTCTAACTGGCCTTTCAGGGACGATTCTGCGTCATAGGTAGATACTGAAAATGTCCAGTACACATACATGTGCATTAAACATATCTAGACTTTCTTGTCACTGTCATGGGATTTTTTTACAAACATTACGGCATAGTGTCTGACTGGGTTGATATAACACTTGACCCTAATCCCCCACGAGCCCACTTCACTACTCTGAATGACCAGTTGTCTCAAGTGTATTACAGTGCACCAATAGCAGAAATGATACAATTATCAGCTGACCTTTACACGATGATGAGAAACCATGTATTACTAAGCACGACTTTGTTGTTTAGTGCATGTATCTTGTGAATATGAACTGGTACCAACTAAGGCATAGGCAGATCGACTTTGGAACCGCTTCCAAGTTTGAATGATGATACAAATATCAGGGTGTGTATCAAGCTTGGAGGAACCTGATTACACTTCTTACATGTATAAGTGTACATGTGTATATACAACTCATGGGTGCTATAAGTATATACATGACCATGAGCACCCCAGGCTTGTATTCAGTCTGGCTGCAGTTGTGAAACAAAAGTAGAATGGTGTTCAGATTGATGTACAAAGTTTCGGACAGAAAACAGCATGGGGCATTTCTCACTGTAGTATTATTCCCTGGGGTGTCTGGTAAATCAGGGAAGAAGGTTGAGGCTGAGCGCATGGTGAAGGTAACATATCTTAAAGCATGTAATCAGTGCACAATTTTTTAAAACTTTTATTTAAGGTACATGTAGATTGCTGACTCGGTCATTATTTTCCACATAAACTGATAGTGATCCGAGAATTTATAGAATAAAAAAGTTGGGTTTTTTTCTTTAGTTACAGTGTACCTTGATGTGCCTGTATTAATGTTGAGGTGCGCACAAAAGCAATGATATCGCAAGTAAACAACTAGCCTGTTGTAGATGTAACTGCTTATTACCTAGAATTAATGGTTAAGGTTTTACGACGGATTACTGGTATCAGAGAATTATGTGTTTTGTATAAGCCATCTAATTGTGCTCATGTATGCATTCAGTGTCTGTTGCCAAGGAAGTTAGTGCTGTGTTGTCCTTTTATTAGGCTATTCATTGTTGAAGATAGGCAGAGAAAGGAGTGTACATGTACATAACATGGTAAGTTTGAAACAGTGCTGGGCAGAATAATGGGATGAAATGATTAATGTTGAACTACTGCAGGTTTCTTTCACCGGAGCATGTTGTCAGCGGTAGCTGACATGGCTGAGATGAGACACAGAATCTCTGCTGGAAACCGATTAATCTGAGAAAGAAGCTATCAGGAAACCTTTAGACTGTTATTAAATTTTTTATGCCTGTGACCTGGCCAGAAGTCAACAGCACTAAATCAATTGTAGGTATCTGATAGGTCAGAATTGTAGCCAGTCGTATCTGATGTTACCCATCCATGCTGAACTAGCTTCTAGCTGTGGTAGTGATAGGCTGGAAGCTGACACTGATTTAGTTTTAATTCTTTCATGCCAGAGGAATCCATTGAAGCTTGGAATTCTGCTTGTAGGTAGATGTGGGAATGACGCACAAGATGTGGTTTGAAGAAGAAAATGTTGTGTAACAACTGATTAGAATGAGTGACCATGGCTAGAGTTAAAGTATTTACCAAATTAATCATATATTGGTTAATCCTAATGAGGAGCAATTGAGTTAAATCACAAATGTCATCAAAACATAGTTATTTTATTTATTCAAGTGGTATTTAATTTCATAATTGTAACTTGATCGAAGTACATCATCAAACTAAATTAATCATATATTGGTTAATCCTAATGAGGAGGAGTTGAGTTAAATCACAAATGTCATCAAAACACAGTTATTTTATTTATTCGAGTGGTATTTAATTTCACCATTGTAACATTTTCATGTAGTCTTCATTCTGCAGTGTGGACCCTAGCTTGGTTATAGTACTGTAACATGTGAAGGTAGTCTTCATGAAGAATATATTTCAGACTTTAGTTTAAATAAACATAATGTTTTGATGTTTTCAGTTCTGAAAAAATACAAAAAATGCAAGATAAAGTGGAGTAAAGTTTGGGAAACCCTCAGAAATTTTAAATACTCTACATTTCTAATACTTTTGTTAGATTATGGTCCCATATGATGTCTAATGTAATTCAAGCACATGTACATTGACAGGGGGTTTTCTAGCCACTTTCTTATCGTGTTGTCCACTATGAGAAATATTGGAAAATTAGGTTTTAGACAAATTTTGTAGTGAGTCTTCAATACATTTTGACAAAAATGTTGAGTTTTCTGATTTGTTCAAATTGGGTTTCTAAAAAGAAACTACTGATTGACATGGTGGATGAGTGTTTTTTTATTTCAACAACAAAAATGTCACAGAAATATACATTTGATTAAAAGTGAAAACCAATTTTTTTTATTTTTATTTATAAGAATGATAATAATTTTCGTCTACTCATTCTAGAATGATAATGCAACAGCTTACAGTAATTGAAGCTGATATGGCATCTGTAACTGAATTCAAACTTTTTGCTGTCATATTTGTAGGAGTCTTGGAATTTCTCGTGATCTCTGTATGTATACAATGTAGAATGATATGCAACTAATGGATAGCTCTGATTGGATTGTTTTCTTTGGAACTTTTTTTTTGAAATTGTCTTTGTAAAATTTAAATACCGATGTGTGATGTCATTCTTTCAGATTAAAATACATGGTCCTATGGCTTGTTCTGTCCTGTACATGTAAATGTGTGTATGTACTAAAGCCCTCATGGATGTTCCGTGAGCTACGGTGAGACTAGTTCTTTCAGGCTGTGACACTTTCATACAGCTGTCTTGCCCCTTTTAGAGAAATACGACACCCTAATTACATTGACGAAACTAACAGAAATTCCTCTCACTTGATTTACTTTTTAGACATAAAAAGTTGGCGAGCTGTTACGACGAATCGTCCCAGTATGCATGGCAAACTTTGGCTGACGGTACAAATGTGGCTTTTGCTTTTTTTGCTACAGTGGCTTTTTTTTGGTATTTTTCTTTTTTTGTTTTTTGCCATGTTTCCCGCTGTGTTTGGTTAATTGGGCTTTGGGTACTGAAGTGATGTGGAGGCTAGATACATGGATAAGCATGAGGTTTTGATTGGTTCTGAAGGGAGCTTTGAAAATGCGGATTTGTATTTTGACAAGTTTGGACCTGTGAAGATAATTGGCCGTAGTTACAGTTGGTGTGTTTGAAGGTGAGAATTCTGAGCAGGGAGGCAGAGGTGATAATGCCCTGGGGAAAGGGGGGGTGAGGTTGAGGGAGGAATGAACCCTGCCAGCCTAATCATGGCTTATTCATCAGTCTCATTGGACTGTGCAGTTTTCAAGGTTCTCTAGGGGCCAACAGCTAAACTGATATCTACCTTCAGGGTCATATGAGGAGTTTACCTGGGGGGTGTAACTGTATAGAACTGTCAGTCACAGGCCTCAGATAGCCTTAGGGAGGGGACTGAAATAGGTGACACCATGTGTATCATTGCCAGACAATATAACCTTGTCATTTTCCATCCTGGAATAAGCCTTGTCAGAACCAACTATGTGATCCTTGATGGATGATTACCCCAGACTACCTCAAATTTTGTCCATGAATACGTTGCTTTTTTTTCCTGATTCTAAGAGTTCTGTTGACTTCAGAGAGGTGTTTTGAGGTTTGTTTGAAATGGATAGGGTGATACCCAGCTGGAGAAATGAAAGTTTTCAGTACCAGAAATAATGCTATATGACATTTATTTTCCTCTGAAAAAGTTTATGTTTGGACGAAACTTTAGGTGAATGACAATGTCTGGTATCTGGAAGCTGCCCTCTTGCTCTGGTTAGTCTACATGTACATCATATACATACATATATCTCCTTGTAGCTTTGGGTTGTGTACATACATGTACAGGTGCCTGGTCTCGACATAAGAGGTGATCAAACCGGCTGGTCATCTGCAGATCTTGCCAGTGTGAATTCAGGGGAAAATACCCTGATTTCCATGTAGAGTGCAGTGAAATGATAATTTAGAAAAATTTTTCATAAGCTTAGGTATATACATGTATTTCATGATTTCCACATTTTATTTTATAAGGGTACGTGTATATGTGCGTGTGATTTGGTCTTAGATTGGAAATTTGCTGTTCCCTGATGCCGTCTACAATAATATAATAATGTATTGTACCAGTTTAAAATGTGAGTTAAGCACTTGTTTTCAGACCTCCTGACCACACAACAACAAATCTGTCCAAATTTGAACCTCTGGGGCCATAAACTTTGCATCACGCTGAAGATTTGAATTTTGAACTGCATATTTGACAGAAATTGCTTTGTGGAATTGGCCTAAGGTCTGAAAATCCATTTGTGCAGAACTTATAAATGGATTTTTATTTTGCGTAGAACCCAGTACAGTAGAAGGCAGTGAAATTTATGAGAACATGTTGTGTTGTGAAAGGGATACCGGTTTTAAGCGGTTGTACACTTACAGCCCATGTTGTTAATATGGGATTGTGCCTATAGATTTCATTCAGGAAGGCGTGCAATGGTTTTGAGTGACTGGTAGAGGGTAGCTCAAGGTTAGACTGTTCCTCTGATGGACTTGATAACAGTGTTGGCTTCGAAGCTAAAATTAAACATGTCAGATGTAATAACATTTGAACAGATAGCTATCAGGGTTTTCAGCTTACTCATTCTGTTTTAATATTGTACATGTTCTTCACATTATAGTTTTAGCTCTATCACTGTTGTAAAGTTACTTGTGCGTTTTGTTCAAATCTTTATGGGTGAGCCGAAATAATGAATGTGGCCTGAAGTTTGTTGAGTTCCTGTATATTTTAATACACAGATGGTGTAAAGTTTCGCAATATACGTGTGTGTTCTTCAGTATATATTAGACCTACAGAGGAACTTTCATTGAGAACAGAAGTTTAGAACAGAAAGGCACGTGCATCATTTATGTTTTGGTATGATGCAAAGTTTATAGCCCCAGAAGTTCAGTTTCTGACAAGATTTGTCAATGCATTCTGACATGGTCAAAAAACGAGTGCTTAAATAACAGTGTAAACTGTTACATTACATTATTGTGTCCGTTGTGGAGGACATCTGCAGAGCAATTGTCAATTCAAGACTGAATTACATATACATGTATATGTACATTTATAAACTGAAATGTCAAATTGTGAAATGTATACCTAGCGTTATGGAACAACTTCCTGAACTATCAGTTAGGTGGGTTATTGAGTTTTTGAAAATGTATAAAATAAAGCTACAAAACGTTAATGGTTGCTAGCTGGATGTCCCTTCAGAGAAGAGATGAAGTCAAGATCATGCACAGTTGGTTGTGGCTTTAAGTTAGGAGGTTTGTTATGTACCTGCCAGAGGGCAGTGGTTTAATCTAGGCTGTCAGGTTTCCTATACAAATAAACCTGACCCATGTTCTATTGGAGAAAATTCATGATTACAGCAGGAAGCCGCTGTCCTGTTAGATTAGAAGGTACATATACATGTAGCCTCATGTATATTGGAATCGGCTGTATTCTGAAGCCTTGATTCTGCTTATCCTTGTGCTGATTGCTGCTGATTTAATGGAAACTGTGAATACATGTAGATGTGATTTATTTGGAACTGTGAATAGATGTTATTTGTTCCGTTTTTCATCAAATGGAACTAGGTGCAGTACTTGACAGTTAATTAAAGATTGGACAGAAATGTATGTACAGATTGTGTAGAGAATTTCCTGTTTCAGAACCAGACAGTACTCATTTAAAAGTAACTCAGTATTGTATGTGAATAGCATCGTGTTCTGGACTAGTGGTATATTTACTGTAAGAGTCATGCACCAGGAAATAGGAAATAATCAGTGAGGAAGTGTGCAATATGCAATTCGGTAGTTTGCAGGAGGTACTTCTGGAGTATTGCCATATTGAACTAACTGTGTCTCTGTCAGCCCATGTTAATAATGCTCGAACATAGATGACACTCTATTGTTCTTCACACGCTGTCCCTGTCTTAATCATACCACATGGACATATGGGACATGGATGTTCCCAACCAGATTGAACCAACCACTAGTAATACATGTGCGTGTGCTGTGTTTACATGCTCAGTGAAATTTGCCAGTTTTAGAGTTAGTAGTGGCATGAGAGCCCAGAGTTGAATATGTACAGAGCTACATATATATCTCAGATCTGTTTCATTCATCACTGTTTTGTTTTCAGAAATACAAATCTGTACTATTCTAGTCACTAAGCTGGAACTCGGTCTTTTTGAGTCTGCTGTCCTCAACATGTCAAAGCAGTATGCTACTAACATGTTTCCTTTCAACCTACGGTAATACTGACTTTATATCACTTACTTATTCACGGATGATGCACACCATATCGTCACAATTAACACAGATGTACTATGTGCATTGACAGTAAGCCAAACTTGGATAACTGCAATTTTCACTTTTACTTGGCTGCAATCTGTTTTGTGTGGAAAGAGATGAACCCCTGCAAGCTTTGGGTTGAAACCAAGAAGATATACATCATGAAAAGGCTGTCTACATCTTGCTTAAGAGTCTTAACTTTGTAACTAAAGTTTTGTTTTAATGAAGGAAAGGGTCAGCATTGTCTGACGGCATTCATGACCCATACCGCTGGCCGTGCTGATTACACGTAACTGACGGGCTGTTGCCGAGAGCTGATAATCCATTTCCAGTTTAGTGAGTTTTTACTCCCTACAGTGAATACTGAAAAGATTATTTGCACGTATACCAAGTCATGGACCGACTAAATATTGAGCGTAAAGCACATTTATACGTTTCATTATTCCTTCAAGCCTACTGAAAACATTCCTTCAGTGTTTCCCATTCATTCCACAAATGCACCATAGGCAAACCACTTGTTGATAAGTAGCTGTCTACTGGCATGCCCGTGGACAACATTAATCTATTTTGCACTGTATGAAAGCTTAAATTGTTGATTCTACGTAAACGTGCAAACCTGTTCAAAATTGTTGACTTGCATCTTTTTAAAACAAATGTCCAGCATAGGACACAATGGCTGCGCTCGCGATGTATGGCTAATTGTTGTAAAAAGTTCTTGGTTAAACTTGATTTTCAGCCATTTTGTGAAGTGGTATGTACATAATACAGCAATCCAACACATGCTCCTTAAAGCCTAGGATCTAACCGTGCTGATGTTGTTGTGAGAGTGGTAATATTGAGCTTGTCTGTGTCTGGTCCTTAGTGAATATCAGTAGTGTGGTTGTTATCACTGATGGGCAAACAAAAAATAATAATGACCAATTCCATCGTTTCTGTTTTTGAGCCTTTCTGCCAATGAATTATTAATCCACTTGCAATGCAGTAATTTTTGAAAGAAAATATATTGATTTTTGTGGAATTCTTTTAGAGGGAAAGACCTTCTTGACAGAAGAATATCATTGAAGTGCAGGGTGCTTAACGTAGAAATATTGTTTTAAACACTGCCTCATGGACTGTCTTAGAGACAGATAAAAAGCTATCCTTTTGTCCATGTTTTATCAAGCCTGATAGGTTTTCATGAAAATGTCAGGATGAATGGCAGGTTTTGTAGAAAATGCAGTTCACAAAAATGGAGCCCTATGGTTTTAAAACACGATGGACTTAAGTACATTCTGTTCCCGTTAATTCATTCTTTAAAAATTTATATTAGATAAACACAGCTGCAGCTTTTCCTGAAGCCAACAAAAGGAATCCCAGAGAATTCAATTGCTTTTGTCCCCAAAGGGTAGTCTGGTGTGCCTGGTGTTAAGAGAACATGATGGTTGTCCCCAGCAACCACGAGAGGCGCTTTTCTTATCACCTGTCACAGCCTCGAGGCAAATTATGCCTTGTTTCCGTGGCAATATTCTGTAAGAAATTGCATCCAGTGGCAAATCTTGGTAGATTGAGACAGAAGGTTGGGTGATATCTGGAGAGGACTGGTGTCAGACTTGATGTACAGATAACACCCAACCCTTGAGTTAGATTACTGCTAAATAGAGAGATAGTAAACATGTCACCTGGCAGCCTTTTGTATGATTCACTATTACATGGACATATTATTTACATGGGTCTAACATGGTTAACAGAATGACGGTTAGATATCATTTGTTTTTTTACAATTCAAGAACGAATTATTCAAGAATGCCTTGTTAACTGGATGAAGCTACATGTAGTTAGAACATGAAAATGATTAATGGTGGAAAAGTTTTGTTCATTTCTGTTGTCAACTGATATGAACAATTCTACCCTTCCGTGCAAGAAACTTTTATCACATTAGAACACCATGAAATGTTTAGGACCTCATCTATTTATATTGCATGAAACCTAACAATAATACAATGTAATCAGAGGAAAACTTGATGGTGTTAATATGGTGACTGTTAATATTATCATATGCACATACACATATATTTATACACACACACACACACACACACACACACACACATATATATATATATACATGTATGTGTAATATTAAGTAAGTACAATAAATGTTTGTATGTGAAGGAAATAAGGGATACATTAATGTTACATTTTGTAAGATTGTAGATTTTCTGTGATTGTTTCAGCTTTGAAGCAGATACCAGGCTGTGACTGGCAGTTGTCAGAATGTAACCCCAAAAAGGGTAGATGTGGGAAAGGGTTCCAGACAGCCACCCTCACCGGATCAGGGTGCCCTTCCAAGACCAAGAAGGTACGCTGTAAGATTCCGTGTCGGGAAGAGGTTCGTGGACCAATCACAGGCCTGTCTCCGAGTGAGGCGGGGCTAAGAGGGGAAGCCGTCAGCTCAAGTGTTTCCAGCCTCAACAACAAGCACAGGAAGAACGAAGAAGGTTAGCAGAGTTAACTCACCTTCGACCTAAAATGTACTAACTGCTACTGTCATAAAATAATTTTAGTGCTAGGCCTTGTAGTGTTAAGAAGGTGGATTAATACTATTGACCAGTCCTATGTAACACTCATGGAGAAAGAGAATTGTTCATGGTAAGGTGATGTAGGTGATGTGCAAAAAAGAGATACAGGTAAAAATTGGGAATGAGCGGGGATGGATACTTGACCATTTCATATTAAAGTCCTTCTGAAAAGTAGTTGGAGCTTTATACTATGTCTCAGAATTAAAATGTATATCAGATTCTTGCTGTCATCTAATTGTTTCTTGCCAGTGTGATTTGTGTAACGAAGGGTTGATGTTGATTCAGTGTCTGGTTGAACCTTTGGCCATGACACTGCATGGAGGTATCTGGATGTGTCAGTACTACTACTGACTACAATACTCACTTATGATGTGGAAGGTATTTGTCTGCAGTAAGTGAACTGTTCTGTGGTGTATAATACAGGGCACATAATGTATGGCATTTTGTTTCAATGATACTTCGAAATAAGGGTATCTCCAGTGTTATATGAAATGCCAGTTCAGTGTCTAGGTCACCATGTATCTGCCAGAGAACTGGTCATTTTAGCATTCCTGTCAATTGCTCCACTTCAAAATCATCAACAATATGTTATCAAAGATGAATAATGGCTCCTTCATTTTCTGTGACAGGTTATTGTGTCTCTTTTTATAAAATACTTCTGAAGCACTTCATGGATAAATTATATCCAAAACTAGTTCCAACCTCTTCTAGATATGCTACATGTATCTATATTTTAAGCTTTTCTGTTCAAAGACTAGAAGAGCTTATGTACTGACAAGTTGTCTGTCGTCTGTCTGTCTGTGTTAGCCCGGCTGGCCGATCAGCCTCAACTTTTCCTTCAAAATGCTACTCCTCCTGTAGTTTTTGTCCGATTTCAATGAAACAGGGTTCCTGTGTATTGAGAAACATTATTTGTAATAGTATCAATTTTCAATTTGGATGATCGGCTGTCCGTATATCTGTCTGTTCATCCAGGATATGTTAGAATTTTCAAAACGCTACTCCTCCAGTTTTTATCTGATTTACCAACGAAAGTTGGTTCAAGTGTAGACTACATCAAGATACATAATTCTTAGTAGATTTTCAGTTTCAATGATCAGTTTTCCATCTATTCATCCTGCCTATGTTAATATTTCTGTCAAAATGCTGCTGCTGTTACCGTTTTTGTCCAGTTTAAATGATACTTAATACAAGTGTTGACTGCGTCAACATACATAATTGCTGTGTATTGATTCCCGTTTCCAATGTTCTGCTGTCTGTATGTCTGTCCAGCATCTGTTAATGATTGTTTCAAACTGTTACTCCTCTAACAGGTTGGTTTCCTTTATGGTATTGATATTCAACTTTAATATTTATGCCGTATTCATAGTATTGATTTTCAGTTTTGATTGTCCATTGTCCAAGTTAACACTTGTTTCTAAATGCTTCTTCCGCAGCTTTTGTGTGATTTCAGTTAACTTGGTACATTGTAATAAGTACATGTAGAAATAATTGATAGTGTCATTTATCAGTTTCAGTTGAACATTGTCTTTGTACAGTTTTTGTTTAATTTCAGTGAAACTAGCTAAAAATAAATCCTGATGAATATAAACACCAACATATATAATTTTGAATTAACTCCCCGTTAATTTCGTCCCTCCCAGTAGAGCTACTTACCAGAGACAGTTGGAATGAGAAGAAATGGCCAAGTCATGGAAGCAGTATTAATTTTGAACTCAATTTGATAATAATTTTTGACATAAGGTTATTAGTATTCAAGTTGGCTGCCCTCATAGAGCCGTTGTTCGAAGATGTCTTGCTGTACGCCAAACATTTTCTAAGAGTGACGAACATAGATCCGTGAGAAAAAGCAGGTTGAAACATTATATCAAGGCTGGACACGGTTAAAGTTCTGCCAACACGATACGGGAAAATGTGACATTGCAGCTCTTGCCATGAATTTGCCGCTTTGTAACTTTTTAAATCTGCGTGCTGTCTCCCTGATTCCCGACATACGGAAACCAGGAAAAAAGTCTCTACGTAAGAGTAGATTTGCATCCAAGTTTAGATTGAGATAGTTTGAAGTATTGAAAATATAATTTTCCTACTGTATATTAATTGATGCTGAATCATTTTATTACATGTACAAGTTTTACAGCTGTTTCTTGAATATGAAAATCCATCATTGTTTATCTATGTATTTAATTGGTGTTCTTACTGCACTTCGAGAATATTTGACTTCTGGTGACATCAGTGTGATTTATTGGTGGAGGAGACCGGGCAACTGACTGTTTATATATATATATATTTATGTGCATGTATGTTATTGTAAATAGGTTACAGGGGAGCTGTTTTGCCTGCAGATGCATGGAGGGAATAATGAACGCTATTTTTTTAACAATGTCTCCTGGCATTGCTTTGCCAAGTTTAGACGATGGTGTGGAAATCAGCAGCAAATGTGATGATTAAGACCAGGTTCTGAGGGGTGCAGACTAACATGACCTGCCTTATCAGAGAGATTATAGTTTGGCATGGGGCCATATCTTCATCTGCTTGCATGGAGTAGAGGCTGAAAGAATGTGGTGTTGTTGACTTGTAGGCCAAAAATGCCGGTACAGTAAAGGCGACTGGAGCCCCTGCGACCCCGCAACACAGAAAATAACGCGAACGCTCACCCTGAAGCGCGGGGATGCCAGTGTTTGCCCACCAACGAAAGAAATTGTTAAGAAGTGTAGGAAAGGTGACTATAAATCAGAGCGCCTGTCTGTGGCTGGGTGTTCCTGCTGTACACAGTCTAATTGTCACCAGGACAATGTCTGTCTGCATGTGGCTCCAATTAACACAGTGCCTGCGCTTAGCACTTATTCTGTATGCTTATAAATTACAGGTGTGGTTGACTAAGCAGTACATCTGTTCTCACAACATACATATACATGTAGCCACATGCCAAATACATAACCTTACTACACAGCTGTTACGTGTTGTCAGGTAGATAGTTACCAGTATTTCTACATGTACACATTAATTAGTGAAATTTTCGTAAACTTCAAGGGATTTCAAGATGAATATTTTTTTCTCAAAAGTATTTAATTTACTTATTTATTTGATTGGTAAAAAGTATTTTAAAAATATTGACAATGTTCATTTTTAATTCGATTAATGGTTTATGAATAACTCTAAGGCATTATACGAAGGAAGAGACTTCTAATTGTGATTTAATCAATTAATTGTATGAAAACTGAGAAGTTTGAATGCAAATTCAGAATTGTACCTCTGCCAGATTTATGTGCATATCTTGAAAAGCACCAGCTTGGTATAAGTGTTTTTGTCATGATTATCATCACGTCATGAGCAACTTAACTGTATTCCTTATTCATTCAGGTTATGTGCAAGCTTATTTACTTCAAATATCAAAAACAACTGGAATATCCACTGCTTTTTTGAGTGCTGTGTCATTTAAGAGCATTCATATGCAATGTGATGTCAGATATACATGTACTTGTACATATCACATTGTAAAAGTGATCCTTGGCAATGTACATAAAATTATAAAAGCCAGTCTGTAATTATGCCAAGTTCTTGCATTAATAATGCATTTGTATTTTAGATACTAACCTATGTATGGTAGTTCATTTTTGTTATCGTTTTTCTTTTCTTTATATCTAAGAAATTTGTTGTATTCTGCTTTATATTTAACAAATAGTTCTTTCAGATATAAAGGTGACTCAGTGATTAAAAACAAGACAAATGTTATGATGGTTGATGGATCACAGATTAGCATCCAGTGTAACTGGAAGACATCTGGAGTTTTGGAAATTATGCTTTACAGTCTAAAATAATTTTAGCACCTAGTGTCAGTAAGTGACTGTTGACAGATTAACCATACTGAACTACAGTAATAACAAAGTGATTAAATAAACAGGAGGGGTGAAAAAAATGTTTCCCTTGTCATTAAATCCAGATAAATGGTCTGGCCATGTAAGCCTAAGAGTTTTACTAATGAAAACATATTAATTTTGTTAATGTCACCAGTTCAGTTAAAGAGTCTTTAAGTTTGAAGTTTAAGGCATTGTTTTTTTTACACTTCTGAGACATTGTCAGGAACTTATTAACATAAATTTGTTTTATCTGGATTTACCTTTTCAAAATACTTCACTGTAAAAACTATTAAGCTTTCGTTCAAAACTGCCTCAATTTCCGTAACAGTTTTCAGTCTGCAGTGAGTTGTGGCAGCACCAAACTTATCAGCTTGAGAATTTTGAATATATTGGTTAAGGTTGTCGTTGTACATAATGAAAAGCAGCAGCAAGTAGAGTGTGTGTACCAAATTTAGAATTCATAGCTGAAAATGTCTTTGAGAAATCATGCCTACAAGTAACACACACATACACTCAGATGGAGAGGTACAAATCAACATAAATGATTCCCCTCATTGCAGTGGAAGGAGGTGTAAAAAAACTGCCAATTATGTGAAGTGTCCTTACTCAGGCATCCATCTGATCAGCTTTAACCAATCAACTTAACATCGATTTGTAATTAAGCCAATCATCTGCTGATCACCTGCTTCAAAAGTTACTCACGTGTTTTCAATTTAATGACTGGCTTAAAATCAACTCTACAGATCACTGGTCTTGGACTTCAGAAACTTGGACTTAAGTATAAGAGGTTTAAGTATGTTAATGGAGTGTTAGATTTGACCAATTCGTGTAATGACCGGATGTTTGCTAATGGATCATCACGCAACATGGTGTAATTTGAGAATGCTAGCTCAGTAATTAGATTCATTTCCAGGCTTACTAACATGTTCTTTCTTGGACTTGAGAGCATTGTACAAAAAACACAAATGTTGTTGCTTTACTATACAGTTATTTTATTTGCGTACCCTTGACATTTG
Organism: Acanthopleura granulata; assembly: GCA_016165875.1. Lineage (NCBI taxonomy): Eukaryota > Metazoa > Mollusca > Polyplacophora > Chitonida > Chitonidae > Acanthopleura > Acanthopleura granulata. The sequence continues at coordinate 26,071,097 of JABBOT010000003.1, forward strand.
TAGGTTTGAGCATGGTGTTGAATAACATTCCCAAGGGTTTGAGATGATGTTGTAAATTAATGATTAGAAAAGTTTTTAAGGCATGAAATTCTGTTTTGAGTGGTGAACAATGGCTTTTGTAAAGCTTATTTTTTCTTTCAAAAATTCATAAATTGCATAAACCGTTTGATGAGTTGTTTCTTCATTCCTGAAAATCCTGAAGAATTTATTTTTTTAAAATTATTCTCCAGCAAAAAAAATGACTACTGAAAATGTACCTAAGGTATACAAGCACCAAAACAAAAGAGCATTTTGATATAACATTCAAGTTCAGTGGTTTCGTCGGATAGAAATTATTACATGATGAAGACAACTTATCTTGGATTTTTGATGTTCTAGATGACAAGCACAATTCTGTTGGCCTGAGAGTTCATTGTTTATTGTTGTTTTCTGTGGCAGAGTGTAAGTATGGGAAAGGAACCTGGTCTGAGTGTAACCCTATGACTGGTTACAAGACACGGACCGCCACCCTGAAAAAGGGGGACACCAACAACTGTTTACCCACCAAGACAGTAACCAGGCGCTGTAAGAAAGGCAAGCAGGGCAAGAAGAAGAGGAAGAAGAACAAGGTTGGAAAAGCTAAAGGTTTGTGGCAATAGGGCATTGAATAGTGGTTAATATTTTTTCATTTGTGTGCTTTGTGTTAGTGGCAGTAGAGGTCGATTGGGAAGTCATTGTGGTCTTGGTGGTAGAAATTCATGAGGCATAATTTATGAAAAGTGAACTTGAATTTGAAGTTTTTCAAATATATTTTTTACTCAGAACTTAGTTCGAGGTTATTGCACCAGTGCAGCATTATGAACACATACCTCTCACCAGTGCAGTCGCTGTGAGTTCAAGTCTGGCTTAAGCTGGCCCCCTCTCCACCTGTCTGTCAGGAATTAGATCGGTCAGCAACCTGCGGATGATCGTGGATTTCCCCAGCACTCCACCCAGTTTCCTCCCACCATAATGCTGGCCACTGTCGTATAAGTGAAATATTCTTACCTACGGTATAAAACACCAATCAGACAAATAAATAAATAAAACCGAGTTAACTTTTGTAACTCTTTATCATTATGACATATGTCATAGGAAAGGATCCTGTGCTCAGATTTGTAATTTTACATATGTTACATTTATATATGTTTAAATATGTTAAAGGTTAATTTCACAGCTTTCTTACAGGTAGCAACATTCACACCATACTGTTCGTTTAATTCACTATGTAGTATGGAGATTCAGTTTACTGAAAATGGGATATACAAGGAGTATGTGTGAAAAGTTATTTGCCATTCAGACTTAACTCACATTATGTGGAAAGTATATGTAATTAGCTCACCATGTGGTTGTAAGACATTATTCATTTCTTGCTAGACATGTTTCAAAGTAGGAATTAAATGTTCTCCGCATGTGTTTCTCAGTGTGTCAACAGTTACTTCTTCATTGTCCTGTACATTGTACTTCATTGAGAGGTTGAAGATGCTAGCATTTCCACTCCTGTACAAATATTACCATACATGTAATGTGCCTATAGACTTATACATGTATATTTAACAGACCCTACTGGCTCAGTGGATTCAAGTGTAAGAAAACCTATTTGCATTAAGTTGTTCTGATGCAAATGCATGAAATTCAAGTTAGCCTTGGATTTTACTATCAGGTTTACCATCTTGTCAAGGTCCTGGTTGAGATGTTTAAAAATTTAGCAGTCCCATTTAGAAATGTTTCAGGCAGAAATATATAGCCTTTGACTTTCATAATTATCTGGTAGGTTGGCTATGCTGTATTTCCCCATGTTCCAGACGTGATGAACAGATGTGGTGAATATTTATTACTACAAAAACCACAAGGTAATTATTACAAGCACTGCAGGGTAGATATCTCAAACTCTGCATAATTTTCGCGTCCCATAATCCTGACCATCGTCATAAAATTCTTGTGAACGGCATGATACACAGCGAAATAAATCGAATAAATAAATGATCACAAGCACACCACAGGGTAATTATTACAAATACTACCTGTGTGTATTATTGACCTCTGCTAATGTGCATGTGTGCATATGTGTTTTTTTTTGTCTCAGGTTGTAGGTACATGCGCGCTGATTGGTCAGAGTGTGACGTGGCTACAAACTCTCGCACCCGGGTACTGACCTTGAGAAAGGGCGACCCCAACAGATGTCAGCCCACAATCACTATCAAGAGGAAGTGCAAGAAGGGTAAGTGTATTGTGTAACAGCATAGCATCATCCCGTGAGAGACGCAATGGTACTAAGCATGGGTGAAGGCGAACGTAACTAAATTCATAATTGCATGATTTTTTTTTTTTTAACATACATTTTTTTTCAAAATGAACATTGTATTTTAAGAAGGTATACCGAAGATTTCTAGAAACAAAATCTAGTCAGCCAAATTGTTGCAGTTTTAGAATTGCCCAAATAATTACCTTTCCCGTATTATCAGCCACGTCTGTTTACTTGTTTTTGTCAAAAATTGGTGAGGTTCATTAAATTTATAATGAGGTGTGATTTGCATCCTTTTAAAACATTAGAACCATTTAACTACAGTAAGCAATGCAGTCATGAATTTGATATTGTGTGAAAGGCTATAATTTGCGCTATTGTTGGTAAATAGAGAAAATTTGATTTGAATAGCAAACGTGGATTTTTTGGCCCAAAATTGCTGGTGAAGTCTCTTACTATATTGCTGTATAAAGAGGGACATCACTGTCTCAGTCAGCATTGTATAAGTGTATTCCTCCCTGCTAAGTGCAGCTGCAGGTTTCAATCCAGTTCTGGCTGGTTTGGTCAAGACTACTCAGGTATGTCTGGTTTACACCGGTTTTCTCTGCCCCTGATAGGTGACAACTCGTCCACTGAGGGCCAAGTCTTATTGCTTTGGTATATGGATATGCATGGTGGCAAGTCACATGATAAATTCTTTCACGGTGACCTTAAGGACACTAGAACACCTCATGGGTGAAATTTGGCCAAATTTCACATTCTTATTTTCCATTCTTTTGTCTTTCATCTCACTTAAAGATGAAAACCAAATTTGAATTGTAAATGCCTAAAAATTTGACGCAAAATATCACATCTTGTTAACCAAGGCAGTTGTGTTTTCTTAGTTTCTCCAGATTAGGGGGATTAGATTATGGGGGGGTTACCTGCTGTGAATAGACACCCCTCTGACAAATGTGTTTTGCCTCCTGCTTACAGACTGTCCATGGCTGCTTGTGCAGACTACCCTAGCAGAGGCAGGATAATTCTTGATGAAAATTAATTGGCAAACTAATTGGTGATGAATTTTGCCAGACATAATGCAACTCCAGACATTTTGGCCTTTTTCTGTGATGAAATACTTTTATTTCTTGTTTATTTTTCAACATTATGCTGTGAAACTTGGCACACATGTCGCTAAATACCTAAGCTAAGAAATGGTCGTACAAATATTTGATATCTTTTCTAGTTTTAAAGATATTGGTAAAAGTACATCAAAGTTTCAAATTTTGTTGGGGAATTTTTGAAAATTTTAACTTTAAATGATCACTCAGAACAGTCTAATATGGATATTAAAAATCTGTGGGACATTTATTCAGTTTAAATAGTGACTTATCCATTTGAGTAAGAAAAATTCGAAAATTTTGAAAATTGGCGAATAAATAGCAATTTGAAAACGATCTCTGATTTTTTTGGTAACTTTTTCTTTATTTTGAATAGTATTAAAGGTAGGTAAATTTTAAAGGTTTTTTTGCAACCAGCAGTTGTTTAGCTTGCAGAATGTATATTCATATGGCCATATTTGATCAATATTTTGGGCTACACAAGGCAAAATGTGAAATTTAGTCCATGAGGGGTTCTGGTATCCTTAAGCTTTTCGGAAACTAACCAGAAGCAAACCACTGACAGATTACTGATTCCTCCACCTTTTTGCATATGAAACAGCAATTTTAAGTGAAATTTATGCACCTTTTTAAAATTTGATTTTGGAAACAGAACTACATGAACATTGGTTGGATTAGCCAGTTTCAAAGCTTCACAAAAAGTATAATTTTATCAGTCTGCACAGAATTTTGCCCACAGTATATACTTGAATAAACAAGAGGCCATTCAGTATAGCTTTCTTTAAGACTGACAAAAATGCCTGATGTACAGTCACCAGCTCCGAGACATGGACGTTTGAAAAATGCAGCCTATGACCAAAAAACAAGAAATTGAATGCCATCCCCAACAATGTAAACAACAACAACAAAGTCCACCCCACATAGAGCTCAGTTTGCTGGTTGCATCTAGGAATGAAATGTTTAGTTGGGTACTACATTGTGGCAGGTCTGAAGGACAAGAGAAATGTGTGATATTGAGTATGCTGATGTTCTGATTGATTGGGTGGTACATGTGCAAGGGTCACTTATGATTCTGCATGATTTAAAAGCTTACTTGGTGAGCAGTGGAATTGATAGAATTGTTTTTGGTATTACGAGGTGGAATATGGTGCATTTGTTTGTTTGTCTTAGCATGCAAATACACGCGTGGTGATTGGTCGCCTTGTAACCCCGTCACAAACCAGAGATCACGCACACTTACGCTACGCAAAGGAGATTCAACCACGTGCGAAATTACAAAAGTTGTGACCAGGAAATGCAAAAAACGTAAGTGTCTGCCTTCCAGGCATGGGTTGTATACAATGATATGTCAGTGGATTTTGACAGAGATCATAATGTGCCCATTCTAAAAACTGTTTTCCTGTCGGCCAGTTTGAGTATCTTTCTGATAGAAGGTACATAAACCTAACCGAACAAATATCTTGTAAATATTGACTCCAGATTAAGTTGAATTGCATAGCATAACACATATATCCTGTGTAAGCATCAAGAATTTCAGTGACTTTCTCTCAGCATGTACATGTACATGTACATTTGTCCAATGGAAACACATATTATTTATTATAATAAATATGGATGCCTGATTTTTTTCAATACTTTTGTCAGTGATGTCTTAGTGGCATTATGGGATAATCATTCATTCAATATTTGTTGATTGATTGTCTCCCTTTGTGCCTGTCCAGCATGTCGATATACTCGTGGTCAATGGTCAGAGTGCGATGCCAACACATTGATGAAGACAAGGGTTGACCAGCTGAAGACAGGGAACAGTGAAGCAGTGTGTGACCAGACAAGGAAAGTGACCAAGCCCTGTAAAATCAAGGACAAGTCCAGTAAGTCCACTTCTTTAATCAGTGAGAACACTGTGTTATCTGATGTAAGAGAAGGGAATGCTATTCAGTTTCCAGAAGATCCAAGATCCATATAAAGCCTGTGAGGCATAAATTTTCAGATTGTAAATGTAAGTATAACTAAGGAGACACGATTTCAAATTTATGCTTACATGCACTCACATCAAATTTTACTGTGCTTTCCCCACAGTAAGGCAGTGTGTGGGTTTGCATGCACCACTATAAGAGCTGACAAGTTATCAATTTGCATGCACCACCATAAGAACCGACAAGTTATCAATTAGCGTGCACCATCATAAAACTGACAAGTTATCAGCTTATATGCACCACCATAAAACTGACAAGTTATCAGCTTATATGCACCACCATAAGACTGACAAGTTATTAGTTTGCATGCACCACCATAAGACTGACAAGTTATCAGTTTTCACCACCACCATAAGACTGACAAGCTATCAGTTTTGCACACATCACCATAAGACTGACAAGTTATCAGTTTGCATGCACCACCATAAGAATTGACATGTTATTAGTTTGCACGCACCGCCATAAAACTGACAAGTTATCCACTTACATGCCCCACCATAAGACAAGCCATCAGTTTACACCACCATCATGAGACTGACAACCTATCAGTTTACACACACCACCATAAGACTGACAAGTTATCAGTTTACACACACCACCGTAAGAACTGACAAGTTGTCAATTTGCATGCACCACCATAAGAACTGACAAGTTATCAATTTGCATGCACCACCATAAGAACTGACAAGTTATCAATTTACATGCACCACCATAAGACTGACAACTTGTCAGTTTACATGTGCCACCATAAGACTGACAAGTTATCAGGTTGCATGCACCACTATAAGACTGACAAGTTATTAGTTTGCATGCACCACCATAAGACTGACAAGTCATCAGTTTGCATGCACCACTATAAGACTGACAAGTTATTAGTTTGCATGCACCACCATAAGACTGACAAGTCATCAGTTTGCATACACCACTATAAGACTGACAAGGTATTAGTTTGCATGCACCACCATAAGACTGACAAGTTATTAGTTTGCATGCACCAGCATAAGACTGACAAGTTATCAGTTTGCATGCACCAACATAGGACTGACAAGTTATCAGTTTGCATGCACCAACATAAGACTGACAAGTTATCAGTTTACATGCACCACCGTAAGACTGACAAGTTATCAGTTTACATGCACCAACATAAGACTGACAAGCTATCAGTTTGCATGCACCAACATAAGACTGACAAGTTATCAGTTTACATGCACCACCATAAGACTGACAAGTTATCAGCTTGCATGCACCACTATAAGACTGACAAGTCATCAGTTTGCATGCACCACTATAAGACTGACAAGTTATCAGTTTGCATGCACCACCATAAGACTGACAAGTCATCAGTTTGCATGCACCACTATAAGACTGACAAGTTATCAGTTTGCATGCACCACCATAAGACTGACAAGTTATCAGTTTGCATGCACCACTATAAGACTGACAAGTTATCAGTTTGTGTGCACCATAATCAGACACCATGCGATATGTACTTGTATTTGCTCTCCATGGAGACATAATGACAGATTTACACTTACATGCTCCACATGAATATGGATCGTGTTGTGTAGCCTTAAACAACGAATAAAGAATCAGCCAATTAAGTTTTTGATGGTGTTAAAGAGGTGGCTAGTAGTTATGAAGCTAAAGAAGTCTTTTGATCAAATATAGTTCCTGTGTATTCATCCATAGTTTTTATATCTAGAGGTTTGTCAGGTGCTTGGTGAGGTGTGCTTTCCACCAGGTTCTAACAGTCCAGTATTTCTCACCCTCTATTTTTGGCTGCCAATTGATAGTGAAATATTCTTGAGAATGTTGTAAAACTTGGATGTAATGAATTGTCATAAATACAGGGAATCGGAAGCAGTGAGACAGACAAGGGTGCAACGTTTAGTTAGGCTAGGTGGAAACTGACATCATCACACGGTCGTCTAAGGGCTTTTTTTCTGAAAGAAAATGGCAAAATTTTTTCTTGAATTCTTGATCTTTAATTGATTGTTAATATGAAACATACTTCTTTCGGATAGGTGAAATAAATCTTTATTGGCAATACTGGCCAAGGACGGAAGATGATTCTTTCATATAGTTTCAAGGCAATTATGAATGGAGAGCTTCTCGGTATCCCCAAATTAAAGCATGTTACTGCTTCTGTTGTCAGGACATAAAATCCTGGTGAGTGAGCTAACTTGCCACCTGAGACCACCTGGCTTGATAAGAAGCATTCATTGTTTCCCTGTGCAATGCTGGTTGTCCCGTTAAAAGAAAAGACAACACTAGACCACATGTAGAGATACGCATCAATATAGTATCCTGCATAAAGATTAAAAACACAACTTTTATTTTTGTAATTTTGCTAAACGGATATATCACAGTTCAAATTACACAAGGATGTCTTCACTAAGAAAGTAAATAGCACTACCATGTTAGGAATTTAATTCTGTAACTGGCAAGTGCAGCTGTTTGTGCAGATTTGTCTTTTGGCCTTATATACATGTGGTGAAAGTGTCACATCATTGTGACACATCGTTTCTTCAACACTGTGTATTCCCTGGCCTCAAAACAATTGCAGATTAAACTCTGATTCAGTTACAAGTTAGAAGTCAGGAAAAACTGGTGTCAACTGTTTAGGTCTTAGTTTTCAAAAAGACCAAGGTGATGACAATCGTGTTTTGTTTCAGTGGACCAGACTGGCGATTTAAAACTATAGTGACAAAAGGATGTTACCTGAATTCCAGCAGTCATAGTTAAAAAGGAAAAAAATAAACACTGTGGTCATACATGTGGACTGAATTTTTTATGTTGTAGAATAAGGTGCAAGCTGCAGGTGGCAATATGGCCTAGTGCCGCAGCAATCTTTAGTGCTATATATTTTTTCAGTTAAAACTGACAAATTAATTACGGTAGTTATGTAAAAGCAAGTAGTTATGTAAAAGGATATAGGCATGTCAAACTGAACTTTATACCTCTGCTGATGAAAGAACTGCTTGAGTAAAACTGAAGACTTGCATGGATTAAAAAGAAAAAAAAAAGGGAAATTATGTAATGATGCCATCCACGTGTGTATTGGAATTTCCTGTTTGCTTTAAAACTTTCAGTATAGATTGTGACATTTTAAAGGTTTTTAAGGAAATACACATGGCAAGCATAAATTGGAGCTGTTGAGAAGAATAAAATGTAGTTGCAGTTTTAGTGGGCTGGACTGAACAGGTCTGGCATGCTTCAGATTTTTCAAGGAAATGCGATGTGAGGTTTATGGGTAGGGTATTATGCTTGTGCGCACACCTTCCTGGCTTGTAAGGCATTGGGCGTGGGGAGAGATTTGATCAGGAGGAAGAGGGAACTCAGCTCTGTAAGACTCTCTGTCCGCTGGAAATAGTCTGTTCTTCTAGGTTTATCCGATGATTAGTGTCTATACGTCAAGTGGCATAAAACATTGTACGTCAATAATGCAGGGGAGAACGTCCATCACTTATGACAGATCTGAGGAAAAAACGTTGGGGAACTCAGCAGATAAATTGACTGTTCTCATGCTGTCTGTGAGTCTCTGAAGCATGTGCTCAGTTTTAGTAGCACCTCAATTACCACAAGCTTTCACCGCTGCTGATTTGGCGACTGGCGCCGAAATCTGAGACTCCCTGGTAAAGTTTCTTGTGTTTTGTTTCCATGTCAGGCTTATGTGAGCAGTGCCAATTGCCTAAGATTTTAACTCCTCAAGTGTCAAGTGCATAAAACAAATCTCATGGTATTTTGTTACCCTGAGTTGAAAACTTACAGTACTACAGAATTCTGGAATCCTGCTGATAGCCGATAAAAAACTGAGATTGTCAGGATGTATTTTTGGTATTCCATGATACAGGAGTAGCAGATAAATCTTTCAGTGTTTTGGTTTCTTGTCTATCAGTAATTGTCCCTGGCAGCCAGCTGTGGACCTGCTCAATGCAGTTCCATGCACATGGGAGATAAGGCATGTGGATCCTGCAGTCTGTCTTGGATGGTCAGTCTCTGTAGGTGCTGTTAGGCCATTTCAAAGAATTATCTGCTTCTCAGAGTTGGTGTTCAAAGGAAGGAGAGAAAATTAAGATTTTCTCTTTTCCTCGTGTTTCTGGCTCATCCAGTAAGTTTAGTTACTGGGTAACTGCTAGAACATGCTGAATCTTCTAAACTACGTTTACCCCATTGGTAAAGTTGGCCTTGTATACACTGTTACTATTTTAATGTCTAATCGTTCTTCATCAGTGTAATACCTATAGCTATAGTTTGTTTTGAGTATCAGAATGTCTCACACTTGCATGATAAATTGCATTATAAAGTGATGTAAGTTTAGGAACTGTAGTCAAATAGTGTTGATGCTACATGTACTGACCAATCCATTACTGGTAATAAGTCATTAATGTGGAAGAAATGAATTAATTTCTTTGAACGTCAGGATTGGGAAATATGGTAAATGGCATAAAATTGTGCCCAGTGTAGTGCTTTAATGTTGCTTTTAGTGTTGAAATTTACATTTTTGAAGTAGGATATAATTCTTAACTCTAAGCAAGCCTCAAAAATATTTTCCTGCAGGGCAGTGGACCACTCAGAATGAGGTAAATGTGGAGCTTAGTCATGGACAAAAGTATGAGCTGGTTATGACTCTATTTGTTGCTGTGGAACAGCATCCTGAAGAAAGGTTGAATTCGTTATGTGTAATATTGTGTTGAAAAGTTGATCGAAAACGTATTAGAAGCCACACATGTTCAGGGCTTCATTAACAAGTCTGATAAACAGTCCTTTGTAGATCTTACCTAGCAGCAGATTTATCATTGTGCATGGCCCTGGGGGAAGAAGATGTAAAGTAGCCTGGGGTTGTACGTTCACCTTCCTCCCAGCCAGCCAGTCACTCATTAGGCCATGTAGGCTCCCGGTGAAACATCTGCTCTCCTGTCTCCCTCCGTCTCTCCGTGACAATCCATCATGGTATTATCCAATTAGTGTAATGATGGCTGACATCCCAAAAAGCCAGGTAGTGCTGGAAGGCCTGGTACAAATAGAGGGCTGGTACTAATAGTACTGTAGACAGGTAAAGGTGACATGCACCTGGGGAGAGTTCAAGGGGCCGCAAAGGTCACTGACAGGTGACGTAAAACCTGGGCCTCACACAGGTGTGCTTTGTGCAGAAATCAAAGATAGTGACTTTTTAGGATTATTTCTCAGACTTGAGACATTTCTTGAGGCTTAACTTGTGAATAGTATTGAATGGCTGTGTACAACAATAAAACTTTTTAAAAAGATTCTGAAGTCTTGCAGAAGCGCCAACAATTTATATTAGTTTCTTGTACTTTAAATGATACAGAAAGCAACAGGTTTGAGCCTGGTTGTTTATTAAAGTGTTTACCTTAAGTGTTACACATGTATAATGTGGGGAAACAGAAAGACAATTCCTGAATTCTTCTAGAGCACTTATTCTCTTGTAGTACAGATGTTAACAGACTTTTCACATGGACTTAGTTAATCGTTAGTGTTAAGTGTTCAGTGGAGGATGTAATGTAAACATGAAACATTAGGATGTTTTGATATGATGTGATTGAACAGCTATTAAAAAGCAATCACAGGCCTGTAGTAGTTCTTAGATATGGCATTAAACATCAGTCAGATAAATAAAGAAAGTAATCACAGTAATCACATGTCCCTGTGGCTTTAGAACTGGAGTAGCTCTGTAAACTAAAGGTAATTTCAAAATCTGTTGAGTGGGATGTATTTTTTTGCATTAGTCCATCTGTCATATACATGTGTGAAGGCATGCACTCCTGTTACTTTCTTCTGATTACCCTTGTTTCTGTGTCATTTCAGAGTGTAAGTATGATATAAAACCCTGGAGTGAGTGTGACCCTGTAACTAAAGAGAGAACGCGAGAAAAAGTCCTCTTACAGGGTGGGCCCTCGTGCCAGGCTACAAAAACCATACGGCGCTCCTGTAGGAAAAAAAATGGGGAAGGTATAGTTAGGCCTACCAGTGGCATTGCATTTATTGAAATTTTGTGTGAGCTGCGATTTTTTTAACAAATTGCTTGTAGCGCTTCTTTGAACAATTGCATATTAATAACAGAAACATGTGGTCTTCAGATATTTGTATAGGGTGAAGTTTTGTATAATAACTTATTACTGAACAGTAATACAGGGGGTCTTTGTCTTTTGATGGAATATTATGGGGCTGCACATTTGCTTAATGGAAATAGTTATTCTGTTTTAATTTGATTTTGATAATGATGCTTGTATGCCTTCAAAATCATATCTTGGTTCAGTGTATTCAGTATTAATTTCATTGTTTCATTGTGTTTGCTACAATATGACTCCTCATTTCACAGTAGGAAGAAATTTCTAACAAGTCCTGTTATTCTTTAATTAGATACTAATGAGGAATTACCTTTCTTGGGCCTGAATGTTGATGGGGTTAACACATGAAGCAAACATTGCCTTATGCTTGCCTGACTTTATTTGAAATGCCTTCCTGTAATGCGAGATCAGCTTGTGCCCTTCAACTTTCATCATTTCTATTTTTCTCTTCAATCCATGGAAGCTGCTGAAAAGGGTGATGTTTTTTTGTGTTGTGAAACATTACTTTGTGATGAGTTTTTAGAAAAAAAAATGTCATAAGGTTTTGTCATTGTTGGACAATTCATGACATAACTGTGATAGAATTACTTATACTTGTATATCTTAAATGTTTGGCATCATCTTATGTTGACGATACATGTCTTATATAAGTGGAGTATTTAAAAGCTACAGCTAAGATCGGAGTATGAACTTTCATATTTATTTATTTATATATTTGATTGGTGTTTTCTGCTGTACTCAAGAATATTTCACTTATACAACAGTGGCCAGCATTATGGTGGGAGAAAACCAGACAGAGCTCGGGGAAACCCAGGACCATCTGTATATGGCTGGCAGAACTTGACATTTATGTTAATTCAGCCTAGTTCTATTTCTGAAAGAGTTTTTCCAAGAGGGCAACAGGTCCTAGCTACTTGTATATATACACTATTTTTTCACTTTATCAAATCTGAATTCGGAATTTGCTTCTAGTGTGTGTGGTGTAGACTACACTTTGTACTATGTGTGCACAATTCCGTCATCATCATTGTGTTGCTGTTTATGTTCCTTTGTACATTGATACTTTATTCTTAATTTTGTCCTGTTTTATTTTTCAGAACGTTGCTTTTTTGGACCCTGGGGTGAATTTAATGAGTGCAGAAATGGAGTAAAGACAAAGATCAGAACAGTGATCAGTGGCCCAGATGTGTGCCAGAGGAAAGCCGTTAAAATGAGACAATGCAAGAGTAGGAATGCTAATTAAGTATTTTAGGAAGGAAAAAGAAAGTTAAATTTTTGGAAAAAAAATCGTTACATGTTTTACTGGAGCTGTTAAATATTGAACAAGACATTACTTTCATTTTAAACTCAGAATTCTGTTTTAGAACCTAAACCTTGCAGTTTTTATATAGAAGATATCATTTTTTATACTTTCGTGGTAATTTGTGAATCGAAATCCGAGGTTGACAACTGTATGCCTATGAATGTGCTTTGTGGACGTTTTTAAAATATTTAAAAAAAATATTGAATTTGTGAACTGAAGTTTTAAAGTTCTGTAGTGATTGTTCAGATAACTGAAATGTTTATGTATGATATACAATGTGGTACTTAAATATTGTTGGTTTTTCTCCATATGAATGTTTTTGTTTGGTATCTAGTTGACCTTGAGTTGACCTCAGTTGTTAACTGAAAATAAAGCCTGTATTGGACAGTCCCTATTGCATTTATACATATGAAGTTTGCCCATTATCAGCACCCTAATGACATGTATCATCAACTTTGTCTCCTCATGGGTGTAATCTTTATATAGGAATAAAAACAATTAGGACAAACTGAAAAGTTGAACGATACCTTGTCAAAGATTGTGTTGTTGAATTGATGAGCATACACATGTCGTAAACATAGTTAAATATTAAGACATGGTTACAACTTCATACTATTCTGACTTTTGTCACTTTTTGAATGATGTTGTTCTTAAGCCTTTAATATTATGCACATACTTTTCAAGCAGTATTTGAAGAAGACATTAATCACAGCTGTAAGATGTAGTGAAACAGGTCTTTGTTAGTTGTGTTGTTATATGCTTGAATGTTTTCTTGAATGCGATTTGATAATTTACAGTTTGTAATTTTTTTTTCACTTCTCATATCTTTGATATTGACTTGTAAAACTCATTTTCCCAAGTACCACCATATTCCTTGGGAAATAATAATCAGGGTAGGTAATCCATGGTTAGTAGTTTACCAGGCATAACTTGCCTCCCTTATCTGAAGAAGGGTAATAAATTTGTTATATTCTATCAGTTGAATCCATGTAATACCCATCCTTCCTCGTTACACTATTTTTTCAGACATATCTTGAGTGATCTATTTAACTTAATGATTTAAGAAAAGTGTTTCCATTACTTTCTTGCGAGATATTGTCTTTATGTAAGCTGTGACGACTTTTTCCCTTTTTACTTTCTCATGGTAATGGAAAACTCATTAGATTTCTGTTTATTCTCTGAATACTTTTGGAAATTGCTTTTTCTTTGTAGGATTTCAAAGTAACATTATTTTGAACAACTACAGTTTTTTTTTATTTTTCATTTATGCTAAATGTATTGAGCATGTATATTTCATACATTTGAAATGATTTCATGCCATTCTTGTTTTATTACTTCATACATTTTAAATTTGTAGACGCCCCCTTTTCACATTTACAACATATAGAAAAACTTTCTGTACATATATAATGTAAAAATGAACCCTTTAAATCTTTTCCTCTTCGTATGATTTGAAAGCATGATTTGCACTATCACTGTACACCACAAAGATAAAGAACAAGGATTGTCTGAAAAGGTGAAGGTACATTGTTGATATGTAGAAGTTAGAAACATATGCTAAACATTGGGATGTTTAACATGTTGGTTGTTTGTTAGAATTCTGCAAAAACGAAACGAAATCCACAGACCACTGGCACATTTAGAGGATGACGGCCATTCATTGGTAGCAGATAGCTGGAAGCCTGCTAGGAGTGTGCTAATGGTGGGCTTCGGAGACTCTTGACTTCAACTGGTAATGTAGATAGATGAAACTAATAAAGCCACACATTTTTATCTCTCAAGCACAGTGTGTTTTATAGATCTGATTGTTTGTTATTACATGCAAACTTATTGTCTAATTATTTACCATATGGGACTACGGCCAAGATTGTTTTTTCATCGCGTACACTATTTACCTCCCTTTATGGGGAATTACTGTTCTCTCTTAGTATGTACATGTATATCAGGACAAAGTCGAGTCTCAGACTGAAGAATTCTTTGTGATGATTGGGCAGGATTATCTGTGATCAGGTCTTTGAGCCTAACAATAAATCAGTCTACGCACGGACTGTTCAGACTCATAGGTTTCCACATTCAGAAGTGAAAGTTTGAAGATGGACGGCGCCATTGAGTGCATGTTTTTCTTTAAAAGCTGTTTGTCCACTGGTTCTTTTTTTCTTTATATATATGAAAGATTTCCCATTGTGACTGTGTATAAAGTAGTAACATCGCTTTGTTGACTAGTAACCTTCTCAATGTTTATTATGTTACTCTTCATGGACAGAGGAAAAGGGGAGGCACAGTTCTATGTAAAAAGCATTATCAGTGGCAAAAAACGAGAGAAAAAAAGCAAACAATGAGTGGTCATTTTGATTTATGGTACATGTATTCTGTCGCCGTCTGAACTGCTAACAGTTCTTTTTATACGGAGTTGACAACAATATGTCAAACATGTTGGCATATAGACTTTGTAGGTCGGCAATTTTGTATTTAAGGTTGGCAAAATACGTGTATTCCTGCCGGATCTTAACATGAATACACACATAATGAAAGACAGTTACAATACAAACAGTTTCAAGGTTAACTCAGTGTGCTCATAAAACAGTGGAATTTCTTTTGTGTTAAATGGTGTTCACACGAACAGTGTGAATTGTGGTTTTTCGGTTTCCTTATTCGTTTTCTCTTTTCATGGTATGTCTTTATTCTGGATGTGAATTGAGGAATTTCAGATTATCAGTGTCATTGTCACTTATGAAAATTATATGGTGATGGAAGTATAAGACCAACCTAGACGTACATTAACAAAAAGAGAAAATTGATTTGTGTACAGAAGTTTATACGTTTGATTACGGTTGGCTCTTTCTCATAGAGTAACAAACTGGCCTGGTTGTCTTTTCCCATTATGTATTCGTTGGGTATCTTTTTAAGTATAAACAGTGCAATGTTCTCATGTCCTGACTTTGCCTTATAGATAGCGCCATTATTGTAATAATAAAATTTACCATTTTTTTCATTTTGTTGTGGTCTTCCTGGTGTTTTTTTTATTTAGTAGCAACTGATTTCTAAGTGATAACGATAAAAAGCAGATTTATTAAAGCAACATGAAAAGGGATCATGAAAAAGCTGAATGAATATAGGAACCTTGTTGGCCACGGTGTAGATGGCAGTCCTCTTCCTTGTTTGTTGTTTTTGTGTCTCTATGACGCAGTGAAGGGACCTGGAAATGCGATGCCAATGTCCATACATCCGCCATTGGGTGTGAACACCTTTAACAGTTTTCAGTCTACCAAGTATATATATATAGTAGCTTGAGGTAAATGGCAGGTCGATGGGGATTATTTTCATCAGACTCTCCGATCCAAATGGGCTACTGCTGGTCATCGTGAATGCTGTCGCCGTCACCCATATCCTTGTGAACAACAAATCTTACAGAAGTTTTCAGTTCATCTGGTTCGTATTTACACACTATCTTGATGACTGTTTGGATTTATTTTTCCTCTTTTGGATAGCGCGCTAACGCAGCGTAATGACCCAGAAACCTCTCATCAATGCGGTCGCTGTGGGTTCAAGTCCAGTTCATGCTGGCTTCCTCTCGGGTCGTACGTAGGAAGGTTTGCCGGCAACTTGCGGATAGTCGTGGGTTTTCCCCGGGCTCTGCACGGTTTCCTTCTACGATAATGCGGCCGCCGTGGTATAATTAAAATATTCTTGATTGTGGCGTAAAACACCAATGAAATAAATAAGAAAATAATTTTCTTCCAGGGTCGGGAGATCCGAGATACCGGGTAAGGTTATTCCAAAGACTTTGAAAATGGTACTTGCTTCTTCCCCGCTTGGTGAAACAACCGGTAATGAAGTTCGTAAAATTTATAATGTGGTTCGCTTTACAACTCTATTTAAACACCAAACACTATTTTCTGAAGGGCATTAATTTGAGCTATTCCTGGTAAGTAGAGAAAAATTAATTCCATTAGCGAACACGAATTTTTTGTCACAAAACAACGGTATAACCTCTTTTAAAGTACATCGTATCTGTTTAACGGGGATTATTCTACGCGTCTTATCTCTATGCTGAAAAACAAGGACGTTACTAACTACTGTTTTTATTTCTCAAATTCTATTCCCTGGCAAAATATCATTTAGTCAAGTAGCAATTAACTAAACGCGAGATACATTAGGCCTATAATTACATCGAAAGGCTGAAAGGTTGGAACTTCCTACATTAAGGTTAACCACATGAGTTTAATCTGGATAGCAAACAAAAGCCTTGTACTGCAAGCACAGTGTTATCACTGCCTTTTACACAACAGACTGGGCATATACGTACGGTCACTTTTAACGTGGGACGTGGGCCGTGGGCAGTGCTGCTATTAAGGTGAAGCCTTCTTAACAATACCCCTCATAGATATCATTGGATTAGGTAAATGAAATAAGGGTATTGATTTGCACTGACTAAGTTTAACCCTGTCATGTGGAACACTGTTGGAGCATATGCTTGTAGGCCTATGTGAATGCACGCATGCAAGGACACGCTATCCAAGCACTACATGTTTCGGGCAGCATGTATTCAATATGAAATCTCTGGCTTAAGTCGAGCCAGCCTTTTATAGGAGACGTTGCCAATCACAACACACGCCCTCAAATGTACACATGCAGGGGAATATTAGGGACACTTAACATGGCGGACTTATCTCTCTACCTGTGATTTGTGCGCAACGCCTTCAGCTACGGGTGTTTGACAGGTAAGTTGTGGTTTATACTTGGACAGGTATTTAATGGTGTCATTATATACACCAAACTCTGTTGTGCACAGTTACGTCTTGGTTTGAAATGCCTGCGTTTTATTATTTTATGATCGGATTGCTGTATGCTGATTATAACAAGTTGTATGCATATAATATGAAGGGTATCGAGTTTGATGTACAATTGGCCGGTCTTTATATGATGTATGCATTTGGCAACGTGGACTGGGCGATGATAAAGTCGAAGTCTTTTCAGTTTTAAATTATACTTAATCTAAAGGCTTCATAATGAGTTCTGAGGCCAGTTTTCAGTAGTGTAATAGGGCTAAACCGCTGTATTAACATCATGATGAATTCTGGGGCCAGTTTTCAGTACTGTAATAGGGTCAAACCGCTGTATTAACTCCAGTTCCGTAGTTTCCGATACAAACCCATCTGTTCTCAAAACAGGATTTTCACGACTCCCACAGTGTGACATAAAACATAGTCTCTCAATGAAATTAAAGGAGTAAAAAATTTCTTCCTTATGCCTTACGGAAGAAAAGACCAATCAATACTCGAAACGGTTATTTTGCATTTTCCGTAAACATGTACCTCAACGTGATAACGAGGTGACTGCACATTGCACAATTATACTGTTTACATCTGTCAATACATTGACCATTTAAATTAAAACTCAACATCTATTAGTTACGACACTATGATATGTAGCATCACAACGAATGTGGTGTCATATCAAAGCCAGAGGTGGGTGATGATCGAGCGGTTAGGGTGCATGTCTTGCAATCTGTAGCTCACAGACGTAGGTTCAACACGATCCTCGGAGAGGCAGTTTTGGAGATTCCCTGCTGATTTTGTTCGTGGGGTCTTAGTTTCTATGCGGCGTTATTAATACTCTGTCAAAGTTCTGTGGACACCACAGAACCGCTCATCATCAGTATATGATATGTGTCGCACGTGGAGAAGTCCGTCAGTAACTTGCCGAAGATTGGTGCTTTACTCCAACTGACAATCGGGTTTGTTCCAGCACTCATGGGACTACACGCCATCATTTAGGGGGCCTCCGTGGCTCAGTCGGTGGGCGCGCTATCGCAGCGCAATTAACCGAAGCCTCCCACCAATGCGGTCGCTGTGAGTTCAAGACCAGCTCATGCTGGCTTCCTCTCCGGCCGTACGTAGGAAGGTCTGCCAGCAACCTGCGGATGGTGGTGGGTTTCCCCCGGGATCTGCCCCGTTTCCTCCCACCATAATGCTGGCCGCCGTCGTATGAGTGAAATATTCTCGAGTACGGCGTAAAACATCAATCAAATAAATAAATAAATACGCCATCATTTATAAGTGAAAAATTATTAATATGAGTAAGGCATTAAACGTCAATCGAAGCAAACATATGAAAAGAATTTCGAGTGGGGTCAGCCCAGACTTTATTCCATGTACTCCACTCATTTGCCATCTGTAAGAAGGGACCAGTCAAACAATGGTGGACAATGTCTATGTGGAGTGATAATGGTGACAAATAGCAAACAACCAGTGTTTCCATTTCAGGAGCTATAGTGTTTCTTTAGCCAGGAGGCCGGTGCAGGATGGTGGACTACTTATCAAGGTATCGCCTTTACGGACTGGGGTACTGCAAACCAGCAGAAAGACAGTCCTGTCCCTCCTTCAGTGAGCTGTACAGAAGCACGGCGCCGTGCCTGTTCAAGTCTGGACTGACGCCACGTAAGTATTGGCTATACCTCTGTACCCAGGCAAGACGACCTTAGAGGGCCCTTTTTTAAACTAGTGGTAGCGCCAAAAAGAATATACAATGATATAAACTTTTGTAATGTGGGATTAATTACCTTTTGTTCAATATTCATGAAGGCATAAACTTAGCGTCACAAATATTTCCGGTGAGATTGTGGTATCAGTACCTTATTATAAAGGAGGTTGCCTTCGCGTTTAAATTATTTTGGGCTTAACCTTTGTCATCTATCGTTCTTTTTTGCCTCGTCGATGACGTTTTGTGGGCAAAGCAGCTTCGAGTCGTCAATGCGCGGGAAAATGACGCTTGCCAATCATAGTTCATGTCCAAGGAACCTATTCCATTCAAAAAGAATCGTATATTCTCGTATATTGCTGTAACTGAAATTGATCAGCACTAAGATAAGGATTCATTCTTTTCTACTTGTGAACATAATTAAAACTGTACTTGAATATATATACTAGAACAACCATTACTTTTGCAGGATACTCTGAGTATCCTGCACTACAAGTGCTTGCTTGCATATTCATCGGTACGGACCCTCTTGTTTATGCGTCTTAAAATTTAGTTCTGTTATTAATGTCTGCGTTGACTAAAGTTAGTGTCTTTTTAATAAAATGTTACTTATCATTTACCACTACACCACAAATAACGTTCTACGTTGAAATTGCTCAAAATTGCTGATCTATAGAGCCCGCGTTACGAAGAGGGTGTAACACCATGTCAAAATGGAGACCTATCTTTACAATATGTAACTGCCATGACAGTTACGTTTGACATAACTTACACCTGCTGTGGTGTCTAGTATATAAGGTAAAGGCATGGCGTGACGTGGATGATTGTTAGATTGTGACGTCATCCGTTGTCGTGGTGCTCTGGCGTCATTGTTGACACGCCAGCCCGCTCGAAATCATGTCGCCCGAATCTTCCTGTCACGCGTCCCGATATAGACCCTCGTTTTACGTGGAGGGTGATATCTTAACGCGGTGATGGTGGACTACCAATCCCACTATCGTCTCTACGCTCTGCGAACATCGGCACCGGAGATAAGACACAGGCTTACGGCACAAAAAGAGCTGAGCCGTGTTAAAGATTTAAACTTATTCAAGAAAACACGAACAATCCAAAGTGAGTTAAATACAAACAGAAATCAAGTTGGTTTGTCCTGTCTTCATCCAGGCAGTTGTATAAATGGTTGATTCAACGCTGAGTCCTAATGCTGTGTGGTAGACCTATAGCGGTATATGTATGCTGGCATAAGTGAAATATACTTGAGTACACCGTAAAACACCAATCAAATAAATAAATAAATACAAAGGTATAAATGATTAGGTTAATCTATGCAACGACGAGGATTGGAATGACCTCAATCAATTTGTCAAAGATATAAGGCTCCAAATGTATAAACATCGATTATCTGTGTATATAGACATGACTACTGATTAGGGTGAAGTGACAAGACTGTTGAGTATGATGGTCTAGCCAGTAACTGCTGTTCACGACCGCATGATTCTTATTTGAAAAATGACAGGAAAGCACCCAGAAAATTCAACGGTGACAATGTACATGGTCTGGACGATAATCATGAGGTTTGAATTCGAGATCTAACCATTGGATTTTGTAGTTAGAATATTGAGGGTGAGTTTTCTGAGCTGCTATTTTTATGGTATTTAAATTTGTAGGCCTAGTTGGTAAGTTATAACAGGCATTAAATGTGATGCGGTATATGTATAATGTGCAGAACTAATAGGCGTTCAGATCAAGGCACGATTCTGAATAACGCATATACCGTGCTGAACCATTAGATCTGCGCACTAAAGGCCCTGCAATATATTGCGTTAATCCATATCAATAATAGGCCTACACAGTAAATATACGGTGTGGTGTACACAGAGTGTGGTGAACCAATAGATACACGCACTAAATTATGTGACATATGTATAACATATTTAGGTCAAAACCTTTTGTGATTTAACGGAACAACTTTACTTTTCGCACTGATCTGAATATTGTGTTTGTGGCAATAAAATAGTGAGCAACCAACTTTATCTCTATCCACAGTTCACGATTGCCGACCGGAAGTGATCAAAGATCACGTGGACAGACGGGATTGGGAGACACAACTTCTGTGCCACGGGCTCCGGAAGACGTGCGCTGACCTGGGCAATCTTCGTAGACACAGGAAAACAGAGGATAACGTGAAAAGGTATGAGTGTGCAAACATTATGGACCTCTGTGTGAAAAAAATTCATATCCATTCATCATGAATAAGATGACAAAGCATACTAGGTGTCACCTGATCCAGTAACATTTCAGTTGTTCGGAAGTCTTTAATATTCTGCAAGAAACTTTTCTAACGGACTTCTTTGGCTTTATGCAAAGATGTGCAGAACATGATCTAGTCATCACACTGACAGACATATTCACGTCCACATATGATAATCATGTATATATGCTTGCCGAAAATCGCAGGTTTCTCTAGCGAAGGCCTATTCGCACTCAGTGATGATTAGTTTAACGACAGTGTTGAACCAAAATATATATATATTTTTAAAGTATATGCTCTGCATATTTTCACAGGAAAGACAAGCTGTTGTTTCAGATAGGTCTTCGTGGAAGTGGTGAAGGAGACTTCTGCTACCCCCGGGCTTTGGTGGTTACGGATACAGGGGATTTGATCGTAGCAGACACAGTTAACAATCGTATACAGGTTCTAAATCCTTATGGCGTCTTCAAGTTCGAATTCGGGACGAAGGGCGAGGCTGAAGGGGAATTCAATCAACCTACAGGTGTAGCCGTGCTTCCAAATGGCCGTTTTGTCGTGGTGGACAGTAAGAACAAACGCATACAAGTGTTTCATCGAAACGGACGCTTCGACCAAGCATTTCCAACCAATGGCGTGCCTTATTCAGTGTCATGTGACAGATCCTACAACATTGTTGTGGGTATGACGGCTAAAAATGTTGAAATATACTCCCGTTACGGTAAATTTGTGAGAAAATTTCGTACGAGTGGAGCGACACGGGGTAAAGGCGTCGTCCCGATTTATGTCCGCTGTAATAGACGTGAAGAAGTAGTCCTTCTCGACCCGGAGGAAAAATTGGTGAAATTTTACACACAGAAAGGCAAATTCCTGCGCCAATTCCAGCCCCAGCTGGGCGTTGATGGTTTAGCGATGACGACTAATTGTATAAGTCTCGATTCGAAAGACCGCATTATCCTTGGTGATTCGCTCAATCACACTGTGAGTGTGTACGACGAAACTGGCGATTTTCTCGGCCAAATCCTAGGACCCTCTGACAATGTGGGCCCCGTCCAATCCTGTGACATGGGACCTGAGGGTCATCTGGTAATAACAGAGTTCAGTGTCACTGGAGAACACTGCGTCAAAATATTCCGCTTCGTAGAATGTATTTGTCACCTGGACAGACCGGGGTCAAGCAAGAGGAGAACGCCCACGAGTTCTGTCGTAAAGGAACGCCCAGTGTCTCGACATAGCTCGAACAGTTCTTCCAAAAGCGCATAACCATAACTTAACTATAGGTAAAGCAGATACTAGGCTACAAACCACTTTATGAACATTGGAATACACTTTTTTTAGGCCGTAGAAAGTAGACTATTAACTTCACATACCCCCCTAACTAATGCAACAATTAACTTCGCCAGTTACTGCCTCCTTTTCGCTGTCTTCTTTGCGTTCAATAGGCAGAGGTGATAGTAGCTGGCGTCCAGAGTTGTAGATACAATTTCCTCCCTGTGGATTCGCTTTCAGTTTAAAAGGTGTACTTCCTCGTGATTTGTTCTGCTACTTTTCGCCATTGTCCCATCGGGTTTCTTGTTGAGACAGAGGATTTAATGTTGTTACCCTGAGCTATGAAGGGAAGTCTTGGTAGAGATTTGGAAATGGGTTTCTCCGGATTGCCGTGTGACCGCCGCCGGCCTTAATTGGATAAAGAAAAGAAGAAAACGGAATGAAATATAGTATACATACGTTTCGCGATCAGTTCATTCTTGACAAGAGGTGCTATCTTCAGTAACATTTTTTAGTTTTTCAAAATACAAAGTGACAAAACAATATTAGTTTAACTGGAATCTTTTAATGGTTTGGGCGTTTCACCTTGTTTTTTTTTCATTCGATATTTAGAGAGATTAATTATAACATGATTACTGTTAGTTGATCGGTAGGTTGGTGGTTTGATCAGAGAATTATTTATATAACTGGGGTTTTACGCCATACTCAAGAAGATTTTTCGTATATCACGGTGGACAATCTTACGGGAAGAAGATCCAGATCATGGTTAAAACAGTCAACCAGTAACGCAATGCCCAAAGTCAAATTCCTAGACAAGTTTCATTAATAAAAGTATAGCATCACAATCTTTTAAAATTATTACAGTCGAGGGGTAATCTATACCCTCATAAAGCTGTTGCCAACCCTGAGGCATCTGGGCTGCGAACAAACAATCTGACTTCTCAAGACGTTGAGTTCGAAATGGTTGATGGGATCTTTAGCAAAAAACACCTCGATATGTATTGAACCAGCGATGGTCTTTAGAGAACATTCTCCAAAATAGGAAAAACATTGCTGATAAAGGAAAAGGAAACCTGGAAGTTCTTGGCGGCTGGAGTCATATGTATTCAGAAAGCACATGAAGGCTGATGTTGATTTAATGCAAAAGATAAAGTTACTCTGAAAGTTGCTTAGTCCAATTCTAGGTATACCATATAGTAATGAAACTGGGCGTTACATTATGATGTCGAATCAGCTGGCCCACAAGACGAGAAGTGCAAAAGCTTTGTCAAAATTTCAAAACTGGAAAATGTCGAAAACAGATAAAGCGATTTTAACACCTAATTTGCACGGGACTCTAATTACTACAATGTCTCACCTGAACTTTCAAATGTTATTGGGTAGGGATTTACAACGTCTTCCAGCGGCTGCAAAATAGTCCCGGGTTTGGGATCTTTGGCGTCTTGTGTATCCTCTTTTGGTTTGGCTGTAAAAAATTGCAAATTGATGCCAAACATATCATGAAGATAATATGCCGCACGGAAACGTGGAATCAGCTACTTAATTAAGCTGTACAGAATATAGACATGAAAGGCCTTGATCGTCTTGGGCAATGCTATATTTCTCGTTAAATGGTCAGACTGACCGCTTGGACGGTGTTTAACGACGGCCAATGCTATGCCAAACAAATCCCCGAGGTACCAACAACATCGGTTCTACCGAGAATTAATATTGGATACAAAATGCTCACCTTGCGTGCCAGGATTTCTAGGGCTGCGGCAGTGGGAATTCCAGCCGGCACAGAGCGTTACCAGCGTGTGTTCAGTGCAAGTTATTCTCTTCTGAGACTATAGTAGCGTGCTACCCTACCTCAAAACTTACCAGATTCCACCATTATAGCAGTCATGTGATAAGGAATTGGTCGCCAGTAATCAGCGAGACCGATGAAATATTTAGCAAATGGAGCAACGCAATGCTCCACAACTATATGGAAAATCTAGGATTTCAGTTAGAACGTCTGTGTGAGGCACTCTCATTATACACGTTTCTCTAACAAATGAAGAAAATACGGTAATACGATGAAGTGTTGAAGAGGTTTTAAAATGTACTGTTTGTCAGGTTTTGTTCGAAAGAAAAGCTCCATTGCCTAAATTGACATTAAACCATGGAGAATTTGTTACATTTAACAAGGGTCTTGTTCTTATTGTTTAGTAACAGTTACGTTCGTTTGTGATAATTTGTTTTGATTAATTTTAATTTAAGTAATACTCTCTATTACAAGAGAATCTCTCACGCCCAGAAGGGTATGAGGATATTACAAAAAACCTTGACGATGTACTACAGGCGATTTACCTTTCGGTGCCATGAAGGCTGAAGTGACTTGCTGTCGCAGCCGCAGTTTCCTCAGTTTGTCCTGCAACGCCCGTTGTTTCATGTCCATCTGCTGATTCGAATACTTCAATTCAGCTTCCAGCTCCACTTTTTGTCTCTGGAGCTGGTTATTATTGGCCTGGAACCTCGTTCTGAGAGAGAGATTCACCTGCCTATTGTTCAGACTTACTGTCTTATCGGCCATGACACAGGAAGACGCTTACTGATAAGGTGGCTGTGTGACTGACCAATGCTGTAATCTCTGCCATCTTAGACGTCATGCCATTTTAAAACCCATGAGCCCTTGACGTCCACGTTTTAAGCGCGTTGCAAGAGCTCTGTTTGCGTTCACAGACCACAGTGCACAGCACACGGCACCAGAACTGAACTATACACGTTAACAACGCTGTTTGTAGTTGATCCACTGAACAGCTTAGCATGATAAATAAGCAAAGTAACTCCGAATAAATTCATTTTGATGTTTACTAATATTTCGACGTTAACTAAGTCATCCTTTGATTGTATAGTTGCACCCGCCTGTCCGTACATGTACTTTTTCAGGTGTTCCTAATGAAGTTACTGATTCTTTAAGAATAAGACACCTTTCTGCTCACAACATCTTGTTGGCATCCAGAGGTTATACCAAGAGACTGCAGATCAGATCCTCATAGGCACATGCATTACTACATCTTAGCGCCCTCCGAATGACGGCCTCAGACTTATTACTGACTGTGGTTACTTATCCGTTCAAGATACTGTCCAGAATATGCTTTGTGGTGCCGCTTTGTAGTCGATTAGCCTATTGGTATTGCTGGGAATGAGGCAGGTGCAACAACATGTATCGACAGCCAATCTGTTAGTCTGCAGTCCTGTGAAATGCAATGTTATTTAGAAACTCGCTACAATGTAACTGTAATGAAACACAATCAGCATACAGCGCTCTGTTCTAGAATTATGGTAGTTTACACTTCAAAGAGATAATAAAACTGTTCTATACTTGCTATTTTCTGGAATTTCCGACGAAATGGTTTGGAATATTAAATCTGTACATCTCTCCTTGGTACAGCTTTCCTGTGAGAAGTATAATTTCTGTTGGAAGGGTATCTTGAATCTTAAGGTGGTCATTGATGACATCTGTTTCTGTAACATGAAATCCGTAAGGACAGATGCTTGTGTTGTCACAGGCCCTCGTCCGCCCCCTCTCTCTTCGCTAAGTCACAATAGGCAACACTGACATAACAACGCCATCAATACCTGCACGCCTCTTATTTCTCTGCAACAAGGAATCCACAGTCGCCTGCCTTCGGGTACAGAAGGCGGAAGCATCCGGTGTGTTCTCCAACCTGTGACAGGTGTTCGCGATTTCTGTCCATAGGTAGAGATAAGGATTAAACCGCGTTCACGATACGGTGATTAAACAGCTAATGTAACGTCAACCTTCTGGAATGATCTCTTATTTTAAAATCGGTCAGACAAACGATTGCTCGTCGACTGGTGTTCGTGAACGAGTAATACCGTATTGCT
Source organism: Acanthopleura granulata (assembly GCA_016165875.1). Lineage (NCBI taxonomy): Eukaryota > Metazoa > Mollusca > Polyplacophora > Chitonida > Chitonidae > Acanthopleura > Acanthopleura granulata. The sequence continues at coordinate 26,097,698 of JABBOT010000003.1, forward strand.
CGGTTAGATAGAAGTCATTTCCTACCACATGTAGTAACTTCACGAAGTCACGCTACCGACAACGGCCATATGGCACTGGACGGCTTAGGAACAATCCCGGTATTGATCGAAGCTCCATTGTACACACAGCCTGGTTGTGCGGATACATATCAGTTATACAACACGAGTGATGTAACGTAAACACATGCATCAAAGGCGCGGAAGGAAAGGATGTATTAGAAAGATGTGGTATCGATGTAACGCCAAGAATCATTTGCATGGGTGATTTTGTATTTTCTTTCTGACCATAAATTATCATTTTAGACTCATTTTATATCTTTCAATCATAATGTAATGATAAAAGTATAGAATTTGCTCGAATGTTTCATTGCCTTTAATTAGTAATTTGTCTACATGTTTAATCATGATAAGTCATACTGGTTGTTCGAAGGGAATTTTGTTCAACAAACCTCTGATTTACATATACATGAGATACGTCTGAAAGAGCGAAACGAGTTAAAAGTGAATGGACCCAGGCAAGTATAAACTATGTAGATTACGAGTTTTTAAATCTATTTTCCCAGATCCCGGAGGACAGATAAAATCGATTAACATGTAACTGGTAAGCTGGGATTCTAAACCAGCATGGAATGTACTGATGAACAAGACAGTGTACATATGTATCCGCGAGTGAGTCCACGACGGTGCTTCATTAACCCCATGTACTTGAGCTGTAATAAAGTGATTCTCATTCTTAAATAATTCGGTTTAAAGAAAGGTTTAGTCTGCAAAGATTCAAGCATTTTGGAAATAAATATCTAAATGCAAAATTAAGAAATAATTAATCGTATATTGCTTCTAAAAGACTTACAAATTCTAGCTTTTTTGGATGGCATTCACACATTTTAAAATGGTTTTTAGAAATAAGATAAATACATCACATAAAGAACACATATCACAGTCAAATCATACATAAATTATATCAGATATAAATGTAGCAGTCAAAATGCCAATCTCTGCATATACAACGCAATGATATACAGAATGTCAGTCTACGATAGAGTTGTAACAGAAATATTATTTCTTGTTATTTTTTACTGACGTCTGTCAGCGACTTCTTGATTAGAGCGTCTCTGCTTTGCTGCTCACTTGTCTTCCGAGGTCTTCGAACTGAAGTAATTGCTTCCGGTTCTCCTGCCCAATACAGATCCTCCACAGAAGACAAACTCGACACGGAGCTGCCTTGCTCGCAGGAAGTTAACTCACGTGACAGGAAACGAGAGGCAACGGCATGCACAGACGTATCTTTCAGAGCTTGTAAACTTCCAGTTTTTGTGTCCATTTGAAGATCTTCAAATTCATGCGACACCCTTCTACCTCGCGCCCTAGCAACCAAAAGTCGCGCTGGAAAATAAACAAAGAGTCAAAGAACACTAATGAAGGGAATGAAAAAGACAACAAAATAGTTAAAAAAAAGACAAAACAAACTAGAACCTATTTGGTTTAAAAAGGGGTCTGGATATTGCATAGTGCAACTGCAGGATCATAAAGAATACGATGGTCTTAAAACGGAAGGCTTAAAACTCTCTTTCATGTGGTTATATCTTGGAATTGGATGCTTAAGTGAATTGTACATATGGGAATGTTTGCACTGAGGGGTTTCAATAAACTATTGCTTCTGGGAACAAGCGTTGTAGAGCATCACATTGTTAAAGCTAGACCCGCTTCTTTGGGCTGACAGAATACCTGGGTCAAATCTATACCAGAACAAGAAAAGACATGGAAATGGATGAACAGCTCGAAAATTCGTCGGTATCATGTAGGTATCTGACAACTTAAAAGAATTCAGCATTAGCAAATTATATGAATTTATTTTCACAAACCCGCCTCTTAGAATAATAAACCGTTACAAAAGCATGTGGCTTAAACGGGAGAGATTGTCGATTGGTAGCTGTCAGAAAGAGTCAGCCTTTCGAGACACAGAGATGACCATTTGATTTCGGACCATCTTGAGGGCTAGGCCATAGGAACAAGAAGAATAAGGGCTGGAGCATCTGAGTATTTTACTGCCCCTCCTCCCAAATAATAGTAAGACATACTAAGATAATAATAGGAAATTTCAGGTGTTTTTAATGACAAAATCTTCATTTTATAGGAAGACTTTATATTGAATTTACTATTGAGAGATAAATATTCATATTTCACAATGACCCAGGAGACTCTCATCAATGTGAATGCTGTGAGTTCACGTCCAGCTCTGGTCAACACAGGCCTACTTCCTCTCCAGTCAGAAGTAATACAGTTTTCCCGCAACCTCCGGATGACGGTCGGTTTTTTCTGGACTATGTTTGGTTTCCTTCCACAATTATTTAATGCTGAATAGGCTGTATAATACCATTCAAATAATAAATATTCTTTTTCTAAAGATATGCTGTTATTAATTTGTCATTTTACCTAAAAAGAAAAAAAAACTTTTTTATTTTAACCTTCTCAGTTCTACATCAACTTTTTGTCCTGGTCATATCCTGCTTTCACTATAAAATAAAATAAAAAAACAAAAAAAAAAACAGCTGTAGACTTTACTTTGCTTCAACCACAAATACTCGAAGTTCTCCTCCTTAAACGTCATTCAAACAGTAATTTTGGACAAATTTCTTATCTTCCTTTTTTTCCCAGCCAAATAAACTCTACTTCGAAGTGTTCTTCTCAATGAAAATCCTTACCTCTCTGAGCTGAAAATCCTACCTCTCTGTGCTTTGTCAACCTTATATGTTGTAAATGCTGCATTACTAACTTACCAGCAGTGGAAACGTGAGGACTACAAGCAGCACCATCAGTGATGTCACTTCCACATACCCTAACTTTGTTTTAACTTTTGCCTTTTTTAACTGAGCAATTTTTACACTGCATGCTACCAAGGCTAATGAACAGGAGGAAACACACAACCCGAGTGCGATATATAATGACTCATTGTGTAGACAGAACCAAAGTAACATGCCTATGGGTGGTGTTGTTGAGTAATGGAAATTGGTCCCTCTATAATGCTAAAACGACAATCGGATCAATCGGCGGAATAGCGTTAATAATTTGTTTGGAAAGGTTAGCTCCACGAGTTAAATTTCTCACGTGTTAATAAAAAAAAAGGAAGGATATGCTTCTCCAAGAATTAGAATTTTCAAGGAGTTCCCTGGAGTTTTTATTTTTTTGCCAAAAAAGTCCTCTGAGTTCGAGAAAAGAAAAGTTTGAGTGTGCCCGACTTTCGCGAGTAGGTCATGTTGCCCGCAATAAACAATCTCTTTTATGTTTGCCTCACCGAATCACTGGAAATTCCGACATATTGCATCACGCAGCAAACGAGTGCCCGCAAACAATACACTAATGTGATTGTCAAAAAATGCTCTGAGCCGTATTTCATGACTTGCTTACGTTGTACTATACAATGACAATGCTGTAATGAGGCTTACTGGCCCAAACAGAAGGAAAACCCCTCAGGGATGCTGAAGCAGATCGCGGCAGTACACACTAAAAGTGGAACTACTTTGGTAAATCGATGAAAATTTTGACCACCTCAGAATGCCATAACAGGACTCTGCCCGCTTCGCTTCCAGACGCCAAAAACATATACAAAAGTTCCATTATTCTGCTCACTGCTCTCTGTTACATGTCGTCTGTACTTTTCAGTGGTGAAGCTATCTATGACGGCAAGGAAGAGAAAGCAAAATATTACAGGAAAGGTTATAAAAATTAAGTTTTATAATCAGTTGTTGCAAACAAGTTGGCAGTTTTCACTGGTTGACGGCATGGACTGTGAAGTAGACACAGCTCTTAATACCCACTTCAGCAACATTATCGGTTGGCTCAAACAAGAATAAAATGCTGTTTCATTTTACACTCGTCACAGCGTTTAATGTGTTTCAACAAGCAAACAGAGGGTGTGAGGTTTATTATGACAAAGGGCATGTCTGTGTTTACAGTCAATAGGTCGATCAGCTGACCAAGTCTCCTGTTTTCAGCATGCTAAGTCATGTTCTGTAATTCCAGTTCGTGTTGATATTTCTGGAAAATACAACTGTGTAGATGTGAATACATATGGTTAGGCTGTCCACGATGTGTCATAATAATCATTCAAGCAACACCAGCACCATGTAAGAGTTTTGCTGACATGCTCACAAATCTGGTTGGGGCGCATTTCGAATTTTATGTTGAAACTTACCAGTCGGTTTACATGTATTTGACAGATTAAATCATGTCGATCACAAATTATATCTTTCTACTCAGCAAGTAGAATAGAACGTTACGTTTAAATATTACGTTAAACTTTCGCAAGTTTAAAACTTACCTGTCTCTTCGTTTCTGTCATTGCTCCTCGGTGATCCACTAGATCTATAACTCGCTCGTACATCATGCCGTTTCCATGACGACCCCGTTGCTGGCCTTCTCCGCGCAAGTCCTGGAGAGTTCCGGTTGCCTGAATGTGTTGTTCTGGAAGGAGAAGGACTTCTAATGGCGGGAAATGTAACTGGGTAAGGATCCACATCAGCCGAAGGACATTTCTTTACCACGGGCTTAGTTCTTTGCTTCTCCAGCTCTCTTGATTTTGCAACTGAGTCTGATGGACACAGAATAATATATGAACTTATTTTGAAAAAAAAAATTATTTCAGATGACCCTTTGCATGCTTCTACGCCATTCCACGAGTTACTTTATGAATCCTGATCCAAGATGACAGGGTTGTTGGTGGATTTTATCTAGTACTTTAGGAATTAGGAAGTTTTCTGTTCATCGTGCAGCATCGGTTTCCTACACCCATAAACCTGATATAATTAACAATTTCTTGAGAACGGTTTAATACTCGACAAATGAAATTCATACCATTCATGCCATTATTGTATTCGTTGTTTATAATCAAAGGTTTAAATACCGATAACCTATCTGTGTAAATAATAAAATGCCATAGCGCAACATCCACAATACTATATAATTAATATTAATACCTGTAAGTTAACTATAAGTTATCTTGAATAACTCCAGCCCACTGATTCAGAAAAATGAGTATAGTTTTCCTTAACGGAGTATACTCTATTTTTCTGCAAGAATCTACCCATCCACCATGTCCCGATGATCTTTTCTGGATCAGTCTTGTATATATATACATGCAAGTAATGTTTTATTCCTTATTACATGTACTCCCAGCTTAATGCTGGCCATCCTCGTATAAGTGAAATATTCTTGTGTGCGGCGTAAAACACCAATCAAATAAATAAATAAATAGTATTTATTACTTCTGAATTTCGTTAAAACCAGGATGCTAAGATCCATTGTCATGAAAAGTCTTACTAAAACTATGACTGAGGTCTTCCTGAAAGATCAAATGGCTTTCTGTATTCTTGCTACAACGCCAAAAATTCAGATCAAACACATAATTTTAACCCATTACATAGCACTGCACTGAACACGTCAAACTCCACAGAGTGAACAAATGGTTCAAAAAGACAAAAGGAACAGAAAAATGTGAGAGAAGACAGAAGTGAGTTGTATACAACAAACCACACATTAAACAATGGCACACAAATTACCATCGAGATGAATACTGATGACTTCTTCTGAAAGAGTAACCGTTATATTATAATTGTTTCACGTGCTGTTGTAGTTATTTATAGTCATAAGCTTTTCTAACACACTGATACCGCCTTTGAATAGCAAGTCGTGCGTTATGGTTCCCTTCATTTTATTGGCTATATTAAGTATAAGGCTTTGCTAGCTGCTTTAGTACTTAGGTACCCGTTAGCTTGACATTCAAGTGATATATACAAGCTTCCGGCTTACAAGATTTGTATCATTGATATTTTGTGTCTGTGACATTCTTTGTAACTTGTGAATAAACACTTACAAGCACACAAAAAGAGCCATTGTCCCAGTTCCCCGTAAATCATATTCTCAAATTTTCTAATGATGTCCTTAGCTAGGGTACGGTAGGCGAATGTCATTTAAGTGCATAAATTTTGTTCACAGCCTAGCCTGTCTCGCCATTGTTTAGTTTAGTTATTGATTGATCAAGAAGGCGAAAACATATTGTAAATGTTTCACGCTTGTTGACATAGCACCAGTCCTCTAACGCCTGTGCTAATATTTAAGATCTTACTAACAGGATAGACCATGGTATTACGGCTACTAGACCAAGCAGGATGGCACACGTAGAGGTTTAGTACATTTCAGAGTGAATGAACATGCACTTGGTTGAAATAAAGCCGAGTTTCCTCAGTCCATCGTCATGTTGTTCTCAAATTGGTTAACCATGGAACTATAATAGTACACCAAACGATACGTGTTTTTTTACTTAGTTGATAGTTTTGACAGCGGCCATGCTTTGTGAATGGCCCTTTTGGAACAATTCGAGTAAAAGTTGATGGTCACCATATCTGAACAAGTTACTGCTTAACAGTTATGGAAATACTTGCGCGTGGGAAATTATAACTGTTTACTTCAAACTTGCTAGACGAACGTTCTTATATAACATATATCATTAAATTTCTAAGAAGAATGCACTGGTGGAGATTAATACTTGCATGCATATGTGGTAATCTTTGTTTAATTCACAAAGTCACTATTTATTGTAAGTTACAAATTTAAAATAAAATTTGTAATTACTTCTATGTTTCAGACCACCGGTTTCAATGTTAACTAATACTTGTAAACTTACATGATACAAGTTAAAGGGCAGTTTTTACAGGAATTACATTTAGAAAAGACATTTTCACTTAGTAAGGAATAGGTTATTTCAAGCATATTTGCCTTTGGAAAGAAAGTCTTCCAAATCCAACTTCCCAAGAACTAAAATAATAGTTTTTTGACGAAATAAAATGAGAAGAGATAAATCACTTTCGCCTTACTGGGTTAATTGGATTTCTTTTAGTATATCTTTTACAATCTGCAAAGTTATTATGTATGGCTTTCCAGGTTACTGACTGATTTCCAAGCATTTATTGATTTTCTGTCATCTTTGTTGATACGCACTAAATGAAGGCTACGTCAATCTTTTAGACATTATTTACATGTGAGATTACAAACTTGTCAGTTCAAGAATGTCTTGACCACTTCGCTTGTCCAAAGTTTGTCAATGTTGCCTCAACCCTCTGATTGCACTTTAAGTAACCGTTTTCATGATGGGGTAAAATCATACAGCATACATTTGCAAACATCAAGCAAAATTCCTGATAAGCTTTATAAGTTGAATGTTATGCCAAAATGCCTTTATCAGTCAGTCAGATGATTTCTCATCTCCAAAATTTGCTTTGAGCAAACGTTTTATTCATGCTCTGCATTACGGGGCCCTAGTATTACAGGATACTAATACCTAATGTATCGACGTCACGTCACACAAAAAAAAACAAACGTTGGTGTAAGACGCTCTAAAGCCGCATTTACTCGACGCGTTTTGTCGTGAGCGACACAGAATTTAGCGAAATGGTCCAGTATGAATTTTCATTTGAATTTAGACGAAAGACATGCAGAAACGTGTGAACCCTGTTCCACCCGGACGTTTGTGTTTATATTCATTTATTGGAGCATCTTGTTCCTAAAAATGAGGCACGAATTAAATCCTGATTCAGATCCTACGTAAGATTTTAAACTTGATAGGCACTGGACTTCCATGCTTGGTGCTTAGCAGAGAGAGTGTAAGAATGTTGTGGCTGTCTGGCTTGTCACGTTTGGCATTACAGTGAGGAAGCACCATAACTAAATCAGCATTTTACACCAGATACAATTTTGGGGTACACCGCCCTGACATGATTGACAGAAAACATTTATAAGGAAGTTATGCCACAGAAAAACGCAAAAGAAGGAATGACGGCTGTGCTGTTGCAAGCTATCAAAAATGTATCCCACGGTCTGAAAGAGCTGAAAGCGACAATTCCGAGCAACAAAACAACGCCGTCCGTCTCTAGAGCTGTTTGAGGAAGCTAAAAGAAGAGAAATGCTGGAGATTTAAAATAAAATATGAAATGTTTACTTGGGGTGTCGATCTATGAGGCCATAAACAGGCTGTTAACACAACCCGTGTAAAAAGCTGCGATTTTACGGTCAACATGTATACAGTGCACGGTAACTGTATACAGCTTGTCTGATGAGAGTTAATTTGCCGGTCAATCTATTGTGGTGTTCAAACCCAAACAAGGTGTAAATTACTCCACGTCACTGGCCTCTCTGGTTCACTGTTTTATCGGGGTAATGTTACTCTTCCGGGCTTTTATACCGGACAAGTTTCAACCAAAACTGGAGGCTAATCCTCTTTGCTCACTATCAACATCATACGGTTGAAAATTTGCCGACGTGACATTAACCCATACTCATGCTTTCATTCTTTGGTCCTTAGATGACTTTTGTAATACGCAACAATGTTACAAAAATGCCTTTATCATATTATTGTGCAGTGAATCGTGTACAAGGCCTAAAAAAAGTGTATAATTCAGATTTGAACGTGCCCCGAGACGTTTCCATCTTTTGTGATCTTCAGTTGTACATAAAATACATTGCCCTAAGGCCAGTGTTAAAACACGTCTGTATTGTAGCTATCATGTAACACTTTGGAAACGGTCTGGTTTTCTGCTTAAAAATCAATAAGTTAGTTTTTAGAGACGAGAGAACAATGTGTAATCTCAAAGTGTGACATGTGGTCACAGTGAAAACTATGAGATCATTGGCCTCATTAGCCCAGTAAATCGAAAGTTCATTATTTCTCATATACGCCTCGTTTCGTACAAACCTATTGCCTCACTATTTAGTGTAGTTCATGTAAAAGCAGGGTATGTAGGTATGTGTTAAAATAGCAAAATTTAAGGTTTACGTATATCACAGAAAAAGTTTCTTCATTCAAAGACGTAGGGACAGCTTTCTTTATAAAAAGAAAACTGCCTCTATGCCCTGTCTTCTCAGTGGTGCATATCCACTGCCTGGTCTATATGAAGGGTTTGAGAATTACACAGAAAAACGACCTGGCTTGCTATTTACTTAAGTCCTTCAGATCTGGAGGTAGCTTGAAGCCTTCTGTTCAGCTGGTATTCTTCTCACCAGAAAATACAAAAACGAACGGTCAAGAAATCTGATACCATCTCGGTTCCATATTTGACCACCGCGGGTTTATAATTGCTTGTTGGAGGACAGGATTATAGCAATTGTCTGATATTCAAATCACAACCGTGAGGGGAACGCTTTATCTATTAGGCGGATAAATTGGGTTTTAATGCTTGTACATGTATTAACTATATACTTGTCATTATTTTAGTTTTTAGTGCAGTTTTATTCGAATTTGTAAAATATGACAGCTCTGTAGATTGTGTCGAGAGTGTTTTAAATAAGTGTGGAACGTAACGTTTTAAAAGGGACATTGGATCTTCATATTTTTGATCAATAAAGAAATGATATTTGATGAAAAAACTTTTAGGGATATTTGTTAATCGCATGTTTATTAACAATGGTTCCAATCAAACAGGTCCATTACAACAGAAAGAAAGGAAATGAAGTGTGTCGATTTTCCTGGACACTTACCTCTGATGGTTGTATTCCTCTTCTGTTCGATCTTTATTTGCCTCAGACTTTCTCTCAGCTGACGCTCCTCTTTCGACATTTTTGCTGTGGCCATCTTCTTCTGAAGTTCAAGCCCTTTAGTTTTCTTAACCAAAGAGCCGCGCCGGGCAGAATTCTTGGTCTCTGCATGTTTGAAACTTAACAGACTTTCGTTCAGGTATCTGTCCACCTCACCTTTATCCATGATTGCTCCACGAATCCGTTCTCTGTTTGATGGCAGACGAAGCGGAAAACACTTTTTCGGTGGAGTAACGTTTTTTTTTGGGCGTTGACGTCACTTTAAATCAACGTGTTTTACTTGAGAACCTGTGACCATCCCCAGAAATGGCAACGAGGGCCACGTAACATCTGTACACATACACTCAGCTAGTTATCAGGTCAGCTACTGATCGGATTGTACACAGCAATGGGCCAGCCTGCTGACGTCCCCGGGGTACACCACGGTCTTATCGCGGTCCACAAACAATCTCCTGGCCCTAGAGACTTAACGTCGGGATGGAAGGCTAATTTAGTCCAGGTCTCTTTACCATGGACTGAACTTCCCTCCCAGATGTGATCGGGACACTATTTAATTTGACCACATGCCGAGGTCAGCTAGACGGAGCCCTGATAAAGTTTCGTTGGAATTGTCGCCCAACAACGTTAACTTAAGTAACGCTTACACTATATACAGGTACGATATAATGGCTCCGTCACGTCGAATGTAGATATAGGTCTACTCATTTAGTTTCCGTTGATCATTGCTGGACATTCCTTCGGCTTACCGTATTCTTTTTGAGTGTAGTCCTCAAAATTTATCACAGCTTCAAATGAACGATCACGAAATCCATGAATCCTTCCTTGTCTGCAAAGCATCATTTCTGATATGACTATAAGCCGGTATTACGAAGTTCGTGATCAGCAATAATTGCGGCGATCCGGTCATAGTATTACACCTATGTGACTGATGTTTGACGAACTACAACATGCTCATGTTGAACCTTGTTTTCAATGGTGTGTAAGGTTAAATGAAATAGGTCACCTCTGGCTTTGTGGTTTTACCACGTATGCCACTGTTTTCGAAGATCCACTCAGCTTTGTACACAGACAACTTAGTGGAGAAAGTAAAAACAAACCTGTCCAGTTCAATGTATTGAATTGAGAAAACATCGCCTTGTCTCTCACTGTTTACAGTTTATGGTTTACAATCTCTCGGAAGCTGACGTAAATTTCAACAGACTGTCGTCAGAGTATGGCGAAAAAAACCCAAAGTAGATCACTTCTAATCGTTAATTATTCACTACCTCAGATCAGGGAAATTGTAAACATGCCGTCAACTGAAGCAACTCATGAGACTCTTAACTAAATAGCGGCCATATTTGTACTGCAACTACCCGATTTCCTCTCATTGGAAACGTTTGGGTAAGTGAAATATTCTTGAGTATGGCGCAAAAATCCAGCAAAATAAATAAATGAATTTCACTGCAACTAAGACGGGAAGCAGTTCTTGAAATATAAGGTGGCCAGGTGTACAGGTAGCATGGTGTCCTTATACACCAGAGGTCTTACTGGAAGATGCTTGGTTTCACGCGACAGGAATGGTGTGTGCTCCGCAAATCCACAGAATCATCCAGGCACTGTCCCGTTGAACTGGTAAACAGCTGGCATTGTTTCCAGTGGCCTTCAAATTGCAGCTTGCGAAAGTCAAGGAACTGTCTCTAGCTACCACTACGTTGTACATGAAAAGCACGAACAGCCGTTAAACATTTATCTTTCAAAACGTACCCAAATAGATTATTTATGTTACCCTTCTCAATTTTATGCTTCTACTGAGTGAAGGAGGTATTGACTGTAGAGCCCAGTCAAGGTCATTCACATTTGAGTGTTCATGCAGTTGTGTACAGAGTTTGAAAACTCTTGTGTTCGGTGTTATCTACTTATTTCAAAAGGTTGTAACTGCTTAATAACCTCAGATTTAATCACTTAAGTGAATCTAATTGTTTGTGAAGCCCAACATCTCATTGCTAGGAGAGCCCCAGTTATAAGTGATCCAATTACTCAACCAGATCTATAGTGACAAAGGAACCCCACGTATAACAGTCTATGGAGCCCGATCTTCACTCGTCTAAGGAGCCTGGCATCTAATTACCCACTGTAGCTACGGGACTTCAAGAAAGAATTCAGAGTCAGAAACACTCATTCAGCGTTCACAAACGTTTTGTTGATTCGCAGAAAAAGACGTCCTAGTTACACGACAACTAAACATTGTTAAAGATGTCAACTATCTGCCAAGTGACCGCCTCGTAGACCTAGTGATTAGAGCGTCCAGGGTCGGAAGATCCGGGATCAATCCCGGGTTCAATCAAACCAAAGACTTTAAATATGGTACTTGTTACTGCCTCGCTTGGCGCTTAATACAGAGAGGTTAGAGCAAGGAAACAGGACTTGTCAGCCCTGTGGCAATGTAATGTGACGGGTGTTGTTCATGACTTCGGCACATTGCTCCAGCGGGAGGAGGACTTTGGCGGCATGGACACGCCCTGGTATAAGAAGACACAGTACATTTGTACATTCAAGGACTCTTCGTCGTCATACGACAGAAAAGTTATAAAGGATGACGTAATACATATCAACTATAAGTAATGCTCATTCTGTGGTTACTTGTTTAGCTCACAATCTTAAACACAAAGTATTTGTGTTAGCATACAGCGTTATTCATAAAAACTCATACACTAAGAGATCTGACTTATACTCTAAATGGAGAGGTATATAAGTTTTATTGTTCTATGTGAAGTTACACTGTTTATGTATAACCAGGTAGCAATGGAAAGTGTGGTAACATTTACCATTTCTCATGAAAAGCTCAATTTTGTGCATATGTAATTACGGCTTCTGAATTGCCTGTATTTTCATATTTCATAATCATGTAGACGATTATTCTGTTTTCTCATCTGTAGGGTAGTCCATAGTCCCGGTAGGCTTTGCTCCGTAAATTAATCTTGTAGGTATAATTTTTGAATGTGACAGGTTTGTATTTATCCGGGCCGTCTAGGCATCGGACATCAAAATCATCATACAATGCCGGGAAATACGTTAGCGATTGTCTGTCTGTTTGTTTGGAAGCCAGGTCAGGCGGAATAGAATCCGACGAAACTGGACGATAGAGAATATTAGCACATCAGTACATCACTGATGCATCTGGATATAAACGGTTTATTTATGAATTTATTTGATTGGGATTTTACGCCGTAGTCAAGAATATTTGACTTAAACGACGGCGGCTAGCATTATTGTTGGAGGAAACCTAGCAGAACGCCGGGCAAATCCACAACCATCCACAGGCTGCTGGCGAACCTTCCCACGTACAGTCAGAGAGGAATATACAGGCTTTGTTTTGCTTTTAAAAGACTTTGCCGTAAGGCAAACCTAATGTGTAGGCCTATATGAACGACGCAGAATGTAGCTGTTCAGTTCAAAGTTGTGTCAAGGCTGAAAATCACAAGTGACTAAGACAGACTTACGGGAGCTTTGGGTCTGTCGCTGGTCCATCTCTGCATGAGTTTGCCGACTAACAGGATCACGATGCCCGGGATGTACGGTACAGCCAACCACTCGCCGGAGTCCCTCCTAGTCTGTATATATACGTAAATGAAATTAGTATGGCACTTTAGGACAGATCTTTGTAAATTTCGCAAAACGTATATCATACAATCGTGCTATAACGATAAGGATTATGGTTGATTCTATACAGGATTTTCGGTCAAACTGGATTTTCGTTTTAACTGAAAAATGTTTACTGCGCAATTATTACCACAGTCGACTGCATACACGGAAGTATTATTATCGATACACAGAAATGACATATTCTGGCAATAAAAATGGCAATAAATAGACATAACGTATGAAATTAATTCACTTTCTCAAAACGTATCTCTCTTGATTCCGTCAGCAATTCTTAACTATTCAATAGAGCCGGGACGCAAAACTTTAGTCGTAGGTTGACATAGGTAAGGTACTGCGCATGTCTCAGAGCTTGTGCTGAAAGGGTTTATTATAGAGAATGGGAACGAGATTTGTTTTGTCACCTCTAGCCCTCCAGTGCTGTCCTGGTAGATGAGGTTTACTGTGCCAATGTTGCAATGCTCGTAGAAGCGAAGCTGCCCAGGTTGAGGTGCTGCTGTAACTAATAGCTATGCCATTGCATGCAGGTTGTTTTATGTATTGTACAGTATTAAACAACATACAAAGGGATATTGTGTAAGCTGCTTTACTTGGCTTGTAGCTTTCCGGTATGAGGCATACCAACAACAGTAGCAATTGCTCAGTGCCTGATGATGTATTGAAAAATGGAATCGAATTTGCAACCTCACTGCTCAGAATCTAGCGACATCCTCTTAATAACTCTAGGACCCCTCCCCCCAAAAATACGAAAACAAAATTTTAGCTCCATGTAAACTATACATGACAAATTCACCCAGGTAACCTACTGACTTACAGTTATTTACGAAAATCACCGAGTATTGCCATAATTATAGCTATTTACCAAAGTTAATATCCGGAAACTGGCTTTCAGCTACTTAGCTGAATCATCGTGGTTCTGATTTACAGCAACCGAACATCCTAGTAATGATTTACATGCAGCTACTTACCAAACTTATCTTGGTTCTGATTTACAGTTACTTACCAAACTTATCTTGGTTCTGATTTACAGTTACTTACCAAACTCATCTGGGTATCGGTGATATAGAGCATCTCACATTTCCGCGAAGTGGTCCATGTGATAACATGGAAGACCGTAAGTTACACGACAGAATATATTTGCCCTGCATGTTTACGCAGTGTGGTGGAACAGGCAGTGTACAATAACAACACAGCCCCCGACCCCAGTCTGCCAACACGCCATGAACATTCACTTGATATTTCCCAGTTTACAAATCGATAATTCAAGTAAAATGTTTATTTTCGTTCGATGAATTGCTAAGACTGTGGTATGAGAGCAAAAAGTCTTGTTGTGTAAAGGACGTCAGTACGAATGCTTTAATTAAATAATATAAACCAATGGTACACATGCATGTATATGACATTAAAATCGGACACGAAAGGAGGAAAATCCATCATACTGGAGCCGTGATGATAGCTTTCCTTTTTTTAAAATATGGTAACAGAGCTGTGATAAAGTCTTTGCTAGGCCACAGTATTGTAATGGAGCTGTGACACTGTCGTCCATATATTACCATATGGCCAAAACACACGCGATTCTGTCTTCTTTAACTTACAATACAGTGAGAGAGCCATGATTTTTGCATACATCTTACAGCATGGTAATAGAACCACGGTCTTCTCTACCCTATCTTATGATGTGATAACAGAGGTGTGATGCTGAATTCCCTCTCTTACAATACAGTCAACATTAGTTCCTTTACATAGTGCCAAGGGGTGGCATGTCTGAGAATGTAAAATAAAGTTGTGTGAAGCTGGAGTACAGACAAACCTTTAATCACAATCCGACTTCCAGCACGTCAAAGACACATTTGGGCAATTCCCGAAGCTCGTAATACACGGTCAGAGCAGCTTGCTTGTATTCAGCTGCCTCCTCGGCCTAGAGCTACAGAAGTGATAAGTGGTATGTCCGTTCGATAGATAAGAACGTGTAACAGGTTTCCAAGTGTCTTCATTATACGTCTAAAAAATATACACCTTCACATTTGCTCGGCGCAACCATGCATAACAATCTGGACAAACAAGCAACTGACTACTTTCTATTAGTACCCATAAATCAACTCCAGTTTCGAAGCTTTTATTCTTGAAGCACTAGGCGTGGTGTACTTTGGTCAAGGAAACAGCTCCAGCTTTATTATCGTTTGTGTGGCAAAAACCTGATATTAATGCCTTAAAAGACCCTTGCTGACCATCTCGCCTTAAGCGTTGCCTTGGCCCCAGCCCTTGACACACGGGGCGATAGATAGAGGGTATGTTCGCTGCTTGGCGACAAGCAATGGTTTTGTTCCAGCACTCCCATTCTCTCTCTTTCAACAAACCTGGTCGCCGTCATAAAAGTGAAAAATCCTGACTTCGATGTTCAACACCAATCGAATACATAGTCGGTTTAAAGTCATCACGTTACCGTTTTTCTATCATCAAAAGCCACATTTAGTTAATATAATTAATGTAAAGTAATTACATCGTATTACATCTCTTTCTTTGCCTTTACAAAGAATCCGTTTATCAGCTGATGTATATATTTGCTCTGTACTTTATAACACAGATATCCGCCACTGTCTCATAATACCAGGACATTGGCAAACATTATAAACTGATGACAAAGTACGGTTCAAGAACAGCCAGAATACTTACACCGTCCGCTTGTCGGGGACACACCATGAAGGTCTCGTACCTTTCCACGGAGTCCACTGGCTTAGATCTTGTCAACAAACCAAACAGTATACAAGAAGGTATAGATGGATCAGATTTAAACAAGGAGCCAAATGTGAAAATAAATGAAAGCTTTCACTTCCAGAAGCATGTTGATGTGAGAGTAAGATGCTGATTTGATTATCAGTGGATTAGATCTAAAGGATATGCCTGTACAAACCGAGGGTCGCGGTGACATTTCAGGGGATATGATTTACTTCCAGAACAAGGTCGAGTATATAAAAAATCAATGTTTATGTCTGAACGCCATTCCCCAATATTGTACCCATATCGAGAGGAGTCGTTTGTGTCAGCGAAGCCTTATTACTACGCTGGACACCATAGATGGAAACCCAACCAGTCACAGAACACCGTCATGGGCCGACCAGTAGTTGGATATACCAGTATATTTTCATGCTGCGCACTAAAGCCAGCAAAGCACCAAGGCCGCCAATCTTAAGTGTTCAGCCATGACCCAGCTCAGATTCAAACTTAAGTCACTGGCTTATGAGGCGGATTATCTAATTATTCTAGCCATAATATCTTTCTGAACCACGTTCATTTGTAAATTTCAGACGGTACGAAATTGTTCCCCGAGTAAAAAAAAAATGGGTCAAATGGATGTAAAAAAATCACTGCAAACCTCACTGCTTTATGTGAGCACAATTATACACTCAGAAATAGTGACATATTATAGCAAAAAACAAGAGTACACCCCTGGATTCGACTTCCTTTTGACGAAGTGTTCCACATTGACTTTGGCGTTTAATCTGATAATATAGAAAACTATTAATTAATTAAATGGATCGACCACAACTAACCTTCTACCTCAGTTCTGGGAACAAGTCTTCGATCTGGCGATTGTTTCGTACAACGAAAGTTACCTAGGAAGTTCCAAACTAAATCAGTGTCATTGCAACACTATATGCGCAAAGTAAGACAATAAATTAGTTCGCGCTTAAGATGACCCCCCCCCCTCACTAATGATGCTCACCTGTATGATGCTATTGTTCATATTTGCACAGTTCATTTAAAACTGCATTGCTTTATTACGTACTTTTGTGTTCTGCGTTGAGTGTAAATGTCCGAAGATATGTAGACTGTCACCGTGTACAATTTGGAGATTGCACGATCAGTTTCATCTCTTGCTACGTAAAAATGACATATTGCCGTTAATATTCTTTAATCTTCTTGAAGGGTATGCATACATGTATCAGCATTTCAGCTGCGTTCTCACCCAAGAGTCGGATATGCACAGGGAGTTTGAGGACAACACCACTCAATGTACTTCAGGTAATGTGTAATGAATGGCCATTATACATTAGACGCCAGTTCCGTACTTTAAAATATGTTACTAAACTTTAGTCCGCCACTGAAAATTCGGCCTCTGATGTGTTGAAGGCACCTGTCTGTGATGTCCTATATGAAGACAACCTGAAGGATCCTCAGCCTTTTAAGCTCCGGGGTAATAATATCTCCCAGAGATCTGGTGCTGACCAATTTGTGGTCCAAATCTGTATTATTCCTCTTTTCCCACCTTGGCACCTTTGTGTCCCGAACATTTTCGTTTGACTTGTTTGCCTCAGGTTAAAAAATCTCACCATCCAGACGTCAGTAGACTGTGTTGTACTGATTACATTAACAGAAATTGGTCAGAGTATTTGCAGAATTTTCCGATGCCTCGAATTGGCCTGATACCGATAGGGTTGCGGCTGCTATAAGCATCCCAGAACATAATTATGGTAACAAGTCCAGATTGTCTGACTACGTGTCTGTATACTCTGCAGAGTTAAAGGGTATTCTAGTGGCTCTCCACTTTCTTAACGTGTTTAAACCATTGAAATGTGTAATATTAAGTGAAATCTTTAAAATGCCCGAATGTCATCAAATGCTTACCACTTGTGCTTGAAGTTTTATACCTATATACTTCACTAGCCCGCGAAGGGATCTCTGTATTTTTTGAGTGGGTGCCGAGTCATGTTGATGTCTCTGGTAACGAGCAAGCTGACGCACTGGTTAAAGCAGGCCTGTTAATGAAAGACGTAACTCATGTAATACCCCTTTCTGTTTCAGAAGTGATGAACCAACTAAAAAGCTTTTTCATCAGCTTGTGGCAGTGTGACTGGGATAATAAGATGAAAGGGAGGTTTTTCCATCAGATGTGCCCGCTTGTGACCTCTCGGTTTGTGCGGCTTCCTAATAGACGGGCCGATGTCCTTGTTCACCGACTGGTCTCGGGTCATTTCCCAGTGAATTCATATTTACATAGATT
Organism: Acanthopleura granulata; assembly: GCA_016165875.1. Lineage (NCBI taxonomy): Eukaryota > Metazoa > Mollusca > Polyplacophora > Chitonida > Chitonidae > Acanthopleura > Acanthopleura granulata. The sequence continues at coordinate 26,115,924 of JABBOT010000003.1, forward strand.
TAATCAGCACGACTCAGGTCTTTGTGGGGCCTGTTTAGTAAGAGGTTAAATCTCACACCTGTTATTTCATTGTAAAACCTACAATAATGCAAGGAAACTTTTTTTGCAGATTTAATTAAAGGTGGAGTCACTAACCCTTCCTTAGAAACTGTATTCAAAACGTTGCATATTGGAAGCCTCCAGGCTGTTGTCTCCTTTTTACTACGATGGAAGAAATTCCAGAGAGTATGTAGTTATTGGTTCAGGGTTTAATGAATTGATATAATATTGGCCTAATGGCCATCTTTTCTCAGAGCTGATTTCCCTTTCCATTTTCTTTGCATCTCTGTCCACCCATTTTACCTATATCTATGCGAAACCCTCCAACTTGCACCTGTGTTTATATAGAAGACAAAGCCAAGTGTTGAAGTGTTCTGTTTTTTTTCGCTCATTAGCACATATCTTGCTTGCGTATGGGGTTGCCATTCCATTAATATATATATATATATATATGTATATATATATATATATATATATATATATATATATATATATATATATATATATATATATATATATATATATATATATATATATATACATATATATATATATATATATTAATGTAGCGTCACTTGTTCAGTAGTTTCTCATGTGATGTCTTATTTTCTTCCTGTGTCTGACAAACGTGCAACTTAGTTTTAATTATATAGTTAATAATGTCCAAAATCCAGCCTATCTTGTGTGGGTAAAGGCAGTCCTAAATATGAACTCTTTTTGTGGCGTATATTTTTTTTTGTATAAATGTTGCGCTATGGACTTCGCATGGATTACTGACGTCATATACTTAAATTCATCCGCACATGTGCAAACGCTTTTGTAAACTTGACAGCGATAAATCTAGCTGCTTTGAGACCCATTATAATATTGTGCCTTTGCTCGACTTTACATTTATGGGACAAACAGAATCATCAACTCGTGATCCTGTAGAATCAAATTTATTAACTCGAGTCCAAACTTTTTGTAAACTTTTTTTAACTGTCGTTTAATAAATTTGATACTACAGGATCACTCATTGGAGATCCTCTATGTATGCACCCGAATTAAGGAATTAATGATTTCTCACGAAGGCAACACTGAGAGCGGGAGACTTAGAAAAATGATAATGCTGAAAAGTGCTCTACGAGTCACAGCGCAGATTTCAGAATAATGTTTATTAAAAGTTAGGCCTGCCGAATCATATTTATCGAGGGAGATAACGTGTGAAAACAACCAGCTCGTGATTAACACATTTTAAATGTTCATTGTTTGAAGTTATGGGCGAAAGAACTGAGTTATTCCCCCTGAGTATTTCACTTACACGACGGCGGCCAGAAAGCGGACAGAGCTAGAAACCCACGAAAATCCGTACGTTATTGGCAGACCTTCTCGCGTACGGTCGAAGAGAAAGCCAGCATGAGCTTGACTTGAACTCACAGCGACCACACCGATGAGGGGCTGCTGAATCATTGTGCTGCGTTAGCAGGCTAACCAATCAACGGATATGCTATACATCCCAGGGGGTCTCCGTGATTCAGTTGGTTAGCGCGTTAGCGCAGCGCAATGACCCAGAATCCTCTCACCATTGTCATCGCTGTGAGTCCAAATTCAGCTTAAAACATCAATCAAATAAATAAATAAATATAAATCTCTGGTGCTGCAACATCAAAACATGGATTTGAGCTCACAACCTTTTGGACAGGTGAGCCTGTAACAAATTATAACGCATTAACTTGTAAAACTCCTCCCCACCTTTAGCAAAGACATGTGATCCGTTGTTCCTTCTTGGAGATACGTCACACTTATAAGTGCATACGTGCTAAAAAGGCGCATAGGTAGTACATAAACACTGCAGCGTCAGAACGAAAAACGACGGGCTTCTCTGGAATTTGGACATTTTTGTGTAGACCGTCAATCTCCAATTCCGAGAGAATGTTTAAAGCCTCCTTATAGTACACAAAATCTGGTCTTCAATTTTTTTTCAAAGTTGCACTGAAAGTTTAGACGAAAATGAGCTTACCACAGCTTTGAGTCTGTCGCTGGTCCATCTCTGCACGAGCTTGCCGATTAACAGTATCACGGTGTCCGGGATGTAGGGTACAGCCATCCACTCATCGGATTCTTTCTTAACCTGAAAATACGTGTACAAGCAAACGTGTGCAAGTTATGTAAGAACCTGCTTCAAAGTCATTTGAAATTTGGAAAAGTGACAAAGTATGCAAATTTTACAAATTATGAAAGTATTCAAATTTCAAAGCTGACAGAAGTATTTTTTAATGTTGTTTGAAGCTTGTCTGTTAGTACCATCCAAGCTAAAACATAAAACACTGAAAATATGTTTTTGAATATGACATTGTACACAGAAGGCTCTTATCTCCCCGGAAGAGGATTTATAAACTTAAAATCATTTTAACAATACAGAGGCAAAGTTTCACTTGCTCTAAACAAACGTCTTTTACGTGGTTATTTCCTTGTCTTATATGAGTGCGTTTGTTTTGTTACCTCTGGGCCTCCAGCCCTTTCCTGGTAAATTATGGGAAGTGTGCCGATGTCGAAATGCTCATGGAAACGAACCTGGCCAGGCTGAGGTACCGTGGAGATGAAGAAAAGAAAAAAAAACATGCCAGCAGTTCTCAGACTATGGTAGAATTTGCTAAGTTTCTACACGTGAGTTGGAATAACAACGAAAATATCATTTGTTCAGTGTATAAGTTCGGGGATTAACCACAAAAAAATCCTCTGGATAAACCCCGTGCGTTATTATAATCTCCCATCTGCACGTCAGGCTTAATTTTAACTTGCGAAATTATTCCACAATCTAACTTAAATGAACACTTTTATTTTTGTCATGGAACCTGTCGTCGTCGGCCTGTCGGGTTCACACCATAAATGTTTCAAACCTTTCCACGGAGTCTACTTGCTTATACCTTTTCAGGAAAACGAGAAACATACACAAGTACAGTGATGATTAAAACTTGAACAGACAGTAAAATGTGATGGAAAACAATTTTCATTAATTATCATTACATCTTGATGCGATTTTGGGAAGTATTTTCAAATAACATGAAATGAATGTTTGCATGATTGAGGATGTAGCATTATTATCATTTTTCAGGTGCTCAATCTCAATAGCAGCAATTATGGCGCTGCCCTACTAGACTGTCACGCTCAAGACACAGGAGAAGACATCCTCTCTGTCACAGGATTCTTAAGCGCGAGGCCAAGATGCTGCCTCACTTGAATGCTGTGCCCAAGACACCAGGCAAGACAGCCAAACCTGTCACGATACGCTGACTGTCAGGTTCATCTGTGCTTCGCGGGTACTTTTCTGCTGACCGCCAGATCAGGAAATACCATGATTGCCTATTTTGTTTTAAATCTTAAGTCTTAATCATGATCCTAAGATTGAATCATCGACTTAGATTAATTTTCCGTTCAATGTGCCTAAAGATGACTATCAAAATAATAGAAAATAATAAAAAAATCAACTGGACGTTTCGGCTGAAAATATGAAAAAATGGTTTTTACCTTTCGATTTCTCTGTTGGCATATCCATGCAGAAGAGCGTCGTCTCGTCGAGTGTACTTTTTCTTTATATTTTTCGGCAGAGAGAAAACTTCTCTTGATATGTCATACAAGTACTTAATCTAGCGGAAAAACACAAAGATTACATACCGTACATGACAAGGCACAGACTGAATGGTTTTATATTTACAAAATATATAAAGCAGCCATATATAAATAATATATGTAGCCAGAGACAAGATCATGTATCCACATACATGAAACAACAAACGAGATTTGAACTCAGGTCCTCAATACAGAAAGGCTGCAGTGGAAGTAATGACAACGCAGCTTACCTACAAGATGTGCGGTGACTGTGGTAGTGACAACGCAGCCTACCTACAAGATGTGCGGTGACTGTGGTAGTGACAACGCAGCCTACCTGCAAGATGTGCGGTGAATGTAGATTAGTATGTCTTAGAAAAAATGACAACGTATAGCCAGCCACGTAAGATGTACGGTGACAATAGTTAGAATTATATCGGCTAAAACGATATTTGATAGGTGCTTTACGCCACACTCAAGAATAGTTCATTTATTCGACGCCAGCCAGTATTATGGTGCAATATGTTTGCACGATAACTGATGTTAATGCACAACCATCATGTAAAAATGCAGTGAGCCCATACAAGGGAGACCGAAGGCGTAAGGAAACAGTCACTACACTCTACAGATAGAAAGCGGGCTTGTCTTTCCACGCGTTACGGGAATTCCGTTAAATAATTACTATTGCTAAAGCGCAGGACAATTAACTCTGCTTGTGAATGTTTCCAGGGTCCTTCGTCTAGGATCGCGTTCTATACAGTGTTGTTTAGAACGTCCGCTCGACACTTGTGAATCCACTTCTGTATAAAGACAAACAGTACAGTTGTGCGGACGTGTCGGTGCACTCTACAGATATAGAACACAGTCTAAACTAGGACACGCATTAGGAATAGATGGCGAGCTTAATAGTCGCCGTGTCATAGACATACAGCGTCTTATGAAATCCAGTTTGACGTACCAGAGCTTAAAGAAACATGTTTAGCATTAATTTAATGAATGCGGTTTTCACTAGTAACTCAGATTGCACGAATCGGTTTTCCAAATTATAAAGCTGAAGCTAAAGTAACCCAATAAATGACAGGAAAATTGTAAAATGATTTACAAGACATGATCAAATCCCAGCCCTTCACTTATTCGTTCAAACTAATATTTGCTTCATTCTTTTGGGAAGTGGAGTCCGGTCTTTGCGAATTTTGTACTAAAGCTACCATTCTGATCATTAAACTGATACTAACATTTAACATGTCTGAACAGACAAGGTTCAGCGAACAGGCTGAAGGAAAGCGTGACGTTAACATCTGGCGGACATAAGGGACAAGTCAACTTAGTTTATATTTGTTTGGTGTAATCACTTGCCGTATTCAAAACGTTTCTGCTTTCAAGACCAGGTTTTTGGATGGAATAAACCCGAATGATCGGAGTTGTACCCCCTGACTTAAATCGGTACCTTAATTAGTCAGATCTACGTTTGGGCTTGTGACCTCAAATGCCGCTCTCGGCTGGCCGAGGCAGCTCTACTTTCATTCGACTATATTTCAGGTTAAGTTTATTTGTCAGCTCTGACCTGATTCTTGTCCTGGAGCATATATGTTACTATTCGGATGCATACAAATAATTACTGGGCTACTCTAATCACTGTAAAAGTACCTGAGTGTTCGGAAATACATATCCATGCTCTTGAGATACTGTTGACAAAACATGCCAGTTTTATTCATTCGCAGATATTCACTGTCACGAAGACAGCTGGCCTATTTAGTGTAATACTTTAAGCGGTGTGCCAAAGGCTTAAAAACAAGACGTTCCGATACTCAAGTCTGGAAAAAGCCGTGTCAACAATGTGTCAAAACATTTGTGTACCGCCCTTTCAATGGTGCTCATCTTCTTGGTTTCACTGCAATCGTTCCATGAGTATATCTTTATCCGGCGATATCATGCCGAGTGCGACAGCCTCGATTAGAAAATGGCGCTTACCAAAACCACATTGGTAATACCTGCAACGAGATGGACTCATTATTCACAAATAAAATGATGATATGAAGTCGGAATTACTGTAAGGTTGAAGGAAACCTGTTTTGTATAAGTTTGACATGTTGGGGACACTCAAAGATCAAGTTCTAGGTTGGTGAATGGAAGAGTACAGATCTGTATTTCTGAAAGATGAACTGGGAAGAATGAAACAGAACTGAATCCTAGAGTTGTGCTATACAATAGGTATTGGAGGAATATGTTAAAGAAAGAAATCCGAAACATTAAACTAGTTAATGCAACGAAAGAACCTTAACTACATGATAAAGTACCAAACGCAAATCATTAAAAATGCTCTGAAAGAATAGAAGTACTGTAGATTTCTTGTAGTCACCAGCGACAAACGACAAAAAAAAGCATCTGGAAATTCATTAAAAAAAATCAGTAATGACAAATGGCCACATCTTTGTGGAAACCTGAGAAACATAATGAAGTAGTGGGGATAGGCACGTTCTTCTCATTTCAAATCAATCCGGTTCTGGGACAAACATTCGGCTCTTTCAAAAATGACAAAACAAGGGGTAAAGACAATGGAAAACCCTGGAAAAAACCCATGGAAAAACTTGAACTTTCACAAAATCTTTTACATACCACTTGGGTGCAATGGATGCTATTTATTTTGAATCGCGTTATTAACTTACATGGAACATATATCCTCTACCCATTTTCCAGTGACATGTATTGCACCTCAAAGCTCAATATTGGGCACACACTGTTTATCAGTGATATTGTAGTCTTCGTTTCTGAGCATTGCGCTGGCCGCTTTGTCGATGACTCTTAACGCCCTCCAAGTGTATGGACATGCCTTCGATTGGACATCTGTTACCTAAATTTACTTCGGTAAATAAAAATAGATGAAATGAAATCATGTTGTATATCCACCGTGACATATGGAAATTCATACCCTTTCTGAATGCCGGTTATAAAATGAGAGGTCTTGGTCTTCTGCTTATATTTCATTCAAGAGTGTGCATTCAAGCAGTGATGATGCACAGAAAGTTCGACAAAGGATCATGAACGTTTCCCCACGTTGTGTTACGAATATAATTTATGAATCTGGAATTGGCGCAGGCATGTGTGTGATCCTTTTACATTTGCTTTAATGATTGATAACTAGTCAAGAATGAACTACCATAGCTTTGAGTCGGTCATTTGTCCATCTCTGCATGTGTTTACCTACTAACAGGATCACGGTGTCCATGGTGTGCGGTACAGCCATCCATTCGCCGGATTCTTTCTTAACCTACGTACACAAGAATTTCAAAATTATACGGCCTAAAACGCTGTTAACGCGAAGTATAAATAGCTTATACAGAGACGTAATCGAATAATCTTTAAAATCCGTAAATAAAATACAGAACCACTTCAATTCTTTTCTAGTTCTTTGCACTGATATTACTTTAACTGTTATAGACACCTACACTGCGTGGCCCCATCAACCCATTCTACCAGCGAGGGCTCAGCCATAAAACAACGTTATCTAACAATGGTTATACAGTACAAATGAAGTTGCCCTGGGCTGCAAATGCGATAGTATTTTCTACAAGTAGTTGAGAATAAAGACGTGTGTCTACATGCAGTCCACTAGCGCTGCCTCGGTAGATGAAGGACACAGTGCCAACGTCGTATTGTTCTGAGGGACGATATTGCACGGATTGAGGTACTGTGCGTCATATATGATAGCGCGTTTCTTCATGGCCGCATGACAAGAAAAATAGTGTCTTCCTTTTGGCTAAAAATCAGGCGGGGGTGTTGCGGGAGGGGTTGGTTTACTGTGGATTAGTGACTGAGGCTCTTGTCTTTCCGGCCTTGGACAGGGAATTTGTAAATTTCCCCATTCTCATGGCTCGTGGGACCTTCGTGATAAAAAGCTGTGGACGACGCTCGTGTTTCCACTTGAGCAGGTTAATGTACGCTAAACTCTACCTATCCTCACAAATTTGAAACTGTAGACTTTCTTATAGTGGGAAACAAGATGGGGCGCCGTCGAAGGACGACAAAACTACATCAGCAAAAACTGTGACTCGTCTTCAATATAAAACTGATAGATGAAAATGGTTTGGAAAGATTGACAGCTGGAATAGGATCACTGGAGCTTACCGAGGTCATCCGGATAACTGCACGGAGTATCCCGAAATTCTGCAATGTCGTCCACGTGAGATCGCCTTATAGAGCCAAGGTCCTGAAATGGAAGGCCATTTGGAGCGTCAGTATCAGGAAATTAAAAAGAACACCTTCTAAAGTTAGAACAAATAAATCCAATATTAACAACGACACATCATCGAACATATGGGGGTTGTTCTCCAGATGCACACAAACCTTTAAGTTTAATCCAAACCCGAGCACGGCATAAACACGGTGTTAAAATTCCTCAAACTCATAGTACAATCCATAGAGGCAGGTTTTGAACTCCGCTACCTCCTAAGCCCACAGCTGAGGTGTAAAACAAGACAAGTCATGTAGAGTTGAATCGACATATTTCAGTGATGCAATCTTGTCAGGCATGTTAACAAGTTTAACTTTCACTCTTGTACTGCACGACCTGTTGTTTCATTTTACATCATCTTACAACAAAAGATGTATTGAGTGTGTCGGCATATTGGTGTCTTCATCATCTTGGTCACCACTGGTAGTAGTTATACCATTAACAGTAGATTTAATCATCATCATCATCGTGGTGGTGGTGGTGGTGGTCGTCGTCGTCGTCGTAGTGGTCGCCGTCATCATCTTCAGTATCAACACTATATATACTGAACTGACTGCTGTCACAAGTAGTGATGTCGTAAACAGCTAGAGAAACTTAAAACTATTGAAGCAAGTTAAGTTCATGTCCAACTTCTCGACTTTACGTCGGACAGAAAAACAGAAACATGGTTTCATGCGGTTTCGACTTTGAGCTATAATAAGGCACTATTTGCTAGAATATCAACATTGTTTAAGAGCGCATCTTTATGGTACGTACGCTGTCAGCCACTCGGGGACACAAAATGTCTCGTACCTTTCCACAGACTCCATCGCCTTGGGCCTACTAAGCAAGCCAAAAAAGATACACATGGACTATGCACTATAGTACAATATTTTACTTGGCTCTGATGCAAACGGGTTAAATTGATATTGCCTTTTAGAACAAGGTAAAACTTGATCTTAAGACGTACCTGTAACCTCGTGATTCAGCCTTACGCCGTACCAGTACCTGGTCATCATATGATACCAACGTACCTGTAATGTGGTGATTCTGTCATACTACTTACTTGTAATCTGGTGATTCACACATACGTGAAATCGGGTGATTTTGTCACACAACTTGCCAGTAATCAGGTGGTTCTGTCATACAACTTACCTGTCATCTGGCGATTCCGTCATACAACTTATGCGTAATGCGGCGATGCGGGTCAAATGACCTGCCTCTGATCAGGTGACTATTATAAGCTAGCCAATCCGACCCACGAAATACTTTTAATCGGGTGACAATGTCTTACGACGTTTGTTTTGTAATATTGTCATTCTCTCATACAGATTACCTTTAACTTTATTTCTAACTCTCTCATACAAAGGTAACCTGGTTACTGTGTCTTACTTAGCATTTGTGATTCTGCCCTATGACGTTCGTATAAAGGTGATTCTGTACGTCGAACGCCCACCCTTACGTTATTCGAAAATACACCACATAAAACGGTGTAAATCTAATTTCGATGGTTTTCACCTTTCAATCTCCTCGGTACAGTGCACGTGAAAAAGGGCATGGGCTCGTCGAGAGTACATTTTCTTAACATCTTCAAGCAGAGCAAAAACTTCTCACACTACATCAAACATGTGTTTCACCTTAAAAGAGCATGAAAGTAAATTATTTTAGGAGATTTTCAAAATCAAAATGGCCATAACATCAAGCGTGTTCAAACTGGGCCGCGTTAAACCAGGTCTGGATGCGTCCTTGTCCTTAACCCTGGTCATTCCAAAGCTACTTGTAACTTATTTGATTTATGTTCAGCATTGACACTGATGGCTTACACATCCGAAGTGCAATATTTGTATACACAATCGAAAACGCCGAACATTGACTTCCGACGTAGGTTATGGCATTATGGCATGGATCAGTCAAAAAACAATGGCGCTGTGTCTACACCAAGCAATAATCGATGTTCTAACGCTGTGATGAACTGTGTCCACATTGTGGATATTTCCGACAAACTATTGGCGGCCTGAGAATCACAGAGGAGTTTAAATTTATGGTGGAAATGCTTTATTTCTAAAGTCGGTGAAATCGGTGTTTATGACCTTGTCTTCGTATATACATATAGTAGGCATACACATGTTTTACTACGACCAGGTCTGCTGGGTCTATACCAGGGCCTGTGGTTATCCGCACGGCTGCAACAGAGTACGTGGGACAACTTATCGCAGTTTGGCATCACATGTCGCCTGGACACTTAAACAATGAAAGCCTTTGCAGCATACAAACAAAGGCTCGTGGTAGAAGTCTGTGTGCCATCAAGGCACCCTATAACTCCCGGAATCCAGTGTGCAGTTCCGTCTGGTTGGTGTTGCAACTCATTCCACTGATGGACCATGTTGGGACAACTTACCGCGGTTTTTCATCACATGTAGCCTGGACATTTAAGGAATGAAAGTCTTTGCAGCATACAAACAAAGGTTCGTGATTACACAGGGCTTTGAATACAGTCTGTGTGCCATCAAGGCACCTTATAACTTCAGGAAACCTTGCAATTTCCGAAAACTGGTGTTTGTCTGCGGCGATGTTCGCGACTCTCGACGGAAATCCAATGTGCAGTTCCGCCTGGTTGGAGTAGAAAATCATTCCACTGATTTGTGATAGTACTCTCGACACTGAAGCAACACATGCCATGGAGGTCAGTAACAAGGTATTGGTAGCTGCCACTGGCAATAAACCTAAGGGCAACGAAATTTTGTAATGACACAAGCAGTTCCTTAAACCTGAGAATGGACCTCTCAAGTGATGGCCTGCACCAGTCAATCAGATGAGCCCGCCTGTCTAGTCTATATCTCCGGCTCAGTTCGTGATCATTCTATACCTCTTATGGGTGAGTGCTTCCTCTAAATACATGTGCTCGACGAATATGACGTTGTTGTTGGATATGTACGTATAACAAAGCCGTCATTTCACTTTCCACAACTAACGAAAAAAGTTAAATTTACCAGAAGAGTAAACACATCGTAGAGATATGAAAAAAGTAGTGAACAAAGAATTGTGAAAGCGAAAATTTTTCGTATCTTGAAGATCTGAAAAAAGTTACGAAAAAAGTGACTTAGGAAGTTTTGTGAAAGTGGCCCCAGACCTCCCCGATTTATAGACCGTCTGCCTCAAAGTCGGGAGATCAAGGTTCAAGCCCATATCGGGTCATACCGAATACTTTAAAAATTGTACTTGTTGCTGCTACGCCTGGCTCTCAGCACTGAGAGCTTAAAGGAAGCAGAACTGGTTGTCCCGCTGTCTGTATATAATGGCTGGGTGGGGTCATATTCGGTGTCCTTGGCATGATGTTCCAGTGGCGACAGCACTTTGGCGACATGGATTTGATTTGCCATACGAAGACACCGTATATATACTCCCTAAGGACTCCTCGTCGTCATGTAGTTGAAAACATCTTCCAGTACTTTACACTATACAACATATTTGTATTTGTATTTATATTTCCACATGCAGCACCTGTAAATGCACCAGACGATAAAACTTAACTGGCAAAACGGCTGGGAAAAGATGACCTCAGCTGTGCTTGTCCTCAGATTTTAACACCCATTAAACAAATGAAATGTAAAATATTTTTATAAGGTATTTTATTAAATTTTATATACTTATAAACATCTGTTTTAAATGTTTTAAATGTACAGACATGAATTCGATTGTCTATATTTCCTGATTGCACTTTGGTGAATAAAATATAGATGAAATGAAATCAAAATGTCTGCCGTTTCTGAATTCCAGTTGTGAAATGAGATATCTTGGCGTTCTGTTTATGCTTCAGATAGGGTGTTCATTTAGTCTTTCTTGTCATGTATAATACACTTTTAAACGTCAACAAAGTTTCCCTCGCAATGATTCTTGGTAACGTACTTATATGGTGTAACAGGTTCGTATTTGTCGAACCGGTCCAGACGTCTGATCTCAAAATCATCGGCCGGTATCGGAAAGAAAGTCAGAGACTGTCTATCTGTCCGTCTGGACTCCTTGTCAAGGAGGGTAGCTACACGGTGAAACTGTTGCAAAGAAAGGATACCGGCATTTTAAAATTAAATATGTTGTTGAAAACAATAACAGAAATTCAGACCTCATACGAAATTGACGCACTTCATCGAATGTTGTGCCTTGTACTATATTACTGGGAAGAAGACAATGGTGAAATCCCCGAGACAGATACTAAGCACACCGCCATTTGTCAGCGAACAAGATGCCAATACGTTATGAATCGGGGGACACACGGAAAGGATCACTCGTGTTCCCCAAACTATATTACAAAAATATAAATTTACAGGATGGAATTCGGTCACACAGACTTACGTATATGCGTTTTAGATTTGCTTTCATGACTGATGACTGATAATTAGACAAAACTGAGTGAGAATTACCGCAGCTTTGAGTCTGTTACGGTGTCCGGGATGTACGGTACAGCCATCCACTCGTCGGACTTCCTCTTAACTTATATGAAAACAAAAGTAAAATTACATTGGTTCAAAATAAACGCTTCCCAATTTCAGGCACGAAGAGTGACGTTCGCGGAATATCACCATTTCATAAGGTAATGTAAACGAAGAAGTGAAAAAAGAGGTGAAAATTACATATAACTGTGAGTATTGCATGAGTTTCGCAGTCATGTTCATATATATACGTTACAAACACAACATAGGCCACACATCACAAGCACGTTTATAAATGATAAGTAAAAGAAACTTGCGGTGCTATTCGAAAGCATATTATTCACAAATGTTTTACGAACCCCGTTTTTAACATATTGTAGTATATTTTTTTATTTGTTTTTGCGCTAACCGGGCGACTGTCTGACCTACATTTTCCCCTCTGTGTACGTTGTGAACTGCGCTGGAATTCAGTCGTGTGTTCTCTGGGCTTCTGTGTTTATGAGTTTCGTGTCATTGTACATAGAGCGTGCATTCTGGAAACATGTAACATCTTGTCAACATCTTTATGATCAAACCATCCAGAATTTTCTTTACGTTAGTCTGTAAATATGAACGACGAAGTTAGAAGTTTCACGGTCTTTCACTCATGTCCATTTGAGAGCAGTCATTTTACTTATGTCCACTTGAGAGCAAATTTACTCTCATCTACTTAGAAGGATTTTGTGGGGTTTGGAGATATCGGCTTTCATGCCATTCGACATTCGTCATTTTATAATCCATTTTTCTATACGTAGCAATTTGTGAGCTTTTGTTTCGCCACTTGCTATTTTGTTTGAGTTTGTATTGTTCATTGTCTCTCTGTGCGATTACGTACCTTTAATCCCAGTTTACCCTGAAAGTGGCTTTGTATATTGCCAAGAAGTGAAACACACATCGCCTGCTAGGCATGACCTTTCGCCCAGGAAAATTGCACCTTGCCCTCGAGTTGGGTAAATACCATATTTGGCACTTACAGGACTGTCATCCTTCGATTTCAGAATTCCCAAGAACTGTGGGTTCTATATTTACGTGGACTGACTTGTCTTTGGAAGCCGGAATATTCCATCCGGATTTGGCCGCTGTCATCAGTAAGAAATTATATATTTTTGAAATTATCTGTAATGTTTTGTATTTTATTGTCAGTTGTACTTTTTGTCTATTTTCTTCAAATATATGTATTGAGCTTAGTGTAGCATATTCGTGTTTCTTTGTTTGATGTTGTGTAAGGTCTATCGCTGTCTGAGAGTTGAACAAGCCATTTATTTATCATTTTTCCTTTCCGACACTGGTACTCTTACAGGTGTCAGTGTCTGATTACAAGCTTTGTAGAACAGATTTAGGACTAATTCTACAGCTGATTCCTTCACTGAATCCCTAACTGGCTGAAGTTATTTCTGGACTAGCACTGAATTGATTTATGGTCATAGCTTGAATGATTTCTATCCCTATCTAACGAATCAGGACGTGACAAATTACTAATGCTTTCACATCACTGAAAAACAGTTTGTTTACGTACTAGACCTGGAACTCTCAGTACAGATTATTGTGGCCTGTTTAGGATTTGCCTAATTCATTTGCGTAATTTATAAGTTTTACAGTTTGTCTGACCTGTTTTATAAAATACATGTACATTTCTATGGGCATAACATTCACTGAATATATTTAGTTGTCACAATTGTACGTCGGAGAGTCTAAATTCCAAACATAGTTCTTTCTTCAAAACACGGATTACAGTTTAGATTTTCGTCGTGAAATCTGCATTTTTGAATGAATATTGTTTTTCTCACTCAAATTCTTTCAGATATTTAATCATAGCAATCTTACCATTGTAGTCGGTTTTATCTCTGTAATGTTAGTAGATGTGCAATGTAAATTGTTTCATTCATCTGATTAAATTTTGAAATAAGCAATGAAGAATTTCGTGGTGAAGTATTTCTATAAATTTGCTATGATTTGCTAATGCCATGCTAAAAACACGAATACTGATGCAAATTTTTAGAAAAGGACTACGCCAATATCATCATACCCAAAGGGCTTTTTTCAAGTGTTGTAATTTTTTTCGGGTGCAAATGATTTTACAACATGTAAATGAACCTACATGTGTCCCCCCCTCCCTCGGACGCCGCTCTCAAGAGTTTCATAACAGTGGTGATCATCTAGCGGTCAGACGGTACATTAATTTGGTTTATGCTGGATGTAGGAAAGTCTTGACGATACTTCATGTCTATGATTACATGTATCTCCTACCACTCGTTCACTATGACCAATATTATCTTCACAGTGTCTTGAATTTTCTTATAAAATCAACAGTTTCAGAATAATTAGCGTTTTCAGTTCTCGAAATCATCGAGAAATTAACACATGAGAGAGACAATGCTTTGACAGCGTTGTACTTGTTGCAATATACATTGTAAGGGGTGAGGTGCGCGAGACCGTTCTGCCATAAAAGGAATTGTCGAGGTCACGACTCGAAATGCAAAGGTCAAGAGCGGCTAATTTGCATAAAAATAGTTCGCATTTGGTTGACACGCTAAGACTTGACCAATTCACATGGTTTAACCAAATCGAAGGGATGAAATGGATCTGAGTATTACTTCGCCACTTTGAAAGCTGTGTTTTGATTGGCTATTTAAAGCCTGACACCATATTTTGACTAGCTGCTTATGGAAAGAATAGAGCCGGCTCACAGGTGTAGATAATAAGGTTGTGGATGGTGAAGTTTATATACACAACTACAGCCGAATGATGGTATATTGTTCCTGTTCTGTATGATTGTCATTATATCTGATACCCTTCTCAATGAGTGAACAGTAAAACATAGCGGAGGTCTTCTGGCCGTAGGTCTTTAAACGATTCAGCAGAAAACGTATTCCACATTAACCTTGTATCCAGAAGTGCTAATACAACACACGCCATGAATATATCAGCTCTGCGCGCTATTTCCTGTCCCTGGAGCACTTCAGGGTTTGTGCGGTTTTAATGCCATCTGTATGAAATCCTTCACATATTTTCGTGGTATTAATATATTTAGGATCGCAGGCAAGTGAGCTGATTTATACTTGGGGTTACAAATTCATACAAAATTTGGTTAAGTATCCCGTAGAAGCATTTGGCATTCATTGAATAATCGACCATTTGATGTGTGAACCAATATGGCCAATTAAATGCGGGATAACCAGCTGCAGATTTGAAATCATAGCGTTCGTTACATGCAACTTGTACAGAATCACGGTTACTTACCGAAATCAACTGGGTAACTGGGATATAGAGTATTTCGCAGGTCTGCATGGTCGCCCGGGTGAGATCGCCTTAAGTAGCCAAGGTCCTGAAATAGGAAACCATTTGGAACGTAAAAATCAGGAATCACGTCAGAACAAACTTTGTATGTTTTGCTGAAATACTCTCGGAAGGTATCTTTTTACCTGAATCCCCAGTAATAAACACGGCATTACCAACGACAAATCATCAAACAGAGCATAGTTGTTTCCAAATGTACATTAACCTTTAAGCCAAGTCCGACCCCAAGGAAGTCAAAAAGACGGTAGGAAACTTCCTGAAACTGATAGTAGGCGGCCACAGAGGCGGATTTGAACTCCGGTACCCCCTGAGCCCACAGCTGGGGGACAAAACAATATGTCATGTAGGGTTGTATTTACATATTTCATTGATGTCAGGCATGGAAGCTAAATTTAATAATTAGTCTTGTATTAACATTTTATTTCATTTATAGTTAAAATAATAAACAAATTTATATCAAAACAAACGGTATCTTGAGCAGTTTTGGCATATTTGTGTATTTTTCATCTTGGTCATCACGAATACAGTGAAGAGAATATCGTCATCACAGGCATCAACGTCATCATCACCATCATCAACATCACCATCATCAGTATCAAGACTACATATATTTAACTGACTACATATAATGTTACTGAAACTAGTCAAGTTCATGGTCGACTTCCCAACATTATGCTTAAGGAAAAAAAGACATAAACAGAACTACATGTGGATTCATCTTTGAACTTTAAAAAAGTACTGATCGTTGGCCATCTAGTGCCAGGATTTTGACACTGTCATTGGCACATCTTTACGGTACTTTAACCGTTCTGGCGTTATAGCAATTTTG
The DNA here is from genome assembly GCA_016165875.1 of Acanthopleura granulata. Taxonomy (NCBI): domain Eukaryota; kingdom Metazoa; phylum Mollusca; class Polyplacophora; order Chitonida; family Chitonidae; genus Acanthopleura; species Acanthopleura granulata. The sequence continues at coordinate 26,132,353 of JABBOT010000003.1, forward strand.
ACACAGATAATTTTCATCAAGTCAAAACGTAACAGGCAATTCTGTCACACAACGTACCTATAATCTCGGGACTGTCATAAACCTTTGCTGTAATACGGTGATTCTATAATACCACGTACGGGTAATCTGACGATTCCATCATATCACGTACCGGTAATTTGGCGACTCTATATCATATCTAGTACGTGGATATATTCTGTTGATTTTATCATACCACGTGCGTGAAATTTGGCGATTCTTTCATACCACGCACAGGAAATCTGGAGATTCTATCACATCACGTACAGAAAATCTAGCGATTCTATAATACCACATACGGATAATCTGGTGTTTCTATCATACTACGTACGAGTATGTTTATATTGTCTTTGTTCAAACATATATAACCTACAAAATGTTCCGGACGAAAGTTTAATTAGATTTTTTTTTTACCTTTCCGCTTCCTTGGTACGGTAGCCATGATAAAGGGCGTCGTCTCGTCGAGTGTACTTTGTCCCTACGTCTTCAGGTAGTGCCAAAAATTTCACCTTGAAAGAAGAAGACAGTAAACTGCCTCAGACGACTCTCGACATTAATATGGTAATTAAGTCAAGTTTCTTCAAATTTTATCAAACTGAGGTTTCCCTTACCACAAAAATGCATCTTCTTCGTTAGACCTGGCTCACTTCGACAAAATTTGGAAAAGCTCGACCTAATTCATTGTGCTAGGTCATTCTAACGCTACTTGTAAGTCATTTGCTTTATGTTCTGTCTTTACATTAAGGATCACACATGCGCACCGTGACATTTGCTTGCAGACTTGAGAACTTGCGCCGAACAATGTGCTCTGACCTTACTTGCAGCATAAATACATGACAGAAGTGTATTTATTTGATTTCTTTATTTTATTGGTGTTTTACGCCGTACTCAAGAATATTTCACTTCTACGACGACGGCCAGCATTATGGTGGAAGGAAAACCACGATCATTCGCAGGTTGCTGTCAGACCTTTCCGAGTACGGCCGGAGAGGAAGCCTGCATGGACTCGAACTCATAGCGACCGGAGAAAAGTGTAGGATTCTCAGGTAGTCACCAATGGCCATTTGCCACGGTATGTTTGGGGCTGAGTTATAGCAATAAACGTTAACAAAGTCGCTTATTGAAAATTAATAGCGATCTGAGGCGTTATGGAGACATATGATTATTTGTCACGTAATGTTTGTGCGTTCTTGTATAAACGTGTTCAAAACAGTGACATGATCTTGAAAAAGACCTAAAAATGAATACAAAAGTTTTCCTCTATCAAACTACATATCCGAACATGTAACCTTCTCAAGACATATCCAATATGATTCAATAGCAAATGATAACAAAGCCGAATTCTTCTAAGGCCTCCATTAGGTCATCAGCCAATGGTTTCAATTTGCTAGTCTCCCGTAACACGGTAATTCGCCAGCTTTAACATCGGCAATGTTCAGCATGGAAAAAGTCCACGACAGGGGGAACAGTTCAGGTTACCTAAAAGGCACAATATTATTAGGGGTTATTGACCAATTGTCATCCTTTTTAGGCAGACATATGGTTTAGCATTGTGATATTGTCAGCACTTTCTCAGTTAGTGACAATATTTCATATCACCATGTGCAATGTATCACCTAAATCTATGTAATCTATGTGTATCTAGAGTTCTGTAATTCATGCGTTGCAGGGAATGAATAGGATATTTTACGGTCGTAAATATTAATCTTTGTCTTACAATGAATGATTATGGGTTAACGTCACGTTGTCTCCGCGAGATCATGGCGATATTCACATTCACAGCGGTTTGATCTATTGTTCATTTCTGCATTTACAATGACGCATAGTGGGAAACCTGATAACGTAGCACTGGAGCATTGTAAGAGAACAATATTCAAGCCTGCATGGGCTCCAAAGGCCAGTACTCGGTAAAAGGAGGCCATTAAGATATGCTTATGGCATATTACTGATGGCAATCAAATTCCAATACCAAGTTGTTACCTTGAGATTAGGATGCTTGTCTCCCAATGTTTAGGATACACGAGGTTGTGGTTCAGTAAAGTCTCGTCCTGTATATGTACCTACATTTTGTGCCGGTGAAAAACATATTCTCTTTTGTTCAGTGAGAGACCAACGTTTCAGCCCAATATGTCAGAGCAAAGATCTGTGCTGTTTTGTGCTAAACTGACGAGATACAACATCCTATATGGAACGCGGTCAACGAATATGTATATGCGTATATCTATGAACTTGTCCTTGACAATTATTATCAAACGAATCCAAACATTATCATTGTAAAAGTAGTAGAAAAATAACCCTGCAGGTAAAAAGTTTCCGGAAGCCTTTATCTTAGGTTACCAAAAGGTTTCTAGTCAATGACCACTGCACCAGATCTTGACGTGCCAATACATAGGCCAGTTATGTAAGAACAACGGAGTAGAGTCGTGACAGTGCATTCATACTGTTAGTATATTCACGAGACCTACATTCGTCCTCAAGATATGGAGACAGTGTTAGGCCCATGCAGAATGTAAGTTGTCCATTGACAGCTTATCAAATGTGGTACGACTTGCGTTTTTTCAACGTTAAGTTGTATATGTGTATGGGAAAATTATTAGCGTGAGGTACATGTTTAATAACGACCCATACTTAAATGCGTACTTTTCGTACAAGTCAACATACAAGTGCCCGTGTGTAGCTGTAAAATACGTGTTCGTTTTACGTTTTCTTGGTGAGCCGTGTGACGCAGTAGGTTTTAGGTGTAGCCCGCCTTGGTGACCTCACGGGTTTCTCAGATACTTCCATTTGTTAAATATGCAGAGGAAATGTTAGTTTGAATACTGTTAAGCGATCACCTAAGGATTAATAGTGTATATTAACGTTGAATGTGAATTTGTCGTAACAGCAGCCACGACCGGGTATGTGAGGTCATATAAGTTCATATAGAACACGATATGTGGTTTCTGAATGGATATAACGTCGTAGTTAATCAGTTGAATGCTGTTAATTTCAACATTCAGGAAACCTGGAGAACAGTTCCGAGTAGGTTCATACCAGTGAACCTACAAAGAAAGGACTTCACCCGTTCGAGTAGTTGGATAGTTCGTAATTTTCTGAAGGACTTATCCGATTGGTTGTTCAACATTCATACTCGAAGCGTCTGGAGTAAACCTTGCCACGCTCTTTATCTGGTACATTGCAAACCTCTTGCAACCTCAAAGTCAGACGGGATCTAGCGGTACCTGAACTGCATTGTAGTAAATTGTAAGGGATTGATATTACCTTAAAACTGTAAAAAAATGCTATAATTGTAGGTCACCACGGGACATTACCATTACCGTACCAAATGGACAAAAGCATTAAATTAAATTTCAATCCGATCAGAATCAGTAATGAAGACGTTTTTTCAATATCTAAGACGCATTCACTCAATACCATTTGTCGTATCACCGCGTCGAATTCAATTAGTAAAATGAAAATATAACATACGTTATTTCACTCGATTTGTAGACATCCAAAAATATCGAATATCGGCTTCAGAGTGTTTGGTAAAGTTGGAAGTGTTTGAATTTGTTGACTGCTATACTCTTGCACTCCTTTCAATAAACCTAAACTAAAACCCTAGGTTGTGGATCAGTCAATGAAACCAAAGTCGCGGAAGGTTGGTAAAGGAGCCACCTCATCAGACTTGCCCGCCTGACCTCAGAATATTAATCACAATTATACAAATCAAATGTGAACGATTTTCAAACGGCATTTTTTTTAATCTTTATTTAATATCCACATCTCAGTACCCTTGTCCCTTCCAGATTTGCTCATGAAATAGTTTAACGATACCTTGACTTTCTGCTATTACTGCTGGAAGGAGTTTACATGTGCTCTTTCCTATCATGTTTGGGAAACTTTTAAACATCAACAAAGTTTCCCTCGTAAACATTCTTGGTTGAGTAGTTATATACTGTAACAGGTTCGTATTTATTGGAGCCGTCCAGACACTTGATCTCAAAATCATCGGCCGGTATCGGAAAGAAAGTCAAGGACTGCCTGTCTCTCCGTCTGGACTCCAGGTCAGGAGGGATAACTACACGGTGAAACTGGGAGAAAGAAAGGAAACTTTAATTAAAAAAATAATAAATCTATGAATGAAATGGAAAATATTCATACCCGCGGCGAATGCGAACCCATGTAACAATCTCTTCATATGTGAGAGGAGTGAAAAATGGAGTATCAAAGTAGCTTTCACTCTGAGTCAAGTGAAGTAATGACTGCTCCCAGAAACATGCATTAAACGCACATCGCAGTGAGCCAGTAAGATTGCAGTATGTTGATCAGTCATGGCGCCTGGGTGGTTTGATAAAGATGGGGCCAATCATATTCGCTAAATACAGTTACGGATGAAAGAATGTGCAACATGAAATTCATGTGGACATGTATATGTTAATTTTACACTTGTTCAGGTTTATAATGATTCTCCTGATAAATAGGCGTGAATGAGTGAAAATTACCACAGCTTTGAGTCGGTCGCTGGTCCATCTCTGCATGAGTTTGCCGACTAACAGGATCACGGTGCCCGGGATGTACGGTACAGCCATCCACTCTCCGGATTTCTTCTTAACCTGCGTACACACGAATTTAAAATTAAAGTGGCCTGAAAGAAAGAAGTTTGCCAATTTCAAAAGGATATGACACAGAACTGCATATTTACGGGAAATCGCAATAGTTAATAAAAAGACGTCTTAAAGGAATGCTTAAAACTGGTCATGAGAAAGAACGTGAGAATAAAATATATGCAGATATGTTATACAGCAACCATTTAATTTTTTGAAGGGCTTTCCATCGAGAATACACAATGCTGAACGGCAACAATGCATCTATCAAATCTTCAATCCAAACTAGGAGATAAAACCAACTGACATAGCATAGTTGGGCACTGAATTTACCTAGAATGCGGATACTAGTATAATTTCAAAAGATATATAATTTTGCAAGCATGAGTAGGTGTGGTTTACCTCTAGTCCGCCAGTGCTGTCCTGGTAGATGAAGGACACAGTGCCTACGTCGTAATGCTCTAGGAAACGAACCTGGCCAGGCTGAGGTACTGTGAAGGAAAAGATGTTGGACAGCATTCTTATTCATTGTTTGATATACTCACCCTTCATCGGTAGTGTATGGTAAGTACTATTACGAACACGACCGGAGAGAGGGAAATCTTGTATTCTCTTCCCTGCCTTCACTGTTCGTGGAGCCCTGGTGACAATTAAGCGTAGGACGAGGCTCCTGCGACTGTTTCGGTCGTCTAGAGTTCGTCCAAGACCACTTGTAGTTCATCAATATAGTCAAATTCCTTCAGGAAAGTAACTTGGCGTAACCAGTTAAAGTCGGTGGTGAAACATTCTCGAGTATGGTCTTAAATAGCAAATAAATAAATAAATAAATATATTTTGCGACAGAATATTTGTAGCGAAAGAAGAAAAGCCACAGTGATGAATGTAACAAACACTGAGACGATGCCTTCTCTTAAGTTTATGTATATTAATTAACTTTATGTACTCATTCATAGGCCAGTCTTGATATTGTTCCTCTTATATTTCATTTTCTTTTGTATCTAACGTATTATACTGGTCCCATCGAATAAGTGAAATAATAACAAACAGAAAAATCTAAATGGTTCGGTAAGATTTGATAGTGATGTATACCAGTGTTATTTATTTATTTATTTACTTACTTACTTATTTGATTGGTGTTTTACGCCATGCTCAAGAATATTTCACTTATACGACGACGGCCAGCATCATGGTGGGAGGAAACCGGGCAGAGCCCGGGGGAAACCCACAATCATCTACAGTTTGCTGGCAGACCTTCCCACGTGCGGCCAAGTGCTACTGAAGAATTGCCATTTACCGAAGTTGTCAGGGTAACTGTGGTAGAGAGTATCTCGTAGCTCTGCATGGTCATCAAGGTGAGATCGCCTTATGAAGCCAAGGTCCTGAAACAGGTATAGACCACGCAACGCTGTGTTAAAGCAAAAGCCACCTTCAGCATAGAAACCAGAAAACTAAAATCAATATTTTGAAGTTTACCTTAATTCGTCTAACATGAAATGGTTATTTCTAATCATTATGCCTTACAGGATAATAATGGTTTCCATTGGTCAATGTAAGGTCACGTGATATTCCGCAAAACCTGATGTATAACGGTCACGAGACAGTGTGCTACGATCACGCGCCAATAGCCAAAGACTTCGTGCGCTCATTCTAGAAGTTTATCTCCCTTTGTCCGCTCTCTAACGTCCACTTACTGATTAAGTAACTAGTCGGGTGATGGTTTTCTCACCTAGCAAAAGCGTAAAAGTCCAGCTATTTAGGGCTTCAGCAGAGCAGGTCATATCTTTTCCTATTTCTTCAGCTTTCTTTCGGTATAATAAAACATATCATCCATGCCGTAAGATTTTACATGAGAAATTGTGAGTTCTCGAGATTCGTTGAACATCACTTCATGTTGAACATGACTTCACTTCTCTCGAGCTCACAATTTCTCATATACAATTCCACGGCAGGTACTATCTGTATAATGTGCACACACCTTTAAGCCAAGTCCGACGCCCATAACGTCTAAAACACGGTGGGAAAATTCTTGAAATTCATAGTACACGTGCAGAGAGGCGAGTTTGAACTCCGGTACCTCCTGAGCCCAAAACTGAGGGATAAAACAAGACAGGTCATGTAGAGTTGTGCTTAAATGATGTAATCTTGTCAGATATGGAATCTAAAATTAATATTATACTGTTGTATTTTGTTTCATCGATAGAGTTGTAGAGTTGCATAATTTACATACTTCAATGATCTTTTAATCTTTGGCCGAAGGTAAATCACAACAAATTATTCATCTATGATACTTTGATCTATAATTATACTCTGAGCAAATACAACAACTAAAGATGCGTTGATTTATTCGATTGGTGTTTAGTGACCTATTCAATTTTTTTTCTTGTATATGTCAGTTGTCAGGTTTATTGGTGGAGGAAACCAATACACCAGGTGTATTCAACAAGATACCTTAGCGAAGATGTCGGGAGTCTTTTGACATACTGGTGGATTCATTATCACCATTCTCTCAGATATTCTCCTCAAGAATTGTATTTATGACGGGCAGGAGAGACCATCATCATCATCGGAATCATCACCATCTGCTCCATTATCATCATTAGCATCAGCACCTCACACAATGCCTTCTATCACTTTCATTGTCATCCTGGTGGATACTGACCAAGGCCACTGGAACTCTAGTCAATCCCCTGCCCACATGTGGATTCGCCTTCCAGCTTAAATAAGGTACTGATGCTTACTAGGCTAGAGACTGTCAGGATTTCGACATTGTCAAAGAGAACATTCTTCCGTACGTACGTTTTTAGCGATTCTGGGACACACCATGAAGGTCTCGTACCTTTCCACAGATTCCGCCTGATTGGGCCTTGTCAGCAAACCAAACAATATACAAAAACATAGATGATATTCAGTACAATAGCATTTAAATAGCTTTGGTGTAAAATGGGTTGAACTGATCCGCTGTATTAGACATTTTGCCCAGATCATTTGTTTCCACTTAAATCATGGCAAAATCTTCCCTGCATGTGTTCGAAAGAAACTTAACACGAATATACAACAGCATGACGTATGAGACGACGCTTAGGGTAGTAATCATCTTGGATGGTTTTTACCTTTCGATCTCCCTGGTCCCGTAGCCATGGAAGACGGCGTCGTCTCGCCTAGTATACTTTTTCTTTACGTCTTCTGGCAGTGCGAAAACTTCTCTCGTTACATCAAACAAGTGCTTGACCTTGAAATGCAAGAAAGGGAAACGTTTTAGAAGATTTGTCAAACATAAATATGGCGATTTAGTCAAAAGTGTTCCAAGATTGCCGACTCGACAATCTTTACGTCGCCTCAGGTCATCCTAAAGCTTTATATTCTGCAGTTACATTTATTTATAACACAAGCATGCGCACTGCGATATTTGTAACAGAGTCGAAAACTGTTGACATACCGTTTGGGAATGTATCAATGATCTTTTGCCTAAGGGGCCTTTTACTATCATACTCAAGCACTAGGCGTTTGCTATCTTTGCGAAAAGCTATTTGCTTATTTAAGACATAAGTACTTTAAAATTGTTAATGTACGTTTGTTTGGACGCTACTATTTCTATGTACTTTTTCTCAAGCGTGCATTTCTGAACATCTTACCTTCTCAAGAGATATCCCATGATTCTTCAAATAACAAAAACCAAATTTTTCTAAGGCTTGCATAAGGTCATCAGCCAATGGTTTCAGTTTACCGGCCTCCCGTAATATGGGTGATTCCTCAGATTTAACATTGACTAAGTCCAGCATGGAAAAGTCCACAACAGGGAGGTCAGTTGAGGTCATCTGAAGAGAAAAGTGTCCTGTCATTTAATAGGGATTATCTACTTTCGTCTCACGGTACTACAAAAACTAGTGTGCCAACGCCTTCACTCTTGATTCTTAACATTTGCCATGAGTACTCCTCTCTTGTTAGTAAATGCGCTCAGAGTATCCAGAATCTCTTGGCTTCATAACTGTATATAATTCCGCTTAACCCGGGGCTAGGGGCCATATGTTCATCGTGTTGACTATGGTGGCCATGTTGGATATATGGGCAGCTGCTATCAAATCGTGACTGAGATACACACTTGATTAGTGACACTATATATAGTAAAATGGAACCCGATTTGGATACTGATTTAATTCGTCCGCCTAGAACATTCATTGCGGCTTTGCGTCGTGACTGAAAACTGTTGATTGCTTCTCTTCGCAAGTATCGGTATTAATTTTTTTTATATCTTATATATTTTCTTAGTTCTTAGTGCTTTGTGTTATTTGTCGCTTTTGGAAATTGGTCTTGCGATTGTTGACTAATTGGAACGCCCATTTTGATTGACAGCTGGTATACGAATGTCGGCTTCGACGCCTGGGACGCCTGTTTAGGTAGACAGATGGTTTACGATTGTGGTGCAATGATTTAGCATTATGATTTTGGTATCTGTCCTGCGTGAAGGAAAACATCAGTACGTTGTTACGGCATTGAAAACAATAACAGAAAACAGACCTAGTGACTTCATATTACAATGTAAACAATGCTTAATATACAACATGAGACATACATTTATATACAGATAGTTCAAAAACAACATTAAGAAGAAAACATAAACAAATGTTTTACCGGTATTTACACCGTTCAAATTTACCTTTAATTCCAAAAGATGACACCCCTGGAAATCTAGAACATAGTCCACGGAATTATCACAACACACAATTCACAAAGGTCACAAATTATTCCGATCAGGTATTACGCTAGATTAACAAAACGGGAATACAGTACATAGTTCAAACAAAACCTGATCCGTTACGCCTGTGGATGGCGTCACACCAGCAAAGCACAACACAGGGTAAATCCAGGAACCGAGGTTTAATCCACTTTGGAATAATCACAGTTCTTGCAGGAACCAACAAACAACGTTCAGAGACGTAGAGTCCTGTCACCTGGTTGCAGAACGAACGTCCTTCACAAAACTGATACTTCAGTTCAAAGTCCATGACGACCTTGTTGGTCAGGTGAGGTCAGCGTGTTAAATGAGTTACATAGTCAATACTGTATAATAATAATAACCCGTACACCCACAAACGTGACTTCCGCAGAAATTCACTTCCAACAAACATCAGTAAAACTGTTGTAGACAAACGGTGTCGGAGTTGGAGAAAACTGTCCTCCAAAACAACTGGTATCACCAGCTTACATCATCAAAATAAAAGACTCTGCAAGAGTGCGTGTCACACACGCCTGGCTCGTAGTGGATATATCAATCAAACCTCTCTGAACAGAAAACATGGTTTATATAGGTTTCAGACGGCTTTTTATATTTCTGACTATTTTTAGACACACAGGCTAATCAACCAATGAAAAATTATAGAGTTAAACTAAGAATTAAATGAAATGCTTTCAATCAGGTACGCGCTTTATATAATTTCCCCCCACCCCAAGACAAAGACTGTTATACCTTGTTCGCTTCAAAATAATAACATCTTGTTTTCTATGTTATCTGCCAACAAAAACCTCAATATTGCACATCCGCCCTTTGGGCGAGATAGGCGCCAATACAAGTCAATCCCCCCACCCCCACCCTGTTATACATCGAATTCGCAGACTACGTGCAAGGCAAACCACTCGCTAACAGTAAATGAAAGCGTCCAAAATATACACACATAACAACGAGTACATTATCATAATTCTGAACAGGTGTTAGTTGTTTCTATGTCAATCATGGTGATTTGCTCATTGCATAGGAGGAGTGGAGTATTTTATGAACATAAGTGTTAGCTTTACTGGCTGAAGAAGATAATATATTATGAACAATATCAACGAGTGATCCCGAATGTTCGTGAATGTACTCACGCTTGCATACAGCTGATGCTATTTGCTACCTCAGTCGCCGTTCGCAAATTACCCATGTATACTGAAATCCACTAGAACCTTATCTACGTTTTCACCCTGAAAAATACTCAGTGGGAATTCTGAGTTAATTCGGCCTCTATCTGCCAATGTTAATCAGCCTTTGACAGAAAAACTTCGGTGCACATGGACATCAAGATAAATTCTCCCTGAGGCATTGCGACAAAATGGCATTTTGTCATGCCTCGATCATCACAAGAAAGAGCAAAAAAACATCACCTTGACCCGTTTGTTACTCACTGACAATTCTTGTAATGCTGACACAGTCAACTTTTGAAAGGAAACAACTAGTGTGGTTGTTACAGGCGAGTATGTGAATACGACAGATAGCCAAGCGATTCATCCGTCACCACACTGTAATTGTATGATTGTCAAGACGCCTACAGTGTAATAGAGAGTTCACCTCATTCGGATTCATTGAAGTGTGAAAAATCCTGGCCTCGATTTAGTGAACGTTAATGACTGTGTTCAGCACAGAAACTGCTGTTGAGAGCTGCTGTTGGAGCATGCCTTAACTACCTTCATGAGTTGGAGGTCGTGTTTGTAGTGAGTATATGGTGTCAGTCACAGCAAGTTTTTATGAAGTCATCTTTTCCTCGAAACGACGGCGATTGTAGCTACTGGTACTGCGCATATGTGTGCATTTGGCCGAGTCATTGGTAATGCCGTCCATTTCTTGTAAAACTAGTAGCATAAACCACAAGCGTTTCTAACTGATTTTAGTGTAAGATGACTTCAAGAACAGGCTCAAGTGATAAACCAGGGCAGGCAGAGTATATAGGCTAGCCTACAAATAGCTACTTATCCACAGAAAGGGCAGTTATCGCTAGGCGCATAATGTCTCGATCGACAGAGGTGGCTCAGTTCATATAGTCACAAATATAACCAGAGGTGAAAATTGTAAAAGTGAGATTACTTACTGTGCTGCCACAAGTTTTCAGTAGTCTTTGTATCAGCTTACAATCAGTTTCAAGCCAGTGAGCGCAGGCCAGTATGGCGATACTAGTGCCAGTTTGTGTGAAGACTACGCTAAACAGGTCATGTTCGTGTCACAGCCGTGGATAGCGCATTTCAGCAGACGGTGTACTAGTACATGTAGGACGAAGTCTGCACTCGACCGGGTTACACGAAGATGGCATTAAGCAAAATCTACGTCGTCAGCCGGCAGGATGTCAAAAACCAGTGATTAAGCGTCCCCGATGTCTGGTTCCTTTGCCGTGTTTCCTGTGAGGCTAATATGCTGTCAACACTGCTTTTGTTCCACGTCAGTTTTACGGCTCCGTTCCAGGCAGAAACATCCAATGAATTGCAATTACTATCACTGTATTTATGTTCTACTTTATTAATTATACATAAGCCATAGTGCCATAGGGAGGGTGTATATTGGCTACTATTTAAGCACTTAGATGAAAAGCCAGAATAAAACCCAAACCGAGGAAAACTTTCAAGAGGCCGGATTTCACCGGTTGCCAGTAAATATTTGCAAACCATCGCATTGTTATCGCTGCTCTGGTTCTGAGAGTTCAAGCCCAGCTCATGTTGGCTTCCTCTCCGGACGGTCGTGGGAAAGTCTGCCAGCACGCTATGGATGGTCGAGAGTCTCCCCCCGGACTCTTTCTGCCATAATGCTGGCCGACGCCGTATAAGCGAAATATTCTTGAGTATGGCGTGAAACTCCTATCAAATACATAAAATAAATGAATAGCGTGATCTGGACTTGAACCTGATGTTTCAATGGTCAGAAACATTTGGATCGGCTAGCTCTCACGAAATGCCGTTGTGAAACTGGATAGGGCTTGCCTTCAAAAAATCGTCCGTTAAATCCGTTATTTGTGGGATGACGCAGTGCACTCTCGTCAATCCGATTCATAACCGTAGGGATTAATTCGTTATCAGGAAAAGAATATTTCATCACCAGGAACGGATTAATCCGTTAGGTTTAATGGAAGATTTATTTCAAATAAAACACTTATCACGTACTTACAAAAACTATGTATTTATTTTCTCTAAAATGTTGCCTTACACAAAGCCTTTTGATATTTAGTTCATTATTTCGGTTTTGTTAACAATTAAAACATAAATTCGATTTTAAAGGAAACAAAACTATATATTTACTTGTTTGTGACCAGTTCTTTGTTGGGCGTGTGCTTAACACAATTCGATTATATACACATATCTTTATAAGTTACTAAAAACATTGATCGCAATAAAAAGTAAGACAGGCTTTTAGTGTCATGATACTTAAAAGATGCACCCCTCCCACCATACACCTGTACATGCGCACAAATAATATCTGTGCACAAACACCCACTTCTTATGTAATTGCATGAAAAATAAACATATGAGATAGATATGATTACGTAAGACAGTAATCTAAAGTGTTTCGAATTTAAATCATGTTTAGTCATTGTACTGCCCAGATTAAGCACATTAGTACAGTAGTTATTAGTAAACATTAAGCATCGTCGAAAAGTAGTTGTCGAAAAGGTATTTCTCCATTTTAACAGCTTTGTATTTATCCGAGCCATCCATGCATCTGAACTCAAAATCATCGGCTGTATAGGGGAAAAACGCCAGCGACTGTCTCTCTGTTTGTCTGGAGGCCAAATCAGGGGGGATAATCACCTGATGAAACTGAAAAGAGAAAAGAAGCTTATAAACTTCATTTTTTTTTTATTTTATTTCATCTGATGGAGCCATTTGGAGCCCTAATGGAGCGCCGTCTGAGGATGAAGCAGAGGTGTGCTGTAGATATTTGCCAAAATAAACATACGTCCGTCACATTAAAGATATTTAAGCAACACTCAGCCCATCATATTTAACTATTGTTTATAGACCTACACTAGGACACAAACGACATCTTCCTCAGACAAGACGGACTCCTTAGCTAACATAGTTTATAGACTGTATACTGTGTTCTGGTAGTGTTTGGAATGCCGTTTTATAGCCAATAAACATGGCCCTTGGCATCAAAGTTTTAAGAGACATCCCAATGGCAGGGGCCTAAGTGCTACTTGACTAGGATAGGTAAACTTTACATCATATTTACCACGTGTTGCATTAAAAGCTAAATTACCTAAAAACATCTTCCTCCTCGATAGCGGTACCCTTACACTGGTTTTGTCTTGTATTCATTTGTGGCTTAACATAAGGCGATGTGCCAGCTTACCGGGTTTAACGGTGGAACACATTCTGTTTGTCTACCTTGATTTGCGCAGTGCAAACAGAGGAAATTACAAACACCAGGATATTTAGGCAATTTAACTTAGGCCTGTAGACCATTCAAAAGATATTATGATATGTCGCATGGCTTTACAACGATACAGTATATTAACACAAGATACAACCTATAAATACTATGACAGACTGACAGTCACAGAAAAAAGAGAGAGAGAAAAAAAGAGTTACCGCAGCTTTGAGTCGGTCATTGGTCCATCTCTGCATGAGTTTGCCGACTAATAGGATCACGGTGCCCGGGATGTACGGTACAGCCATCCACCCTCCGCATTTCGTCTTAACCTGTACATAGACACGCCTAGATATAACATGTCTCGCAGTTGTGCGTAATGTTCTCATTGGAGATAAAGTAAAATAGATAAAACAGAAGAATCCTTATAGAGTAAGCCCATAAAGAGAAGCACAGAACATGAAAACGATGACTGCTATTTGAAGCTGTAAAGACATTGCTCTGTTGACCATATTCACATATTCAGAGGACAATAGCGTGGTAAGCTGTGAGTGCATACGTAGGTCACATCGACGTTACGCGAACATGGAAAGGCTACGCCCCTCTTGTCCACACATACTAAATGCTTCCATGATAATTCTATTTCTAGTTAAGGTTAAGCTAATGACAATATCCACTCTCTCTTGCCTCAGTCAGTCACTAAGAAGACGTCTGTTGTGGCTGATACTGTCCATTTTTGAAGGCGCCATCCTCGAACCGGGACCCGCCCGGATAGCGCAGTTGGTAGAGCATCCGCTTTCGGACGGTTAGATCTGGGTTCAAACCTGGGTCAGGGTGTCTTCGGCAAGTCGTCTCGGTGAGGCAGCACCAGAGAAAAGATACGGTGGAAATCCGTCCTGCACCAAGGAGAAACCGCCTTCGTAGAAGTGAAATATTCTTGAGTAGGGCGTTAAACAATAAGCATTCATTCATTCATTCCTCGAACCCGCCACGGAAGTGGCTGAGGGCATGGATATGCTCTCTTCTTTTCGCGCTCTCTGCCCCTTCCGTGCCTTCCGCGGGGTCGAGATCACGAAGGGCGCTGGTTCAATAAAACCGCGCCTTCCGCGTTGTCATAGAAGACGCTGAAAGTGAGTCTTTTAACTAAAGCGGCAACAGAAAACAGCGAAGCGAATGAGTTTTTCACCTGTAGCCCTCCAGCGCTGTCCTGGTAGAGGAGGGTCACAGTGCCGCCGTCACAGTGCCCATGGAAACGAACCTGGCCAGGCTGAGGTACTGTGAAAATATATACCAAAAGTCTTCATTGTGTTGTAAGAAGAAATATACATCCGAGGACCGGTTTGTATGGCGAGTAATAAATCAAGGTGCCTACATGGCTTAGCACCTGAAGTTCTGTATGATGTTTGACTTGCGATTATCGACTTGAAACGCCCCTTTATGTTCTACAAATGATATACGAATGTCGGACTCATAAGAAGTTTCTTCCAGAAAGTCCTTCTTAGATTTACGTAAAAACTACCCACTTAAGCAGTTTACTTGGGTACGTTAAATTATACGCTCTGCAAACGAGTTCTGTAACTAAATGTTTCAGTTTGACTATGTATAGCTATCCGAAACGATATTTGTGGGTACCATATCGCTTAAGTAAAAATAATAGCGTTAATAGCGTAAATCAAATATTGTGATCTTTACTTTATTTATTACTTGATCACCTCATGAATTTAATTTTCTGATATTTTCCGAGTGTCTTTTTTTTCAACAAGATGAATGATGGCGCGGTATTTCTAGATATAAGTAAGGGCCGGGATCGATCTGCCTCTTCTTTGGTCTTTAGAAATGTTATTTTGAGCGGTTACAGAACAGTGGTCACTTACCGAAGTCATCCGGGTACCTATGGTACAGAGAATTTCTCATTTTTCCGTAGTCGTCAACGTGACATCGGCGGAAGTAGCCACCATCCTGCATGAAAACGTACCATATATGTCACCGTGGTTATCGCTGACTCCAAAGAATATGTTATAATGACGAAGCAAGGAAAAGCGTTCGTCAACAGAAGACCAAAAGGAAACATTCTTACAGAACACAGGCTAAATTTACCTGAAACTTTCTGATAAAACTTTTTGTCACCTAAGTTCGTACCAGAGTCAGGCAATCATTAATGGGGTCAAATTATTAAATATGCAATCATAATGTAGGCGGTCAAACCTTTAGTCCTAATCCGACCCCCAGCACGTCCAAGACACGGTAGGCCAGTTCCTGAAACTCGTAGTACACGCCCAGGGAGGCGGGTTTGAACGCAACTACCTCGTTCATCCAGTTCTGCGCAAGTTCAGAAAAATTGGCATTGTAATCGCATATTGCTCCACACAATGTTTCACAAACATCATGGCGATTACAGACATGGAATAAAACTGAGTCTTGTATTCTTGTATGATTTTGGATTTGATTCAAAGATTTTGAAAAAAAATATATCAACCATGGAGAAATGATCGATTTGACACCGAGATTAACACAGAGGAGTCATGAAACCTTGCGTTATTCATATAATTTACTACATTGTTTTTTTACTATAAACTACAGAATGTTGCTAAAGTAGAATTTTTGTTATGAGCGGATTAAAATATCGCCAGAGAATCGAAACGTGTGGGCAACCTGATGCAATTTTACATCACTTCTAGGGAGTTTTAAGAAAATATGACACACGGAAATTACCCACGAAAAGTGCCAGGTTGCATGTCAAACACAGTTGCTGGTGACTATCGTCCAACAAGCTATTGACTTATTCTGAAAGTGATAGTGCACATTACTACGTTTATCTGAAAGCAAAGACAGCAATCATACATACCTCGTCCGCCTGTCGTGGGCACACCAAAAACGTCTCGTACCTTTCCACGGAATCCGAATACGTGGGCCTAATTCGTCATGTAAGATAATGTTAACAAACATATCTTGTCAAAAACCAAACGCCACTCACCTAATGTGTAACATCATGTAAAACTGTGTGACAGTACAGCGTAAATAAGTGCATGTATGTGTACGCATTTTACTTGTACCCAGGTAAAATATAGAAGAGTTTTTCATGTTTTTGTTTTTATCTTACACCACCTTAAAATCAGAAGATAACTCGAAGGATAGAACATAGACTATGGCAGCAGAAACCCCAAACCCCAAACTGCAGTATGGGGACTAGAATTGAACCTAAGAGAATACACAAAGACTGTAGACCAAGAAAAGTTTAATGCTTTATCTCCCTATCTCTACAAACATGGTTTGTGTCTGGAGTTGGTATCCTAAGTAGACATCTGTTACTTTCAGTGAAAATTACTGGAAATGTTTACCGTTCCCTTTCTCTGGTGGTATACCCGTGGAAAAGAGCGTCGTTCCGTTGGGCGTACTTTTTCTTTACTTCTTCAGGTTGAGCAAAAGCTTCTCTAGTTATGCCAAAGTAACGGTTAGCCTGGTAAGCCATAATCAGACCAATGTTATATGATTTACAAATTATTCACATAAATATAAAATTAAAACGTCTTCGAAATACAATGCTGGCACAGATAAGACATTTCAAAACGTTCATAATTCAATCTTTTCAAGAATTATACAGATTTTTTTCAGGTAACAGAAGCTGAATATCTATACTAACTTCAAACCTATCATCAAAACGAGTAAAAGATTATAATTTAAGTGTGCAGTCTTATACCTTCTCTAGAGATATCCCATGGTTCTTCAAATAACAAAATTCAAACTCCTGTAAAGCCTCCATAACGTCATCAGCTAAAGTGTTTAGCTTGTCAGTCTCTCGTAACAGCGGGACCATGGTGGCATTGACATCGGCGATGTTCAGCATGGAAAAATCCACGATCGGAAGTCTATCTGAGGTCATCTGAATGAAAAGGGTTTGTTAACAGACATCAACGACGCAGAAATGGGTTATACAGAAGGCAAAGGAGCCTCTCACCAATGCGTTCGCTGTGAGTTCAAGTCCAGCTAGTGCTGACTTTCTCTCCGGTCGTAAGTAGGAAGGTCTGCCAGCAGCGTGTAGATGGATGTGGGTTTCTCCCGGGCACTGCTCGGTTACCTGCCACCATAATGCTAGCCGCCGTCGTATAAGTGAAATATTCTTGAGTACGGCGTAAAACACCAATCTAATAAATTTATAAATAATAAAGATACTAACACCATTCCGCCAGCAGAAATAAATATTTTGATACCTATAGATGTAAATCGTTTTGGGAATTGGATGTGGCAGAGTTATTTAAAGTTATCTAAGTTATTTATTTCTTTATTTGATCGGTGTTTTACGCCGTACTCAAGAATATTTCACTTATACGACCGCGGCCAACATTATGGTGGGAGGAAACCTGGGGAAACCCACGACCATCGTGCGTAAAAGATATCTTTTGTGTTATTTGTTTTAGTGAAAACAACTTGAATGCATATTTGTCCCTTACCCGAACAAACAGATCTATTTATTATATCAACTAGAATGTAAATATGTTTTCGTTCAGGATGTCTTATAACACAGGGCGATCTGCAGTGTTTACAACTCCTCAGCATAATTATAACAGGTCATTTGCTATTTACAATGCTGCAAAGCAACGTGAAGATACATAATTATGACCAATCCCGATCACTATTTAATTAACTTTTTCGCTTGGTGTTTTTACTACCTACTCAAGAGTATTCTCTTATACGAAGGCGGCCAGAATCATAGTGGGAGAAAACCGGACAGAGTCCTGAGGTAAGCCACGACTATTCCCATTTAATTGCTGGCAGACCGTTCCACACGCGGCCGGAGAGGAAGCCAGCATTAGCTAGACTTGAACTCACAACGACCGTATTGGTGAGAAAGGCTCCAGGGTCATATGGTTTGGCGCTAATGACCCATCTCCACTGCGAGAACCACAATCGCAGCTACAACTGCAGCTACAAGACGCTGCGTGCTGTCCCCACTGCCGGGGAAATAAAAACAGTCGCAGAGAAAATAGAACCAGCTATACCTTAGCTCGGCCACATGGATGCTGTCCCAACCATGTTAAACAGATAGGTAGCCATAGTAGTTACAATCAACTTAGCCTATGATTGCTTTGAACAAGCTGATGTTGTCGCGACATGACGTCAGCATGGGAAAGCCCAACTGTACCATGTGACTTGTCAAAAATGTTAGACAACTATTTCTGGTTATATGTACTATAACATGGGCGTCTTAGAAAAATGGAAAATTGAGGAGCTGGAAGTTTCTTTAATTTAAGAAGCGCCTCAACAAAGGAGAGGTCGTTTGTACTTCCTTAACACAGCGAGGTGATCGGTAAGTCAAAGTGAACAAAAAAAAGTCACATGACACAGCTGAAGTCTTTTTACCTTCTGCGACAAAAGAGTTCAAACTCCCTATTGTCGCTCCCAGTGGGAATGGGCTTTAATAGACTATAACGGAGAATTATCGCAAATTTTCGGTTCAGCCAATTCAAGCTGAATCTTTTGTATTGATCTTCCCATAGTAGATGTATGCACTTTCAGAAAATGTCACACTTGGTATCTTGCAATTTTTTGTTTTCAAGCTAGAATTAATTTTCCTAAGCGTTCCATTTAGATCCACGAAAATGCACGAAAAGTATTGTCATATGTGGATGTAGAAGACCGCCAGGCAAACTTCGTGCAAACTAGACGCTTACATTTCATTCCCTTCTCGACAAAAGCAGTTGTGACGTCATGATATCGCAGAAAAGTCTTAACACATGTAACCAATACTTGCGTCATTCACTTGACGTTTTGGAACAATACCGATGTCATATGCATGATCTTGAGTGACAGTTCAGAAATTGGGGCGCCTTAAAGTTGAATATTCATGCGTTTATGCATATGCCTAAACATGCTAAGCTTCTTTATGAATTCAAGGCGTATAAAAGTCCAAATATAGAAATTCTCCGGCATAGTATCATTAATGCGCTAACCCCTCGGCCATGGGGCTCCGTTGTTTTGAGTGTATTTGCGAGTTAAGCTGGAACAGGTACTTCCATGTATAATCCTCCCGGTCCAAGTTCCGTGACCGTTAGATTTCAGTTGAAAATACATTCTTAACTTAGAGGCTTAGGAGCAATATACAGAATATATATTATTCATGTTGCAAACTATAACTTTACCTGAAATGTCATTATCCTCAAATAAACCTGAAATAAGAAGTTTGAACGATCAGTTAGCGATAGTAAACGACAGCGACTGTACGTCGACAATGGCCAGCTGCAAATGTCCACTCCCTCTTACTGGAACTGAGGGGAAATGTCTTGTGCTTTCTTTTTTTATAGCCATGCGAAAGTAAGCATGAGTGTTCAGAGGACATGGTTTATTGCCACTGATTGGAACAATCCATGTGTGGAAAATGTTCTTAAAGTCGGCAGCTATGAAATGTAACCCATACCTATAGGGGAGTTTCGAGTTCGAACTCTTTTGTCGTAGAAGGTGAAAAGAGTTCAAGTGTGTCATGTCCAAAATGTAGGGCAATTTTGTTGATTTTAATTTACCTATTACCTGTCTTGCCGTGTTTGGGAGGTACAAACGACCTCTCCTTCAATCAGGAGTTTCTTAACTTAAAAAGCTTTGAACTCCTCAATTTTCCCTATCGGATACCTCGTCCAAGTAACTTATTTGAACTTTTCTTAGATACCCATGTTATAGTAAATGTAATCAGAAATAATTGCCTAACATTTTTGAAAGGTCACAATGGTACAGCAGGGCTTTTCTTACCTTGAGCAATCAAAGATTTCGATCTCAAAACTCCCCTATCAAAATTTATAAAACCATAAACCAGTCAGCAACTAATGTGGGGTGTGAGGAAAATTTGTCTTGGATTGTTATCAGCCAAAATCTGAATACCCACCGCCTGGACAGGGGTTCTGGGATCTTGCAGGATAGAATGTAATCCATCATTGGAGAAACAATGACTGTGGTCTTACTGAAGTCACTTTCTCATTGATTCAGTATAAAGGACTAAGCATGGAGAGTAAATCCAGAGCAATGTGGACGGTATAGTGTATCCCATAGCGAGCAAATGATTATACGTTAATATTGTGTGAAATTCGGCCTCTTTGGACTCTCTGTAAGAGAGATGTTTAGGTCATTAAATCGAGGATTTGTAAGACATTGCCGATTTCTCGTCTCCATTGGCGTTGCTGTGACTCATTTAGAGTTTCTTTGACATTGTCGATTTCTCGTGTCCATGTCGTACCGGAGACCTATTTAGGGTTTGTATAACAATGACGATCCATGGCATTGCTGTCATGTACTTAGGGTTTGTATAATAACGACGATTTCTGGTATACATGACCCTGCTGTGACTTGTTTAAGCTTTGCATGACAATGATGATTTCTGTTTTCCATGGCGTTGCTCTGATTTATTTGGGGTTTGTATGACACTACCGATTTCTGGTGTCCAGGACGAGGCTGTGGCTTTTTGGGGGTTTGTTTGACATTGTCGATTTCTGGTGGCCGTGGCGTGGTTGTGACTTGTTTAGTTTCTGTATGATAATGACGATTTCTGGTGTCATGGTGTGTCTGAGACTTATTTATAGCTTTTATGATAATGACGACTGCTGGCGTCCATGGCGTGGCTGTGACTTGTTTAATTTGTATGATAATGAGTATTTCTGGTGATGGTGTGGTTGACTTATTTAGGGTTTGAATGATAATTACGATTTTATGTCATCCACAGCGTGGCTGTGACTTATTTGGGGTTTATATGACAATAACGACTTCTGACGTCCATGGCATGGCTGTGACTGATTAAGAACGACACTGGGTGATGTTATGCATCGAGCACACTGTAATGTACAGAATACAAAGCACTGCGTGATGCAAAAGATACCGACATCAAGATTAATTTACATACGAATACGGCCTAATTGGGCATACATAGCTAAGCAAAGAATACTTTTATGAAGAAATGAAAAGAATCTGTAGGCCATACTCCAGTTGGCGCTTTGTTAGAGAGCTGCTAAGCTTGGCGGGGTGTCAGACTACTCCGACTAAGCGGGGATATGTGAAAGATATGTGGGGACTGGGGCGACTTGCCTATTACAATCAGATGCTGTCCTATAGTGAGCAAATGTTCTCAAAGGCAACGTTGAGCCCCAATTAACACAAAAGCAAAAGAAAAAGTGAAGAAAGCGACAACAACAACACAAACAAAATACGTTGACGAGTGAAAATTGCAGAAGGTTTCACTGTAAAATTTATTTAAAAACAATATATTTTTTGTAAGAAAATGGATATCAGTTAGAGGTAAATGTACGTCCCCTAAGAAAATAGATATCACTTGAGGGTGCGTTTTGTAAGAGAACGGGTGAAAGTTAGAGGTGCGTTTGGGAATAATCTTATACTGCGCCACCATTATGCTGTCAGAGATACCAACTACTAGGTATGCTTAATTGAACTGCCTCCTGTATATAACCAAAGTGGCGACACCTGTGAATGTGGCTCAATCCAGTTTACTGTGTTTGCTAGACATCTACATATTCTCCGTTCGTTATGTTTTTTGCACAATAATCTCTGAGAGTGATGGGTTCGTATTTGTTGGATCCATCCAAACAACGGAACTCAAAATCATCGGCCGTTAGCGGGAAAAAAGTCAGCGACTGTCTGTCTTTCCGTCTTGAAACCTGGTGGGCTGGGATAGCAACCCGATGAAACTGAAAGCAATGCGGTCAATTTAAATTCAGCGCCGTAGAGCATACATAGAGATATAAGTTTTTTTTTATCAAAGAAATTTTCGAATAATGCTTAACAACGAAAAAATGAATTTTCTATATGGTAAAAGGAAAGCCCACCCTTCTCTCTTTTAAAAGAAAATGTTATAGAAATACTCCAATTATTGAAAACAAACTGTACAACTATTGGCTACCGGTAGGTAATGGTACCCCTGTTAACTTTTTAAGGTTATTAGAAATTATCTGGCAGCGAATATTTTCTGGCTGATTCGAAGGCAATCCTTTGATATTAAAGAATAAAGAGAGAAAAGTCTCACCACCGCTTTAAGCCTATCACTTGTCCACCTTTCCATCAGTTTGCCTGTTAACAGAATGACAGTGCCGGGAATGTGTGGTACACCGATCCACGCGCCGGATTTGGTTTGAATCTTGTTATAAACAAAAAACGGGTTTCATATAGCTGGTATATATATATATATAGCTCCATTTCAGTACTGATTAAAACATGGAAGACCAAAATGGAAAAAGTTCAATATTGTATGCATGCCCTACATCCTTCCCGCAAAATTTTTTGTCTTTTTCTGTTCATAAAGATTTGAAAAAAAAATCTTGGAGGGAAAATATCATATAATTATTTTAGCAAATTTTATAAATTGGAATAAAAAGTTGTCTGCCGTGGACAAAATATGTTAGTTTTTAATTTAATAATAAATTTTGTATTGTTTTTTAAGTTTTATCTTTTGAGAAGCAAAGTTCGAACCCCGCAAAAAGATAGTCACGATAGGGTGATAATTTGTATCTTTTGAGGCTTTCGTATTTGGAGCAAGTACTGTAGTTATATGGCAATGTAAGAATTTTTAACTGATGAGGCATTCGTACTCAACTAGTGACTATTTTGTAGCAAGCAAACTGTGATACCTTCAGCCTCAAATGACAAATAAGGTAAATCTCCCTACATATACAGACTTACGTGCCTTGATGTTGGGCTACGCTCTGTTGGTTATCAAAAGTTTTATCTGACTGTAGCTTACATTTAAAATTAAACCCAGTCAACCTGGAAAGCCTGGATATCTGGAAAGGTCAGACCAGGAATACGCAAATGTGCTCAGTCGGATGACAATGGAGCACGAACAGTCCGAATTTATATAATTTACCTCTAGTCCTTCAACGTCGCCTTGGTAAACAAAGGACACCGTTCCGACGTCATAATGCTCCATAAATCGGACTTGCCCTGGTTCTGGAACTGAGCAGTGGGACAAGGACACAATAACAGAAGCCCAAGGGTGTATACGCGAACAAATCGCACATTATCGTTGGTTTGTTGTAGGGTATTTTCCATTGACCTGTACAGAAGTGACCTTTTTTCGACACCTGCAGAACACCACTGTGGTCATTCCCCAGCTAACGATTGTTTACGACTCACGTGCCGTTTTCATAAATTCTCACTTTTGATTTCACTTTCTGTCAATGCTTTCTGCAAACTTCACTTTGGACCTAATTTTCTGTGATTGATTTCTCCAAACTAAATTTTTTGTAACTGCTTTTCTCCAAATTTTACTTTGGACCTAATTTTTGACACTGTGTTTTCCATGTTTTGAATCGACGCACACATACAACTGATGTTTTCGACATCAGTGTACCACTGTTTCATGCAATTTCACTATGTATCTAATTTTCTGTCACTGCTTTCTCCAAAGTGCATGCCCTTTGTGGCTACAAAAGAGAAAACGGAATCCTTTACGTACTGAACTCATCAGGGTAGCTGTGGTAGAGAGAGTCTCGCAAGTCCCCGCTGTCTTCCATGTGATTTCTTCTTAAAAATCCACGATCCTGAAGAAAATGAGGGTCCTTCACTATTATCAAGCCATAACGTAGCTCGTAATTGTAACTCACGATTTCTTTGAAACACACGAAATGCTGAACAGTCCCTATATATATAATCTGTGTATGATCGATATATATGTCGGATTTTATGTTAATTTGATTTTCAATTACTAAATTCAGTCATTCGGATTCAATAAGCATTTCATTATGATTTTTTTTATAAAAAAATATATACAAGTGGCTTTTATGGCCTGTTAACTTCAACTTGAAGGTGTGTTACCTGTAGACGGAGACCAACACCCAACAGGTCAAAGACACGACAAGATAGCTCCTGGAATTCGTAGAACACATCCAGGGAAGCCGGTTTAAACTGAGGTACCTGGTCCGGCCAGGCCTACAGGAGCGAAGAGAAAAGGCACAATCTGATCAAATAATATGTGTCACTAACAAAAATAAATAAATATTTATTTCATTGGTGTTTATAGCCTTACTTAAGAATATTTCACTTGTACG
Source organism: Acanthopleura granulata (assembly GCA_016165875.1). Lineage (NCBI taxonomy): Eukaryota > Metazoa > Mollusca > Polyplacophora > Chitonida > Chitonidae > Acanthopleura > Acanthopleura granulata. The sequence goes on from JABBOT010000003.1 coordinate 26,157,093, forward strand.
ACAGGGGCAGTCAGCATAACGGTGGGAGGAAACCTGGGAAAACCCACGACCATCCGTAAGCTGCTGGCAGACCTTCCCATGTACGGAAATAAATAAATAATCAGGCAAGTATATGAGCAATAGGAAGGGCATGTAGGGCAACCATTTATGCATGGTACATGTACCTGTCATTTCAGGTAAGCAACTGAAACAGTATATCCATATATATGGGAAACAACGAGGCAGCAATCAGTGTAAAAAAAAATTAGGGTTATGTTAAAAGAAATCAAATAACTAACTAACTAAATAAATGAAGAGGTAAACAGATGCAAGTGTATCTGTTTAAATGTTAAATTGTCACTAAGCTTGCTTGGCTTAATTGTGATACTTGCGTATAGCATGTTGGTATTCAACACGAGGAATTCTTACTTTGTTAATAAGGTCAGTGGGCAAACATGTTACAGACTGTACTTACAAAGGCTTGTCGAGGACATATCATGAAGGTCTCGTACCTTTCCACAGAGGTCACGTCTTTAGGCCTGCTCAGTGGAAGAAGCAAAACTTATATAACTTACTTCTATGACCCATAATATAATTATATTTGTGCCTAAAGGTGAAATATCAGGATTTCGTCAACAAGTAAAACTGACGCTTTTCCTACTGTATGTAAAATAATAACCTGTTCAGGTTTTCCGATCGACTTTCTCGGTATATTCAATACGTATAACTGTGCACAGCACAGTTCACGTATTCTAAATATGATGTTTTTTCGGGATAGTTCACTGGTATAATCCATTCAATGCTTTATTACCGACGCATGGACCGTCGTTCGCCTCTAACAGGGACACAACATCATATGCGATTCAAATTTTATTATACAGTGGAAATATTCCTGTCATTAACTCCATTATAAGTTGAAGTAACAGAAGTACATATTTTGGCTTGTGAGGTTTCATGTTTCAACAGTGTATTTCCACGATGGTCTACGACAACATGTCCAATTTTGCTTCCTATTTCTCTGAATAAGAGCCTTGATTACCTGTGAATAATCAACTTATATATGTTAAGCACACCGCTCATTCCACACGACGGATTCATAAACCAAGATCACAGGTGAGACTAGGATTCAGTTCTCAACGATCATACAGCGGTCGTAATTTCTCCATAATTCGCCCTATTTCGCGGCATGCTGAAGCACAAACAAAGTTCTACATTCACGACTGTGTCCCCTTTTTTATGCACAGACTATGCACCATTGTCGCCTCAAAAATCTTCAAAATCGCTTATATAATCAGGAACACCGCAATTACACAACAAAGGAAGCTACGGTTGAAGAAACGGTTAAAGTTATCATTTTACAGATCTTTCTGTGCAATAGGCCAGCAATAAAAAATATTCGTTACTAACAATGGGCCTTCACCATGTCTTTTTTACACAATAATTTGTAATTTCACGAATTATATCGTGACTGAATATCTGCCTGGGATTTTGTTAGACATTTATTAAGGTTAACTCATAAACAGATGTTGGCGCCTTTCCTCACAATATCTCTTCGATATGCTGACACCTGACGCCTTGAAATGGGCTTATCACCCGGAAAACACTTCCATCTTTTTGGCTGTATTGAGCTTTCATTGGAAGTAAACACCATATATTACTCAAGCATGTATTAGAACTCTTTCGTTTGAAATCAAATATGCACAAATGACTTTGGTTTATGTTTTTGGAATTTCTCAACAAAACGCTCTAAAATAGCGAAATCTACTTTTCACCTTACTTTTGCCTTCTGATTAAACAGAAGTAAGAATCAAATCAGTGTAATTTTTTCACAGATGTGCCGTATAGAAATTGTACTTCGGTTTCAAGCAGATTTTCTCTCTCTTTCTGCTCGAAAAAAATGACACTCCTGCAACACCGAGGGACGATTTTCCATCTAGTAGCAAGCAGTCCTTTGCACAGGGACATCAATATGTAATTTACATCATCGTGTAACGACCCTTTCAACGTGTACTACATTTTGTACGTGTGATGCACATCTTGCAAACACGTGTACAAAACAGTACACATTAGCTTGCTGAGAGGAGCTCATGATAATCCGGCCCGACTGTAAATCGATGGCTTCAGACCCCGTGGATTTACATTAACTGAGTGTGGATACATACAACGGAGCACTGGCGGCCGAACCATTAGGTCCATATGCAAATATAGGCTTATATAGAAACTTATCATCATGCAGTAACCGTGATATTGCACGCATCAGACTTGGACAGCAGTTATCAGCTGATTTACAGCGACTGATAGCATCGTAACCTTTATGGCCATAATCGGTTTCTTGTGACTCGTCACTTGTATCCTGATATGCCCTGTTCTACCCGGCACACGGGGTCCTGCGTAATACTGAGTTATCATACAGGTCAATCGCCAAGGCCAAACAGCTAAAGCATCTGTGATAACACGTGCAGGTTATCTCATCTAGACTTAGACTCATTCTGTTGGGGTCGTTCGTATACCAGCCGCCATGCAGGAATTGGTCATTAGAACAGAAGGAAGGTATTTTAAATGTAAGCAACACACATCACTCCCGAAGAATTCTTTACATTCTTTCTCACTTTTTTTTGATAAATGATGTTCCGTGTGTCACCTAAAGTTTATTGTGGCAAAATTTTTTACCTTTTTTTAATTAAAGTGAAAATTTCTCCTTCGAATCTTTCCAAGATCTTTCTGAAGTTTTTAAATCACATACATGTAACTTTCTCCCTTACCTTGTCAAAATATTTTTACCAGAGCCACTCACAATATTAACTAGTTTTTATTCTGTACGTAAGCGACAGTTTTTACGTACATTTTTACTGTTGTGATAGAGCGAAGGACTTCATAGACGGCCGTGTATAGCATTTTATGTTTCTGTTGCACAGTTTGTGCTGAATTGCTCATTTGCTTTGCAAATGTCTCTCCATACAATGATCTTCATGATAAAAAATTTTTAAGGCGTTGATGTGCTGGAAAAAAAAAGACATCTGATATCAAGAGAGCACACCGATTTGGGGGGAAAATGGCAAAAGCTGTGAAGTCGGCCCTTAATCGCTTGACGCATACACTAAACCCATGATGTCACGGGAAGCCAGGTTATTCAAAGATTCAGACATATCAATAACTTATTCCCCACCTTTCTATTCCTCTGGTACAGTACCCGTGGTAAAGAGCATCTAGTCGTCGAGACATGCGCATCTTTACTTCCTTCGGGAGTGCAAACACTTCCCGTGTAAGGTCAAAGAGTTTCTTTGTCTGTAAACGTTAAGAGGAACATTTTATACTCATTTAAATCATTTCATTATAATCTCTTTTTGCTTCATTAAACTTCATTCTTAAGGGTGAATTTACTAATTTAATTTTATTTATTTATTTATTTATTTTTTTTTTTTTTGTTTATTTTTTTTTATTTCATTTTATTGTCCCTTGACGTCACACTGGAGAAAGTTTCATTTACATGACGGCATTCAGATTTATGGGTGGAGGGTGACGGAATGTTCGGAATGAGTAAATTCTGGCCTTTTAGGCCGATACAGAATATACCCCACACTGAAAAACGCTAGCAGCTGGTGATGGGTTCGAACTCGTCACCTAACTGGTCAAGGGCCTGGCAGTTTTGATACTCTCTATCTCACTTGGGCCTTTTCTTCACATGTTTTCCCTGAAATAGCGTCTCAGTAAGCAAGTGCTGAATTGTCCCGGATTAATGAGGCAGCTGAAATTGCTTCCTCGCTATCATAAAACTATCGCGTATATATTTTACAATAATTAGGTAAACTGGTCGAAAATTGTAGTGTTCAAATGTGTTTTAAGACCAGAATTCTTTTTTTATTTATAAATCCACGTCAATAATAGTTAGTTCTGAAATATTTTAATCTTTGAAAAGTTAATCTTGATAAAGTTATTTATTTGATTAGTGTTTTCACTTATGCGATGGCCGCCAGCATTATGGTGGGAGGAAACCGGGCACAGCAGGTTGCTGGCAGACCTTCCCACGTAGGGCCAGAGGGCAAGCCAGCAAGAACTGGACTTGAACTCACAGCGAACTCGTAGCGTGCTAACCGACTGAGCCATGGAGGCCCCAAGATTGATAAAGTTCTGCTGTAGAATGTAATGTAGATATAGCAAAATGATTAATCTTTTATTGGGAGATAAAATATACCAATGTTCTAGAGCTTAATTACTTTTATCCTTAATTGATATACAGTATTACGGAATCAGATTTGACATTAAGCAAAAAATTTACGCGAAAGAAAAAATCAAACCTTTTGCGGTGATATGCCGTGATTTTTTAGATAGCAAATACTGTATTCCTGTAAAGCCGCCATGAGTTCATCTGCCATTGGCGTCAGTTTGTCACTCTCCCGTAATAGAGGAACTTCGCATCCTCTAACGTCTGCGATGTTGAGCATTGAAAAGTCCAAGACAGGCAAATTGAAAGATTCCATCTGCACGAGGAAATATATATCAGGTTGATCGCACACTATAAAAATGAAATTTGAACAAATCAAGCAAACGTCAAGCAAAATATAGGGAGCGCAATTATTGCTTGTTTGTTCATTTGACTGCTGCTTATAACGCCGTAATTAAATTTATTCGATTGGTTGGTTCATTTTTCACATATACGATTATGATGGGTGGAAACCGGGCAGAGCTCAAGTGAAACCCATGATCATCCACAGGTTGCTGGTGGACTTTCCCAAGTACGGCCGGAAAGGAAGCCAGCGTGAACGCCCGCATTGGTGAGAGACAGGTGGGTCATTACGCCGCGCTGTCGATCTTCTGATTGAGGACTTTTATCGGTAAATATCTTAAAAACCAAGTCCCATAGACATGCAAAATTTGCACAGAAGATTGCTAGCACATATATGAACTTAATGACTCCCAAAAAACCCAGCTGTAGACCTCGTTTGACCTTTATAACAGGTTTAGATGTTGTTGTTGCCATCTGTGTGAAATATGGTAAGAAAATGGGGATAAACGAGATGGTCAGTGGAATTTTTTAAGTCCTTATATACGCCAGGGATCGTTTGTGCAACTTTTGGATGCTGTGTGGCTTACTTTTGAAGATAAGGACTATTCATCGATAAAAGAACTCAGCCAGAAGATCGAAAATTTTACAACATCAAACACATTGTAACTATTGCGGAACTGACGAGTGACTCGAAGAAGAGAGATGTGTATCTTTGCAAGTACACAAGAAGAAGCAAACATGAGCCGGACTTGAACTAATACGATATTTAAAAATCTCACTGAAATTTAAATGTATCATAACGGTAAGAATGGTTAATGAAGATGCAAGTCATCACGTTCCAAGTAAATGATTGGCTATATCTAAAGGATGCTCCGTATGTAAAACTACACGGTAGAATTTGTTCGTCAACTTAATGTGAAGTCCAGTCTATACACGGACCACATTTTTGTACATACAAAACGGTATTTCTCGACATCAAAACTTCCTTTAAATATTCTCCTGTGCGACTAACCACATCACAAACCAACAAAGACTCTGGGAAACTGGATTCAAAAATTGTGCTTGCTCAATGTTTGATGACAAAAATAGAGAAATAAATGACCGGATAAAAGTTTTGACCGCGTACGGGTATGTGACGCTGACATTAGATCTCTAATGCTTGAGAATGCGCAGTTTCATGGTACAAATAGTCGACTATTCGTTCAAAAGAATTAGGAAACCAAGATTTTTAAGCTCGGACATATTGCTAGCCTTAAAAAGGTCTGAATCCTTTCAGAATGAACAGAATATTGTAAATCTTCGCCAACTGCTTACCTTAACGTTGCTGAAGGTATTCCTGACTTCTACACAGTTGCTCCAACCACCGTCACCCGTAAGATACAGCTAAAATAATCTCTGGGTGGACATTGTTCATCACTTTGCAGGGTATTCAGATTACGACCTGATATAAGAGAGTTATCGAAATTGTTATCGGCAGGTTTACCTTTCGCTAATACCGGATGAGTCGCGCGCATCCAACATTATGGAAATATCTGTCTCACGTCAGCAGAACTGTGAAACGTTTTGTGCATTATGTCACTCCCATCACATCACGAAATTAAACCCACATTTACATTGGTGTCAAATATGACACCATTGTAATAATATCGATACGGGGGCCAAACCCAAAGGCTAAAAATATGCAAATGACATATAAATTTAAATCAGTGTTATTTAATATATTTCTGTCACGTTTAGTAAAACATGGATTTTACTTTCTCGACATCATAAAATGAAATACTTTGAAGGAAGGTGATAGATGGACTTACACAGTCAGTGTAAATCTAAGTTCAGGTGGTCGACCAATGAATCATTTCTCATAGCCTTCTTATATCCTACAGCTTCAACATTTGGTAGCCATCTCGAAATTTTACTCTCCATGGCCTGTACGTGATACCTCAGAAATGACGAAATTTGTGAAAAACAAATTTTGTTTAATTCTTTCAAGTTCTATCAACTACATTCACAGGAGCAATGGGACAACTGTAACATATCGTCCTATCGCTACACGGCATCGTACCATCGCATCGTGCCATCGACTCCGTGATGATGACGATGGCCACTAAAACCGGCTTCCGCGATTACATGATATACTAGGAACTAATTCCGCAAAGCCATCTTTGACTTCAGTCAAAATTTGTAATACAACGTCCGAGGTTATTTTTGAGCTTTGTTAATTAAAATTTTGGCGACCTCATCAATGTTATCTCCGGGCATATGTTTCAAAATTTCAACTTCCGGCATCAAAACGAAGCTTTAAATTTTGACTAAAGTCAGAAATGGCTTTGGGCCTCTGTTCTTTAAGGAGAAGAAAATATAAAAACGATGCAAAAGTCAGATGAAAGCGCGTGAAAATTTCTTTGCAGATATAGTCTTTAATATTTTTTTCTTGATTTTCTTTGTCAGGAGACGTGAAAATATTTTTGTATGGTGGTTATTTGGGACCACCTCTGGTATATACTGTCTTTGCATATATATTATTATATTGCAATATAATGTTATACATGGCGATGTTACAATAAATATATCTGCACTAGAATTTGATCTCTTCATCGAACAAACGTGTGGTACCTGGATTTTGATCATTATTTATATTTTAATATATTGATAATTGTTATCACAGTTCAGATAAATGCATATGTTTGAATGTAAAGAGCTAATTTACATTCAGATACATCTGATTTTGGCATAATTTTCTGTTTTCTTCTCCTTAACGCGTATTTCTCATAAGCAGACGTGCGACCTGTGGAAACTTGTACAGTATCCATTGTACAGAGAAGTATATAAAAACCCTACACCACATACATAGGCTCCATTTGAAACGTCATACTAGGTTGACCGTTACGCCCAAATAAGTCCGTTTTGTTCGCAGTTGTACTCTGAAGCCTGTTTAACGAGGTTGTATGTCTCTTATTTCTATTAATACACAGAGCAACAACGGTGTAACCTGACCATTGTACTATAGTTACGTTTCAGTAATTTGCTGTAGAGTCAGAGCTTAGTTCATGATGTGTACAGTTTACGTGACTGAGCATGTTTCCGGGCCTAAACTTCTTGAGTAAAATTGGAATGCCTTATTATGAGAGATCATTCCCCACTCAGTATGGCTCAATGCAGTGATTTTGTCGAATTTTACTAGAAAACAACGTGGCGCTTCGCTTAACACTCGAAAGGAAGATATAATGGTGATGCAATCATGCAGCAAAGAATACTAATGACCGAGTAACTGTAAGGCTGAACTACTGACTGCCGGTGACGGAGTGATGGCTCGGGCGAGGCGAATTGGCATCGGCCTGATAAGGTACGACTATGACATAAGGGCACGATCTAACCAAAATGACACCAGTACCGTATATAAGAAAGTAGCGTACGAATGAGTGTAGTCCATTTTTGCTATAATACGACAAATGAAATTACAATTAACGTTGTTTTGATGCAAGATGCTATATAAGGTATGATGATGATGATATCTAATCAAATAGCGGGTAGCTTGCGAAGCCACGTTTAACCAATGAATGGCAATGTACGAGATGGGCTTTCCGTTTCATTCCGGGGAGAGAAAAACGCTCAATATTTTGACGATCTTTATAATAGCAGTTGTTTAGGCGTAACAGCAAAGACGCCAAATCTTACCGAAGGAAACAGTTTCACTACAGCAGTATATTAAAACCGATATCTATTCACCCTATAACAGGAAAGTAATAATAAAACTAATAGCGGGCCGTGGCTGTCCGATAATTGTTTGCCTGTCAATTGCCGGGACACACGAGGTGTGGGTTCAAATTCAGGACAAGAAAGCTGTAAATAAATCCCCCCTCTATAACTGTTCCTGTAATGACCTAGGAGCCTCCCACTAGTGCGGTCGCTGTGAGTTCAAGTCCAACTCAGGCTGTCTTCCCCTGCCGTACATGGTAAGGTCTGCCAGCAACCTGGGAGTAGTTGTGGGTTTTCCCCAGGATCTGCCCGGTTTCCTCCCACCATAACGCTGGCCGCTGTCGTATAAGTGAAATATTCTTGAGTACGGCGTAAAACACCAATCAAATAAATAAATATAACAAAACTAAGAGCGGGACGTGATCGATTGATAATAATTTTCCTGTCCGTCGCCGGGAAACACGAGGTGCGGGTCCAAAGCTGTAAAAAAAATTCTCCCTCTCTAGCTGTTTCTGAGGACATGGTGACAGTTAACCGTAGACGATGTTTAAGTGGCCGTTTGCGCAGTGTGACGTTCGTTGAAGACCATCACAATTTTTCTCCAACCAATATGGTGTGCATCTATGTACTCTACATGTGGAACCGTGGAAAAGTTCATCAGTGCCATGCCAAATGTTGATTGTTTAACCGTGTGGTTAAGAACGTCACATTTAAACAAAGTATGGAAATAAAGACTGAGGTGCTACGGTAAACTTTTTAAGCCATATTGAAAAGGCACAGTGGCCTCATAGATTCTTTTTTCGCGGTTAAACATGCTGTAACTGTTATATTTCCAAATTAAATACCGGTGTTGTATCTGTGACGTGAGTGTGCTTCAGCATGCTCGATATCGTTCAAAAAGTCCATCGCAACACCTCAGTCTTGATTTCTATTTTCTTCACTGGAAAAAAATGTCAAGACATAATGAAGGCAATATTTGGAATCTGCAAAAAATAGTAAATGTAGTCTTTTGTTTTAAACAACAATCAAATAAATAAATAAATCACCAGATGTAACAGGATGATATAGTACAGGCGCGTTAGATTTTCCTGTTAACGTTCAATATCATTCTACGCGCAGTCAAAATGGATGACGTCACATTACCTCGGGGCTATCCTGCACCACCGGTAATAAACAACGCCACGCGGTTCCAATATTACACGCACATGTTCGCACCAGGCATTGGTGCAACATAGGTAACTGTAGACATCACGACACACTCCCGCCCATTCGCCCAAGCAAATTACTGCAGCCCAGTACGTAGGCATTGTAACACAGGTAGCCGAGCTCAAGTCCACGGAAATCTATGACTGCCCAGTTCGACCAAATTACTTCAATTTTACACTTCAAAATAACCTCAAATGCCGGTTTATTGCACCGATATTTGTTTCTTCACAATACGAATTAACTATTAACAACTAACTATCAAAATCTGAGGCGAGGTGACGTCGCAGCCAAAGTATGACGTGACATGCCCAGGGCTTCTGATTGGCCAAATTCTTCAGTGTTTCTACAACATTGGCTTCTCTGAATCAAGTGTTTGATAATGCCCAATTTCCAGAGTTGAATTCCATTTCATTTTCAAATTTTTTCTGTGATACATGTGGCTTATCTCTTTTCTTCCAGATATATATATATATAGTGCCTGACTTTTTTTTATGATGGATTTGCAAATACATCTTGATAGACATCTGTAGATTTTCTCTCCGATTTTTTTTTTATTTTCACAGTTGTTGGAAGAGAAATATAAAGAGATCGTTATGCCTGGTTGGCATTTTCACCTTGGTGTACTATGTTTGGAGGCATGTTCAAAAGAACCCTCAGGCTGAAGTTGTCACAGGCTGTGGAATTTCTCAAAACCGCGTGTATATGCTAACGATCCCTGGATCCGGAGCGGACCTGGTTGGTAAGGTGATCTGGCGGTATGCAATAAGGCACGATCTCACAGCCGTTCTATTCACCTCAGGTAACCAACTGGAAACACCTGCCAAGAAACGGGATTCATTTTTCCCACCCTATCACACGGCCATCACTGAGCTGATCTACAATCCCACGATTCTTTACCGATACATAAGACTGGATACACCCTATATTACAGTCCTCAGGCATCCACTGTTATACCTTCAGTCCATCCTCCAGAACACCAAAAACGCCGATGGAACTTCTGCTGGCGTCAGTGTTAAAGACTTCCTTGAAAACCCGGATCGTTTTGAAAAACTATGGACTAAACCTATTTCCTTGACGAATAATCCTTACGCCCGATTTTTCGGTATGCTCCCGGACCATTTTCACAACGCTTCCAAAGTGGAGGATCTAATCGCGACAACCGATAAAGATTTCTCAATCGTGCTGATTCTGGAGAAAATGGACGAGTCTCTTATTATGTTCAGGAGGGTGATGTGTTGGTCGTTCAAAGATATTATTTATGATCTGGATTATAAACCGGAAGTTTCACCGGATGTGATAGAAGCTGAAGATATCATTAACAAGCACCGCGCATGGGCAGAAGCGGATTATGCAATATATGAGCATTTCAGAAATAAACTTGAAAATTACACGGCCGCAGGAGGAACGACATTTTTGGAGGAATTATCCGAATTCAAACAATTATCTTTGAAAGTAAATAGTTTCTGTAGTCATGTTTTACACAAAGACGAAGTACTTGCAGTTAGTAGCACAGCTGGCAATTTCACATTCTCCCTCACAGATTGTGAGCATCTTCAAGCAAACGCGGTATATTTGAGAAATATTCTGGAGAAAAGACTTGTGCAATCTGCTGAGAAGGAATATATCTGACATTGGCTGCAGCTTGATTGTAGCAATAACTTAGGTCGACTAATTTTGTCGTCTTCCTCTTTCAGAATATATCTTCTGTTCACTTTAATCTGAGCACTTCCGCTTCCAGAACTCTCCCAAGCCTTCTCAAACCAGGCTCGGAGAAGCGGGAGCGCTTCGGGAAGACTTTTTTTTTAATTCCATACGCTACAAATCGACTTCCGCGATAACAACGCATCATTGATGGAATGATCGTTATTCTATTTGCTGTTCATTTTTTGTTATTTTTTTCCTATTGTTATACACGTGTAGTACTTGGTATTCATTGCTATGACAGCAAAGTGACGTAGCAAATATTTAATACCGCATAAAGACAAGACATGTAAGACACCAAAATGGAATTGTCCTCATCAAACAAATTTAATCATGGTGTAACATTAGTGTTCGTTTTCTTCAGCGATATGTCATAACAAGGGAGTAATTTAAGTGGGTCATTGTGATGTCCTCACTGACGACTGACATTCTTATCCTACTCGTATGTCATTATAATTCCTTATTCATTTCAGACACGTACCTTAATTCAATTAATAATAATTTAATTTAATAAAGCATTTAATTAATTGTAAAGACGTGGATAACTTGAAGGGTATGTCAGATGAAAGACCATTCAACACTGTCGACGAAAATGGTTCTATTTATAGTTGCTGATTTTATTCCAGCATAGAAAAATGCATTTAAGACATTGGATTCTACGATGGAATGTTGGGACCTAATGGGTATCATTGACGTCATATCCGTAATTTTTGCTACGATAGCACCATATATTTATCGTGCAGTGCACATGAGAATCTAGTTGTATGAATACATCCTACAATCTCAACATTCATCAAGAACTCTTGTGACACACGTTGTGATTAAATCACAGGTGTGTCTTTACCATAGATTATTCATAAAGCTCTTACACTTGTGTGTCCTAGATTATTCAAAAAAAAAAAAACTCTTGCAATATGCTCCTATGATTATATTATGCACCTACCTGTATGATCAGTAAAACACTTGCAGCACCCGAATATGAGTACACGATACATGTGTTTCCACTCTAGATAAATCTCTTGCTACACATCTTCCCGCCTGTAGGATATATACCTCTATCCTAGATTATTCATAAAACTCCTGTTGCTGCACACGCATTTGAATTCGTGATAAATTTGTCTTATTATATGATTACGTTGTTCACGTATCTGCATCCTACATTATCCTATGATATATGTCTGTATTCTGGATTATTCCTAACGATCTTGCAGCACACATGTGTGATTTCTTGCAACAAGCGCCTGGCCCTTGAAAATATTTAACTCACAATACGATTGCTGTTCAAAGTTTAAAGAAATAAATTCAACTTGCTCCCTCAGTGGGCAGTCTGTGAATAAATTCAGTAAGAAAATCTTCAGGATCGAAAATCATGTCTATACGGTAAAACAAGGTTCTTGTGACTTCAGCTGAAACAGCTTCAACCTCAAGTTAGAGATCTAACTCGAGCTTGACTGATGAAAACTGATAACATGATGGCGATAAGGATTCTCTTAACTGTACGCAATTCTGCTGACTTTGAACTGGGATATATAGGTTTTGCAGTACCACTAACAAAGTTATGCCTCTTTAGCTATGTGCAATAGTTTATCGATGTATATATACACGTGGTGGAGAAGGTCCTACTGTCTTTACTTTTAAGGTATACATAGAACTTTATCCATAATTCCCTCTCTCTTTAATTTTCTGTCTGAGATAAGACCTACAATAAAATCGCTGAATTCACTTCCAATTTGTTTTGTGTCATTACCAGTAGTGTACTATTTCTGACTGCACCTCTGAATGAAATACACCATGGTCAGTGGACGGTTCACAGGTCAAGTCTAGACCTAACAAATCATGATGCCACGTAACCCATGAACTTGATACAGTGCAATTAATAAGCATGGCTTAACGTCATTTCCAGCTCATGCTGGCTTCCTCTCAGGCCGTACAGCAACCTGCGGATGGTCGTTGGTTTCCCTTGCGCTCTGTCCGGTTTCCCCCACCATAATGCTGGCCGCCGTCGTATAAGTGAAATATAATCGTATAAGACAACAAGTATACATTGTAGCCACATATATACGTCTGTATGACCGTTCTGCCCAACTTAACGCCTCTATAAAGGGGAATTATTTTACAAGGATTATATTTGCTGATTTATTTGATTTATAGTGTTTTATATGGTCGCTTTGGGTTCAAGTCCATTGTGCGCTGGCTTCCTCTCTAGTCGTACGTCTGAAAGTCTGCCAGCAAACTGCAGATGGTTGTGGGATTCCCGAGGGGTTCTGGGCGGTTCCCTCCTACCATAATGCTGGTCGCCGTCGTATAAATGAAACATTCTTGAGTACGGCGTAAAACTCCAATCAAATAAATAAATATATTATTATACTAGTAAGGAAGAGTAGGCAGCTCACCTTGTGATATCTGTAGGCCATGTACAGGAATGCACTGTACTACAGAAGCCCGGAAATCTATTCAGGATCCAGGATGTTGTCGTCGGAGACCTGGGTCCACCTAAATAAGGGAGTTCAAAGACTCCGAAAATCTGCAATTTGCACTTTTTCGCGGTTTAAAGCTCAGCCTGATAAAAGTGCATACGAGTCGGTCCTTTGTCGGAGTACTGTGGCTTTGGGGAGCCTAAAATCCGCACGAGATTGGCGCTAATCTCGCGATATCGATCAGATCACAAATTATCAGCAATGAGAGTAGGAATAGAGTTAATGCAAGAGCAAATGTGGAGCGCTTACCTGGTACAGTTTCAAGTGCACTTATCTTCAGCTATATGTTGATACAGATATCCGATTACACAACCCGCGTTATCTGTTCAGTTCAGACGACGGTGCTCTATGAAAGCTGGTAGGTGAATAATGGATGCGACTGCATCTCCATGTAGTAATCTACGTTCCCTTTCCACGAGGGACACTTCGAAACTATCGATTCTATGCTCTGTAGAATGACACCTTGATCTCCGCATACGAGTGACAAGTTACACCATCAATGTTAGCCAATGGACGAGCCAAAAGCCTTTGCAAACTAGAATAGATTTTCATTGGTCTTCGTTAATATTCATGATTTACACAGGCACGTACGGCTACTTCTAAGTCTTGCATTTCCAACGAAGCAAAAAGCTAACTTCAGCAATACCTGGCGTCTCCGGTCACCCATGTGATCGGTGAACGGTTTGCATATTGGTACTAAAATGCCGACCTCCATCCACGAATTTGGCATCGTTTGTCTAGTGTCCGCTTCGTTTAGAGATGCCGTCGTCATTTGCTGTCACAGTCAGCGACAATATCTTACGACTAACGATGGTGTGGTCGTTTCAATTGATAATTAGCCGCTTTTGAGTCACTGTATCACACTTGTTGTGTCTTCGGCAGCAGAGTTAGTAGACGGAAGGCTGCGGACAGTACAATCCACAATGTCTGATTCCATCATCTTGGCCTATATGGGCTATCTTTGGACACTGGCATACTGAGCTTGGTCAGTCGACAGTCCCCTTTCCCTGTAGCCCTCACCTTCATCCAAACTGTGAAAATTATTTCAGCGGATCCTGACACCACATATCACAGTAATCATGGAAATTACACTCCAAAAGCTGAAGTGAGATATTTCACATAAAATTATGAATGACGCTCAAATCAAACAATGACATCACCTATTCTGCTCTCACCCAGAAAGCATACGTTTCTGTCTGTTCTCCAAATCGTTTTTTTAGAGTGTCTTATCTGAGTATTATCCGCTCACGTGATACTTTGTAAAAAAAAAGTTTCAGATGTGAATCGATTCATGTTCCCCATGACTGTGACCTACATATACGCTGCCCGGTGTGTAACACCTTGTCGGCTATTACACATTAACAAGATAGCCTACAGGCCCGAGGTATCAAGCCGACGTTTGCCCGGCCATGCTTAGGTAAGTCCGTAGGCCTATGCACATGTCTATGCATCTCGATACTCATTTGTGGTGATCTTCGGCTGTGAAATAATGATACTTATGATATAGATCCATATGAAGCGCATTGCGCACGGGAAATTTGATACACATGCAAATAGATGTATACGTGGTCGTTACTTCCTATTCAAATTCACATGGTGACAAAGCACCTGTGCGTGTACAGCTAGGACCTATATTACAACCCTATTCGTAACCGGATATCCTTTTCCTTCTGGCAGGTCTTTGTGAGCCGGCATATATGGCATGAAGGCTAATATCTATATCCCATGGCACGCCCAGGACTAAGTATCACTAACGTAAGGTTGGTATATACACGGCTGGTTTTGTTTTTCTGAATGCGGGTCATTTGGTAATAAGACGAATGGGAATTTATCGACCCGTTGGCTTGAAGCGCTGGTTGTTGTTGTTGTTGTTTGATCTTGAAACCCGCTACGGTTACCTCAGATGGTCGGGTAATTTTGATTTGTTGTGGTTTTCAGGGCTAATGGAGTCATAGATGCAATGTGGGCTGTTCACACATTATCCATCGAGATCAGTAATGCATGCTCCAGCGCATACCATGGTCTAGAATTTGTTAGCCATGTGGTCTGGGATTATTTTCCACTGTTTGATACCTGCCTCTGTCAGTTGAAGCCTATACCGGATATCTCGCTACCAACTGCTTCGTTTCACTACCTCGCTACCTGAACCTTTGTGAAAAGAGCGTAGCGCGATATATAAGCCCTCTAGCCTTGGAATCAATTGATTCGTCAATCTTTCCCCTCGAAAGATGAAGCTTTGATGAAGGCTGCAAATCGCTCTCAAACACAACGGCTGCGTTTTTTATCATACAGACGAGACACAGATATAACGGGCGGCTTCTGTGGCGGAGACAGTTAACGCGCCAGTGCAGCTTAATGAACCAGGTACCTCTCACCAATGTGGTCGCTGTGAGTCCAAGCCCAGCTAGTGATGGCTTCCTCTCTGACTGTAGCCTACGTGGGAAGGTCTGCCAGCGGCCTGCGGATGGTCGTTCTTTTGTACTAAAAGTGTTTATATATTGATTTATTTGATCGGTGTTTTGCGACGTACTCAAAAATATTTCACTTTTACGACGGCTGCCAGCATTATGGCGGGAAGAAAAGGGACAGAGCCCGGGAGAAACCCACGACCACCCACAGGTTGCTGGTGGTACTTTCCACGTACGACCGGAGAGAAAGCCAGCATGAGCTGAACTTGAACTCACAGCGACCGCTTTGGTGAGAAGATGCTAGTTCATTAACTCTCTCGGCCATGTACAAAAGTAAGACAAACGTATATTTCACACGTATAAGTGCAAAAAAAAAACAGAAAAAAAAACGTGTAAATTTTTGTACGTTTATTCAAAAGTTTTCCACATATGTACAAATGAACTGAGAATTTTATATTTCAGTTCTTTTAGGCATATGTTTTACTGAAGAATGAAAACCAAAAACGACTGGCCATGTCATGACGGCGGATGGCTGTGTAGACCCTGTTAATTAAAGGATTAGGGGGCCTCCGTGGCTCAGTCGGTTAGCGCGCTAGCACGGTGCAATAACACGAAACTTCCCACCAATGCTGTCGCTGTGAGTTCAAGTCCCGCTCACGCCGGCTTCCTCTCCGGCTGTACGTTGGAGGGTGTGCCAGCAACTTGCGGATGGTCGTGGGTTTCCCCCGGGCTCTCCCCGGTTTCCTCCCACCATAATGCTGGTCGCCGTCGTATAAGTGAAATATTCTTGAGTACGGCGTAAAACACCAATCAAATAAATAAATAAATAATTTAATGGATTAGTGTTCAGATTTGGCTACCGGGCCTAATTAGTAAAGATTATAACCCGTGTACATGGTACATTACCGAAATGGCTTTCAAGAAACGTAATAACTTTAAATGCACCAAAAACAATAGACTGACTCCCCTAGCCGATCTCCGGCCGGGCCACTGGTACAGCTCTACAGGTGATGTCCTAGATGGACAAACCAAGGTTGACTGAGCAATATAGCATGAGAATTTGGATCAAAATGATATTGTTTTGAAGATGGATTATAGATACATAGAAGCAGAAAACTAACTCCCGGGTTCTTAGGCGACTTTTACAAGCATATGCTGAACAGTAAAACATTTCGTGGAGAAATTTGATATGCTCTTTATCACTCTTGTAGCTTTTTTAACACTGAACTAAATGGCGAAGCTGAGACAAAATGCATATTACCAGCCTCATTTTCTAGTGATTTTATGTGTTATATTACTCTGATTTTGTGGACAATTCTATTTTTTGACCTCAGTATAACAATATAAACAGGGGTATCTAATTATGAATAAATATTAAATCTGGACACTAATCGTTTAACTTAGTTGTGAGAAAATCATACAATTCCATGATAATTCCATGTAAATCTCAAGCTGCCTCGTTGATTTTTTAAGTTTCTGAAGCCTTTGTTTTATAGCGAAGCAAATGTTTCAATGTTGTGTATACATCACAACCCTATGGTGATTGTTGTGCGGTGCATGTAGTAGAAGATAACCTGTTATTCCAGAAACAGATAATTATGTCACACGTAAGGTAACATTAAAGCCTTTTACGGGGTAGAAATGTTGGAGTGTGGAAACCAATAGACTGATTGTAAGGTGTAAGATGCACAGATGGTCAAATAAATGTCGCCCAAACTTTTTAATATGCTTCAAAGCAAACTAGATTCTTTCTTATCCATGCTAGCTGCGTGTTTCCTATGAACACAGAAACGGTTGACAAAATGTTCTACATGATCTGGAAGATACACTGCCACCGCATCGGGGTCGTTAGTCTATTTTCGCCTGATGCCGTGTGATTTTTTTAGACAGGGGCCAAACAGTACTCTCTGACTTATCTCCCCTTGCCCAAACACAACCCGTGAATTTCTGTCCCCCCCAAAGGTGACGATTAATCATATACAAACAGAAAATTTAACCACAACTCAAAATTGTCTTTGAGGTCTGCATCATGATTAACAGTCTCCCCAGTCGTAACAAGAAGAAAATGCACCAAATGAACGCACTCAAAATTACAGAAATCGCACTGCCGTTATGCGCAGGCATGGTTCTGTGTTAAAGTAATAGTAACACATGAATCACACCAAAGACTCAGTCAGCAGTCAGGTAGTTCTAATATGTAATTTTTCATTCTCAAAAGTCTAGCAAGCTTGTGTAGTGTATTTTTCATATATATACAAGATCCAATTTGAAGGAAAACATGCATTCCAATGCAGTGTAAAGGTAAGCAATAATGCATAACATCTTTGTGAAAATTTGTTCAGAGGTGTATTTTTTTAATCTCGCTGTTCTTGTCTTTTTCATGGCCGCAGTCAGTGGAAGCGGAATATAAAAACATCTTTATTCGTGGTTGTTGCATTCATCGTGGGGCATTATCTATGGTGGATGTTGATAGATTATCCCGTGAACACTGTCAGACTTTGTGACGATCCTCAGTACCGCGTCTTTCTGTTGGCCATTCCTTTCACCCACTACGGCACAGCAGGGTCAATTATATGGCGTTTTACAATAGCACACGATTTGTCAACCATTCTTACAAAAGCCGGGGAAGTGGCCACTCAGCTTGATATAAGCCCAAATACTCAGGATTCCTTTTCCCCGCCATATCACACCGCCGTCGCGGAGCTGTTGTACCATCAGACGATTCTGCGCCGGTATCTACGGCCTGACGATACGCCCTACGTTACAGTCCTCAGGCATCCATTGTTACACCTTCAATCCGTCCTCCAAAATACCAAGAATGCAAATGGAATGTCGGCTGGCATCAGTGTTAAAGAATTCCTTGAGAACACTGATCGTTTTGAGAAACTGAGTGCTGGACCGATTTCCCTGACGAATAATCCTTACGCCCGATTTTTCGGTATGCAACCGGACTATTTTCACAACGTTTCCAAGGTAAAGGAGTTGATTGGGGCAATCGATCGAGATTTTTCCACTGTGCTTATTCTGGAAAAAATGGACGAATCTCTTATTATGTTCAGGAGGGTGATGTGCTGGTCGTTTAAAGATATCATCTATAACGTAAAACAAAAAACAGAAAGTTTTCCGAATGTAACGCGAGCGGAAGACGTCGCAAAACATCGCGCATGGGCAGAAGCGGATTATGCAATATATTATCGTTTCAAGAATAAACTTGATGACATTGTGAGAAAAGGTGGAGCTCTATTTGCAATTGAACTATCTAAATTTAAACGAGCGTTAACAACAGTGAACAACTTTTGTGGCCATGTTTTAAGACAAAAAGACGTGTCTGAAGTAGAAATTAATGACTGGAACGGTAATTTCACCTTTTCAGTCAGAGACTGCAAACTTCTACTGGCAAACGGAAGAACCCTTAGAAATATTCTCGCAAAGCGACAAATGCGATTATAGACATCATGTTTGAAAGAGTGTTCCACTTTGGAAACAAAAATTAGCCAATTTTGAATTCACCCTCCTTAAATTAGATTGAAATTAAAATATACCTTCTTTGAAAAAATGCCGTTTTTTTTCAAAACTTATTTTTTTTTGTCTCTTATTTTCAGAAGTGATATTTATTTCAAAAGTGAATTTTACTTTCATTGATTTTATGTGATTCCTATACAGGGATTCGTTGAAAAGGAATATGTGTCTGAAAAAGCAACTCTTCGATTCTTGAAATTGTTTAAGACATAGTCAGAAAATAGCAACGGTCGAGTTGAGATGAGTTGAGTTGCTCTTAAGCTCCCTTGCACCCTAAGCTATACGCTATAATTCAGCATTGGATTACACTGGCTCAGCTCTGAATAGAGAGATTCTCCCATCCTTAATCTGACCAGTCAACAAGCATTTTAAAAAATGCCTCAAATGACATTACTTAGAAGGATCTGACGTAGGTGGATGTGACACAAAAACTGTTCTCTGAACCTCATCTGCCTTGGATTACTGCAGTATCTGTGGTGTGACGAATGTGGTTCTGATGACGAATTCATTTCAACGGACTGACTCACCTAGAATCAGAATTCTACTAAAGTGCATCCATTTCTTTGGTAACTACGTAAAACAAAAATTTATTTTACCTTTATACGTGTGTGCAATTCTTTTTTGTATTTATGTAAATCTTTTACGTGTGGGCAAAAGATATGTATCCACGTATGTGCGAAAGAATTTCATATGTATACAAAAGAAAAGTGTGCTGGTTTTTGGTACATGGAGTGTGAAGTTGTTTTTATAATTGATTATACCTATAAACACAGAAAATTTGTAGACATGTATGTACAAATATACATGTATAAGATAACTGAACATATGTGCAATTGATTTCAAAGCGAAAAGACCAAAACGATTTGTCATAAAATGACAGGGATAATGATTCCACTTCCTCCAATGCCAGTTGAGAGTGGACTGATCTACTGTCGCTTGCAGAACACTGTGCAGTATTATAGAATGCAATAATTCATTCCATTCGGTTGAAAATCGTCATCTCAGGTCTCACATATATTTGTTACACGAAGGTTACGAAAATATTTTATCATATACCCAAATGCACACCAGCCCTGAATAAAGTTGACAAAGTCTGTAGCTTGTAATGGTTTATAATCGTTATTTGCATTGACTTGTTTTGAATTATTTATTTCAGGTTAATGAGAGCTGTTACTATGTAAAACCTATGGAAGTATAAGAAAGTCGGTTAGTTTTTGTAGCCTGTGGTATTATATGCGTTGCGTAGCTTTCAACACTTTTAGTATGAAACCTGGAGGCATGCAATATAGATGTCTTTGCCTAAACCTTTGGGACCATCCAGGCAAAAAGTTTGTAGGCCTACGTTCACATTACGTAGCTTGCTTGTTGGGGACGCGTACAGGGGGTACCGTTGGGGATTATCATCGATCGGTGTGGGCACAAAACAAAAAAAATGCAATATAAATGCATAAGTAAGTTAGATACTATTGTGCAATATTGATCATATATTGTACATGAACATCCCGAACAGAATATATGTATCGGTGATGCTTGTGAGTTCCCGCCATCATCACGTGCTCTGTGTAAGTCAGCCAAAACTGTTCAGTCACGGCTGACCAGAGATGGAAACGGTAGCAGATTCAGAGTGCAGATACGACAGCGAATGTATGCTAAAAACAAAACTGTTATGACGATAGGCAAACCCGTGGCAAATCATAATTGTAGAAATTAAAGCCGTTTAGTCAACACGTTTAGAAAAGAAGGTTCAGTTAGGGTGCTATAATGAACCTTATGGCTCTATTCTGAACCCTAGGGTACTATCCTTGTAATCTTGCTTTCTGCTTGGTGCGAAGGTTCAGTGATCGAGGTATTCTACTGTCGAACTCTCACCGTTCAAACAAGTAAGATAAATTCAAGACTGTAGATATAAGAGAAGAAAAACACAATTTCCCGCACTTAAACTCGAAAACAAGTATGGGGATGATGTCATATGTAATGAATTTTTAAAGTAAAAATATAGCACAATCGCGTGATCTCGTGTATCTGGTGCTTAGCGCCTTCGACAAGTCAGCGATCGTGAATTCTATTTAAGCCTAACAACATCCTAACTGAACCTGGAACCTTCCATATGGGTTGCTAAACTGAGCCCTGTTAATAAAGTTCTGTATGGAACTTTGCAGGGTGTCACCACAGAGGCAAGACATGTAACCCGTAAAGGTTCAATGGGTGCACCTTCTTTCCTAAGCGTGTACTATATTGGATGCATTGTCACAGTTCTGTAGATTTTTGAACCTGCATGGTGGTTCAATGTACTACGTATAGGGAGGGGGTGGGTGAAGGCATTTTGTACAAGATGCGTGCAGAGGGGAGGTGGGGATCAGAAGTTTGGAATTCGAGCATATATAGTTGTTTCAAGGGCTTTTCAGTCCAGTTGCAGCCAGACAGACAAAAACAAGAAGAAAGAAAGAATTCCAGCAAAAGTGATGCTCTTGACGGAGATATAGTAACACTGGAGCTGTCTAGCTACGCTTTGTCGCGTTTCACACGTTAGAGACTGCAGCTAGTGTATCTGAGAGTAGTTTGTAAACGCTCGTCGGCAGTTTTCACACTGGCTGACCTTGTAGTATATAGAAGTGAAGAAGGAGTTCTTTCTTCTCCCATTTCTAGTTTATATGCAAGCAGAGCAGTGTAGGTAATTGAAGTAATTAGTCGTCTTTTTTATCCAGAATAATCACCTGTTGAGGAAAATAACTGGTTCCCATATCATGTCCCCATTCTGATGTCTTTTAGAGGCGGTGAATGCTACACGTTATTTACATCGCGCACATGCACGACATACATATTTGCAAGTTTCCCCTTCATATGCTAATAGGTATTATATACCAAATCATATATATATATTTGATTGATGTAATGTTAATGAATGTTCACTTCTACAGTGGGATCTGTTTTATGTTTCTTGTTATGTCTCATTAAATGTGAAGAAAACAAAACATGTTGACTGCATTTTTTCCACTGCATTTGTTTTTAACTCATTCTGCTTCAGCCATGGTGCTAACGATACATTAGCTTTCAGTATGTAAGCATTCACATGAACACGTAGGTTAAAACTCTATCTCCTTTTGAGTCAGTGAACTGACAAGAGACGCAGATTTCACGATATTTTGACTATGACACTGGTGTCGCTGCTCTGGTTTCTCTCTCCATGTCGTCGTCTTTAATACTGGCTATCGATGGAAACCGATCGGGTAAAACCGCCGATATTTGGCAAGTTACTGACAAACGTTCTTACTTGATGTGGCGTACGAATATGCACACCATATTTTGGTGTGAGACAAGTGGACTTCAGCTAATGTTCAGTGTTTAAAAGGCTATAACAGCCACAAATATTCCATGTGCAGGATCGGTGTTGAGCCAGTGCCTCGTGTCTTTTACCTATTAAAAGGCAAGCGTCTTAATCACTACGCCACGACCCGCTCTTCAGCCTTATAAAGATCGAAGAAATAAGTTTTATTCAACTAAAAAATCTGTAAATATGAATCACTCGAACAACCGATTAATCACCGCACAACAATCATTCAGTCAATCAATCGACTGATCAGTAGATATATACACAAGTGACACAGGCATAAACTGACAGCAATTTGGTATGCATTTGGGCAAGTTTATCCGAATGATGTACAATGGTTTTTTTGCCTCTTGATTATTATCAAACTTAATCCAACCGGAAAACAATTAATTACGTTTATGTTACCAGTGAACCTTAGCATAACGTTAGTGGTCTATGACTTGTGTTTAGACCTGAGAATTACACATGACACATCAGGGCTTCTTCACGGACATACGTATGCACGAGGACAATAATGATTCATAAGCCTGGAGTTATCCATCAAATCCTTTATGCGCATGTTCTCTGTAACGTCTCATATTCACAGTGGGTTGGATGCTCAAACAGTCGTTTACATTAGCCTACCTTCAAAAGAACACATAGTTTTATTTTCACTTCAAAGGTTATTCAGGTTAGGGAAGAATCGCTAAAAGCGTTAAAAGATTCTTGACCAAAAAAGCAAAAATCATTCATAAAATCAATTATACAGCGAAAAGTAGTCTTAGTTTTTCACCTTTCAATGCTTAAATTTACGGTTTGCAAATAGTGCTGTGTCACACAAAGTTGTAAACTCGATATTTCTTGCAATAGTATATACTCCTCAAACATGTCAACTTACGTCATTTATTGTTGAATGTGTTTTGCAATAAATCTTAATCTCACCATCAAATTTACTGTACACGTTAAAGCTACAGGCAATTTTTTTACAGTGTATGAACCGGTGATTATATGAGAATATGCAGGTCACGATATATGAGAAATTACAGCATAGGAAGGAGAAAAGAAAGCCATGAAGAGTGACGAGGTTGTGTGGTTACACACACAGCTACGCATTTGTTTATTTCCAACAGGAATGGTTTACGAAATAAATCATAATATTTTCAGGAGTGCACGCAAAAAAAATGTAGTCCGTAAACTGCAACAGAGTTCGCGAGTTGAATCATATCTACGAGACAGTCAGTATATATATATGCAAAGAGTGAGTCACATGACTGGACGAGATATACGAGCGCACGGGCCCGAAATAACTCCTCGCACTGCTACTTGTTATTGGGATTAGTGGCAGCTGGCGGGTCTATAGGTAAGACTTGACTGCTGAAGTGCGGACGCTCGAGAGCGAGAGGGAGCGAGAGAGCATCTGGTGGTGCACACCGGCCGTGTTGAAACTTTGTTTCTGGTCGTTTTGGTGAAGCTGTTCTTTCTTCACGTTACCCAGGTCAGGATTCTCACATGTCTGAGTAACTGCTGCACTAGTGTGAAGTGACCAGCAGGAGCTGTGAGACCGGGGCGATCGTGCATATAGTGATTACCAGAGTGGTACTTTTTACTATACAGATATACCAAAGGCCAGAGAAGTAAAGACTTTGACCCTGGCTCATACCTGCTGGCAGATATACCTACAGTAAGTATATGTTACATCAGCCTCGCTCTCCTTGCCCTTGAGAAAGCGGGATCACTTAAACCTTTTTTCTGCATATGCGACTTTTCTGTATACACAGCGGTATCCAGTTTTGTAATATATATATACACTTATACACATCCACAACATTACATGTTGGCCATTTTGTATATAAATTTATACATATAAAGATAGATTTTCTTGTCACAAGCCAATGCTTGCATGATGCTTTCTTGGGAGATGAGATACTGTGGAGATTTGCCTCTCTCGAAATCTATATATAACTTCAGTGCTTGCCGTAAATCAAATCCCGGCGGCAGTCCGCATGCTCCGATCTGCACACATAGACAATGGGTGGAGGTTTTCTGAAGCTCAGTCCTGTCAGTAAGCCAATGTTACTTTGCCTCATTTATACCGGTATATTGATCTCAAGGACTTAAGTCTCGTTATACATTTGTATACTCTTGCTCTTTAGCCTTTTCATTTACGTGCATGAAGTTTGCCTGAAGGATGTTCCGTCTTCATGTGTGTAGGTAAATAGATATGCATAGTTGAAGAGAGAGAGAAAAAGTAGTTCCAAAATTTCCAGGTAGTTTAATAGAAAAATGTAGCGACAAACGCATGTATTTGGGTTGTAAGTTCATATGTATATATATTGTACAGCTGTGGAGTATCGCTGGATATGCACTGGCTTAAACTCGGAATAATTTACATACACTTCTTTCCTCGATATTGAATTTGACCCAGATGAAAAGAATTAAGGTGCTTTTAACGGTACATTCTACATTAATTGATCACTGGGAAAAGATGACGATCCAATTAAAGGTAGCAGCTGTTGAAAACCTCGCATGTTTCTGGCCCCGTCAGCTTTTGGGGGCTAAATGAATTGTAAACATGCCGACTACCGCGCATATGGACTGCCCTCTACCGTAAAACGTAAAGTTATTCCTTAAAAAATAAAGCAAGATATGGTTTAGGTCGCGTGGTTTGTCAGTCCTTAATATATCATAGTGAAAATAGTGTATGTTTTGTCGGTGAACATTTATAAACTCAACTTAAGTGACGACAAATATGTCGAATCCCAGTGGCTCGCTGGATAAACATTATGGGAGCTATATTTTGGATTTTAGTCGTTATATTGGCATATTTTATGTCTTTGATTTGATTGCTGTTTTTTAACGCCGTGTTCAAGTATATATAATGGGGATAAGTTTTACAGGCGGTGTGCACGAGGCAGTGTGGTCCGTGTGCACGAGGCAGTGTGGTCCGTGTGCACGAGGTGGTTTACCACCAACCCACCAACGGACTGACAAACGTTCCCACATGTGACATACAGGTATCATATGCATACCATACTGGTGGAAAACAAGTGGACTTCGACGAGTGTTAGTTTGCACAGGCTTCAGCGTATGCATCCCACATCGCTTATTGCCACCAAGGCCCCACGAACAGTGGAAGAGGTGTGTTAATTTACAATTTCTCTGCCGGAGCTCAGGATTGAACCCGCGCCTGCATGGTATACAGTTATACTGTATTAAATGCAATAGTACAGGCTGCCTCTGCTGAAGTATAACTTATCTACAGTGGTACTCATTAAAGTTCGATATGTCAACATTAGTTTGTAAAGATCCAGTATTTAGGCTTACATACCGATGGATTCTGTGCTGTTATATAGGATTTTCTATATTTAGTTCTCATCTCCTTAATGTTGAACAGTGACTGGATGTTTTTTTGCGTTGATCCGTCTTTGATGTGTAAACGTCTTCCTTGGACAAAAAAGAGAAAAAAACACTGTAAATAAATGTAAAAACAAACAAACAAAAAACAGAAAGAAAAAAACAAACAAAAACAGAAAGAAAAAACAAACAAACAACAACAACATGTTTACTTTCAACGCAAATGTGGAACATATGAAGAAAATAATATCGTATGTCGTTTACGAACCATATGTTGGCTAATGACGTGCTCTGCATCCTTGTTTTGATGTTACTGGTACTGATTACTTAGGTAAGTGTGAAAAGCGATCCGTCTACTGCCGTGTGATATGGTGGGGGTGTTAATGGTACTAACACGTCAGCCAACCTTGTCTGTTTAACACTGGGGGCCGAAGTGGCTGACACTGTATACAGATGCTTGTCTAGCTCTTCTCTTCTCGGTGTCGTATATATTGCATACAACTCGCCTATAGCTACCTGGTCGTGCATAGTCAATTGGATGAAACGTCATCGTGACGGGGTGCGGGCACAACCTTAGCCTTGGAAATTTTTGGCTACCTCCACTTTGACTGATCGTGGGGACTTGTTGAAAATAAGCTGTTGAGGACCTTTGTATCAATCCAAACGGGAAGAAATTGACAAGAGGCCGGATTTCGGCTGTTGCTTGTGGCCACTGGCCAAGCTACCACAATGTCGTGATTTTACCCTCTGCTCTGGTTTTACCCTCTATGTTGTAGTCTATTATAATTGTGCGGCAATAGGGGAGTTTCGACTTCGAACTCTTTCATCGTTGGAGGTAAAAATGTCACGCTGCTTCATGTGACCAGTCAAAAATGGTCGGCAACCTTTGTTAACATTAAATTACCGATTATCTGTCTCGTCCTATGCCGAAGGGAAAAATGATACCTCCTTCCTGCATAAACTTCTTAAGTTCACAAGCGTAAAGTTCCTCAATTTTCTCCATCGTTTGTCCACTCTAAATAACTTTTTGTAAAACTTTTTTCAGACACCCGTGTTATAGTAAATGCTATCAAAACTATTTGCCAAACATTTCTGACAAGTCACACGGTACAAAAGGACTTCTTTTACCTCCAGCGATAAGAGAGTTCGAACTAGAAACTCCCCTATTCGTACAGTGTTCTTTGCGGTTTTAAGATCATGCATTTTCTTGGTGTGTCTATCTGAACGTCATACATGGGAAAGTGGCCCTAACTCGGTGGTTTAGCTCCACCAGTCTATAATGCCCCCCCCCCCCCACCTCCAATCGCTTAAAGAGAAGAACTTCTAAGTACGGCCTTAAACAGCAATGAAAAACAATTAATTAGTTAATTAATAAATATTCATTTAGTGTACTCTGGCTAGGTGTCGTGCCATATCTCCATGATGTCTTCCCACTTTGCTTTAGTGAGGCAGAAGATATGTCGACTTCGGGAAAGTCCCGAAAGGCTCTTGTTATATGAACGGAGTCATATTGAAAGTCATGTTAAAATGGTAAGCCACGAAACACAATCAATCTGTTAATAAATTTCTACCCGATTGTTATTCGTTTGTGAAAACTATGATCCGGTAAGAAATACATGCATGATGTACGGAGTCGTTAAGAGGTATTCTAATTAAGGACCGACAATAATTCATATAATTGTATGTGTTATGTCTGTACGAAAGGAAAACAAGAGAACACTTTTGTTTCCAGACATCCTTATCTTAGATTAGACGCCGTAATTATTCTCCGCAGCCCTGCATACACACTGGTATATCATCGTCTGGAATGGCATGTACTGCAGACTAAATATAGCCCACACTCGACAGGCTACGTCAGTTATATGGAAAGCGGAGGTACCCATACGTAATTACAGCACAAGTGTTGGTGATAGTTGTGTGCATGTACTTGTCGGATATTAGAAACAGTTGCTCCTTTGTCAACATCAACCACAAGTCTGACCGTGTTTTCCAAGAAAAGATACACTTGTAAACGTTACCTAAGAGAAAGAAGTGGGCGGGGGGGGGGGGGGTGTAGTAGATTTATTATATTTAGTTATTTGATAGTTCTGCAACGTCAAAATCAAGGATTTTCTTCTTATACGACGGCGATCAGTTTTATGATTTAGAAAACCGGTGGGCCGTGAATAAACCACTGACCTTTGGCAAACTTTAATGACAAACTTTCCCGTGTGTGAATTAATAGTGATACCATATATTGGTGTAATGGATATTAATGATTATAGCTTATTACCACGTCGGCAATATTACAGCCACATCGGGACGAAACATACAGGCAAGACAGGTGGAAGACAGCTGGTCTTCAACGGAAGTCGAACTGCCAAATCGGCCCTACGATTTAATGTCTTCTTAAATTATTGGCACAGACAGCCTTTAAGCCAAATTGCATATTCGACCACTTTCTATCACCAAGGCCCGAGATAACAACTCTATATGGAAGTCCTTGTCGTATTTTAGGTTAACGACACCGTCCTACTTCGTGATCTTCCAGACGATAACTAAAGGCCACTGTTTCCCCATTTCGAGTATGTGGTGCCAACCCATTTGACTTCCTCGGATCCTACCTGAAGAGTTCCAGTCCATGGGCGATAACTCGCACAAATAATGGCTGCTCTCAATAATATTCCACGGACATAAATTTGGATAACGTTTATCCTGTTTTGTGAATGTGTTAATTTGGAATTGCCCCCAGCAACCTTATTTTAAGCACAACCATCTTCGATACAGGCACCCATTAACTTATTGTGCATTTCCTTTGAACTTTAAGATTTATAATTAATATTAAGATAGCATTTATTTTTCTGGATTGGCAAGTAATACGTGTTAGGTCCAGTTCTGCACACCTGAAACTGTGTAACAGGGTAAGCTATATATATCTGAAGAACTTGACATTAGTCACTCATCAAAA
The DNA here is from genome assembly GCA_016165875.1 of Acanthopleura granulata. Taxonomy (NCBI): domain Eukaryota; kingdom Metazoa; phylum Mollusca; class Polyplacophora; order Chitonida; family Chitonidae; genus Acanthopleura; species Acanthopleura granulata. The sequence goes on from JABBOT010000003.1 coordinate 26,186,188, forward strand.
CCTAATGGTTAAGCCACTGTTTCTCTAATAAAGCGATAGAAACCCGTCTTTCCCGGCAGTGAATAACCCTTTAGTTTAAGCCTCAACTTCATAAGCAGATAAATGTGTTATATAAATGAGTAATTTTATTATTGCTTGTACCAGCTACTCTAGATAAAGGGGAAGTTGTGATTCTCATTAAAAAGAGAGTCTACATGTACTTGAATCTGACTTCACAACATAGACAGAACAGCTAGGAACTGCAAAGTAATGAGCATCTAATATTCAGGTTATTGTCCCAATATTTGACTGAATTAGGCGTAATTTCTCTGTCCTTGACGTATCACGTGAATCCCTCAGTGGTTACTAGGTGTAATATACATGCGCGGCCGAAAAGCAGTTCGTGACTTGAATGCAGATGCGCTCCCCTACGAAGAGCCATTGAGTCAGCGGCATATTTTCGCACAATGCTTGCAGTGTAATATTTATGAGCACAGTTCTAAAGTTATCACAAAGGGATCATTACCTTCAATTGTTCACCTCCTCGCTGCAGACCTATATATTAATTGAAGGTTATGACATGACCTTTATCGTCGCCAATTCTGACTTACATTGTACTACATTTATAAGCCAGTCACGAGTGAAAACAGATGTTTTTGTATAGACTGAAGGGAAAAGCAGTGGTTGTGATATTCCCATCGCAACACTTGGGCTTCTGAGAATTTGTCCTACTACCCTCGGCGAAATTTGTGAGGACTGTGTTTAGCAAATATTACGTTTTTTTTGGGGGGGGGGGGAGGATCCATTCATGATGCTATCGACGAGGAGCAAATTTGTTCGATAATCTTAGCTATAACACCCGTGATTTTATGTTAGTTTAGATTCAAATTAGCAACTTTTGATATAATTAGACGATGCTTTGATGAAGAGGAAGTTGTTGGTTGTGAATGAAATATTCAAGGTTGATTCCATTATCTTACGTCTTAATTCCATTGTGTACAAGTGTATATGGATATCGATATCATCTTATCTCAGCATATTTGCTTTGCGATGCCCTTGCTACGAATGGGAATTAAGTACAATATTAAGGCACAGTACACATGTACTGTGTAATACACATGTAATAAGGTATTCTTCAAAATATGTTTGAATCATCACGTCTCCGTCTGTGTTTATCTTTGTCTATAGAAATTGTGCACGCCATGTTTCAGTGCGGTATACTTTCCTCTGTGTGTGTGGTCGAAGTTCACTGATCATAGGAGAAAAGAGCCATGGCGCGAAGAAAGATTTCCACAAGTGCACTGAGAGCTCATAGGATATTTGCGGTGTGCGCAATAGCGTACCTGTTCTTTGGTATGTTAAACCCACATCTACGACTGAAAGTGTCTTGATTTTCCTGAAAGAAAACAAGGGTTTATTCCGGTGCATGATATTTCTTTTACCCATTAAGTCTAGTGTTGAGAGCCGGATGTTTGAATAGACAGAAACGTATAGGGTGAGGTTTCCTATCTACTGCTCAAATAAAAAAAGAACTGTGTAATGATTAAAGTAAGAAATACCCACAAACCCACTAAAGGCAACGAAAGACTTTATATGTATACTTTTACAAGACAAAACATATTTAAGCCATGTCGTTATCCTTGAGATAACCTACAAAATCACTGTGCTATTTTCAACTGGAGTTAACATGATTGACCTGCTGTAATGTTTAGCTGTGAAATGGTGACATTTTATATAATAAATTATGTTTCATCATTGCGTCAAGCTGTAAATTGCAAAAGTTAAGGTCATCTAGTTTGTGCGCATGCGGAACGATTTGCTCTGGTGGTTCAGTTCGACGTGGATTTCGCAATACGAGCAACACGGTTACTCACTGGGCACACATTCAAAGCCACAAGAAAAAAACCCCAGAAAAAATCTCCAACACTCCCAAAATCCATTGTAAGTGTTGTAACTTAGGAATCTCTAATGCTGTCGAACTATCGATATTGTTAGTACGTTTTTTGAGAGCGCGTCACATGGCTGTTTACAACCTTATATTACAGTCATACCCGAGTCTGGGGCGTGCATTACCTCTGAAGTTGCTCTACGAAGAGACAGGCAAGCTCACAACTGGTGTTTGTTTTCATGGTAGATATACAGTGTAAATAACTGCTTTATCTTCGCTGACTATCGGTCCACCTGTCAGCTAACAGCCGGTACAGGCTGACCGTGGACATAGCTCTACGCGCCGTGAACTCTCCGTGGCGTTGCAGAGGTAATGGGAAACTGCGCAGAAGAACACATTAGTTACGGCCCGTGTCGTTTTACACCAAGCCCTGCAACTTGATGACATTAGATTTGTACAAAAGGCAAATCGATCGATCCTAAAGACAGATAGATCGATCCCATCCAAAGATCACATTCCTGGCATTCTTTGAATATTGCAATGATTTGCCTATAATTGTAGGTAAGACAAGCACTAGTGACAATGAAGGAAGTTGTAAGCACTACATTCCAACCCGTATTTCACAATACAAAAGGGGGATACATGATAGAAAGATTGGATTCTCGACGGAGTTGTCAGTTTACAGTAAATGTAAAGTACCTATATATATATATCTTACCCCTCTGCATTAGACTTTCATAACCTGCAGGACACGAAGCAAGGCACTACTGTGTTGTGCTATCTGCCTCGCAGTAGGCCTACTTTGCCGTTGTAAGCTTGGTATCAAATCTGCGTATCCCAGTGCTTCTACTCCATATCACGGTATGTAACGTGCACAGCGAGAAGTCTATGATATGCTTGTCAAGACCTGAACACTGTTCCTCGCTCTTCACCTTAAATCTGTTTCACAGCTTGGTGTTTTGGTTGGCAAGCTGCTGCAGTGCTTCCTAACAGAGTGCAACAAGGCTTGTTCTTTACATAAGCCTGTTACATAGCGTCAAGAGTTTACGAGAACAGTGCAACAGATTTTGGTCATACCCTCTGACATGGCAAGAAAATTTGCTTTCCGATTTCCATCTACGTGACGTGACTGTACCGCATCTGACGTACAGTTTCGTCCATCACTAGGTTACTCTTCAGGAATTTCCCTCATTTTCTTTTGATCTCAGAAAGGTATGTTTAGGTTTGTTTGGACGGTAGAGTGATATTCTATAGCGAACCAAAAGTGACAAATGTGATATTTAGGTAATATTGAGGAGATCTTCATTCACTGATTTACTCGAACTCGAAAACAGTATTTCGCAGGTTAAATTTTCGTTGACAATTATTAAATACGTTAGATTTAACTGATGTTCTATCTTTTACTTACATCAATTTGTTGATCAAGATCTATCCATCACCCGTTGACCAAAGAATGGTTTAAGCTTTTAAGATGTTATATCACATCTTGAAACAAGTGGTTGTGCAACAATAAACGATTTTGACGCAAGGCGTCAAATTTCGATCTCGAGACAAGCACATGTACTTGAAACCTCGTGGGTCAGCTGCAGCTGTATAGTGTGGTTCGTGACGTGGTTCGTCAGATTGTTCGTAATTGGGTTCTCACAATGTGGTTTAACCACAATACCTCCGCTCATGAACTCAACTGTCCTCATAGACTGGAGGGACCATTCAAAAGCCATAAACAAACCATGGTTTGTGTTCTGCATCAGTATTGTTTCCTTCTGCGTAGCAAATGGTCTTCTGTCCGATGAAGTAGCCGTAAGCTTTGCTCCGTCACACCGCTCTGGTTAGGTAAATGCGTGAAGGCTTGTTTGAGGGAAGAGTACTTGGGTATTTTGTCTTCTAAAAGAAAATATCTCAAGCTTATATCATGTGTGTGGAAACGAGATCCATGCGTGGACGGAACGCCCGCTGACAAACTAATACACTTTACTATAATGAAAGCACAAGAAGAAAGCGCCGGTAACTGTGCACGTGGTATCTGCTCTTGATGAATTCCTGTGTGGCTTTCTTCAGTTCCAGTAAGAACGACCATCCCAATACCTCAGTGGTAAAACAAGTTCGTTGTTTGTTTTTTTACATGTCATACTTGCTCATTTCCATGAAATTAACTTGATCCGTTTCGGTAGTGTTTGCAAGTCAACGGGATTCTTAATGTATTGTCTGATGTAGATTTGTCATATTTATGGTAGACAGGGTTAGTAACATAGATTATCATAATAGCTAATTTAAAAACTGCCAAAAACTGAAAAGTGACAAGGAGTAAGCAACGAACAGGATGGGAGTTAGTGGAGAGGTTAATAATTTACACTTATGCGATACCAGCTAGACATGTTTATTTCATTCATGATTAAAAGGTACGGAGGCTCGGAATGATATAGGACACTGGAAATTTAATTTGGTTTAATTTTCTTGACAAATTCAACCCCTATATAATGCATGTTCCGTGCCATCGTATGCATGGTTAACAATTTAGCGCCTTTATTTCACTCGCTCAGTTTAACCCCATTAGAGTTAGAACTAAACAAAAAATCAAGCTTAAAACTAAATGATCATAAAACATACAGATGGTATATCACGTGCACGTGCATACACGTGAGTTAAACTTGCCACAAAACAGTTACAGAACATTTACCTTCCTGTCAACATCACGTTTTGACCGAATTAACAGCTTACTTTTTGAGGCGAATGTATTGAATCTTATATTGGCGACAGTAAGTTTATGCTAGTTAAACCGGTTTACGAGGTCTTTGCTATGTAGCCCACGAATGTAACCCTTGAACATAAAAAAATGAAATTTTGAACTGCATCAATCTTAAGCAGATATCTTGTTGTTTACACATCTCTTGCCACACACCGACTGTTACATGATTCAGTTTGTGATTGTTTTTTTCTGAAGTCTTCGTGCTCAAATCCAGGCCTTTCTATGTTGTGGGTTTATCTTGGTTCGATGACATAATTTTGGTGCATATTGCGGTGGTTACCCCCATCTTCCGGCCTGTTTCTTTCAATAATAACCTTGATTCTTGTCTTTGACCCCGATTCATGTTGTATATATTTGCGTACAGTGAACTTGACTATATGTAAAATACTTTCTGAAGTACCAGCGAAGGGCGTAAGATCAATGTAATACATACCTCAATTTTTATAGCAAGTATAAATACTACATAATTGCATTTCCATGATAACTTAATTGGATAAACAGATATTTTGCCGAGGTGCTCTGAGAAAGCAAATGTGTAACTGTGCTGTTTTGTGCACCTGTATCTGTGTACCTGAAGATATGAACAAGATGCGTGCCACAGGCACACAATTTAGTACCGGTACACATTGAAAGTGTACTTACAGAAAGATGTATTATGCAAGATACACACTGATGTTCCTGAGCAAATTGTTACAATCCATGTGTACGCATGGTACAATTCTTGTGTAAATGTTGTACACATTTGTTTTTAAGGGGTATATACGTGTAGTTGCAGCTTGTGTGTGAGCCTTGGCTGAAATATTAAAAATATGGAAGGCCATTAGAGAAACGACATATTTGTGGCGTATATATAAGGTGCGGCGCGGCATTGCCTTGCTGCAGTGTAGTTGTTGATAGGCATCGTGGTGGAGATGTTATAGAGCCCAGGTAGTGGTATCACTAACTCGACAGACTGGTGGAATTTATGATCCTATCTGACAACTGAGTTGAGCACTGCAGAAGCTCACCGTGTGCCGAGAGAGCTTGCAGCAGGACTGAAAATAGACGCGCACTTACACATGTTCATATCTCTCTAACCGCAGTATCATTAAAATAACAGCGCCTTGATCGTATTTTCAACTTAACCTCTCCATAGCTGATGTAAAAAAGCCTTCTTACTAAATCACGCAAAACCGCGGGATGTTGTAGCTGTTCTATGGTGTGTGTGGGGCGGGCGATGCATTAAGCGGTATGTGTGTAGTGTTATAGGGTAACGTATCTCTGTATCCCTATATGGATGAACAGCATCCCACCTGGCAGACTCCTCATTACTAAGCTGTGGTGCACCTGAGGTAAGTGTTCTCATTACTCCAGAGAATCTCATTTAAATAAACCTACGCGTAAACATGCGTTTTTTAAAAATACATAAGATCGTTAATCTTTAAGAATATGCACTAAGGCTTTAGAATGTATTGAAAAGAAAGAGATTACGTAACCTGGGGATTTCGTCATTCAAGGACAGATAACAGCTTGTGCTATAAACTTATAGGATGTGCAAACCACGTAACTGTTTGCACAGCCACTTGTCTGTGGGTCTGTATAACTTGTGTACAGCTGTCACATTTGTGTGTTGACTTGTAATCATACTGACATGCTAGGAACAGGTACAGTCGACAAGCCATACAAAAGACATTGTGTCATCAGAGGCACAAGGAATGTTATTGATTTTGTTGTGTGGGTATAGAGTTATTTGTTTTGAAGTGCCAGTTTTTAATTTTGATAGTTAAAGAGATAGGTTAACTTAACCCTACATGGAAAACTGGTGCGGGGTCAGGTGATAGATTGTTGTGGAAAATTGCGTGCATGGGCTATTTTTAACGTGCTTACTACATGGTGAAGGGTTTCCTTTCGTAAATGAGCTCATTGAGGTTAGATTGTGTGTTTGATTGTTGAATGCAGTTGAATGCAAATAGCAGCCATTATTTGAAAAAGAGACGAGTAATTTTGATAAAATGGACACGTCGCGAATTGTAAAACCAATGTATTTTCCAGGGATTTTTTTGAGCGCAATTAATCCACCAACCTCACGTGACAATATTAACAGCCCAACATTGCCTGTGTATTTCTCTCTTTTTTGTTTTTTTGGTTAGTGTTCACTGGTGGACTTTTCCATATCTGTGACACCCAGCTTGTTTCTGGATGATATAAGGAATTCACGGAAACCTCCTAGGAATGCATGAGAGCAGTAGAATCAGGAATATCTTAGCAATTCCCAGGGCATATACCTTATGTCTCTGATCACATGAAGAATTTCCTTTTCTAGCGTACTCCTTATAATATGACTCATTTTCTTTGCATTATTGATTTGCAGAGTGTGTTTATAGGCTGATAGATGATATAACATTTTTTCACGCCAAATACCTTGAATGTGAAGAGTTAAAGGTGTGTTGACAACAGATACGTATGTAATATATACGTTATTTTCGTGTGTGGTTAAATGGACTGGAAATCGCTAATGGTATCACTTAAACAGCCTGCACAAGAATACAGTTTCCGGTTTCAATGCATCATTCATCACAGCTATGCTACTGTGTAGATGTGTATAGCGTGCTGGAGACTGATGATAAGAGAAGACAGAACGCCGATATGCTACTGTGTAGTTGTGTATGTTATGCTGTAGAAGAATGGTAAGTGAAGACTGAATACCGATCTGTGATGTGTTGTTGTGTATGTCGTGCTGTAGAAGACAGGTAACAGAAGACTGAACACCGATATACTACTGTGTAGGTGTGTATACCGTGCTGGAGAAGGGTGGTGAGACAAAGTTGAACAATGATCTCTGCTGTGTAGCTGTGTATGGTAAGGGAAGACTGAACAATGATATACTACTGTATAGCTGTGTATGCCTTGCTGGAGATGGATGACAAAGTAAAACTCAATACCGATATACTACTGCGTAGTTGTGTATGCTGAACTGGAGGCGCAGAATAAATGAAGAATAAACACCGACCTCTGCTGTGTAGCTGTGTATGCCGTGCCTTAAGATGGATGGTAAGGGAAGACTGAACACGGGGGTTTTGGTGTGTCATTGTGTATGTCGCTCTAGAGAAGGGTGGTAAAGGAATCCTGAACACCGATAGACTACTGTCTTGCCATGCATGCCCTGCTGGAGAAAGATGGTAAGGGAATCCTGAACACCGATAGACTACTGTCTTGCCATGCATGCCCTGCTGGAGAAAGATGGTAAGGGAATCCTGAACACCGATAGACTACTGTCTTGCCATGCATGCCCTGCTGGAGAAAGATGGTAAGGGAATCCTGAACACCGATAGACTACTGTCTAGCCATGCATGCCCTGCTGGAGAAAGATGGTAAGGGAATCCTGAACACCGATAGACTACTGTCTAGCCATACATGCCCTGCTGGAGAAAGATGGTAAGGGAATCCTGAACACCGATAGACTACTGTCTAGCCATGCATGCCCTGCTGGAGAAAGATGGTAAGGGAATCCTGAACACCGATAGACTACTGTCTAGCCATGCATGCCCTGCTGGAGAAAGATGGTAAGGGAATCCTGAACACCGATAGACTACTGTCTAGCCATGCATGCCCTGCTGGAGAAAGATGGTAAGGGAATCCTGAACACCGATAGACTACTGTCTAGCCATGCATGCCCTGCTGGAGAAAGATGGTAAGGGAATCCTGAACACCGATAGACTACTGTCTAGCCATGCATGCCCTGCTGGAGAAAGATGGTAAGGGAATCCTGAACACCGATAGACTACTGTCTAGCCATGCATGCCCTGCTGGAGAAAGATGGTAAGGGAATAGACTACTGTGCAGTTGTGTAAGCTTTGCTATAGATGGATAATAAGGGAAAACTGAACACTGATATAGTGTAGTGGTTATGCCGTATTGGAGATGGTTGACAAAGGGAGGAAACCAATAAGAACACTTACGCCTTATTCCCGCACAAAGCGATTGTGTTCTAAGCTGATCCTTACTACTTGCAGCGAAACTGTACTTGACATATCATTACCGATATACTACTGTGTAGCCGTGTACGCTGTGCTGGAGAAGGGTGATAAGAGAAGACTCATGATAGATATAATCCACTTAGCCCACAGAGTTCTGATCAGGTCAGACCTGTGTGCCGCACAAAACATATGCCGTACTTGTGCGATCTCCGAGAACAGTCAGACGGTCTTATAGGTACATATAGTTGATTCAGAAGTGTGGAAACCCAGTCTAGACAGAGCTTCACCGGGTCAAAGGTTCTGAATTCTGTGCTCTTACTGAAGATCTTGTTGCTGCCAATACGCCGCGTCTACATGTAAAGGTGCTGTTCCCAGGGATGGCAGAGTTGTCATGTTGGATGCGGCGGGTGGAACATCTGGCTTTACTCAAGGCAGCTTTGTGGCCACTGGCCATTTTCCATCGCTTCCGACATAAACCTCTCGAAATCTGTTTATCCCCTTCTTCTAATTTCAAACTAGTCTGAAAACGCTAACTATAAAATAGGACATGTCAACTTCATGTGTGGTATCATGTGTTTGCGAAAACCGCCTCTCCCCTCTCCCCTTCCCCCGCCCACTTCTTCCCCCAACCTACATCAAATGGCCTTGTCTATTCGAGCTGAACTATAATTTGTCCCTACGTTATTCAGCTTAATAGAGTTGGCAGGACAGGATGGTACCTGAACAATTTGACGTAACACTGCTTGTTACTTTCACAGTACTAGCTAGCATACCTTGATATCACCGAATGAGTGATAACAAAATCCAGATTGGGTGTGTGGGTGTGTGGGTGGCTTAATGGGTTGGGTGGTGAGGTAAGGGCCTATGTGAGTGGTTGAGGGTTTGGGACGGGGCGGTGTTTAGGGATTTGGTGGGTAGGTGGTGGTATGAGTGGGGGTGGAATGGAGGTATAATGATTGCATGGATGGTTGATCAGGGTTGGAGGGTGGGGATGGGATGAGCCGGGGGTGCATGAATGTGAGATTCACTGGCCACGTCATAGCATTAAACAAATGTTGGCCTGCCCCTTCGGAAATATGAGTTTACGATTCTACGCATTTTTTGACGAAACCCGTTCCCATGCTTATTTTAGATGCTTATTTTACCTTTCTGTTATAAGTTTTTCCACATATTCTTACGATGGTTTATCTTTTCAACATATAGTTTTACAAAGTTCCCGGTAAGGTCTTTTGGCAGTATAACATAGTAATCAAACCCGTGGATGTTACATGGTGTGTCGCTCTTGTGTCGCCATTGGAAATTAAGGGGATATACACCCTTCTACCCTCGGCTAGTGGCGAAGATGACCCAGCGATCGCTGATCATCCAGGAGCCATACCAAGAGAAAGAATCTGATGTGTGGCACTAGCCGCGGTTTAATGCACCAGGTAGTTGTTTTGTAGTCATGAGTTTGCTTCAAGAAATTACCCGCTGTTTACAAATAAGTTGGATCTTTCACAAGACTCTATCAGAAACAGCTCTTGTTTTATGGCTGCGCCGAGAACTACCAGACCACTTGTACGAACCGTTACCTTTTTTAACCAACGCTGTCTACTCTTGTATTAATTCTCTCCAGCACTGAAAAGAACTCTGCCGGCAACAAACGTGTATCGCTGCTTCAAAATGTACGTGATGAAGATCCACAGACATCAGTCAGTGCGATGGAGGTGGGTTTTTTTTCAGTTTGTTTTTCGCACACACATTTGGAGATTCTTCATCCGATGTTTTTATACAAATGACTGTCTTGCTTACCACTTATGATGAAACCTGCTTGTATAAACTTTATCTGCGCACAAACATCTCGGGTGTCACGCAGTGAATAGGTTTATCAAAATATCCCCCGGTGTTTCTGCTTTTTGAAATAAGTAAGTAATAGCGTAATCTTTCGTTGAGACCAGCAGACCATGTCTTGAAGTTAAGCTCGATAAGCATGTGTACAGCACGGTATCAGAAAGTCAGTGTGTTGGACTGTATTCCATAAGTCAAGATTTTGCAAACCCCGCCCTGTTTATTGTGCAAGAGGGCATTGCACTGTGGGATATGCACCATTTTCCGGTCAGATCAAAGGAGTCTCGCAGCACGCATCCAAAATGCCCATCTTGCTGTGAAAATAAGTGGTCGACTTAGCACAGTAAAAATTGAGGGAGTACAGGACAAACCTGCATTCTGCTCATTTGCAAATGGCAGACGAGGTAACTAGCACAAAACTTTTTTCTTGATGTTACAAGCTGTGGTTCCCGGTTTTACATGTGTTGTTTGTTTAGTGAGAACCCTAATTGACAGCGGCGGATCCTTGGCACTGGATATCATCGCAGTCTGCCAAAAGCAAGGATCCACATCCCTGTTACGTAACAAGAATGGGTTGCTCCTCGGTGCTGGTTCTATCGCTAAGACCAATCAGCTGGTTAATGTTGGCCGAAAACTTACCTCATCACGTACTTATGCCTACACGTATGTCAAGATGAACGCGCACCACTGTGCTACGGAAACGTGGAAAACATTCTTCGTTTTGATGATACCTCGAAGCCATCTCTTGTGTCTACACACATTTCATTTATTTATTTATTTATTTGAATAATTTTGAGTACGGCGTAAAACACCAATGAAATATATTTACCGGTGTTTTACGGCATACTCAAAAATATTTACACATATTTCAAGATGAACGTGTACGTGTCGTTATACACTGCTGTGTGCATAAGTGGGACGCTTTCTGGCTTTTGACAAACCTGCAACCCATGAAATCACTAGTAATCCCTTGATGATGGAAAATTGTCATGGCTAATTTCATCGTTATTGTGGGGCATGCGATAAAGACAGAGTTGTTGATCGAAGGCGGATTTGATGTCGGATCCATCAGTTAAGTAGTTCAGCGGGTGGCCCGTTTTGCATTCAAGTATCTTTGGCGCAATGCTATGAATCGCGCAATTTCTGCTGTCAATTTTAGCACACGTTCTCTTATATCTCTTTGCTAAGTAATACCGAAAATCTTGTGGCCTGAATAACACATATACACAATGGAATTTTTCAATGCTTCTTTTCCTCTCTGTGATACATGGAGTGATGCATTATAATATCTATCAGTTAAATTTGGGCAATTATAAAGGGCCATCAAGTAATTTTTGCAGTGTTTTATATGTCATTTTTCAATTCAGTCCCTAGCTCTCGGTGGTGTTAACAAATCCCATTTTGATTGAACAAATCATTTTGTCCAATCGGGATAGTCAAAATCCTTTGTGTCGGATTGGTTCACTCCAGATGTGTCGTGAAACAATCATATTATCTATTGGATGATATGATTTAGTATGTTGTCAGCGGCAAGGACGTGTATGTCTTCACATCGTGCAGCAATTTATTGTAGGAGCAAGTGTCTGGGGTTGGGGAGAGAGGCGGAAGCAGACAGAAAACTTCATTCTTGCCTGACACTGAGTAGCGGCCTGTTTCTGACGCCCAGATGGCCACCAGCAACGTGCTACAGTAAACTCCACTTTTCTCCAGCTTGTATATGGTTTTGTAGTAAACGTTAAAAGGTTGCTGTTGGTGGATTTGAACCCAGGTTCCCCCGGCCTCTACCCCGATTCACGAGTTGTTATTATGACCTCTTAAATGCTTTTTATAGCGATGTTTATAGGTCTGTTTGATATAAAATTCAAGTGATTTGAGTTTAAACTTTCGTGCATTTTGAGGGCATGCTGCTTTTCATCTGGAAGGAATTCATCAATAGAATACCGAGATACATTGGCTTATATCAAAGGAATATATGCATAATATGGGTTATACTGCATTCGTAACAAGGCGTTACCAAAGTTTCCCTGTATTGATAGTCCCATTCGAGGGAATACTCGGTGTGCCTTTCGATTATTATCATTTATTTAAATCATGAAAAAATTTAATATTACCCCCAGACAATAACACTCTGTTATATTGCTTGAGAATAATGCAGCGATTGTACTGCATTACGACAAGAAAGAGTCTTATTTTCGCTGATATCGGGCATTAGCTGAGAAATAATAAATGAAATTAACTTGTCTGGTGACAAGATGTATCTTCTTCAGCTCATGTACGTGGCTGTTTATAAATAGTTTGGTAGCAAGAGGAAACAAGATTATATTGTTTTGCCTTTCTCAGCATAGCGTATAATTATCTGCTAGATATGTGACTTGATATAGCGCACTTTTACGTGCCATTCACAGTGGTCTATGTATATTTCTGGTCATATAGTTTGTGGTTAGAACCGAATATCAAAACAGTATCTTTAAATAATGCGTTTAAAAATTGTTGGGCGTAAATTACCTCACGTGGACACTGTTACCTTTGTGTTCTCTTGAAATTTTCACTAATTTTCACAAATGTTCACACATTTCACGAATACACACTGAGACATGGTTGCGAACAAACGAAGAAAAGCTTTTGAGTGCATCGGTTCAGAAGACTGTAGATATGGCCCATAACAAATTGGAATTCAAGTCGTTAAAGGAATTTAAGAGAAAGAATTTTTCAGAAACAGTTTTTACCGGTTGGAACTTGTGGATAGAAAAGCAAACAAACAAACAAAAAAAAAGCAGTGGATTACAGTAACGATTCAAGTAAGCTTGGGGCGTGTGGGTTGACACGTTTTAAACACTTACATGAACAGTTAGAATAAAACCCTAACAGTAAATTTACAATTGGCCCGATTTTATTGGTGACATGTGACCATTTGCCTACTATCATATTCTCGTCTTATGTTGTTGGGTAGAAATCACAGCTATATTATTTGGGTACAAATCATGGTTATCTTATTGCCTGGAAATTACTGATATACTTTGGTAGAAATCACGGTTCTCTTGTGTGGTACAAATCACTGTTATGTAAATCTTACGGTTCTGTTACTGAGTCTAGAAATCAAGACTATATTATTCATTAGATATGGCAGTTGTTTTATTGGATAGAAATCAGAGTAATGTTATTGGGTAGAAATTACGGCTATGTTATTGAGTAGAAATCATGGATTTGTCATTGTGCAGAAACCATGGCTTTGTTATTGGGTAGAAATCATGGATTTGTTATTGTGCAGAAATCACAGCTATGTTATAGGGTAGAAATCACGGGTATGTTATTAGGTACAAATCAAAATTATGTTATTGGGTAGAGAGTTACGGTAATGTTATTGGGTAGAAATCGCGGATGTTTAATTGGGCAGAAATCACGGGTTGATATTATCTGTTTTTAGGCGTTGGTTCGCATGCAGGGTCAAGGGTGCACAGGGTCACATGATGGAATGACTACCCGCATGCTGTCAAAAATGATAAATTACCACCGACAGTTCCCACCGGATGTTTACCGTTTCAACAACAACGGCCATGTTTCAATGATTTCCTCTGAAATCCTAAGATAATACCTCCTATCTCGGCGTTTCCTTTCTCTTTTAATTAAACCACAGCTGTGAGTTTCACACTGCCTTTGTTTCCTGATAGCACAGAAACTAGTTGCAAGGTGAAATAAGTTATAAAACGATTTTATGTATGTGGCCAGTGTCGGATGCTCTCATAACTGCGGTTGTAAACCCTGGGCTGGCTGACGGCTTGGTATCGTGAGTCATGGAGGGTTCACATGCTCTTGGTTAACCAGTCTATTCCCCCGTCACAGACAAAGATACGTGTAACCTCTCCTCCACCCCTCTGCATACGCCCCAACTCTCTTCTATCCACTTTCATCTTATAGCCGGAGGTCATTGCAGTGCTTAGACGCTGTTCCAGGTTATGCCCGGACGCTCCCTCTAAAACAACTTCAGAATAACGTCACCCTCAAAGTCAGTTAATGTCAAAATGATTGAAATCATAGGGGATGTTTTCATAGAAGCCATATTCGTACTTTCTGTTTTCAAACCTTGCTATTTACAAGTGAGCCAACCAAATTACCTCGTCGGATTTTTTCGTGAGAACTAATGAAGTGCTACCTTGGTTCACTTGAAATGGTTACGATGAATAAAATCTAAGGTTTTGGTTCACAAAATTAATATCTGACTTAAAACTGTATTTAAAGTGTAGAGTTTTCCGTTAGTTTATTATTTATCCTATGAGCTGTGTTAACACCATAGTTAATTGTTACATCTTTGTTGTCCGAGGTGTATCCGGCGTAGGTTCATCCCAGATAATTTACCGACGAAGTGATAGTTAATGAGATATGGACCATGACTCAGACAGGATATTTGGACAGAATATATACAAAATAGTTCACTGAGATAGTGCAAAAGATACGAAGGCCTGTGCAACGATGGTGGTATTGGAAGTGAACAGTAAGAGCGATAACATAGCTATTGTTTTGGTGATCGATGTAAACAGGAATCCAGACAAGCACTTTCACTTTGGAGGAAAGTAAGTAGTGTTTAACTACAGGTATATACCTGAAAGCTCAAAAGCTGTCTGTGTTTTCACATGCTGTGTCTCGTATCTTACTTAAAGCTGATAAACAATCTTGAACCAGGACCTCCCATGTCTGAAAAACATCTTCTCTGTGGTCTTCTATGAACGAACCTATAACAATGGCGAGTTCGAATCAGAGGTGAAGTAAATTTTGGCTGTTTTATCATGTGAAAGCCTTTGGGAAAATTTGTTTTAACAAGCCGATTCGGCATTGAAGGAATCAATTTTACAATTACCGTAAAATCTCGTCTTCTGCCACGTTAGCGTGCGAGAGTACCGCCTTGTCCCGTGTGAGCTCGTGAGATTAGCGAAATGCCGACTCGGCTTACATGTTGTTGGCATGAGAGGTCTTCATCGGTAACTTACGTTTAACCCACTTGTACACCTGGCGCACACCACCTGACTGTTGAACAGATAACGTTTAACGGTCTCAACGCATGTGTACTCTAAATACTTCCAAATATCGGGCAAGCAACCCCTTATCTTGAAGGTTTTCGAATCTGTGCGTTTATATATTGTAAAATAGGTATACGTTTAACAAACGTGTATCAAGCAAAGATTATAATGAACTGAGTTACAGTTAGTACGAAAAGCAGTATGTTCGTGGGGGAATTTTTTGTGACGATAACCATGTCATAACAAATCTTCAGAACCCGTATTTGTTGTTCTTTTTTTAACTGGTACATTATCTAGACGACAATCAGATTTTGCTTGTAACTTTCCCCACAAATCTGTATGCGGGGAAAAATGCGATATTTATACCAGGGGTACCAAAGAACACATCACTGGAAGTAAAACAAGAGCCGTGTAATGACAGTGTGAGAGTTAGCAAATGGTCACACGTACAGCTGGTGCATCTTGTTAATTTACCTCAGTTATGATTTTATTCTAAGCGTTGATGCAAATGCTTTAAGAGTAGCATTTTACTATCTTGACGACTTGATTCTTATACCTGTACTCATTCAGTCTATTGTATTTCAGAGTATTTTGTCCAATACACGAGTGTAAGAGGCAGAACATACAATTCATTAAACTCATTGGACATTGTAAAGGCTGGAGGAACATTCTGCTTCTCAGCATATTCGAGCTCATGATGCCCCTTTGTTCGGCACGTCAAGATGTAGAGGCATATAGAGGCATGTGAACACATTCCCTGCAAGAACTGGAGTGACACTGAACCACTGTGAGCAGTTTCAAATCCTTTCAGTGATTCAAAAGCCAGTTTCAGTGGTGTCAAGACTTGTTAGAACGGTATGGAAGGGTCCAAGTGAAACGTTACCTGAACTACAGCCCTTAAATAATGAGCGAATAATTTTTTAATGTTGATTAGCCATTGAATTGCGTCATTTACCTGCGTCAAACAAAAAACTACAGTTTATGCACACTGGGGTTACTGACACATTACACGGAGTAGCGGAAAACAGGCTGCTATTACATGTTTTAGAATGTTTAGATCTAAGGGAAACTGAATCCTGATCGACCTGCACGGTTTTTAAAGTCTATTTTGTTTATGTATTTGATTGGTTTTTATTGCCATGCTCAAGAATATTTCACTTCTGCACAGAAAGTCAGTTTCAAAGATGAACCAGGGCTCGGAGAGAAATCACTGTTTCTCGCCCCTTGGCTAAAAATCGCAGTTAATTCCGAGCGAGCTAGACTTACATTTGCAACGTGAGATATTCCGTATAGCGCATGAATCGTTCTCTACGCTTGTTCTACATCAGTGCCGCTATGAGATAAGCTTGACCTTTTGGAAACCGTGCGAGGCACGTAGCCTTGTTTAGACTTACCCTCAATATTGATGTCCTCGTGCAAAATTATAATCAACATTCGGCAATAAAAAAATTCAGGTGTCCGTTAGAATTCATTTTATACATTCTCCGGCTGAGTATCCATTTTTAATAGGAACAAAGGTCGAGACAGATTTTTGTATGTCTTCTGACATCCCTTCCTTCCTCATTACCGTAACCATGTTCACATTGGCGTTTTTCAGGATTTCTGCTAGTGGTGGCAGTGATTTAAAGAGAACGTACAGAGCCGAGCATGCGTTGTAGAGAGTATGGCAATTTGATTGATGAAGTGCTTCCGGCATGCATAAGTCATTAGTCACCTTGGCAAAGCTCTAAATGTATTTTCTTCTTGTTTTGCAGATTTGTGCAATGGCCGTCTTGTTGGAGTAGTTGCCCTTCAGACTGTCTAGAGAGTAGCGTCAATCCACTTACACAATGGCGACGTCCAGTCAGGTGAAGGCGTCTGTGCAGGACCCCCTGTACCATTACGAGACTCACTTCCCGGAAAAGGTCTCTTTGTTCCACAATAACCCGGAATACCCGCAACCGTTCAGCAAGAGGAAGAAACAGAGGCCGAGGTCGGGGCTTCGCTACAAAACACAACCCGTCACCTTCGACGAGATACAGGAGGTGGACGAGGAGAACTTAGAGGAGTGCAAAAAAGACGGTCTGAAAAACCAGTTTCAGCAGTTCTCCCGTTCTATGGACGGTTTGTTGCCCAAAGCGATCGGTGGCCAGAGACCGAAACCCACCAAGTCTAAACCTCCCAAACCCACGCTACCCGTGCCCACGGAAATCCCACGGGCCGAAGAGAGACTGTCCGGCGGAGCTTCCAGCAAAGAGACGTCGCCCATGCCGTCCCCGGGGGTGGAAAACCCTAGCAAAGCCCCAACCCCCTTTCCGGCGGTTAACGCCCCTCAAAACTTACCGTTCTCGACAAATGAGACAGACTATCGTCAGGGTCGGGCGGCTAAAGCCAGGGAGGCCCGAAAGGCTCGCCGTGGGAAATTAGGCAAGGACGAAAGGGCTGAATCGACGGATACTTAACGTGATCAGTAAACAAACAAAACCGCGCTCTCTGTTAAATATTTAACTTTTCTTACTTATATTATTTTTAACACAGTAATATTTTGTCACAGGTTTTTCTTTTTGGTAATGTTGTGAATAATATTATGCAGCCTATGTGGTCATCAGTGTACATATCTCTATGTATGTAATGTCGGACTGTGGCTTTTGTGGGCTTTCTGTGTTTTTAGGTCTCAAACAGATGACAGGTGCTTTTGTTAAACGGTCCTCAGTGTTTTGATGATACCTGCTCGAAGAGCTTGTTGTGATTGATTGGTTAATAACAATGTTGCGTATCAAAAACACCTTAGTTTGCCTGCTAAGAGGAGCTGAGGCCATTCCTCGGACCCGCAAATTATGAGCAATTTCTGTGCAATACACGAAAGATAACTGCTGGATTTTTACATGATGCAATCGGATCCATGCGACAAATTTGTCAACAGTTTTGTTCTTAAAGCGGATTACTGTGGCTTTCAAGAAAATCTTTAAAACAGCAAGTAGTTCTGTTTGTTACTCGGTTTGTTTGCTCCATATTTTCGATTAGCATTTCCATTTTTTTCTAAAATAAACGTCCCGAAACGTTTTTTTTTTCTGTTAAAATTTGGTTTAAACAAAAAATCTCAGGATACATATAGTGGCCACCTAGGATTTCGACATTAGTACAACATAAAAATGACTTTTGCTTCATGAGTGTTTCTATTAGTACATACCTCTCCCAAAAGTGGCCAATTGGTCTGTTCAGTGTGATAAAGACATGTAATTTAAGCGTCAATCTCCAGGTGACTTTATTATGTGGCAGCAAGATGCTAAACCTTTATTTCAAAGGATTGGCTTTCTTATTTTCTTACATGATTCCGTCAACGAGGTTTAATATATCAACTAAGTGTAAATGACTTTTGACATCAACGGACCGTCCAAACCAAATGTCCTTAATCAGAACACTGACGTCATCTAGGGAACGGTCTGAAGTGGAATACACATGCGCTGATGTTAAGTGTTGTGACACTTGTCAGTGTTTTACTATGTATGCCATAAGGGTAAGGGGATAATTAAGTCGAAGGTGTATTGAAATATTTTATACAAGTATACAACTAAAAATACTTGTTCCCATGATTGTCAATGATCGTCCGCAAACATTGGATGCTTTATTGAAAATGCTTAACTATGCATCCACTGAGCCGACATTCCTAACTTCCTTCTCCGTGCTTCTTCATTTATCTGTCTGCTGAACCATTATAATACGTGCATGTATGTCTTATACGACGACTTTTCGTCCCACAGTCTTTCAAAATAGTCAGTGGTGACTTCTGACAGAAATAAACTTAATTCCATGCAAGAATTAAAACTTATGATGCAAGTTACGCAGATCACCTGCTACAAATGTCCGTCACAACCCTGTATTATCTGTAAAGTACGCCCGATTATCTCCCTTTGCTGCGTTACCTTCGCAGAAAGCGCCGCGTAGTTCGTTTGAGTAAGGATTTGTATGGCGTGTCGGCCAAAACTTTCTGTATATACAGTATATCGCCGTTTATATAGATTACGTCGCATTCATGCGTGTCCTTGTGTTCATGTTCGGTTGTGTTTTGTAAAGCATTCTGCGAAGCGGGCTTGTGGAATGAGTGGTTTAGATGTATTTATGTATATTTATTTATAATCACTTGTTTACATGTTGGTTTGATTTTTGTTTCAATCGCTGTATATAAAGTGATAAATAAGGCATTTCATGACTTTCTTGAATTTTTGTTTATTATCGAAAAACCCATTTGACACAAAGAATTCGACAGCAAATGACCAGACACATTGTTTTCCTTTGTCATAAAACACCATGATAACATTTTAATTTCTTTATGGTGTGCGTGAATGAATCATACAAACATTGAAAGTTGATATTCAACAAAAACAGCCTCCTTTTAAAAAATGGAATTCCTCAAAAAGTTTGCGGCTGCTGCTTTAAGTCGGGAAGTTTATCAGGCTCTTGTGCAACGGCAATGCTTTCCTTACGCCCCTGTCCCATTTTCCTCCACATGAATACGTGACTGGTGTGTTATAAGTGAAGTATACTGTGGAAAGGCATAAGAACTGACCTGTTTTGAGCATTATTTAGAACCCATGGCCACTATTATTTGGCACACTGTCCACCATATCAAAATGCTAATTTATTTGTTCCAAGAGAGAGGAATTTTGTCCGGAACTGGCGGTAAAATAAACAGACTGGAAAGGCTGTACGCATTACTAGCATAGTTCTGTTGATTCTTCTGAGATGCCTAGACATTCTAACGCATTGTAGGCTCCACTCTTGTGAGTGTATTGCCAATACAGGCTCCGTGTAACGCATCGCTGTGAAAACATATATGTGACCCTACTCTTACCGTTACAGTCAAGTCATCAGCGCAAACTTTACCATGGAAACAAAAGGTAGAAACTGCCGAGGAGTTGTATGTATTGTTATTCAAGGCACTAAAAGGTTATTCTGGGCATGTTATATGTAGTTTTATATATACCGATATCTGTCTACCACAGACTGAAGTGCGTAGCTTAAAATCACAACGCAGAGGATGCAAGTCATAAGATTGGAAAATAGCTTAGAAGAAAGTCCATGGCTTCAGTACAAACAAGGCGACATTGAAACGAGACTTGAACGACAGCACGAGGTTCAGCCAAGATTCGGTCGATATGTGGAGTACAACGTGATATTTAGTCGAGATTCGATCTATATGTATGTTTGGTTGCAGAACGCACCTTACCTTAAAATTAAGACAGCTAGATTCCAGCGAGGACGCGACATTCAGTAAACGACGCCAGACTCATACGTGATCAAAACGATATATTGGGAATGCATGTGGACTCACTGAAATTAGATTCACTGTGGCTATTTTACCAGCACAAAATCTGAAAACAGGTCATTAGACCGTTTGGGGGCACACAAGGAAGTCTCTCGGACTCCAGGTAAACTTAAAAAAAGGCTTATTCTCTAATCCTTCATGTAATCCCTGAATATATAATCTGTTTTACCACCGCTGATGGTTTAACAGGTTTGTTTCAAGGACGTAGTCTTAGAGGCTTAAACGGATGACGAACTACCGACAAAATGACATGTTATTTTCGACGCTTCATACATACCGTTTATTTACTATCACTTACTTTTGAGCCAAATGCCAAACGCTCGAACAGACTGCTTCCCAAGCAGGTTTTGTGCTCCTTAAGTCGTTTAAAAAATCTCTGTCAAGGTAATTATACGTCTTAAGGCTCGACGAGAAAGTAATGAAAATTAATGATTTATTCTGTGGCTGGGACTGTATTGTGGATGTACTTGTTGCGTGATCGGTGTAAATACACTTTGAAGTCCTGCGGAACGTGTAAAACAGATGTGGTTACAAATATACCCGGTGTCATAATCCATACGAGACTTTCACATTTGCGTAATTACTCAAAGTTATAGACTGCATGTACAGAGCGTTTTTACCGTTCTATAAACAAAGTGAAGGCGGTGAAACCTAGTTAGATTTACGAACTGGAAGACATTCATCGTGCCGAGTGACGTATCCCTATGCGATTTACGACTTTTCAAGTGGGAAAAATACACCAGTTCAATTAAGATAGGAACTTCAAATCTCGAGTTCATAAACAACACAATCGAGGTGTATACGTCCACAGTCTTTCATGTAGACCTACAAAGGGTTATGCAGAGTATAATTAAGATCCTGAATTTTTCAGGACGATGTCGTCAAATAAATACGTATGTTGGTTATAAGATTATTACCCTTCGAGGAGCAAAGATTTAAATTTCAACATTTATCAGGACCTATAGATGGAGCATAGAAATGATCAGATGGTTTAGACAAAATGATAGGTTGGGGCAATCAACAGATTGATTTATTTATTTCATTGGTGTTTTACGCCGTACTCAAAAATATTTCACTTACGCGACGGCGACCAGCATCATTGTGGGAGGAAACGGGGCAGAACTCGGGAAAAACCCAAGACTATCTGCAGGTTGCTGGCAGACCTTCCCACGTATGGCCGAAGAGTAAGCCAGAATAAGCTACACTTGCACTCACAAACACCACATTGGTGGGAAGCTTCTGGGTCATTGTACTGCGCTGGCGCGCTAGCCAGTTGAGCCACGGAGTCCCCTTCAACAGACTGAAGTTAAATGCATCTTTGTAGGGCTGTTATGAAAAAATAACTATGAAGAGACATCACATAAACAAAATTGACGAAGATCTCGTTTGCACAAACTTGCCACAAGTGGGTTTCTTCGAGCAAATCTCCTGAAATCTCATGAAGTGCTTCGGCGACGAATGTAATCTTTTCATCTTAGGCCACATAGGCAAATAGTCACAAACACCCGTGTATAACACTGAGAGGTTTGCTAAATATAGATTTGTAAACAGTGTAATAATACCGAGGAATCAGTATGAGAGAATGCTATGAATTAATGAAGCAGATTAATTATCACAGAACAGTTATTGAAAAATTATCAATCATCTATAAATCAGTGAGATAAAAAGTCCCAAAATATAGGTCAAGTTATGGTGATGTGATCTTCCCGGAAGTCACCCCACTCTGGCCTTAGTTTAGACTTGAGCAGGTTGTTTACTTAAAAGCAGTGTGTTTAAGCAGAATATCTTATGAATCTTAAATAAACTCGGACAAAGTTTGTCTAGATGCCAGTATAAGTGCTACAGGTGAACTGCGCTGACCTCGCTTTCACTGGTACGGCGAAAAACGCGGGCAGGTTGCCATATCTGCTGCTTGCACAGCTGACGATAGTGTTTTAACTACCTCGTATAAACGTTCCGTCCACAATGGAAACTTTTTGCGATGCTCAAACTTACACACGGCGCATGACAAGCCAGCTGTTACCGTCAATTGCAAAGAATTAGCCCTTAAGCTACTCTGACTTGCTTTGGCAGTTCGTCGCAAACAAGTTCAGATAACTGTACATCTTTTAATTCACGAGGAGACACAGGTGTAATTTTTAAATTAATGGAACAATCCTCACCTTGATTTGTCTATGTCATAGCATGTAAATAAATTTTGTAAACATGGCTGTCATTGCTTTTTGAGATATTGTTTCACTGCTTTGTTAAGCCGTTACTAATGTGACTCTACGCTTGAATCTAAGGGGTATAGTCAGCTACACTAGTCTAATTGGTGAAAAGTTGCACAGCCTTGATTAAAACGCTAGTCAAATAAGCCAGAAAACATTTGGATATCCAGGGTTTTGAAACGTGTGCACAGAGTTTGTCTTCTTCCACCGGAGTATTCGAACAATGGTGCTTGTAGTTATTTCTGTGTGACAATATCTACAGAACTATATCGCTCCATCCTAAGACTTGTAACAAACGTCTTATGTTACATCTAAGAATTACCAAAGGCATTTTTCACGCATTTAATTATTAACGACTATATATTTGAAGGAGCGATTAAGTAACTTTATGTACGGATAACGAGAATACATAGAAAACACAGTTTTACTCAAACTTTTAGCTTAAATTTAATTTTCATGAACATTTTTTGTCTGATACAAACGTGTAACACAAAATATTGCAAAGCTGTATACACTCCCAGAAGCGGTTTAATCTTATTTTGGTTTTGGCCTAAAGTACGATCTAATCACCTGAACAAGAAGTGGGTTTGCCAATTACATAGTCAAGATAAGGCCAAAGCGATGTATCCAGGCGGGCATGAATGTCCTTAAAGAATGGTTATAATAGAGGTTGGCGATCCCGATCGTCTTAAGTCATGTTGTATTCTGACAGCTGTGAAGACTTACAATTTGGTTAAAGATTAGCTAACTGCGATGCCAGATTGACTTGGCGGAATGTTAACCGAACACTACTGGAATGACCGATTTTTGCTGAACTGGATTAAGCATTGCATACAATGAAAGTACGAAATGTATCCTCCTCTGGGGAGTGGGTTGTCATTGATGGATGCCGTTCAGTGTAAAAAATCAAAATTAAAAAAGAAATACCTTTCAGCCCCAAGAAACAAAAAATAAAAGTATGAAACAAATATCTAACACCGCTAGAGCTGTGTGTAAACTGATAATTGGAATTCCTTACATCATGATTTTGGCCATTTGACAAAATTCTATCATTCTTGTAGTGTTGAAGAATGGATACAAATATAATGAGAGACAGTAAATACTTAATCTGTGTGGTTTTTGAAGCAGTGTTAGGATCCGTATTCAGTTGATAAAATAGTCAGACTATTAAATCTAAACTCCAAAAACCTGTTGAACAAAAATCAAAAATTTTGAATGGCTGGAAACAATAAAACAAGGCATAAAACATAGGAAGAAATTGGTGAACGTCTTTTAATCTGTACAGCAGATCTTGGTGACACTTTTATCACTGTTTGTTAGCGTTTCAGTCAATGCAAAACCAGGGATTTGAACAGTGGAAATAAACGTTTCATGTATTTCAAACTTTGCACACTACTATCCATGAACACCAGCCAAGTTAAATACACTCATTGATGTTGCTCCCTTGCGGGGGCTTCAGACAGTACCTGCATGTATTCTGTGTATGCCAAAACAATTGATCTCCAGGACTTCATACTTTGACAGCTTTCTTTAAAATGGCACGTATAATATACGTTTTATCTTTTTGGGCCAATTCCCCAATGTCCTGATCTAACCACTGTCATGTATAAAAAACACAACTGGTGAATAAAACTTATGATCGTGTTAAAAATGCAGTACAGTCGTATTTCACCTGGGTCAAGCACCAGTCATTGCAATGAAGTTCCTTCTTGCTGCGTATTCTGTAGTCATTTGGAAATAACTGCTTCCCCTATATATTCCATATGTTGTTTCTTTCATAATCAAGCAGTCAGTTGGTGCGGCTGGAAACAAGTCTTACCCATACATCCGGGTTTCCTATCTTCCCAGCTGATCTATATTGGTGAAAACTCTGCATGTGCGCATCACTTGACTCATATTTGGCCTCAAGTTCCGTTTGTTTACCTCCAGTCTGGCCTCTGCTGTAAATGTGCAAAGTACTACTTCATTCCGACATTGTGGCGGCTCTTCAAGTATCTCTACAGGCGTGATTTATTCTATCGCAACTGTATGACCGGCACTAGCTGTGGCAGCCCTGACCTATAACAGTATACCACAAGAAGAAAACAACACAAATTTTAGTACATGAATCTTATATTATATCTGTTACCACACTCCTGTTACCTCTTCCCAACAACACATGATTTGTGTATGGTCAGAACAGAACAACAATTTAAGACATCATTGTGGAGAAGAAACCATTCTGGGCGTAGGCCTATCTGTCATCGACCAAAGCAAACATCGCGAGACAAGGTGTTCAAAACACAATATCAGCCCTCAGTAAGGGAGTTTCGAGTTAGAACTCTTTTGTCACAAAAGGTAAAAAAAAGTCCAACTGTATCATGTAACTTGTCAAAATGTCAGGCAGTTTGTGTTGACTTTAATACACCGGTCCCCTGTCTCGTTGTGTTAAGGAGGTGCAAAACCAGCTTTTATTCTTTCAAGAACTTCCTAAGTTAAAAACCATCCAGCTCCTCAATTTCCTCCATCTAAATAATTTTTTGTGACATATTTCTTAGGCTCCATGTTATAGTAAACTTGATCAGAAATAGTTGCCTAACATTTTTAACAGGTCACATGGTACAGTAGGACTGTCCTCACCTTTAGTGATTAAAGAGTTCGAACTCAAAACTCCCCAATTGATTTGCTAGACTCACGCAGTAAAGAGTGTACGAATTTACAATTGGTCAGTATAAGTACAAGTTATTCAAATCATAGCAACTAATCCTTAAGTGTACATTGTTATACACACATCTATCTGTGTTTATGAAAGACCCACCAACAGCCACAAAAATATCATCAATCATGTCATTATATACATGTCAACAATGTACGTAGGTTTCCCTGGGCACTGTCTGGTTTCCTCCCACCACAATACGTGTCAGTGACATATTCTTATATTCTTAAATACGGCGTAAAACACCAATCATACGAATAAATAAATACATTTCATCAAATTGAATGTGACCACGGACACAGTTAGGTTATCAACGAGTTGATCAGAACATCTAAATACAATCCACTTTGAAAACTAATCAGGAATTCTAGGGCCCCAAAATAACAAAGCTTGATTTAATCTAGCTTTGTGGAGTTCGTTTCAGGTACTGGTCCCGGTTCATATTTATTTATTTAGAATATTTCACTTATACGACTGCGGTCAGCATTATGGTGGGAGGAAACCCGGCAGAGACCGGGAGTAATCCGCAAGCAGACCTTCCCAGGTACCAGTTTATAAAGCTAACGCTTACGCTTAATTCCTTAAACGCATTTACTGTCGTTATGTATGTCGTCACTATGTTTTATCAATGACCTTACACCAAACACAAATTACGACTTGTTTGATCAGAAAAAAATCCATGTGGTTGTATCCACCGTTTATTTTATTACAAAGGTACACATTACATATGTAGCAATACGCTGACAAAATTGAACTGACATTTTCGTTTATTGTCTCTTTCATGGACGGATCGCAGCTGACTTACTGTTATGCTGTCTTCATGGAAATATAACAGGCATAGCGAACTTTAATAATTGTGTATAATCATACATGTTGATTTAAACCTGTCATAAGGAGAGAATGAATGAATGATTATGGCGCAACGCCACGCCTCGGTGGCCTAGTAGTTAGAGCGTCGTGCTCGAGGTCCTGAGATCCCTGTTCAAGCTTGGGTGGGGTCGTAAAAGACTTTAATACTGGTGCTTGTTGCTGCCCCGTGTGGCGCTCAGCATTGAGAGGTGATACCAAGGAAACATGAGTGGTTGGCCCGGTGTCAGTATAATGTGACTGGGTACGATGTCATATCTGGTGTCTTCGAAATGAAGACAATGTTCCAATGGCGGCAGCACTTTGACGTCATGGGCTCGACCCTCAACAAGAAGACACAGTACACATACATTCCAAGGACTCCTCGTCGTCATATGATTGAAACATTGTTAAGTACGACGTTAAACCCCAAGCACATAATCACTCACCCACTCAGCCATATCGTGACGACATAGCAGAGACGAGGTCGGAGTCTTGGTCAGTGTGGAGGAATAGTGACTGCGTTGTGTCACATTACAGCAGTTATCTCTATCTCTCGTCATGCTTTTACTGTTCTTTTACTGTTGTCACAACCGCCTTGGTGACAAAATGCGGCCGACGACGCTCATGGGGCAAACAAGGCCGTTTTACATCCACTGAAGTCAATACGGTGTCTAAGCCTGGGCATGTCGCCAGGGAACGATTTGCCAGTAATTTGTGTAATTCACTGAGGCTTCCTCCTCCCACAAAGCTGACGGCCATTTACAAGTTACAATTTATACATGTGACGTTAAGCAACAAAGAATCAATCTCTGCCTGGCTTGAAGCATGGTGCGGTTTGTCACTAGAAGTAGTGTCCCTTATTCCGACTAATGCAATCTGTATATCAGGCCTATGTAAAACATTTTTCGTTGTATTTACCACAAATGATAAGTGTTAAGATAGAACAACGTAATTCATGCATAACACATTGAGAACCTTTATGTCAACCAAATCTACCTGCATTACACGTTACGTCAGGTGTCTACGACATGAGACTCCATTAAGACGGCAGAAACATCAAGTTATGGCTCATACTGGTCAGAAACGATGTTAAAAGCGCAAGCAAGTGATTCAGAGATGATTGTGGTGCCATTGATGTCTAGTGCACCAAGCGTTAATTGTGAATGATTATCTCGAAGGATCAGTGTTACTGTTTGACTAGCAAGATTATTAACACCAGTCAGAATTGCCTTTGTATCTTCAGGAGACTATTGAGAGAGTTTTGGCAAAACATCAATCATTGCAAATCTTGACAAATTTTAGCTATTATTTCAAAGTTGCTCAGATAACTCCATTTCTCAAAGTTCCAACCTCGCCTGTCCACGTTTTACCGTTCCAATTTGATTATAAATTTCCCCAAAGTTATAAAATGGGTAGCCTTCTGGCGTTTCAAAACGTTAGAACTGTTTTAAGACGACAGATGGTGCAGGTACGAATCTGATGCAAAATGAAAGGCATTAAGAGTTATACTTGGTAAATAGAAAAAGTCTGATCTGATTAGTGAATATGGACTTTTTGTCAAAAATCTCCCATATTGCCTCCTTCACACTGTAAATGAATAGACCAAGGGTCTATAAATTTGTCAGATATATGTTTTATTGGCAAATCTCTGGAGAATAAGGTAAATCCACATACGTGGAAGGAAGACAAAATTAACTTCTGAACATAAGTTTGATTTTATATATATATATATATATATATATATATATATATATATATATATATATATATATATATATATATATATATATATGAGATTCTGTTAAAACAGCCTAATTATGACTGAATAAAATCACGAAGTATTTCAATATTATTTCTTCTCCCAAAGATACCGCCGTGTCTTTCCTTAGTGGCAAGGAGCAGGTGTTGTCTTCTTGGCATTCTCACCCGTCTTTTCAGCGTTCTCTCCATGTACAGACATGCTGCGAAATAAGCAAATAAACGCAGTGAATAAAAGTTTTTTGCAGCCTTAGTTTGATATACGAATTCAGAGTTTAATTTTCTTTATCCTTATTTGGTTTTTTTTCTTTTTGGCTTTTTGTTGCTTTCTACCATCACTTGCAGAGTTAACAATATTCAGATTACATATATGCCTTGAAGAACTTTTAAGCCAACACTTAAATGCCAGCAATAATAATCCCTACGTACTTTATCTGATTTCCACGACCTTCAACCATACGTTTCGTGCCTTTGATTGTTATCCTTCTTCTTTTCTTGGTAACACTTTCGTGGTCTTTTCTGTCGTCCCGTGAGAGTTTCGGAGCTCTTCCTCTCAGCCTACTCTTGCGTCTTTTGCTGCCCTCTTTTTAACCTCTTTTCTTTTTATGATAATAAGGTCCAGTCGTCTTTGTCATCACTGTAGTTTTCACTGGCCCCAGTTTCTTTGCCCTTCTCTACACATTTGAAATTGTCTGCATTGTGTAGTTTGACAACTTAGTCTTCGTCTTTCCCCTCCCCAGCGGTTCTGTCATTGTCATTTCCATCCTCAGGGGTTCTGTCACCATTCTGAAAGCTGGAATCAGCTATAGGAACCGTAGAGGCCTTCTTTTCTTTCGCTGCTTTTCTCCTCCCCCTATTGCCCTTCTCTCAGGTACGCATATCTGCCACATTTGTTTCCACAACTCTGGGTTCCTTTTCACAATCACTGAACATACCTTTTCGTAACAAAATATCCATTCCTGTAAAGGTAACATAGATAGAACAAGATACAGATACATCTAACCAACAAATCTGGGCCAATTTAAAAAAAAATAAATATATGAGATGCAGATGTCTGAGAGACAATTGCAAACGTCTATTTGCTTAGCACACTGTCAAAAGTAGAAAGTAATGTCACCACTGTCTAGTGCTCAGATATCGGGTGATTTTTGTAATAAACGTACATAAAAGTAGTAGAATCGATTTTAAATAAGCCTGTACCAACCTGCTTTCAAAAAGTTCTTCCTGCTGATTGACAGGTGTATAAGACGTGAGAACTAACATCAGACTTCCGTGTCCAGGCCGTCGAGTTGTGGGCTGTTTTCAATGGTTTTCGTCCGCTTAGCCCACGTCGTGTTGTGTGGCACATAGAGGGTGGTGTTGACAGCGATCGTGTCTCGATACTTCCTCATAGAATACAGCTCGTCCTCCTTATACAAGATGAACGTGTGGCGCCAGGTCATCTCGGAGTCCTTTGACACATAAAAGAAAATATTATTATAACACTGATACATTTAATATTCCTCAATTCCCATCATACATCAGATTATTATACGTATTGGAGAAAAAGGGGAATAGAAAAGAATAGAATTTATTCAAACACTATCATTATTATATTCTTATAGTTATATAAATTACCTGAACAGTATCCTTTGCTTGGTCTAAAGGTTTTCTTGGATAACCAAGTCGTTGGATCGCTGCCGCCAGGATCCATCCGAAAGCCCAAGGGGCATTTGGGCATGATAGTTCTGCAACCACAGTGCTGAATATCGCACCCATGTCGGTGATCCGTGGAGGAAATTTCTCCCTGCGAGTTAGAAAACTGTCTGCAAGAACTCGTGTTAGTTAACACATCCATAATTAGTATGACTACAATGGTATTCGTCAAGCATTTGCCTGAAATAATGCACAAACGAATGCCTTACTAACTATGTAGTCATTTCCACATTTGGCTCGCCAAAAACTTAGGCTTATACAAAAACCTCACAGTGGTTATTAGATTATTATGTGTATTTTAGCCGACAATATATTGGACTTATGTACATGCATAACTAAAATAGGGATGTGATAAATCGGTCGACTAAGTGGCCTTCAACTTCAAGAATTCTATTAAGAACACTGAGAAAGAACAGAAAAAGGTCATTACGCCCCACTTACCCTTAGCCGAAAGGGATTCCCTCCTTGTCAGTCGTCAGCTTAATAATGTCCAAGAGAGACGATGGCTCTCGGATCGTGAGCAGCAACACCATCCAAATGGTGTTGACTGAGACTAATTGACCGTGCACAGTTACAGTCACTCTTTAACCTTGTAGCATCTTCTGTGTAGCTGACACAAGTCTTAACATTGTTTTGTCACAGTATATATCCGTCACAAACCAGCCAAGTATTGTCGGCAGCGTGCCGGCTGATAGCGAAACGAACAACTCAAAGCGGGACAATCGCTCTGACGTGACAGTTGTTGACGTCGTCCAGCTGTCACGTGTGACGTCACTGTCACTCGGCTCGCATCGGAAAATGACGTTACATATCCGGTAAATGTAGTTAGGGCATGACAGCAAACAAACGGCAGTAACTGTGGAAGACCATTGGAAATATCAAAGGAATATTTTCCACTTTATTAGGTGAAACATTTTCTGTGTATTAGTTTGTTTGCTTGCCTTATAAACAGTTTGTATTATGACGTAGTTTATACCGGTAAATTATAAATATTCTATATATCTGGTGTTCACTGCCATACCTGTAGTATGTATATGTACAAGTTTGTTCCATTACCGCGATCTTGGATATGCATTTTGATTTAAATAACACTTGATTGTTATGGGGACCCATCAAACGCCAAACAGCAGGACCTTGACGTTATTTCATTTACGTCAAATGCTCCCTTTCCCGACTCATCATAATGACGTCTCATTAAAGACTGCGCCATGTTACAACAGAAATATTGTAAATATCTTGTAATATTGTACACGTTGCGCTACAATTAAGTTTTGACGTAACAATGACTGAAGGCTCCGCTTCCCACTAGCGTCACATAACGGGATTCAAAAATATGTCGCCTTCTCATTGTCTGCGATTCAAAGGCTGAAAATAAATCTTTTGCTCCGAACGTGTATTGTGTTAAGCTTAATGCATATACATATCGAGGTGCCTCCGTGACCGAGGGGATTAGCGCGCTAGTGCAGCGTAATCACCCATGCGATCGCTGTGAGTTCAATCCCAGCTCATGCTGGCTTCCCCTGAGATCGTACAAGGTGGGAATGTCCACCAATCAAATAAATCAATCAAATATATATCGACGGTCAAAGACAGCAAAGAATTAAAGTACGAAAACATGATACGGCCAAACTGCACACCCTATGGCATATTACTGGCGAACATTCCTACATGTGCCTTATGTCATATTCGTGGAAGGCCAGCAATCCTCTGGGAGCTCACACAGCGTAACACTGTCAATCATTTATTACCACCAAGGCCTCAAGAACAAAGAAAGCAGGGGGATCCTTACCACCACCCACCACCCCCACCCCTGTTTGAGAATGGGACTGAGCCCAAGTCTCGTGTGACCACGTTAACCACACGGTCAGGACTTGCTCCTCTGATTAGGATGTGCACCGAGGCAACCCAGATTATCAGCGAACTATTCAGATCCCCATACATACGTACGTAACCGTGGCGACGACAGCACTAGGCAATGCAAATTATCAATCACATGGAACTTTCGAGGCTCTTAAGTACTAACGTCGTTACATGACTTAAGAATACTCCACCCATCAAACAGAACATATACACAGATACTGTATACCGCCTGACAGTCTCGGTGGTTAGAGCGTCCCTCTCAAGGTCGGGAGATCCGGGATCAATCCAGGGTAGGGGCATATCATCAAAGAATTTAAAAATGGTACTTGTTTGCTGCCTCGCATAACACTGGCACTGAGAGATAAGAACAAGGAAACACGACTGGTCGGCCCGGTGTCAGTATAATTTGACTGCGTGGGGTGTCATGTCTGGTGTCTTTGGCATGATGCTCCAGTGGTGGCAGCACTTTAGCTTAATGGTCTTGCCCTGCCACAAGTGGACACAGCATATTTACATTCAAGGGACTCCTCGTCGTCGAATGACTAAAAAATTGTTGAGCGCAGCGTAAAAACAAAAGCACACAGACATACATATGTAAAGATACCATTATTCTAGGGGAAAAATGATTAACAAATGACTTACACAAGGTTATACAAATAGGCCTTACAAAAGATCGAACAAAACAAACACGAAGACGCCTGAATAAGTTGAATATTTGAACAAAATAGACAAATAGTACAAATGACAATAATATACAAAACAATACAGATAATTACAAAATTATATAGTTTCTTACTGGTGGCAGCGTCCAAATCCGGATGGGATATTCCAGCTTCCAAAGGTAAGTCAGTCCACTTAACTATAGAATCCACAGTCCTTGGGAATTCTCAAATCAAAAAATCAAATTCTCAAATTCAGTCCTCGGAAATATTTACAAAGTCATCTTCAGGGTAAATTGGGATGAAATGTACGTAATAGCACAAAGAGACAATGAGCGATACAAACTCTAAAGAACGTCTCAGAAAATAGCAAATCGCGAAGCACAAGCTGACAACGTAAGAAACAGGAACATAAAATCACGCATGTCGAATAGCATGAAAGCCGATATCTCCAAATCCCACAAAATCCTTCAAGGTATGCGAGAGTAAATATGGCTGCTCTCAAAATGGACATTAGTAAATGACTGCGAAACTTCTCACTTCGTCGCTCATATTCTTAAACTAACGTAAAAAAAATTCTGGATGTTTTGATGGTAAACAGGTTTAAAACATGGATACATCTTTCCAGAACGTTCGCTCTATGTACAATGACACGAAACTCATGAACATAGAAGACTCGAGAACGCACGATTGAATTCCAGAGAAGACAACACAGAGGGCAAAATGCAGGTCAGACGCTGACCCGGTTAGCGCAAAAACAAAATTACCCAAAAATATAATACATTATTTTAAAGAGGGGGTTCGTAACGCACACATACACCGCCATGATTCTCACCCTTAAATGATAACTCTAAACTCAGATCAGAGTTAGCCCCCTTGGTCAAGGAGTACTCCACATGTTGCCGACTGATACAGTTTAGGCACTGTTTAAATTCAGTTTTCCCTCTTTCGGTTCTGGCTTTGAGTGATGAGAATTACAGGTACCGTGCTGAGATCGGTGTTTCACTTCGCGCTATCCGCTTTCCTTAACCCATAAACCTGACGGACGGCATATATGTGAAAAATTCTTGGGCATGGCATTAAACTCCAGTCATTCAGTCAATCAATAGAGGGCTAGTAGTTTCAACCTAAGTAACAGAGATTTGAGGCTTGGTGAGGGGTTAGGGAAGGGTTAAAGACATCGTAGCTTGTGCCAGTTACGTAGACGAATCAACGTCATGAAAAAAATGAATTAGAGGCAAGTAAAATATGTCTTACAACAAAATTGTCCAACCTTTACGTATAGATCTAGGGGCATCTGAGAAAATCATTCACACTGTGCACTGTAATTGTTACATGTCGGCCTAATTAAAGATAAGATCACAAGCAGATGTTTTGAAAGTTTATGTTTATTTATGTTACAACGGCATGACTGAATACAGGCAGCATTACAGGCAGCCAAAACTGAAATCGAAATACAGCAGAGATGGAATGTTCACTTCAATGCTTGCCTAGTACTCTGGTCCCAGTAATTGCAAACGATGAATGCAGAACGTTAGAACCAACCGTCTTGGTTTGGTTAGGCTGCTGACCTCCGACGTAGACATCAATATGACCTGTAACAGTGAAGAAAATGACATGAATAATAATAATACATTGGCAAAACATGAGTTAATGTCAAGTATGCTGTGAAGTGAAGAGAGTATGACTGAACAGAACATCAAAGAAAAGACTAATGTAACGAAACTGTCTAGTAATCAGCAGAATATTATTCCAAATCTTTCATTAAGACATATCCATTATTTACAGACCGATGCAAATTTCACAAAACTGAATATGGGGATCTCTCTGCGTAAACAGCTGTACCTATGTGAATTACGATACAGCATAGTTTCGCACAGAGTTTGATTTCTTTCTATATTTATTTGATTGATGTTTTACGCCATATTCAAGAATATTTCACTTATACGACGGCGGCCAGCATTATGGTGGGAGGATACGGCAGAAACCCACGACCATCCGCAGGTTGCCGGCATACCTTCCCACGTAATGCCAGAGAGAAAGCTAGCTTGAGATGGACTTGGACTCACAGCGACCGCATTGGTGGGATGCTTCTAGGTCATTGCTCTGCGCTAGCGCGCTTACTGACTGATCCACCTAGGCCCCCCTACAGAGTTTGATGAAAATTGACTCATTTCAGTAAAATGCCAATGCAGTATGGAGAACGTTACTTGTCAGTTTATAGCCATTTCCAGACAAATGAGACTCTGATGAATACCCCTGATTACGACTGTGTGAATATGTCCACTAGTTATAAATCATTTCATTTATTTAATTATCGTAGTTTTGTTCTTTCATGCATAACAAAAACCTGATTAAAATGATTAAAACTTGCAACACCGACCCGGTTCTACAACAAAGCCTTTGTCGTCGTGCCATACGGCCATCTGATCCTGATTGATGGTGAATGTCAAAGTTTTAGAAGCACCCCCTGGTGACAGGTTTGGAATCCGATCGAAGGCCACCAGCTGTATCCGTGGCATTGGTTGTGAGGGATTTCTTCTGGACACGTAAACCTGGACGACCTAAGGAAAAGAAAACAGATGTGATGATTTCAACAATCAAGAGTTCCACAGGAACCGTGCGCTTCAGTGTTTCGAAAAAAACAGAAATATCCTGGCGGATGGTCTTGGGTTTCCCCCGAACTCTGCCCGGCTTCCTCCCACCATAATGCTAGCCGTCGCCTTATGAAGAAAATAGTCTTGAGTACGGCCTAAAGCACCGAATAAATAAATAAAACAGAAATATCAGACATCAGCTAGTATTAGTTCTACTTTTCTTTACAATTTATCCACATCATATCTACTTCATCAATTCATGTCTTTCCAACTGAATACTGTCTTGTACACACATACATCATTACTGTCAATGGCTGCCCCACAAGTCACAACTTCATTGCTTCTGTGGTTTTCGTATAAACTGCCTGTCAAAGACTATCTGCAGCGACTGTCATAACGAACTGCTTCCCTGCTTGAAATGACCTCAAGCCATGATCCACCAAGAAGCATTCTTTCAATGACGCCTTGCATTTAGCAATGAGTTTTCGAACTGCTGTTTGAGCCAGCAAACTGCTTCCTGAAATGAAAGGATCTGTATTGTCGTCCGTGTCGCTTAAATTGACCTTCAAAAGTATTAAGTATTTGCTAACTTCTTCTGAGATTTGTCTCCTGTAAAGATGAAATTATGTCACAGATTTTATTATAATTTCATTCCCTGCACGAACCTCATCGCTGTGTCGGTGGCCAGTGTTGGCCACATTGAAGGAGACCTGCTGGTTTTGTCCGGCGTGCAGGGAACCGTGGTGGACGTGTAGATCGCTGTAGTGGAATGACGTGTAAGACAGGCCGTATCCGAAAGGGTACAATGGTTCTCCGGTAAAATAACGGTATGTTTTTCCCGCCATGCTGTAGTCTGTGATGGAACCAGCCTGGGGACAAATATTGGAATAGTAAGATATTCAAAATGTAAGTTTTCCTGGTGTATCTACCATGACGAAAGGTTAACAAAATTACATCATTAAAGCATACCGTGATGAAATACACGTGAGGTTGGGCAGGACCCGACAACACTATTATTTACAGATGACTTGCACGTGATATTGATGCAAACCAGGTTGTTTTTAATAATGGTAAGACTTCACAAACGGCCAAAATGAGTTGTAAGCTGGAAATACAACAAATACGAAAAACTTATATAAGCGGGTTACCTAAATGCATGGCCATTTACTTTCTGTATCCACGAAGCGTTTTCACAACACACAATTATGTGATTTTAATATACCTGGCTTAATGACTTATACCAGGTGTAAGGCAGACGACCGGCTGGACTGGTGTGAGAGCTGGCGGTGAGGACTTTCCGGATGGCCTCACCGGCAGACTGAGCGGGAAAGGCACACTGCAGGACAGCTTTGACGTTAGGGTTAGACTCGGCCCAGGAGATGTCGATAGGGCCGGCCGTGAACAGCAATAAGATGACTGAGGCACCGTTACCTGGAAACAGAAAAGCTTTGTAAGTACTATTGAACAAGGCAAAATTTTGTTCTTTATATTTGTCATTAACGGTTTACAAACATCATTTTGCAGGAAAAAATAGTAACATATAGTTTCTCTTAAAACCAAATTGCTAAAATGATAAAGTCTGAAAAAATATGAAAAGTATGAGAGTACGTGTTACACCCACTGTGATGAACAGCATCTTGTAAAAGCTGTAGCTGATGCCCAGGTAAATCCATATCACGTCTGTCCATGAATTCTCTTTCTAATTCAATGCCTGAAAGAACAATAACATGAAAGCTACCAGATCATGACGGTAGGAAATATGGACATTTGGTCTTATGTTTAAAGCATCCATATTTAACACAAGTCAAGAAAATAGCAACCAATACCGGGTATTTATGAATAAATAAGTTTGCTGCTTAACGCTGCTCTCAAGAATGTTTCACATCTGTCTGAAAGAGCTCATGTTTATGCATAGAGAAAACTGCTTAAAACCTAAATAATACCGACTGCCCTTCGATAGGTACCTCACAAACTTTCCGGCTTATATCTTTCAGAGCTGAATCACCGGAAGCTGAATCACCGGAAGCTGCACTCGAGAGCACGAGTTCTTAGCCACACACTGATAATATGTGTGATTTATACACACAAAAAGGATTGCGATGATTTAGTGCAACGTAAATTGAATACAGAGAGCAACAGTGACAGCCAACAAGGCCTCGAAAACAAATAAAGCAAGGGAATCTAGAAAATTCCCTCTCCAAGAATGGGATTGATAACATGTCTGCATGGTGTGATTGAAAGACAAGCGTCTTAACTAACTGGGCGTGCCCAGCTAGCTGAAAACAACTTAATGTGTATATTAATATTTGAATGATAAGGTGGGCTTTATGGTTCATATTGTTGACTTTTTAAATGGCCAAGAGTAGACTTGTACGATTCCAATTGACATCAACAACACCAATGTTCTCCATGAAGGCTCTTAATTGGAAGTCAAGTTTTTAAACTCATTCTGTTCGTGAACGTTCTTTTCTTTAACATAAGCGAAGTTATTCTTTAAAACAATTTAGAATGGTTCGTCGACGATGGCAACTTCTTTTCTGTTTCCTTGTAGTAATTCTCTTACCTGTTCCTAAGCAGACAACAACAACATCGGAGTGGTCCACAGCAGATTGGAGGGCGCTTTGGTTGTATTTGGCACAGTGGTTGTCAGAACAGCCACTGGCCTGGGACACGGTGTTTGCTAAGCCCTTCAGGCCTGCGTAAGGCGTCGTCGTGTAATGCCGATCTATTTGTGGCGCGTAATCTCCGAACAATTGATTAACATTATCCGACATCGGACCGACTACCTGTTCACAAAGACGTAAAACAAATCGTTTTGTTTTTGTAGAAATAAACATCCAGCAGGGGCCAATTTTGCGAATACGAAGCAGTCGCCCCCTACGCCTGGCGTTACGTCCACGGCAACACACAGAGAAGAGACAGGCCAAAATGTTTATTATGCGTAAAAGGGACGTTTCTAGTCGACAATAGCAAGACAAAACTCTTTCGAAATTATTCAGCTACAGTGCAGTGCTTTGTTTCACAAAACACTAGAACATCAAATTTTAAACCACAGTCAATTCAATTTTCTTTACTCTCTGCAGTAAACTATGATAAACTCCTTGCCATCTGCTGGGCACCTGTGAGACAAAACTTGTCAAGCCACACCTGAAGCTGCGATAGCTGGATCCGAACCTTGACCTTTACGCTGACTAGCCGACAGGCTACAAGTAGCGCTACCCTTTATTCTAAGAAGTAAGCTACAGTCAGCTTTCACAGCTGACCTAAATTTCAAAATCCGATCACATTTGGTAACATAGCGTTTTAAAGTTTTCATGATATAGTTTATCCTTCTTTTTTTTTTAAAAGCCCCAGATACAGTTACTGTTCTGCCGTTGAAGTCCCAACCCTTTGAGTCAGGAAATAAAGCTATTGGGTCCAAAACTCTGTCGAAAGTTGGAGTAAATAGCTCGTATAAAAGTCAGCTTGTTGTAAATGTAGAAAATAATACCGCTCTCAGCGAATTAAGAAAGAACATTTAGCTTTTGTTGTAAACGATGCCCCTTACAGTGTCACTTATTTACTTTTACTTCGCAGGTCCATACTATGATATTTAAACATTATTTAAAGTTATGCATAATTTTATCAGACATTTGGGCAACACTCAGAAAATGTTAAAGAGCACAGAAGAGGAGGATTGTGAATAGCTTTGGAGAAATCATTTTAACTTTGAGTATCAAGAGAAACTTACCGCAATCTTGTTATACTTTGCCTTCGTTAATGGCAAAAAGCCGTCGCTGTTTTTAAGCATTACCAATGTGTCCATGGCGGCTCTCAGACTGAGGTCACGATGACCTTGACTCTGTACGACGGAGAGATCCAGTTTACTGTACGGGTTCATGGATTTAGGATCAAAGTCTCCCAGCCTCATGCGGGTCATGAACAGAGGTTTCACTCGTTCACGGAGAGTGGCGTCTGTGATCTTGCCGGCTTTGAACGCATCATCTATTTTAAAGACATTGCATGGTTCTCGGTTCAATATTGTTCGCTTATGAAGGTAGGTTTTTTGTTCGATATAGGATTGTGTGTCTGGTTCTCAGTTCCGGCCTATTGTTCATTATTCGATCTTGTAGTTAGCCGTCGGTTTAAGATTCCTGCGATGGTAGAGTGAGCTGTCAGTTCGCATTTTTTCCAGCTCTTTGTCCCTTGCTGAGTTGTAGCCAGATGTCACCTAACTACATATATGCAAAGGATTTCATGAATTAAACTATTCTGTTCATTACCTAGTATTCTGTGTTTGAAAGTATTTCTGAATCTGACGGGCTACACAATAGGTCCAAATGATTCTTATTATTTGAGCCGGTGTTTCTTTCACGCGTGCCGTCGTTAAGTGCTGACATATTTAATGCTGCTTACTACAATGCCATTTCGGAAATACCAGAC
The DNA here is from genome assembly GCA_016165875.1 of Acanthopleura granulata. Classification (NCBI taxonomy): domain Eukaryota; kingdom Metazoa; phylum Mollusca; class Polyplacophora; order Chitonida; family Chitonidae; genus Acanthopleura; species Acanthopleura granulata. Next base: position 26,225,646 of record JABBOT010000003.1, read on the forward strand.
TTTTCTGAAGGTGACAGCACAGCGACACCCGACTATTGCCGTTCGGTAAATGGTTGTTGCTCATGAATATATTATTATTATATTGTAAAACCTGACTGAGTTTTAATGCTACAAAGATTTGTATTTATAAAACTACTTACATATAGAGGCAAATACTGGATGTTTGGTGTGACCATATCCATAGAGTTCCAGGTTACAGCCTGCATTCACCACGGCTGCGGCAGCATCCACATTGTTATCCACCCACTTGTGTCTTGTCACAATGTTCTCCAGAGCCTGCTGGTCGCTAATCACATAACCCTTAAAACCCCATTCCTTCCTCAAAATGTCCGTCAACAACTTCCGATTTGCGCACGCAGGAACCCCATTCAATCTAGAATCGTTTCCAAGTATTGTTAAGAAATTAAAGTAAATTTAAGGCGATGTGGCGTAGCGCCATATCTATTATCCACGCAATACATAAGTACATGAGCTGCATGTAAACATTCATAGAAACAATAACAAGTTACTAGTGCTGGCCATGATTGTTATTGGCCACGTGGTACCACATACATCTCGTTGCATCCATGCTTAAAAATGCTTCAAATAAAACTAAACTGTTATGTAAATGTATCTACTTGCACCATTTAATTGAATTGCCCTAACACTCCTTGTAAAAATGACATTGAAACGACTTAAAATATAACACCTTTTGTACCTTGTCAAGTGATGACACGCATTTTATTAAGAAAATAAGTAACGGGATTTCACCAACAATTACCTGAATCTATAAATGTTAGTATACGTGGAACGAGAATTGTTGCAGAATTGCACACATTTCCACAAAGACCCGTTTATAACTTAACATTGAACTGTCGCAGAATTATACACATGTATGAACAGATATGGGATAAACAAATTAATATTTTCGGGATTAAAAATATTTTTGGAGTATTTCTGACAGACCTGTTATAACTGCACATGATGTTGTATGTACCAGCTTGGACACACATCCGAAACTGAGGCAGGAAGGTCACGTGCAGATCCCTCTCACTTACCTGGAAGAAAGCATACAGGAGTAACACGTACGTCCATGGAAAGGTTGGCTTCCTACAGTTTACATGAGTTAAAAATAAACTACACAAGTCAACTAAACTCTTCATATTTGAAACTCCTTTACGTATCACTTGGAGGAATATGGTGAGTGAGTGAGTTTTTTGGGCTTAACGTCGTACTGAAGGAAAATGGAAACCACGTTTTGGTACAGTAGCATACATGGCCAGCCAAAAGGCCATTAGTGTCCTATGTAAGTTCAGTCACTTGATTCAAAGTTGTCATTTTAATTACTACTTCTGGAGCATATGTACAAGAGATTAAAGCCTTACTATTTACCTTGGCGTCGAAGGAAAAACGGGACACTGGGAAATTTTCCGGCCCAGCATGCGCAGCGAAATGTTTACATCCGGCATTGGCTCTTAGGTATCGAGAATGGTTGCCTTGGAGACCACGGACGTAGTTTTGGGAATAAAGGCCCGACAAGTAAGGATCTTCGCCATAAGTTTCCTACAGAATATGACCACAATGCAAAGCGTTCATTAATGTATTGCCAAGCTCAGATATACATGTGTGTCTCCCAACACTCGTTGAAATCTTGGACTGTTACTTGGCTATTAAATTATAGTGCTTTAGACTGTATGCGTTTTGAAATGACAGAGAGTGTCAAAAAATCAGATATGACAAATACAGTACAATTCTTTTAAAAGACAGACTGTAATCAATTCAGTATTATACGTAGAAATGAAAAAAAAATAAAATAAAAAGGTACTGTCGCCACAATGTTATACATGTACCGAATGCCAGCTCATCTGCCCATGTGTTACTAGATCTGAAAGAGGATGTGCTGTGGCGTTGAAAATTTAGAACTGATATCAAGAGATACCAGTCTACCTCCTTGAACTTATAGTCTAGTTGTCCCAACTCAGCCAGTGAGTGAGTGATATCATATTACCTGGTTTCTTCCCCACAACGGGTGCCTCAAGATGTTGATGACGGGACTGAAACAGCTGATGCCCTTATGGAAGCCGTGTTGGTCATGTTTGATGTAGTCGTTGTACTTGGCATGGACTTCGACGGAGATGGCTTCGGCGAGGTCATGAATAAGTCGTGGGCTGAATGAAATACGTCAAGATATCAGTTTAACATTAACCGGAAGAGATCAGCTGAAAGTTTGCCAAATTTGGATGTCTAGTACATGGATACCGGTATATGACCACAACAGTACCTGTTCAAGTAAAATTCCAGTAATTGACCTGCGCATGTTGCAGCGAGAAGAGTTTAAGACGGGTAGTTTGACTTAAACGTATTTTAAAATGGCGGTTCCGAATGTACAATCTCTTTACCAACATCTTTTTTTACACAAATGGTTCAAGTTTACATTGTATATAGTGTCGGGTAGTGTAATAATCGCGCATCGCCATGTAGTTCCTAACCTTGACTAGAATGAACTTGTCTTTAGTTTATGGTCAACACCTGCACAAAACTTCATCCAAATCCTTTTTTCCGTAAAATTTCAGACATATAAATAAACCCTGATAAAAATCTAACCTCCTTTCCTGGGGTAAAAAAAAAATGTTATATGCATGGAAATATTCCAAACAGACTGTCGCCATGATGTGGCTTCAATATTGTCGATTACAGTAAGCCATATCCATTCATTCATTCGAACATGCTTACCTCCAAGCGGCCGCTAGCCCTATGGCCTGAGGGAAGGAGGTGGCCCTGCCGGCTTGCCCGTCCCCATGTACACACTCCGTGTCCCACGAGAACACAGGTATCTTCAGCCTCGGAATGGCAGGGGAAGATCCCGTACCCCCGTGTTGCATGAGGACCCCGATCTCCTGAGGGGTGAGTCTCTTGACCAGGTCGTCAACACGCTGTTCCCAGGAAAGGTTCGTGTTAAAGTAGTCCGCATCATCTACCAAGAAGCCGGTGGATATTTTACATACGAGGGCTACAACGAGAAGCAAAGGTATTGGTTTGCAAGCCATGGCGCCGGATCTGCGGTAACAAGTACAAGTGACTGGAAGCGATAAGATGTATCTGGAGTTTTTTTCTAATCGTCTGCGAGTCTATTATCTGGAGAATTCTCAGTTTAGATACCTAACCTATAGTTCAACGAACACATGTGTATCTGAAGATTTTCCCTTGCTCTGAGTTGCTCCGTATGCCGTCAAGATATATCCTGTGATCTTGCCTTTTTCATTGTGAATCTGTTGTTTGTCTCGCTTAGAATCCTCCACAAGCTATTCAAATAGGTATGTGATATTCTAGGTCGTTTTCATATTTCTCGAAAATAAGGATTGTATTCGGTGAATGGATAAGGAACACAGGAGACTGGGCTTTTACATTAGTGAATTATGCTTCTTCTTCTTTGCTTATTATTTTCAATAAGTTATGAACAGCCTTGCGATAATTTTGGATTTATTCTGTATGTTCAAGGCATTTACTATTTCCCAGTGCTAGGCTCGTACAAGCTAAATGAAAGATTACAGCGTTAAGAGTAAAATCAGAGAACGACATCAGTGTGACAGTTGGGAAATGGTCACTCTTAACAGGGGAAATTGAACTCAGTTGAATCAAACACAAATGAGTTTAAAGTGAGATGTACCGATACATTTACGCCACATCTCGGTATAGTGTTCAAACACTGATCAACACATTTCACCAAAAAACCTTTACGTAGACAGCCGCTGCAATGATTCCAGTACAGGCAGACATTTAGTTCAGTAGCAAAGCCCACATGATGCGCAACCACCAGACATGAAAAAATATTTTAAAAAATTAAGTAAGAATAAGCGTAAAGAACACTGAAAACTGTTTGGTTGAATAAAATTATGTTTAATACTAGTATTTCACGGTGGCTTTTTTCATATCAGTTAGGTGCCAGGTAGTTATGTCCCAAACGCGAACGGGTATTTTCACCCTAAATACTACATATAAAATGTTAAAATAACTTCTTTTAGGGCATAAGTAGACATCACGCTAGTTAACCTCACCGAGATTTCGTCCGTAGCTGAAAATAAAACAACAAAAACTTCAGTTTTCTGTCAGTTGCATCCAACATTATGAACAGAACATATGACCCCTAACACAGAAATCAGATATTTCATTGCATTTTATTCCGTTAAAAAGTATAATAAATAAACACAGGTAGTTTTTCATCTTATAGCTTCTTATGATTTGTCCACTGACTGTAACTTACTTTACAGCAATTCTAGCACGCCGCTTTAAGTGATTCATTCACTTTTAACACCCCGTGTTATACTGACCATTGGAAACTAAAAGTGGTAGCCGTGTATTGGAGGGCTTTTAAGATCAGCAGTCTGGATCTTGGAAATGGCAAGGATATCAACAACAGTCACCCTGGTTGCGGTAAACACCCTGGCCAACCCTACTGAAACTGAGCTGACGTCTTTGACACATTGTGCTCGAGATGAAGTAAGACGACCATAACCTGTTGACCCGCCCGGATAGCGCATTTGGTAGAGCGTCCTCTTTCGGACGGGGAGATCTGGGTTCAAACCTGGGTTAATACCAAAGACTTTAAAAAATGGTACATCCTGCTGCCTCGATAGGCGCTCAGCAACAAGAGGATAGAGGGTGGACTGGGCGGCACGGTGTCAGTATAAGGTGACTGGGTGAGGGGGCTTGTTGGGTGTCTTCGGCAAGTCGTCTCGGTGAGGTATCACAAGATAAAAGATAGGGTCCTGCACCAAGGAGACACCGCTTGGAGACAAATGAAATATTCTTGAGTAGGGCGTTAAACAATAAGCATTCATTCATAATCTGTTGAATTTGCAGGTTGCTTTATCGAAACAGAGTATAACTGTTACTACGAAGAACGCCAAAACTTTTAACTTGTTTAAGTGGTATTTGGAAGTTGGGATGGAAGTACACTTGAACATGTCTTTCTTATGGATATACAACTTCTTGGTTTATTATCATGACGTTTCGATGTAGATACTAACATCGTTATCAAGTGAGTGAGTGAATTTCGATGAATATCTGCGCCTAAGTAGGGAAATATAGGGCACATTTAAGACAACATTTAATTCCAAGAAATGCCGGCGATGTAGTGCTCACTACAACTTAACCAGATTATAGCTGCTATGAATAATACACATTATAAAACTGGAACAGAGCTAAGTCTTGGCTGCAAAATCTGTAATGGTGTATACAGTATATAGGCACAAATGACAATCCCCTCTTGCTTCCCACGTATGACTCGTTCTGCACATGCGTACCAGTGTCCAGTCGATTCAGCTGTCTGGTTTATTAAGTTATTGGTACTTCATTGCTTGCCATGTCAACGTTCTATACTCAATGGTACAGCTGTCATGAAGGTCAGATAAAAGCAACTCGTCAGTATGTCACGAAAATATGCTGACACCAACATTCTTATATCTATATTACTGAGATATCACTGCGGCCTTGAAAGCCTTGCAAGGTATATCCGATAAAAATGTTGTCCCTCTTTTAGGACACCCACGTTGTCGCAATGAATTATGGAACCGTGTCCAACAGTACCTGGCCCGTTCTCTCTTCCTAAATACTAAACAAAGAGGTACAATCAAAGTTTCGTCTTTTTAAGTCTCAGGCGCGATATCCACCAAACCCCAACAAAAATCAAACATATTCTCTTAGTTCGGAGCAATCGAAGAGCAAACGTAATAATATGATATAACAGACTACAGCACGGGCCGCGAAACCAGAGCAGTGACAAGAGCGTAATAGTTGGCAAATGGTCACTCGCAACCAGTGAAATCCAGCTTCCTGAAATCCATGTCTACCATGGGGACTTACAGTCTGGAATAACCATAAGAGGCTGGGAACAACTCAGCTTGACTGAAATTTCAGACTTGACGCTTAGGCTCCCCGCGGAAAATAACCATATGCTTATCTGTGTAAATTTCCTCCACGCAAGTACTAACCCATATCCGTAGTAGAACAGTGCGTTTCTTCTTTTCACTTGCTTAAGCCTCTTCAGATCATAATCTTGGATATTACAAGGACAAAGTACAAGGTATTTTCGCTCAGCATATAAAGGTTTCGCCACAAATAGTAAAATTAATAGTTGGCAAAGGGTAACACATAATTTGTGAACTCAGCCTCTTATCAACATAGCTCAAAGTCTTTTTTCTGTTTGCATCTTTTTGTAAAACAAATAAATAGCGATATTTAATTTCCATCGTTCATGCTTTACCAACAAAGGTCTACAAAATTCAACAAAAGTGTGACATTAGTTGGTCCTGTACCTGTAAAGCTTTGCGGTATAATAGTAAACTTCGTCACAATACTACTGATCCAGTCATGCACAATTAATCTAAACGTTCAATATTAGTGTACGAATGAAGAGGCGTTCCTAGAAGGCAGAAACATTACCGAAATATTGTAGAAGCAATAGTATACTGTGGTGTCAGACAAGATTTCCACTTAGACAAATTCGGTCATAAAATCTTACGAGGAATCACACCTGAAGGCAATAAATTCAAACGCACAAATACAACAGCTGGCCAAAGTGCTTGATCCCCATCGAATAGACATTTGAATCCTAAATTGCGGCGAGGCAGGTACAAGAACATTAATAGCCAAAATATACAACTCATTATCATTCACTGGAGAAACAGCTTCCCAAACCCGGGTTGAAATCGTGGGCTTGGAATCATTACATGCTACATAGGTGGTGGGGTGTGATGACTGACCACAGGGCCCAAATTCTGAGAATTGTTCATTCATCTATTTGTTTTTGTTTTTTTTTGATTGGTGTTTTACGCTGTATTCAAGAATATTATACGATGGTGGTCAGCACTATGGTGGGAGGAAACCAAGAAGAGAGTGCACCTGGGTCATTACGCCGCACTGGAGCGCTAAAGTCCACAAGAATTATTGATGGTGTGTTAAAGCCGACATGGTGTATAAATGTATATCCTCAAATTTGCAATCTCGTGTATTCATATGACCAAAAAGGACTTATAAGAAACGCAAGATCCCGTGACAGAGCAGTGGAATTTAGCACTAGACAGACTACTCTGATGAAACATGGTCTAAGAAATGAAAATTAAAAGAAAATAAAATAAAAGTATTAATAAATAATGTCACTGAGCGATTAAGTGTACCTCATTAATGTTCACGACTGATCGTATACTGACCCAAGGAAGCCAAAGAGGTAGACGTGTTAAAATGAAAGGCATTGAGCTAGAATCTGGGGTTGAGATCATAGTAATGGCACGAGGAGCGACAACAGTCGCCTTAGTTACCGTAAACAGTCCCATGGACTTTGTTCTAGCCTAGCTTTCCATTTTTGAACCGCTCTGCTTCTGGATGGATTACGACGATTAAGCCCCCACGGCAAAGCCAGTGTAAAGCGATCAAGAGTTAGAAGAAAATAAAGAACATACCCTTCGTTATTTCGAAAGAGGGGTGGAAACAGACATAGACGGTCACAGCTTTTATGCTCTGACGTGCTGGGTAATTTAATAAATCAACCTTTAACATAGATTTTTTTCAGAACTTGAGACACGCCATGTTATAGAAACTCGTTGTTGATTTCTTAAAATGGATAACCTGGCAGCTCTTTTGATTTTTCCTTTGTAATACCTTGAAGTGCAATATCTCGGTTATGCAGCATCACAAAAAAAAATAGAAAAGGTATGATCCTCAAACTTTATATGGGATACTTAACTGATGCGTAAACACATCTGTTCTAGTGTTGTAATTTCCATCTAATATGAAGTAAGTTAATCACCGAAAAATATTCCATTCTATCATTCCACTAGTTTGATTACTCTCGCATCATATTAGCGATAGGGGGACCTCCGTGGCTCAGTTGGTTAGCGCGCTATCACAGCACAACGACCCGGAGCCTCCCACCAATGCGGTCGCTGTTCAAGTTCAGCCCATGCTGGCTTCCTCTCTGGCCGTAAGTGGGAAGGTCTGCCAGCAACCTGCGGATGGTAGTGGGTTTCCCCCGGGCTCTGCCCAATTTCTTCACACCATAATACTGGCCACCGTCGTATAAGTGAAATATTCTTAGGTACAGCGTAAAACACTAACCAAATAAATAAATAAATATTAGCGATAAACCCAGGGGCCTCTAACCAATGCTGTCGCTGTGAGTTCCAATTCCGCTCATGCTGATTTCCTCTTAGGTTGTGCGTGGGTTGGTTTGTCAGCAACTTGCGTGTGAACGTGGGTTACCCCCGGGCTTGTTTCGATTTCATCCCACCTTAACGCTAACCACAAATGCGTATAAGTGAAATATTCTTGAATACATATGGCGTAAAAAGCGCCAATCAAATAAATAAGTAAATATTAGGGAGGTCGGCAAAGAGCACTAGTGCGAAAGGGTTGCATTCAAACGCAAGCTCTATGAATGTAGTTTCTCAACAACTAACTTCTTCGAAGGTTTCTGCAAATGCATAAACTCCACGTACATATTCGAAGTAAAACTCATATAAATCAGCATTTTTAAGGATGTGAGTCACATGGTATACCAAAATCGCAACTACGAGAAATAACCAGCACTACATGTTGTTTCTATATTTTGAATTTTTTTTTTGAAAAATGCAATTGTGACTTTGGAATACTATGCAAATTTATTTAACACTGAGGTTTACCCCTGTGCTCAAGAATTTCACACACAACAGGTCAGGATTATGGATGGAGGAAATCGAGTGCCTAGAGTAAGCCACCGACCTTCGCTATAGCTAGCTGACAAAAGTCCTAACTTAAAAACACATTTGAAACAGCAACAGCAACAGCTAGATTAGGACACGCCACCATATTGGCCAACGGCCTCACAGTCCCAATAATGCTATGCTAAACTGTTCACTGAAAACCACGGTGTAAATGACAGTACACAGCACATTCCAGTTATAATTTGTCGTCGCAACTATTATATTATTTTATTCAAAATTTTATAGTGTCTATGGTGTCTCCTAAACACATAAAACAATATTAAAGTATTCCCAAATCAGACACGTACGCTTATGAGTTGTTCAGTTTTATTCATAAAGAGTACGAAGAAAGTAAATGGTATGTAGATGTTTCACCTGTAAGCAAGCTGTATTGTGGATAATTAATTTGACACGCTATCATTTTAATCGATGCTATACACAATGAGAACGTCAGAGTGTCAATAATTATGAAAATCCAGGTAATGTCAATACTGAGAGACACCGACGGACTGCACAAACGGGTCCAAATCGCAGTAAAAACGCATTGTTTCCTGTTGTTACGCGGCAGTGCTTGTGTACTACCTAAGTGTTTTGTGAGCACACATGCACCTGGACGTGTGACGTTTTACCTGGAAAGAACAAAGGAGTACACAGCTTTGAACCATTCTATTAAAGGCGGGAAAGAGTTTTTCGAGTTCCCCATTACATAAATAAACCATCAACGTCTGTTTTTATTTCATAATGTATGTATATTTTATAACACGTATCGCACTGAATTTCAATGGAAAAAACACGTATTGTACTTAAAGTAAAAAAATTTGAATTCATCTAATTCAAAAGTTCGCCAACGGCAGAAAGGGCGGTGCGATGGTCATATACGTCTTCTTCTTATCGCGAAACACCCGATATAGCGTGGGACACAGTGTTAGCTGAGCTCTTGAAGCGTGCGTTATTGTGCAATGACACTGTATTCTCCAATGCCCCGCATTGCCTGAGGAGCAGTTAAATTTCCCTTTAATGACCACACATATTTAGGAAACATGCAGATCATAGATAACTTTTCTATGCTGTATTTAACAAGTATTCCGTGTCATCGTTAAAGTCAACACACAATATAAAACCACTTACTCCCTTCATTGACTAGCCTTTTCACCATTTCATCAGTTACTTTATGTAGTGAATTCGTAAATGTTCACTCCTTTAACAAAACGATCCAGACCTACGCGTTCCCTTGTATTTTCCTGTACATCTCACGCTTTCAGACATGTATGCTCTCTTTTGCCACAGAAATACCATCGTCTTGTTTTTACTGTAGTTTGGGCAATTCTCTATAGCCGCCACATTCTCCTATTAATTGTTTTTGAAAGAAGGCTTTTAGCTTAGCCTAATAAACTGAGTACCTGAAAACGTCTCAGCAACAATAATAGAGCAAACGCGTGGCAAATTGGCAACTGTATGATGTACTGTAAATAATTATTCTCGGGGAGTTGATAGGAGAGAGCCAAATGTAAACGTTAACGTATTAACTAAAATGGCACCAGGTTCATTACAAAAGTACACAAAGAACTTGCGCACAATGACTGAAAACAATAGATCATTGAAATAAAGGGTCACTCTTGACTCTTTTTTTAACTATAAAAAGAACCTCGAAAAAGTGCTATACATATTTACAGATTCAGTATACTGTACGAGTTCATATGTTTAGGGTTACAGTCTCCAGCCTCATCCGCTCATAGAAAAGGGTTCACGGAAAGTGGAGCTTGATAATTTACACAGGCGTTCAGTTTCAGTGGAGGAAACCGGATTGGCCAGCGTATAAACCACCGACCAGTGGCCAGTTACTGACGAACTTACTCACACATGATATACATACAGATATGCATAACATATCCGTGGATCACAAGGGGTCGTCAGCGAACTTTATTGACAGCCTAAACGACCACACGAGCGTCTTCCAACGTTTTTGTTACCAAAACCCCATGAGCAGTGGCCGCAGAGACACATATATTGTAATAACATGACATGTCGTGGTTGGAGAAAAGATCATGCGAACTTCTTTCATATGTACTTTATTGATGTGACTTTGCATAGGTGTTCGTATTTCTTATTTTTCTAATTTACGCCGCCGTGAAGTTTTCACTTTAATATGCCTCTAAGGCGGCCTAAAACTAGTTTGACTTAAAGCTGTAGCCGGGGTGGAGCACGTGGCCCTATTGGTGAAGGACATGACAGTGGATGCAAGTCTTCTGCATTAGTACTTTACCCGTCTGCGCAGCAGAAATGGTTTATGCAGGTTGAAAACAAAGCACATTTTTTCAAAGTAATAATAGATCGACCTGGACAGCAATTATGAAATATGTATAAATAATTCTGTTCGTAATTAAAGCGGTGTTGACAATGCAAGACGGATAAAAGCTGATTACACAGTAAAAAAACATCAGAAACATGTTGTCCCCTAAGAGAGCTGCGGATTGATGCATGGTGTCTGAAAGGCTAAGATAAAAGACAGTTGTATGGATCGTTGAGCAGACAAAGATTACGACCGACACTTGTGCCATGTGAAAATGCTTATCGGAACTTTCTGGCCGCTAATGACGTAACCGCTGTCACCCGAAGCCTTTCTCAATACGTTCCTCAACAGCTTTCACCTTGAGCATAAATAGAAGCATCGTTTTCTAAGGAATAGTTGGAAGTATCAATGATTATTTTTCATTTGTTTTTCTTTTTTTTTATTAATGAATGGCCAATGTAAACATCTGGCTATCATGAATAACATTTTGTTACAGTTATTGTCGAGTAAATAAAATGAATAGATTCAGTCTTCGTATGCTTAAACACGTTGTCATGAAAACACGGGAGTACACGTCATAAAAATCAGAAAGGCAGAAACCATATATACTTATGTTGTGTATGGCAATTCGTCATATTACAACCCCCTCCCCCTGCACGCATCTTGTACAAAATACCTTGACAATCTCCCCGTTTACGTAGTACGATGATGTATACAAAATGTGAAGAGACAGTGATGCTGTCAATAATATTATTTGAAGGCTGGCGTGCACGAGCGACCAAAGGCCTTTGATGTGCAGGTGCCAACGACCTAACAACAGGACTGTTAATACCTAAAACAGTAAACGTTAGTTAGGGCCAATTAGCGGCAGATTTATGGTGGACTTTAAGCCTCTTCGTGAGGTTATACTGGACTGAAGCCATACGATCTTAAATTTGCCAAAGTTTCGGCGACTGCTACTTCACTCAGTTATGTTACCCTCCACATAAAAGCATTAAAATCGATCGATTTAGAGGCATGTTTCTATAAACTAATTGCTATAATGAGGCAAAGCGAAACGGGATGAGTATTTCTCCACATGTAAACATATAACGACCATTTCAGTAATTCTGTTAATTGAGTTCATTCTTGTACTCAAGAAAGTTTTATAATCTCAGCACTAGATGGCGCAGCGAACACACATGTTAATAGTGAAAAATAAAAAAGGAAAGCCATTCAGTATAAATTGCTGTTTCAACAACAGGGTCTCTTGCCTCAATGTCATCATACACTGCCTGCCAACATGCAATTCAGCACAACGCAAACTTTACCGGGAAAGTGGTGCGCGTATGCAATTATAACATATGACGTTCTGTCTCAGAATTGACGTAAGTACTCAATGTGTTATAGCAGCAACTAAGAAATCAGGACTGTGCTCTGATTTCGGTTCCCATGGAGAAACCATTGCCTCAAAGATATTGTGGAAAACCGGCATGGACTCTCCATGCCGACATCGGCCTCGCATACCAATAGTTGCAAATCTCCGCCATGAGATTCCAGTTGCTCGTCTGATTCTGTCGGAATCTCGGGCACATGCATTTGCCTTCTGTGAATGACTTTATGACGTTTCATGGTAACCACGGATGGAAAGTAAATACATTCTTTTAAATTAATCAGTACAACAACACGTAGATGACCCCCCTCACCCCCTGTGGGCGATGTTGTTTGAGCTGCTATACTCTGCGTGTATCAAAATTCGAAATTATTGTTAGTTCTTGTAGCCAATATCGACTGACCCCAATAGCCTGCACATATGCTTCGGTTGAATATTAATGAGGCAAAATGGCCCGCCATGTTTGTGTTGAATTCCAATAACGGTAGGATTTCTCCAGGCTCGTACAAGCTACATATTCAATGAATATTTTTATTTTCAACGTGACTGATTTCGTTTATGAACGAACTTCTAAACTTCGTTAAGACGTCACAATCAGAATTTGTTTAAAGGTCCAAATTTTAGGGGACCGTGTCTCATTAAGAGTGTGTATTTGTGGGTGTCACAGGGCGATTCATACTTGGGATGATACACAGTATATATAAGTGAACGGTAACGGTTTTCTGTGTGGCTGAAAAAAAATAATTATTGTGGGAAATAACAGTCACTTCCAAGGCCTTATCGGTAACCAGTTCATATTGCCAATGACTGTTGACTGTTAGATAGTTAATCGTTTACGGGCGAATGCATTATGGTAAGATTTTTAGTATACCGTTGCGCTTTCCTTCATATGACCATTCTCTTGACTTTTGTACTTATTTTTCAAATTGCCCTATACTCAGTACCATTTTTTCAGAGTGACGTGTCAAAGGGGGCATAAACCGTGAGTTTATTCAGGCCAAGGGTTTTATCAAGGGTCGGTGGCTCTTCCCCCACCCACCCAAGCTCTGTCCAGTTCTACCACCCCTAAACCTGACCTTAGTGGCACATTCTTGTGGAAAATCTAAATCATTAGTGAGACAAGCACAAATGGTCGGCTAAATGATCCTTGACCAACTGATCGATTTAAGACAGCTACCGAAGCTTTGTGAAAACAGGCTTCCGGGATATTGCCGAGGAGATTTAAATTAAGCAATATTCATAAGAGTCTACAAATCACCATGTGTAGCTATCATCATGACCCCCTTAAATAAGGATATTTTATTGTGTAGAATTTTACACACATGAAATTAGCGGTAATACAAAAATGCCATTTCAAAAAATGTTGAAAAAATAGACAATTCTGAACATTCTTTAGAATGAAGTCAGTTTTTTGCTGGCCAATTGCTGAATTGGCAGTTTTACCCAAATGTAAGTAGATGGTCAGAGACGAGCTCTAAGGTATATTGTGACAACTGTGACTCTACTCAGAGGGACACAGTAGGCCGTTAGAGTTGGATGTCATGTATTAGGGACATATTTACGCGCTGACCAGTGGATTTACTGATGCCTTTTAGATTCGTGTTGGTTTTGTGGATCCGTTTTTATATTATATTCTGATCCTGATTTTGGAAAAAACTTTTGGACACAACTTCTCGGTCATTCGTGAGAAAAGTCCTATATTTTTTTTGAATTTGGGAGAGTCATTGATACGGTGGATAAATTCATTAAAACGGTATTTAACAGTTTATGTCCATTTCATAACCTGATCTGGCAATTTAAGCAAGGCTTTCTTGTCGTCTGACATCGACCCTGTCTGTAAAGATAGATTACAGCTAAAATACAGCTTTGTGTTTATAAGCAGCTAAACACTTACATGCCATAAATTTCTGTTGATTTACCATGAAGCATACTCAATAATTCATGCAACAGCAGTAATTTCAAAGCTTGATTTTGGACTGTGAAGTTCGCCTGCACCTACTCCTCCATCTACTTAAGACAACCTGCTTCCAACAAAAACCGTTAATCGTCGTAAATCTTGGACTGATTGTACGTAAATCGTGGGGGGACGTTTTCTATATATCTTAAACTTAATTCTAAGATATAATGTTTATACATGTATTACTGTTTATAATTGATTTTGAAAACGTTTACATCCTCTTCTGTTCTACAATGCGGTTTTTTAAATGAGAAATTTTACATTTTACAAGGTTGCAAATAAGGGTACCTTTTATCGCCATAATTGTTTATTCTACGTGTAGAGATATTAGGAGACAATTAATAAGAGACAAATGTGTCCTGATATTAATATCGAATGAGCATTCGATAAGTTCAGTGTTTCAGGGGTCAGAGTTTACAAGTACATAGATCACGTAACAAATATGAATTTCTCGCCTTTTACTAAAATAATTTTATTCACTCTTGGGATGGAGTGAACGATTATTCACACCATTAGGATGAATGACCCCATGTACAACCAAAATGAAATCATCTGCCTTTCACATTGCCTAAATCCTCTCGAGGAAGTGTTGAAATGGACTGAATTGGACGTTGTATATTTTATCTAGAAGGGACAGGACAGAATAAAGTAATGAATACAAGAATATAAGTTTGGAAAACTAAGAATTATTTATTTATATCTCTTTGTAAAGCCAGTTAAAATTGCGTGTTCCAAACGCCTAATTCGGTCCACCCATTCCGAATATCAGATTATTTTGGACAAACTGGGAGTAGAATATAATTTGGATGTGACCCCCAAAGCTAAAACAGCTTAGTGACAATTTAGAGAACCTACTTTGCTGAAAAGTATTCATGTCTAGGACATTGTTTCAAGACCATATACATGGAAATCCGAAGTATTCGCATTTGAGTACCAATAATGTCACAGCCTAATGTCACAGTCTGTTGTTAATTTAAAAAAACCTTAATCGGTCGAGCTTTGTCGTACGAAGTATATGTACGACCGTTGAAAATGATCTTCTTCAATCGCATGCTCAGTTTTATCACAAATTGCCTTTGCTTTCATGCAATGGCGTGACTACCATGTTCTGCGAGATTCAATGCGTGAGTTTGAAAATCAACAGCTTTTTCGGGTTTTTATCAGGCCGCGAATGACCACAACTGAAACATCGATTAGTTCTGGTTTGACTAGGCTTTCAGTCATTACAGGCGACATCGCTAGTGAAATCGGGTCAATTATTTACATATATGCCTTCAAAGAAATTGGAAATTCGATGAACATCTGTATGGGTGATGTCTAGTCGCAAGCACGTGGTTTGATTTATCCATGGAAACAAGGTACTGATAAGTTTCCTATACCCGACGACGACCTCAACGGTTTTTTCCAATGGTGTTGGTGAAGAATTTTGATTGGGATAATATATATAGTTTTATTTATTTGCTGTTTCACGTCGTACTCAAGAATATTTCACTTTATACAACGGTAGCCAGTATTATGGTGTGAGGAAATTGGGCAGAGCCCGGGAGAAACCTTCGACCATCCGCAGGTTGCCGGCAGACCTTCCCAGATCCGGCGAGAGTGAAAGCTAGCATGAGGAGGACTCACAGCGACCGCATTGGTGGGAAGCTCCTGGTTCAGTACGCTGCGCTAGGGCGCTAACCAACTGAGGCACGGAGGCCCGCAGGAAAACATAGTTTTGGGGAGTGGTGGAGAGAGGGTTGCTAGATTAGCCCTGTCAGTCCATTCGCTAAACACCGATGGTACAAAATACTGTAGCATTGAGTGCAAAACCGCAGCAGCGACGACAGTGGCAATTCCGACATCTTGTCAATTACCTCATTCGGGGTTTTATTCTCCATTCGCATGACAATGCACGTGTAGTAGCAACTTACATGCCTCCTGGCTCCACGGCCAGCAAAATACTTCGATGCCATTTAAATCAATTAAAGGAAGTCTCATTTTCATTTGTTTTACATTTTTTAAGAAGAAGCCCTTCTTTTTTTCCGGCGAACTTCATTGCTGACGTCATCATTAAAGACTGGGGCAGATTTTTGTTTGTATTTAAGTTTCATTTGCCGGAGCATGGATTTCTTGAAGGCCTACCTGTACAGCAAAAATGAATTCATCATAAACCAAGCGTCATCATTAAATCTTCAAATGTCTCACTGACTCTTCACGGAACATTGGATAAATCGCAGAATAACTTTACATTGATCTTTTTGGTGCTTCTAAATTTGACACTGGTGTATCAATCATTCTACTCCACTAACCCTCATGTGAGCATATTTTATATGGTTAACGCCAATCCAAGTAATTCTCGGTTGTGAAGGGTTGTTGTGGTATGCTTCCTCGGTCAGGGCAGGTCCGTTGAGATTAGCCGCTGTGCACCCGTCTCCAAACCACCACCCACTGCGCATGTCCATTGGACAGGAACTTCCGTTGGGGTTGTGGTCGTAGGTGATAAACTGTTTACCATTCATGGATTGGTTTGTCGGAGGTGCAAATGAATCCATCATGTTTTGGGGATTGAAGGATGAAAATTCACCTGTCTGCACTGAGAACTCGGCATTCTTACTGTTAACCATGAAATGTTTGTAATAAAGCTGAATATCTTTTTCTTCAGCGTCTTGGAGTACAATATCTAGAAATTGCAGAAATGTTGTCAGTAGGTGGATGTGCTCCAACCCCAGCCAGTAGTCCCCCTCGATACTCCCGAAACCCCAGTGATACTCATGCCAAGATCGGTTAAAGCTGATGGCGTATTCGGGGCCCCGACGTATCATTAAATACGTATAACCTCCCCACTTATTAAGACAGTACACTGGGAAGGGAGTCATGCTTCCAGGAGGGCGAATGTAAGCGTACCCGTACGTAGCTGAACTAAGCATATCTCCACCCTTGTCATGACCATCCTGGCAGTCTGAAAAATACGTCAAGAAAATAAGTAGAACAAAAAGGCAGAGTCTGGTTGGAATATGCTCTTTGCAACGGTGGTAATGTTTAAACCAAACACCGAACTGACACGAACAGACGAGAGTCCGATATGCTACACAGACAATTAAAACCCACAAAATAGGCAACATCGATTTGCATACATGTACATAGATTGACAAAGTAAATTACTATGTAATATATGACAAGAAAGATTCTGTACCCTGTAGTGCTTAATATTCCACGTTTCCACAAAATGCCTAATTCCACTGTCAATCAATAATTTCTTTCAGAATATTATAGCAAAGGCCTATTTATTCATTCCTACATTTATTTGATGTTTGACGTCATCCTTGGGTTTTTGACATATGCGGCGACTTACAGGTTTATGAATGGAAAAATCCAATGCCAGAAGTAAACCACTACTCTGACTGATGTATCACAGTGTTATGACCGCTGTGTATTGAAACTCATTGCTAACAAGTCCATAACTCCAGATAAGTTTACATTTTGTACGGCATAATTTGTTCTGTACCTTTTTTTTCTAAATGCTAAATAATGATGAAACATCATACACGCTTGGTGATTTATAAATATTAACTGTACCTCCTAATTTACGAGAAAACAAGTAAACGATAGTTGTATCTGGTCTGTACGGTATTATATAGACCGATGACCAACTTTCGTTGTTATACATGTATACTGACTTAAGTCGATTTTAAATAAATCGTCGAGGAGCCCGAGTCTTGACTTCGCAATTAGCATTTCATGAGTTCTTGTCCATATCTTTCAAAACAAGATCGAATTTCGGATATTCTTCTCGCACAATATCCCACAGAATATAAATTATTTTTTTTCACCTGTTATAACATTTTCACATGTATTGCCATAAAATCCCTGGAGACATTTGCAGGTCCCATTACGAAGAACCCCTCCATTTTTACACGGCAATGGCTGGTTCTGAAAAATAAAGTTAGATAGCAAGAAAAGGGTTAGTAGACGGAATGGGGACATTATTTCCGGTAAGAAATATATTGGAATATTAAAATGGATTTGCGACTGGGGGGATTCTTTGCGTAATCATTGAAAACTGTTGACTGATTCTCTTTGGATGAGTCCGTTCTATTTTTTGATATACTTACTTGGTTCTTTGATGGCATCTCTTATTTTTCGTTTTGAAAACTGATCTCGTGATTATTGACCGGAACGCTCATTTTGCTTGACGGCTGGTATACGAATGTTGGTTTCAAAGCGTAGGTTTCACAGAAACTATATAATAATTTTTAGCTAAAATCACACCTAATCAGTGTGGAAGTTTACATGCTTGTGGATTATTTTTAAAGAGATACATTTACTGCGAGTTTGGGCTCTTAAGAAATATCTACATTTATTTTCTCAAAAAAAAAAAAAAAAAAAAAAAATGATTGCTTAATTTTTTCCGTTTAATCATCGTTTAAATTTAATTCTTACTCATTTCTTCGATATTGTAATATGCTCACCCTGACATAACAGTCGCAATTTGTCCGTGTTTCCGTCTTCGAATAGAACACACCAAACACCTTAATCCTGATACAGTTATTCTCTATGTGAGGACAATACAAAAACTTTGAACATCTTTCATCCGCCAAACACCGCGAAGCACACTGGAATCTTGTCCTAACCCGTTCCATCGTAGGATCCTGGGCAAACGTGACTCCAACCCAGACAAAGCAATCTGTTTTCACAAGACTCTTTGTAAACAGGTCATCCCGCAAGTCTTCGCAATTACAGGAAGAACGGAGTGTAGTAAGGCACAGGATTAGCCAAAAAATAAGTCTCTTCCAGAAGGCAGAAATGCGAGGCTTGCTAAACGTTCGAAATTTGCCGACATGCAGATGCATATTCCTCTGTTTATCACTTAACCCCTACTGTCTGTTCTGTTTTATGTACCATATGCAAATCTCCTACTCTAGAAGTTTTGCCCACTTCTACGTGCGTCTGCGCACTGAATGATACAATAGCAATGATTTCGTTTTCTAAGCGTGTGTTATCGACCGCTGAATGTTACGCCTCCTTGGATTGAGTCTGTCCGCACGCCCGGCAATCAGGCGTGTCCCTATCTACAACAGCCATCAGCAAATGTCAATGTGAGTTAAACTTTCCTTCAGAAGGTCTACTCCCGTGTTATCGACCTCCACTTTCAGACTTTTCCCTGTGGGAAACTGAAATATATGCACGAGAGGCTACAACTCTAAATCAGCTTTTATAAATATCTAAAGGTGTTCTCATTGAAGTTATTTGTTTTTCGGAACAACTGACGCATACCTCATCCTGCCTTGCTGTCTGAACTCAGTGCGTTACTTTCCTTCATGAGCTCCTAGTACCGAAATGCTTTTGTCATTTTGTGAAAATTATTAATACAAGCCGTAGAGAAGAACGATTGAGAATCAAAGCTGTCAAATTTAGCTCTCTAGAAGCGACGCTATAAAAGAGACTTGTTAAAGACGCTTTTAACGATTTTTGCATTACCTTTGTACAGTCATGTTACGTTTCATGTTAATACGCCTGTTAATAGGTGGCTAATCCGATTAGACTGATTTAGCCAGAGATATTGGATAATACGTTCTGACAAGACGTGTACATTGTTAGGTGTTAACTTTAGCACGTAGGCATAGACCATACTCTAAAAGAAAAGCGGTATCTTCGGAGTGCGATTGATCTTTACGTCGACTAAGATTGGCAAGAACCATTGTCTTTCTCAAACGCACAACGACACAACGGACAGTTTTCATGACAGCCGACACAAAGATGGATTGAACAAATATCTAGCGGATCATTATTTATGGATTACATCAACACGTTAGATTAAAGCGAAGAAGGTTAGACAGATTACTTACAGAAAAATCCATGTAGATGTTTGTACAGAAAAAAACAGAAACGATCGATCAGTAATATATCCGCCAATGTGCCTGGCTAAGACTAAGTATTTGAAGGTATAATCGTGCCCATCGTGCATGTGTAAGATGTATGTTGTTTGGGGAATATAATGTGGAGAAAAGAAAGTTTTCATTTTTGGGGAAATCAATATTTCAGTTTATCTGTATGCCTATGTAAATGTTGAAACATTAACTTCCATTAATGAAGACTATGTCTTTCCGTGGAGCTATTCGCCTACAATTCTGCATAAAACTAGTCAGTGGATATTCTGGATTTAGACTTAAGTATTTGTGCTATGTTTCATGACAACAGCGCTGATTAAGTTTGGAAATTTTATTAAATCAAAATTTCTTTATCTAATAGTTAGTAAAAATCACAATAATAAATAAATAAAAATAATCAGTGACTATAGCTGTCCGAGACAGGAATATCGGGGTTCTGTGATATAGGCTCTGCATGCAAAAATTACCATAAAATAAGAATACAAGATGGAGAAAAAGTATGACAAAAATGAACAAATTAAACTGGATTAGAACCATAGACTAACAGGAATCATTGACCAAAGGTCTAGTACAAGAGACCTGCATAGAAAAAAGCTCCCCTTTGATCTTCAGCTTACAGCCGATAACGAAGGACAGGAAGAACACATTTACTGTTGACCCGAGTATTTCTCAATGTACCATTGACTTAACCTGCGAAACTATTTCGCATCGTCTTACACGAAGCTTTCATGCTAAGTAAAGGGGAGCTTTTCAAATATTTAATGGGCAATAATTTGAAAGCTATTTCCCGTGAAGCATTGTTTACACCCGTCATGTTCAGTTACATTTACAAAAACACCTTGCTGAAAAATTTTGCAAATTATAGAATAACATGATGCTACAAAATTCAACCACTGAAACTGCATGCACAGACTGTAATAATATTAACAAAAACAGACAAAAAAGAGAAAAGGAACGAAAAAGTAAAGGGAATGAACTGCATTTGAAACGTATTCTGCCAGGAATCGTATACAACAGGTATAGTGCTGGAAATCTCCATTTGATTTTCAGTTCATAACTGATAATAAAACACACAAAGAATACATAGTAAACACAGAAAAGAAGAAAAAAGCTTGACAGAAATGAAAAAGAATCAACTGAATTTGAACCCTAGGCTACCAGCCATCATATACAATAGGTCCAGTACTAGAGACCAGCACAGGAAAAAACCCTTTGATCTCTAGCTCAGAAGCGATAACAAAACACAGAATACGTAACAAGAAGAAAAAAGATGAGAAAATGCTTGACGAAAATGAAAAACAATCAACTGGATTTGAACCCTAGACTGGCAGGAATCACATTCCATAGGTTAGACAGGTAGACATATAATACATTCGGAATTCAGTAGCCACATACCAGAATAAAGAAAATTCCCTGTTGATCTTCAACTCAAAGCCGACAACCGAACACATGGTTGTAACTTTACTGTGGACACGAAGCTTTCTCAGTGTACCAGTGACTTATCCCAGGAAATCATTTAACTTTCTGGGGGAACGCTGCTGGAAAAGCGGGGGAGGCATCGGCGGAGGGTAGGGAATTTTTAGGGCAATTGATGCTAGCCATCACTGTCGCTGCTATTTTCCTGTCCACCTGTCCGCTGCTCCTCTTCCTTGTCTTGTTTTTCCTCAAGCCCACAGATGTGGTCTCCATCGTATAACTTAAGTCCCAAAACGTCATCCATGATAATTCAGCCATTGTCATTTGTTGGGTGAGGGGTGCCTGGTTTTGCTACATGAGTTTGTTTCCGGATGCCGAACCTAGTAGTTTACTAGCTTTCTGTGCTCTCAAAGGCACATCTTTGGGGATGGGAAAGATGGCCAGTCCATATTCCTTTTTGGATTCAGCCTATTCTGTGCCCCATCTCCACATTTCTCATTTCAGCCAAGCTGAAATCTAGGGGTTTTTTTCCTGAAGAAGTTTGACTGGTTTTATTGTCCTAGTTCCTTTGAACGTAATTGTGGTGTCCTACCTGTTGTGAGCGTGAAGGTCCAATAAGGAATTACAGTACAGGACTTCGAAAACGCACCTACTAATAGTTCTCTTGCTCTGCATATTTACAACACAGGTTGACTCCTGTGTTTATTTATTCTTCATCAGATTGCAAGGACAATATTTCTGAAGATCTGACGGGTTTGCCATCACCTGATATTATGTTATATTAAGAGGCGCTCCCTTAATAGATTGCGGTGACACACTCTTTCTTTAACATTTCACTGAAATCTCTGCCTTCACCGGACGCCCACGATCGCTTTGACCAACTGCTGTCGCCTCTCATCATTCGAAAAAAAAGTCTTTTCAATTTTCTGCTCTCTTCGACTTATCTTTGACATTTCGTTTCTTTCCATATACGCGGCTTTTCCTTATCGGTTCTTAAAATAACATTTGACTTTCCAGACAAACATAATTATTTTATCTATTTATTTGATTGGTGTTTTACGTCGCACTCATGAATATTTCACTTATAAGACGGCGACCAGCATTATGGTGGGAGGAAACCGGACAGAGCCCGGAGGAAACACACGACAATCCGCATGTTGCGGACATCTTCCCGAGTACGGCCCGAGAGGAAGCCAGCATGAGCAGGACTTGAACTCACAGGGACCATATTGGTGGGAAGCTCCTGGGTCATTACGCTGCTCTAGCGCTTACCAACTGACCAACCCAGAAAAACATAGCTTTGGAGAGTGGTAAAACATAGTTTTGGATGGGGCTGGTAGATTATCCCTGTCAGCCCATGGACTACTGACTATGGCACCATAGTCATTTCCAGTTAACCACTGAAGCAGCCTTATTTCTGAGAGTGTCCCATCAGGTGATGGCAAACCCACCAGATGTTCAGAAATATTGTCGTTACAATCTGCTGAAGAATAAATAGACACCGGAGTCATCCTGTATTGTAAATATGCAAAGCAGGTCAAGTATGAGTCTGTGCCGATTTGAAGTCTTGACAGCCACAAATTCATCATTCTTCTCTACTATGCTTCCAGTCTGAAGTAAGGGTACTGTTTGCCCTTAGTGTCGGTAACAAATTTTTAAAACTGGCCGAAGATTTTACACCACACTACTGCAATTCCTTGTTGGATATTCACGCTCACACCAGGTGTGATACCACAAGCACGTTCAAAGAAATTAGGAAAATGAAACCACTGGACTTGTCTCTCTTACGGATGTACAACTTCTTGGTTTATTAACACGAACCATGTTAGTATCTACATCGAAACGTCGTGTTAATAAACCAAGAAGTTGTACATCCATGAGAAAGACAAATCTAGTGTACTTCCATCCCAACTTCTAAATGCCACTTATACACGTTAAAGCGAAACTAGCCAAACTTCTTCAGGAAAAAACCCCCTATATTTCTGGAAGAATTTGGTCACCTTGACTTATAATGGGATGTTCCATTCTATAGCACGCAACTGAATTAATGCGCATGAATGAGCAAGGCGAGTTCAGCTGACGTCATCTTTCTTGATGTCGCCACATTATGCGACGTGCCATTGTGGCATCTTTTTCGAAGCGTTGACCCTCCATCTGCTCTAGAAGAAATGGACATTTTCTTAATATCGTTACACAAGTACTGTCAGTGGGATTAAGTATGTGACACCCACACCCCTACTTTTGTATAAATAAATTTCTTGTATTAAATGTTTCAAACTGGAAATCTTACAAATCTCCTCTGGCATCAGATGAGTATGTAGCCCTGTCACAATGCACCTCCAATTATAGTATATTTTGCTACAGAACAATCTGCATGGCATATGTAAATTGCGAATGTTGACGAAACATAGTCTTGGACTAGTAGAATTTTCTGTTAACTTCTATGTGGTGTCGACAATGTTTTCACCGCCGTCACTGCGCTAGTAAAGCATGATGGCGCGAGTAAAGTCGTCAGTCCCCGGTTGTCCACGATCTCTAATGTACTTTCACGACCGAAAATGTCACAAGCCTCTTTTCGGCATCAGATATATATGTTCCCATAGCACAGTGGAGGACACTGATGTACCTACACTACGGAGTAACAACTTAATAGAAATAATGGGACAGATCTATCTGTCCACAGGATAAGAACTATACCACCTCACTGCCTGGCTGTTTGTAACCTTTCCGGGCTGAAAGTGCTGTTTCCATTTTATGTTCCTTTACATTATTTGAACTAAATCTACCAATAACAGGTCTTATTCCATAGATAAAAACTGTCACCCAAAGTTTGCTATTGTCCTATAATTTGTAACTAGGTGCCATTATTATTTCATGATTGCCAATGACTCAGCACATGCCGAGCGAATTATTAAACAGGGTAAAGTTGCATACATCGCCTACGGACAGCACTCTTAGGTACTGACGCGAATTGATGGGGACGTTTTGTTGAGGATCCCAACACTAGATTCAGACCCATGGCATACAGGTAGAGAATTTGCGTAGCTTATACACAACAAAGAATGAAATGAAAAAAAGGATCAAATAACCAGGTGAAAAAATATGTAAATTACAACATGTAAATAAACAATAAGATATTGTTGGTAAGTTGGAAGTAGAACAGTGGTGAGGTATAGTGTTCACAGCGTTTGAATTCATGCGGCGTTAGCGAGAAAGGAATTATGGTGATGATCTCTCAAGGATAATGAGGTGGTCGTACCAGCTCGGCATCTGGTGTATCCGGTCACAGTTGAGTTGCAGCTTGTTCTTTCTGAGGTGAATGGCTTCCAAATGTGTACATTAGTTGGCCTACTTTTTCTTTAAAATTCGTTTTGTCACTCGACAAGGTTGAGCGATGCCCCATTATATTTTGTGTAATGGACTGATTATGAGAGGGTCGAGCAGTATATTTTACATCGCGTTTGTCTTTCTATCAATTGCGTTCATTCTTTAATCCGGAACTTCAGGGAGTTCCAGGTTTCATTGGTATTCTCTTGTCAGCATTCGTAACTAATTTGATAAATGCTTCCTGTAGGGAGAGGTTTGCCTATCGGCAGATTCATCTCCATTGCTGTAGAAGTGATTTAGCTTATCTTTGGTATTGGTGGAAAATGTGTACGTTGAAAATACATGTATGTCCCAACCATAACGTTGACAGGAAACTTATATTCAGGATAATTCAGGTGATATCACTGGATGCAACGATACAGATTCTTCACAACAAACAAGAATAGGTGGTAACAGATATCCTTCAATGATTTATGTTAGGAGTGAACATAAATTTGGATGGTTCCAATGGTTCCAATGATTTTATGATTTACTTCATAAAATAGAAGATTTCAACGAAAATGATTATACGTTTTTTAATTTCACGTAGAAAAAACAGGCTCTGGTTATGTTCTTTGTGTTCAAAATGAGTGTGTTTCTTAATATGATGTATGGGGATGCAGGTCTAGTGTGTTTCGGGTTATGAAAACGGTGAGGGAGAGTCAATAAATCAAAGACATAGAGGAAATTGGAGCGTTGTTTAATGTGATCGAGCAGCAACAATAATAGCGAGATACATAGTCATATAGGGCAATGCTCCAATTTCCAGTATGTCTTTGATTTATTCACTCTCCCTGACCGTGTCCATAACACGGAACACACTAGACCTGCATCTCATCCTATTAAGAAACACTAAAGTAAATGACAGAGCCACACACTGGAACAAATTGCTTATTACAGATGTATTAGCCATAAAGAAGAACCGGCCACAACTAAACCATGGCATCAAAACTTGTAGAGAGCTCTATGTGTTTAATTAACCCAGTCTTGTGCATGCCCTGTCTTGTTCTGTTTTCTTTTAATTTATTTACATTTCATGCATAATTGATACCACCCCCATACTCCAAATCCTCTCTGTTACCCTGCTCTCTATCAAGTTGTTACTCTGTCGCGTAGGTAGTTGCAAAAGTTGGCACATGTAATATATGTCGCATGACATAGAATAACATACTGATCTGATGCCCATAGGAGGTTTGTAACATTTTTGGGTGTGAAAGTACATTCGTGAACACTGACATCCGGGCTTTGATGGTTATACTTACGGCAGCACGCTTTACTGGCACATACACGGCGATGAAAACACTGTCGACGCCACATGGAAGTTAATACAAAAATTCTGCCTCACGATCCAAAACTAGTTTTCGTAGAATTAACAATTTACATATACTATACAGTAGCCTCGACCCGTCTCGAGTTACTTGCATGTTCTGTAGTAAAACGTTCTAATTTCTGTTTATTATCGGCAGTAGTTCTCACAATATTGTCTAATTTTGTTCATTTCCAAATACAAATTCCTATGTTATGTTTGCTTGATGTAGTTCGCTAAAATAGGTCACTGCTATTCATCGGCAGTGTCTCAAGCAGATGAAGGTGCCTGGACGTCGAGTGCAAGAAATTATTTTAAATCGAAGCAAATGTCATTCACGATTTGAGTGTCACGCATCTAATGCCAATGACAGTACTTGTGCAACGAAGGCTTATACATGAGTTTGTTATCAACGAGTGATGTATACAAACTGGACCCACGTTAACAATAAAAATAAGTGTATTTACAGTTTATACCCTAACCTGGTTTCGTGCATACTTTAGTCCTTCATCCACGTACGCAAACACGTAAGCCTTGCCGTGGTTGTTATTTCCGCAATGATAATTTGTCATCTCTGGCAGCTTGCTAGGGAAAGTTGTCTTTCAGAAATCTTCAAAAATGGCGCAAAAGCGTTTTTATACCATGGTACGATTTCAAATTGTTGGACCCAATCAGATTTCACTTTTTAAAGTTATCTTTTTCGTCCAATCACAACAGGTCTTACTGTGGGATTTGGGGTCAATCCTTAATGCTGCTTTGCTATTAAACAGGTAAATGGTACGTGTGGGTGTACAGTAAATCTACGGTACTACCGCAGTGGCCTTTCCCTCCCCATAATTACGTGGGGTTATTTGCATGTTTCATTGCAAATGCACCCATAAAACTGATTGTCATCGCATCAGTGAAAAAGTCTTCAGTGTAATAGCGTTAAGCAACAATCAAATAAACAAATACATAAATAAATATGATGTGCATCTTCCTTGGGGTTTCAAGATGGCGACCAAGGCGGTTCTGTTTACTGGAGGTCTGTTACTTTTATGCTGTGCCATGAAGACTGTTCTTGTTGGCGTGAGTTTGGGTTCGGTGGTTTTGAAAGATCTTCTTGTTGACAACACAACGTTAACGACAGCCTTCAATGTAACAGAGGGCTATTATAAGGCTAGTATAATAATCTACACAGTTAACCAGGGGCCCCAAACTGGGGTCAGCGGTAAGCGATCGTGAGAACTGTGTTGCGTTGTGATTTTATTACTGCTGTTGAGAGGGAATGTTGAGATAAATCCTGGGCCTATTGGACTTGAACTTGTTTTCCCAGAACACGGCGAGTACCAGAAACAAATTATGTGATTTCAAACGTCATTTCAGCTGTAATGTAACTTGACTTCATTCGGTGTCTTGGAGAGACAGATTCTCCACTCCCTGAATTACACTGTTTACAGAAGACATTAAAATAGTTCAAACTCGGTCAAATCTACGGCTGGCGGAGCCTTGATTGTGGTTAAATCGGACTCGGTCTGCATTCGCCACATCGATTTTGAAATACCCATTGAAATTGTTTGGGTGGAAATAATTCTTCCTAGGAGATCCGTTTTCTTGGATGTGCCTATATTCTATCCGATGAAACTGGTAATTTGATTAAAAAATTGGACGAATCCGTCAACAAAATTATGAACAAAATTAAGTCCAATGATTTGTTGCTCATATGTGGGGAATTTAACATGCGTGAATAACCTGGAAAGTCGTAGACGAGTTTTGCCCTCCAGTGCCCTGTTACAGTTCGGGAAGATCCTTGGTATGCTTGATTTTTTGGATATTCTGCAGGAACATTCGTAACTCCAATATAACACAATTCCAATATGTAATGACCGCGTGCTTGATCTTTTGATTGGAACAATGGGCAGCGTAAACGTTGTGGAAACTGAATCATGCATTAAATCTACGCATAAAGTGATTATAACCACGTTCTCACTGTCCGTGGGGCGTGCAAAACTTGGAGCCACTCCAGACCCCGTTGTCTGTAACTACAGCAAGGCGAATTTCACACATATGAGGAGTTTGCTGGCAAGCACTGGGTGGTCTGTGTTGAAAACACGTGATTCTGTGAATGATGCCTTTGATTACTTTTATGACCTTTTTTTTTTGCAATCATGGGAGATTGTGTGCCAACCTTACGATAAAAGAACAGGAAATATCCCTGATGGTACGACAATGGCCTTACATGTACTTTAAAGGAAGAAGAAGAAGCTCGCAAAAAGTACATTAAGATACGGAAGAACAAGCTGTCTGATCTCTACAAAACCTTTTCTGAACTGCAGTCTGAAGCTAAAAAATTTCTGAAAGTGAAGTGTTTGGATCATATTTCGTGAGTTATAAGATATAACTGAGGATGACCCTAAGACCTTCAGGAAATTTGTAAAAAGTAAAAAGTCTCGGTCATCAATTCCCGCTTGTTCATCTTTTAAGGGCTCTGAGTCTAGGGAATTAAGAGTTATGGTCAATATGTTTCATTCTTTCTTCACATCTGTATTCAATAATGATAGGGTCACGGAATATCCAATACTGATTCAAATTTATCAGTGAACGACTCGTTATGCTAGATAACTGTACTACTAAATGATGTAACATTAACACAAATAAAGCCTGTGAATATGATAACATTCCTGGAATAGTTTTTAAAACTTGTGTCGCGGAATGGGGAACTCGTAAAACTCCTTCGCGCCTTTAAGGAAAGGATCCAAAGCTGTGTACTCTTTTTCTTTCCAGAAAGAACGTCAAAAGTTTAGGTGTATGTGTGCATACAAAACACTAAGGTAGTACACCAGCACTCCACTGTGTTTACCCCTGTGTAGACTGTTTAACTTAACGCTTAGATCTGGTGTTTTTTCCCCAAAATTAAAATTTTTTTTTAAATCTGGTTTTCAATGATTTCGTCACGTGTGGAGTTGACAAGCGGCGAGAAGTACACACAATCTACACAGATTTTTCAAAGGCTTTTGATTCTGCTTGGCTTTTGCTATGCAATTTTAATACACAAGTTAAGCTGCAACCGTTTTGATGCAGGCGTCTTCAATTAATTCTATCATACTTAACAAATAGACAGCAAAGAGTGGCTGTGAATGGTAATTATTCAGAATGGACACTAGTTCCATCTGGAGTACACCAGGGTTTAATTTTGGGGCCAATGTTTTTTGTCATTTTTGTAATTGATCTACCTTCCTCTCTTCGGTATTCTAACTGTCTTTTCTTTGAAGATGGCAGCATGATTTAAAGGTCAATAAAATTATTAATGACAATGAACAGTTGCAAGAGGACATACATAGCTTTATTAGGTGGTGTGATAATTGGAACCTGGATGTAAATGTAGTAAAATGTTGCAATCAATTATTCAAATGAGAGACTGAAATTAGATTTGAGCTATCACACTGGTGATTGTATTCTCTCAAAAGTAAGCGAGGTCAAGGACCCAGGCACCCCGATGTCGGAAAGTTGTGTTTTTATGCATCATATTGAGAGCATTATAAAAGCAAACAAAATGTTAGGTTTCGTCAGGAGAACTTTTAAGTCCTCCAGTGGTGTCTCTGCAGTTAAATCACTGTATTTGCTTTTGTAAGAATCAAATTGGAGTCT
Source organism: Acanthopleura granulata (assembly GCA_016165875.1). Lineage (NCBI taxonomy): Eukaryota > Metazoa > Mollusca > Polyplacophora > Chitonida > Chitonidae > Acanthopleura > Acanthopleura granulata. Next base: position 26,255,564 of record JABBOT010000003.1, read on the forward strand.
TGTTCTGATATTTGGTCTCCACATCGGAAAGCCCTGTCTCATCGAAAGGAAAGTGTTCAGCGTAATTTTTTTTATGCTTTAAATGTAACAAAGCTTATGACAAATCCAACTATGCTACGATTTATAAGGATTTTATTATCCCAACATTAGAGAGGGGATGGAAATACACTGATTTGATTTTTCGTAACAAAATTGTCAACAGCTTTCTTAACTGTACTTATTTAACTGCAGTTGTTTCATACCATGTTCCTGTACGAAGAACAAGGCACTCATAAATATGTTGCCCTATGGCGAGCCGAATTAATGTAGATATTAATCGAATGCAAGGATGTTTCAATGTTCTCCAACAGGACCATAATATCAATATATTTTCGGAGGGTAATAAGCTTAAACATCAGCACAAAGAGCCGTTGCTATGCTGACAGTTTGAAGTATTGGGATATCGGTGCCATGTTACTTATGTCTTCCTACTGTAGTGTGTAACCGGTATGAATCCCGCCTTTAGAGCATTGTACTGTATTGTTTAAATTGTTTTTACGCTAACCGGGTCAGGGTCTGACCTACATTTTTCCCCTCTGTGCACGTTACAGCCTGCACTGGTGTTCAGTCCCGCGTTCTCGAGACTTCAATGTTTATGAGTTTCGTGTCATTGTACATAGAGAGTACATTCTGGAAAGATCTACCCTTGTTGTAAACATGTTTACGATCAAAGCATCCAGAATTTTCTTCACGGTAGTCTGTAAATATAAGCGACGAAGTTGTAAAGCTCGCAGTCATATTTACCTACGTCCACTTGACGCTGTCGGGATATGTTGGAGCTCAGCTCGCGTGCCATTCAACATTCGTCAATTTGTGCTTGCTGTATGTAGCACTTTGTGAGCTTGTGTTTCGCACTTTGTTTGAGACGTTATTGGAGCATGTGTCTCTTTGTGTGATTACGTACATTTCATCCCAGTTTACCCTGAAAGTGACTGTGTATATTTCCGAGGACTGAAACATACATATCCAGCTCAGCACCACGGACTCTATTGTCAACCCGCGCTCCCTGGAAAGTAGCACCATGCAGGGGAGTTAAACTTACATCATCGTCGGCGCACTCGTTACTGTTTGTCACTTAATACAGGACTGTCGTCCTTCGATTCGAGAATTCCCGAGAAGTGTGGATTCTATATTTACGTGATCTGACTCGCCTTTGGAAGAATATTCCGTTCGGATTTGGACCGGATCATCAGTAAAAATAAATTATGTATTTTGCTATTATATGTATTGTTTTGGTATATTATTGTCAATTGTAGCATTTGGCTATTTTGTTACAATACATGTATTGAACTTATGCAAGCGTCTTCGAGTTTCTTTGTTTGATGTAGTGTATGGCCTATCGCTGACTGATAGTTGAACAAGCCATTTGTTGGTCATTTTTCCTCTCCGATAGTGGAATCTTTACAGTTGCACATTGTGTAGTCTTGGTCCATTTACGTGCTATACGTAAAACAATATTTGTTATGCATCTATTAAATTTACTACTGTGATCGGTCTTGTTATTGGGTTCATATGGACCTACAGGATTTGATGTGAATAAAACAAAACAAAATCACACGTTGGACTGTTCGGCAGAAATTTTCCCAGTGTGAATGGTTCACCCAAAATAGACCGGATTCCTCTTAACATAAAACTGAAATACATTCGAGTACAGCTTGACACAATGAAATAAATAATAGAAGTCACGGTACAAAAGCTCTCTAAGATTAGCAAATGTGGACTAAGACATTAAGCAGTGGCAAAACAATATACTGTTCGTGTGAAACTTTTTGTACAAGACCAGTCCTATATTTTTATAAAGTAAAACAAAATAAAATAAAACTACCACAAGAAATGTCTTCTCCCCCTTCCCTTAAGTCAGAAACAATGACAACGGGTCATAATATGATTGTTTGATTGTTTTCGGGATCAAAGGATAATTTTCCTTATTCGTCCAATGGCCGAACCCTAAATTATGACCATCACATTTTCTTACGCCTTCGTCCAAACTTTATAATTTTTATTTGATATTATATAAAAGCAAAAAACTCACTTCAGGGCGAAGAATTAAAGAACAAAATAAGACGAAAACCTTACATCTCTGTACTGATCTTTTACTTGTTTCCACCACAAATGTACTTTGCAGATTTTTTCTTTGTTCGAATTAAATCGTGAACTCGTCATTCACTAAATTTAACAAATATATTTCCAGTTATTTTCTGTTTTGGCATATTGGTATAGTACCTATACAATATATTGTCACCAGGAATACATTGTCAGCATGAATGAAGGAGCGTTCAGGTGGGCATATACAAGCTTAAAGCAATTTCAAAACATTCCCAGTTTTACCAACATTTTCTACAGAACCGCACTAATCTTGAGAGCTAACCCTCATGTGAACGTATTTTATGTAGCCAACATCAATCCAAGTAATCCTGGGTTGTGAAGGATTACTGTTGTATTCCTCCTTTGTCAAAGCAGGTCCGTTGAGATTAGCCGCTGTGCATCCTTCTCCGAACCACCATCCACAGCCCATGTCTATTGGACAGGAACTTCCGGTGGGATTGTGGTCATATGTGATAAACGGTTTACCGTTTATACTTTGGTTGGTTGAAGGTGCAAATGAATCAACGGCATCGGGATTAGAAATGTGGCGTTGGAAGTCCATCGCCACTATGTTGTATTCTCCGACCTCGCTCTCCACGTAAAAATGCTTATAAAATAAATTGATCTCGTTGCCAGAACCACCTATGATCGCAACATCCAGGTATTCCTGAGTTTGAGACAGCATGTGGAACTGATCCAGTCCCAGCCAGTAGTCTCCCTCGATACTCCCGAAACCCAGGCGATATTCTTCCCATGTTCTGTTGAAGTCGATGGCATATTCGGGGCCCTTGCGTACCATAAGGTAGGTGTATCCGCCGAACAGATTGTAGCAGAAGACAGGGAAGGGCGTTGGACTTAAAGTGGGTTGAATATACGCATAGCCAAATGGATCTGAGTCTAGAATTTCTCCCCCAAGATCAAAGCCTTCTTCACAGTCTGGAAAACAAACCACGAAATTTAACAGTTTTCTTTTACCCAAATCATGCGAAGTCATTTGCTGCTTTGCCCTTGTCCTGCCAAAACTTCAAATGTACACACAAATCAAGTGCAAACCACTCGCTATCTCTCTAAAAATCTCCCTAAAATTTGGGGGAAATGCTGAGAAAACATGGTAAAGATTTAAAAAGGTGTGATATGAGACTCCTGATAATGTGATAAGTGTAAACCTGTTATAATCGGATGCTGGGTTGCTATGATTAAGTACTAGATGATTTTAGTATCCACAAGGCGTAGTATTTCACACCTTGTACTCTGTCTATTTATTGCATGGCTTATGCTGGTCTTACATTTTTGTATATTGCGTCTGTAAATATGGACTGTGTTTGTATGGTTAAAAAAAGTTATTATTAAACAATATTGATGTCTGACATTTAAGCACCTAGTTAAATGAATAGCTTGTCTGGCATGGACAGGGTGTCATTCTACCTGCGTAACTGTAAAGTTCTAACAGAGGAACTCTGCAAGTCCGTTCATTGTATTTTGTGCAGTCGCTAATAGTAAATTTATAATAAAACAATCTATTTTGTAGTATATAATAGATTCACCGTAGAGTATTTTGTTGTGCCAGCCCTTCAAGAATTTTTTCATATTCAGTGTTTACATATTTAGTTATAAAGCTTTTTCTGGATAGGTCTGCCAGCAACCTGCGGATGATCGTGGGTTTTACCCCGGTTTCCTCCCACCATAATGCTGGCCGCTGTCGTATAAGTGAAATAGTCTTGAGGACGGCGTAAAACACTAATCAAATAAATAAATAAATTTTTCGGGATATATCCTCCCCCCAAAAAATGTTGAATGAATGATTATGGCTTAACACCAGGGTGATGTAAGTCCTAGATTTCTTCAGTGTAACGTTGGTGAAAAGAGAATCCATGTCAAGTGACACTAATCCGAGACCTTCATGAAACTATTGCCTACGGATGGTACGTATTCATTTGAATGAATCACGAACTTTTAGATCCTGTTGAATTAGAGGATGTCTATCTTCTAAGAAATAATTATATCCTGTGCTGTAATCTACAGGTCTGAAGGCAAAATGTTCGAACGCATGGTAGATTTTAGTATTTCTTATCCTAACCACAGACATGATTTTGCGTTCTATTTTTGTCTAAAATACAAAATCTAAGCCCAACACTGGACGTAACTTCTAACAGGCTATTGCTATAAAATATCGGATCCCTGTGATCCATCATGGCGTCAAGACGTCACAAGAGCTTGCTTTCTAGTGCCGGGCGTTGCAATGTGGAAATTTAATTTTCGCTGCCAAAACTTATTGGCTAAATTCTGTGCAATAACCTGTATATAATAATATAAAACACATACACTTTGTATATTATATATGGTGAAGGCATAAATGATAATACACAGGACTATACTATTATACATATCGTATTCGGAGTTAAGTTTAAATTCGTTTGTAAATATAGCATCACACTATGAAATTACACAAGTTTTGTAATTACCTTTAATAATATTTTCACATTCACTGCCATGAAATCCATTGAGACATATACACGACCCGTCAAGGAGAAGGCCTCCATTTTTACACGGCATTGGTTGATTCTGAAAGAAATACATGAATGTCACACGAATGAAAACAAAATCTCTGACAGGACTAACATGCATCAGAGGAACGACATTCTCGAATTAGTTTCATCATCGAGAAAGAGTGGAAACCTGGAATAAATTATTTCAAAGAAATGGCCACGTATATACACAAGCTTATTTCATGGTTGTTCGACGCCAGGCACAAACTTTTCCAATTCATGAGATGACGTTTAGGTTTCCTACAGCCATGAAACTCACCTTCGTATAAGTGACAATTCTGTAATATGGCATTAATGGACAATCAAGTAAGAAGAGAAAATAAATACACATTTGCGGTCTGTTTCATTGGCTTGGGAAACTGTAAGTCCGGATCAAACTAACCAACTAAGGAAAGTTAGTGATCAGCCTTCAAACGTGTCCTGCAGATGCGCACGCCATACTGGTGGAAGACAAGTAATTTTCAACGAACGAAAGAGCGAACTCCACTCCAGGACCCAACAAAGACTGAAAGTGGGCAACATACAAATTCCCTACACGAGACCGGGATTGAGCCAGCACGTCCTGTGTCTGGCCTTTAGCGCTAATACATATTACTGAGTAATGTTCCTCTCTCAAGGTGATGTCTTTAGAATCTCCATAACTCGAACTCGCTTATTCATACCTGAACAAGAATGAGTTTTTAGTATTCTAGCTACTGCTCTTCGCACCATGCTTTGAACCACTCCGAAATGCTTTAAACTAATACTGTGAAATAAAAATCAAAAGAGACCGCCATTTAAAACAATTGACACCATTGATGTCAAAAGCATTGAAAAGTATAAAAAGCATTTACTTACCCGAGTGTAACAGTCACAGTTTTGCCGGATCTCTTGTGAGTTAAAAACACCAAATACCTTAATCATGATGCAGTTATTGTCTTTGTGAGGACAATACAAAAACTTGGAACACCTTTCATCCGCCAAACACCGAGAGGCACACTGGGCTCTTGTTCTAACCCGTTCCATGGTAGGATCCTGGGCAAATGTGATTCCAACGTTTACTAAACACCTTTCTACGTTCAAACTTTTTAAGAACAACGAAGCTCGAAAATCTTGACAAAAGCAAGGACCAAAAACTATAAGAAAGCATGTAACCACTACTGTAAGGTTTTTCCTCAATATTACTTCGCTTATGCTCCGAACATCTAGGCATTGGTGCGTGTGCATCTTGTTTTCCGTTTGAATTAATACTAAATAATTTCTGTATCCGAATACGACTATACTAACTGCATACCCCGCTTTTGTATTTCTATTACCGGATCGTCACCCCTCACTTCTAAGTTCGAGAAGACAAAAATAGTCGCATCCTTATTGTTTACAGAATGCCGCAAGCCATTCCGCCCATGTTGTTTATCGATTGATGGAGTCGAAGCACTCAATTGGTTACACTAAGTGCCTCGTGGTGAAATGCTTTTGTCTTCTTACATGTTGTAGCATCTAATTAGTCTCTGTTCCTCTGTCATATTTTTTCGAGCTAGTGGGATTGTTTTTTTCAGCGTAGTGAATTTAATCACTTCTTGTGAACAGCTTTTACGGCGAGCTTTGTATTGAGTTTCTATCTTTCCATATTTTTTCCTTTTTTGTCCATTTTTCCACATCTGAAATTTTTGGCCACATTTCCGTACTGGTTAACGCGGAGCAGCCGTCGATAATATTGACGAATACCACTCGTTTCCAGTGGTCTTCTTTATGTTTGTAAATTGATTCTACAAAAGTTTTAAACTTTGTGTAGTACCTCCGATTATCTGCATGGGCGATTTGACTGATAGAAAATGAATGGGAGAAACATTATTCGCAGGGTAGGTGAAAAGAATATACAAAGGATTTCTAAAGATCTGTCAATAATGTACAGTTCTGATGCCATGTTCCCTTCTTTGCCCAATCGCTAACCTTTCCAATTGGTTACATTCAGCTATCTTAAACTCGTTCGTTTCGCCTTCCTCTGCGTTTAAAAGCTGTGTCCACAAAACACGGATATTTTAACCCGTATTCAGATTTCACACCTGTTGGTAACACAGATGTACGATGGCGGGCAGAATTATGGGGGAGGAAACTGAGCAGAGCCTGAGGGAAACCCACGACCATCCGCAGGTAGCTGGCAGACCTTCCCACATAAGCATAAGCTGGGCTTTGGTGAGAGGCATTACGCCGCTCTGGCAATGGCGCGCTGACACTCTCGGTCACGAGGGCCTAATAGTTCACAAGGCCATAGGTAACTCAAAAGTAGACTGAATGAGGCATCGACCTACACAGCATGAGTTACATCAGCCGCTGTTTCGATCTCGAGTGACTTCGTTGCTAGGCTAGTTGCAGTCCACTGCTCCACCCATATTAAGAGCTTTTTCGGGAGTTTTCAAGACTAGGTTTGTGCCTTTGTTTCTCACTATCCCACTTTTCCGATTTTCATTGTGAAAAGGGCATTCATCAGTAAATTCACGTCACGATACCACGTGACAGCAACGTCATTTTAAAATCGTCAGCATATTTTTTTCTGACAACGATTCTTATTACTTGCTCCTTTTCATTATTAATATAACTAAAGGTAAAACTTCCAACCATGTTTTCTGTTGTTCCTGTCATAACGTACACCTTCATGGCTCTAATTCTCGCCTTCCCCGAGTTTATCCTTTATCGAACAATGCCGAGTGCAGCCGACTCATTTCGAAAATGGCGGCTAGCAAAATTCAACTGCTGTCAATGTGCCAGTTACATTCATGCTAAGTGTGGCGTCATAGTTTTTGTCATTCATCAACAACTAGACTATATGAAGACAGAATTACTTCAGAGATAAAAGAAACCTGAAACAGATCTGATCTATACCATCACTCGTGTTATAACAATAGCGTAATATAAATATCAGAGTTATGGAATTCTGCCGCAGAACTCAGCAGTTATAATACTTTATACCCTACTCATTGGCTAATGGAGCAGGGAAAAGCCTTGGTTTATCCCAATGACGTTGACTAGCCCTAGCACATGAATATTTATGAAAAGACAAATGGTACTCATCTCACACTTGCATATACAACTGGCTCAGTTTGACCGGAACGCGCCAAGTCCTCTCAAAGGTCGAGTGTTACTTCTTTGCACTGAGCATAAAATTTGCGTCAACCAACTCAAAAATCCGACTTTTCCAGGGGAGCTACTTTAACTCAGAAAATTGAGTCATATGAGCAGATCACAGAAGACTTCTCTTATTATCTTACTGACTCATAAATGGTCGATGAGTCCTTTGATTTCTCGTGTAAGTCACCCAATCAGATGAGTCTTCAATGACTTGGTTGATCTAGTCAAAGGACTTTCTATAGTTGTCTAAGTTGAGTTAGCTCTACTGGTAAACTCAGATTATTGAGTCTGTTAACAGAAACTTTTCTCTCATAGTGTAAACCCCGTTGTAGCAGTAAAATTAGGCAACATTTATTTGACGTTACCAAATATGGCTTATTTACCTTTCTGTTTTAGTTAAGTAATTCATCCTCTCTGACATCAACTGAACTGTTGCAACGCAAGTGGAATACCAAGTGTTTAGGATGCATCGAAACTATGCACAATTGTGGCGCCACATTCCTTTTCTATTAATGGCGCAATATTTACATTTGTGGTAATTGTGACCTCATAGTCATTATCATTCACTAAAACAGACTATTTCAGGTCAGTTGAAATGGTGTGTGTCTGCCACAGGATGTACGTCTCCATTTCTCAAAGTATTCTTCCCACAGCTGAGGAACAGTCGCTGAGCCCTTTTTGGAGATCTTAAGAATGCAGGTTTCGTACATTCACACACACATGCATAGTGATTGCTTTCCTCATGGTTATACTTTGCCCGTTTTAGCTGTGTTTGGATTCAGAAATGGCGTAGTCAGAGACGCACCACTATAACTTGATGGTGGTGTAACACGAACATAGACAAAGAGATTCAGCACTAGCTTAATGGCCGCCACTCGCTATTGTTCGGTGGCACAAGACCAGAGGGGTCACAGGCTCGAATCCATCTTTGGCCGATTCGGCTGCGGTTTGAAATCAGGTAATTTGCCTACTATAAAATCGTTGTATATGAGTGAAAAACACTTACGTATGGTGTTAAGCACTATGTCTATGTGTATGCTTGGGTTTTCGTATGCTCAACGTTTCAGTTATATGAGGACGAGGAGTGGTTAGAACGTATATACATGTTTATACATTGCATTTTTTTGTATCAGCGCGACTGTGTAGTCCCCTCAGTGCTAAGCGCCGAGCAAGGCAGCAGCTAGTCCCATTTGTCGAAGTCTCCGTATGATCCAATCTCGAGGCCAACGCTCTAAACGATAAACCACCGAGGCGGTTCCGTGAAGCAATAACCAGATAAGTAAATACTGAAAGAAAGAACCCGTGTAATACTAACTCAGTCAAAGATCAGCACTTACATCCCGGGGCATTATGAAGGCAACAAGAGGACTATAGCACATGTACATGTTTGTTTACGTCGTCTTACGTGAAGTTCGTGTTGCTGATGGCATACACAATACATCAGTTTCTCTCCTAAGGAAATCAGTCATTCAGTCAATTAATCATTTTTTAAATACTTATCATTTGGCGTTTAAGATTTCCACTCCTTTCCTGATAAACACAAATAAACATTTTTCATTTATAAGAGGCTTAGAGGCAACCTCATACAAATTTATGCTGATTAAATAGTTAATTAAACGAATAAGCCAATGAGAGGTGAAGTAACAGTTATATTAATAGGCACTGACATTTGACTGTGACACAAAAGCATGTATATTTCGATTTTACATTAGTGTAAATATAGGGTTTTAAAACATCCCTCTCCTCAGCTCAGGGCCATGCTAAGACCATGTTTCCACTGCTTATATAAATATCTGAACACCGCGATAACTTTAGCACACACACCAACAAAGAGCTAAATATAGTAATCAAACATAACAATTAAAAATGCATTAAGATTTCAGGAAACATCTGCGTATTCACAGCAAACTACATACATCGCACTGGAAAAGGTGCAATTCAAAGGCAAGCGATACAGAAACACCCCATGCAGTTAGGTTTTGATTTTCATGTAAGTTTCTTTGATGTGGACTTCGAGCCCCGAGGACTGCCAAGTTATCCAGTGAATGCTTTGGTTATTGGCATCGAGCCCATAGTCCATGAACGGCGCGTTAAGGTTGCTGAAGAAACACTGCGTGCCGAACCACCATCCGCCGCTGCTTTTGTTCCTGCAGACCGGAGGGCTCGAGTCTCGGTCGGACGTGCTGAACGGCAGGCCTGTCAGAGACAACAGGGAAACGCGGACTTCCTCTTCGCTCTGAGACCCCAGAGTAGTGCCTTGGTTCGGCAGTTCGATCCGATACTTGTCGTCTTCCCCAGCAAGGGAAAAGCCATTGAACGGAAAAGTCTCAAGGTCAAAAATTCCGGGGGTGTAAAGATCACACATCAGCCCGATTTCAAGTTCAACACTCCGATTTGCCATCAACGACAGAATCTGGTCAAAACCCAACCAGAAGTTACTTTTGACAGACCCAAAACCTTTGTTGTAAGATGTCCATCTAACATCGAAATTCGTCCTGCTGTTGATTCGGCGCTGAATGAACGTGTAGGCATCGCTGCCATCACTCTCGCAGAAAACCGGAAATGTCTCGATGGCGTTTTTAGGTTTGACTAGAAAGGCTCCGTTTCCGTGGTTTCCATAGCTCAGAGCTTGACTGCAACCTAAAATTAAAATAAAAGACTACAGCATAGAGAATAAAACCAGAGGAGAGACGACAGCGTGATAGTTAGCAAATGGTCACACGTATGTCAGTTAAAGGTTTATTCTAACTGTTCATATGAACGCTTAAAAAAGTAACAGCTTACACCCCCCTATTACCATGACTTAAGGAGAATTAGGTGAGAAAAAAATATGCAGTGATTTTACTTGCAATTTAATGGACTTCACTCTTACAGAAATACTCAAAATGCTGTGCTGTCATCACCTTTACTGTGGGGATGCTTAGTCCACCAGCAGAATCTCGGTTTATGCAGAAATACAATATAAAATACTACGGCGTAGGGAGAAAAACCAGAGCAGCGACAACATTGTGATAGTCAAACGTCAACGTGATCCGGCCTCTCGTTAGGGCTTTATTCCAACTGTACATGTAAATGTTCAAATTTTGGTTGCAAAATTATTACACTTCACTGGTCTAGAATTACTCAAAATGATGATTATAGATTAAAAAATATATTGATTTGAAAAGGGCTAAGCCATCATCAATTTAGCTATTATGTTATTGAATTCATGCAAGTAATCATAAAGCGACGAATATATCGAATAAAACACCCGAAAAGGATGAGACAAAGCCTTTATCCAGAATACAACTTCACACTGTATATCAGGTTTATTTCCTGGAATCACGCTAGCGTCATCAATGAATGAGTGGCTTGGATAAAAGTCGGGTGTCCGCAACAAATCGACATGATTTTACACGACATGTATGGGTTGTGTGGGAAGCGTTGTTTGTTTCTTTACGGTTTAACATCACTGTCGACAATATTTCGTTCATATCATGGCAGTGTCTTCTTGTGGCCCGCCTGTCCCTTCAGGAAGACACCTCATCTATATTGATCCTGACATGTCCCTACAAAAATTGGTGTTTGCGATAAGTTCTTATGCAAAATGGTAAGATGTTACACCATACTGCAAAATTATTACCATGAAACTATTTTTTACTGATAATTGTTGGGTCTAACACCTTGACAAATTGCATCAGATTTTAAAATTACGCGTTCCCTGGCGTTCATTTGCGGCCATCCTTTGCCAAACATTACTATACGTCGCGTTAGACCAGTCTCGAACGAGGTCTCATGTATGTCCGATCTGGAAGAGAGTCCCGGAACATCAGTTTTCAAGGTGGGTGGGTCACAAACAGGAATCTGAAACTTTCTACTTACACAAGATATGCAAGGATCTATTAAAACTCAGTCAGGAAGAAGCTCTCTGCGATGTTTTAAGTGCTGTACACAAGTAATCACGTGACTGTCAATATATATACACATGTATAATGATGAGGGTGGGCATCAGGGCGTTGAAAAATACATTCGTGTACCACCCGTCAGGAAGAAAGGGCGTTCTAGGTCAATAGCCGGGTGACCTAGGTCCAAAATAACGCTCATCAAGAAACATCAAAGACCAGAGGGAATATTTATAGTAAGAAATCAGAACGGATTCATGTAAAGGGAAACATACAGTCAACAGCATGACAGAGAGGACGCATTTATCTGCATTGTGCGTTCTCCTCGACAAAACTGAGATGTAATTACGGTTGTGGTAACTTTGGCCACAAAATTGCACGAGTGCCAGATTAACGACACCACCTGGTCTGTTGTTTCCAGTCGTTTTTTCCAGGACATCGATCTATTACGAGTTTTATCCGATATCTAAACACGTTGGTTTGTCGTAGCGTTCCCGCCGGCTCCTTGAGACAGAAGTACTAAGCTTCTGGAGAGCGTATCACGTCTTAGCAACGAGACAGACCCTGGAAACGTCAGGTACACTAGGGGCTTGACATGGAAGCTACCACGGATTTAACCTCTAGACACTTGTTTCTCCTTACCACAGCAGTTGCATATTGGTCAGGGATAAATGTTCTAGACGTTTAAAATAAAAAGGTGATTGGATCCATCGTTTTTTCTTTAGAGTTTTATTAAAAAGAAATAATTATTTGAAAATATTTTTTCTAATGGATCAAATTATCTAATGGATCAAACTTGCTTACGAGCACTGAAAGCATGAATTAGTTACAAATGTGGTTAACTTATGTGAAATAAGACTTTTAAAATGTCGATGAAGCCTTTAGCCATGAAATAGTGTCGAGAAGTGACCTATATGCCTGTACATCTTTATGGAACACCGTCAACACCCTTTGTGAATACCATCTTCAACACTCTTTCACGACGATTAACAATGGACGAGTTCATGGATACTGCACACTTACCTTCGGCAATGAACTCACATCTGCTCCCGTGAAAGCCTGCTATGCATTCACACTTGTTAGATTTCCACTCTCCGCCATTTTCACATTTAGGGTTCAACTTTTCAAACAAGACAAGAAAAGAGTACAAAATGAAAGCTATTTTTTAAAATGGAAACAATACAGATTATATTACAGCATTATTCGTTCATTTAAGTTCAATAATTACATTTAACACAACAGGTATCAGTGATATTAATATTCTGTGGAACATTAGATAACTGACTGGACAGCTTCGCGTTTCGTGGGTTATCATTTCCACCTCTCACTCGAAAAATATTTATGGTGTTCAACCTTCATTGTGTAATATTCTATTTATTATTTATACCCTGACATTTTCTCTACATGTATATAAATGCGTATCAGTTTTCTGTTGCATTCGTGAAAGAAATAAGCAATGTGCCATCTTCGTCGTATTTCTGATTCTATTCATACGCGCTGCAAATTCGTTCACGTCCACGCTCACAAAACCTTTTCACAGTTTTAAACGCTCTCTGTAAGTAATTATACATTCTACAAAGGTGCCTAATGCTAATGGAATATAGGTATTTATATAAATTAAGCACATGAAGAATTTCTACCTCTTTGTTTGGCGAACTATATGTTGCGCGAAAGTGCACGGCCTTGTGATGCGGTCCACGAAGATTTCGCGGCCCAGGGACATCAACTGTGTTAGGACCTTTCAGAGAGTGTGGAGGTGGAAACGATTTTTGATTGCTGATGAGTATAGTCACTGACGTGAGCTTTTGATCAGATTCTCAGGGTCGTAAGGTATGTTTCACACGGCTACCAGGTGCTTGAAACGGCACGTGGCAAGGGCCAAACTTACATCGCAAGAGGCGAGGATTGAGAATTTCCACAAACTGAATGATCTGGGCGAGTGAACATAGCAATTAATTAGACCAAAGTATCCTGTCCTGTACAGGGTGAGCCAACACATGCACTGGTGAAGCAAGATAGCCGTTTATTCAACAACACATTTTGAAAAAGAGGAAGAGGTATGGAAACAAGTCATTTTTTATGTTAAATACCTTAAAAAATATGAAAAAAGAGAAGAAACAAACGCAAAAACACCATGTCAGTTATTGAATAGCGGTTAAATATTAAAATTATTTTATTAATATCTGAACTTCTGTATGATGTAAATGTGACTGTAAATATGTACATTAACTTACTGCATGTGTAAGTTAGATGTACATGACTATAACACATTTTAACAGTTTTGATACGGAATATTTCATTTTTAATTAGACTATTATCACAGAAAATTGAGTAAAGGTGCATGAAGTAAGAGTTCATTAGTTCACATCGTGATGCATTTTTCAATTCTTCTCACATTTTAACCTTTTAACCTGTCACATGACGTCAGTTAATTTTCAGATCCTATTACGGTACCCAAATAACAGCAATACAAAATGAAGCAATCAGCTCACCCAGAATACTTAACACTTAATACAGAATACGTAATACAGAATATTTTTTTTTGCGCTGTGAATTATTGGCCAGATGGAATTCCAATAAAAACAAAAAACAAAAAGAAAAAAACAATCAAACAAACAAAAAATCATTGATACCTTGTATTTATATACTGCTGTTCTAATCTTTGGAAATTCTGATATTTTTATTTTCCACGTGCACATCACCAATCTTTTTCAGATCACGTCTTTAATACTGAGTGTTAAACTAAAACACGTGCTAATGAAGTCGTGTAGGCAACACTGCTAATTATTTTACATGTACAATAAATTAAAATATAAAGTTGTGTTAGGCATTAAGATCACAAACATTCAAAGCAAGCGAAGTTAAGTGTATAATTTGACCAATCTTTGAAAAATTCTTTGTCCTGGGTAGCTAAAACCTATCATAAAAAAATAGATCAAGATACCTCTAATACAAAATAGGTTTCATGATAGCCTTAAACACTGAAACATCAACATTATATGCTTGTATTTGAAGCTCCAAAGTCTACATATCACTTTCAGTTTCATGTGGTAGGGGTTGAATTCTTTTGAACTTGGAGGGAGACTCAACACAGGAGTTGCTGTGGGGCAGCCTGACAGCACACATTTACCACACTGTTGTTGAATGTGCTTCCCTGGAACATTGCCTTGGTGTCACCGTGTGAGCACTGGCATGGATGGCTGGAGGATGTGTGAGTAGCTGGGAGAGCAGGCTGAAGTGTGGTACAGGTGATAGATGTCCAGTTTTCTGAAGTTACTGGTACAAGTGACTTATTGTTTGCCTTTGTGGTAGAAACAATGTTAGAAATATTAGCCTGTTGCTTGGTGTTCAGTGTACAGTAATTGTTTACACTGCTTAGGTTTCTGTGTCCTGAAATTTACAGGATTTGGTTAGGAGGAATGTTGTTGTCATTCATCTTTTGTATTAAGTGTTTTCGAGCACTATACTTGGTGAGATGTTTATTTGTGGACTAATTTCCTTGACATTTAATGGCTTTCATGATTGAATAGATTTTGTTTATGCCCATCCTCTGTCGCTTAAACCATGTTAAACCATCATAATTAATTGACACAAAAAATGGATCATCGGGACCACTCTTGTTTCTGGACGTCTGCTGGCATACTGACTACAATGAAAAAAGAAAGGAAATCAAGAGCTGAATCAAATATCTGCCTCAGAAAAGAGGCAGATATGGGTCACTAGGTAAGTGGGTAACATTTTTTACCTAAAACTAAGTCTTTCATTTACTGACCTATTTGGGATGAGGCATTCAGGTGATGTCTTGTTAGTCGTGAATTGTCAAAATTATCAATTTTTATTTCTCATAAAGTTATGTATAAGTACCTTAAGTCATAGATTATACATCAAAGTTACTTCACCTTGTGTGATGATGTAACAGGCAAGTTTTGTCTTTGCCAAGTACATGTATCTATGCAAACTTTTATAAATTTAAAATATAGACTTCTAATTTCTAATAAAATCATATCCTATACTGTGAGAAAGCATCTTTAATCAAATTCAGTCAATATATCACAAAATTCATCTCAGTGCTTCACATATGCATAGGACTCGTTTTATTTCTTTCATATTAATTGTTTATTTTTTAATTAATTTGGTTACTTCTATGAAAACTTGCATGTAAGTAACAACGGGGTCTCTTTCTAGTTGTTCTGGCGTTTCATAGGCGTTTGGTTTAACTTTTCTCAGATCATCGGGGTTTTTTCCCGTCCTCGTTTTGGTTTGACGTTCCTGACTTTACACAAGATACTGCCTCCCATCCTCATCTGCCTCCAGTTGGATGTCTCCCCACGTCAGGTTGTACTGCTCTACTCCACCTCTCATTCCAAAATACAACATGTTATTCAGCCATGAGGTGTTAATGAGTGCAACTGGACTTCTCATCCCAAGTTGACCATTCTCCTGCAGTTTGTCTATTTCTTCATCTGTAAGCTAAGGCATGTGGCTTATTGCCTATGCCTGGTGATTTCAGCTGTTTTTACTTACTTTTCAGTGCCTCTATGCAGAGTGAAACCCACAGATCATTTACGATGGACAGAGGATACTTCTTTTGCCGTAGATGCCTGTCGACTGAGGAAAAGAAACCACGTAGGCTTGATGGCTCAAAATACGACCTGTCTTTCTTGCGTATGGAAAGAAGAAATCTGCTCACAAACTCAGCCAATTCGTCTGCAGCTAAAGTTTCAGGCTCTTCATTTACTCTATTTTGCCATAAAAAGCTAAGGAACAATTTCATATCATTCGCCGTTTTCCTCTTTGCGTTGTTGTTTTCCTGGTTTTGAATAAAATTCAAAACGTCTTCATTTGAGTAGTGTTCAAGCCTATTGTTGCCTCTGCCAAGAAGATCAAAGTTTGGTTGATTCTCCTCATCACTCTCAAATGCAAATAGCTGCTCAAGGCTCAGTGTGTCTGAATGGCTAGCTAGATGAAACTCCTTCTGTGACTCCATAGTGACTGCATGAAGTGACACAATGAATGTAGCAGACGGCATGTACAAAAGTAGTTCCGGCAAGGTCAACTGTGGCTCATGGGTTAAGGTCTTCACCAGTGTAATAGCAAAATGTAATTGCAAAAGTGATATCTAACTAGTGAAGATATCAGTTTTATCAGTGATGTATATATAATAAATGTATATGTATATATAATAAATTTATTAATTTATTTACCTGATTGGCTTCTCAACATGATGCCGAAGAATTTATGCACGACCGTGGCAAGTTTTTCTCCAGATATCTGACAGATCTCCAGACTTGAAGCCGAAGTCGAGCGAGCGAGAACTACTGGGTGGCCGAATGGTTAGAATGCCCGCCTTGGGGTCGGAGGATCCAGGATCAGTCCTCGGTCGGGTGATACCAAATACTTTATAAATGGTACGTATTGCTACCTCCCTTGGCGCTCAGCACTGAGAGTTTAGAGCGGGAAAACAGGACTGGTTGGCCCGATATCATCAGGCTCTAATGTGACTGGGTGGGGTGTCATGCCGTGTGTTTTCGGCATGATATTAGTTGATGTTACATTTTAAGGGCTCGTCGTCATCATATAACTAAAATATCAAGCATAAATACATACATACGATTCCGGTGTGTAATACACATCCCAACGGTAATGGTAAAATACAACTTACCATTTGAACAATTATTGCGACGATGGTACTGTTGCACAAAGTAATTGCAGACTACGTTATTAATAACTATCATAACAATGTATCTCCTTAATACGTGTACTGATGATAGTTGCAATGAACTTATTGAATGTATTCATTGGCAAAGTGTGAAGAGCTTACCTTGATGTAACAATGACAATGGCTTCGCTTGTTAGAGTCAAGCACACCCAGAGCTCTGATGGGGAAACAGTTTTTCCCCGGACCATCACAATATAAGAATTTAGAGCAGCCATTGTGCTTTTCACATGTAAGAGCACAATGTGACGCGCTGATGGTTACCTCTGACTTTAGAGTGTAGACTGACAAGCGTATTTCAGTGAGACAGCTGTTTACGGACGTTAACAGGAACTGGTCGCTACTTGGGATTAGTGTCCAACAACGGCTAACAAATACGAACAGCACGTAGCCGATGGCGTCAAAACCTGAAAGGCCAAATCCGTTCATGAATGCTGCTGTATTGCGTAATTAAGAATTCTTTATCTGCAAACCGTCCAGAAAATCATAGCCATCACATGCAGCCTTAAACTGTCCGGTTGGAATTTGGATCTGGGCAATGTCTCGAACGCCCTAGGCGTCTTATAACACCAGGATTAACGTAACTGATACCACCATCACTAAGTGGAGACAAATCAAATCTTTGTTTAACGAAGGACTAAGCAAAGATCTCTGATAGCTTGCCCCTATCGGTGATGACTTGATCGATTTTGGTCGACAGAAGCTTTATTACAGATCTGAAGCGCCAATAAAATCAAATCAAAATCGCTTTCTACCTGCAGACATCTCTCTTTGTCTGCAATATTAAAATCCGCACAAGTGCGGGCTCATTGTATTTCTCAGTATGGCGACAAATGATAAACTGATATTGGAGTCAAAGCAAGTATAGTGCTAATGTGCGGTGTGGCGTTACACTTTTATTGCCCAGTCCTCTGACTATGTTATGATCAATGACCACACCACTGTCGGGAGCAAATAGAGAGTTCCGTCTAAAAGGAAATGAGAAATCTATTTTTATTACCGAAAACCATTAGGCCTATCACCGTGTACACTGTAGCTCCTATTACCGGTGAAATCCTGGAAATCTTGCATGCTCTCACACAATTCCAAGCTTTATTCAAGCTATATTCTCATTTCGCCATGTAAGCTACGGATACAAGTGATACAATGAGTCCTTCCATTAGTGCTCAAATGGTTAAGATCACATTATACAACACATCATTAATCATTAAGATAATGCTGCAAGTGATATTCACTTCGTTAAATGCATGTCATTCCTAGAGAGTCAAATAACAAGTTTCTAAACAATCGTTGAACAGCGATCGCACGGGCGTTTTATTGCCAATAAAAAGGTTCCGTTAACAGTGTGATTATTAAGAGAACAGTTTCATCGTGAGTGGAGGCGATACTTTGACATGAGGCCGGATTTCACTTGTAGCGTGTGATCGTTTGCCAACTATCACACTCTGGTAGCTGTTCTGGTTTACTTTCTATGCCGTAGTCCTTTAATTATATTTTACAAGGTGCTTTAAAGAAGAAACATTATGTTATCAGACGTTCTGCTTTTCATTGTCTGTTATAATGGCAGAAGTGCTCTTGTATAACCAAACACTTTACTTCCGATCACAAAGCTTTAATACATCGAGGAAATCGGTAATATGTATACTGTGTGATAAGAACCCTTTCTGTTCGAGTTGAAATAGAAAAAAAATAATCCTTTCAGGAATCACAGCATTGCTAGTGGCTGTTTACAAGATAATAATGGATGCTTGATGTTTTATTTCAAACTGACGAATGTTTTGCAGAAAGCAGTTTTCCAGGTTACGAGGCGTAATCAACACCGTGAAATTGTCGTGTCATCCCGTCGAATGGAAACAGGGCATTGTGACATTCGACAAATCACATCGGCTAAACGCGATTTATGAAATAGGCTTGTCCTGTTTTCGTTCCGCCTGCCGAATTCGACGAGGTTAGGGGCCGTCCATAAAATACGTACGTTGAAATGCATTACGTAGAAGGGCCTAAGTGGGATGGGGGGCGGGGTCCCCAAATTACTAAGCAAGAATTTGCGATGAAAATGTATAAATAACATATGTGCCATTGGCAATATTGCGCCAAGTACTGTACCGCTGTCTCCAACAGAGTAAGTGTGCCTCAGATTGATTGTCAGCGAGTTTGCCCTATTTGCACGTGCTCTGTGTAATCAGTCAAAGTAGGTCAGTAACGGATTACCAAAGCTGGAAACGGTATCAGACTCCATGCAAGCGAATCTGTGTGAAAAAAATAAAATTGCTATGATGATTGTTAACAGCTTTAAAACGAAGTGAAAACCAGCTTTTATAGAGGCAACCATAAATCAGCTGGATGGAGAAGCCGTAGCTGTCCCCAAATTGACACTGCCTTTCTAAGATCATACTTGGCTTTAGTACGTTAAACTCATGAGATGCCCTATTGTTAACTCCTTAGCAAATAATAAAAATTAAAGCCGTTTAATCGCCAGTATGTGCCAGCCTTTATATAGCATTAACTGCATTCTTCCATTGTCGTAGTTCTGTTCAAGACAGTTTCAGGGCAAAAATGTCGAGCTTCTAAAGGTTTATTAAACATGTCCTTGAAAGGTGAGAATGTCAGTCATCACAAGATTAATTCAGCTTCAAACTGCCAAAGCAAACCTAAACGGGACAGTTATCTGTACCAATTAATACAAACAGTTCCCATCATACATACAAATGAATCAAAGGAGCCTTCCGAGACAAAAGCCATTCATTTTTCCCTAACGCCAATGCGAGAATCTGACAAACTACTCTATAAGAGAGTGCCTGTACACTGCATGCCCGAGGGGTTTATAGTAACAGGCATACGTAACATCGAAAATGGTCACGTACTGCAGTAAATAATAAGAGTACATGTACTGGACATGCATTGGCCTAAACTTATGGACTTATGTGTAAATCAGCTATATGCCGGTGTTGGTGAAGCCCGGCACGCTTCGTGTTGAATGGTATTGATTTTTCTTGTGTCAACAATCACAAGTTTTCTACCAATTTCCTGCGATTTACGTCACAAAGGTAATGCGCTGCCAAAACCCCTCATGTTAATGTGAAAACGTAATCAAATTTTTTAGAGTACCGTTTGAAATGGTTTATTTACAAAGGTTAATGCAGGCAATAAATGTAATCAAATTCTCACATCCGTGTGTGATTTTAAAGATGTGTAACAACTCGTACTTAAATTATTAATGCAGAAAAAAGAAAATTCGATAAACCAGTTACTCTGACGGCACAACTCAGACACGAGTTAAGCTTTGGTTTGGGTGAAACATGTTTTAGCAATCAACCACACCAAGCCAACACAAGTGGGTCGTTACACAGAATCAGTGTAGGACTTTTCAACATACACACGCACAGGTAAAGATCAGAGCAGCTTGACTGCGACTTTCATGTGTAATGCCATACTGCATTAATCTCTTGCACATGTCTGTATTGAGACATTTCACTTACAAAAACTGTTGAAACAATTAAGAGGTTCGGAGGTCAGAATGAGCTGGTAGGGTTGTGTTTGAAACATTAGTATTAATGTAAATTTATAACATGAAATCATCAAGAAACTTACTCCCGCCACAACATAATGGTCTTGAAATACTTTTTGTATTGTTGTTCACACATGTATTTGTTATAATTAAAACATATAACATTAAAACAGTATTCTGACCCTCTGTTATTACATGTTACAGTGAGAGTTGATTAAAAAGATTTACGTCACAGCTTATATCTTCAAACTGTGTGATTGGTCACCAAATTACACATTTCACAACACATTTATGCAACAAAGATTTTTGTAATAGAATACTAATAATCATTATAACAAAATAAAAGACAGGCGACACGTAGGCAACATGCAGGTACCGAAAACTATAGGCCTGTTCCACAGTCACTTTGAGTTGAAGTCCAAACCTTCAATCTTCTTTAAATAACAATGCAAAATATTTGAAGCTGGACGCTCAGACTTGGCTGAAATAGTGCTACTACAGCAGAGATTCAGCTGTCAAAATTTGACTGTTTTAATGCATATATCTAAGAGTTTTATTTCTAATACAATTTTATGCTAAAGCCCGAAATCGTTTTGTGAAACAGATCCCAATTATGGAAGTGAAGATAGAGTAAACAGTTCATTCAAGCAATAAAAATGGGAATCAGAGAGCTTTCCCTCGCTTTTGAAGCAGTTGCGTCATGGATCATGTAAATTATATCAAGTTATGGATTTGCCAACGGGACAGGCATCTACAGCATAAGCCGTTACGCCATGTAATGTTAAAAGCTAGGGTTACGATATCAGGGACGGTGAGAAAAAAGTTAATTACCCGAGCATTAAAGTTATCTGAACTTGCAACCAGGATAGCCATCGGAAATACTTTGAATGGCCAGTCAGGATCGAGTATACATCTTAGCCATATATGTAGATGCGGTCGAATCAGTCTATGTATAAGTATGCACAAAATCTAATGTCTAGCTAAAGTGAAAGACAGCGCAAGTTCAAAGTTAAGTTTGCCACTCAGGACAATTTTATGCTGCATGAACCTATTACTCGTCAAGTCAACCAGATTTACTATATCTCGTTCATCTACAATTTATCAAATGAGGCAATATAAGGTTCTAACGACTCCATGTAGATTGGGGCAATTTCATTATAGAAAATAAAGTATGATAATATCAGGCCCCAGCTAGAAAGCCTATGAAACTGCGTCTTGATCAGGCGTCAAAGATTTTACTGATCGTGGCGTACCGTCTGGGGAAAAAGGATTAGGCATGTAAGAAGCTATATACAAAGTAACACGATGAAGTTTGTATCGCATTAGCTTGCGGTTTGGGCTTTTTACATAACTTTGCATTTCTTTCACATATCTCCGTCTTCGAATCACTCGCTGTGGACGTGAAACACCAGTGTAAATGTTGTTTTGTTTAGGTTCTGTTTCAAGCAAAGAAAGCCACTGCTCTGCAAAATGTACATGCTGTCAGGCGATGTATTTCATGATCTAGTTTACTTCCGAATGGTTCGTGAAAAAGCATCCAATCTTCCACAGAAATTGGCCAAACAGGGGAAAGTGGTCCGTAAAATCCAGAAGGGCATCGTCCAGGCGATCGGACAACCGATGATACAGCGACTCTTTAACTTTAGAATTCGTTGTCTTGGTCTTTTTGAGCAACATTTCCGTGGCGTTGAGAACGTAAAACATGTTCTCAAACGCAATGGGGTCCATATCTGCCTTATCCCCAGAAATCTTCTTCAGGTGGCCTGAGAAGCTCTCAATCTGGGACAGCAATATGTCCAAGCCTTTTTTCTGTAGTCTCTCCAGGCTAGCCAGGTTAAGAAACATGTCACACAGCCGTTCCTGAGCGGTATACTGCCAACAGAAACGGGGCGGGAGTTCACAGATGTATGTAGTGTCCGGTGTGTTATACCGGCCCCCAAATCACATGTTTGTTTGATCTACTGAGATTTTTACCCTATTCAATAACATTGCATTAGTGGTGACGTCTGTCTACCACATTTAATGGTAAAGGTTCAGATTTGCCACAAAAAATTTATTTTACATGAAATTAATTTATTTTGTCTAAATCAGCGCTATTTATGCTACTTCACATGTATTCTCCAAATGTAAATGTTTTTTCCTACAGATGCACACGATTGTTGAAGAACAATCACTCTTGGCGTTCGTAATACTTAATTAACAATCACCCATGGCTTTGCCAGTAATAAGCTGGAAAGGCTACTGTACAGCTGTATGGCTTTGTACTAACCTCTTGGGTGGAATCACGAAGACACAAATCCTTGAGTATGGCGTTCAGCAGCTCCTCGACACGGTCTCTGACATCTGCCCAGATCGGGTCTGGAAGACATGAGCACACTTTGGCCACAGTGAAAATGGCGTGGGCCAAGCATTTATACGAAATTGTTTTATTGCATTGGCAAATCGCATCTTGAACTGTATTAACAGATTTCAATATGGTGATCTTCGTGATGTGACTGATTTCTGAAGCCCCGGTTGTCACTAGGGGTAGAGATTTCAGCTGTGCTACACCTTGTAGGAATCTGGTATGAAGCTCTAGATCTTTCTGTGGTCCGTCGGGTTCCAGGCCATCGGTGGTTGTATCTACTAAAGATGAAAATGAAGCAGAACGTTTGTTTGTTTGTTTTAGTATTTATTTGCTTGTTTATACACTCGATTGGTAGTCTTTGTTTGACACCCTATCAAGACTGTTTCAGCCATTTGCCGGCCGTCAGATTTGTTGGTGGAGAAAACCAGACCATCGTACATTGCCAAGCATTTAACACCTGACACATCTCCTGACACAGAGGAGCTGGCTGGTGCCAGATTCCAATCCCCGACCTCAAAGTCCAAGGGTAGGCGTCTTCCAAGAGTACTTTTTGCAGAAGACATCTCGACCAGTAATGGCCTTAATATGAGGACAGGGTAGCCCAGTTTAGAGGTAACCACCGTGCGTTGCCAAGCAACCGACACATCTTTGGATGCTGACCAACAAAAGGGGACTACATCTGAACCTGCCATCTTACTGGTCATCGGTAGGGTTTTTTCCATGGTGAACTCACTTGAAATTTCATTCGAGCCAGAGGTTGTTTGCAATTTGAAGTAAGAAATGACTGAACGTGTGATTTTGTTTTTTCGAAACAGTACACTATCGATTTGTGAAGTATAATGTTCTGGACAACCGGGTAATTGTCCTACTCTTCAAGCAACATTTAAAAGCTCTTTTACTAGTTTCATCTAATGTAAACATGATTCAGGCAAAAGCTATTTTAAGAAACGGGAAAGAGTGTATTGCTGTTTGCTGAAAGCAAAGGTCACGCCGTACTAAATAGCTGACCAAACTAAAAACTGTGCCGTTAAACAGTACGGCTTCTAATGTAAAGCAAATGGCGACGAATGGCTATACTGACAAAACAAGCAAAGAATGTTAAGTACAAGTCAAATATCTGCCTACCATCTGCCGGTGAATCTTGAGTAGACTGCGAATGGATCTCTCGAAGAGCCAGTTCCTGTTTAGCGCGAACAAGCTCTGTCTCTACGCTCTCATATTTACTCTTCCAGCTCAGCTGAGAAACGGCAAACTTATTGCAAAGTTCCCGAGTGTAGTCTTCCGCCGGTAAGTGCCTCGGTTTGGTTTTCACGATGGCCGTAGCCACCGCTACCTTTAGCATGGAGGTTAAGTCAGCTTAAAAAACAAGACAGCATTTGCATGTACTTAGACAAGATGGCTATACCATAAGAGACATAATGGAGACAAAATACTGCAAAATCAGTGTACATCATTAGTTTATACCCTAAAAATTCGCCCACAGTTTTAATTCTTGGAATAATGTCAACGTGGATGTTTGAAAGGTTGGCACATCGTCTCATTGTGTGGTGCACAGCAGACAAGAGAAATCAAACCCTTCAGCACTTGACCATTTCTTCAAAGTGAAAGACAGCGCATGCTCCAAGTTAAGTTTGCCAAAAAAGTTAGACAACATTATGTTTATTTCGGTAAAGTATTTTTTTCTAAATCTACGACGACAGCGGGAACTGACATTTAATCGTGTTCTGTCGACTAGCACAAAACGCAGCCATTTTGCGTGGAATGTCACATAATTCTTCGTCATCTGAGACTGTAGTAAGCTACGAGGGTAGTGTTTGCAACTTAAATATAGGCCTATATGTAAATTTATAACATGAAATGATCAAGAAACTTACTTCCGCCACAACACAATGGTGTGGAAATACTTGGCAGTGTTTTCCACACATTTACATGTTATAATTAAAACATATACTATTAAAACAGTGCACTGTCCCTATATTATTACATGTTACATTGACGAACAACCCAGAAGAAATACGTCACAGCTTATAAACTGCTCATATCTTCTAGCTCTCTGATTGGTCAGTCTCTCATAAGATGAAAAGCATGGGCGCCTCTTGATCCCCAGTCGGTAGCACAATTCCCCGCCACAATAAAGGAAGATAATTTGGCCACGAATCCATACTATTTCAAACAAGTTTATACATTCAAAAAAGAATTTTATAATCTTTTTAATGAACAGTACCTCAGTCATGAGTTGTCTTTCACTTTAAATAAACCGCATAATCTACGGTAAATGACTAAACTTTCGATCACGTACATTTTCAGAGGTGAATAAGGTAACAAAACAGTATTTTGGGTCTTGAAAATTATAATTTTCCAACAGGATTTCATCGACTCGTACAATGTACCTAATTCCAAACAAACCTAAAACACCTTTCTAAGATGAACAAAACTTTCAGAATCGGGTCGTGACTTTGATCGAGAGCCTCCATGGTCACGTGGTTAGCGCGCTAGTGCAGTTCATTGACTCAGGAGCCTCTCGCCAATACGGTCATTGTGCATACGTTCAAGCTGGGATGTCCATGGCCGAGGGAGCTAGCGCGCTAGTGCAGCGTAATGACCCAGGTGCTTCTCACAAGTGTGCTATCGCTGTGAGTTCAAGTCCAGCTGTCGGTGACTTCTTTCTCCGTGGAAAGGTCCTCCTGCAACCTGCGGATGGTCGTGGGTTTCCTCCGTGCTCTGCCGGGTTTCCTCCCGCCATATTGCTGGCCACCATAGTATAAGTGAAATATTCTTGAGTACGGCGTAAAACACCAATCAAATAAATAAATAAATAAATGCAATTCTGGTTACCATTTTGATTTTCCACTTCGTCTGTCTCTCCATTCTTCATTTCACTACATCATCATATCTCCAGCAAATCCTCACTGAAAATGAAAAAATCTGATGAAAGTAATGTAATTAAAATCTTCAGTACCGGTACTCGAGGAAGTTTTGGGCAACTGTACATCTATGTGATTATACCCGTTATAGCTCACACTACATGAAATATCCAAAAGAAACACCTGTAATTATTAATTTCTTTTTCGGTCAAAAATGGACAGGGCATGCGGTTCAGTTTCTTTCCACATTGTTCTTAATAAAAATCTTACATCCAACTAATGTTATGATCAGCTCCTAAATCTGGTGATGCTAACCACATATATATCGTACGTGTCGTGCTTTCATTTAAACACATATATAGTCCAACATGTCAGTGGTGGGTTGTTTAAGAATTACAAAGTGGTGTTTGACAGAAATACATACTGCTCAAAATACGAAAGTAACAGTGGAGTTCGAGAAAGGAAGGATTTCTTTTATTGGGCTCTGCAAGTTCCTCCAATTATGTAACCTTCCTCTCAACCTATTTAACTGCACAGACCTCAGCGTAGATGGGAGTGTATAAAATATAACCCAAGTCACCCAGCTTGACGGCTTGCCTGACGATCTCTGCAGACTATTATGTTCGCGTTTGTTCTCAAACCATTGTGTTCGCGTTTGTTACATTTGTATACATAAGAGATCAAAAGCGTTGCTTTAACTGATCACCTTTAGATGTAAGAAACATTAGTGTTACTGAACCCTGACCACTCATTAAAACAACAACGAATTTACCTGAGCCACATTGTCCACAAAATCCTTCGAATTTACCGCCATGTTACATGATACTCACACGAGATCTCGTGCTGTGCGGGAACAAACCAACAAAATGGCGCGGTATTGCTCATTCGTACTGTACGTCAGTCACACCTGTCTGTGATGAGAAGCACAATGGGGTATTCATAGGACAAAGACTCTGATGATGTTACCGGGCTGACGGGAGAAAGAAGTGTTCACACAGGGGTCGAGATGGAGTTTCTACAGCATCTAGCGCACTCGCTGAAAAGTGCTCGAACAGTCGAGCTTCCGCTAGGTGAAGTTAATGAAATTTGATGCTGTCAGTTAATCTAGTGTTAAGTCATGGAATATTGTGACACGAGCAGGCCTCACTTTGTTTTCCCTCTGAAATGAATGATCAAGTCATTTGATTGTTTTATTATTGGTATAATATTTTGTTTAACTGTAGTGTTTCATTCAATTTATGCCCTGAATTTGATTTTTGGGACATGCACATGTCTTAATTTATGATTGTATATCATGACAATTGACTGTGTCTATGATAATCACTTTGATTGTCAAATGTCGGTGAGTAAGAAAGATTAAACAAATGCTACATTTATACTTACATACAACAGGCTGTATATGTTAAAGTGTTAGTGTCCAGATTTTGCTACTGGTCCTGATTATAAAAATTATGTCCTATTTACACAGTATATTACTATATATGCACAGTATATTACTTGGAGGGCTGCTGAGAAATGTAATAATGAATTTAAATCCGCCAAAAACAATATAATTACTGCCAATCTTCAGCCTGTCGCCCAGTACGGCTCAGCGGGTGACGTCATACACGGCGAACCCATGCCAGGCTGGGTTATATAACTTGGGAATTCATGTCAGAAATATATCATTTTCCAGATGGATTTTAGCTATGCAGATGGAGATATACTGCCATATCAGTTTGAACCCATAGTGGATGATGTTGAAGTTTCGATTTATGACACTCACATTTCTGACCAAACTTTTTTGTCTGGGTTTTCAGATGATGCTTGTTGTCACTCTTGTAGAGCGTTAATTTAATACTGAACTAAATGGCTATGCTTTGACAGCTTGTAAAGGTTGATCTTGTTGGATGTCATTGGGCAGAGACTACCAGGTCATGGTGGAAAAAAATGCATAAATTCGGACTCATTATCTCGCGATTTTATGTGATATATTACTGTGAATAATTTACACTTTTAAAATGTTTTTTTAAATCTCAATATAACAGTCTATACAGGGTTAGCTAATTATGAATAAATACTAAATCTGGACACTTAATCCATGATTAACTTCTTTTATTCAGGCCTAATGTATTGATTTATTATTTTTTTGTAGAAAACTAAAATTAGATCCTCATGAAAATGGGTTATAGTTAAAACTAGGATGCTACTTGTGTGTTCCTTACCATGTGACTTCTTATGTCAGTTCATTCATGCTTCCCCGAATGGTCTGGATGAATGAAGACAGCAAATGCAAAATGGCCTTTTCAAATTTTGTTCACGTGACAAAAGCATGTAACACATTCACATGTGCATCTGATCTGTTTAACACTTATGTCATACGCACATCTGAAAAACAAATGCAATCACAACAAACCAAAGTTTCCAGTGGTATTAATGTCAGGCAGTGCACCAAATGTTGCGTAGGAAGTGAGATTGAATCTAGACATTTCCCAAAGAAGCAAAAGGTAACATTACTAAATATGAGTACTGCAAACATGTGTGAACAGAAACCACATCATTGTATCATGTGACAGGGTACAGTATGAAAAACAAATTATTTATACTGTTTTTGTGCATCAAACATGTCCCCATTGTTTTTTTTTTAACCAGTGAAAACTCAGTATAGGCACTTGACTGTGGAGAAAAAAATGATATTGGAAGACTTGTGGAAAGTACACTTAAACATCACCCTACCCTTTACAACTCCGCTTCCGTGTCTTTTCAGATAACCGATCAGCGTTTTATATGTTGATGTCCATGGTAATTGCAAACCAGCATAGGTATGTATTCAGCCTACTCAGCCTTGCATTTGATCTTTAAATCAAAGACCTTCATTTATTTGGGATTTTTATTTATTTATTATATTTTTATCTTATAGGGGAGTTTCAGCTTCAACTCTTTTATCGATGGAGGTGGAAAAAGTCATCCTGGATCGTGTGACTTGTTGAAAACGTTAGAGAACCTTTGTTGACATTAAATTACTGAACACCAATCTCACCTTGTTCCGGAAGTACAAATGATACCGCTTTCCTTCAGGAACTTCTTAACACTCAATTTACTCCATCATTCATCTGTCCTAAATAACTTTTCATGAAACTTATTTCAGATGGCCCTGTTATAGTTAATGCAATCGACATGATCAAAACACAGTACAGTCGGACTTCTTTACATCCAGCAATGAAAGAGTTCGACTTGAAACTTTCTTATTTATTTTGCATTTTAAAGCCAAAGTAAAAGTGATTAATTTAATGTCTTGACACATTAAATAACATTGTTGCCAAAGTCAGTTTCTTCTTTTGTGAACTAACAGTGAATTACATATTTGCTGCGTGTACAAAAATACTTGGTTTCTGTTATTTCAGGTCTGTGGCTGAATTACTGGCAAACTCCAAGTTTGATGTCAACTACACATGTGGAAGAGCTCAGCGGAATCTTCTCCATATTGCTGCTAAGTATGTAGCATGGTGAAGTTTGACCTTAGTTTATTGGTTTAGATGGTACAAAAACTCAGTTTCATGATTTCTTTTTTTTGTTTGTTACAGTAGGCTTTGTGATGCATTTCATCGTCATTGCATTTTTAAAAGCATTTTGCAAAAGTCAGACGTACTTATTTAACATGGATGTATATAGATAAAATCAGATTTCTACCTTTTCTAACGTTAGTTTTTATTCTCAAATCTCTTAATTGTTCCTTACATGTAGTTGACCCATTCTAATTTCCCACATGTAGGGGTGATTCCGTGTGGTTGATGGAAAAGGTATCAGGCCTGTGTTTTTGTTTTCGAGCACAAGTGTGATTATCACTCCCGTTGCAGAAGGCCAGGAGTGTGATATGCACACTTACACTGTAGGGTCACACTCCTCAGACTACCCTAAATGACCAAAAATTTCGTCCGTGACTAAGTTGTTTATTTTTCCTGATTCTGAGAGTTCTGTTGATGTTAGAAAAGTTGTTTGGGGGTTTGTTTGGAAGTTTGGATGATACCATACTGGAAAAATGTAAGTTTCATTACCAGAAATAATACTTTCTGACATTTATTTGCCTCTTAAGGTGCATACTTTTGAACGAAATCTTAAGTTATATACAGCCTTCATTATGTTAGGCATGTGTTATTAGCGCACCTAGGCTTTGTTTCAGGAGTGCAAATACAAATCCAAGTGGCCTCCAGTGAATGGAGAACTGAGCTTTGACCATTTGTTGTCCCCAAGGTTATACAAACAGAAGAGCATGAATTTAGAAATTTCCTGTCATAGGCTGGGATTGAGTCCACAGCTCATGTACCTTGTGGTACCATGAGTAGAGAGCCTTACTCATTGGACCACTTTACTGCCCCGTCCCTCAGCCTCCCTCACAGTCATATTTCAGTCTGATTATATTGTGAGATGACCTTTTTCAGTCGTAATGATTAACCTGTATGTATAAGCTGATTAATGACATCCTTATGATTTCTCTTGTGCCATGATTATGTTATTTTTCTATCAGCTGCGGTGCCTATGAATGCTTGAGTTTACTTCTGAAGAAGGGGGCCAAAGTGAACTGTCAGGATATGTCTGGCTGCACCCCGTTACACCTAGCGGCCAGAAATGGGTGAGCTCTTCTTACGCTCAGTGTTTTGATAAACAGATATATCATTATATCTGGTAGGATTTTGGAACAAAAAGAAATCACCCATTTATGATTTCTGTGCCCCAAACTGCTTTGTTTGCATCTCTGAATTTAAAATGTAGCTGTTAGCTTTACTTTTGTACTACATGTATGTGTTGATGAAAAAAAAATCCGCATACTTGTCTTACATAAGATGCTTGCATGATACTGCTAAGGTTGTCTCTGTTAGTTTGTGTTTTGTGGAGTAATCCCCATAATTGAACTCAAGTTTAGGACAATGTACAACATAGCTTTATATCTACACAAGGTTTATCTGTCTTCTTCAGACAACGAAAGTGTTTGAGCAAGCTGGTGGAGTACAAGGCTGATGTCAACATTCGCAACAATGAGGGACTGACCACAGTATGTTCAACTGTACTTAGTAGTTTTCACGCTTGGTTAGTTCAGTATGTGTCATGGCGACTTATTTTGAACGAATTTATAGAAAACCATCAGCAGTAGCTTGTATTTTGGGGGAAGGTTTTAAAATATGGTATATGTAATATGTTTGCTGGTCACATTAAATACCAAAGATAATCAGTCAATATTGAATAATTAAAAGCAGTAAGTAAAGGGTAAGTGAAAAAGATTTCTCTAGACACATTTAGATGTAATTTTATTGTGTCTGGTTGAGATAAATTTACTGAAGTTAAAAAAAATAAAGAGAGTTATATGGTTTTCTTTTTGTCGTAAAATTGCATGAATGAAAGCTACTTTCACGGAGTCAGTCCCAAGTCTGTGTTTAGAGTTTTGTCAGAGTCCTCCTTGGACTATGGCATCCTACAACAAACCTTGCCATTGTCAAAAGTTGAAATTTTCAGATGAAACATTGCAAGCATTACAGATAATGCAAAAGTGGATGCATTAGTAATATAGGAGATAACTCTTTAGTTAGCATTAGTTTCTTTCAGTTTTATGTCCCTTGACTGAGTCATCTCTAGCTGCTTTTTTGTACGTTTCATGATTAGACAAAGTAGTTATTCAATGAATTCTCTATATGCCTAAATTAAATATTTAGAAGGGGAATCTGCTGTTATTGTTTTGTTGTCTTTTATTGTAATTTATGAATGATTTTTCTTGGGAAAATTTATGAAAGTAAAGTTGTCCATTTAAATCTTAAAATATTCCCTTTCTTTAAAAGTGGAAGCAAATTTACTTTTGAAATGGTGTAGTTAGTGTGCTGTTTTCAAAACTTCGTCAGTGTGCACAGAAGTTTCTTCATTATGCACCATGTTGCACCATACAAAGTATATTGTGCACAGATTGTATTCACTGTACAATGCTATGCCCTGTTTCAGCTCCACTGGTTGGCTGTGAATGGCAGAACAGAACTTTTGCATGATCTCTTGATGCATGTCAAAGATGTAGATGTTGAAGTAAGTGGATTATTGTTTTACAGTAAAGCGTATTCATTTATCATCAGATCTCTGACATTATACATGTCAGAGATGTGATGAGACGAATGAAGTGAAAAGTAAATTTTGTACATGTTTTATAGTAGATAGAAATGTGCATAAGAGTTGCTCTTGATTTGTCCTTGCATTTAGAAAGCCCCTTAAACAGGGTATCTGCAGGCTTCCCTACTTAGACACAAGACAATCTGGACAATACTGAAGGGCTTAGGTTACTTACCATAAACTCTGAATTATATGTGTTTATGTTCTGCTTCGGAAGTTTAGTTAAAGTCAGAGCATTGCTGTATAATATTGCACGTTGATTGTTAATTTTTGACATTTGATGTTTGTTTCCTGTTTTCTGTTTTGTTTTCATCACTCCAGGATGCCCAGGGTCAAACTGCTTTACATGTGGCTTGTCAAAACGGTCACAAATCTGTGAGTTAAGTTTGGATGTTCAGATGTCTTTGGGAGAAAATCATTTATTCCCATTACTATTATATCCACTGTAATTAATCAGCTGTAAGAAATGATGTGAATAATAAATAATGCATGTGTTTTACTGTATTTCTTACCTGTGCCCGAAAGCCTTCTTGAACTGTTCTCAACTCTCAGTTTAACAAATGAACCAATGTGAGAGTGGTCATGGCATGGCAGTCATGGCAGCTCAGTTTATCACAGTGTACATGGTGTACCACGGCTAGAGTTTGTTTAAGAGTGCTGTGTTGTCGGTTTTTCAGACTGTGCTCTGTCTGCTGGAGAATGGAGCAGATGTTAACAGAGGGAATCACAACAGGAGCACACCTCTACACTTCGCATGCAGGTATCTGCCTCTGTTTCGCAAAACTGATTGTAGAAAGAAATTAGTTTCCATAAGAAATAAGTGAAGGGAACTTGAATATGCAATGTATAGGCATGTGAGATGAAGAGTCAGTGTTACTAATACGTTGTCAGTGTGAAATTTTACCTGTTTTGAAAACGAACACACCGCGCAGTTTGCCTGAAGGTTGGTGAAAGATATTTTGAGATTAACAGAATGTATTCAAATTCTGTTTTATTTCAGAATTTACTTAAATGTGTGTTCAAACATGTGAACATTAAAATAAAATTTAGTCTTTCATGCTAATAGGGCAGTGTTTGTATAACTTTCATGCAAGATTTATTAGGGATTAAAAATAATTCAATTTGTGTTGTTGTAGTCATGGACAGAGGGACACTGCACATATCCTGTTGCAGAGGGGTGCTAAATTCATACCAGACAGGAATGGGAAAACACCATTGGATTTGTGTGTAGAGGTAGTGCAGACTTTACTGGACATTGTAATAGTAGGATAAGTTTTCAGATCCTTCTTTGTGTCTGTATTAATAAACAACCAGTTGAGGGTGATAAAAGTGCCAATAGGGCGTATAAATGTACAACAAAAACTAGATACATCAAGTAAAAGCTGTAAGGCCTGATTTCAAGATAAATTTTAAAATGAAAAGTGAGCTTTGATGCTGGCCTTCACAAGTATGACCTGGTCTGCGTCTTGTTGTAAAGATTTTAACTGTCCATCGTATTACGTTTGTGTATTTAAAAGTTGGATGTGTTATTTGTCCATGAGTGTTTCCTGTTTTATGAAATCTTGGGATTTCAGGGAGGTTACAGTGAAACCTGTGATGTGCTGCTTGACAGCATGCCCAAGCTGTTTGAACAGCTAATTTACATGGTACAGCGTGAAACAATAAAGGAGAGTATGGTGAGTGAGAGCGCTTGTCAAACAAGCAATATGGAGTACTACATGTCAGCCCTTAGGGGGCAGATCATGGCTTATTAAAAAAGCCTGCGTTGATTTACATGTACCTGGTGAGGACTTTGTTAAAACAGCCACTGTCATAAAATTAAAATAGTCTTTAATTTGATATTACACATGAACTAAGTAAGTAGATGTAATGCTGAAATTGTGGTCAGTGTTCTTTGGCATGTCACAACTGGCCTGTCCTCAAATAATGCGGAATTGGATGTATACAAAACAAAGGCTATACGTATCCATTTTGGTTTGAGTTGTTATATTTGATTAAACGTCGGTATAACTTGTATGATGTTCAGATCTGTGACGTGCCGTGTTCAATTTCAGCCGTGCAACTCACCTCATAATGTGCTGCATCTATTGTACAAATATTTAAGTTGTTTATGTTTCAGCTGTACAAAGTGCTGTATCACATCTGTGCCCAGGGGGAGTCTCAGTCTGACAAGGTGTTGTGTGGATTGTCCGAGCAGGCAACTCATATAGGCCACAAACTCCTCAGGTAGGGTCCCATAGCACAGCACTTAACACTGTACTCACATTTATTGCTTAACTTATACAGGGCACAAACTCCTCAGGTAGGTCCCCATAGCACAGCACTTAACATTGTACTCACATTTAGTGCTTAACCCATATAGGCTACATACTCCACAGGTATGTATCCATAGCACAGCACTTAACACTGTACTCACATCTAGTGCTTATATCATACGGCCACAAACTCCTCAGGTAAGTTCCCATAGCATGGCACAACACTGTACTCACATCTAGTACTTAGCCAAAATGACCACAAACTCCTCAGATAGGCCCCCATAGAATGGCACAACACTGTATTCAAATCTAGTGCTTAGCTCATATAGCCACAAACTCTTCAGGTAGGTTCCCATAACATGGCACTCAACACTGTACTCACATTTAGTGCTTAGCTCATATAGCCACAAACCCCTCAGGTAGGGCCCCATAGCATGGCACAACACTATACTCACATCTAGTGCTTAGACTAAATATTAATGATGAATCATCTTCCTGTTTGCCAACTAAGATTCATCTATTGTTTATAATATTGGAATTCCTTCGCAGTAGAAAAGTTAACATGTCTGCTTTTATGTAGATCGATTTAAGGTTTATGTCGTGTCTACATGTACCTGCATGTATTTATTTTTAGAGTTCATTTTGTTGCCTATATTTAGCTGTTAGGGAATCCTGAACATACTAATACCTGTGACTGAATCATTAGAAGCCCTTGCAGTCTTTTCACTAAGCTTGTTCTAAGTTTACCTGCTTTATAATCTTGTTTCAGTGTTGCTGACATTTGTTCTCACATCTTCCTGTTGTGGTTACTACATTTTAATCAGAATGTCGCATAACAATGCTACTTGGCTTATGATTGAATGACATGAATGTTTGCTGTCCTCTAAGGTGGAGGTCTTGTTGCAGTGCTAGGCTTGTGAGAATCTTT
The DNA here is from genome assembly GCA_016165875.1 of Acanthopleura granulata. NCBI lineage: Eukaryota > Metazoa > Mollusca > Polyplacophora > Chitonida > Chitonidae > Acanthopleura > Acanthopleura granulata. Next base: position 26,290,961 of record JABBOT010000003.1, read on the forward strand.
ACCCGTTATTTCATCTGTAGATCTCATTCTAGTGTTTACCTGTAGACTTTTAATCTGTAGGTCTTGTTACACTGTTTACCTGTCTTTTAATCTGTAGGTCTCGTTACAGTGTTTCTAGTGTGATGGAATCACAGGTGCGAAGTCTCTTGAGATGTGTCAAGTTTTTATGCAGACTGTACAAACTGACAGTTGCCCAGGCTGAAGGTGTGCCCAGTATTAATGGTGTCCTGAAGACTTCTCCCAGGACTGCCCAGATTTTCAGAGTGAGCATTGTACTTTGTGATAAGCCTGATACTACATACAAATTGAAACTGAATTTTGCTAAAATTATTTGACATCATGGGTTGTTGGTATTTGATTTTAATGGTATCAGCATTGGTCATCTCATTTATAGTGGCAATAAATGTCTCGAATATTACTATTTACATGCAGAAATTTACAATTTTCCTGTACTTACTTTACAAACAAACATGTAAAATTTTCTAAGATTAGTGAAACTTCCAGAATCAGGCAAAGTAAGTAAATTAGTCATCAACTGAATTTTAGGTCCTGTAGGGTATTTCATTTGTTTTGGTTTTCATTGAACAGATTCCATTTCACCTTGATTTTTTAGTTTTTATAAAAACATTACTTTGAACTTATATTTTCTTCCATGTTTTTGTTTTCTCCAGCCGCTAGAGTTTCTATGGAGGTTGCTGGAGGAGTGGTTGAACTTGTTAAAAATTGAATTCGAAAACTGCAGAGATGGTGAAAATGATAAAAACATGCTTGACAACGACAGAGACATCTGGACGGAGGAAAATGGAGCGGCCTGTCTGCTGGATAGCGATGAAGATTCTGGTAAACATGTGGTCAAAACACCTGATGAGGCCAAGAACTTAACGACCTGCTTCATGTTGGGAAGCACTAACAGGTCCAAGTCCACCAGCACCCCAGAGTCGCCCAAAACCTTCCTCCAGACTGCCAGTGAAGAGTGCCTCAAGGGAAGTAACCCTCCCAATGGTTTCCTGGATGAGATCAGTGCTGATATCCAGAAGCTGAGGATAGACCCAGATGACCAGGATATTATTGGTGCTACTGTCCCCAGGATATGTGCTGTCATTCAGGCCTTCTACATGTCCTGTGCCTCTCAGTCGGGAGAGTGAGTATCAAGGTTGTAATGTGGTGTTAAGGTTGGGAGCATCAGGGGTGTAATATGGTGTCAAGGTAATGGGTATCAGGACTCTAAGATGATGTTTCAGTAGTGAGTATTGGGGATATGATGTAGTGTTACAGTAGAAAGTATCCGGGATATAATGTTGTGCTAAGATCGTGAGTATCAGGGATATAATGTGGTGTTCAGGTAGTGGGTATCAGGGCTCTAAGATGGTGTTTCAGTAGTGAGTATCGGGGATATGATGTGGTGTTAAAATAAAAGACAGCGAATGTTCTAAGTTGAGTTTGCCAAAAAGGTTGGACAATATTATGTTTATGTTGATAAAGTTTTTTTTTCTAATAACTAATTTGACATTGGAAATTGACATTTAACCCTGCTCAGTCGGGTAGCTTGAAACGCAGCCCATTTGTTTGAGCTGTGATGTAATTGTTCCACGCGTGGAACACTCTTGTCACCTGAAACTGTAGTAAGTTGCTAGGGTTGTGGTTGAAACTTAAGTATATGTGTAAATTTCTAATATGAAATGATCAAGAAACTCACTCTCGTCATAACACAACGGTCTGGAAAAACTTTGCGGTGGTGTTCACACATTAACATTAAAACAGTGCCCTGTCCCTATGTTATTACACGTTACATTGACAGACAACTCAGAACATTTACATCACAGCTAATAAACAGCGATATCTCCTAGCCCTCTGATTTGTCGGTCTCTCATAAGTCTGAAAGCATGGGTGCCTTCAGATCCCCAGTCAGTAGCACAATACTCCACACTTCAAAAAAGATAATTCAGCAGCAAATTCTTACAATTTCAAGCAGGTTTTTACATTGAAGAGAGAATTCTGTAATCTTTTTAAGAAGAGTACCTCAGTCATGAGCTGTCGTTTACTTTAAGGTAGAAAGTATCAGGGATATAATGTTGTGTTAACTTAGTGAGTATCAAGGATATAATGTGGTGTTAAGGTAGCAGGTATCAGGGATATAATGTTGTGTTAACTTAGTGAGTATCAAGGATATAATGTGGTGTTAAGGTAGCAGGTATCAGGGATATAATGTTGTGCTAAGATAGTAAGTACCGGGGATATAATGTGTTGTTAAGATAGTGAGTATCAGGGATATAATGTGCTAAGATAGTGAGTATCTGGGATATAATGTGTTGTTAAGGTAGTGGGTATCAGGGATATAATATGGTGTTTCAGTAGTGAGTATCAGGAATATGATGTGATGTCAAGGCAGAGAGTGTCAGGGATATTCTGCAGTGTGAAGGTGGTGAGTATCTGGTATAATGTGGTGTCGAGGCAGAGAGTGTCGGTGTTGTAATCAGGTATCCAGGTATTGTGTATGATGGTTATAATGTGGTGTCATAGTAGGTAGTATTGGTGCTAACATTTGGTGGGCAGTAGCAATTATCGCCTGGGTCATTATTATATATAATATGGTGTGGGGATAGCAAATATCAGGATTACAACATAGTGCTGAGATAGTGATTGTTAGGGTTATGTCATAACATGGTTTGAAAGTACATTTACGTGGACTTGTATATGCATGATTTTGGGTCAGTATGGTAATAATTACCCGAAGGATGGCACTTGTATTTGATCCCTAAGATTTGTGTTCTATCAGGTGCTCCTGTCAAAAAAACTATTAACTTGTGACGAGCACAGACAAATCTGAAAGGCAGTCGTTTCTTGAGATGTGTACCAGTTTCCAGAAATTCACTTTAACACCTGATTGTCATGATTGATTGTTTCCCTCTTGGTAGGATGACCTCCCCCAGATTTATAGATTTTGTCTGCAGACACAACAAGGTCCTCAAATCTTTAGTCAACAGGTAAGTACTCACAAAGTTCTGTTGAAAGTAAATATGCAAGAGTTGACGTTCCTTGTTTGAAATGTAAAATGCTGGTTGACCACTCAGTAGACCAGGTTTGGGTACATAGCTCTTGTCGGCATGCTGAGCATTGGTTTATGTTTCAAAAGAGTGGCCTGTTTGAATGAATAAGATGACACTGTGCACGTGTGTATTATAACTACATCAGTTTGTTTATCGTTTGATTTATATACATGTTTTGAGATACATTCATATTAAATTGACATTAGGTTTTGATTTTGATTGCATTATGATTGACATTTTTTTGTTTGTTTTATTTCCAGAAATCCAAAGGTCATTTTTGATCATTTCCATTTTTTGTTGGAATGCCCAGAACTGATGTCACAATTTTTACACATAATCAAATCTCAGGTAATTGGCATGATAGCAGTTGTGGATGTTTGTGTTTTTTCTTTGGTCATATTGAAGAGTCTGTATTCAGCGGTACAAATACAGAGACAGACATCAAATGTATGCTTCAGGCATGAAAAATAATAACACTTTTCATTGTTTAACTTATGTTGTTTATCGTAAATAAGAAATTAGACGTCTATGTCATAGAGATAACATTTGTATGAGCAGTGTGCATGTAAAAGTGATTTACATCCGTGAACTGTTTTGGGGTTGGGGTGGGGGAGAGTGTTATGCTGTGACAACATTGAGATTTTCTAAAACCTTAACCACAATATATATCTGACCACTTGTCTCCAAGTCCTTGACTGCTGCCATGGTTTACCAAGGCACTGTTTGTGGCAACTTAACAAACATTTATTGTTAAATTTGTGTATGTGTTTAAGCTTCAATACTTTGTTGATTCAAATGTTTGTAAATTTAGTAGGATATGTTGAAAAGGTTGACACATTAAGAAGTCTCACATCTACGCTGTCCCTGTTGTTTTGTTTCAGCCATTTGAGGCACGGCGTCAGTGGTTCTATGAGAACCTGCGCCCCTCAGACAACGACAATGACATGATCCACACTCCCCCTAGTGAACAGGATGTTCTCATCGTTCACAGAGGTAGGTAGTAACAGGACAGGGCACAGAATCAGACCCCAGGGCACAGAATCAGACCCCAGGGCACAGAATCAGACCCCAGGGCACAGAATCAGACCCCAGGGTGCAGAATCAGACCTCAGGGGGCAGAATCAGACCCCAGGGCACAGAATCAGAACCCAGGGCGCAGAATCGGACCCCTGAATCTATAACTCAGAAAACACAAATTAAACAAATTTGCAAAGTATACAATTTACATTGTACAGTATATGCATATTGATGTTGAATTTCACCACAGGCATGTTTTAACAAAGACAACTAAAGGCCACCCTTTCGTTTGCTGAAATTATCAGAAACATAGAAAGCCAATTAGTAGGTTAAGGTTTAATAAATAGAAGATATCATCTGCTTAAACCACCACTTACGAAATCTTGGATCTGGAGTATTCACAGAACAGGTTAGCTGCTTCCCCTGACCTCACTGCTTGTGGGGCATTGGTAATAAGTGCTCAATGACACTCATATCGGCGTTTGTGCAGTGTAAAAAATTTGAACTCCACTTCTACCAATAGGACATGCATATCTGTACATCACATGTAAGGAAGTATGAAAGTGTGTGTAATTTCCCAAAGGTTTGCACTTTCCGTGGGTACTCCAGTTACCTGTAATACCGACTGCCATTGTATAAGTGAAAAAGTGTTGAGTATGGCATTAAATAGCAGTGAGATAAATATACAGGCTTGATGTCATAAGGCGTGTCCAGATTCATTGGCTATACTGTAAGCTTATTGTCATAAAAGCGTATAGACAGGCATTACACATTCGAGAACATTAATGAAATAAATAATAACTGAAATGCCCTTGTCTTCTGTTCTTCAGATAAACTGTTTGAGAGCAGTTGTAAGGAGATCTCAAAGACAAATCCTGACCGTCTGAAGCAGGGTTTAGCAGTCCGCTTCCAGGGGGAGGAAGGAATGGTAGGCTTTCCTGTCTGATCTAAGAGACAGGTTGCAAACCTCTCCTGTGAACAAGGAAAATGTTTCTTAAAGCTCATGTAGAACCGTGCCATTTTATGGAAACTTCCAAGATAACGTTATATGAACTTCCTACAAGTTATACATGTGTGCTAGTTTTGTCAATTGTTGAAATGGGCAATAGATGAATGCTTTTCTAATTGCCGAGAATTTATAGGTATCTCACCTCATTATAGTCAGATATGTATCCTCCAGTGTGTAATGACTGCCTCCCTGGCCTAGTGGCTAGAGCGTCCGCCTGGAGGTTGGGAGATCCGAGTCAATCCTGGGTTATGCCATACCAGAGACTTTAAAAATGGTACTTGTTGCTGCCTAGCCTGGCGCTCAGTGTGGAAACAGGACTGGTCGTCCCGGCGTCAGTATAATGTGACTGGGTGGGATGTCAGGTGTGTTGTCTATGGCACAGTGTTCCAAAGGCAGCAGCAAGACACAGAACATATGTACACTCTGAGGACTCCCCATCATCATATAACTTAAAAATGGTTGAGTCTGACGTGAAACCCAAGTATACATACATGTATTCCGTAGTGTAAATATACAATTTGCTTTCACTGTGTTCACATTGGTGCGCCAGCTTTGATTTATAGGTGTAATAATAGGCGTCCAAGCTTACTGTTGCTGAGGTACCTCTCAGAACCTACTTCTGGTGAAAAGAGTTTATAGGCAAAGCTGATGAAGCTAATCTCTCACGCAATAGTCATTCATCATGATAAATTGCTGGCCTATCAGTGTGCAAAGATTGCAGAACACTGATAAAGTGCTTTAATTAGCGGGCCTCCATAGTCACAGACCAGGGGGCTTTTCTGGCCAAGGGGGTTAGCGTGCAAGTGCAACGCAATGACACCAGGTGCCTCACCACTGCGGTCGCTGTGAGTTCAGGTAAAGCTCATGCTGGCTTCCTTGATATGATACTGCCATGGATTGTAACCATAGAGGATTTTGATGTAACAATTTGTCTAAATTCATTGTATTAATTGTGTTTAATCCAGGGTCAGGGTGTGGTACGAGAATGGTTTGATGTCCTCTCCAAAGAAATCCTCAACCCAGACTACGCTCTCTTCACCCAGTCAGCTGATGGTAATACCCAATTCATTACATAGTTTAAATAAAAGACTCATCCAAATGTGGATTGTTTATCCCAAGTCTTAAACACCGCTTGCATCATTTGTTGACTAGTTAATAATGAGTATTATTAAGACTGTGATAATGGAGTCAGCTGTTGACTTTTTGATTGTTTACGTCTTAAATGGTAAATATTTCTGGACTATGTTCCTATAAGTTCCTAGATTTCCTGTCCCAAAATGAAAGAGTGTCCCATGTCTAGCGGGCAAGTATTGAGCACACCTTTTTCAGGTAGAGTAAAGTTGAAAGGGTTACGAAGCACATATAAAACTCTTAGGAATGATTTCAAACATTTTAATTACAGATTGTCTCGTTAAGAAGCATTAATGTAACATCCTTTTATGTCGAGGTTTTCTTGGTTTCAGGTACAACATTCCAGCCTAACAGTAACTCCTCTATCAACCCTGACCACTTGAACTACTTCAGGTTTGCTGGTCAGTCTATGGGCATGGCGCTATACCACGGTCAGCTGCTCTCTGTCTACTTCACACGCTCCTTCTACAAACATATCTTAGGTGAGTAGTTCTGAGGCATCTGTAAACAGGAGAAGCGGTATTTGTGCACAGAGTACATATATTTGTGCTGATTTTATAAGATACTGCATTGTAGCATTCATCAACACCAAATTGCAATATACATGCATATTGAAACCAAAGAAAAGAAGTTGGGAGCGAGATTGTCTGATTCTTATTCGTTGGAAAGCATGGCTTCAACATGATGCCGTTTTCAGATTTCCACTTCACTGCCGTTCGGAAATGAAGCATATTTTCTTCATGTCATGTACGTGTGTATTGGGGTCTTGCATCAGTGATCACTTATTACAGCAGGTGGCAATTACCTGTCTCGCTGCCAGGATAATATGTCACTTCAGATTGCTCATAGCTTTAATTTTACTTCACAGTGATTTGTTCTGGTCCACAGGAATTCCAGTCAACTATCGTGACGTAGCATCCATTGACCCAGAATATGCAAAAAATTTACAGGTAAGGTCTTTTTCACATCCTTACCCTCAGTTTCATGACATGGGGATGAAAGGTGTCAAATGTCGTCAGTTATTGGAATAATTTCATGTGACAAGTTAATCTTCACTGAAATTTTGTCATGGTAGTCTTTAACAATAGTATAAAATAGTGTTATGTAAGGCTTTACTTTGGTGAAGATATGGATTAAGGGACTGAAGAAGTGCTCTTGCAGTTTAGGCTAAGGCATTGCTGTCATTGCTCTCCCTGCTCTTATTGCTCTCACTGCTCTCATTGCCCTTGTTGCTCTCCCTGCTCACATTGCTCTCATTGCTCTTATTGCTCTCACTGCTCTTATTGCTCTCACTGCTCTCATTGCTCTCACTGCTACCAATCAACCCTGGAACACTGTGATCATAGGCTCAAATTGAGCTCTCTCTGTTTTAGCAGCTAGTCAGGTTTGTCAAGCGTAGGATGGTTCCCACATGCACAGAGCTGATCGCCATCATATAAGCAGAAAAATTTTGAGCATGGCTTTGAAGTACAACCAAAGAAATAAGTAATCATTTGGATGCTTTACAGTGGTGGACTGTTTTGGATTTGCAGCTATGGTTATCCTGCTGAAAGAAAACATATACATGTGAACTATGGTGTAATTAATTTGATATTCAGTCTGCTAATTAACATGTTTAGAGGCTGCTGTCACACTCATTTTTTGCTTCATGGAAATGAGCATCCTGACTTGTGTTCGTTTTGTCGCATCAGTGGATTCTTGACCATGACATCTCTAACTTGGGCCTGGATTTGACCTTCTCTGTGGAGACAGATGTGTTTGGAGTGATGCAGGAAATAGAGCTGAAGCCAAACGGCTGTAAACTGCCCGTCACAGAAGCTAACAAGGTAGTAAACTTTAGACTCATGCAGGAAATAGTACTGTCGAAGTGAAAGACCACTCAAAAATGAAGTTGTAATGAGTGAAAAGGCCATTAGAAACTTCACTAGTGACGTCACAAAACTTCTGGTATACCTTTACGTTTAACTCTGAATAAAGCTCTTGAGAAGTGTACTCATGTAATGTTTGCCTGTTTGTGAAATGGCTAATGTGACATTAAATTTCTCCTTTAGGGCCAGAGAAAAGTAGGTGTTACGAACGCCAGTACCAGAATGGTTCATAAAACCCCAACGTCAATCAGTCAACATACATGATAGTTTTTAATGGTCTTTTCACTCAGCATAACTTCATTTTTGTGGGGCTCTTCACTTTTAAATATTAAATACATGTCTGATTTTCTGGGACTAGCATCAAACAGTTTGTGAAGTATCATGTATGGTATACCTCATCTCTTACCTCTGATTATCACTCTACTCTTGAGTACAGTCATGTCATTGGAAAATCCAAACCTCCTAGATGTGTGAATTGATACATACTATATGTTTTCAGTCATTGCTTCAGATACTGACACAGCTTTATAGTTATCTTTGATATCTTTGTTTTGTCTGCAGAGCTAAATTTACTTTTCCTCTAACTTTTGTCTGGTCTTTAGATGTACTTGCCTTTCAGTCGCTGTTACACATGAGTTGCAGGTTCAAACCCAGGCCTTTGACAGGGAATTTGTCGATTCCCCTGCTCTCACTGCTTGTGGGGCCTCTGTGACAGTGAGCCATTTGTGCAGTGTTATGTTGGTTGATGGCTCAAGGTAATTCAGGTTCTGATTGACAGCTTTCTCACCTGTTTCAGAACGAGTATGTTCAACTTGTTACAGAGTTGCGAATGAGTCGAGCTATCCAGCCACAAATCGACAGCTTTCTCTCAGGATTCCATGACTTCATACCTCAGTCTTTGGTGCAAATGTTTGACGAGTTTGAGCTGGTTTGTATCAGTAATAAAGTCTGTTCCTGAACGCCCTCTATGTGTGTATTTGATACACATCAATTCTGCATCCAGTGTTCTTAACACATTGGAGGCAATGATTAAACGGTGCATGGATGGCCTTCCATGTGGTCTTGGAATGGCAGTAGAGATAATTCACTTTCCACCAATGTCTAGTTCATGTACCTGGAATGCACTCCCTAGATGAAGATGCTGTGCGTTGCATGTGGTAAAGTTTGTCAGGCTTTACCAAATCTGTTTGTGCCATGAGTTAAATATTTCAGTCAGTTATTTCATTTACATCGCAAATAATAGGGATGAAATATCAGAGAATTATTTTTCATATCTTTGATGGTATTATAGAGAGTGTGTGTAGATGCCTTGTGTAACAGTGTATACACACCTGTATGCCTTCAGGAGGTAATGCTGTCTGGGTTACCTGAGATAGACGCAGCAGACTGGAGGAAGCACACAGACTACAGCGGATACTCACATGACTGCCCCATCATAAAGGTACACCCATCGTAACTGCTGCTTGGGCAGTCTTAAGCTACGGTCAAATCATGCACGGAAATCAGAGCTGATTTCACAATCACAAATCTTGAGCAATAACGTTTTCAGAGGGCTGCATTCACAAACGAAAAATTCAGAGTGCAAATTGCGTTTCCTATGTACATGTATTTCGTTAATAAACTAGTAGTTTCGTGGTTATTTAGGTTAGCATTGGATCATGAGACAATACAGTTGGTAATCAGCATGTAATTAGAAGCTTTATGAAGAAAGTACAGTGCATTTGTTTGGATGTGAATTAGCACATTGACTAGGTTATACAGCAGCCAGTTTTCATTGAGAGATGAATTTGGTAACACCGAATACAATGATCAAGTTACCATTTTCGTAACTGACTCCCATTTTCCACGAAATTGTAACAGAATTTGTTACAATCTCTGGACTGTATTCCTTGCCTAGTGTGACTTTTCCCTTAGCAGTTATTTCTTGGGCATGATCTTATCTTACCAGAACAAATCAGGTAGGTCAGTTCATAAAGTTTCTCTTATTGATCTGTCATAAATTCTAGGCAATGAAAAAGATTAAACATTATGAAAAAAAACTAAATTTCTGTGAACAACCTGTTGAAGCCTTTAGAGTAGGCACCTTTTTTCATGGTGAGTAAGGTTATGCCCTACTAACATGTTATGGATTTTTTTATTCACCTGGTCGTACACAGCTGACCTCATTTGTGTGTCACACAGGTCTGTCATTAGTGTTATCTATACTACCCCACAGTTCTTGTCTCAGTCACTACCACCACTTGACATGGTTGGCCTTTTCACCCTAGGCTACTCACATTCTCTTGTTCACTTTAAAAAATAATTTTATTATTATAACAAATAATGTGTATCTCGCCCGGCTCAGATATACTCATTTAGTTACTGTGGTACACTTTTGGTACTAGGGAACATGTTAGATACTAATAAAAAGGAAAAGATGATGGAGTTGTGTGTTTTGAAGAGGGGGAGGGACAAGAAAGTACAGGTAACAGTATTTAACACTGTAAACCTATTATTCAAGTTGACAGGTTCACAGGAAGAGAAAAAAAAAGAGAAAACTGTATTTTTAAAGGGAGACAACTGTGTGCTGTGGAATTGAAAGCGTATTTCTCAAGCGGTTGCTTCCCATGGATATCTGAAAGATTTATGTTGTAGTATGGAGAACATAGCTTGCTTAGAACAAGTCAGTTCATGAGATGTACTGTGTTGTTCTGTTGAGGTAGTTCACAAGCACTGTGGCATAAGAACAGGGAATGATTTTTTTGTACACAACTAGGGACACAACTTTGTGTAGTTAGCAAATGTTGAGCTGTTTAACAGTTGGACAAAGAAAATTATTTGGCAATGGCTATGTCACTCAGTGGATTGTACATCGGTATAAGTCCAGATGTCATTTTGTGTTTTCAGTGGTTTTGGGATATTGTTGGGCAATTTACACAACAGGAGAGAGTTCTTCTACTGCAGTTCGTCACAGGCAGGTTAGTATGTATTTATCATCTGTCTGTATGTATTTGTGTAAAAGCGCATCTGCGCGTGTGTGAGTACAGCACATTTTCACCAAGTGCATGACAAGTAAATACAGAAATTGAGGTCAGCAGCGGCTGCTGAGTGCAGTGGTTTCTACTGCAGGTTCCTTCAAGCTCTGCCTAATTTGTGTTTTGCATGTAAACCTGACCACCGTTAAATATGTGACAAATTCTAGAGCATACTGACAAACACCATGTAAATTAATAAATCCAAAAAATTGTGCTTCTTTCTGCTCTCCTACATTTTAAGTAAGCATTAAATTTTAAGAGAATTCCACCAATTTAAGATGAAAATCTCATGAACTAGAAATTTATAGAAATTAGAAGTTCGTTACAAACTGTGTAAAGATACAATTAAAATTGGGGGTCTCTGTGGTGGAGAGACGGCGATATGACCCCGTGCCTCTCATCAGTGTGTAGCAATGTGTGGGTGGTCGTGGGTTTCCCCAGGTTGCCTCCCACCATAATGTTGGCTGCCGTCATACAAGTGAAATATTCTGGAGTATGGCGTAAAACATCAATCAAATAAATAAATAAATACATACAATTAAAAGTAATAAACCTCAAAATGTGGTTGATTATGTCACATACACTGCATGGTAGTTAGTCAGGCCTTGGTGAATAAGTTGACAGTATCAAGTCTAGCTAGTTAAAACCGTGACTAAGAATGGGAAGGTTTGTCTGGGTCCTTGAGAAGGTGCTGTTGGATTTTTTTTATTCACCTGGTCCTCAGTCCATGTACCTGGGCACTGTCGTGTAAGTGAAAAGTTCCTAAATACGGTGCTTAATAAGTCTGCCAAAGTATTGTTTTCTTTTGCTCTTTTCCTGTTATATCTCATGGCCGAGGTGGTTAGCGCGCTAGTGTAGGATAACAGAGTAAGGAGCCTCTCACCAGTGGGATCGCTGTGAGTTCAAGTCCAGCTCATGCTGGCTTCCTCTCTGGTGGCACTCTGTGGGAAGGTCTGCCAGCAACCTGCGGATGGTCATGGGTTTCCCCTGGGTTCTTCCTGGTTTCCTCCCTCCATAATGCTGGCTATTGTCATAAAAGTGAAATATTCTTGAGTACAGCTTAAAACACGAATCAAATGACTAAATAAATAACACATCACTGTCTGTACAGTTATAATAGTGCTCTTCAGGCCCGGAGGTACTTTGTATGCATTACAATATTACCAAAGGGGAGTGGTCAGTTGTTACACAGCGTGCAAGCTACTTGTTCCAGGTGAGAGATGTTCCTTGTTATTTGTTGATTTTCTGGTGATGACTGTCTTTGTAGCTCTCGGGTGCCCCACGGTGGATTTGCCAACCTGAGCGGTAGTGGTAACACCCAGAGGTTCACCATCAGTCACGTGGCTTACACGCAGAAACTGCTGCCCACTGCCAGCACTTGGTGAGCAAGTCCTTGTGGATTGCTTTATTATATGTACTAACTTTGAAGCTGTAGTTTATCATACCGCAATGTTTTTGACCAGGTCTTGTAGTGTCACTCGTAAGGAATTTAAATAGTAAAGCAAGTAAGACTGAGATGTTTGACTGAATGTTTTGACTGTCTTGCACGCCAGAACAAAGATTTCCGTTGAAAAATTGATTCAGATGCATGTTCTCCGGCTTTCTCTGCGTGAAATTGTTGGGATCCTCTTAAGAAAGACTACTTCGGCTCAGATATCTGTTGACTGTTTTTCCAAATCATATGTTAATCATTTACTTGCTCAGGGCATCTGTGGCTGAGGGAGTAAGCGTGCTACTGTAGCGTAATGACCTGGGTGCCTCTCACCAATACGATTGCTGTTAGGTTAAACCCAGCTCACGCTGGCTTTCTTTGTGGTCATAGGTGGGATGGTCCACCAGCAGCCTGCGGATGGTCCTGGGTTTCCCTGGGCTCTGCCCGGTTTCCTCCCAAAATAATGCTGGCCACTGCCATGTAAGTGAAATATTCTTGAGTACGGCCTAAAGTACCAATCAGATTAATTAATAAATTTACTTGCTCACCAAACAGTTTGTCATTTACCAGTTCAGTACACTGTTTATCATACCCTATTTTATTTATTGGCTTATCAGTTTTTCTTATACTGATATATCGTTTTGTTTATTACAGTATTAATTTACTTAAGCTGCCAGATTATCCCACAAAGGAAGAGCTTTTGGACAGATTGACAATTGCCATTCAGTGTGGAAGTCAGGGTTATGGGATGGCCTGAGAGTCATCTCCCTTTTGCAAAAGTCACTAAGTTCACTCCCCAGAACGTTTTCACAGAATTGTTTGTTGACTGTATGTCATGCGTACTCTAGTTTAAGAATATTTGTACGTCTGTGAAAAACATGAGTTACAAGTATTTTCTTGCGGAACAAAAACAATGATGTATTAATGGGAAACCGACATACTTTTTTTTTAACACTTGTGGCGCTAGTGTGAAGCAGAACCTTGAGCCATTGTAACATCACAAATTGATGGTAACACATCTACAGTGGTAAGATGTGTCAGTTCCTATTGTAATGTCTTGCTGTCTTAATTGTGATGTCATAGTGATGTGCTAGCAAAAGAACGTTTGACGTCCATAAAATTGCACCAGGGTTGTGTGCCGGCTGTTTGCAGGATCCCCATTGTACTGAAATCTCTTTCACAAACATCTGCTTTTCTAGTATTTTTTTTTAGGACTATTAGCCCTGTTTGCTGTTTTGCAAACAGTTTTGCCCAGAATTTTGCATAGCTGTCTATTTTGCCTGTATAAATATAATCATATTTTAATGTGCCACGGCTTCAATTTGTTGAAGAAAGTAATGTGTGTCTTGGGAATTGGTTTGGAGGAATTGTGTTAGTTAAGAACGGTAGAATTTGATGTACATGGGTGATATATTTTTGTAACTGTATGCAGTGGGTATGTAGTGCATTGTAGTTAGCTTCATGTTTTTTTTATTGCAAATGTATCCACCACATTCTTTTTATTATTTATTTATTTCATTGGTGTTTTATGCCTTATTCAAGAATATTTCACTTATACGACGGTGGCTAGCATTATTGTGGGAGGAAACCGGGCAGAGCCCAGGGGAAACCCACGATCATCCACAGGTTGCTGGCAGACCTTCCCACGCATGGCCGGAGTGGAAGCCAGCATGAGCTGGGCTTGAACTCACAGCGACCGCATTGGCGGGAGGCTTCGGTCATTGCGCTGCGTTAGCGCATTAACCGAGCCACATAGGCCCCAATTCTTTTTATAGAAATCCATCTGTTCACAACTGACCATGAAGAAAAGGCCACTGTATGGAATTTGCAGAGTACAGTTCATTGAATAATCCGGTGGCGCGCAGCAGTTTTACTGTGTACTGTATTGAGTGTTTTAAAACACCAGGATTTTTATATTGTACATAGGCCTACATCTCTGTTTAATGCAGTGTTATGTGACAACTGTGTATTTATCAAATACTTTTACATGTACATTTGTGAAAGATTTTTAACCTTTGAATATAATATAAATGAACATGTATTTGTTGTTTTCTATGTAACTGATCATTCCAAGTATTACAGTGGTACATGTCTGCTTACAGTAATAAATGCAGTGGCTTATCTGTCAGTTGTGTGGCTTTATATTGGTTCAGTCAAGTCAACGTTGTCAAATTGTGGTACAGTGAACCCTGAAGATTTTGCATATATGTGTAATTTTCACATGCTCACATCTTCAAAATACAAGAGCAGTATATCTAAAATCTGTTTGTTTATTGAGATTTTTTGATTGGTGTAATAGACCTTTCCAAACTCTTCTACTTACTGTGTAAAGCTGCAGAGCAAACGGATTTCTAGGCTGATTTCCCACTGGGCAAAGTTTGTTTTCTTGCAGTTGAGACATTGAATGGCCAGCAGGGTGCCCATTCAAAATGGCTTTTTTGTGTGTGTCTTTTTCTACGGGTGAAATACATGTAAGTTGAAGGCACTGTGTGACGGGAGGTTTGCCTGGTTATCACAGCCTCATGTTGACATCAGTCCTATCATACTGAGTAGCTGGCTTTTGCAAGACATAAATTGGCCCTCTTTCTTTGCTATCGAGGTATCCTGAAATGCCCTGTAGCTTGATGACCCTTTATTTAACCATGGTGCCGTCCATTATTGCTGATCGCCGTTTTGTAGGTGAAAAATTCCTGACTACAGATAAATAAATCATGGTGTACTGAGATCTTATTACCAGCCAAAAACTTTGCTGGTTTTGGCATGCAACACCAACTAGTCTGTGAAGTAACGCATTCAATACCAACTGGTTCGGTCGTGTTGATAACCAGTAGTCTTTTGGCAGGCGTCAAGGAATACATCAAACATGTCAAATGCATGTAGATGTGATTTTCTAAACTAAATCTCACCTGAGCCAGTATTTTCAATGGTTTTGATTCATCAGTGTAGGAAATGATATCTATCAAGTCTTCTAATAGGGAACTTGTAAAACTCCTTTGGGCCATTAAGAAGTGATCCAAAACTATGATGTAGCCTACTCTGTTCTTTCCTGAAGTGTCTCACTTTTTGATATACGTGTTCTCATAAGAGATTTTGCATGCCAGCATTAGAGTGGAAGACCAATGTTTTCACAGCAAAATTGATCTCTGAATGTAGCCCGTCAACACGAACCTATCAAAGTTTGCTGATTGAGACTTTCAGCATTCACCAAACACAGCTGGATAATACAGCCCTTCAATACCAACTGATCTCCTGCCTCAACATGCACACTGGATAGAAAACACTAGTTCACATTTATGTTTGAATTAACATGTTTATTACCTGTAAATATGTGAGAATTTTCTACAGGCCTGTACAGATAAAGTGAGAATCTAGACATCACGCACAGTAGTATTCTTTAGCTCTAATTAGGTCACCACTAGATGGAGCTGATCACTAGTATTTAAGGACGTTAGCCAATCAAAAATCTGAGGACGAGAATAGTTACAATATCAGCAGAATGCACGTGCTCCAACTTCATCACAAAGTAACAGAAATGGAATGGTTAAAAAAAGTCACCTGTCCACACACGAGTGAGTAGGCGAAGTTTGTGAGCCCATCAACAAAATATGGATCACATTTTAATGTTTTATATATATAGATATAGATATATTATATATATGGGTGTGTATAATATGCAATTAATTTACAGAGAATATTGCAATTACTTTGTTCTTATCTTAGCCTATCACAAAAAAATGTACATCAATGTAGAGCAGAGAAACCTATTCAGAAACAACAGCCAAATGGTGGACAAGATTTTACAAAAAAAGGAAAAATAAATGACAACATCTTTCAGGGGAGATCAGAAACAATATTAAATATAATGCACTGAACCAGGTAAAAGCTTGTTTTCTTTCAGGAATGTTTGGGTTACATTTTCTTACCCTAGACATGGAAATGTTTACCAACACAGAGAGATCTTAATCTGTACTAGTTTCACGACAGCGAAAATCGCAAGCCAGGTTTTCTCTCCATCAAGAATCTTTCATTCAAATTCTCAACCCCCACCCCTGGCTTTGACCAAATATGACTGAACAGCCGGCCCTGGATGTGTACGGCCTCTGCCATATCATCACAAATAAAACTCTAGCACTATTACAACTATATTTCAACCAGAAATTTACTCTAGATGACCAAACAAAAACAAAAAAAAAACTGTGAGTCAATGCAGCTATAAGATCGAAATGTCAACATTAGCCCATTAAATCAGTGGTCAAACTAACAATCTGAGCCTGTTCTGAAGATATTTCAAGCATATCTGAAACTACAGTGTGAATGACCGTTCCCAGATGAAGTTGCAGGAAAGATTCATGCAGACTCGGGGACAATTCTCGGCTATTCCACAGACACCATGTGAATCTAGCGGGAGAAACGTCTAACCACGTTCACTTCCAGTCTTGCAGGCAGCTTACTGTTTTTGACACTAACATTATTCATGTTCTCAAGTCGTCGTGTGAAATTAACTTTGTTTACCTAAAGCCCTACCTAAATTCATCCCTTCGTCAATATCATGCTTTTATTTACCGACCTTGAAAACAAGACAGGAAAGTACGAACATTAAATATGTACTGTGCCTGATATTGTATATAGAGACAAAGGCCATTATTATAAGTGTGATTCGACTGTCTGGCCTGAATTATGTAGCCGTAATGTAAAACTGAAAAAGGAAAACAGATACCAGTATCACCATGGCCTTAAAACCCTGAAAAAAACAAAACAGATACCAGTATCACCATGGCCTTAAAACCCTGAAAAATAAGTTCAGATTTGAATTAAATTTCTGCACACACAAAATCAGCATCTTATCACCTGACTTTAACATGCTAATATTTTTTACAGACAAGTTTCTCAGCGACTTACTTAGCTGTGTTGATTCGGCCCTCAACATATTTCTGCACACTACTTTTCTGGACGCAATCTGGTCATAATACTGGTGAAATCTAGGTAGTTTGTGAAAGACTAGAGTTTTCTCAGGGACGTACTACATGTGTCTTTAATTCAACATGTTAAGTATTTAATTCAAATTGTACAGCACAAACATTTCCATGTTTATAAATGTGTATACTTCAGAGCAAACTGCAACTGTTAAAATGAAGACGAGATAAAAGCGTTCACTTCATTCAGTACATTTCAAAGTTGCAGAAGCAAATTCTGTGGTGGTTATTTCCTAATAAGCATGGAAGTACACACTGAACTCCATCCAATTATCTTGGCCCTGTTTCGTGACCAAATCACTCCAACTTACATGCAAGATAAAGTTGTCCAAGAACTGAAAGGAATATTCCTGATACAAAATATTTTTGTTACAAAGAATGCATATTTGGTGAATTTCCAGTGCCACAACTTGGTGATTATGACTGGCAGAACAAGGATCTTGCATTTAACAAATTAACACCACTAACAACAAATCTTCAAAATTTACATTCCAATAACACAATAGCATATAAACTCAAGAATGTTGTGAAAACTGAATGTCGAGAAATTAACCATAACAAATATTTATATCTTAAATAATGACGCTTCAACTGTGCACTTATTCACACATTATGAAATAATTAAGAAAATATCACTGGACAGCAGGACATAAAACAAGCATGTATAAGACTGGTTTGAAGGGGCTAATAGCATCATTAAAACACAATCATTCGGCTATAGTACAAATAAATTAAATAAACAATTCGCCTGTCGAGCACTGCAGACTTCAATCCACCAGTCCCCTAACGTTTGTACTATACTTAACCTTCCTGACTGATACTGTCGAGCACTGCAGACTTCAATCCACCAGTCCCCTAACGTTTGTACTATACTTAACCTTCCTGACTGATACTGTCGAGCACTGCAGGCTTCAATCCACCAGTCCCCTAACGTTTGTACTATACTTAACCTTCCTGACTGATACTGTCGAGCACTGCAGGCTTCAATCCACCAGTCCCCTAACGTTTGTACTATACTTAACCTTCCTGACTGATACTGTCGAGCACTGCAGGCTTCAATCCACCAGTCCCCTAACGTTTGTACTATACTTAACCTTCCTGACTGATACTGCTGCTATACGTAGACATTGAAAATATTGCACAAAACCAGTCACCTCCCTACATCCTTTGTACCAACTCATAACACAAACACCTTAGGGATTGCTACATAAACATGTTATTATCACACAGGGGCAGCTGGGGAGGGGATAGTTGCAAGACAAGGGCAGAGAACTCAAATCAAATCTATACAAATTATGCAAGTAGCAGAAGTAACAACTCTGTACACCACATAAAGAGGAATGGGACACTGGGCACTTAGCTCTAGGCTAACACAGTTCTGGTCCCCCCCACCCACCCCCCCATCAACACTGTAACAAATCATCAGGTATTAACAGCTAATATACAATTTACATGTATGTATATTTATATTTATGTATGTATGTATGTATGTAGGTATGCCATCATCCTCCACCTGTTAAAAGAGGCATACAACCAAAAGCTCTATACTGTACATATCATCAAATTTGTAAATAAAAAGAATGGGTGCATTATTGTAACACTGTGACAAGCTATACCCTATACGTATGTACAGACGAAAGGGGATAAAATTGAGTAAACCCTTAAACATTGTACACATCTCAACAGATTAGTTTACAAGGAGCAGTCATTGTTATAATATATACACAGTGTGTCAACAAGTGTAGTACCATGTCCACCTCTCTAGCATAGCCACAAATCAACTTGGAAGTCATTCATGTCATCTCACATGACAGTCTAGCCCAGAACTGCTTAGGTCAACTTGGAATAGCAAAACTTCCGAGTTTCAATTATAGCCATTTTTTTTCAACCAAGCTGGACTAGAAGGAGTTATGAAGTAGGTTATCTTGTACAGATTAAACCCACATAAAACCATGTACTGCAGTGAGAACTGTATAGTCCATCAGTTACAAATGACTTCATGTCAAAGTAGCAAGTTCCTTAGGTTAATAACTCCTATTCCTGACTCTAATGAAACAAAGTTAAGAAATGCCCCAATTAATAAACTGGCTCACCATTTCTTGACCGCAGCTAGCCAATGGTACATGGAACTGTCTATAAAACAAGATAAAGTGCAACTGAAATATATTCCTGAATTGTTGCGTGACCTGGGCCCTGTGATACTACTTCAGTTTCTTAAAATATTAAACGCAAGCTTCAAGCTAGGCATAAATTGTTCTTCCATTGTAGCTAATCTAAAATAAAAGGTGCCATCAAATAATTCCCTGATATTAGCTCAGTCATAAATAGTTGTAGGAGATATAAAACATGTGGTAACTCCATATGGTAACTGCCCCAGTCTCATTATCACACAAAATGAAGTAACAATAGACTATAAATAAATAATTATATACAGGCTGTTAAAATTTGTTAAAAGCCTTCCACAATATTATCTGAAATGTTAACATTTAACCGAAGGTAAAAACCGCCAAGTAGAAATAGACATATTAATTACTATAACTACATTACAGCGCCCTGACTCAAAAGTAACACATATTGAATGTCTAATGGAAGTTCACTGTTGTTTAAACATGCCAGAGGTCAAAGCTTAAATTCTGCATGACCCATAATTTAGTAATATGGGCTTTGATATTATGTTATTTAATCTCTATAAAACAGCAGTACTACAGCATATTTTGCACAATATTTTATAAACAGAATCTTAACAATAAAATTCTGCCAATAGACATTATGAGTTTGTAAGAAAAATGCAGATGCAGTTGCGCTTTCAGTAGGGAGCATTTAGAAAACCAATGCCTCATAGATTACTCCAAACTTTTAGCCTCATAAAACAACAAAGTCTATCTGGCGATTTCTTCATTTGTTCTGTACTATAATATCAGTGTCTGGGGCCTGGGCTATCACATGGGAACCATAAATCCCGCAATCTCTTCTCCTCAAATCATGTGCGTGCAAAGTGAGTAGGCGCAGCAAACCCTTGCGTGCTACCACCTATATCCACACTAAAACCTTCCCTCATCAGTCACATTTTGGGACAGTCCTAACAGTTCAGTAATGCCCCTGGGTAGGTCAGCGTAAATGGCACCTCGATTGACACAAGTCAACCCCGTGAAGGGTGTCACACTGACTGTAGCAGTCTCCGTGCACCTCGGTATAAGCCTCAGTGTCCAGCAATGGGCATCATGGGCTCCTTCAGAACTGGTACCACTTCTTATCCTTGTATTTTTGCATGATTTGGTGAGCCGCGTTATGGAAACTCTCAGCCTGAGCCATCATCTGAGCCGTCTTCTCGTCCAGTTCGCCTAACTTCTCCCCTCTCTCTGAAAGCGCCTGTCACAGCACACGCAAATACAGGCGTTACATCATTATCTCAGTGTTAGCACACCAGTAGTGTGACTCTAACCCACTGGTGGCTTGCCTGCAGAATGATTGCTGTGCATTAAGAGTACTATTCAGCTGGTTTGCCACCATATTCTCAGGCCAAAGCAATCAAATAATTATATGCATTTTCTACAGTGACAAATTAACATTGGAGAGTCTACTGGATTCTTCTTAGGACTTCAAATCACATTTATTTTCTACCAATTTAACAGTAATGTTCTTGAACATTGTTTGCAATATAACTGCATTCTTGGGCAACTCGTTCTCTTATCATATGTAGTATACGCAATATTATCTCTAAAAAGAGAGACACAATGACTATTATACAAAGCAAAAGGGAACTTCAAACATAAGATCCCAAATCCCCACATGCAAGTAGAGTCAGGTCCTCTATAGTAGTGATGTCAGTGATAAGAATATTAGCCTACCTGTCTGGTTCTGGCCACCTCGCCCATGACAGAGCCTGACTGAGCCTGTAGGTGCTGCATCCCTCCTGACCCCGGGATAAGCTTAGCCAGCCCTTTAGATGCCTTCCCACTCGCCTCGCCAACTACAACAAACAGGCAAGACACATGTAGTAAGCTGTCAGGGGCACACACAAGCATATTGTTCACGCATACATGTGTGCATGAACTTGGGAGTTTGATCTCTTCATATACTGAAATCAAAGGACTTGTACTGTGACCGCAACTCTTGCTGAACACATGTATCTAACTATTAAAAAGTTACATTTATTTATTTAATTGTTGTTTAACAACAAACTCAAGAATTACCCAAGTATTACAGTACATCTTCACACACTCCCCTGGCTTACACAGCTCCTCTCTGCCAGGGTTGTATGCACGTCTAGGTTTTATCGTACAATTTCTTCACATACTGTTAACCCTTTGCTTACACCGTTCTTCTCCGTACAGGGTTGTATGCACAATTAAATATTACCATACAATTGCTTCACATACTGCTAACCCATGACTTACACAGCTCTTCTCTGTCCTGGGCTGTATGCACACCTGAGCATTATCATACAATTGCTTCACATACCGGTAACCCATGACTTACACAGCTCTTCTCTGTCCAGGGTTGACCCTGATGCACCAAAGAAGTTCTTGAAGAAGCCAAGTTTCGGAGCTTCTGGGGTCTCACAGGGAAGAAACAGGTCTCCCAACATCTCATTCAGACTGTCACTGTGCAAACAAACAAAATGACAAATGTGACCGTCAGACAGTTTTCTACATATACTATGATAAAGTCACTTGTTACTTGAAGATCACTTGTTTGCATTCTGCACAATTCAGATTACCATGGTGCACGCACATCAGGTATTCTATCCCACAGCTCTTGCAATATAGAGAGCACTACGACAAAGTTGCACACGTTGACTGAAGATCAGCTGTGCGATTAAGTGCATTTCTGCATGGTTCAAATTTATACCGTGATGCACCCATATGAAGTATTTTATCCCAGAGCTCTCACAACATGCGCTCACCAAGTGTTACATTCCAGCCATTGCAACTGGATGGAACTATGCCAGTTCATGGATCAAAAAAATCAAGTTCCTAACAAATATAATCTTGTTATTTGATGGTGTGGATTGCACATGTATCTTAACCTTATCTTGAGAAAGCGCAATAAGGCTGACCATATCTTGACAAATCACAGAGAGCAGTTGCAAGAAACAGGCTGGAAGTTAGCCAGCATACTGTGGGTGTGTCCAGTACAAGGCTTACCTGATATCAGAGGATATAGTCATCTTTTGTACCTCCGTGGGTGAGCAGAGGTACAGGGCATGACCATTGCTACTGAAGCTGAATGTCCGGGCCACTCTGAAACAGCCAAGGTGCACGACACAGTATCAATACAGCGTCAGTTATTTTAGTTCCTTGATTGCTGTTTTGCGCCAGGCTGAAGAATAATTCATTTATACGACAACGGCCAGGTGGGATTACAGCAGCACGAGGAGGTCAACAACTGGACAAAAAATACAATCAACCTGGACACCAAAGATCCTAAGTAACCAAACAGGGCCTTCAGGTCCCAATGCAAATCCAAGTACACTGTATAACATGTGTGTTTAGAACAGGGATCTGAGTGAAATGCTTTGTTTCTAAGGACACACTACAAGACAACTACAGTTAGACTATTCTTTATAATTATTTATTTCTATCATTGGCCTTATCACCATACTAACGATTTTTTCACTTATGCAATTGCCACCTGGTGGAGGAAACTAGGCTGGCTTGAGTAAATCAACACCAACTGCCAGACAACTGATAAGCCTCTTTGGCAGCCGAAACAGTAAGAACTGGATTCAAGCATGACACCACATTGGCCTGGGGCTAATGCTCAGTGCTAACCTGTAGTAAATGAAGGATGTTGATAAGCCCTGAAAAAATTACATGTAGATGAACATATGTGAGGTTTGTAAAACAATGGATAAATCACTAAAGGACAACACAAAAACAACTTACCGTAGGTCTGTTAAAGGGAGATAATTTTTATCAAGGAGAAGTTTAAGGCTTGGTAAACTAAATGCCATCAACCGCCCATTGCCTACGTAGCAGCACAGGCACACGCTGTCTGTGAACAGAACAAGGGTACATGAAACTGTGATAATATCCAAACCTGCATCTGATCACACACACAGAACAGATAGACAGACATCTAAAATATACTGTTTATATAAAGAAATGGTCCGGTGATTAAGCCTTTCAGCTTTACGACTGTTGTTTGCTGATATGCCACAAAATGACATATTATGCTGTCCGTGCCAACACTGTGACAACATTTCAGCTAAATTTCCAAACTTGGTGAGACACCTGCCAGACTATAACACCACATCATAACTATTTCTAAGGTGTATCAGGCAAACTGTAAAGAAAACACAGTTCTAATTTTGGCAACATTCCATTAACTTTTTGGCATGTGTAGAGTTACTTTTGGGAACTCAACTGGTAGGTATAGAGGATTGGACATATATTTTACAAAGTTTCAGTCCAGTTTCTCGCATCATTTTTCAGTAAATGCAGACTCTGCCCATTTCTTACAAACTGCCAGTTCAAACATTTCAGGAGAGTTACCCTTAAAGTACACATATTAGCATATAAATATTACAGTTCATGTACCTCGTATTCCAACAACTTCAGCTCTGACGACGAAAGAGGTATCTGTCACTTTGACTTTGTAAGCACAGGTTTGGGAAGGTAAAGACATCACCTATGGAGGACAAAACATTCAAATCCTTAGATTTATTTAATAGTCACTGGAGATTTATACACAATATAAAATAATACTTTCCTTTCAAAATGACTGTCAGAAAACAAAACGAAACCACTGCAGCACCTTAATAGTCTGTATCTTTACTATTTCTTATCAGATATACCAACCATTGCTACACTAATGGGTATCAGTTGAAACAGATTTATAACGTACCACTCTTCCTACAGGGCTCCCCTACAAGCTTTGTACATCAACTTACCCGTGCTTGTTTTTCTGACACTATAATTGCAAACTGCCTATCCAGGACATCCGTTGAGGGAGATGGGGAAATCTTCGGTTTACTACACACACTCTGTTGTCCTGAAATTACGAACAGCAACACTGTAATCACACCGTTACCATAGAACAAAAAATACACACTCAGTGTCATGTTATCAATTAAACATAACAGGTGCTACTGCCAGTAAATCTCATATGAAGGTAAAAGCTGTCATGATTCCACACATATTTTCCAGTATTATGTTACTGTGTCAAAATCTGATTTCTTTTACTAACTTTCAGCAGGGGCTTACAGCACATTTTAACAATTTTTGTAAAGAAATATGATCATTCTTTTATCAACCTATACTTCCCTCTTAAGTTACACTGTTTGGCACAGGAGTATAAAAACATCTTTAAATATAAGATGTTCATAAAAAGGTTACAAATATCACAGCTGTGCAAAAATTGTCCAAATATCACATGACAATCTGCAAATCTGTACGTATAGAAAGACAGGTGCTCCTAACACACTTCATGGCCAACCATGAGGCTCCTATGTTGTGATTTATTTCTAGCAGTCTAACATGATATGCGGGAAGTGATCAAGATGGATAAGGTGTGAGTAGCAACATGAAATAGAAATCACACTAGCGTACAGCTATAATCCTCAAGGTACATTTAGATTTGTAAAGAGGTGCAAAATATGACTCCAATACATAAATACACAGTTTTTGTAACAGTAAATGAAGAAAGTGACTTTAAATGACTGGTGTTCTGGTGCTGTCACATACATTCAAGGCAATATCTAGAGCCATTTTAGTTCTGTAAAATGTTTGGAGTCTTCAAGTAATCAACCTGTAGTTTCTTTCAGTCTTAAAAGTTCTTAGAAAGCATCACTTTGATTTTCACTGTATGAAAAAAAATCCTTTACACAAGATTGGAAACTTTGATTAGAACCCTCTAGGTTTTTCTGAATGTGGCCCTGATACATTATACATAACGGTAATCACAGACTGAATGACTGTCTATTATAAGAGCAATGCTCACACACATGTAAAGATTATTCTGCTTATTGCAGTCAAACATATTTTTAAATCTAGCTCCTATTAGCATTAAAGATGAAACTGTGTTTTCCCAAAGAATCCATTGAATAGATTAACATAAAGCTACATTCCACTCACAAGGAAAAGTGCTCTTGTTGCTTACATGTCCATGTATAATGATGATTTCATGCAAAATGTTGACATTAAAGCGGGCGTATAAAAATTACTTGTTCAAAAGGTGACACAAACATGCACATTTTAAGTCTAAAAATAAAATAATTCATTCACTGCCAAAAAAGTCTGCAAACAGGAATCAGACAGATTTTTTTCCAATGATAAAAATTAAAGAAAACAAGAAATGCACTTATAATCGTCAAACGAGTTAAAGCACACAATCAAGTTTGCAAGTATATTTTTTCTACTAAGGAACTGTGTTTTCAGTCAAATAGAAGCTGCTCCTAAAGAATCAAATGTCAACAGGATGGGGAGGTCCGTAAAACTGGTATGAATGTGTAGTCCTGCCAACATTTGAATACGAATGTACTTACTATTAATGAATGCAAACACAGTTGAACCTCCGATTCCACAATACCATATTACCACCTACAGTCTTCATACAAATACATGAATATTGTTTACTGATAATTTAAAACCCATTATTCTTCATTATCATGGGTATTACAACAGTTTAACTTCATTAAATTTGATCATTATCTACCCTAATGCTACATATCTAATACCTTTATAAAGGAAACATCGTATTAACCATCATCTGATGACGATGATCTGATGGCATAACTACGGCCAAAATATCGAGTCACAATATAAAAGCTATCGGTTTCTGTGTAACACTGCTTGTGTACAACAACTGTATTTGAGTAGGAAACAAATGACATCAAAATACACTGTACAAGAAGAAAAATTACCACTGTATTAGTCTCCACTGAAGTCAAGGAGACCGTACTAAAGAAGACTGGCAAGAAATCGATCAGCATAAAACCAAAGAAATTTAAGCTATTATTTTAGAATCGCACAAATTATTACCTTTTTTAAAACATCAGCCTCGCTGGTGCACTCATTAACACGCATTATATTGTACCCATTACATTCAAAACCAGTAAAAAGTTTGTAAAATGTATAATGCTGGTCGCTTTATAAGTTTCAGCAAACTTTAGAATCATTTCAGTAGTGACTATAAATGGTACAGATGTGAGTCTGATATTCCCTGAAAGGCAAAAATGTGAGCTATTTTGATTTAATTACGGAAATGAGCTTTTTTTGGCCAAAAAATCACCAGCATAGCCTCTTTAACATCTGTATGAATCTAACTATGCAAAACAAGAATATCAAAGTTTAACACAAAAACTGCAGACACATGGAAGTGTAATAAAAAAATGTCTACCTACAGAGTGCAGTGAACGTCCAACACTGAGAAATTGTCAATAAGGCATTTGAACTTACTAATGATCTCTAACTTACGACTTGACTTGTCCTTATCTTTCTTCTCATCTTTGGATGGTTCCCTGTGGATGTCCTTCCACTGGTCAGTCATAGTGGGAATCAGCACCCCATTACAGTCCAAAAAGGACATGGTCAGTATGGAGCCCTTCAGGCGAAAGATTGTACCTGGCGAAGACAGAGAAAGGGTGAGAGGTGAAAGCGGGACAATGAGTGTTAGACAATGGAATTCACATTGGACTTACACGGTAAATATCCTCAAATCTCACCTATGACTTAAGTTGTACATTTTGCCAAAATCTGATAACTTCTACCCTACTGGCAAGATGTAAGTTTCAGCACAAAAAGTAATGTGTTATGAAATTTCATACTATTTCATAAAAAGTACTTTGTGAAAATTGGTAAAAAAAAAAAAAAAAAAATCAATGTAAATGAAGTTTTCACATCTTTATCTCATTACCTTGACTTGACATCCCTGAAGACTTACCACTAGGGGAGACAATCACTGGTTGTGTCAGTCTTTGTTCACCAGGTGGTGGAAGGTTCAAAACAATGACTAGAACTGACCCCAAACTGGTGCCTACCCACAAACATGGTGCTGTGAAATTATCTAAAAAATCATCAGAAAATATTACATAATAATGATTATTAAATAAAGAGCAAATGAATTGTATGTGACAATAATATGCACTACTCTCTCATTTCAAACAGTGACGTAATGTCATATTCATGTGAAGTGATGTCATGTTCATGTGAAGTGATGTCATGTTCATGTCATTGGAAACCATAGTCTGTACTCAAGAATGTTTCTCTACAGCCCTCTACAAAAGGAAGCAAATCTTGCAACTCCTCATACAAAAATGCTCTCCACCTTCTTGACCAACAATACCAGCTATGGTCCTTCATGCCCACTCGTCAGAAATCACTGGTACATGTATGGTTATTCATGTAAGTAGACAACACTGATGTTTTATGAGTTGCAGGATTTGTTTCACCTTGTTGAGGACCGGAGAACCCCCTGCTGAAAGACAGATCAATGGTTATCTCTAAATGGTGAACTTCTACCTCTGTTAAGCAACACCTTAATTTTTGTAGTTTTTACCTGTATGTATAACACACAAACTCTTAATTAAGAATTAATTAATTAAGTAATTATGAACATTATTTCAATAATTACAGGTGTAAAAATGCTGGAATTACAGTAAAGACAGTACCAGTTTTCCTGGTATAAGAGTCGGCAAACACCAGGCATTGAATGGCTTCCTTTGTGACGTTCTCCAGGCTTGACATGCTCGAGCTTCTTGACCGAGAAAATGAAGAGCCATCTGTCTTATCTGATACAGCAAACAACCACAACAACATTGGTTAATCAAAGAAATAATATACAGTAAATACTGCAACATTTTCTTTTTAGAATGTATTTCTTCTTTGTATGACAACTCAATTTTTGAAATTTGAATAATCTACAAAACAAAAATAGACAAAATTAAAAATGTGAAGAAGCGAACTGGAATTGTAGTTTCTTTCCAACAAAATAAACTGTACAGTACATACAGTATAGCTATAAAAAGTAATCCATGAATGTAAATTAGATAGGTGAAGTAGATGTTCTAACAGGAGAGAAGAAGTTATACATAAAGACATGTGCTTGGGGGTGTGGGAGATGTGAGTTATGGGGGTGGAGCTGGGCAAGTTGACAAGAAGTGCTGATGGAAATTCACACAAGGTATCACTGACATACATGTACATACAGGTTAATCTGCATATGTTACAATGAGTATAACAACATACAGTTACCAATATTTACTATATGTAATCGTTAGGATTTCTATTTAAACAACATACAACATGACATTACTTATATGTAATTCAATACATTTAACATATTCAATACTGTCTTCCGCGAAACAAGAATAAGCACAGGACTTGTAAAAGATATATGAAATGCTTGATCGGTAGTTTTAGCAAAAAATTTAAAAAATTAACTGTCAATTGTGATAACAGAATTCTTTAGAAATTACAATTACAATTAACAATTAATTAAGTAAAAATAATTTACCTTGATGATACTATTTACCTTTACTCAATTTAAATGTATCCTGATAACGTCAACAATGAAGATACAGTTATACACTGGTGTGATTATTTTCTAAACTACTCTAAAAATTGTCCACACCTGTCAAGTTAATTAGAGCATGCAAATCTACTGTCACATAAATAACTGAAATCAGGAGGGTTAATAACTAATATCTACAAATTCATCAACATGAAATTAAGCAAATTTGGTTCAAATCATAAACTGTAAACACTGGAACTCAAATCTGTAGTGAAACATAGAAAGAAAAATATGCGGTTGAACTGCATATTTCTGATGAAATTCGCCTCTTTTCAAGAGAATACTTTTTTTTGGGCCACAAAATTTCTATGAAATATTTGAGCATTTGAAGATAATGATTTTGCCAAATGTTTAGTGCAAAAAAATTCATTGATCTCTTTTTTTTTCTTCTGTAATAAGTCCAAATAAGTCCAATATATATCTTCAAAATGGCACAGAATTTTGACATTTGTTCATGGCATTCATTTTGAATAGGAGAAAAGAAAAAGAGTACTATACTTTCACTGGTGAAGATACAACATCTGATTTCTATCTACTACCATACATTAGGGGAAGAAAACATCAAAATTAAGATTAAAACAGTTGAAATGAAAGACGGTATATAACTAGTGAACAGCATGCATCTGCTTCCTGGAGGACTTGCCAGACAGCCTTTAGGGCCTGTATGCAAGCCCACTGAGAGGCCTACATACCAGGGTTCGCCCCCAGGTGATTAGAAGGCTGGGGTCCAGTGCGGCAGACTGGGGCCACGGGGGTCACATATTGGAACCTTGGTGAACTAGTCACCAGCAGCACAAATCGGGAGACATAGTCAATCCACATAATAGGGTTACTTCAACAATACAAGGAGAACGAATGATAAAAGGGAATAAAAAGAACAATAAAATGGTCTCCACTCTCTGGCACACCCTTCAGAATGCCTTCACATGCCAAGCCAGTTGGAGCCTTCTGGGAGGCCTCAGCATTTATCTCCTGTAACAACTGACTGATCAGTGGAAAAACACCTATTAACAATGTATACTTTCGGCCTGTGCAGGCATATCAATTTTTCACGCTAAATGTTTACAAGATTCCGGCGAGCAACTTTTCCATCCGGCTCAGAGATAAGGGCATTGTGAAACATGTGCAGAAGGCGTGGCTTAAAATTTAGGCACCTCCACCATTTGTATCCTCCATGGAGGCACTGCTTTGAGCCTTCTGAATTTTGCGGGTACCTTGGGACTTGGTTCGCCTCAATTCAGGAGGGTGTTGTTTCTTTTGCTTAGCACTGGTAGGGCTAAGACAGACCCCATTAATCTAGAAATAAATCAAAATGAAGAAAACACCATGCAGATTTGTTAATGTCGAGAGAACATGCCTGTTGGGGCCACCCCGTCAGGAGGCCCAATGCTGCTCACTATCATAAAGGGAATCCAGGACGCAAAACATTAAAAAAAAAAAAAAAATCACATCAGCAAACCCAAACGCAGGTAGATCTGGCTGCAACCTAGGCCTAAACACCATGCTACTGGTACAGAAAGGAAAAAAAAAAAAAAAAACAAGTGTAAAGGTGGCCGGGCCAACATGCGGGCTAGCACCATGCCATGGAGGTGGGTCCCTCTGAAGGGCCAAACACACCACTAAAGCATGCAGTGGCAGAGCTAGCTCTGAACCGAGGCTAGACACACTAAAACTCTAAGTCTTATCTTGGCTGCAAGAAGGAAAATGTTGGTGAACTCCTGTAGCATGCTAACATGGTGGTTAGTCTCACCCTGAAAAAGGATAACACAACAAAGTGATTAGTTCAAAGGCACACATGAACACATGAACGCACACACACACACACACACACACAGCACAGCACACACTCTCTGATGCTTGGTTACAGGGGGCACTGTTAGGAAATCAGTCATATGTGTGTAGTCATGTAACTGGCATTGCAATATTATGAGCTGATGTTCGAAATAGTATGATGAAGCATCCGGAGACTGAATTTCACCTACATGCATATGCAGGCTTGCTGGACAGCATATAAACATGTGGATCATATTAATGAAGTTCTCACAGATTGGGAGAGAGAGGATGGCAGACTGTTTGTGGCACAGAGGAAGTCAGGGAGATTAACATGGCAGAGATGTTGGACCCTGACCAGGACAGTCAGTGTTGTCATATCATGGGAAGAGGGAGCCAGTGTATTTATTTGGCTACAGAGAAGTCGAGAGGGCATGATGATGTGATGTTATAGTCTGTGCGAAGTGACACACTGGAGGAGAGACTAGAGGGGGGCCCCTGAAGTGGGTCAGAGATCTTAGGACTAGGACGTACCATTGAACTTTCCGTGCATGATCTGAGACAGGCTGACTAGCCGTACATTTGGCATTTCCTTGACACTGTCTTCGCTGAGGTCTACCACCTCCACTTTGAACTGGTCTTTATGCCGCTTGTGTTTAGACTTACTGCGGCCGCCTTCCCCACCCTGCCCTTCCTCCTCCAGCTCATTCTTGTTACTGAGCGACTTGAGCTTCACGCTCATCTTAGTGCTGACACGACGCAGGAACCCCTTTGTGGTTTCAGCGTCAATTCTGTCACCGCTGGTGCTGCCCCTGTGCTCTGCCTCGCTCTCCTCCCCAGCTTCCAACAGACTCTCTGTGGCTTCTACCCCCTCCTCTACCACAGCACTACTGTCGCTTTGCTCAAACTCGAGCTTAACGTTGTTGTTCTCTGTGCATGTCTCTTCTTCAGTGTCCATTACTGCTGGAGAACATGCCCGTGGAGAATGCTCCGGCTGAGGAGATATCATTACTTCAGGTGACTGCTTATCATGATCTTTTCTGAAGTGTTTCAGTTTCTTGCTAATTCGGTATTTTAAGGATTTCTTTGACTTTAGCTTTGGCTCTTCGCTTACAGGTTTACACGTGTCCATAACAGATAGTTCAGGGTTAGAGGATGACCGCCGCAAAGTAGAGCTTTTATACACATCCTCGGACACTTTTGGAGGTACCTGTGGAATCTGGTGAGGGACATTACTTCTCCCAAAAGGATCTGAGGCTGTTTTGTGGGCAGGTATCTTGAAGACCTGCCGTGCGACCGGGCTACTTGAGTGTGGGGGAGGATCAGACTTTACAAAATGCCACGTCTGATTTAGAGGGTCTTTGTCTGGACTATCTAGGGCCTCCGAGTCACTGGCGGCCAGTTTTATGTCGCACGAGTCTCCGGGTACGGCCACAGAAAGTTTTGAACGCCTTTTTTTCAGCTTCTCGTGCCCTTTGGCATTCTGGGGTGATCCTTTAGATTTCTCGGAAATTGTTGACAATCCCTGTTCTTGAAAACGGAATTTAGTGATGGGGGAAGACACTGGCTGACTAGGAGAGCCGTTCAAAAAGGGGGAAGGGGTGAACTGAAAGATAACATAAAACAAACCAAACTGTTTCTATCAACCAGAAAACCCACCCAAATTAGAAAAAGGCATCAAACAAAGCAGCTTGAGTAAACTACTGAGAGTGAAGCCAACCATATATTAATAAACAAAACGTAATATTTCCCAGCCTTACCCAACTGTTTTTTCTACGAAAAGAAAAAAAATAGCAAAGAATAATAAAATCTATGTTAGAAAGTAAATATGTATATTAAATTAAGTTTAAGACCAATTCATTTATATGAATAAATTTATAATAACATAAGATAAGTACAGATAAAAATATTAACCAATGAGATCAACATAAAAACCTGTACAGCCAAGGTACGTTTTATACACAAATATTAAAAGCCCATTCCTTAAGCAACAGGACCAAAAAATATATGCATCATGCATCAAATAAAGTCGGATTTCATTGGCTCAAGTTTGTGTTGGCAGTGAATGTGCATGTTCTGTGCTGTAGCAGATTGAATGCGACTGAGAGTGTGCTACTTGTACATAGCTGTTGATGTCCCTATTATTTCTGGTTTCCCTCCACCCACTGTTGGCTTGATCTCATGCAGTAGGTTTCCCCAGTAAATCAGTAGCAGTAATACCCAAACACTTGACAGTGCGTCTCACTTATGTGTATAGATTGTTGTGCAATGAGCCCCAGAATCAATATCACGTCACAGTCCTTCGGTGCACGCGTGTATGTTTATGGGTATTGTAATGCAAGGACTGACATGCTCACATCAGGAAGTTAAAACCTGTTCACTCAGCCAATAGCTCATCAGAACTTTGTGTCCTCCTCCACCCTATGCCATTTTCCTCAGGATGGTGAAGCTGATGTTCAAGTAGCATAAAAAGTTCTTAACTTCTGCTCATAAATCTGGCTTCTTTAATTTCTGTTTTCTAACTGGGGGAGGTTGGGGAAAGGGAAATGGCTAGGGGGTGGGTTGATGGTGTCTGAGTTTATGTTGTCTCAACTTTCGATTACACCTTTTCAATTATGATAAGCAAGTCAATTTTCAAACATGCAAATTTGTTTTATCGATCAGAACAGTTTTACATACTGCACATTTGTAATATAAAACACACAGGATACTTTGACGTAGGAGAAGCAATTTGATACACAGATACAGCAGAACGTATTAAACAGGGTAACATTACATGTACATCATCATGAAACTGGACAGCTACAATACCCAGAAGGCCATCACAGGAAACTGGACAGCTACAATACCCAGAAGGCCATCACAGGAAACTGGCTTCAGTAAAACAGGTCCATACAGATACACGTACTGAACATGCCATGTTCTCTCTTACATAAGCAAATCTACAAGCAGCAGCTTCCACTTCTCCATGGACTTCATCACGTCATAGTTTTCAAGTCTCAGGCATATAACATGTACAGAATTTCTCCTAACAAATTTCATATTAAAGCTTGCTTCAAAATAAGCTATGTTAGAACAAGATACATGTACCATAAAAAAACAACACATATTTTAATTTCAGGGGTTAAATTATAGTGATGGCCAAAGCAGAACTTGTCTAATTTTAATGAGAATATTTACACTGCCCTGAAGACACTTTGCCCAGTTCACCAGCAGTTTTCTACCTACTTGATCAACTGTAGGGGACTTCACCTCCTCGTTGAAGGCAGGGGTTTGACTAACACACTCAAGGTTCATGGGCCGCTTGCCCTTAGGGGATCTGGGTGCCCTCTGATAAGGGTCCATGGAGCCTGCAGAAAAATGGACACAACAGAGATGTTTGAGAGTCAGCAGGATTTACCAGAGGCCTAGGTCCTCCTGAAGGCCTGTGTATCATTGGAAAGATGTACACTGAAACAACACCAGTGAATCAATGCTGTGATTACTGGGAGCCATGGTGGTTACATGCGTACAAGTGATTAGGCAATCCTTAAAAGAATATTTGTTGGCCACAATCTACCTGACAATTCAAAAAAGGGCCTACTCAAAAGTTTTTAATGGTATTTTGACAATTTAAATTTTCCTCTCCATGTTAATTTCTTCAAAATCTCTATCTTCTTCCAGAGTCACAATAAAATAAATAAGAAATTCTCTCCCGACCAACCCTATTTTTTCTCATGGTCAGGCTACACCCAACAAACATAAGGATGGCCTTATGTAGCAGTAACTTTCATGAATATCACACTGGAAACAGATATCTTTAGCCAGGAAAACAAGCCATTAAAAGAAAACAACTTTTATGTCTAAACAAATTAACAAATGTCATTACATTATGTTCGGGACTTGCTATGCATAAATTAATGGCATAATTAAAATATGTTTCTTCTATGAATTTCAAGAACAAACATCTTACCATATAAATCTGGGGTGCCCAGGTTTAGCAGACATGTCTTTTGCAGAAAGTCTATAATTGCCAAGCCAGACTCATTTCCATATGCCATGCTGATAAAGAGAGAGCATGTCGACAACAAGGGGAAATGACAGTACTGGTGTTCAACATCACACAAGAGTATCAATGGATCTGTTATGCGAACAATTGCAACATACTTCTGAAAGTTTCTGAATATTACATTAAATGTATCACCTTTAGATTTACCTATATCTTTTGCCAGCCGGGAGAAAGCTTACAATTATATTAAGTGATACATGTATACATGTAAAATTGTATATACCAGGTATATATATATATATATATATATGTGTGTGTGTGTGTGTGTAAGACATTGTAACTATTAGCTGTACCATTTAGAAAAGTCTTACAAGAGACGAAATGCATTAATGGTTTGAATACAAGTATGATGTTATATTCATCACCTGGGTTTTCTTCATCATGCACTTGACTGGCTTTAGTCAGTAAGCCATTCTTTTGAATATATCACACACAAGGACATTTCTTTTCTGTTATATATATGTACATACACACACATACAAAACATAAGATATTTGGTAAACTTACAATGTGAGACACTGCACTTTTCTTGTTGGAAGTGGCAAGAATCAAAACAAAACAATAATGGACCAGTCTGGACCATTCGCTCTGACCCTAAGACAACAACCACAGCACCTTATTCAGGATTCACTGATACTGCTGAAGTCCTTACTCATTGGAAACGGAAGGATAGCTTTGTGGAAATGTCAATGATTATGATAACAGTGGCTGTAGAGATAATGGGTTTGAATAATTCAGGTGTCAGACATTAGCAACTCACAGTCCATAGGAAGAGTTGAGGGAGATACTGGTGACGTTTCCCGGGGGTTCTCCGTCTACCCAGGTGAGGACGCTGGCCAGGCAGGGCTGGTATCCTGGCCCCCACTTCCGCGCGCCTGTCCTCACCTTCACACTGGTTACATTCTCCTGCTGAACAACACAAACACCACCAGGCATCAAGCACATGTACCTTTAATACCAATGTGTACTCCATATACATATGCCTGATTCTCAGGTTTTAAACACCACATTCTTCTCCCTGGCAACTCCTCCCCCAAATGTAAATGCCACAAGATCTCACTCAGTTTAACACACTAAAATATTGCACTTTCTGAAATTCAACTGTAGCATATCATACGATATCTTTAAGTGCATGTAGATTCGGTGAACTGTGTCAGCCATCTGGCAAAATACCTATGTAGGCATTGGAACATGTATACCTACATGTACGCCATTCCACAATATACACATGTACATATACACTAAAATACACACATATAGTGTGCTTACAGTCTGTCAAGAATAGCTGACCAAAACATGTAATTTACATGAACTACATTTCATATTAAAAGAAACACCTGAATTGAGAAAACTGGAAAATTCATACAAAAAGATGTGATTGGCAAAAATATCACTGCGTGTCACCTGAAGCTTGGCATGCAATAATGTACTTTCAGAAGCACAGAAACCTTAACTGTAGGTGAAACACAACATTTTGTGAATTGTACGCCTTTATCCACTAGTGTTCACAATACACTGTACTACACGTTTGTGCCCAAACATTAAACAAGCACTAATGCTAATCTGACAACCCCTTTTCTCCAAATTTTAGCATATTAACCAATAAACAAATTTTAAAAAATCAAAAAAAAAGAAATTAAATTGTATGTATTATGTGCATTCTATATGTCCATGAATGTAAGTCATAGAACTGTATCGCCACGATATGGCTGAGATATTGCCAATGTGGCGTTAAGCCATAATCATTCATTCATTCATAGAACTGTAGACTACATTTCTTGTCCCATGAAGTTGATAAATAGAGCAAACCTTTTACTATAATGTGTTGGAACTACTAATGTACCAATTGGGATTTAAACTATGTTCAGGCATCACAGATGTCTTAAGGTTACATTGGGGCATTTCGAGCAATTGGGTTCAGGATTTGCATCTGTATTGAAGAGTGCACAGACAGTTTAGGTTGTTGATATACTATAAATTTATAAACATTTTACACCTTGTTAAAATACATCAGTATTTTGCTGTAACTAGAAACTTTTTCCAAGGATACTACCTCTTCCCCTCTCACTCAATGTTCAAACAGCAAAATGCTATTAATTATAACATTTCAGCTACACACACATCTACATTCCACCTTTAATGATAATATCAACTGCCTCCAGGCCCCTCAAATGACCATGTAGAACAATCCACTTCAATATACAGTTATGAATGTGAGCTCTACTCATACTGTATTCAGCTTCAGCAACTTGAGCCAGCAGGGCACATACGCACACGGGAGTAACAGCCCAAGCAAACCCCAAGGCTTCTGTGCAAAGATAACGAGGCAATAAAGTATCTAATGTGTTTTGATGACACTTAATAATTTACCACAGCTAAGGAATAAAAAACACTGCATGTAACAAATCGTGCAATGGTGTGGCGTGTGAGAATTTTTGCAATTTATTTATTCTCGCCAGTTTTTAGTAATGCTTCTGTGAAATGGGATTGGATTGGGCGAAATAAACTGGGATAATGGTCAACCAGCTTCATGGCTCTCTTTACTAGAAACAGTTGATATTAATGA
Source organism: Acanthopleura granulata (assembly GCA_016165875.1). Classification (NCBI taxonomy): domain Eukaryota; kingdom Metazoa; phylum Mollusca; class Polyplacophora; order Chitonida; family Chitonidae; genus Acanthopleura; species Acanthopleura granulata. Next base: position 26,328,350 of record JABBOT010000003.1, read on the forward strand.
GGAATACGGAATTCTCCATCTAACAAGGAGTCAAATTCTATTAGCCCTAGATGACATTTCCCATTCCACCGTTCATACAGCTAATAACTCCTAAAAAAAAAAGCACGTTAAATGTATAGCAAAGGAAAGAAAAACCCTCTCATCATCATACATTTGTTCATGCTCCATGTTTTAGAGTTTAGGAAAACTGTAAAATTGCACAAGTTTAAAAAAACAAATAAACCCTGAACAAACAAGAAAAAAACACTTGGAGATAGGCATCTTAGTGTTACACACGGCTAACACAGCAAAGTGTGACGATCAAAAACCTGGAGGGGTGAAATGGAAACAATGAATACTTTATAAGGTGCACTTCTCACAGAATAAACACTTAGCCCCGCATCCACAGAAATTCACTATGATGCAGAGAGTTGATGAAAATAAACAGAGACTTCTAGAAAATTGCTTCTCTAAACTTGCCTATACCATGTGCTATCTACGTGTAAAACCCGACCTTCAGTAAGTGCAAAACCCGACCTTCAGTAAGTGCAGAGTTTATTATAACCACAAAACATACATGGTCACGAGGCAAAGGTACTATAACATCAACCTATGTGCATCAAATTCAACAACACTGTTGACTACTGTTAATATTGTGAAGAAAATGGAAAGTGTCTTAAGAATAAAAAATTGTTGAGTATTACCACCGCCTTGTGGCTGGGATCATGCTGCTATGAACAGAGACATACACTCCAGATGACAACTTTGATCAAGTTTTTACCTTAAAGCTGAGCATATCTAGTCATGTGTATACTGCTACAGAGAGGCTATGATATATGTCATTACAGTAGCTGGCCAACAAAATCCTGATGAGGCAGTGATGACTTTTTTCCTCTTTTTTTTTTTCTTTTGATAACACCGAAGTATTGTAACTCTGAAAAATATATTTCATTGTGACTAAATATTTTGGTTCTTTAGTCACAATGAAATCGTTGTTTTTCTGAGTTACGCAATGTGTGCATTGTGTAAAAATGTCACTGTAACAATGTCAGAGACCATATAATTACACACAGAGCATATAATTACACGCAATTTAATCTAGAATAGAGTAGTACAAATAGAACTTCTGGTATCTCAGTTAAATGTCTTCAGCTGCAAAAGTAACTTGCTAATTTAATATACATAAGGGTTCTACTGTTACAAGGTATACCCTAAATGACCTAAAATTTTATTCACACCAAAGTTGCTTATTTTTCCTCATTCTGCAAGTTCTGTTGGCTGTAGAAAGTTGATTTAAGGTTTTCGGAAGGTAGGATGACATTCTACTGGAAAAAAATGTAGGTTTCAGCTCCGAAAGTAATACTTTACCACATTTATTTGAATCTAAAAATGCACTTTTGTGGGCGATTTTTTAGGTTATTTACAGTAATTCAGCAGTTTTCATGTCTACCTTTACACATAAACTTATGTCTCCTCTAGTTCTTCTCTCCTCTGAAAAAGCTTTCAACTTGACGACACATTACAGTCTATATGTATGCACTGAAGGCTGAGACGTTACAGACAGCCACAGAATTTGTATCACAGATAAATGTGAAGAGGACCTTTCAGAGGAATTTACCTTTGGACAATCCGATGTGTTACTGGACTGTGAGCACGACCCGAGACTTCCGCTCTGCTGAGTGACGGTGCCTAGACTCGGTTTGGGGTACTCAAACTCTGGTGAATCTAGGTCATCATATACATCGTACAATATGGTCACTTCCAAACACTGCAACACAACAACATCACATAACCGGATGAACTTCACAAACATGCATCACAAGGACACTTATTTCGGGAACCATCATTGCATGAACAACATGAATAGAAACTGGGGCAAATTTCTAGCACACAAAAACGTGCACCTTTCTTTCAACACCGGTATAACTGTTTCAAGAGATGGACCCCATAAAAGTACAAACTAGCTTAGAATGGATTCAAAATGGTGTGCATTTTCCCATAAAATGTGCATCCAACAGAGTCTGGTTCCAGGACAAATTAGGTCTTCCAAACTGCTGGGCACCGTAAGTAAACATTCAACTAGTTCAAGACATTAAAATTACCTTATAAGTAATTTAAGAGAAAATATGACGATTTGCAAATAAGTTTGGGTTTCATAAAATTTCTTTCATTCACAGACATAAAAGCTCTCATAGAAGCAAATGTTGATTTGTATATTATAAAAGAAGATTTCTTCTGCACATTAAAATTTGGGACTAGAATCTTGAAGTTTCTTTTCTAGATACTGTCCTGCAACAAAAGATGAGCTTTGTTAATATCTTGTCCAGCAGTGTATGTACACTGTACACATATGGTATCCTACAGCTCCTGACATGTTTGCATTGGGTCTATCTTTTTTATCTCATACAGGAAGCAAGCTGGTCGTTGTTTGAGTGTGTACTCACAGGGACTTCTGTGGTGATCTCCTGCTTGCTGAACCTGTATAAGATGACATGGGTGGCCCCGGCCACCAGCAGGATGCGACTCTCCGCACACAGGTGGATCATCTGGATGGCAAACGGGTCATCGTCCTGACCATCAGCACTACGACTTTTTGGTTTCTCAAAGGTTTTGGCAGTTTTCAGTTTATATAGGACTTGTAAGGTCACTGGAAAACATTTAAAAAACTCCCTGAAAACCACTTAAATGATGGTCATACATGCATTAATGGATCAAATTCAGCTTTACATTTCGACAATGAAAGCTCATACATGTATATAAAGTACAGGACCTGTAAGGTAACGTGCTGGAAACAGACACACAAAATCAAGATATCTTAAAATGAGGTTTGAAAATAACAGTTAGTTTAACAGCAGTCTGAAGATATTATTGAAAATACAATTTTGAACTTTGGTTCGGTCTATATTCACTTCACTTCACTTTATCTTCATTTCGTCAAACTGAACTATGGTTACAATTGTAAGCAATGTTTAGGTCACAAGACATCTTATCACCAGCTAATGCAGATGTACATGTACATTCAAAAACGGCAGTCTTCAAAAGTTTTGCAAAGTTCAGATATCTGCTGTTCAGTGAGCTGCGCCACTAAAAGACAAATTTCAAATGGTAGGCTTAAGTACCACGATCAATCAAAGACAAGTGGATTAGAGAGGCAAGCCTTCTGTTGTCTTTGCTGACAGTTTAGATATCAAGGACGCTTTCTACTTTCAAGTATAAAATTCTGTCCAAAAAAGCCTCCTGGGAAATATATCTTTTTGACAGCCAAAATACTGACTGATATTGTGATGAACACAACACCTAAAGGTCTGAAGTACTGGTATCATTGTTTGCCCACGAGTTTTTCAATCAATGGTGATATTAGGGAAGAGAGCAAATTGAAGCGGGCGTATTACAATACGAACACCAGATCCTCATATTCCATCTCTATATTCTCTTATATCATGCCTTAGCCACTAGCCAGCCTGACAACCCAATGCTCAGGACACACACACAAAGAAAGTTTAATAACATTAAAGACTGGGAATGATTATATATCCCAAGTTAGAATCTGTTCTCCTGATATTCCGCCAAAAGGACTTGGGGCAACTGCCACTGAGCCAGAATCAATTCTTTCTTTTCCACTTCCATTTTATTTTATTTTTCCCTTCCTTTTTCTTTTTTTTTTTTTTTTTTTGAGTGCCAAACAGAGCTCTGTCTGTAGCTTAAATGCTGAGGAAAAACTTGGTCTGAGATGGGCTGCATAAGACCCTAGAGCCTAAAGGGACTATGTTATTTCCACATTGCCAATGGGTAGAGGAAGCGATTGTAAGGAGAAAATGTCAGAAACAATACCCGCTGAAGCATCCCAGAACTTGATTGATCCATCGGCATGTCTGCAATGAGAAGAAACGGGGAGTAAGGCAGTGATGAATAGTTGGCCATGGTGGACAGCCTACCAGAATACCCAGGCTTACACACACAATTTCACTTTTCAATTCATCTTTTGTTTTTCTCAGCTCTACTGCAATAACAAGATCATTAAGTAACACGTATCCTTTCAAAATGCCTGCATGTTTGGCCTTTTCCATTATCCCCTTGAGAAATGTGCTATCTTTTTCTTTTCTCCCCTTCCAGTCCATATCATTAAATTCATTTTCTCTTCCAGTTAAAGAGTTTTCTGTGTTAATTAGACTCGGGCTGAAGCCGCAAAAAAAAAAGCGAGAGCCTTTCATTTTGTATCCTGAAGATTTAGCATGATTCTTTTGACACGTTACATGTTCATGTAAACATCGTTAACAGTGAAAAACTTTGTATGTGTACATGTACCTGTACATTTTCAGCGTTCATACAAAATACATATATGTATGGTCAATGTTCGCCCATATGCACAACAAAGGATTTCATTTCTGTACTGTCGGAGATAGACCAACGCTGATGAAAATGAGTCTATATCACCACTGTGCATAAAACCACTCCACAGAATACAATGCACACATATGCTACCACAACAAAACAGCGCTGCATACACATTTGCCTAACCTTATATGTGTACTAAACAATCTACATCCAGTCTAAGCCACTTCGACGTAAACAAGAGGTATGTCATTATGTACCCAACGGGGCCATCTAGGCTGGCTCATTTTGAAGTCATGGGCTTGAATCAACTGTACATGTCCTTGTGATTGATGCTGAGTGTGCATGTGCAGACACTGGCATAAATATCACTACAAATATCAACGAAGAGACCAATTGTTTGAGCAGCCTGGAATGCAACAGCTTTTATCACTGGCAAACTTCACTCACAAAAAGAGCATCTGTTATGATCCAATCTGGACGCGAACAGTTATTGGAACAGGGCTGCAGATTTACAGCAGCTTTTAATGTGGTTTGCGTGTTAAAGTTTGTGTAACATTTAACAGACGGTGTTTAAGCCGACACAGGATGAAGAGATAGAGGAAGACGTGAAACCATTTTGAATTAAGGTCTAATTATTTGTACAAGAAATTCTCGGGCAATCTGCAGCTTGGCCGATTTCTTCAGCATTAAAGGTGTCAAACTGAAAAGTTCAGAGAAGCGGTGTTATTTTTTCTTTGGGCAAATCTGTGGGTAAAGGAGGATAAATTCAATCTGGTGGTGGGTTGCCTGGGGTTGGGGGTAGTATGTTATTGTCTGAGATTGATGATCTCCACACTAGCCTCATGCTGATACTCCGGCCTTAGCCCAGAATCCCCCCAGTTGGCAGAAATGCCTGTCAGTTCTATAATAAAGCAGCTTGATGTATGCAGAGTAGCAGGTGCTCCAACTAGAAATGATACAACAATACGTCAAAACAATAATGTATCAGATGAGCAGCTCAAGAAATGACTTCCAGGAATACTTGGGGATAATCAATACTGCCAAATCTCGCATGGCAGTCTGGCTCACAATGGGAACAACACTTCACCAAAAGCTGCACCTGGAATACAATGGCTAACTCCAAGGTACTTAGTCTTCCCCGGGTCTCTCGCCAACAGTCCCAGCGGAGTGTTCCTTCACACATACAGCTATTATTATCCACAACACCATCCACTTTAAAGCAAGGTATTAAATTTAGGCATCATCATGAATTATGTACAACTGTGCTATAAGCTTTATGCATGGGCAAGTTATGAAGATACTGCATTTCTTGCTTGGGAAAAGATTCAAAATGGCTGAAGACAAAAATTAAAGCTTTCTCTTTCGATATGGAGCAAGTCAAGTGAACAGACAAAGCTGGCAACAATCAGAATCGAGCCTGAACTTCACATGACCATCTTTAATGGTTGCATGTGCAACTAGAGAATTGTACAAGACTGCTTCAGACGGAGCTTTGACTTGTCCAATATTCTGCAGGTTTAATGACAAGTTTCAGAGTGAGAAGAGGCCAGTGTGACAGCAGCAGTTCAGAATGATTCCAGCAAGGCCAGCCATTATGGTGTCCTTGTGAACACTTGAAAGATTCCCCACTGCCCTTGGCTAGTTCACCACCAAATAGAGTAATCATTTCTGACAGAGGCTGCCTTTCCAGATTGTAAACCCATTGGACAGGAGTTCCTACAAGTCTCACAAAGTAGCCAATGTGGATTCCAAAGGAATAAAATACATAATAATATGGCTCTCATTGACTGTATATATGGCTGTCTTTCTGGTTAAAGTATTTCTTTGTTGGAGAAATTTCAATTACGTCTGCAGTCAGTAATTATGAGGGTTTTGTCATGGTTCTCTTTTGAGGCGGTCAATTCGAAGATTATCTCCTTCCACTGGTGACTTCATTTTATAAGTTAGCTGGAGCTGCCAGACAGTTTGAGAATTGCCAAATCAAGGAGCTTTCTTGGCACAGGCTGTGGGATTCTGTGCCTGGATGGAGACAGGAAGTCCAACTTTCTGGGCACAGCAGTCTTGGATGCCTTGGTAACTGTACAGAGCTGACTTATCCATGAAGCTGTAGACGCTTATGATAAATGTACAATCAGCACAACATAAGAACAAATTCAACACAATACACTATACACTTTTTCAATGTTTGATGGTGAAATTGTGTAGTAAACATATAAATTTCTGAGTTGGTCACTTCAAGGAAATTGTGTTCAGATGTTCAAAACTTCATAATCCCTGGAGTTATCATTTAAGATCTCAACAAATCCAAACACAATCAAGCACACCTGCTTTTGGTGTACACCCACATAAGATTATCCCATCTCAAGCTCACACTGGCAAAGCTTTCACAGACCTAGTAATCACATAGTTTCAAGACACCCAATCCAAAATAAATTGTAATTAATTATGAAATACACGTTATTTTTGATTAGGTTTTAAATAATACTCTCTCTCTTTGCAGAGCTTCAGAAGTATGCCAAGTTGGCTAATTGTGCCAACTGTTACTACTGCAGTACTCCTAAATAAAACATTTTGAATTACAGTTCATGCTAAATCAGGGACTTCTCAGAATGGCAGGATTAATGGTAAGCTTCAGGCCAGCAACAACAATGCTGAAATTAAAAGGAGAAGAATGGTGAAAAACCTGAAGTCTGCATCAGGTAACCCTGAAGCAATGTCAATTAGGCATGCAGTGTCAAGTTAAACTGTTCAAGCTGGCCATGCGTGTAGTCGGCCTTCATCTCTCGCTGGCATTTATATTTCAGAAGACGTTAAACTATGACAGACACCTGGCCCCAGCCCCAGGCAGGTGACTGAGAGACTGAGAAAATCCTACACTGTTCATCTCCATGAACTATACCATACTGGTCAGAAATCTGGTACATACGTGGGACACACAGGAATCCAAAATGGAGGCAATTCATGAGTGAAAACACTCAGACTTCTCAAGCCTCATGAACATGGTTTCAAAGAGGCAGTGCATTTTCCCTTTTCATTTCCATCCAGAAAATGCTACATGTAAAGCTTGCTTTCAGTTTAATTGGTTTTCTCTAAAAAACAATCTTGTAGTGGTTTATTCTTCAACCCTTCGCCATGTTCACTTGCTTGGGGCTACTAGAGAAATCACACAGATTAACAGGTGGGCTCACTAACCTTTGCCAGGAGAGAGACAGAAAAAAAGTAAGACAACCTAAAAGGGGTATAAACTATATGTTCTGCAGTCTAACACTTTATTTTTCAGCATATTTAGTAAAGAGACCCACTTGGGGTGTGTTTATCCTACCAGATTGGCAATAAAGAAAATGTGGTACCAAATCACTGTCGGTTGTTAGGACAGAATGAACAGCCAAGACCCAGTAATAAATTTGATTACATGCAGTGTTGGATATTTTTTAGGGCAGCCAAAGAAAAAAGAAGTCAACATGGCACGGCCTGTTGCATTGGAGTACATATATCATTTAAGACCCTTGGACCAAACTATACAGGCCTCCACTCAGCACAGTGACACAGTTGTACCTAAGTCTACTCAAAGCCTTTTGCCTCTTGACCACCAACTCCAACCTACCTCATTTCCAGATATTGACCACTGTCCTCTTAGTTCATTAAAGTAACAGCCCGTCAGACTTCACTTCTGCCAGCTGGTCACTCAGGGGTAAGACAGGGAAACAAACCCATGAAATTACTTGGGAGCAGGATGAAGGAGTAGACCATGCATAGTAATGTAAAGCTGCCTCACATTATCACCCCCCCCCCCAAAAAAAAAAACAAAAAAACACGACTACAGCTGTTAAACTGGCACTTGTAATGAATCACCTCAAGCTGCAATTTGCATGTTCTGCAACAGAGTGCACGCAGCTGCAACGTTCCATTTGCAGGTGCTCTACTACTGTTCTTCAACACCAGCTATATCATGAACATGCCATGCGCAGAGAATCAATAGAACTTCCTCAACAATAGTGTGTTACACAAGTCATGAAATTACGCAATTTGCAATATGAACATCTATATACCACACAGGAACATGCAAGTCATCTGACTGACCCCTCTAATACAAACCAAATGTACATGTACATTACTTGTACACAGTTTTGACAACAAAAAGCTTCTGGAGCATTTCTCAGGAATGTTGTTAATCCATTAATAAAGTTAAGAATAACACGAAAGCACAGACACTCCAAATCGACCGAAATGACGATTTTTCTTCATGTTTTTCTTTGCAATGCTTTTATTACAATGGTCACAGCACAGTCATGCACATATCTTAACTTAACCTGTCAGATGTGCGGGCCAAGATGACCAATCAGAATTTGGCACTAGGAAGGTCCAATCAAATATATAGCAATAAGAAGGTTTCTAGTGGAAATTGGCTTCTGGTTTGCTCCACGAAGACCTGAAGATTGTGCCGTGGAATTAAGAAGAATGCCGGTTAGTTCCTGTCAAATCAGATTTACAGTCATTTCTGAAGTGACCCCCAGCAGTGCTAAGCCCATCGGCTCCCCTGGACTCGCTATAGTCTGGCTACACCACGTCCTGAACTGGACCAGAAATGCAATTAGTAGCCTGGCCAGATTACCTAAGCCCTCCGGACAATCGTTGCCACTTGTGCTCTAGCCCTGGGCATATTTCAGCAGCTATCCACTCTCTTGTTAAACACAGTCATAAATAAGTGTTCATACAAGACAATGTGACATACCCAACTAAACAGGCGGTGATTCACATTAAATGAAGTGTGCCGGATGAAAATTAGATCCCATCGCGGCATGGGAGGCATTGAACATACAGACATGCCACTTCAATACATAGAAGGCAGAATCTGCATGCAGTGAAATTTCTGCTCCAAGACAATTGCCCACTCTTGAAAACATTTCTCACTGCCAGAGGCAGACTTTGTCGTCTTAAATCTCGTATTAAATTTAGACACATTTGTTGACTTGGTCCACACGTTTGATCAGTCATAATCTAGGGAAATCAATAGTGGAAACCGGAACGAAGTAAACTGTTGTGCTAATTCACATAAGAGCAATCCACGGCAGCAGCCGAGCTTAGTGTGTGCATCTCTATGACCACACACGCATTAACACATACAGAGAGCCTCATATCAGATAAATCTACCTGAGCTATGCAGCCAAACACTACACTCTATAAAATCATATTTATGCTTGGGTACGCAAATGTGCGGCGACTTGATAAAGTCATTCCCTGGCAAATGCGAAGACTTTCATAAGATGAACAATCAATTCATTGATGTTTTGTGGCCATTGTGCAAGTGATATGTACATGTATATGCATGGCAACTGTGTCAGCTGTATTGGGTTGATGGGGAAACCTTCTAATGACAGTTCAGTGGTGTCTGTACCTTTGGAGCCCTTGGCTGTGATTCCACAGGTTCAATGAATAGAACACCAACCTGTATAACACCATGACACCATATAGTTGTTCTGTGAATAACTAATTACAAAAATATTTGCATACTGAAGTTGCCAAAAACATGCCAAAACACTCAAAATCAATTTGATTCAGACAGTCTTTCAACACTAGGGGCCTACACTTACAGCACTTGTCCATTTTATTCTGAAGTATACAAAATATAAATGTTGCCATAAAATATATAGCGAGGCATAAATAATTGCATGTGCTACAGGACGCACCTTATGTGAGCATATATCCTAGCATGTATCCAAGGCAAGCTGCCAAGCTGTCATGTGCTTTATATGGTTGAACTAATTAATGATTAACTGAAAACCCTGCCAACTAACTGGAAGGTTTGCATTTATAGGATAATGTTATCTAAAGTGATTCCTCTTTTACAGATGGTGGGGTTTAAGCAGGGTTGAAAGGTCTGACTTACTGCGTGGCATATGGAGGGGAAATAGATCGATAACTTTAAGCACAGCAGGCAAGCTCTTTACTGACATGGCATACACCAGCTCTATACTTCAAGGAAAAGCTCTGGCATAATGCTGATAAATTATTGAAGTAAAAAGGTCAGAATGAAACTCTATAAATGGTAATATCTATGAAGAGTGTCCACTTTAGTAAAGAGAGAAGGGACAGAAAAAAAAGAAAAAAAATTGCAATATGTTATGGCTAAAAGTCCTGGAAAATTCTTCCATACCAGCTTGGACATTTCCATACAAAGTGGGACTAATCAAATACAAAAAAGAGTGGAATGTGAATTAAATGGAAATTGCATTTATTATTCAGACAGGGCCTTGTCAGTGCTCGCTGCCAACATGGCTATTGCTTTGTGCACGGAAAGATTCCAATTTAACCGAGGAGAAAAACGGAGTGAATTACACTTGAGCTAAACCAGTGATTTGGACACATGGGGTTGGATCAGACACCATGCGATTACTCAAACTCATTAGTCCCACACGAGAAGAGAAAACAAACGCAGCGGAGAGTTCAATTGGGACGGAGACGGTCTCGCGGCTGGATTACCACCCAACCTGTCCCTACACCTTCATTTTATCAACACAATTACAGCCACAGGGTTAATTTATGGACCATCACTCCTGCTTTGAACATGTCATTACAATACTACTTAAAAGTGTGGGAATGAGCTGTGTGTGTAAGCCTTCCAAGATGTGCCTGTGAAGAGGAGAGGGCACCTGTCCCTCTATCCCCACCTCCCCATCACCCCCTACCCCCACCTGCCAAAATCAGTCATCACAAACAACCCAGATTAATCACATCTCACACTGGCAGCATGCTTCAAATAACCTTCACCTTTTTGGGGTTTTTTTTCATACTTCTCATTTCTGTCTCAGCTCTAATTTTCCAAACAATTACACACATTTACATGTACAATCAACTGGTCAATGCACTTTTACTGAAGGTGCATGTATATGAAAAATTATGATATCCAAAAATTGGCCAAAAAATTTACCTGCCAAAAATATTTTACAAACGAACAACATTAAGTACCCATATTAACATTACCCATTAACACACGTAGTTTATAAATGAATGTTACACTTCTTTGATGTTCATCGATTCAGAAATCTTTTTCTAAGTTTATACTATTTCGTTGCAATAGTTGGACCTACATTTGTCTTTTCCCACTGTGTGTATATGTAAATATTTTATGACACCTTTCAATACTACCCTAATTGAAGAACATCAGTTAAAGTTCATATACCTGACAAACATAAAACTGACCCACAAATACCAGTTCTGGCCGTACCAAATAAACAGAAACATTCTAAAAACAGAATCATTACACGTACATGGTTGAAATCTGCACAGCTTCCAAAAGACACATTACTGACACAATACAGGACCTGAAGATAAACCTGACATCATCAGGAACAGTAATTCAAATATTTCATGTATGGTTTAAATTTTTAAATAACACATTATTTCACCATATTTACAGGATATAATACAAGATTCACAAGACTTCACTGTTTAATACTTTTGGTTTTCTACACACTGCACTGATAAATTTTTCACTTAAAACGGTATCAAGCACATACATATACTGAATGAAAATTTAGATGTAGAATCTGAGGATTTTAAATTGTGCCCACTGTAAAAAATAAATTCAACCATTTCTGTAACTTTACTTTCAGTTTTTGTGTAGACAGATCTAAGGTTATTAAATTTGATATTCAGCACAATGGTGACTCCTTACATATAGCGGATTAAGACAGAGTGGTAAACCTCAGGCTTATGGAAAGCTAACCAGAGTTTTAAATACAAATGATCAGAAAATAATTTAGAAATAGTTTTTTACCTCACATAAATATAACAATATTCCATTGCATTAGTAACTTACGTAACTTAGAACGTGGTTTTAGTATCAGTCTTATCAGTATTTTGGGATTGCACTTTGTGATTAGAGAATGGGTTCCAGTGATGAAAATTTGTTTCAGGTCAACCCCCAGATTTGAACCGTTGGCCCCATGATACAACTATATCTCAGTCAAAATGTTCACTTTTAGTAACGAAATGCTTCCATGCTACAGAATCCCCTGCAGTTTTGCTTCATCCAAATATCAGACTGCTGTCTGGAAACCATATCCATAACAAATGCTGACAATTATTAACAAGGCTCTCAGAGGAGGAACTGAAGGTGGAAAAAAAATCAGTGTGGCACGCAGCCAAATGAAGCCTTATACAATTCTAATATGTGGAATGTTCACTACACAATAACTAGCCTAATTCCTCTACAAATTCAACCACAGCCACAGTGCATGTTTTGGCACAGCAGAAGAATGTTTTCTGATCTGGACAGGTTGTTTTATGATTTCGGTAAAGTTTAATGTACCTCCTACCTAACCAGTACAGTTTAGTCTTCAAAGTGGGTCTCAAATTGCATTTAAAATTATACTTTACTGGTCAAATTTGCTGGAAATTTATGGTAAATGAAGTAACAGACATCCATCTTCATTGCCTAGTCATGCATGTAATATATATTTCTAGTATTTTCACTTTTGGAAGATCAGGAAGTACACTATGCCATGGAGTGCATTTTGGCCCTGTAACGCAGTGACAAAATAACAGATGAAATATACAGACCTTTCCCCCAATTATTAGTGAACTGTAAAGATCGAATTCAATGATGTTCCCTAGCACGTCAGGAATTTCCATCAAGCATATCTATAAACACTGTATTTGCCCTAAAACTGACACCAAAATTGCATTTTAAATGGCAAATAAAGGTCACAAAATATCACTTCTGGAGCTGAAATGATTCGCCACATTTTTACAGTAAGATAACATTCCATGTTCTAGACAAATTCTTGCTAAAATTAACAGAATTGTCAAAATGAGAAACTTAGTCATGGACAAAATTTTAAATAAAAAATGTAGGCAGTATAAATTTGATGTATGGAAAACACCAGAGCTCAGAGAGTATAATAATCTCTGTATGCCGAGGAGGTCATCAACGATTAGCTCATATATCTGCTTTACAAACAACTGATCAAAATCTAACGATATCACACTTTAAAACTTTTCCAATGAACTTGGTAAATTCTTTTCAACATTCCCACCCTAAACACAGCTCCTCCAGGTCGAACTGTGTGTAAAACCTTGCCAAATCATGTAGTTATAATGTTATACTGACTTGAATTAGTCCCATGATAATGATGCTGCTAACAAACAATAAAAAATTATGGCTGCAGGAGTGTCAGTTATCACACATTTTTGAGTACTCAAAACATGCAGAGATGTTTTCACTGCTTTGTGAATTCAAAATGGCTTTTGCAATCCCTGAAGAGATATCAGGCCCCAGTCTCATGAAGCGCACTTAGCTATTCCCCTAGCTGCCATGACAACGTATGTTGTAGAGATAGGAAATGCACTTAGGTAAGTGCTACTTAGCACTAAGTATGTTTCAAGAAACCAAGCCCTGTTTCACAACCTGTAACAGTCACCGAGACAAATTTACTTACAATATAAAAGTTTATTGAAACTTGGTCTCTTACAGTTTTGCATTATTGGAATCCAGACATTCTTGATATGATAATGAAGGCTTTGTACGTTACACTTACATGTAATCACATCGGCATCAACTCTGCAAACACTTCTATGATATTATCTACAGGCCCCAAATACCTAAAGGACCTTATTCATCAGAGTTACAAAACATGGATGTTCAAAGTTTTGTGAAAGCAAGCTATGCTAGTCAATTTTTCCAGTAACATGTTTTTTAATGAGACACTCCATCAAATCCTCCGATGATCTACACATGTAAAACGCATCAAATTCTTGGCAATATCAGGGCGCATCCATCACGCTAAGTCATGTGGCCACTAGGTGCCGCACTGCCCGTGCCACTTTAATATTCCTTAATCCGAGAGCACCCACCAAATACGGACATAATCTAGCAGAAAACTATTTTAAGTGTAGATGGCTGGGAATGATCATAACCTACCCTGTTATGATGATTTCTGGGTAACTACAGGTTGTAGTTCCCCACTCCCCTCCTTTTATAGGCCAGCCCTGGAAAACAAGGAAGGAAAAAATAAATGGGTTTTAACTTCGAAATGTTTCAGCAATATCATGATGATGGAAAACAAAGACAGCTCACACATATCTGCCTTTTCAATATTCATAAATGAAATTATAGCAAAAAACTGCTGATAAAAGTTTTAGAGTCTGACTTTATAATTAGGACAAATCGTTCATCTTTAAGAACACATCCTTTCTCTGGAGATGTACATGCAAATATGTATGTAGCTACGTAAAAGAACCAGTAAAAAAGAAAAAGTGTTCAACATTTGTGTATACAGAACAGTTTTATTCACATTCTTATTTTCCACTGCACTCAACACAGGAAGCATGTTGTCATGATAGATTAGAATCAGCAAACTTAATACATGTCACACATCTGAAGCACAAGGAATGAACGAGAAATTAACCGTGTTATCAACACCATATATTACTACAACAAACTGGGAAGCCTTACCTTATCACTAAAACCACTTCGTTTTTGTTTAGAGCCGACCGAGTAAAATGCAGGTATTAGATCAGGTGGGCAGTCTGCGTAGTACTGGCATGCTGTCACAGGGGACTCGTGAATATCCATGGGGTAAGGGTTTTCAAAACATGGGTAACTGGGGGCAGAAAACAACAGGCATGGTCACACATCTGAATGCTGAACGTTATTACACGAGGGCATGTAGCTGGTACATACTCTGAAATGTTAATACTCAACAGTATACATGCTAAGCTGCTATATTTCAACTGAAACAACAGACTTCAATTAATTCAGGTTGTGTAAAAAGAATTAGAAAGTTATTTGGAGAAATGACAAGATTCACTTTGTTAATCGATATTTCAAACATTAACTTTATGCCACGTTCAAGACATATAATATCGACAAAACAGTAAGGAAGGGATCATCTTCACCGTCATCACCAAAACTTAAATCACTTGTTAATCAAAAGTTAATCAACTAATTTGTGATATACTTAACTAAGGATGATGTACTTAACATGCTGTACATGTATGGCATTTGTTTTCACTTGCTTTCTCTGTAAGCCACGCTTAAAAAAAGTGAGGATTTAATAAAACAATAATGTTACATGTAAATTAATACACTATCGCCAGCAAAAAATATGGCGGATTTTAGTCAGAGAATTAGAAAAAAAAAAAACTGAATTATCTTGTTTATCCTTATTGCATATTTATTGAGAAATTTTCCAAACAAGGCACCCATGACTGTGTTTGGATTAGCAAAAACTTAAAGGTTAAACATCAATATTCATTAAACTATTTGAAAGCCAATTATTTAGCAATACTTAGCCCCATGTTTCTTTACACCAATGTAACCAATGGAACAGTTTTAGAGCTATAGAAAAACAAACACCAGAAACACACTTTTCGCTTCTCATATAATGGGCAGTTAAATCTTGTAGGAACTTAATACATTCACGGTACCAGCACTCAGTGGCTCTAAATAATAGATGGATGACACAGTTCTTCAAATAACATAGTTCATACTAGACTAGTTTCTTCAATTATTTAACAATCTGCAGTTTTTTGGTCACAACTTGATAAATGTATACATAAATAACACTGTTTATCCTGTTTCTTGTGTGGCCAACAGTTAACACTGCAGGTGCCTTCTGGCTCAGGTAAAAACAAAAGCAGTGATACACAGAAAAATGAAACCATTTTGCCCTCAATAATTCAGCAATTTTACCATTATGTCATCATCTGGGGTGTTAAATTGATTGCAGTGACATTTATACATGCAACATTTTCTTCTGTGGAAGTTACGAATGATACAGCAACATTAAAATAAACAATTCATAACAAAATACACTATCAAGGTTTACATATGAATGCTGAAATAATATCTTTCAAATTCCCTGAACAATGTTGCCTTTTGGTTTATTTATTGTACTATTTTTGTTAAAGTCATCAGATAACTATTGTGCCACTGGAATATGGTACATACAAGAAGATGGTCTAACTATCTGCCCTTTTTCTTCCAGTACATTTTGCTAAATTGAAAGCTGTTCGGATAACACCACTGTCATATGGTACATGTACACTCTCTACTGCATGGACAAAGAAACAAAAGGCTTTCACAAACTTCTCACCCCTGCGCCTACATGTAAGTATTAAAAGAGTTATGATGCTGTTGAAATTCAGTAACAGCTCATGCTTGTGAGCAAAAAGTCGCAAAGAGTAGAATTTGAATCACTATACCTACCTTCTTTCTCAAAACCATGCATTGTGGACAGAATTTATAAACTGGGCTTACACCAATACATGTAGCCATGCAACTCCTTACACATGTAGCATTCAGTGTGCAGGATGGCATAAGACTATAACATCTGCAAGGTTGATATACATCTGTGTTGGTGAACAGAGTTTGGGCAAAGTACTTGTTGGCCCAGTGTGTCTGTTACTTGCTGGTGTGTCATATTAGAAGGAAAAAGAAAGGAAAGCAAAGGCAAATTATGTGATGGGCTTACCCCGGTGAAGTGAGGTCGACCACCACTAGGTCATTCTGCAGCAGTACCACTATAGCATAAGGATCTTGGAATTCTGAAAGGAACACATCAAGAATAGCATATTAACATGGTAGTTCAACACATGTTTCCCTAGAGTGTCTGGTACCGGAGAGTATATCACCTTAAAACTATCAGTCACCTTATGGGGTCCCTGCAGGGATTAACTTCACTTAAAGTAACAGGTATCACAAGAGGAACAGGTATGTCTTAACAGTACCTTGTATACGTACATGTATACACACTGATTTTAAATCCCAAACTCCCACACGGATCACCATGCAAGCGTATCCAAAATTACTTACAACACATACATGTACATACATACACTGCACATGTTAAAGTTTTTCCTCATTCAGTATGGAGAGCATCTGTATTTACATATGCATATAAACATTCACTTAACAGCTGTCTAACTCCCAGATTATTCAAAACTAATGAATTATTCAGAAGTATATCCCACGCTTATCCTAGCTGCCAGGATACTTAAACTAACCACTACAACAAGGACAGAGGCAACAAGAGGATTAATTAATATGGTGTGCTTCCACAATTATTTGATAACTGAAATGGAAAAATGAGGAAAATTTCCCCCTCGTCAACCTAACTGATTTGATTTATCTGACTTCTGTGTATCAGAAAAAAACCAATCAAATACTGTAGTTATCTTAAATATACTGCAGCAATACAGATTAAGTGTGGAAACTGTAGAACCAATCCACGAATAGGAGTCACTTAAAGACACTTTTATAGTGCCTAAGCCAGCCATGGCTTTGACGTGTCAGTAATGAATAAATTCTACAGCCCTCTATTAAAATCTATGAAAATCTCCAACTTCCTTAACTAGCCATAACACAGGCATGATATCAACATTAAGATCCTTTCGTTAATGTTTGCAAAATATTCTAGTTTTAAAAAAGTAAATAAAACAGAGCTGTTAAGCATGTGAACTTTTTGCCCTGATTAAGTGACTGTGTGGCAGGTTAATGGATACAGGTGTTTTATTTTCCATTCACAGGTCCAAAATCCCAGGCTGCTTACACTTAAAAGACTGAGAGTAATTACAAGTGACCATACAGGGTGTACCATGACACTGTGATAAGGAGATGGTCCAATACTGCCTCAGTCTGGACATGATGGGGACAACCTGTTGTGACAGCCAACAACACTATCATGTGTGCCAGAATCAACATCAACGCAACTGCCACATACACCCAGGGCAACACCAGCTGGAGTTTGCGAGGAAATGTCAGCAAAAACACCGACACGTACTTGATTGCATCTGATTGCATCTTTGGGGAGACTATCAAATTACTGATTCTTGTCTCTCCCCATCTTCAGGGCAAATATGGGCCGGCAAGAGAATTTATGTATTGTCATGTTCAATTTCCCCTGTTTAAATTAGCACTTCTCCACAGGCTCTAATCTCCTATTTCTTCACTTCCTCCAGCCACAGCCCATTGCTGACAGGAAGGTCAGTTCCCAGTACTTCTGTATGTGTTTTTGTTTTGTCTTTCATTGACAAATAACATCGGTGTAATTAAACTATCGGTCAGCCACGGATGAGTTGATCAATAGCCAATAGCAAAATGAGGTGAACAAAACATTGATTCCTTGAAACAAGAGTTTCTTCTGTTCTTTTTTTTTATTTATTTTTTTTCCCATCACCTTTCCAAGATCAATCATGTGGCTGTATGAAGGGCGGTGATGACAACAGAGCTGTGACGTAAGCCCTATAATGGGCATTGCGTCAGGAGAACCAGGTTTTATCCTTCGCTAGGCTTCAGTGTGAATCTCGCCACCACGTCCTTTATTATTTATACTGATCATTTGTTCATGGCGCGATGCAGCTGGTCTTCTCGTGGCTCAGCCAATTGTTAAAACTTTCCCAGTATTGTCATGGGAACATTGCAGCCAGACTGTTTGATATTTTGTATGGCAGCTGCGGATTGTCACACACATGCAGGAAATCTTAGCATCTTAGCTCCCCTCCGCTGCCTGAACTGTTGTGTAACATGTAAACCTACGTGGCTCTCCTTCTGTTCAAGGCTGAGCTTTTTCATCATAAATAGCCTGATCCGTGGAGTTCCCATCAGAGCTGCGTAAATTACCTATAGATTCCCATGAAGAGACCCAGATGTACGTACATGTACCGGATTTTTAACAACTAAAGCCACCATTAAATCCCAGAGGCCAGTCGTGTTACCACTAAGACACTTTCAAATGAAAGGATACTGTTTTCTCTGGAAACTTTCGAACCTGTCCAGGCCTTAATTTTGAAAACACATTCAACCTAAGTATCATTCTCATTATTCTACGGTGGAATCCCGCTTTCTCTAGTCCTCCAGGGGTCCTGATTCAGAAAGTTTCTCAGGTATGATATTTGGAGATGGAAAGTGACTGTGATCACTCCAGTTTTCTCCACCCATGAGCCTAACTGCCGATTCATAACTTCATTTACTTACTTGATTGGCGTTTAATGCCATTTATTTCACAAATTTCCACTTTCATGATGCCAGTTAGGTTTATTGTTTGAGGAAACCAGAGTATATCACCAACTTTGACCAGGTCATATAATTTTAAGCAAAGTCTTCATGCCAACCACATGCAGTGACTTTTAATTTTTCAGCTGTTTCACCTAAAAACATGTACAGGTAACAACAGCCTTAGTTATAACTTCTGAGTTTTGATGAACAGTTAAAATCAGCTGTATACAGGTGGGATATACATGTGCATGCACTCAAGTACAATACCAACCCTGTCATTGGCTGGACGACTCAACCAATCACAGACACTAGCATCAGCACACCTGGGGACCGTGACATGAAAAACAGCTCACATATCCATCACAAAGTTTGGAGGAGCCATGTGACCGATCGTGTTTTCATAAAAACTAGAGACCGAAACACGACCAATCAATTATGATGTACATGATGTGCTTAGAAAAAGTGGACTCAAATCTCTCCAGGTCATACAACAGGACTCTTTACAGTAGAGGCCATCCGACACCACCTGAACATCTGATTAGATTTATACAAAGGTACATGTTTACCTCAAGCCAAATATGGAAACAAATAATTCCCAACTCTGAGGTGTTCAACACTCATCAATAACAAGAACAAGACAACAGACAAGTTTTGGAGTCAAGCCATAATGTACTACATTGGTGGTCATATGAAGACCCAGTTTTCACAGGGGGCAAACAAAATGTTACTTTTCATATGTTGAACTACACAGGGGTAACATTTTATAGCACTGTACATGGACTTAAAGTATCACTGACATGCTAAACTACATTTGCACTTTCTGCTTTTGTTCACTAGCTGTGGCGAAAGTCACATTTCAGGGTGGAAATAAACACATTACAAGAAGCCCATTTGAAGCAAAATCAATACATATGCATACAACTTGTTTTAATGGGGTTTACCAACCCTCTGCAAGAGGAAACAAGTTTTATAACTCATAAAACAACAGCCTGCTTGCAAATTCCACCAGTGGTTTTAATACAAATAGATATGACAATGAATACTCACAGGTGGCATTATTTTTCAAGTAAGTACAACGCACTGCTGTTTTGTGATTAATAAAATCTGTTCCTTGTTTAAAAGGGCTAAAGAACCCCACTGTCATTAGATAATGCTCTTTTTGGTACACTAATTCTTCTATATTTTTGGGGACATCTGATCTGTCCTATAAGCAACAGAAAACATGATATCCATTCTGCCCATATGTTTACTTTTCCAAAACAAAAATAAAAAGCTGGGACAGAAATGTTTAATTTTATGCTTTCAAATAGCACTAGTATTCATTCCAATCATAATAAGAAATATTGTCCATTCCAAATGCATGTGAGTGCCAGGCTGAGAGTAGCAGGTGTGCCCTGACTCACCGTTCTGCCATGGGGTATCACACAACACCACAAAGTCCACCACATTGTGCTCCATCTCCAGCACCGTTGTGCTCTTGCCGTTCATCACAGTCACACTAGGTGTCCTTCCTGCCTTGTCATACGACATTCCTCCAGAAAATATCACTAAGGGTTCCCTGTGAAAAGGAGAATGTGAGGCAGGGTTTACCACAGGAATTCACATGAAGACAGTCCCCACAAACAAAGAAATTTTAACACCAGAAATCAAAGACGCCAAAATTGTTGCTGTCAGTCAGATGTGATGCTTTGGCACATTGGTTTTATGTTTTTGAACACTCTGTCACAACACCTGTAACTTTCTAGATTTTATCATATTTCCATGCTTTTAACTGTTCCTAATCACTTTCTACATGTGTACACTGTAAGTGTGCTTATGAATTTCAGAGAAGAAGTTAAAATTTTCAGCATGAATTTGCTTTTGGCCATGTTTTGTGACAGTTATATATAAGATGAAGCCGGCTTCTTCTCCGGCACTAAGTGGCTGTTTGTTTCCACCATAATGCCAGGCTCCGTCGTTCAATTGAAAAGTTACGCTAAAATTGGCACAAAGTCTTCCATTTTCTTTGCCCTTTTTTTTTTGTTATCTTTGTCACTTTGTTCCAGGCTTCGTGATACCTGACCACTCTCCTGTGTTGACACAACGAAAGAGCTTTCAACGAATGTTAGAAATCACCAAAGACTATACTAACAGAACTTGCACAAAAAGATTTTACTTTTTCACTTAAAATATAAGTATGAAGAAAAAAACGACTATTTTAACATACATTTAAAGTTGGTTGTTTGAAGAAAAAGAAAAAACAAAAACTACAGTGGAAAATTAGTTATTATTTACAATCTGATAGACTAACATTTTGAACAACTGTACACCTGTGCATGCTGATGGATCACGATTCTTTCCATACTACACCTTCTTACATGTTTCGACTAAGGTCAATAGACATTATAAGGTGGCAAGCTTACACACTTCCTCTAACCTCATTACAGGTCATCAAAGACCTGATTGCACAGGGAATGGTCACCTACCACACTGACACAAGACCTTGCACAACAGGACTGTTTTGCTGTGAGTAGGATGTTCATTACATCTAACCCGTTTACACCAGTATGAATCTGCCCACACCTTCGAAGTAGTTTGACAAGTTCTCTGTGCTAATGGAAAAACAGGCATCTGGCACAGCGCCCACCTGCCATAACTACATGGCCTGAAGGTGGACCAATCTGTCATTCTGTTTGCGGCTCAGATTCCGTCAAAACTTACATATCACTGCAATAAATACCTACACCGTACAGTATAAATTCACGGCACCAGTCTAACAGTCGTGATCGCTTATTTAAGAAATCCTGGATGCACAGCTGATTCAGAACGAGTCTGGAGACAAGTCCGCCTATAACCATCATTATCTTAATGTGTTCTCTTTGAGGAACATGTAATTGAATTCCTGCAATTAGTCTAAAACACCTTTCTTGCTCAAACTCACACCTTTAGTTGGAATGTTTCACAAGTGTTTAAGAAAAGGTGTGTACAGCTTGTTTTTAGGGTCATATTTCACAGATTGCTTGACAGGGCAAGCATCTGTGATTTGAAGCATACACTCAATTTTACTTCTTGGCAATGTTGATGCATACACTCAACACCTGATCAATGCATGCCTTGTTCGATGAACAACTGAGACTGCTTGCTTATTTAACCAATGAAAAGGCGCCTTGGACAAGAAAAGTCAGCCAATCTGTGCTGGGTTCTCTCCCAGAAGTCTGGCTGCACAAGAGCGACACAGTTTCGCGACCGGCCTCGAAAAAGTTGTCATGTTGTGACATGTCACGCAAAAAAATAAACAAAAACCTGGACACCTAAACAAGACACACGACTATTACTCAATGTTTTTGTATTTGCCAACTGAATGGTCATGCACAGCTACTGACTTACAGCTACTGAATGTGTTAAGTTTCTCACAATGGGAGCCAAACAGAAGTACCAAAAAAGACAATTACACTTCAGTGGTGATGTAAAAAGTAAACATAAACCCAGTCCACATTACCAAACATTTTCATGTTGAAGCCAAAAACTAATGCTGCACTCAAGACACACCTGTAAGCTATCTAACACTCTTATGAAAAATATATGTGAAATACAAGCACACAAGTACAAACACTATAAACAGAATGAAGATTCTGAGCACACATTTATTCTTAACATGTAGCTTTCAGAGAAACTCACCCATTCCTCACTGACCTCCATTCCACTTTGGTGATTGGTTTGCAAGGGTCTGGTTTTCCATCTTTCCCTATTTTTGCTGTAGACAGGGCAAAAATATAAAGAGGGTCAAAACCACAGTATCACTGTGATTTGATAATATAATCAAACATGTGCATTATTACATGCATGAATACTGTCTTCAACAATAACTCCATAGAATCCTATAGCTCATCATTGATGATTCATTCTAATGCAGCTCCCACTGGTTCAGTTCAAGCTTTAAGCTAGGAAGTTCAACTGTTCTATTCACCTCTAGCTGTACAGCATTTCCATTCACTAAATGGGGGCCTCCATGGCCAAGAAAGACTCACACCAATGGGGTCGCTATGAGTTTAGGTCCAGCTCATGCTGGCTTGCTCTCCGGCCGTACATAGGAAGATCTGCGAGCAACCTCCTGATGGTCGTGGTTTCCCCCGGGCTCTGCCCGGTTTCCTCCCACCATAATGCTGGCTGTCGTCGTATAAGTGAAATATTCTTGATTACAGTGTAAATCACCAGAGTCAAATAAATATATACACAAATTCAATAAATGTGACCATTGTCACATAAAGTATAAGTGAAATATTTTCAATGGCGCTGTAAAAGCAAAGAAATAAATAAATATACAATGCCAGTAACTGAAAGTTGCATTAGAATGGGCATGTTCCTCTTCAAGTTACACATGCGCCACCAAAAGTTTTAGGATACCAGTTCCAGACATTTTTGTGGACCTGCAGATCAATTATCATTAACCAATATGGCAGGGTTTAGTTATTCATTCTGCTAGAAAATGAAAACTAATCACATTTATGTCACTTTTTCTGAGTTTCAGGTCACATTTGATTGAACCAGAGACAACATGCAGAAAAATCCAACATACCATGCAGAACACCAGTCGCTTTGCCAAGCTGGCTGTATTATGGTTTTGTAACAGGAAACCCACAAACCCAAACAAAAACAGACCCCCATTAATGACATTAAAATATTAGCCAGCATTACAAACACCAGCAGTGTACATGTGTCTTGTATATCTACTCACTCCGGAGCTAATAATGTTGTGGGTAGTATCTAGTTAAACGCTGCCTTAAGGCTAGCTGGCAGGATAATTACACGTGCAATCACTGACTCTGAGCAATTAATGGCCAGCAGTTTCCCTTTTTTCTAGTTGATTAAACCCGTTAGCTGGAAGTAGAATGGATTGGCAGCTCCTTACCATGTGGCATCATCACGCTGACTGGTTTCTGAAACTGTTTAATATTCCATGTTGTCAGGCTGCCATCTGAATGACTGCACATGAACTGTTTGCCATCATGATGCCAGCATATTGACCGTAAAGCCTGACAAAATAAAAAACAATAAAATCCAGTTGTTGTGTGAAACAAAGGCTATGAGGGGTGGACAAAGACAAAAAGCATATTACACAATTGATGGTGAGTTCCTGTGCCAATGCTATCAAAACGTTCCTAATTGGTGGGTACCTAAGTAATGGATTGATGTTGTCAGTCAAAGGTTGAAGCCATGTACAAAGGGAAAGAAAGCAAAATGGCCTATAAATTACTCAGAATGAGCCCAGAATTACACAACAGAATAAATATTCTGGAATAACAGCAACATTACCTCCACAAACTTTAATTAATAGGTAAAGCAGCACAGCATAAATTGTTTCCATCAGACTTCATTAAGCCTTTGACAAACGACTGGTTACAGAATGCACTGTACTTATCTTGTACGTACGACATTCAATATTAAAAAATATACTAAATACTGTACATGTGTACATATACATGCATACAAATCTTGAACAGTTAGTGTTATAAACATGTAACGAACTTGATCATGCATGCAAGGTAATTTGTTATCCATAAATCAGTTTTATGCATGATACAACATTATAACCTATTTGTCTTACAACAGTGGCAATATCAGACAGACTCGCCACATGAATAAGGATATGAAATTGTCATAGTTTACTTATTGACAAAAGAATTACAGGAAGTATTGACATGTATCATTATCTCCTCCAATGGTATATGTTTTTGCAGGTTTGTCTGCAACTTTACAGATAGTGTCATGGGCGGATTTGGATCAAACATGGTGCAGTTTGGCTTTGGGTGAAGCACTTACATAAGGACAACAAATGCATTGTGGTGATCTGGATCTGCATGTATCGATCAGACGAATTTTTCATACACTTCTTCACCATTGCCACATACGACACAAATGCAGAGGGGACACTCCGTAGCAGAGTTTGTTAGCCACTAGCACAGCGCATTGACCCAGACGCCCCCCACCAATGTGGTCGATGGGAGTTCAAGTTCAGCCCAGGGTGGCTTCCAGACTACAGCCTAATGTAGGAAGGTCTGCCAGCAGCCTGAGGATGGTTGTGGACTTCCCCCGGGTTCTGCCTAGTTTCCTATAAACCATAATGATGGCAGCTGTCGTGTAAGTGAAATATTCTTCAATACGATGTAAAACACCAATCAAATAAATAAATAAATTAAACAAATGCAGAGTACTGTCCCTTTGTCTGTAGTGGGTACTTGTGAAAGTTATTATAATTTTATTTTATTTTATTTTAGAAGAGGTTCCATGTACTCTCGAAGTGCTTTCCAGTTATTTCTTTGATTTCCTGTTTTATATACACTAAAGGATTTTACACTTACATGATGCGATCAGTTTTATAGGTGTGAATACAGGAGTGCATGGGTAAACCACTAACCTTTGGCATGTTACTGACACTCTCTCACATATGAGATTTATGCACACGACACTATGTCTGACAGAGAGCAGAAAACTGGAGTGCACGGGTAAACCACTAACCTTTGGCATGTTACTAACAAACCCCCTCGTGTATGACATATGCACAAGACACTGTGTGAAAGAGGGCCGTTTATAACTGAATTTCCGATCAAATAACACTTCTGCAGATGTTTCCATTCATAACAGATTTAGCAGTACACAAACTAATGGGTACAATCTGCAAGCAGGCCTTCATGTATTAATTATACATATGTACCTGAGTGACAAGAGAGTTTACTCTATAATGACTTCAACTTCCAAGAAATGGCAGAAAGGACATGACATAAGCAAGATGATGTTTTTTCTTCGGCCAACTCATTCCCTGATTAATGCCACTGTGACTGTTTTCTGGGCCTAATTATCACTGATTAATCTTTAAAACAAGTCTTACATGAAACTGTGTAATGAGTTATGGACATTCATAGTCATGTTCATGTCAACGAAGACAGACAGGAAAGTTTGTTCAACTGCCACTTTAAATAATTCTGCCTAATGAATATACATACATACCTGTATATACCACATCCCTCCTCCTCTCCCCCCCCCCCAACTTCTGCATGAGTCAATAACCTGTAGCTCTTAAAGCAGATTGTGGATATTTCCGACAACGCAGCTGATATAGACTATTCACTACACACATTGCCTATTATTTATTGATAGGGTATAGCTTGATGTCTGTCAATCACAACGGGAAGTACTTTGGCAATGGGATGGAGCCAGGTTTTGTCAGCAAAAGCTTTGACATATATTCCATCCTGTCACTGTGAACATACAGGCCAAGTGGCTCATCTAAACAACTGCCCCCCCCTCCTCGTCTCCCCCCTCCCCTCTCTGTTATCACCAGACTGAGACAAGACACACTGCTTCCAGGGCAATTTAACTAAAAGCATTTCACAGCATATTTCATGCTGCTAGAAACACATCATCGGTTTTAGTATCAGGGCATTCTGTTATGCAGGATATAAAGAGACTTAATTAGTTTCTGGGACACCTGACACTGGTGGGCTGTAAAGAAATAATTATGGTTTAAAGCACTGCTTTCTTGGTGCTAGCCAACACAGAGGTATGTGAGTTACATAAGGAAAAGATGTCACAAGTGTATTTAACAGCTGCACAGCTGAAAAGAATTGGTGATAAAGTTTTGTATTCATTAGACCTAGTTCAGAAACATGTTATGAAGAATCCAAGTTTTAGTACTGCATGAAATCAATTTGAAGTTATTAAAATATACATGTATGGAGCACAGCTATTTTTATCATTTCTTTCATCGCTTTATTCACTAACTCAAACCACAGAAAATAACTACAAGTATGTACACATGTCTGATCCACTGTGCCGTCTATAGTTCATATGACTGTCATTACATGTATCACAAATCACATTGTACATACATGCATGCATCTGGGCCCAAAGGTTAGGGCTTAACCAAAGACTTCAGATCAATCTGGGATTCCACTATGAGGACAGGGTGCTGGCTTTGTCTACTGTTTATGTACAGATTTCTTCCACCACCGGTAAAGTACAAGGAACGAATGTCTCACAGGCATTCACAGCTAATGTGAGCACTTAAGTGTTTACACTACTGTATGGTCATCCTAACACAGAAAAGTGTAGAAATCAAAATGTTTGATACGCATTCACAACAAAAATGAGGTGTATTTGAAAGAACAGTTTACTGTCTGCAATGAATAGCTTTCTATTAAAATCTACCTCATTTTATAACTTTGAATATCTGTGGAATGTTTACTGCCTGTGCTTTGCTTAATTAAAACAGTATACATGTACATGTAGGTAACATAAACACACACACACATATGGATACATATATATACATATATCTATGTACCTCATATTAGCTTTGACTGTAACATACACTGTGTGCTATCCTTTGTTAAGAAAACGACGATACACATGCGGTACATGTATCGTGTATGAAGGATCTGTCATATTGAGTGGGCTGGGAGCAAAGTTGGGCAAATGTATTTCTATGGTGGTGATCTTTAACTGAATTCTGCTGTCTCTTACAGCTGACTGGCTCAGATGATGTGACATGGAGCTGGGCCGAATATACTGCTGCAATAAAGCCTCACAGCAGCTAAACATAAAAACATACCACAGATCAGGCAGATTTATAATCAATGAGGGCAGCAGCATCATAATATAGCAGACAGATTATTCCAAATTTCATAGAGGCCACTAGATCACCATTATTCTCCTCGCTGTCTATATCTCGAGAGAGCTGACAAACAGGGATAAATCAAACTGCTGGCTGATATGAAAATGGCTGTTGCATGTCCTGATCAATAAACTGTCTTTATAGTGTAGGTTGTAGGACGTCATCAGCTGTACTGTCTTCTACCCTATCCTGCTGCTACAGTGTTACATGTGTCGACAAATCCGTAAGCAATGTACTCTACACACAGTAAGACGTAAACAGGCACACCATGACACCATACCAACACGCCTATTCATTATGAAATTTAGGAGGGAGCAGGCCAAGCATTTGCAATGCTAATGTTTAACTATGACTGCCGGTTACAGTTAATTTTACCCTGGCATCGCACAAGCTGAAGTTATCCTACCCGTCTTTTAGAATCAGTTTAAATAATGGCAGTATGCTTTAAAATACATTAGCATACATGTAATTTGGATGCCTGTTTGATATACTAAGGCTATCCCACTTGTAAAGTGCTTTCCACACCAAGATCATGCCTGCACACATTTTAATCTGTACAATGTGATTACCATTACGTCTCAGAGACATTTCATTCCTTTAAATTCCTACGCCGAAACAGTTTGCATGGAAATGAAATCAATGCATGTGTCAGCCACCAAAACTTTGACCTAATGCTCCTGGATTGTAATAATTATCTAAAGGACAGTCCAAGCTCAGTACAACCCGATGTAGGTTTGCTTATCGCATACATGGGTAAATTCTACTTTCGGAAATGAATTAGCTCATTTCACTTTACACATTTCAGTGTTCTGAAAGGACAACCCTGACTAGGTGGTGAAAGTTTTCAATCAACCAGTAAGCGGCAAGTTTATAGTATGGCCATATGTATTACATCTGGCTTTTGATAGAGACACTGACAGTCAATCCTTAAAACACTGTCTTTCATAACTGGTGTGTCTAATAGCAGTTACCCTGATCACCTTATAATCATCATAACTTTAATAAGTTCACTCCCCCAAAGGTCTTTTAAAAGCAATTAAGCTGAATCATCAACTTCAACCGAAGCCATGTATTACATGAACACATACTCATGTACTTGATTGAAACGAGTTAAATTATACTGATTTTTTGGAACGAAGCCCACACAGGTACATCTACATGGAAATCTGATAACTGTGGCAAAGGTGGTTGTGCACAATGGGGGCCTGTCTCCTGACCACTGCTGCTACTTCTGCATGTACCTCAACACAAGACTATGTCTTCCAGAGCAGAGTGATTCATTAATTCAACACAGATATTAACATAGGCAATGACCAGAGAGTACATGTATGTGAATTCATGACACCTGGGTAATAAGGCTAACACGGGACGTCTGATGAACAAGCTAAAGGGAAAAGACATCAGAAAATATGGGTTCCCTGGTTTGCACTGTGTGACCTCCGGCCAATCAATACTGATCTTCAGAGATCTACAGTTGTGAAGCGGTGATAACACAGTCCAAGGAGGCCTTGCCTAATGTATGAATATTACATGGAAAGAGATAAGCCGAAAAGCCGGAGCTCCTTGATCACAATGTTGCATGTTTGGATTCGTTATTTAATGCAAAGTTTTCAAAGAGAGACCTGAGGCTGCAGAATTGCACCATCATAAATCTTTGTGGGTTTTTTTTTTTCCTTCTCTTTGTTTTTTCTCCTGTTAGCCACAGCAGATAAAGACACTGCTGGAGGCTTGACTTTCAAACATAGTTGGTTGCATTTACCTTACAGACTTAATGAGAATATTTTATTCCTTTCATACTTTTTACAGATATACGTCAATTACGTCCAAATGTGCATTAATTATTAATGATGGCATTTGATAAATAATTTTATAAAAATCAAACATAGATGATGTTCAATAATGATAATGAACTTACCAACATGCAAGAAGAGGTTGCAAAAACAATGTAAATGTCTGTATAGATCCACACCATGACATGTACGTGCATATACAGTTCTGCTCAATAATAATTATACATCCTAAACGTACCATCCACCCACCATGATCTGAATCATACAGCCATGTTGGTCAGGCCAAGCACGGATGTTGACACCCTCCTGATCACACCTTACACAGCTTCTAAGCAGCCAGTACAAGTACATGTAGCAGTACTCAAACTCTCTGAGGGCACTTCAGTCTTTTCCTTGACACCAGCTGTAACCAGGACACCTGATCAGCCATGTGTGCATATACTTGGTATGGCAAGGCAGAAAATGTCCGGAAAACTATCAGTGAATCGTTCATAGTTCTCAAACAGCTCAGGTGAGAGTAAATGTGAGATATCCCAATACAAGTTTTTGCTTTCCATATGTCATGCTAAAATTTATTACATGTATTGTAAATGATACAACTGAAAACTTCACATACAATGTCATGTGATTCAAAACATTTTAGAAGTTCTCATTTAGTCTCATTCCTGCAGTTTGGAAACTAGGTAAGCTCTATGAGTTCTCTCCAATCTACAAGTAGGTACTGACATATTTTGTTGTTTAACTGTTTACTAGCACCACTGATGTCACTAAAAATGTATGGTCTCCAACTCGCCATTAGGAATATCTGAAATGCTATGGATGGTAAAAGTGAGCGCCAGCTAGGCAAATTTTATCCAACTTACTCGCCACAATGGCTATGAAACAAATGTGCACTCAACTGTGTTTATTGCCAATGCAGAGAGAAAGATTCCGTCAGAAGTAACTTACAGCCATCCTCTCAATGCATGCTGTATGCCATTTTCTTGGATGAACAACACAAGTGATTCAACCAGTCCTGTCACTTACAGGACTCTATGCTGATACCGCTCACAAATAGTCCTACTAGGGAATACTGCAACAGTTTAATCTGGTGCATGTTCTCACTCAGACCATGTGATCACTTATTTATTTATAATATCACTTTATTTAAAAGTTCTGCCATGCACATGAGAAGTATGAGTAGAACATCACATGGTGAGCAGTGGAGATGTGATCATGGCATCATTCTCAATATACCAGGCATGCCAGAGGCCATCCCTTGAAGGATGACTCTGGCATCTTTGGCGGGTCATTCCAGATCAGTTCAAACACATTTCGACCACTAGGGTGACAGAGTGAAGGACATGTTGTGACCAATCACAGTGTCTGTCTTAAGTGTGCCTGGCAGACATAGGATGTCAGGGATTTCATTAGACGATGCAGTCCAGACTAGTCTATGACTAGGTCTACCTGGTTGTAGCATTGGAAGAGGTCACAGGATCTTCTGTAGCGAAGCGAAAAGGGGACCTTGGCACTGAGAAGGGGACATGGCATAGGTCAACATTTCACGGAGACGGATTGCATTTATAGGAAATTGTCAACTCAACTGTTCTAGTATAAGGAATTCTTTCAAGAGAAAATAGTCTGGCTGGATGTCACACACTGCCTGCCCTACCTCTCACAATTGAGACCATCATGGCTGATATATCTACCCTCTGAGTTTGCCAGTGACATTTCATCTACATGAAAAATGGCACTCAATTAAAAAAAAAATTTTTTTGAACACTAAAAATTTTGAGAGAACCACCAAGGTGATAATGATTGGATCCTACACGTGTCATATACCTGCCTGGCAAACCGTTTTGACTGTATGATCAGGGTGTGATGTGAACACCCTTCTACGATATTACAGCCTGGCTACATGGTAGCTCTGGCTCAAAAGTGTTAAAGATATATCAGTATGATTGGGCAGTACCAGACACATAACATAATAAGGTTCATCAATTCTGGTAGGTAAAAGACAACCTATTAAATTATGTCTCAATGTATACACATATAAATATATATAAAAATGAACTTACCTCAGGCGAGTTATATCTAAATTCAGCCGTTTTGTGTCGTAAGTCCCACATTACAACAGTTCCTGATTCAAAACCTATTAATAACTGAAAAGACAAAGGCATACCCAACAATGGCATATATTAAAACTATTCTGAATAGTCTGGCCATGAAAGCTTCACCTTTTTTTTTTCTCAAAAATACTCTAAAAGGAATGACTCAAAAGCAATCATTTTATACAGAGTGCTAAATGATCATGTTGTATAATACTTTGAAAGGTGTTGGATAACATTCACATTACAAACAAATTATTTTAACTGCCAACTATACTTTGTGATGAAATGTATATTATGATGCTGGAGACTGGAAAATCAACAGGTGAATCAAAGAACTTAGTGTACATTTTCCAACTCACTCTTGATGAGGAAAAAACAACAAATATCACACATGAACTCATCACTTCTCTCCTATACTTTGACTGTGCTAGGCCTAAACTGCCCACATTGCTCTGTGTAAGTTGTGTTTGGTCTGGTGTTAATGGCAGATCACTTACTTTATTAGGGTCCATGGGGTTATCGCTGAGGTGAACCACTGGGCCTGGGTGAGTGCGCCGACATCTGAACAGAAAAAAGTGACAGCTACAGTTTTCAGCCATTCACTTAGAACCTTCACAGTAGCTAGACATTCAGGAATTCATGGAGCAAACATCACACTGAGCACTGTATTTTAACACACTGAGCACCATATATTCTGTTCAAGGACTACCACTGACATTTTGTTTATTTATTTATTTGATTTGTGTTTTACACTGTACTCAAGAATATTTCACTGATGGGGCAGCGGCCAGCATGGTGGGAGGAAACTGGGCAGAGCCCAGTGTAAACGAACGACCATTCACAGGATCCTTGCTGACCTTCCCACATATGGCCACAGAGCTGACATTTTGTATTTATTTATTTATTTGATTGGTGTGTTATGCCGTACTCAAGAATATTTCACTTATACCACCAGCATTACAGCATGAGGAAACCGGGCAGAGCCTCGGGGAAACCCACAACCATCCTCAGACCTTCCCATGTACAGCCGGAGAGGAAGCCAGCATGAGCTGGATTTGAACTCACAGCGACTGCATTGGTGCTGACATTTTGTAACCTTCAAAATTCAAGCTGAACACACTGGTTATTCTACTAATGCAATTAATAAACTAACTATTGTACAACATCTCAAAAAATGTAAAATGTAATACATTTGTAAATGTTTCGCAAATGTAGCATATGAAATACCAAATATGCTGGTTCAAGAGATCCTTTTCACTCCATGGGCAGTTCATTTATCTTACGAAAAAAACACAGGCCTACAGTCAGAGCAGGAAAGATACTGGACTGATTGAATTTTTATTTTTTATTTGGGAAACTCTAATAATGTACATACATATGTGCTTGTATGTTCCGCAAACTGAAAATGTGAAGTTCAAATGTTTGCACCAGCCCTAAATATATACACATATTTGAGTTCTGTTAGATAAGAACCAATGCAACCAACATTTATATCATGTTTTATACTCCCTCGTACTTCTCAGGATTTTCTCTTTCTTTTTTGAACTCTAAAGGCAAGTGAATCTGTACCTTTTCATAACATTTTAAAGTCCTGGTACGTGTATCACTCAACAAGTCATATGTGCATGTGCCTGTAAATGTATTTTACTGTAAAACTCCAACTACAGTTACTTGCTTGTTAAATCAGATCAGATCAGTACTAAGTGGGGGGAAATCCATGTAATTATAGTCAACCATAAAATGCATGACTACATAAACACACAGGCCATTTAGAGCACTACAGTTATATTTGCAAGTGTTAGTTTTCAAAGCATACAAACACATACATCAGAAGCATTTTCTCATTAGAAAGGAATTGATCTGATGCTTGTAATAATGGTTTGAAAAGTGCCATGTGAAATGCGACACACCCAGACCTGTTGACATTGGCTGGAAGTGTGGAGAGCTGCTCCTCACGATTATGTTACCAAGATCTTAAAGCTGGCCTAGTCTCCTAAGATGGACAGTACTCAGCTATATATAAAACACAGGTACGTGTACAAAGACCTTTCTGAAAAGCAAGTGGCAGGCTTCCTAAGCAGAAAGATGTGGGGGGTGGGGGGTGGGTAGGCCGAAAGTACAAACACACTTAACCCAGAGCTTCAGGTGACAGATTTCAGACTCGCATGCCTAAGCCACATCAGTGATGACGCAAGCGAGATGTGAGCATTGCGCATTCTGCATATGGTCATTAGTGGCACAATAGCATAGGATTTTGGCGCTGCTCTCAGGAGGAGCAGATTTCAGTGTATGAGGATTTCAATGTGAGGGCTAATTAAATTATCCATTATTCAGGAAGAACGTAGAAACTTCATTAACGCTAACAATGGGCATAAGGAAGAATACTCACAGCTCGATAGCTTTGTTCCAGTTGATAACGTAACCTGACAGCTGGAAAGATTCAATGTTAACCACATGGACATTGCCTCGCTCAGTGCCTATATACAACCACTTGCTTTGGAAGGGAAGCTGACAATGTGTTATCCTGCAAAGATAATTCAGTGTATCAGTAAGACATTCAGCCTCTTGTAGTGAGTTCTGAATCAAACTTGCCGCAGGCATATGTATCACTTGTTTGTTTGATTAGTGTTATAAACTGTACTCAAGAATATTTCCTTTATACAACGGCAACCAGCATCATGTTAGGAGGAAACCCTGCAGAGCCTGGTGGAAAGACATGATCATCCACAGGTTGCTGGCAAACCTTCCCATGTGTGGCCAACATGAGCTGGTCTTGAACTCATAGCGACCGCATTGGTGAGAGGCATCTACATGTAGGTTGTTATGCAGCTGTCCACAAAGGTCCCCAACTTAGCTTGAACTCAAAGCAAAGGCAGTGCATTTTCATGCAACTCATGGGCTACAAGTAGCATGTGTCTATTCCTATCACCAGATGATAAGTTACATGTATGTGTAATGGTTTTTTATGGGAACGATACACCCACAGGCCAGTACTATGATTACCAAGACATCTCTACAGACCAGATTTTGAACAAGGAAATAAATAGTCAAAGCCACTGTATCAAGACAGAAACTGTCTGGGTAGCCAAATCATTCATAACCCAATGACCATTAGACAAGAAGTTAGCTGTAGTCTAGTCAGTCAGTGACCTATCCCCAGCATCAGATTCCAATAAAGCCAGCTTTCCAGGAAGAAACATATCTGGTAAATTACAAAAATTCCAAGAAAATCATCTACAAAATGCCAATGATATATCTGGACTAAGATTAATGGAACAGAGATGAAACAGTGGTCAATGACCAAACAGATGAGTCGTATCAGGCCACGATAGTCTGAAGATTTCATCACCACATGCATGTTTACTGTATAAAGTGTAAGGGTTGGAGAGAGAGTAGCACAAATCATAATCCGCAGTAAAAAAGATAAACCAAAGTAGAGATACACCGTACACCGTAACTGTGCATTAAAGTGCTACAGCAGTTACTGATGATATACATGTGAGCTGTTCTGAGATTAAAAAAGCAAACGTTATTGAGGTAAGGTTTGAAAACTATGCATATTTAATCAGTTCATTTTTGCCACTTTTATTTTTCTGTCTTCATCTCCACTGTGCACACACACAAAGTCTTAATGAATTTAAATGATCAAACCAAGCTTGCCTTTTTGAATAATGACATTCACAAGGACATGAAAATGAAAATCTCCTGTGCTTACATTATCATTTTAAACCGATATTTTTTCATATACGGATAAACACAAATTAAACATGGGCATGGGCTCCAATCTTTTTAGTGAGTAACATATAAATTTGTCACATGCTTTCAAAAATTCCCGATTTAAGATCACAGCCAAACTGGAGGTGAACTGAGTTCATTGGCCAGAGACTTAAACGCTGCAGAGTGAGCAACTATTTTGAATCAATGACCAAAAACCTACACATGACTCAGGACATATAATCTCGTGGTTAGCTGGAGCACAAAGTTTACCAAACATCTTTTAATTTGACAAAAACTTTATTGCTAACAAAGTCTCCATACAATTCAGGTTTTGCCTATAACACAGCCACCAAATTAATCCTATGACGCAACACTCAAAAGACCTTGTATGACAGAAAAAGGAGCTGTACCAATACAAAAATTCATGTGCATATAGACTGCTGTAATACATCATTTTCTGTATTTGTGATCATCACACTAGTATCACACTAGTACACAAGTAGTGTCAGATCAATTAAGCCAATAGCTCAAATATGACTCAATATTTTGTCCCTTGCATAATCATCCTTTGCAGGCGTATACTGAGAAGTTTGAACCTCATGAACACAGTAAGCTTCATAAAGACTCATAATGAAGAGATATAAGTATTCAATCAACATTTCTTATGCATTATGCAACAATGACCAGTGGAAGTGGAAGGTTTATGGAAAAGTAGTAGATGTATTCATGAAAGTCACTTACCTTTCTCTCTGAAATTTGAGAGTGTTGACAATCTCTGGCCGTTTCTGTCGGAAATTCCACAGATGAAGAGTGTCATCTGAACAGACTGTGACAAGAGCACCCTGGGAGGGAAAACAAGAAGGACTACATGTACATGTGTGACTGCTGGATATAGTTAATCAGGTGTCCAGTTGTAAATTAATGTTCGGGAGAGACTGATTGAGGTCCCCAATGAGGTGCTTAACCCATGGCCAACTGCCATTGCAAGCAATGGCACAGCAATCAGCATATAAGTACATCTGCATTTCATACTATTTCTGCCTTCAAAAACCTGTTAATTCTTAAAATCAAACTTAACTTATAAACCATACAACATATTGATTAAAACCCCCAAACAATTAAATCTATCCATTCATTATATGTTTATGTAGCGTGGATTAATGATATAAAAACAAGACGTTTCTGTCTTAAATCAGAACTTAAATACTGTCATCATTACATGTGTACTCCAATATGGGACTACGACTGACTTGGCCTGACTGCATGCACACGTACACCACAGCCTGTTGCATCAACAGAAGCTAGCTGCTCATGTTCTATACAGAACAGCATTGTACCTTCAACAGAACTCCAAGTAAAACACATGAATGAAATTCAGACTGTATCAAAAGAAATATCCCCCTTATATCTTTTGGAAGTAAGTCTGAAATTGTTCTGCATCTTGAAATATATTTCCTCTTGCAGATCCCATTGATATGGAAACTTCACAGATTTTCCTGTTTGAAATCATTGCAATGCTGACAACTGCACCTACTTTCTCCCTGTTGTCTTCTGATTTTCTGATTTTTTTTTTCCACAGTAAGGAATCCTTCTGTATAAATCCACCCACCCACCCCCACCCCAGGAGTCTGTAGATGTTCTACACTGAAATTTACAGAGCTGCATTTCTTACACATAAACAAGGAAACATACACCAAAATGTATTAAATTGTGTACAGTCTCCTTGTTTTTCTGAAGGGAAAGGTCCAGATATGTTTCAGACAAGTCAACCCATTAATTCCCCTTTTACACTGGCTGACCCTTTGCCTACCAGTGAAATCTGGCCACTTGGTCAACAGTCAAGGTGGCCAGGAGTGTGTGTTTTGCCACCTAATGTAATTAGACAACAGGCATCTTGAACCAGGGGATGTTGTTAAGTGGCTAGGATTTGTGGCCTTGTGTAAACATGCTGGCAGAGATAAGGCTCTATAGTGTCTGGAAATCATGCCTCTAGTTCTCTCTCTCTCTCTCTCTGTGCAGGCCACACTGTGTCCTGAACAAGCCATGCTGGGTGGACAGGGCTAGAAATAGGAATCAGTCCTCAGCAGCAGCTCTCTAGGGGTAGGGCTACCTTAATAACCATGACCATCACCACCCCCTCCCCCACCACAACATATGGCCAGATTATCGTAACATTTACATATATGTACATGTGCATCTAATCTGTATGTGTGAGCTCATTTTTCAAAGAACACACCCAAATAATAAAATCCGTTTTCAGGCATTCTAATTGTAACTGTATCTTTCTTTATTTTTATATTTCTTCACAATTTTATACATTTCCAGGTATTCACGAACTTCTGATTCATTGTGTATGTGCATGTATTACACAGGTGACAGCAGGACAAGCTACAGGGCTTTACGAACAATAGAACTAAAAATAACAGCAATCAGTTATTTCAATGAACATAATTTTTAAAGATACTATGACTAATTATATGTGACATCTGATACTGCCCTGTTAAAACTTTACAAATGTCTATGGCATCAGGGGAGTTTGAAATTCAAGTCTACTGCAGTATCAAAGCATTGTCTTAAGGTAGCATTGTATCAAAATCTTAAGTCAACCTTTCAAAAAAAGATATCGTTAACCTTTTGGGAAAAGATATAGTTAACCCTCCGAGAAAATATTTGGGTTGACAGAAGTACAACTGCATTTCTGGGAACAAGTGAATGTTACTGCTGGATACAATGGAAGCCTACACTACTGTGATTGTATTCGGCGTGTCTGTTTCACATGCAGACGAGTTCCATGTACTTAGTAGCTTAAGGTTTCATTGATGCATAACAGAAAACTGACATCTTGTTTCTAAGGAAGAAAATTAATCTTCATGTTTAAGTTTTAATTTACATGAATGCTAAGCAAATGTAGATCACCATCATCTGCCACTGTATTATCAGGTATTTCCATGGTACACTGTACCCTGTATCCTTTCATGTACATCTATCACACTCAGAACAGGTAAAGTAATGACTAATGTTTTAATTTCCTGAAGCCTAACTTTATTACCCGATTACTCCGTAGCCCAAGAAAATGGTTTCATCTGCTAAATGTCAGCCTGACAGATGTAGCATAGATTCAACTGGATGGATGGGATTGATTCTGTAAGTGTTGCAATTCCCGCTTGCTGGAGTGCAATTGCTATAGGATGACATGGTCAGCCATGGTAATAGAGCTGAGTTGGGACATCCCTGCTCCATCATTGTCACCGGAGCGCTAGCGAGCCTAAATATTCTGACGTGGGCCACTGACGTCTGCAGAAGAGCACTTAAGGTGTCAGTACCAGCCCAGCGGAGTCTATCCACAGCACAACATGGGAGAGTGTACATGTGTGCCCTTAATAACATAACTCTGGCCCAGGATCAATAAAAACAGGCTGATAAAACACAGGGGCCTACACTTGCCAGGCCATCAGCTCAACCATATGAATCTTCAAATGTATTTCACTTTTACCCCTTGCTTCAATTTGTCATAAAGGCCTGTTCAGCCTTTGGTAAAACTCAAACCTGTGAAAGTTAGTGCCCTGTATTTATGGGAGGCAGAAAATATGATCTCTCTGAAAACAAGCTCGCCTCCAACACTGTCACCTATTCAGGCCAGCTCTTTGTGATTTTTTCATCTCGAATCAATACAATCCCACGCGATAAAATCAATCTTAAAAGCAATTTATCATGTTCTCTGATTGGCTTCAGTGTTCCTCGTGTAATACCTCAAGTTACATTTACACTGAATGAAATATCAGATTAATTTTCAGAGTCTCTCTCTAAGAGACCCCCCACAATGCCATTAAGTGGTCGGTCAATTCAAAGACAAGCCAAAGCCTTTACAAATCTTTATCATCCATCTCGTTCTCCTATACCTAGTTACAACCAACTTCAAACTGCTGACCTCAAATGAACATTGAATCCCATCGGAAACAACACCAGCTACAGCCTTTCAACTAATTGTACCATTATGTGTGGACGCTAAGTTGCCATTTTAGAACAAAAAGATTGATTTCAGTACTTTTGAATTTGACCTTACAGCCCTTCATGCACCATCACTTGAATAAATGGAGGCTTACAATGGTACTGTGTGCATGGTTACTGAATAGGACTGCATGCAGTTTTCTGTTACAACTGAGGACTCCAGTTATTTTGCCTGTACATGTACATGTTGGTGGGCACATAATACATATGTAAGCTCAAAGGGAACCATGCAGCTTAAAATTTTATAGCCATATGTACATGTACGCATGCAGAGCATACATGTCGTTATCATAAAATATTACTTTCAATGCTGAAACATTTTTGCAGCAGGACATCATCAAACTTTCTAAACAAATCTCAAAACACCTTCCTATGATCAATACAACTGTTAGAAAATGTTCCACTTAGTCATGCATGAAATTTTACATCATTTATCTTTCCTACACTATATAGTTAGCAGCTATCATTTTGTCAGTTGTAAAATCACTCACCTCATTGATGAGAAATAGAATCTGGATGACAGCGACATCTCCATCATGCCGACAGTGGCAGTCCACCCCAGGACACCCCAATCTGACAGACGTTAAGGTCCTTCACAACACAGTACAGGTAGTTCACATGTACCAACATACCAACAGTTCAAATACACTGCGTCAAACCTCAATCATCCATCATCATATTGCACATAAATTTAAATCGTCTACAACAATATTACGTCTAAGACAATAATTAATCTTAGCTTTTAGTGACATTACTGTGTTGTACAGGTATGTTTTTAAGGTATTTTATTTCCTCTATGTACATGTGCATATCATGTACTGAATATACAGTATGTTCACTACTCATCTGGCCATTGCTCATGTACAGTTGTTGTACATAGCTGTAAGTTAACCCAACAACCTAAGGCTTTCCAAAATCACTTAAGACGTATCAATATGGAAAACAGATGACCAAGTTCAAGTCACCAACAGGCCACCATGAATGACAAGTTAATCTTAATTTACATGACCAATGCATTTCCTGTGATGTCAGGCCCATGTCACACTGGATTCCTCTCTGGTTGTATATAGGAAGGTCTGTCAGCCATCTCTGGATGGCAGTGGATTTTCCCCCTGGCTTTTTCCCGGTTTCCTTCCACCATAGTGCAGGCGACCATCATATAAGTAAAATGTTCTTCCATATAATGTAAAACACTAATCGAATAAATAAATAAATAAATAATAAGTAAATAAACTCACATGTAGTTGCCCACAATCAATCTAACAAGTAAATATTACATGTGCACCATCATGTACATGTACATGTACAATGTAGATGTATATCAAAATATACACAAAAACACCAAATATAACTGCTCTACAGACTGTATCTAGGTCAACTGAAACACAAAGAATGCATTAAACACTTAACTGAACATTGACAGACCATCTTGTACATGTATATAACATATGGAAATTTTGATACCTATCTTATTCTAGCAAAAATGTGTGACCTTTCAACCAAAGAATATCAAAGAATATATGTATATTAGCAGGTTAGATCATATTAAAAGAAAAGACAACACCAGGCCAAATCTATGTATTTATCAATAAAGAATCCTATTCACTGTTCAAAAAACATAACTATTTATTTTTGTGATGTAGGATAACTGAGACATTGCAGCTCAAAGTAGCAACAATGGGAAAATCAAACAGGCTGCCACGCTCCAAATTTTAACCAATCAAGGGCGAGATATTTCTATCACCCGAGTAGACATCTGTTTCCACTGTGACGTCAGCAGTACTTAGTTCACAACTTGTGATAATTGGATAGTTGTGATACACTTTAAATCACACTTTACATTTTCAACGAGAAAGTGGAAGTGGAATACAACTGGGGTTATACCCCAAGGTCAAAACCAGGAGGCCACAATGCATGGCCTTCGAATGTAATAATAAACGGGACCGTGCTTCGCACACAAAATAGTATCTCATCCTTCATACTGAATAGCACAGGGTACGGATAACGCAACATCGTGTTTCCAGTTTCTCTAAAATAGTGTATCCTACTGCCTCATAAGAATTGCAGATTAAAAGGTTATTTACACAGCTACGAAGCACATCATAAAATAATGCCTGTGCTCGTTTAGGTTCATATGGACCCCATTTCTGAAATAACTCAGAAGTTTTCTTTTAACACAACATCGGACTTGATGTTACTGTACATGCATACATACATGAACCGGATAATGTATGTAGATATACAGTGTATGTATAATGTGTACAATGTACATGTGAATTAAATATAATCACACCTGTACATAGGTCTAGACATGGCAGAACATCTATCCCTTGTCATTAACTAGTCAAAGTCTTTGATAATGACACCATGAACATCACTCCTGGAAGGTTTTGGTATGAATAAATGCCTACAGATATTGACAGAATCTCTTGTTGACATTTAAACAATATTAACTGTTGCCCATGTTGACCTTCCAGGTTGCAGTGTACTTCATGTCAACACAGGCCAGCTGTACATGTACACAATATGTACATGTATGTGCATTTGTAGTGATCTTGACAGCAGCAATTAGCACTCATTAATCACCTATGTGTACAGTAGATGTGTGTACATGGAGGATGTGTATTTCTTCATGCCTGCACATATCCTTGCAAAATATTTCTCCCACGTGTGTATTAAAATCAGCAATGCCCACCATTGGTCTGCTCATTATTTCTTAGGAACAAAGAAAGATTTTACATTCATAGTTAACTTCCCCTCAAAAACATCTAAACTGTACACTGCACACACATACATACGCCTTCATGTTCATGCAATTATTTGCAGATTTATCAGTTCCACCTGAAAATCTATACACATAATACATGCACAACACTCTTTGTACATGTATGTACAGGTGTATATGTATACATGCACATGCCTTTTGTTGTGTGACCTTTAATAAATATTTGTGCAAGCATCTACTGGTGTATTACAGGCTTCAGAAACAAAGTAAACATGCTGGGTCTCTTTGTACAAGTTACATGGATATACGTGTATGTATTTATCCCTTTATTTTTGTCATGTTGCTATAGAAACAAAGATTCACTGACACTTGCATTGCATAACTATGTTAAATTGGTTGTTTCCACAGGTACATGTAGAGCTTAATAAATCACCACAGACTGCCAACAAATAAGAATACAAAATATCACAACAATGAAATACATGCATCACAATGGTACAAGTACATGTATACACCCAGACACATACTGGTGTGAGAGTTAAAATGAATACAGTACTAAACATATTTTGTGATGAATGTCACAACAAACATAAGAAAAAGATAATTATCGAAAATAAATAAAGAACACTAAATTTCCTATAGGCAAACTTGCTCAGTTCAAACCTTGGTGGAAAACACAAACCAAAAGCACTAGGTATATTTTACAAAAAAGAGCTTGTTTCGGATAGGGCATTATTGACACCAGCCATTAAAAATGCACGTTATCTGTAGCATGAAGATTTGAAGTAGGAACTATGCTACACACACACTGTTCTTGAGGCGAGCCAGGGTTACATGTAAGCTTGGAAGAAAAAAAGAAATGGCCATAAGATAAGGCAAGCACCCGCTGGCCCTGTCGCTTCCACATGACGGATTTCACATCACAGAAACGATGACCAGAAGTAAATGATGCCAACTTTAGACCAGTCTCTTGGAGACCGAACAAGGTCATGGTTTGTTCACTGTGTGCTTCATCTGAAAACTGACTGCATGTTGCATGGACTGTGCTGGTGTGCTTATTAACCCAGGCTGTTGTGAAGCCAGGGCTCATCCCAACACTCCCATACTAATAACAGGGAAATCAATAGAGCAATAGCTGGCAATGGTGCCTCTCTACGTGCCTATCTTCTTTATAACATTGCTGCTTCCCATCACACTTCACCAAAGTTCAGTCCTTCTCCAATCCGAACAGACTTTGATCAAACTCTATAGCTGGTCAATTTATGCTCATCTTACACTGGCCGTCTTTTTCAATTCCATTCAGGACACTTGCCAACAGTCTCAACATACAAGGGTGGCATTGCGTAAGTGTTGCCTTTGTCCCATTCCCCCCATCCAATAACAGCTAAATTAAATCTTAGGAAATTACTTTTGCAACACAGCATCAAGGCAAAACTTACAAATTATGGAGAATTTGCTTGGAAGTACTAAGCCTATCCATCAAACTCATCAATAACCCTGTACTGACACTGAAGGTCTGACCTTCAAAACACCAAGATTCAATATCATATAATCATTCGCTTCGTTAACTCAGGCGCACTTGGCCGTTTGAATTTCACTCATTATTTCAAAAATAAACATCTGCCACACAATAAATTGTAAGTCAAGACCTGGCAGGCCTGAAACCATGAGCACTGACTTTTTGTAAAGTTTTCGAGGGATACTACAGTCAGAGTCTGTGATAGAATATTTACTTAGATGCTGCCAGCTAAGACAAAGAGATTTATATGTATTTAAGCCT
Source organism: Acanthopleura granulata (assembly GCA_016165875.1). NCBI lineage: Eukaryota > Metazoa > Mollusca > Polyplacophora > Chitonida > Chitonidae > Acanthopleura > Acanthopleura granulata. The sequence continues at coordinate 26,372,425 of JABBOT010000003.1, forward strand.
AGAATTCTGAAGTTTCTTCAGCACATTGTATACATACTGTTGTGCTCAGTACAAATCACATCTGCAGCTATAAGAATTGTACTATATTAACTTCAGAAAGAAAATGGCTATAGAGTATGTATGCAATACACTCATGTTCCACTACCCCCCAAATATGTACCTGCATGGCTAATAAGTGAAAGGATATAGAAATATACAGGGTCAGTAATTTTCATATTGGGCGAGGCATGTGCACAGGCCAACATGAGGGTTTTACTCACCTGTATATTTCCATACCCTACCACTCCATAATTGTGACACAATTTATCACCCAAGACCCTTAAAACTAGATTGAAATCTCTTCCTTGAGAAACAAAAGGTTTAACAGTAATTTCCTGTCACAGGAGCATGACATTATTGACTCTCTTGTGTCAACAGGACATCTTATGTCATGGAGTTGTCCATTCTGTTTTGTCATCAGACACATACAGCATCCGCTGCAGAATACAGAAATATACTCGTTTCTAACATGACCACTTACACAGGATTTTGTCTGATGTAGGATACATGTCCATGTATGTCAGAGTGGATGTTTCTGCTGCACCAAATACATCACATGCATGTATGTCAACAGCATTCTGGTCTTGCAGTAACTACAACCTAATTAAATACATGTACTCTAAAAAGTTTCTTACTTTTTTAACAACAAAGTCTTGCAACTCCATTTTAAATAGCTTACAAGCACATATACAAATACCTGTAAAATTCTGTAAGCTGTAAAATGTCTTGGATCTACTGGAAAGTATATACTGAAATACATGATACAGATTTGTCTTCAGTTGTGTCTCCTTCTTTTTATTTTCCCCAAGGGACCTTAATAAACATATATGTATGTATGACCGTGTGTAGTGTACTATTATAATTGATTTGACTTAACACTACTGAGTGGTCTAGCCAATATGCATGTGTACATGTAGTTACATATATACAATATGGTTACACAATGAAAGTAGACTCAATTATCATACAGTTGACACTAGCTGCTGTAAATTACATTTCATTTGGGAAGAAGTTATATTTCACTTTACAGCGGCTTTTTATGAATTTTTAACCGCTGTGGAACAACTAAGGATTTGCCTACATTAAAATGCTATACAGTTCATAAATATGGACATGTACATGTTCAGCTTATCCCGTAAACTAAAGGTCGCCATGCAAACTTCATAATTTATACCACTGCTCCTGCTAATGTTTCTATAAACATTTATCTAGTCTTTCCCCATTATAATCGTCAACATCATCATGAATAAGGGCCAATAATTGCACTTAATTGCCCGAACTGCCAAAAATAACTACTCTGCATTCATCAATTAGGCAACCAATGTGAGTGCAATCAAATGAACAAATGGCCTTCTGTCCTCTTCCATCCTACTCCACAGACATATATGTAGGATATATCTACATGTTCTTGTATACATGTAGAGAACGCGTGGGAGGGGATGTAGACAAGAGATAAAGCTATAGCTTAATCATTTAACAAGTTCAATGTGGCTAATCAATACCAAGCACATGTGGATTCATCCTGTCAGGAGCCATTTCAAGTCTGCAATGGCTGAACCACTCAGGATCAGAGTCTGCATCTTTTCTACACGTATCTACTGCTTCATGGCGCTGCTTTTAAGGTTTGACTCGTATTGAGCTCATCTCCCAACGCTTCCGACACGGGGCCTGTGCCACCTGGTATTAAGCTAGTGTGATCAATCACATCACCAAAGTTCTACTCTCACACCAACTGAAGCCAGCTTTCTTTTCCCCACTTATATGTACATGTATATGTGGCCTGTAACTACCATGTGCATGCTATACATGTACCTAATGTTCATCTGCCTGCCACGCTGGCTACATGCATGGTTCGCATGTATCAACGAGGAAGGCCCCGGCAATGTCAGCTGGATAGTACTGACAAACAACTAGTGCTACACCAATCTAATGACATGTACCCAACCATCCAAATGTCCCGTACAGCAATTCTGTGCTCCAACTCAGCCTTTGTACTCCAAAGCACAAAATCAATATCCAGCTAAAACCTTAACTAAAAAGGCCACCACCTAGGGAAAACAAGGCACATTGTCTGGGCAGGGCTCCGGTTTGCTGCCTGCTTAAGGCACAGATTCAGCCAACCTAAGGACAAAACCAGTCCCGGTCAATCTGCATACATCTCAAACTTGCTCAGCCAATGTCCACATTTATTTTAAATATCACGCAACAAAACAATTTATGTCTACAATCTGCATGATGCAATCTATCTAACTGGCATTATCCTCGGAATGGCAGAAAGATTTGGGGAACTCGTCCCCATGGAGTCTCTTGTACAATCACCACATGTACACGTACAAGTATATTAGCACATATATGCACGCCGACTGCACGTCTTGCAACTTGAAATTCATGTACAAAGATACATGTTCAACTGCATGATGCTGCAGAAACGCCAACGCTGTAAATGGAGACACCACTAATTTTGCCTGAAGCCAGATCCTTGTCATGTGAATGGACAAGAACTAGTCTTGTGATCATATGCAAATTAAAATGGAGCAAATTTTCATTGGAGTCCAATGACTTATCATGTAGCGAACTGCAAGACCTCACTCTAACCTGTTAATCTGACAGTTTGCAAACTAACCACTCGTAATGAGTGGTAAAACCTCTTCATTGTGGAGAGTAAAATGGCGAGGCGCCAATATCCTTTGAGGTGCGGTAACCACTGTTACATCAAAAAATGATGTTTTGCCACATCTACAATGTTACAATGTATCACTTTCTGTTGTGTTGTCTTCTATCTTTTATGTGACATCATTATGGTAAGCTGGATTTCAGGAACGTATGAAGTCAATTAAATGGTGTCAAGGTCCTGGTGCATGGCCTTTGCTAAATCCCCATCAACAACATTTGTTTCAGGGCAAACCTAAACCTACATGTGGGCAGAAAGAAAACACAAGTAAACACCGAAATATAACAAATAGCTATAGCCTGCCAACTTCCAGGAGCCAATGTTTAATTTGGTCTAAGAATGATCATACTGGCCTGTTGCAGCATGACCCTGTTATGTTCATGTTCACAATGCTGCACAACTAAATCATCAGGTTAATATTGACGTACATGTGCATTAACACTCATACCAGTATAAATGCTTTCCTGTCCAGAGGTCATATTATAATCACCCAGACTCTAGCTTAGATATTAAACCAAACACATACATATCTGTACGCCTGTGGTACGTGATCCAGTTTGTGATAGTATCCCAGATGTTCACACAATGCATTGTATGAAAGATTACAATGAAGCGTCCATGTACATGTTACAAGGCATATTCAGATCAAGAACTGTCCTACATGTACTTATGAAACTGACACATACATGTACATGTATATCGCTATAAATAATGGCACGTACATGTACTTCTATTAAAGTACACATGTCTAGTGCATAGTGATAATATCACTGTTGATAACTGCATATATTGCATCAGATACATGTAAGTACAATTATGCATCTGGCAACCATACAAAACTGTATCCCTGCAAAACACGAGAAAGTACGTTGGTATTGATTTGTTGATTGATTTGGACAGCAGCAGCTTTATCAGGAGCCTATCTCCATTACACCAAGCAGCACTTTGTGTAGCCGTGTGAATTGGTATTATGCTCATTACATGGTCAATGACTTCCTCGTCACTTTTTTATATGCAATTTTCATTGTTTCAGCATACAGGTTCTTGTTCTGTCAATTGAAGTGAATGAAAAAATACAACATAAGTGTTGCATTTAGTGGAAAGGCAACTGGAACTACAGGTAGCTTTATTTACTACTGACAAAATAAAGTGCGAGCCACTGAAAGATATATTCATTTTCTTTCCCTTTCACAAATAATGAGGGCCCATTGAGAGCCAGCAAGTAATTTGTTCTTCATACATGTACATAATGCTGAAGGCTTGGAACAAGAAAAATTGTTCACACGATACAATGTATGTGATTCTTTGTGCATGCATGTGTGCAAATGTACTTTAAAGCACTGCCATCTCCATTAAAAATCCTGCAAGTCCTTCCATGTGGTTACGTACATATATTGTACCTGTATATAAATTCTCTTGAACATGGATACACATACCTAACATGTACACACCTGTATGCTACAGCATGTAAGAGTACATAACATTTTGCATGAGGTTCATGAGACATACATGTATAATCATGTATTCAGGTCAATGAGAAGAAGCCCTTGAATGACATGGTATCTTATGAATCACTCCTACCCCTGGGTCTTCATTCCTGCATCTTAACTTACATATTTAAGCGTTCATAACAAAATTCAGGAAGAAATGAGGAAAGACAACGACAGGCACAAGAATACCATTACAAGTATGCTTTCCAAACTCCAACATGGACAGGACATTACATGTACATGTACAGTGGCACTGCGAATGAAATTCTGCCTTCAAGAAAAGCAACTAAATCAAATGATCCAATACAAGGCAGCGATACAAGTAGGTAAAGACCGAGATGAGCCAGAAGGGAGAAAGAACTTGAACCCCAAACTGCTCTGTGTGGATTTAAGTTAGGGCGACTAAACTATAGCCTATGCAGCAAACCACTCTCTCAGTACCTGCCCAATTAAATATTCACAATACGGATGAGATTGTGCCAAAGACATGGCTCAGGCCCTCATCGATCATCAGCACTTTGATGATTGGTTGGCTGAATGATGTTTAATGTGGTATTTTGGCCATATGGCAGCCCCCAGTTTTAGTTGTGGTTGTGATGTGCTTACTCAGCACACTGTCCAGGTAATGTTCAGATGGACCAGACCTTGGAGGTGGTAAATGGGTGACAGGCACATTCCACTTCACCACACCTCCTGGCTGGCCAGACAGGCACCCGTTGGTGGACGGACATGAGCAGAGCGCCTTTAACTCACTGAACTGTAGTCAGTACAGACTACTTCTCCCAGAATAATGTCTCCAAAGTACTGGTGCTGAATTTGGATATGAGCCCGACACATATGTACCAGTTCTTTGAACATAAAAAATGAACACTGTGCCGATTACATGTAAATCTTCTGATGCGAAAAGAAAACACTGTACCAACTGTTTCCCTTGATCTGATATTGCCTAATGTTTACCAAGGATAGATGTCATTACCCCACTACGGTAGCAACTTAACTGCTTGCTATTCTTATATTCCTTGCTTGTAGCCTCCATGTATACACAACAAGAATGATACATGTAGGTGTATGTTCATAATGCTTTAAAATTCTTTGAAATTTATCATGGTGTTACCATGCCATAACACATGTATATTTGAATGTACAACATGCATGTACATATACATGTACATACATGTATACCATACGGCACCAAAGGTGGAAATGCTCTTTGAAGTGGGCTACCATGTGCATGTACATGCTTTCACTATGTACAAATAGAGGGAACAACCTGTGCCACGGCCTATCATGCCTATAGACCTTTGGGTACAGCTGTTCAGCTCATGCATATTCATGACCTGACAGAATAAATGTGCTGAACAGCTCCATAGTTCGCGCAGCAGAAGGTTTGGAAATCAAAGTCAGCCATGAATGCATTTTCAGTGTAATGGTATCGATGCTAGTTTATCATAGGCAGCAATAAATGTAACTGTACACAGGCTGGAGAACGGTCCGTTGTCATAATGGATATGAAGGCAACTCAAACGCAATGTTTATGATGGTCATTTAAAACCAGGATGTTGCACCTGTCCATGATTAGAATTCTGTTTGTTGCTGGGGAACATAATTACATGCGTGTGGTACCAAGCCAGGTTTGTCATATTACACATTCGTGAAGATAAAGCTATAGAACACATGTACACATCAGGTACACAATGACATTCGGGACACCTCACGCACACCAGGTACACACACTTTCAATTCACCACAATGGCAGGACATTTTCCATACATCTACATTGTGCAAGTACAGTTAAGTCCAACCTGACATCACCCACACTCACCCATGTGATACTTTGCTGGCTATTCAAACACGTTGATGTAACAGAGAAATTCAACACATGTACATGCACATACATGTATAGTGTAACTAACTGTATGCATATTTGGTTGACCTACTTGCAGAAGTGGGTGGCTTCCTTCGATTAGTCAAGCCACTGATCTTGAATGACAAAGGTTGGAAAAATCTACTCTGCAACATTGCAAACAATGATCAGGAAATCATACAAGTGTGAAATGTGTCTGCAGAGAAGCATGTATGTAGCTTTGCACGCTGAACTCACTGTTGCGAAGTGGCAGTGGATGTTAGAAGCTGAAAAAATTAAGACGTGTTTTCAATACTTGAGCATGTTTTCAACTGTACGACATGCATTAAAAGTCGTGTGAGAGTGTCATCTTAAAGTATCAAAATCAGGTTTGTGAATCAACTTTTTAATCAGGTTTATATCACAAGGAGGTTAGCTGTCTATATATCCTGTGTAGCATAGACTACATGTACGTGTGCATGTATATCGTTCCAAGCATGGCTTATCTCCAAGAATAATCTCCAGCGACACATCAAGACTTTATAACCCACATGCACCACTTCTTCGCAGTATGTCCTCATTTAATGACACATGGCGTTAAGTAATCCATAGGTAAGGCTTATTGCTAGGGTATGATGAAAAACACCATCAGAATGTATGTCGATCAATATCTACTATACGTATATAACTGTTTCCTCCGATGTTCATCAAAGACAATCTATGCATTGGGCAGACTTCATACATGTGTGATGGCCCAGTCAATTCATGGAGAAATGTACACTGTATTTAAATATACATCAAGAAGCTTAGTGTCTAACCATCACATAATGAACACTGCAAGGGGATGCCAAATATATGACAATCACAGGATAATCACAGTAATATTCATCGCTCAATAATTATTATGGGCGCAGGGCAATGTCCTCTGCTTCATCAGAGCTGAATACATGTACATACAAGTACACCTCCAAATACGGAATAATACGGAGAATGTTAATATGCTTTTGGGGCTCCATTCGATCATCACAAAAATATGTGCCTTTACATTTTATGTTACAGAATTAACACACACTTTCCAACGTACCTTAACTCACTGAACTGTTGTCAGTACAGACTACTTCTCACAAAATAATATCTCCAAAGTACTGACTCTTGGAACTGTATTTGGACACAAGCCTGACACACCGATTTTTTTAACATAAAAAATTAACCATGTGTCTGAATTAACACACGCTTTTATATCTGTGCCATGTAGAAGCATGCACTTGATTGCAGCCTACATGTACATGTACACTGCTAAAGGAAACTTGCCCATATCCACTGTGATACACAAACAATAGTGAAAACAAGTACCTCAAAACCAAGTTCACAGTACTGATTTAACCATATATCTTGTGTTCTGACACACAGTATTTCATATACATGTAAGTGCTTACACAGGAGAGAAACACAAAGTAATGTCTAAAATTTATATATATACACTGACTCTTCTTACAAATGCTACAGTGGAACCCAACAATTCTGCTACATGTACAGTAACAAAGTTTTGTAATCAACTGAACAGATTTTAACCATCTGTTAGCTGTAGTTAACACATTATTTCCACTGCAGCTGAGGCAGGTGTACATGTGAACAATGCACGACTGTATATATCTACCCAAACAGTGCACATACAGGACTCCATTAAATGTCCACTTCTTTGTACAATAATAATGACAAAATCAGCCCATGTGAACAATAAAAAAATGTGATCAATGCAAAGCACATCAAACCCATAGTTAATGTGTTCATTAGAAATAAGTGAAGTTTGGAAGCTGCTGGATTTAATTGTTTATAAGATTGTTGTTTGACGTCATACTACATGTAGCAAATATTTCACTTCTACGTTTTCAGCCTCATGGGTGAATAAAGCACGTCAACAAACGTTAGTCCACAGGGCTGACATCCAAGGTCCAAGAAATATTGAGGGAACAGAAATCCTGTCCAAGGTCGAGTTGGCTACACATACACGAAATACAAAAAAATTATGTTAAGTATTTATTGATTTACATGTATTTACTTTTATCCCTCATGAGACAAAATCCTGTGCTTTTGATGGGACAGCGGTAGATGTTTATATCTCTATACCCTGCAGCACATGCTATGTGCGTCTGATGACTCAACAGCAGCGAGAACGCCATGACATAACAGTTCCAAAGTGATGCTCGAACGACACGTCACAAAAGAATGTTGAATGAACATTGTCAGAAACATTTTGACAGCATAATTCCCAGATCACAGCTTAGTGATTCAAACTCCTTGAGGCATCAGGCAATTACTGTTGAATCTTCTTTTGTTTTTCAAGAAACATATTTTCAGTGTTGTTTTTAGAGTCTTCCTTGGGATAAATTTGTTACATGGTTAATGAGTGAAAGGATATGAAACTATATGGGGTCAATAAGCCACATATCGGGCCCAATATGAGGCTTATTGATTCCATGTAATTTCCCCATATAGTTTCGTATCCTTTCACTCAGTAACCATGTAACTAATATTTTTAGGCATGGGAATTCATGGTCAGAAGGAAGTCTGAAGTTTGCAAAGGAAGTCTGAAAGTACATGTACCACCTACCCTACCCCAAGTTACATGTACATCAGCAATCACCTCTTCTCACTATATAAGTTGCCTTTTGCTTTCCAAATTTGAAAAGAAAAAAGTCTGAATGAGCCAATTGGAGTAAAATTCCAATGCCTGTTTGATATCTGATTTCACAAGTTCCTGCCCAAAAGTTACAACTAACTATGCCATACACCTATATTTGCAGATGACAAGTCTAAGACTGGGTATGTGTTAATGTCTCTGCAGGTAACAGTGAGAGGGAGTCAATATACAAAACCCCTGTCCAGTAAGGCCAAGATTTAACCACAAATTCTTGTCACATCACCAGAACAGCAATACACATTAAATCGCTGAATAATTGCAGAGCTCATATACAAACCATGCACTGGCATGTACATCCAAGGCAATCCTACATGTAGCTACACTGTGGCGATTATGATCAACACTCTTAAATACATGGTAAGGTCTTGAATGCTCATCACCTAAAGAAAGCCTTTTTATTTTACCCATTTGATCAAGCCATAAAGGGATGGTATACACTTGTTCTGGATAGGGAATTGTGCAAAGCATTTACAGCATATCAGCATATGTATTGAATTCTGTATATAGTTTACATGTATACAGCAGAAAACGTCACTCAATCTCATTTATTTCTGTCATTATCCCCAGCCCAGTACCCCATACACCCAGTTTGCCTTTGATTATGTAACACGCTAATCCAAACAGGGAATTAATGAAGTCAGATAGGAAAAAAGCCATTGAAAACACCAGCAGTCTTAATAGGTTTGTTAAATGTAGTAGTGCCAGCCAGCACTCCACACCTCTGCCTAATCAATATGAACAGAGGGGCAGTGTTTGTCCAGCTAAGTCTGCATAACAACCCAATATTGACATGCTCAGTGGGCAAAGCACCACGACACCTACATCAACACCCTGATTGCTTACAAACTGGCCTGACTGTCTACCCTTGGCAGACTTTCCCTGTCACTGATAGGGCCCAGGTGGCATAAAGCCTAATCAAGGCAACACTTGACAGTCTGCCGAAGATAAAAACACATTGGTCGCAACTTCAAGTGTTAGCCACATACATATTACAAGCCAACCCCCATGAAAAAATTATAATCTCCAGCAGATCAAGTCCCATTTCGTCCTCAAATGATGATGGATGAGGCATTGACTTTCAAATTCAACTCCTTCTCATTTATTTACATTCCCGTTGGCTGCAGGTATGAATTCTGATCACACACACTTTATAATAATACACATTTACACTATGAAGACGCATGGACTGACATGCAATATCAATGATTAAAATCACCTAATACCCAAGAATATATAGAAGTACTTAAATATTACTCTAACTGCAAATGCCAAGTGAGTACATGTATCTAAGTGTCTTTGAGATACCCACAGCATTCAGGCAAAATTAACATCGAACAGAGAGGGAAAATAGGAAAAAAATTAGACACAAAATGTGTTGATTTTAAAATCCATACAGCACATGTGTGGCATAATGCAGTTGACCTCTGTGTAGCTGTTAAGACAGAATTTTAAATTCACAGAATGTGCAAAATGGTCCCTTTCTATCTTACTTACTCACAAAAATATAAACTGTCTACATCAATGCATGGCCAGGGTTGGTGGTAATTCCCCACTAGACCAAATGAAGACAATTTAGTGCACTGGAAATAAAAGAAAGCCCATGCATTGTATGGACATTCATAAAGTCACATGACGATGTTGTACATGTGTTTTCACATGGGTTTACCTGATACAAAAGGTGCTATTGTCAAGACAGGCTCAAAAACTCTCATTTTAAGTGTATACATCATACACATATTCTTACATTTGATACACAGAGTAAAAAGAAAAGTGATTCATCAATATATACACAGTATACACTGTACAGCAAGTACTATTGTATATTCCATCAAAACTAAGAGTCTACTGGTGAGTTGCCTCAACGAGGTGATCCCCAAAAGAAAAAAAAAAGAAAATCTTAAAGCTACACGCTGTCGACATTGCACACCAGGACAGATCCAATACTCAACGAAGACACTATCACCTATCCTAAGCCCCCGTCCACCCACTAAGACGCTCAATAGGTATACCTACATACTGACTGGATTATTGGGCTCTTCAAGATGTTACAGAGAAAATCAGTATTCTGACAAAATCTATACGTGTGTGCATGTGACAGCAGGTTAGAGCAAAATGATTCAACTGTATACTAGCACACCAGTACCTGCATATACTTCCATGCCTCTTATGGTAGATTTCTGTGTGTACATGTACCGACGTATATGTATGCATGTATGTGTAACAGGTAGATGTATGTTATAATACACAGATGTGCATGCATAATATTCTACATAACAGGCCGCATTCACAAATCTTCACCAGTCAAATTTCTCCAAACATTTTAAGTAAATGACAATCATCAAGTTGAAGGTACTTGTACATCACCGTGCACCCTATGGATTACTTACACCTATTCTGATGAAATTAACACAGGAGAAGCAGGGAAAACAGAAGACTTGGAAATGTGACATTCAGATTTCAAATTCTAGATAAATTCATGGTATGGTTTTGTGAAAGTGGGCTCAGAAATATACATAAGTATGTAAAATTAATAGTCATGGCTTCCTCATTTCAAAAAACCATTTCCTCATTCAAAAAAGTACCAGTACATGGAGTGTAAGTCACTCCTAACTGAAGTATACGTGACCCACTTATTTTAGCAGACAACACAGTGTACATCAACAGAACACAGTCTTACGCAAAAATTACGCACTACACATACAATGTACGTATATGTAAGTACACATACACTGATCATATGCTGTAGTATTTATTACTAAAATGTTTTAAATGTCACATAAATGTTTCAACATATCTAACAAAGACACCCACATGACATTTTGAATGATGCCACAATAACATATCCGGTGATCATAAGCAGACAAATTTTCTGTTTATGTATCCATCATGGTGAATACTTCTGTATGGGCATACAGCAGTTAAAGGACATGACCACACATTAATGACATGCAGAACAGCAGTTTTCCATATCAATTAACCCTTCATGTGGACAATTAGACCCAGGGGAGACCTAATTAGGCTGCTACAAGCTGCTCAGGGCACTTACAAGTACACACATGCACAGTAAGTAAGTTGCTGAAAGCACAGTGGCTGGCAGGCAGGCAGACTAGGGGTCCAGACATGGGGACTATCAGATGCTGAGATCAGTCCTAAGGGGCAAGCAAAGTGGGCGTGTCCATGTCAGACAATGGTATCAAGGTGTCCATCTGTGTCATCACAAAACACACACACACACATGTGACTTGGGCTATTTAACAAATGAGCCAGTGATACCAGGCTGTGGCGAACATGCATCATTAGATAGTCACCGCCTGTCTCTCAGAATATGGTTTACATGTACATCCCGCCCTATCTGATAACATTGCCATACACAGGGTAAACATCCTGGGGTACAATGGTTCACATCAGGCCAACGTCAATGCACTGGCTGTCAATCATTGCAATACACACATGTCCATAATTCAACTTGAGCAACTCATCATGCTTTTGAGTAACTCTTTGACGGCATAATTGACTTAATTATTATTTTCAAATGTATCCTCCCAAAATAATGTCAAGAAAAATGTCATTCTTTTGTAATGACAGAAAGACAGTCCATGTAGCTTTGAACAAACAACTACATGTACAACTTTCTTTTTGAAAACTGCTATTACATGCATGCATAATGAGGTTAATCTCATCATGAACATTCACGTACAATGGATGACATTACATGTGAATTGGGTCCTATTTTGTTCACTCTGAAAAATACTACCTAAAAGAACTTTATTTCAAGTGATAAATCTTCTACATGATCAAAGAGTAACAAATAAGTGGGATGCTCAACTCAGCGACATCAGTCAAAAGAACAGTCACCATGAATCTATGCACGTGGAATACATGTAGTTAATGAACTTGAGGTTGTTAAACACTTCACTGATTGATTTGATTGGTGTTTTATGCCACACTCACACCTGACTGATTTGATTGTTGTTTAAAGCTATGCTCGAGTTATCTACCATTATAAATCTGATGATGGTTTTTCTGGGGTAAACCACTGACCTTTGACAAGACAGTGACAAGCTTTCACCACGTACAACACAATGATTGTGTGCCATACTGGTGGTAGACAAATTATGGGCTTCAATGGGCATTACAATGTGTAAACTACCCCACAAGAATCATAAGACTGCCAGTGCTTACTTTCCCGTATGGACAGTTAGATTTTACTGTTGAAGTCACACATGTCACTTATATGAACAATCATTTTATGGGGATCAGACTAAAGTTCTCCTTGAATTTATTTACTTATTTATCTGATTTATGGTGTTAGAACTGTTTAGCGCCGTATTCAAGAATATTTCACTTATACAACAGTGGCCAGCATTATGGTGGAAGTGGAAGCCAGCAAGAGGTGGACTTGAACTCACATTGACCGCATTGCTGAGAGACTCCTGGATCATTACACTGTGATAGTATACTAACCAACTAAGCCACGGAGGCCCATAGATCTCAGAGGGGGGCCGCCATGGCTCAGTCGGTTAGCGCGCTATCACAGCAGAATGACCCGAAACCTCCTACCTCCTATCATGCCGGCTTCCTCTCCGGCCATATGTGGGAAGGTCTGCCAGCAACCTGCGGATGGTCGTGGGTTTCCCCTGGGCTCTGCCCGGTTTCCTCCCACCACAATGCTGGCTATCGTTGTGTAAGTGAAATATTTGTGAGTACGGTGTATAACACCAGTCAAAGAAATAAGTCACATAGATCTCAGAGTAAACCAATGACCATTGGCAACTGTCTGATGAATTTTCCTATGTGTGACGAACAATCTTGCAAGCCATACCAGTACAAGACAGCCACACTTAGTCCTCTTCAAATATAATATTTCACAAAGGGCAAACAAGCGTCATCCACCTCTTAATATTGCCAAAACCTTCATGAACAATAACAGCAGTGTAATTCACAGTCCCTGTTTAAGGCCTGGAGTGAACCCACACCTTGTGTGCTTCTTGGTTACAAGCGACTCACATTTATCACTAACTGAGCTATGTCCTCATACCACACTCTGTTGAAGATGTTAACATTACCGAAAACAGTAACATTACCGATATTGTCAGCATCTGATGTCTTAGAGTTTGCCAGACCCAATTTTGGCAGCCATTCCAGAATACCGCTCCCAACATGGTGGACAACCTACTATTGGTCTATAGTGTAAAAGACTGATGGATCGGATATCACATGTCACAAGTAAAAATCCTCGATGTACTGATCTACACAGGACATTAAAAATGTAGTTGGAGATTTAGGCAGAACACCTACTTCTAAGGTGTCAATTATGGAAAACTAACATTTAATACATGATTCTGATCAATGATATTTCTTGATGCCATTATTCCTAATTAAGTGATCAATGCAGTAGTAAATGTATGTTCATCCTACGCAACCACAAAATAATGACAAGAACATTATAGGCATAACCCTTTCAACATAATGTTAAAATATCTCCTTAATATTTATACATGTATATATACACGTATCTACATGTAGCAGTCCACACCGAGGGATTCCAGCCTAGCAAGGCCAGCTGCCTATATACGTATGGTTAACTCCCTAGCTCTAACATCAGCCATGTGATTACCTTCCAGCAATTTATTTTCCTATATAATTCTGGTTGATTCCAATGTTCTTGCACTTTATCACCTCTCCTGAGCATTCATTTGGCAAGAGACCAAGCAGCCCCAGAGTGTATGAGGTAATTATGACTGTTAACAAAATTCTGATTGGTAGCAGAGAATGGGGACTGGGAATTCATTCAGTGAATGGCCATAATTAAGAAAAGGCATATGCTGCTGGGTATCCTGATACAGTTATGTCACATACACTTCCAGGGGCAGTAGCCCGTCAGGAATGAGGCTACATATGAATCCAGATGTAATTCATGTGCATAATGTACAACTGTGAAAATTGGAAGGGTTCCCATCGACAACATTGCCCACATGTATATGTCACACCCATAACCATATCCTTACATGTTCATGTAAGTCACAACAGTGGTTTGAAATATTTGTGCACGTGTATTTTAGCTATGACTTTGCCCACAAGAAGAACATTTCCAGGGACCAAAACATTTGTCTACAACTCAATGATAACTTTTGGATCTATGAGTATAAAATAAATTCATGGCTAAAATATCTACGTGTAGGACCAAGAAAATAATTTTGCCCCCAACATAATCATACCCTCTTCAACCTCATATTACTGAGGTCACACCTGTGACAGACTGGAATATGGGATTTTACTCACATAATGACAATGCAAATTAACAAGATCAGATGTAGAAACTAGATCAAGGTATTGGTACAGAGTAAATAAACATAGGCAACTATATGTACATTTATATTTTTATGCAAATATGTCCACAGCACCCTTATTTATGTCCAAAACTCATTAACATGCATGGATGCTGGAGAAGCTAATGGAGATAAAGAGGAAGTCATCTGTCAAACCAGGCCAAATAGTGCTCCGTGTTGTGACAGGTCCCTGCTCATGTGATCTGAAGTATTGTGTAAGTGACTATGCTTACTGTCTATGATTACCGTAGCTCATATATCAAAGAACTGTCACATCAAAACTAGAGTGTCACGTTACACGTATAAACATCAAGTAAATATCACATAAAATCACAAGCTATTGTTTATATTGCAGCTAAAATCTGCAAGAGCTATAGAAGCGCAATTACATATAGAAAACACATCAATAGGGGTTTTAAGGATGGGATTCAACTCATTTCGATACAAATCACACGACAGATGTATTCTTGAGTCACAATGACATGATTTGTTTCTTTTTTCAATCATGGGGGGGAGGGATTAATAAATAAATGTGGGTTTGTGTGTCGCGTGGAATCTCTATCTATATATGTATACAAATCAATCAGAAAACCTGGAATGTATCATACTTAATTAATTTGATCCTGAGGATGACAGATAATAAACAATGAAGTACAGTAAGCTATATCTGTCAGTCATATCAAAAATTATGCAGATCAGCAGTGTAGTATGCGCGAGAGCGAAAGGATACATCCGCAGTGAGCCCGATTTGGTGCCAATAGCTAGAATACGTTGAACTGGATCGAAGGCAACAGACGTTGGTTGATATGGAAATCCATGTCGAACAGTCTGCAAACCAAAAACAATTCTGATGCAGTTATGCACGATTAAAGGAGCGAGGAGAGCAACGAGCTAGACGATAAAGCGCGAGCCTAAGCGCGAGCTTAACAACAAGCCGTCATTTGACATCTTACCTTACACACTTGGAAATGCTCCGTCCGCAACGTTTCCTCGATCTCCATCTCCGATTTTGTCGGTGCTGTGACGGACGATCGTAAACCGTCCAGCACTGTCTTAAATTTCTTCATTTTAACTGTTATCTCCTACAACCATTAACAAACATCGCGCGTAATTTATCCATATTTCCACCGTCAAGTCAACCTCCCTCAGCCACTGGCTGCAAAAAAATAGTACAACTGGTCGAGGCAAGAGCCCGGATATAATCCCATAAGCCCGTAATCGTGACCTTGACCTTGGGGTCACCGGGGACATCAAGGTCGTTCAGTCGGCATGTCAAGTTGCGGTTGTAGATTTCGGTTGTGCCGGTCGTGGTCCAGTTTTATGTAAGTGTCTGTCTCATAACGCTGTAATAGCGATGTTGCTAATGTCTGATTATTTCACATTCAGTGTGTAGGTTGCTGCAAGTCGGTGATCCTCGGAAACGTTGCGATTGACACTCGTTAGTTGGAGGGGTAAGACAAATCTCACAGAGACCCAGTGCAGGCAAGGCAAACTAAAAACTTACAACTCAACTTGCTTCAGTAAAAAAAATGTCTATATGCATTGTATATGTATAGTGCTGATAGGGAAAACAATAGCATTTAATCTTCATGCCAGTTTGAGTTTGTTCTCCTAGTTAAATATGTTTAAATGTTTTTTTATTAACTTCTAACAAGATTTATCCTTCTTTGCACTGATGTCCGTGTGAGAAATGTAGGACGTGACAGCTTTCACGTTTTTCGTGTGTGGCAGAGATTTTGACCAGATATAAAAACATCCAGCCGATATATGTAGCTAGACATCACGAATCCGGGTCCATAGGCTGTCACAGTGACGTGGTATGACTATAACAAGGCATCCCTTCAGAGATAAATGTATATTTTAATCTACACGAGTGGGACATTCCAGCCTTCTGTAAAGATAGCGATTCCAAAAAGGCGTTGGTCAAGTCAGTAAGAAGGTTAGACAGTTCATCCAGGTTGTAGGAATGTAATTTGACCATATTTTAATGGACCACTGAAAATGTTAAGTCTTTTCTTCTACACAGTTTACAACTTTGTGAAAATATACATATATATAATCTGTAAAATTTGGAAAATGATAAACCACTGCAGCTGAGGCATAAATAATAATTGTTGCTGTTGTACTTACAGTGTGTGAATTCAGCCTTGAAAAGTAAATATATATTGCACGATATATGCCTTTATATATATAATGATTCATGGTGCATTATTTTTTTCGGTGCTCATTTCATCGAGATATGTAATCGAGGACAGGCCAAGGCTAGGGGATCTGTGCACTTGCCTTTCAGTCTCTAGGAGACACAAGGTTTGGGTTCAAATTTTGCAATGGAGAGGCACTTTGTAGCTTCACCAGCTCTCACTGTTCGGGCATACAGGTGACAACAAGTGATCATCAAGGCTCATGTGGTCGTTTGCATGGGGTGTGTGGTTGGTTGCAAACCACTTGTGCATAAGATGTGTGAAAGTTTGTCATTAATTTGCCAAAGATCATGGTTTGCAGCGGGCACTGCACTTTTCTCCACCCATAAAAATTGACCACCAGTGTATATGAAAAAAATTCTTGACTATTACATTTGGCAGCAGTCAAGTAAATAACTGTGTGTGTAGAATCATGGAGATTTTAAAGAGTATTGATGTGAAAGAATCCTAAATGCTCTTGTGTATGGTCCTCATTAATGTCATCTCCACGTGTATTTATACAGTGTGGTTGCAGCTTTCAAACTTCAGAATGAGGTTGGTGCGTCACTTTCTTCTGACATGCCGTACCATGAGTACCTTGGCTGCCAACAGAACAGTGATGAAATCGAAAGGATTTCATGGCAGGTAAGTGTAAGATCTTTCTAGCTAATGTCAGATTTATTAGCCATTGCCGTTATCATCCCGCTTCCAAACAAACTTCAAAAAACCTTTCCATGATTAATAGAACTCTCAAAATCAGGCAAAATGTACAACAGTCAGGGAGCAAAATTTTAGGTTGTTTAACATAGATATGAAGAAGAGACCTGCACTCAGCTCATTCCGTATTCATCCAATCAAATTTTGGCTTCCATATTGTAGTAAGTGAAGTCGCTTCTCTTTCTCATTGGTGAATTAAGACCATGACTTGGTAAGGTGTAACCACCTCCGCAACCAAAGGGTTTTGCTGAACCAGCTGATAGTACAAATCTTGCTAGTAAAGTACAAAAGATGTGCTAGCAAACCTGACATTTCTGGGATTTGGGGATAATATGAGATTGTTTATGAAAATTCTACATTGGTTTGTTGTCAGGGGTGCAGAGATAACATGACACACTCCAAACGTTGGAAAACAGACATGTATTTCTGTCAGAACAGCAAATTTTGATATTAAAGTTCTACCTATGTCTTTTTTGTTTTTACTGTATAATGTTTTAAATTGGATTTTCCCAACATGTACATGTACATCTGTATGAATTTTATTTTTCTAACTATTGTCCTGGTTTTGCAGAGTTGTGGCCTTTGGTCTTGGTACTGGTTTGGCCCTGTATTCTCTGAATGGTAGACATAAGGTGAGATCTGACAATTATAAATGAGTGATTTATTCGCAGGCTTGTTTGTAAAAATAAAACTTTGCTGCGAGTGTTAAATTATTTACAATTGAACATCACCAGTGTGCCCTGACCTTTGTATCTTTTGTAAATTTGTTTCTAGTAGTTTCTGTGGCCGATGAAAAATATACGGACTGACTGCTGTGTTATTTATCCTGGCTGCTTGTAAATAATTAGACGACTTACAGACACATAGAGATAAACATGGAACGAGTCAGCGGAGTACAGTATCTGTTAAACACGCATGTTCGCAGAAATGTATGTGCAGCACTCAGGGGCTTTTCTAGCCAATTTCTTTTTAGAAACTCAATTTGAACAAATGAGAAAACTTAATATCTTTTCATCACCAATTTATCAGAAACTCAACTTATTTCATGAAAACTCAACACAAAATTTGTCTAAAACTTAATTTTCATATATTTCTCATGATTACCAGTGTGGCTAGAAAACCCCTGAGTAGTAGTTCTGTTAGACCTTATTTGCTAGCTAAATGAATATAGTGCATGTTAGCAGCCCTTTTGACTGGAACGTTGTTTTGTGGGTTTAAATAGGCAAGATAACAAGCTTGAAATACAAGTCTATTCAAAATTGGCTAGTGTAATTAACAACCTGATAGATGAATTTAATTTTTTTTTCTTAATTACAGGCTCTATTGGCCAGCAAATCACCAATCTCGAAAGGATCTTGGTTGGCAGAGCCGATAACAGACATCAAACAACTGGAGGAGGTAATAATTCCCCACGACTGCCTGTAACTGTTGAGTATAGAAATCTGCACATGTTCTAAGCTCATTTACTGGTGGGGTTATTGCAGTCATTTACAGCATGTTTGTAATTTTTTTTTTCTTTTTTCTCTCTTTTTTTTTTTTTTGGTGTCATTGATTCAATATATATTTTCAAATTTACTGGAAAATTTTTTGTTATTAAGTTGTTTCCATTTCTGTGAATCCGGAGCTGCATCTGTTTTGTAATTGGAAATTATTACATGTAGCACACAATAATGCACCAAGATATAACAAGATGATGGTCAAGCAAAGGTATACGTCTATAGCACAGATTTTTGTTAATGCATGTCAAAAAGCAACCAATGTTTCACTGTAAAAACAGACATTTTCTGAACCTTTATTTGCCCTGTGATCTGTGTATTAACTCTCTCTTCAGAATTCCAGTGAGATGAAGAGCAGAATGGAAATGATGATCATGGGTATTCAAGTAAGTTCTGTGTTCAATAATTTGCCATAATAATCACATGTGTATATATTTGATAGGGATGTTTCGTTCAAGTACCATTTTATCTGATAAAATATTTACAACATTGCATGTTTCCACTTAGATCTGTCGAATTGTACATGTGTATAACTCTTGACAATAACAGAATACTATTTAGAAGTTAGTGGTTTAAGGAAGATAATAAATTTCATCTTTTTCATTCTTTGCTCAGAAGAAATGTACAGTTTTGTAAGAAAATCTCTGTTACGAGATATTGCTGCCTAAACATGTTTATTGAAGGGGGAACAACTTTTGCACATGTAAGAGTTTTTCCCCCTTGACCCACGTGACGTCTTCAGCTTGTGACCGGTATTTGTTTGACAGGCAAGTGTCGTGAGATCCCTTGAGGAGCTTGAAGATGGACGGAAGTTCCAAGTTGACAGGTGGCTAAGAAAAGAGGTTAGGCATATTTAGGCTCTTGTTTGTAAAGAAAAATTAAATCTTACGCTCATCATAAGTGCATGCCCAAATCACATTTGTTCTCTCCATTTCTTTTTTAATAACGTGGATGCGACAAAACATTACTGTGAATCATGCTTTCAGATTATGACAGAGTTTTTAATTTTTGCCAGCACTTAAATTCTGAATACGCATACATGCGCTCGGTGTCCAAACCGAGCATTTAAAAGGGCAGGAGTGTACTCTTTGCACTGCAGTTTCTTCCATCCATGACAGTTGTCATATAAGTGAAGAATTCTTGAAAAGTACCCCAGTGAAAAAAAAAAAAAAAAATAAATAAATATAATGTGGCCCTCAGGGAGGTGGAGGAGTGAGCTGTGTGATACAGGATGGCTCTGTGTTTGAGAAGGCAGGGGTGAACATCTCAGTGGTTCACGGAGAACTGAGTCCTGCAGCTGTCAAACAGATGAGAGCAAGGTGAGCAGTGCAAGACCTTCAGACACGGGATGCTGTGACAATACTCCATCTGTATGATGTCTTGTGTCTTTTGTCTTAGATCACAATGCCTACAGGTATAATGTAAGAAAAGGTGCGAAAAAATGCAGGTAACACAGCTTTGGTGAAAGTGAGCCCTGGATTATTATCTGTAGCACTGACAAATAACACAGAAGAAGAGATCACATTACACTGAACAAGGTGTTTTTTTGGCACTAGGTCCCCATTCTAGATTCAGAGGTTGTGTCAAACTGGCTTAATTTACAAATAATCTGGATTTAGGACAGTGTTTTATATCATAACTTGTAATGTTCCTTCATGTATAATGCTGTCGTACTTGCATCATGTGTATAGTTAAGGCACAGTCGACCATGTTGTTGGTGGCATGTATAAAGATATTCTGTCAGTGCAATATTAAAGCAAGGCGAACCTTCTATTACTAGGATCTGCAGCTGTAATAATATTTGATTTCATATCATGGATGTGCTTGTATTTGTTGTTGTCCCTTTTTTCTTACAGAGGGAAAGACTTCAAGACAGATGGTAAATTACCGTTTTTTGCCGCAGGCATCAGCTCAGTCATACATCCTGTAAGTATTTGTACTGTATTTCCTTACTGGATCAGCATGATATTCATGTTAGTGGTATAATGGTATCTAAGTTAAGGCTACATCATAACTACTGTATAAAAGTGCAACAAAAGTTTCCTCCAAAACGTTGTTTGATATCTCCTGTGATATGTACCTGATCGCAATGAAATAGTGCACACACTATCGCAGTAATCAGGCGGACACAGTATATCAAGGATTAAAGTGCAGGTGCAGCTGTGCGCTAATGGGCATGCACAAAATGAAAGTTGGTCGATGTTGAAATTTCATAAAAGGAGCCAACCAGATATTTCAGAGTCAATTCTTTATTTTATCACAGAATTTGATCATTTTCACTCTAAGACCAGTAATTATCAATATCGTGTGTAGCTGTCACGAGATTGTATCACATTTGGACAGTGCACGTTGTGGGATGGCTAACAACTCTTCCTGAAGGAGGCGTCTCTCATCGTCAAAAGTGGACTCCACCCCAGCTTGACGATAGACTGATTGTTTCAGCTGATCCCAAAGATGTTTGATGGTATTGAGATCCGGAGAACACGCTGGTCACTGGATTTGGTCAATGCCTTCAGTTTGGAAGAAGTCATGCACAATCCCTGCATGATGTGGACGCGCATTGTCGTCTATGAAGACAAATCCATCTCCAGCGGCGGCTGCGTAGGACAAAACATGCGGTCTGAGAACTTGAGCAGCATAGCCAGCGGCGTTCAAGTTTCCCTCACTAGGAACCAGATCGGTCTTCTCTGTCAAACTGATGCCTGCCCAGACCATTACGTTGCTATCACCAAAGGCCGTTACTGGCTGCACGCAGCACTCTGCATGTTGTTCACCCTGCCAACACCACACACGTCTCCTATACTCCTATGTGACGGAGACACATGCATTTCGTTGGTTAAAAGGACGTTGCCGTCTAGTCCATCGAACGTGATTTGTCACCCACTGCAGGCACGCTGTCTTATGAGGGCGGAGCAACAAGGCTTTCTTCACCAGCCGCCTGGGACGTACTCCAACAGCTTTTAGGCATGTCCTGATTGTTTGGACACTCATCCGTCTCCCCCCGACACCCGCATCTGCTCTAAGATGATCTCGTACCTCTGGTGCTGAAATTCAGAATAGATGCTGAGTGATATGATGAGCGAGTTGAATCCGCGCTCGAGTCGAAAATGGCATTGGTTCTTTATTGTGGCACGCTCAGACCCTTATACCTGATGACGTTCTGTTCCTTAGTGCGACGGTTACGATTTGCCGATCTTGTCTTTGTGTGGTTGCCCGGGGATTTCCACGTCTCGGCAGGTCCTTAACATGTCCTGATGCGAGAAACTTTGCTCGCAATTTCTGAATGGCGTTTGATGTCACCCCCCCATTCGACGTGCAACCTGTTTTATAAGGCTGTTAGCCTCCAAAAGGCCAGTTGCAATCACCCTGTCCGTGTTGGATAATCGAGGCATGGTATACCACAGTTACAGAACACGCAACACTGAATGTCCAACACTTGATGCAGGTCATGTTGAAACGCATGAATTTCTCGTGGTGTGTGTCCTTAATGCCCACCCACACGAATATTTCATAACTGGTAACGCGAATTCTGTGATGAAAATCAAAATTTGGGGGTGAAAGATCATGGTTGATTCTCCTTATGAAATTTTGAAAATCGACCGATTTTCAGTTTGCACATACCGTATCTGACTGATTACTGGGACAGTGTGTGCAAAATTTCATTGCAATCTGGTACAGATCACAACAAATATCAAACAACTTTTTGGGGGGGTGGCACTTACTTTTGTTGCAGTGTTTATTTAACCTGATGTTTAGCTTTTCACATTTTACAGGATTATGATTCATTTGAACCACCCCATTGGGCAATTTAAGAGGTTTTTGTGCGCACTTTTTTGTGAGAAGTCCTGGCATTAAAAGTATCATTTAAAGGCTTTTATATGCTTCTGAAAGAGTATTGTTACAGGACAATCTTTAGGTAAAGTACAGAAGTTCACAATGTAAAGTGATCTTTTCAGATTTCATATTTCAATGGCAGAGCTTTTGTTCTTTCCTCAGCTGTTGATACGTACCTGAAAAAGTAAATTTTGTACGTGATGTGTGTTGGTATGCTTTGTTGCAGAGAAACCCCAACTGCCCAACAGCCCATTTTAATTATCGTTATTTTGAAGTGCGTGAGAGTGATGGGACTACTCACTGGTGGTTTGGAGGCGGTACAGACTTAACACCCACTTTTCTGGTAGAAGAGGTACAGTAATACACGCCTTGACATACTTAACACCCATATGTCTGTTAGAAGAAGTACAATAGTACATGCCTTTGCAAACTTTATAACACCCACTTGTCTAGTAGAAGAGGTACAGTAATACATGCCTTGACATACTTAACACCCATATGTCTGTTAGCAGAAGTACAATAGTACATGCCTTTGCAAACTTTATAACACCCACTTGTCTAGTAGAAGAGGTACAGTAATACACGCCTTGACATACTTAACACCCATATGTCTGTTAGCAGAAGTACAATAGTACATGCCTTTGCAAACTTTATAACACCCACTTGTCTAGTAGAAGAGGTACAGTAATACACGCCTTGAAATACTTAACACCCATATGTCTGTTAGCAGAAGTACAATAGTACATGCCTTTGCAAACTTTATAACACCCACTTGTCTAGTAGAAGAGGTACAGTAATACACGCTTTTACAGATTTAACATCCATTTGTCTTGTGGAAGAGGTACATGTACAGTAGTAGATGTTTGATGTTCTTACAAATTTAAGACCCACTTTTCTGGTAGGTGCAGTAGTATGTTTTTACAAACTTGACATTGATGAGTTACAATACAGGGCATATGTGTGAACACATCTGGTTCAATAATCAAATGGCAGAAGACACGTAGCCCAATTCTTCAACTCTTTTGCATATGAGAGAGCATCTTTCAGTGCTGGTTAGGCAGCTTTTTATTTGATTTTGGAGACAAAACTATATTGGTAAGGTTGTTTGATTTCATGGCATCACAAAAAGCAGAATCTTATCAGTGTACATAGCATAATGGCCTCAGAATATTCTTGTTAGGCATCTTATAAATATGTGGTAATCAACAAGAATGGCACTTTCTCAACATATGAGACCGCTTCAGTGGTCTAGTGGTTACAGCGTCCGCCTTGAGGCTGGAAAATCCAGGCTGCTGCCTCGCTTGGCACTCAGCATTGAGAGGTAATTGAGCATTGAGCAGGGAAACAGGACTGGTTGGCTCAGTGTCAGTATAATGTGACTGGGTGGGTTGTCATGTCTGGTGTCTTCAGCATGATGTTCCAGTGGCGGCAGCACTTTGGCAGCATGGACTCGCCCTGCCACAAGAAGACACACTATAAGTACACACAGGAAGGACTCTTCGTCGTCATATGACTGAAACACTGTTAAGTACAACGTTAAACCCCAAGCACTCACTCACTCACTCTCAAAATATGCAGCTGTTGCATAGCAAATTCATTTGTTAATAGTTATTCCTGTACAGATCAAATGAATTCCTGTTTCTGCTTTGATTTTTTTTTGCTTGTAAGATCCAGATTGCAAATGTTATTTGTTATACCTGTATTTAGAGTGGTAAATACTGTGACCCTTTACATGCTTGGATATTAAATGTATCTTCTTGATTTTCTAAGGATCTACTTCAGTGGTGGCTGTGTTCATCTGATACATGTACCTGTATTTAGCATTATCTGTGAAGACATTATTTTACACCTTTTCCAGGATGTCAAACATTTTCACAAGACCCTGAAGACAGCCTGTGACAAGCACAGTAAATCCTACTACCCAGACTTCAAGAAATGGTGTGACAATTACTTCACGGTAGAGCACAGAGGTAAAATTTCTCTCAGATGTTGTTCCCTGGGTGGATAGCAGCCAGTTAATGCTGATCACCAACCTGTCCTCGCATTTGTACACAACCCATATACTGTGAACCTAAAGTTTGGCCTCTAAGAATATGTACTCAGAACACATAAAGGCCTTGAAATGATGCTTAAGTCATCTACGCTTAAGTTTATCTGATAGGAAAACAAACAAACTCTAAACTGGTTGGCCTTGTGGCAGTATGGTGTTACTGGGTGGGGTGTCATGTGTGGTGTCTTCAGCATGATGTTCCAGTGGCGGCTGCATGGACTCACCCTGCCACAAGGAGACACTACATAGCTACATACTAAAGACTCCTTGTCGTCATATTACTGGAAAATTGTTAAGTACGACGTAAAACCCACACATACAAACTTGAAAAAGAACCGCCTTAAGTTGCAATGTAAGGTGGATGAACCAATGGAATCAAGCAAAATGTGTGATGTGACAAAAGCTGCTTGACTTCAGGCGAAATGCAGTGCATGACCTTTGATGTCTTATTCTAATCAGCCTTTCACATGGTTAACATCATTAATCTTAGGTAATTCAGTACATGTATGTAGGTAGTGATACCTGCATTTTTAAAAATCATGCACCCCTTTAGTGTGGATAACATAGCACCCCAGTAACTTTTAAACCATCAGATACGCGAATATTTATTGCGTTTCAGGTGAAAGACGAGGTGTTGGAGGTATTTTCTTTGATGACTTGGATAGCCCAAACCAAGAAGAGGTCTTCCAATTTGTCACGGTATTAAAACATTTCTACGTCAGTACTGGATTAAATCGGAGGAAATTTTCAAATTTATATCAGGTTTGCTTAAGTGCATAAATCAAAGCTAGTCATTGGTTATGCTCAGACGTAGTAAAACACAATGCCAGATGTGATATACATTACACAGTACACTTGTATGTATATATTCTTTGTTTTATGGGTTTGCTCACAAATGGTAGATACACACACACAACACTGAATCATAAATCTACTGTTTAGAATTTTACTGTTTGCTTTTCAGCATGGAATGTGTGGATATTCTTGTAAAAACTGAAATTAAAATTCTAATTAAATAACGTTCCTTTATTTTGGTTGTTGTTGATAGCAGCCAGGATTTAAGCTTTAAATGAACAAGATAAACTCTTGTTCGAACTTTTACCACTCAGACAACCCAGCAAGTAACACTGTAACACGCACTGCTTTTCTTGTTCTTCAGACCTGTGCCGAGTCTGTGGTTCCCTCTTACGTTCCTATTGTGCGGAAACACAAAAACGACCCATATTCCTATGCTGACAGGTAATGAATGCCTCGCCATACTTAAAAATCAAAGCAGTATTCTGCAATAGCAAACACATTGTATTACACAGATGCTGATACATGGTCAGGGGTAATATATATCACATCCTAGTTTTTTTCCTGTAGCAATTCCTTTTCCCGTACCATGTGTTGTAGTCTCTGTTGTACATATACAGACTAAGGTGTGTAGTTTTTTGAGAGCCTATCAAATAACATGCCTCATGACTTCGCCTATACTGCCCTCCAGCAACCAGATGCTGCTAGTCTTTAACATAGAAAATGTGATTTAGAACCGTGGTTGGAAGGAACTGGTAACTGTAGAGGCAAATAGGAGAAGTGACAACTTGTTATTTAATAGGCTCTAGTTTAATCAGTGTTTCAGAGTTATTGCAGTTTAATACCCAGGTACAGGGGCCTCCGTGGCTCAGTCGGTTAGCGCGCTATCGCAGCACAATGACCCAAAGCCTCCCATCAGTGTGGTCGCTGTGAGTTCAAGACCAGCCCACGCTGGCTTCCTCTCAGACCATACATGGGAAGGTCTACCAGCAACTTGTGGATGGTTGTGGGTTTCCCCCGGGCTCTGCCCGGTTTCCTCACACTATAATGCTGGCCGCTGTCGTATAAGTGAAATATTCTTGAGTACGGCGTAAAACACCAATCAAATAAATAAATAAATAAATAATACCCAAGTTCCCATTAATTTCTGACCAAAATAATGTTGTTAAAAATGAAGGCTTTACAGCAAAGGGTGTTGGACAAATTTTGATAAGTACATGACAAATTACATAAAACATAATGGTTAAGATCCAAAAAATTGTCTTCTGATCATTTTCTTTTTCAGTCTGATATTCTAGTCATGTTTTCAAAATCTTTAGAATTGAATTTGTTTGCAGACAGTGGCAGTTGTTACGGCGTGGTCGTTATGTGGAGTTTAACCTGATCTATGACAGAGGGACCAAGTTTGGCTTACAGACTCCGGGAGCTAGATATGAAAGCATACTCATGTCATTGCCTCTCACTGCTGTAAGTCTAGCAGCATTGCTTTCATGAGATTCTCTCTCTGTAGTTGAAAATGCAAACTGTTGTCAAAATACAATTGTAGTTTTAATTAATCTGGCTCGTGCTGACCTTGCTGTGACTTTATGTCACATTATTTGTCAAGTACCAGGCAAGGTGTCTTGGTTTCCTCCTTGCTCGTTTGGTTTCCTACATGCTCTGTTGGTTACTTCCATGCTCATTTGGTTTCCTCTTCCAGTAAACCTGTGGATATGTAAAATATTCTAGAGGAGGAAGTATGAAAATATTAATTATACAAATAGCTTTATAAGTCTTTTTTTCCTCAGCATTTCAGCAAGTCATGAAACAAACTTTAACTTTGCATCCAGAAAAAGCATTTTGAGTTATATAACTTAACTTTTTGTTCCTTTTTTTTTCTCTCTTTTTTTTTCTTTTATTCTACAAAGAGCTAATAAATGTTTGTCAGACAAAAAAGTTTCAAATATTAGCCCATTTCATACCTGGTTTGTACTCTTCGTTTCATTTCTTTTTCAGAGATGGGAGTATTGTCACAACCCGCCTCGTGGGTCTAGAGAGGCTGCTATGGTAGATGTCCTGAAAAACCCACGGGACTGGGTGTGACACCAGACATGACACCCAATCTGACACAATATCATGACACTGACCAGATCACCAAAACATTGACATATGAGATGATCACTGTATCATCCAAGAGTTATCTCTGTGAGGCATTATCTCAGATATATCTTCAATTAAGGCATTATTTTGCAGTTTGCGGGATCAACAAATTTACTTGAACAAGTGATGCACTGAAAGTTTGGCCCCACTTTTCCACTTAAAATCCACGATCAAAAATATATGTGCTAACCGTTCGTCTTATAGGATTTGTTCATAGGTTGTTTAAATTTTCGAAGTGAATGAACTGTACTTGATTTCTAATGTAAATCTAATTCAGATACTGTTATGCTTTAATTTATGGCTAATAGCTACATGTCAGTTTGCCTTATTGTACTTTCTAACTTATTATTTATAAGGGGATAGGATGTTTTTAGCTCCCATTTACACAAGTGAAAGGTAGCAAATTTGATGAGGGCTGAAAATGATTTCATGACTGAAGACTCATGCAAGGATTGAAAGATCTGCCAAATTTTGAAAACCCAGACCACATTTAAGAAAGCTATGCATCATTCAGAAGGCCATTTCATGCTGATTTCAAATATCATCTTAATTATGTTTGGGCATTTTTTCCAGTGATCAAAACGGAATTAAACATGGCTGATGTTTAGCAGCAAAAAAATAAAAGATTCTGCTACGTCACTGTTCTTCAGCCTATTCAGCATGGTCCTAAAAGTCCACCATAGCACCTCAGTCTTTATTTCCATTCTAATCACTGGGAAAAAATGCCCTAATGAAGATCATATTTGGAATCAGCACGTAATGGCTTTTTAGATGTTACGTACTTTGTTTAAATGCTGTCTGTGATTTAATAGGTCCATAAACTGGTCATCATTTTATGATATTTTACAATCAAACCTGTTATGTAATGCATGTGTTGTTCAGTTGAATATTCTGGTTGCATAGAATTCATCATCATTGTAAGCTGCTGATTTCACTTATAATTTGACATTTTTCGTAGAGAATGTGTTTGTATGTTTTTGTGTCTTTTTTTCTTTTCTTGACTAAGATTTTTGCATGTATCTTGGCAGAAATAAATTATGGTGATTGCTATATATTAAACGAATAGGTAGATGTAACCTAGAAGTGACTTAGGCATGTTGTATAATTGATTAACAACGTTTAAATGAATGTTCACTGGCTTGAGTTGTAATAGTTGGAAATATTGTGTGCAACGCGCGTTTGGCTGGTGGATTTTGCTGTAAATTGCATAGTTGCCTCCCCTTTTCTTTGTCTTGATGTAAAATACGCATTGATGTGATACCACACTGCAATCATGAGAACTTAAATGGAGATTTACGCTATAAAATGGTCAGATAATCAAAGACAGATGAGAATTGTATGCCATTGGTAGAAAATTTGTTCCAGTAGTGACGGAAGTTGTTATTTCATGCAAGATTCAATTTATTCCCCCTCCCAAACCGGTTTTTCTATTTTGTAGTTTACGCAGAACTGTTACTACTATAAACCAAAGTGGTGCTGGAAGTATATTTTTGTTATTCGTATATGTTAAATTGTCGTTTTGTTATATATTTGTAATTTTGCTTTGAACTGTTGGTCTCAGTAATAGTGATTGTCATCAAATATGTGCTGTTCGATTATGTACTTATTAAGGAAAGAAGTGATTGTTTGAAACTGAAAATACTTTAATGCGATATAAACCAGAAGCCAGAAATATTATGAGTGAGAATTTCTGAAAGTAATTGAAAGTGATTTGATTTGGGTCTCCCTGCTAACCTGTATTGTAGGTGAGAATGTTCAGTTATACTGAAACCTACGGAACGGTGCTACTTAATGATGTGCAAACGAAAATCCATTTTTATTAAACTTTCATCCACAAATACTTGGCAAGTGGACAAACGACTGCATTTATATGTGTAAGTCAAAATGTCACCATTGTCTCATCATGGTCCTGTGAAACAATAAATATGCAAATATATCAAGGAAATCGTGTTGCCTTAATTTTAATGGTTTCCAGTTCGTTTTTCCAGTGTTACAGTACTATGGTTAAAAAATGTATTGTTCATACCATCAGGCCTGCAAGTGAAAGGTCTCTGGCTTTACGCGAGGTCAGTAGACTGTTACAGATTATTGACCTATTCCGCATTCCTGATTTCAGTCAAATGTTAAAACCCCGTCACAAAGCGTGGTTTTTTTTTGGTTCTGGCAGTTGAAATGTTGACATATTTGACCTCAGACAATATTTATGAGGTAGGCACAATTTCAATGTCCTGGATTTTAAAATGGACCCTAAAATCGTATTTCAGATATTGAATTAAGTCAGAATGGCTTTGTACAATTCAGCCTCGGACCACTATAAGATGGCCATAGGTTACGCTGGTTCGGTTCCAACGTGCGCATACTCGGTTGTGATCGTAAGCCATGGATTTGTTCAGTACATCACACGAAGTGCTGCGGTTTCCAAGGGGCAATGTCCACTATCCTCCACTCGTGAAATGCGATACACGACCTTGTTCTCGTGCGAGTCACGAAGTGAACATTTTGTTAGTTTTACATTTTCTGCTTACAATTTAAGTCTGCTTATACGGCAATACATGCCTTTGTCACAAGAACAAGATCGATAGTTTCACTGCTATATATTTAAGCAAGAGATTGGTATCCTTGTTTATTAGTTTCCTTTGGGATTAACGGACGCTTTCAACCTTATGTCCTTAGCATCTCCGTAGCGTATCTGCATATATGGCAGGAAGGTGTCGTTGAGAGCATACGTTCTATGCAGAACGTCTGTGTTGCCTCTTTCCGTCACCATTGGAAAATGTTGAGTGCTTCTGCATAAATTCGGTCGAATTCTTAACCCGTACACTGTCTTAGTTCTCTGTTGCTTTTGGAAGAACGTTGTTTTCGTAATTGGTCTTGCAACTATTGGCCCGGAACATTTAAGACTAAAATTAGTAACTTCGTCTCTACCTTGCTTGCCGTTCTGCGCATTGAGGCCGATGTCAGTGTATTTGATAATAGGTTGGGCGTAACGTCTTTTGTCTTCGGAATGGTGTTCCAGTGAGACAGCTCTATAAATATGTCGACACTGGATCGGGTCAATGTGACACCGGCGTAATGTGACCCGGAACTTTCGTTGACAACATTGCCACTAGTGAGCTCCGCAAAGTAGAGTAATGTGGCAACGCCAACAAACGACACAGTAGTCTTCGTACAATTACATGAATCGAATAAAACTGATGCTGTCTGAATTAACCTTATGTCAAAACCACGCCCCACTCACAGTCTAGACTATATAAAGACCAGCAAACGATGCGCTCCTACAAAGTAAGTATACACTTGACATATCCGCTTGTGTTGAGCACCAAGTCAGGTTCTGCCAAGACTACCTGTTTTGAAGTATTGAGAGTGACTTGACACAGGATTGAACCCGGGTGACTTGATTACAGTTGTTTTGAACTGTTGTTGGATCTCGCCACTTAGAGGGTTTGACGGATGCAACAGTAACGGACTTGATGACTCGATCAGCGCCTAAAACGGAAGCCATTTTAAAGGTTGATGGATTTGCACCAGTCTCTTCACTTGGATTTCTTTTGAAGTATAACCCAAACTTTCAGGGGCACTTTCGTCTGAATCAAGGTCCTGTTTGATTACTCAGAGGTCTAAATAATCAGTACGAACAGAAAAGAAGGAATGAAGTGATAATACAAGCAATGTCGTTGTTTCACTAGGGGACCTAATTAGTGTTTGGGAAAAACTCACAGGGCCCTGGAAATCGGGGGTAAAACCGCAATGTGTTTTCTATCCATCCCTATAGACCAGCATCGCTATATGTCAAAGGGAATTTGATGTTTTCTTAGCAATGGTATAGAATAACAGATTTGTCATTCATTGTAAATAAGCCTCTTTCATGTGGTAATTCTATCCTAATTGCGCGTGACGCGAGGCGCTTATCCCGGTTGTGGGCTGGAGTGGGGATGATTTAGTGGTGAGCGATGGGCTGCATTGCAACGGGCCGCCGAGTTCAAAGCGCTGGCCACCTGAGCGACACGGGTTCGAGCAGCCTTCAAACGCGGAGCTGTCAAAATAATCAGGCCATGAGTGATGGAGGCGCGGATCTGTTTATCGCCACCCCTTTCCACCTCCATCCCACCTTCATCAACCATCTCCTCCCACCAAACACTCATTCGGCCTTCATTAACTCTAAGCAAAAGCACACAGAGGCCCCGCTTTATGATGGTAAAGTTGTTTTCATCGACACCTCTGCCTAGTTAAAGAGGCGCTTGATAGACTGTTACAGGCACGGGATGGCCGCGAATAAATCATTAGGCCCATAGTATATAGTAGCGGGAGATAACTTGGCGAATGTTAGGATACTGTGTGATCGTATGGAGACTCGAAAACAGCAACTTAAAATCGAAATCGCCGTTTCACACAGTCGATTACTACTCAGCGCTTTAAAGTTCATACTGAATCTATGTTAAACTTAGTCTGTGTATGTGATAATTACTATGATGTTGATCACTTTATCCCAGCGATTACGGACTCCCTTGAGAGTAACTATACTCATCAATTGTTCATGTTATTCATACAATAATGTTTGATCATGCACATGTGTTGATTTTGGGTTCCCTTGGCAAAAATTAAATTTAACACTCGTAAACGCAATTGACCAATGTATTAATGTGACCACTGTGAATGAAAGAAGAATACATAAGTAATTACTTATATAATTAAAACTGCCACTGCAATTTCTTATGGTTCAGTCTTGTGTGTGAACTGATGAAGAGCATTTATACTCTGGGTCCCGTAAAGCTTAGCAGCCGCCGATGGATATGGTTCACATATACATGTATATGGCTGGATCATACAACGGCATGGCCAATGTTTAACTAATGGTTTACGGAGGGTTGGCATTCCAGCAGATATTTGGACTAGGAGCTTCGAGTGCTGCACGGGCACTGCCTAAATGACGGAGCCTTTGAAGTTCGGACAGACCCCTCTTTACACTATGTCGTTTCAGTAAATGAGCCCACCTATGGCGAGATGTATTAAAATCTTAATTGGAGAAGACAGTCTGCAATGCGCGCAGAAAAGCGTCGGGATTTCAAACTGGTGTGGAGTGCTCCTGGTTAACATACGTTTTACCACACGGCCATAACAGTTTCTGTAGCGTGTGTTTGTACACCTTGGTATAGACACGTACGCACATCACACGCGTTACGTCTGGGCATTGATGTACGGTATGTACGTGTACAATTACGTGTGTGGTACAGAAACACATTCACGTCAGACCGTGATACTTACGATCACGTCACACCAGAGAGCTCTGGCATACCTGTAGCTGACTTTTCATCAAATCATTTAGCGGAATGGATTTTTAAACAACCAGATGATTTCATTTAAACAATGTATTGAAATAATTCAAGCACAAATGCAATAACTACGCTGCAAAAAAATCCACGCTGGAATACTTAGATCAATGAAACAATACCAGGGTTACATAACCATATTTACATATATGTATAATTTACCATTTCTCTTGAATATGATACTTTAGCTGCCCCTGGATATATTACATACTCCTTTTGAATACTTATATACTCCACACGGCGGGTCAATCCACCGCTGACCACCATTCACACATCCATAGTAGGAATGTCTCAGAGGCAAAATATCCTCCAGTTCCACTAGCGCAACATCACATGAATGCACAGACACTAAATCGCTAAACTATGACCTTCAATTTCTCTCTCCTATGACACAGTATATAACTACAAGAATATTTTTACCAGAATCTCAGTCAGATTCTCAATAATCGAAGAAACAGAAGTACACCAATATAGCATTTTAGGTAGGATATACCAGTAAGAAGAGGACAGACGACATTCCCACGGATAGACTTTGTTAACAGCACTGGACTGACGGATTGTAGCTCATTGCTTTTAAATCATTATGATAAAAGTGGAATAGTCTTAAAATTTACATAATCAGAGGGGTTTACCCCAAATAACTCTCCCTCGTTTAGAACATTTTCACTTTTTGGGCTGACAGGGCGGCTGGCTAGACCACGCTTATTCGATGCACTTTGGCATTAAAATTTACGTAGGAATGAAATAGATCTGTACAGGTACATAATACATTACAATCAATAGTAGACACATTTTATACATTTGAAGTACAACTGAAGACAACTTATAGATAGAGTTTGCCAAGTTACCTTCAAAAGGTTTCCGATTTGCAGTTCTCCGACTGATGTCTCATTTCTTAATTCGGCAAGGCCACGTTGTTTAACTGTCAGATGTTCTTGAGAGTATAATGCGAAAACAGCGATCAAATAAAATCAAAACGTTATGACTTTATTCAGGAGCAAAACAGTACTGGTTTCCCAACCAAATAATATACCAGTACATTTAATTCTACATATAGGGCCTAATCTTTAGGCCTATATACCTCAGACCATAATGAGATGTTTTACAAAAACACTGACGTCTGTTTACAGTAAATGAGAAACGACGTTAAGTTGTTTGTAGGGTATCATATACATTCCTGTCTGACACTGAGCCCGTTACATCTGCGCCTGTGAGTGACACTGCTCTCATCGATAGGCATTCGTCCCGGGTATCTGATGTCAGCTGATTGTGTAATCAACTATAGAGTTACGTCCCCTGAATGACGGGCATTTCCTCAAGAGATGGATAATGGTAGTCGTCTCAAAGGATAAAATCGGTTTAGACAGGGATGCCGCTGGGTTTAATATGAGAGGTACATGTGTTCATACATAGGCGCTAAGATCTGAGATATCACACTGTGAGAACTAATTATTTCTATTAACAAGTGATACACGTGTGAGTTTGTTTTGTAACTTGTCCCTGGGCCAAATGACTGATGCTAACAATTCCCCAAATCCAACATGTGACATGTGGGTATTTAAAACAGCCAAGGTGATGTCAGTTTTACGACCGTCATGCTACTTTTTTTTCAAACGCATATTTAGTTAGTAAAGGCAAAAAAAATCTAACAATAACACACGTGTGATGATGTTAGAAAAAACAGAAGTCGGGGAAATAGGTTTGTCGTATAAATATTTATTACGGCACGCATGATCATACGCCTTTACTAAATATAGACTTCATCATGTGTCAGTGTGCTCTGTAGTCAAATTACAAGTACACACAGTATTTGGCCTTTATGCACTTTATGCACTTGAACTCAGTGTATGAGGACCGCCTCAGTGGCTTAGTGGCAAAGAACGTCCCTCACCTCGGGATCGGAGACCGGGATTAATCCTGGGTGAAGTGTTTCGAACATGGTACTTGTTGCTGCCGCCCTTGGCGCTCAGCACTGAAAGGTTAGGGCAAAGAAACAGGACTGGTCGGCTCGGTGTCGGTACAATGTAACTGGGTGGGGTGTCATGTCTGGTATCTTCAGCATGATGTTAGAGTGGCGGCAGAATTTTGGCGGAATGGACTCGCCCTGCCACAAGGAGACACAGTATATATACATTTTAAGGGCCCATTGTCGTCATATAACTGAAACATTGGCAAGTGCGACGTTAACCCAAAAATACATACCGGTATATACATACTCAATGCATATATTCATCATGCAACACTGAAAAACATTTCACTGACACGAGAAGCCTAAGAAGATCCCACAATTTGGGTACCATGTATGGGAAATAGGAGCCTTGTGTAAAGTAGCACGAGGTCGTTACAGTGAAACGAAAAGGAAGACTTAGATACCGTGAAGTGGGGAAGCATGGAGCCTATATCAGGTTCCGAGAAGTCAAAAAGGAGATTGATACCGTGAAGGCGGAAAGGTTGCTAAGGTAACGCGAATATGGAGAGGAACCTAAGGTGAATAAAGCTGAAAAGGAGCCTCTAAAGGTACCGTGAGAGGTGTGAGGGAGAATCTGGGGTGTCGTGAAGTGGAACAGGGCATATTTTCAGATGAAGCGATTAAAGGTTAAAGGGCAAATCATAAAATACAATGAAGCAGAAAAGGAGTTTATAATAGACTACCCATCAAGAGGAATAGGAGCATATAAACATACCGTAAAGAGGGAAAGGAGCCTAGGGCATTGCGGGGTGGGAAAAGTGCTTACTAAAGTACCATGGCCGAGTGGTCGGCGTGCTAGAGTACACAATGAATCGGGAGCCTCTCACTATAGGCTTAAGGCGGTCGCTGTGAGTTCATGTCGAGTTCAGGCAGGATTTCTCTCCAGCCGTAAGTGGGAAGGTCTGCCAGCAACTTGTAGATGATTGTGGGATGTCCTGTGCCCGGTCTCCGCCACCATATTCTTGATTAGGATGTAAAATACCAAACAAACAAATAGATAAATATACAAACTTACCGTTAAGGGAGGAAAAGAATGATGTCGGAAAGGAACGTAAGGCACCGTGATTGAAAAGGAAGATTTAGGATACTGCTTCATCAAAGCCATCGAAACGGTAACAAAATCAAAGAAGGCATATTGTGGAGAAACAGGGTGAAGAAACCATGAAACAGTAAAAAGGGGCAGTAAACTGGGTGCGACGAGGGATTCTGAGTATTGCACAGTGAAAAGAAGTACTCATGAAGCGAACAGAGAGACCCAGATAACATGGATAAGTCATGCCGGAGGGTTGCACATGTATACTCATGAGACAAAGGAGGTCAAAGCGGACCCAGAACCTTTAACTGACAGAGGACCGCAAATGAAATCTATAGGAGAGACTGCAACTCTTTAGATGACTCCGCCACAAAACAGCAAGATTGATACTGGGCAAGGTGATGCAATGCTAAGTTTTTCTTTGATGGCACTGATGGAACAATCGGCGAGACTCATTACCGGAAGACCTTAAATGATATTGATACGAAGCTATATCAGCAAATGCAATTTAACAGATAGCAATGGGAATAATATACATATCTTTGTGAGAAAATTTCGATTTGATTTATTCATGAAATGCTTATAACGGTATCCATGACTGCCCAAACTGTTACGTTCCTGGTCTAACAGTATTTAGCTCCACGCTAACAGCGTAGTATTTACGACATAAAAAGGCACACTAACGCAAACTATATAGAAGCAACAGAGCGTGGGTGGAGAAGTAGTTGATAGGGTTCCCAAAAGCTTGAACAAAAATTTCAACCTGACTTGGAACCATGGGCTTTACAAGAGGCGTGTGTGTAGAGAGGGGAACGCGATACCCTGGAGGCCTATCCCTTCAGCGCAAACCCGGCGAGAGCGTCCTCAGAATAACATTATTTATCCGCCTAAACAATCAATCAATTAGCAATGTCCTCGAAGCTTATTTGTCTTGACAGTAGGGTCACCCGTTTGAACCTGTTTATATCAAAGAGAAGCAAATCTAACTATGAAAGCCCTTTGCGCTCATCGCCGCTAGGATTTCACCCTCTTCTTGTTAAACAGATGATTGAATCTAAACGACCCGAGCGACCGCAGAGCGCCTTGCCGATTACATCTTATGCGATAACCACAAAGCTCTCTCCGGCATTCCTGGCATCTCGACAGCTCCAAAGGGCACTCTCGAAATAGCGTAATTTTTCAGGTCTCCGGTTTAATTCAATTTATTACGGCTTGATTTATTACGCAACCGAGCAAAGGCAAATTAAAACCAAATCCGCTGTAGCACGAAGTGGCCGACGCTGTGAGATGCAGTCTTAACGACTTGCGCCTATTAACTATGAACAGCTTAGTGCTGTACCCAGACAGAATCGTTTCAAACGCGCATGTCTGGGGAAGAATTAGCCAAAACTTTCAGGAGAAATATGATCTCTTTTCACTCAGTCTAGAAGCCTGAATCCACGCAGATAATAAAACATCATTCTCACAAACCTCTGAACACTCGCGCACTAGAATCGCATTTTATTTGGACTGCGAAATATATCTATGTAAATAACTATGTACCGTGAATACCGTGGTATTACTGTGTTTTGTCTATAAACCTGTAGTTGTTCATTGTGGATCTATCACAAAGAAGAACAAGCGAGCAAAAGCAACAATTGTTCTCGTTGAAGTACCTGAAATGATATTACGGACATTTAAATAGCATAATTAAGAATTTGTTGATGGATAAAGTCGTGAAAGTAAAAGGTGTATCCTGTGTATATGATTGCAAGTCTTATAGGGGTCACTGTGTGCTCTCACAGCTCACTTTATGCACCACGTGTTCTTTTGTTGCCATGTGCAGTGGCTAAAACAATAGACGGATTTATAATATTAATCATAACGTTGGCTGCCCCACAGCTGTCTGGTCTCCCTACTGTATATAATTTGGCTCTCGAGTACAAATAGTTCAAACATCAGTTATATTTATAACTGGCTGGATTGCTTTCATCTTTAAGCTAGGCTGTTGTATGGAAAACATAAGCCCTATGACTTTATTAATATTTGTGTTAATAAACTCGAGGGTTGCCCGGTGCAGACCAATCAGTTAACTCGCACAGAGCAGGGAGCTGGTTTTATCCAAGAAAAGGATGGTATAAATGCCGCCTTCTCATTGTTTTCAATAATAACCAGGCGCAGTGAGATCAAAGGCGTACAGGTGGCAATAACTAGCAATCAGTACCCTATGGTTTTAGTTAACAAGTTTTTGTTGATGGTAGCGGTCTTGTTGTGTGTATAGTAGTTGGTGTGGTATCACTCAGCCCGATGCAGACTTCTGTAGCATTCCATATTCCACAGTTGAGTAGAGGCCAGCCTCTTGATGTTGCTATCCCTGACATGCTTACCGGCATATCGCGACTCGGCTACACGACAAAAACATGCTAACATACGAGACTACAAGTCGTTTGGGACTTAAAATATCTGCCCATTAGTCTGTAAACCAAAGCGTTGTCAAAAACTTCCAGTGTATATGTCGATAATCAGCAGTACAATGAACATTCTAAGTGAAATGTTAGCTTATGTATATAGATACTCACTGGCCGAGATGCGTAATGGGTTCTTTTAGAACA
This sequence comes from Acanthopleura granulata, assembly GCA_016165875.1. Lineage (NCBI taxonomy): Eukaryota > Metazoa > Mollusca > Polyplacophora > Chitonida > Chitonidae > Acanthopleura > Acanthopleura granulata. The sequence continues at coordinate 26,411,629 of JABBOT010000003.1, forward strand.
GAAGTAATACTTGAGTAATGATGTCGCCCAAGATCGTTCGAAACCAGTTCCAGCAAGCTCGGTGGTGTAACAGGATAAGAGAAATATTTTCAGGAACGGCTTCAATGAAATAAATCAAATCAGCTTTTGGTTCAGTTTGACACCGTCAGAAGAGACCAAATCTTTTTTTTCGAACGCGGGCCTTCAGTTTTCCGAGTCTGCATGCCTTAGAGCGTATTAAATTTTGTCGTGAGACAGATATATATACCTTTGCCGCAACAAGCCGCCCCATGAAGACATCTTAAAGTTACGGAGGCAAAGTCATTAAACTTAGTACATATACCGCCCATTCCTACTACACATGTACTTGTTCATGTCAGACTAGGGTTGAAATCCATTCTCAGTCAAGGAATTTTCCGCAATGCCTTGCTTCCATTGTCCTTTGGCCATGATGGCGATGGACGATCAAGCTTTCATGAAGTTCTATGGATACCAGTTGCCTTCGACAGTTAATATGACACACGTCATAAATCACTTTTTTTATCGGGACACTCTGGTTTCTCTACCTTCAAAAAGGGAAAAATGCTTCAGCATGGCTTTAAATAGCAAAACGAATAGATATGTAAATACTAGACAGATGATGTTCTACATTACCACTCCTTCACAGTCAATGGTGTCTTAAAGCTAGGCTTATATATCATTTGCCTTACGTAGCATCATGTTGCCTTTGGTGTCTCGGCTGAAAATCTGTCTAAGTTTGTTGTGAAATTTCAGTAGTTTATTAAAACTAAGGTTTCCCCCCAGACAGCCCCGTTTATTTAACCTATCACTTTGATCGCCGTCTTATAAAGTGAGATACTTTCGAATGCGCTGTTAAATCTCATTCAGTGAAATCAATCAACCGAGTAATTAATAATTTCTGCAAATATGAACTTTAAGGAGATAAATCCAAGTTCAATCCCGAGCCGGTCCATCCCTATGATTCAAAAATCGGCCATCATGTTGCTGCTCTGGCTTTTTGTCCAAAATATAGGATCTATAAATGACTGATATCTTCGACATGGCATTACAAGGAGGTAGCATTATAAATCGATGTTGCTACTGACCTGCCACAGTGCCATACATTTCGGTCACGGGTCAGATGACCGAAACAATGTGGAATGCACCGTTTCATTTGGTGTATGGTGCATTAAACTCAGCTTATGGCATTATATGATGTCTTTTCACTCAGTCTAGAAGCCTGAAGTCTCATGTCCATGTTTAAACAACTGCACTTTTCATCCTAGCTTCCAAATTCCTCACAGTGCAGGCTTCAACGACTAGAATTGTCCCGCTCCCATACTCCTCAAAGTGTTGTCACCGTCAACATTAACTGGCAAAACCACTTGTTTGATGAATTGACATCCGTGCGAAATGTTGTCAATTCCCTAAACCTGTAACCACCACAAGCCAACCATGTAGTCTTTCTTTGGATTTTCAAGTTGTATTTCACATATATATAGTAAGATGTTTTCCAGATGCCTACTATTTTAATGCTCGAGGAATTAACACACAAGTGAGACGTAAATAGATGTCTCTAGAGAGTTGTTGGGAGTCCTCCGTTTATGACGAAAACTCAGTCAAAAATAGATTCTTCACACCTTAAGTACAGAAAATCCCTTAATTGCAGGACAAAGTTTCAATACCTTGCTCGAGAAATTTTGAAAACTCTGCTTGGCTCCACCAAAGTCGTCTTAACTGATAAAGAACTGGTATAAATACGATAACATTTTTTTCTTATACATTATGACAGCGTTCTCAAATGCAGCGAGGATTAACAGATTCGTGAAGTTTGTTTTAAAGGCGTTTGAGGTCAAGCCTTTCCATATTCGGCACTCGTAACATTGTATGTATATTACACCCGCGTGCGGTTATAGGTGGGTTGTGGGGATTAACACAGACTTCATTCATCTGAATTATGTGTGAAAACTCCACCGCGACTGTGCAAACAACGATGGCAGCCTGGAGCCTTTATGTATCCTTTTCAAGGCAATGATATAAGGGACCCTACATTAGGTTTGACCCTCGTTCGCTAAATAAACTATTAAGATCCGTGAGTAGAGACATTTGCTGACTTAAATGCATATACATGTGCATGCCAGGGATGATCTAAGATCTGTTTTATTCTGTCTAACTTACAGGTTTCTGAAATAGATTTCTTTACTCTTTAATTTACTAACCTTTAACTCAGTCTTTTCGAGTACGCAACATATCAAAGCTGCACGCCACAATAACAAGTCTTCTTTAATGCCGAAGTAATTTAGTCCAGATAAAGATAAACTCCCTGATTAAAGATAATGAATAAAGATAATGATTGACACTTCATGTTTAAACAAACATGATGTTTAAATATTTTATTAATAATGAACCGAAGGATCTATTGTGGAAAGAGAAAACGACCTTAATTTTGAATAGAGCAGTCGAGGTTGTTCTGGCCACGGAGTTATGTGGTTCGAAAATGGATTGACACATTGAATGCTATTTGAGTGGATGTGTCTGTTGTATTTGTACAAATTCCGGTGTTATGGTTTTCATCATATTCGCATAACGAAGTGATGTACATTCAGAAAATTCCTTTTAACGTCACGAGAAACCTGCTTTCGTCAGGTAAAGGTTTCAGCACTTTAAGGACAGCTGAGGCGACGGGACCGATGCCTGTGCATCCCCTGGAAACCTTGTTCATAAGACTGTAACGCTTGTCAAGCGATTTGTGTTATTCTACTCTTTCCTCAAATAGAACCTCTGGGAAAGAAAGGCATAGATTAGCGTTACTATAGAAAATCAAATACATCAATTGACACATTTTCATTGTGCTCAATGGAGACTTTGAACTCCGTCACCAGGATAATGTTCACATTAGCACATGTAATGTATCTACTTCAATGTCCATTCATTAAAATAAAACACCATTATTGGAATCCGAAGTAAAAATATTTCAATAAAATAAACCAGAGCAGCGACGCAAGCGTGATAAGTGGCAAATGGACACAGGCATACATTCACCAGACATGACACCCAATCCTCTCACATTATACTGACACTGGGGCCGACCAGTCCTGTTTCCTTGCTCTAAGTTCTCGGTGCTGAGCGCCAAGCGAGGCAGCAACAAGTATCATTTTTGAAGTCTATGGGATGTCCGGACCCGGATCTCGGAACTCTCGACATTGAGACGAACTCTCTAACCACTAGGCCACCGAAGTGATCTGGCGTGACAGAAGGCCCTGTTCATCATTGTATAGATAGAGGCCCAAATAAGAAGTAGGCCTAATGTCAGGGCTATCTGGAGTCTCCTTCAAATCAAACGTAGATCGACAGACTTCTTTACAATCTCGACAATATGGGAATTATTTCTATTGCTGAAATGTCATCAGTATTCCGCCAGTTAAATGAAAAGAATCCAGCTTTAAATAGATCTTTTAATCTTATCTTTTAATAATTTCTGCATAATGATATAACTCATATGTTTCATTTTTACGGTATAGCTCCCTCAGGTATTTCATACAAGCATTCATTCATGTTTAATTCATTGATCTATAAGGAAAGCCACTGAAGTATTGCCATGACCAGTTAATACAAAGATAAATAAATAAATGTATGCAAAAGGGAGCTAGTCAAGTAAACCATGTAATATCACCTGTTTAGTCGCGAACACTGTATGTATGTATGAACTGTGTTGGTTTGTTTACCATAAAATCAGATGTCAAAAGGAATAGAGTAGTTCTTGGTCCAAACTTTTTGTGGAAAGGTACAAATCGTATAAAACAGCAGTTGTCTTTCTCCATTTCACTAGTCGCTTTGTAGAGTTCTACATAATACGACAAGCCACCACATAAAACGGCTTTATACGTGTACAAACTTCAGTTATCGCAGCTTTTGCTTAACTCAGTTTACCATTGCTTTTTTTTCTCGCTTGTTTTACTGCTGCTGTTTATATTCACGAAAGACTTCCACAAAAATAACTACATATAGATAAACATAGATGCTCTCTTCTGGAGGTATGTCTGGAATTGACGGCCTGCTGCCAAATGACACGGAGTTGACCATATTTGCTCTGGATAGCAACAACAGTTGACAGAGATCTAGCAGACGGGTCAGATGAACACTGTAGTGATCACAGTGAAGCTGTTTACAAAGATATCCAATAACCAACAACAGCATTAATGAAAAAACGCAAAGGCCTTGATTTTATCATTTGTTTGGTACTCTATTGTATTTACCAAGAGAATATATGTACATATGGAATATGAAACAAGTCTATGCTTATTTTAGACTCTGTTGGCATTTTTTCTTACTCTTTGTAGTGTGAGTAAATGACATGGCATGCTTACGAAAGCTGACGTCTCGGGCATATGTTGTTAAGTGACTAGCCAGTCTTCAACTATAGCAAGCCATTTCTCCTCCCAGCTGGAGACACAAACACTTGGCACAAGAAGGGCGGCTTTAAGGAAAAGGATTCCTCGTCTGCTTCCCTTTGCTAAATGAAAGGCATAGTCCAAAAGCTTAAAGGTCTTGACAATGTATATCGGAAAGAAAACCACTTTGAGACGAAAAGCGTGATCTTATATCCCTGCTAAGACCCATGGAATCCTTTTCACCCTTGCCACTTTGGACGCAAACAGATAAGTTCTGGTTCGAATCGCTCATCTCGGGTTCTGAAGCCGAAACTTGTTTGATGCCGCATCGGTTGTTTTCTTAACAGTACGTGGATGTATCCGTTACCTTGATGTACCTGAACAAGGTAGCTGTTTTCGCTATATTACCCCTGTGTCCGTTTACCCACTGGGAACCGTACATACAAGTCGTCACCACAATAGAAACCTCGCCAAAGAGGTAGTAAATAACTGTCGACAAAATGATCTTTAATACCTCTCTATATATCAATATAAACGTACAAAACAGGTAAACTCCTCAATAGCGCGATGTGAGTATCAAACAACCTGTACAAAACTAGGATGACATTTGGTATATGATGATATAATTATTATTTAACCACTTGCTGAATGGTTTGAGGTATATCTTGTTTTCTGTAAATAGTGCGATTTATAAAGATTAAAAAGATAACAACTCAATCTGTCCAGTCTCAACGGTGCCACCTTCCAGGGAATACCAAGAAACACTTTTTTAAAACTCGATGACATCGTGAGCTTATCCTTCGCAATATTACACAATCTCTGCACAAATCCGTAGTTTACATATCCAATATCTCAACCAAAAACGTCGCAAGCAAGTTTACATGAACAAAATAACTTTGAACTGAGAACGTACAAAACTGATTGAAAAGACTATTTAACGCTTACTTGAAAATGTGTATAGAACAATTCCTGACAATCGTAATTACCAAACCTGTCACTAATTGATCTACCAACAAGACTGATTTTAAGCCTTTCTGGCCATGATTTTTGTTACATAAATCTTAAAAGATATCATCAACTGATAATCTGGGGACAGTTGAATAAGCTTTCACGCTATCTTATATACAAATAGTTCCCCAAACAGTTCTCAGATCTGTGCTATGACACGGTATTCATCATCTAACAGAGTTCTTCATTCGTCACATACTCCTATTAACATAAAACTTCTACATATTATGCCGAAAACAGGGGAACACCATGTCGATTGTACAACATCCTAAACTAAACGATTTAATAACTTATGTAACAATGTAGCACAACAATCAAAGACATAAAAATTATTTGACCCGTTTCCGTGGAGAAATATTTAGCACATTTTGTCAAATATAGTAACAACATCATAATACCATAAAGACCATGAGGAAGTCACATATTTTTTTTTACCCTGGTTAACGTTGCGGATCGTCAGCGATCAAGTGACCCTGTGCACGTGATGCTGTTTCAAAACAAAAGTATCCCTGTGGTACAGAATGTCTTAACCTTGAGGACATTCGCTGCCTCTATTGGATTGGCATTAGTAGAGCACCAGTGGTATCAAACCGGTATACAGACAGTTCAAACAACGTACAAGATCTCGTTTCATTTTTTGCTCCATAAAAAGCTTTACCGAGTTCTTCTGATCCATTTGCCAGATATTCCACAGCAAGGAACTCATTGATTTCCTAATTAAAATTTGGTATAAGAGAGGTGAGGATACATACTTTTTTTTTCACAGCATACCTCCAATAGACATTCATATCCGAGGCGACGGTTTCACGCTTAACCATTTAAGATTATACAAGTCTAGTGATATTGATTTTGTTTAATTAGATGTTTTTCATATAATGCAATCTGATATATGTCCCTAAGCTATCACAGAGTGTGAATACTGACATATGGTAGGTATGGAAAGCTTTCCTGGTTAAATATTATCTAAAATCTTATACACAGTGATTGCCTGTTGACGAAAGCTCTCCCTAACGCCTGGATCTAGATATGAGTCTTTTTTCAATACATACTCAAAGCAGCTCCAAAACATGGAACAATACCACATCGTTTACGAACTTTTTGGAACTGGCTCGTCAAAACCACATGTGGAAAGGCAAATTGCCAGAATATGCAAAAAACGAATGCTAAAGATTAGTTGGTTCCTCATGGCTCATATAAAGGAAGCCGTCCTGGGAATTTCTTTTCTTTGTTGTGACATTTTAGAATCAGGAACCAGGTTACTATACTAGTATTACAATTACAGCTTCTCTTATAATCGGATTCCCGGATAAGTGACAAATCGACCGGTATTCATAGGGATTTAATAAAAAAGAGACCAACAGCCATTGCTTTGCGTCTTCGTGGAACATGAAACCGCATGTCTTTGGGGGACAAAGGAGACAGAGATCAGGTATACGGTCGTCTCTCATCTCTTATATCCCCACGAGCGTGTACCCTGGTATACCCCGTGTGCAATTATATAGCTAACGGCGCTTTTGCCGTCGGTGTCACTATGTTTGCTGAGTCAGCATTTGCATGAGAACGTCGTGGTCCATTGACTGAAGAGTTTCCATGTCCATTCCAAGAGCATTGGCAATGCTGGACACGTCCAAACCGAACTGCATCAGCAAGTCGATGAAGTCCATCTCTTCATCGGTGAACGGATTCCTCAACTTTGGACAGGAGAAGTTACACTGCGGCCATGCGCAGCTGTCGATCAGATGGTGTTTGCACAAACGTTTCGAGCTCTTCCCAAGGGAACGTTTACCTCTCTTGCCTGTAACGTAGACAAAAAGAAACCTTTAGCAAAGAACAAACGGCAACGGGGGTTTGGGGCATTACCGGCGATAGGTTTTCAGTGGAGATGCGTGATTTAAGACAGTTGATGAGTGTATATCCCTGATTCTGTGGGCGTCCCTTAGGGGCCCAAGAAAATAAACACCGACTTGGAGGCAAGAGGGAAAGAAGCGGTTCGGTTTGAACCAGCAGCCGTGCTCCTCTGGGGAGACTGCTGGCTTCTCCCGGCACCAGATGGCCGTCGACCAGATGGTTGGGATAATCAGCAGGTGGTAGTATTCCTGCAAACCATAACCAGATAACCAGACTCGCCTCCCCCTAACCACATCAACCAACGCAATTTCCATCTCCGCCACACCAGACGAAGTACTTGCTTACGCTACCTGTTTTTCTCAGTTCACAGGAGTTTGGACGTTTTTCACATCAAAACTCGCGCAGCTTACTTTCGGATTTTTTTTTACCTGTGTATTTATGGCATGCAAGCCTGTCTATTTGTGAAGGATAACCAATTTTTCTCTTAGCTATTTCAAAGCTAGGGTAAGAAGGCTATCTTATTCAGGCCTACTTGTACCAATATAGCAGACAGGGACCCAGTTACAGACCACGTGTAGGTAGAGTATATATTTACATTTCTTGAGTTTCACACGAAATTCAGTCTAACACTACAAAACTGCGGTATACAATGTAGCAAATATTTCAGACTCATTAACCATTGTTCGACTTTCTATATCATTTCTAATCTTTTGAAAATTCATGTGTGCACATGATGCAGAGTCACATGTTCAAATCTACCTCTTGCTGCTTCCGATGCAGCTTTAAGTCAACAGGTTTGTAATGTAATTAGCGATGGACGGTTTTCTCTCGGCACTATGGTTTCCCCCATCCATAAAACCGACCGCCTTATGAGACGTATGGCAACAAAGTGTTATATATTAACCGACACAATTTTTTTCTCTCACACCTTTATTTTTACGCCTTCGTCTCCTTTTGTTTTTCTTTCTCCGTCGTCGTTTTTTATTCTTCAGACGCTTGGCTGCTTTTGTTCCTACTGGGTCATCTCCCAAAGGCATTTCCACTTTTCCAGCCACATTCCTATGAAGTGAGAAGAAGACACAAATGCGATGCAGAACATTTGGGGAACATAGCATATCTGAATAAAACAGAGATACAACTAAAGCACAGGACTGTTAATGTTTATATCGCATGATATAGATATCGGCATAGGTGGATTATCATGGCGATTTTATTCTACACTAAAATGAAAAAGAGTCCCATGTATAATTATTGACCCATCATTGACCAATCAGGTCGCGGGTTGGAATATAGATCTTGTACTTTTCGCGGCTGCTTTAAATTCAAAGATTTGTCAAGTAACTCGAATGTCTATTACTCTGGGCATTACGGTTTCCTCTAACCATACACCTGTGGCCATATAAGTGAAACATTCGTGAGCACGGAAACATTTCTTACTCCAATAAATCAGGCTAAATGGTGACTTGCTTTAAAACTCACACACATAACCTATTTTTGTTTTCTTCTTTTAAATTTGGGGACATCTAGCCTGCCCCTTTTTTCGCCAATATATATATATATATATATATATATATATATATATATATATATATATATATATATATATTTATATAAACAGTTTTTTCATTTCAGCCAACCTGGTATACCACACAGATGACATACTGCATAAAGCTGACAGACAACTACCCTGGTACATCACTTAGATGACACACGTAAAGCTGACTGACAGCTAACCTGGCATACCATTAAGACAGCATACAGCTGAGCTAAGACAAATATATTTTTAAATTGGCTTACCTGATATACTGCTCAGTTCACATTCTGCTAAGCTTAACACTGCTGAGCTGGTACATTGCCTAGCTATTATACTGCTCATTTCACATACTGTTAGCAAATAGTCTCCCATGGAAACTCACCCTGATGACTTCCTTACAGCTTTAGATATTTTCTTCAGACGTTGTCGGACGAGCGGACACTGCAGTTCCTCGTAGGAGCCTCGTTCCCAGCAGTAGATTGACTGGGCCAAAGTCACGCCATTTACCGCTGTCTTCTGCCACTCACTAAACACAAGAACATCGTTATAAGATTAAACCTCACTTAGTTGTTTAAACTTCTGCCATTCACTAAACACAAGAACATCAATATATGGTTACACCTCACTAAGCATGAGAACATCAACATATGGTTACACGTCAATGAAAAGAACATCGATGTATAGTTTTTTGGCCGTAACCATGACTCAAATTATCAATGAGTATCATATGAAAGAGCTTGTTCTTTAACGTTAATGGCAATATTTTTAACACATTTTAGTAGAAGTTTTGGAATTCTTATAGATCCGCGTAACATCGCATGTGACATGTATAGCTTTCCTTAAGAGAAAAATAAGAGCAATACAAATGTTTGATCTTAGGTTTGTTGATAAAGATCAATTACGAAAGGGTTGTTTTGGAATTCTTACAAGCTAATGCGCAGGCCAAGGTGTCAAACCGGCTTCGGAAAGTAGACTAAGCAGTTCAGCAGCAGTGCAACACACAATAAAGTTCAATTTGAAGAGGATATAAGCATTCATGAAACGATCCATATCAAGAACCGAGACACATTTTTTGATAGTTTACCTCTTTGTTAACAGTATGTGTGACAAACAGGCTGGTGCAAACACTGCCCTGTGAAAAGGAAACAAAGAAATCAGATATTGGCAAAAACGCCAGTATACCATACATAGGATTAAACTGTAAACCAGCATACGGGTGTCTATGTAATTGTGACAGCAGTGAAGGGGACGGGTAGTTCGGAAATATAATAAGCACGGTTATACAAATCCAGTGGCGATATACAGAAAGGCTACATTAGGGTATTGTAGAAACGAATGATATACGAGGTTCAGCGATCGAACCAAGTTCTCTGCCTTCAATAAGAAGGTTTACATCTACCCGACGAAGAACCCGGTTTCCTTCACAGCCAATAAACCCCACCTGCTTTCATATCAGTGAAATATTATTGAGTTCGGGGTAATACCCTAGTCAAATATATCAGGAAAAAAGAGTGGAACAACGCGCTAGGGTAAACCATGTTGCAGACGTATTGCAGAAAGCATGCTAAAACTTACGAGACGTTTTGTAAAGTTTTCTTCATTTCATTGCCCACTTCATGTATGAAGCGCCACTGTTCCTTCTTAACGGGCGGCCCAACATTGTTGGCAGTGATCTGGGCTTCATCGAACAGATACTGGACAATGTACACTGGAGCTGAAGTAAATATTAGAATATGAAAGACTACAGCATAGAGAGTATAACCAATGCAGCCATGACAGTGTAATGGTTGGCAAATGGTCACAGGTTACCTGTGAAATCCGGCCACTTGTCAATTCACTTCGGTTCGGGTTTATTCTAACTGTTCATGTAAGCGTTTAAGAAGTAACAATTTATAAAACCCCTAGCACTATGGCTTAAGTAGAATTAGGAAAGAAAAAGGGTTACAGTAATGTTAAACGCAATACATAATAAGGCATTGTATTACTGAGGACAATTAAGAAGAGCAGTAACACCGTGTGTAGATCTGCAGAGTTTGTTCCGTTTCCTGACCTCTGCGGATCTCATAAACAGCATGGTGTCATGTAAAAACAGAAATGACGAATTCCTCTTCTCAGGACCCACTGTGTTTCAGTTTGTCTGCGGTCTCCTCACAGTCGGCCTAATGGCTTTTTACTCCTCTACATGAACATGTACTTACTTCTCAATGTGGAATACATTCTATAGCCGAAGTAGCATCGCCAGGGCTCGTCCTTGTATTGGCGTCTGCAGTCCTCAGGCACTTGTCCCTGCCACAAACTGTGAACAAAAAAGGATGAGGTGTTAAGAGGTCTTCTTGGGTGACCAGATGCCTGCTTTACTTAACATATATCAGCGTTACGTGCATGTAACTTCATGCACATTATTGGGAGGCTATGATGGTTACAGGTAAAAATCGTTTGACCACGGTTTGTAACGTTGGTTCCAGTATGTCACGAGCGAATCATATTGCTTTATTTTATTTCAGTCTAAGCAATATCTGGCGTGAAATTCGTGTACGCATAAATCACGAATTAGAGTGAGATTTACGGGTTATCAGATAGGCTCGTGTTCACATGTCAGTCTTATCATTTTCAAGTAAATGCACGCTGAGAGGCGGGATTTCGCATTACGTGAACTATATCCCCAATATCTCGCTACGAAAAAGGGTTCAAGGACAAAAGGCTTTTAAGGGTGAGATCTGGGGCAGAAGTATCGATCATATACTACAGTTAGGTGAGTGAATATCTCACAGGTTTTCATTTTCAGAAAAAAGTCTTTGCTTAAGACATCTTTTCGCATTATTGCTGCTACCAGCTTCGATGACATGGTAAAACTTTAACAGCGGTAACAGTGAAACAAATTTGTTTTGCGCCCAGCATAAGAGGATTAGGCTGGTTGGCCTCCTGTCAGTATAATGTGACTGGGTGGTGCTTCGTGTCTGTTGACTTTGACATGGTGTTCCAGTGAGACAGCGTTATAAATATGTGTAATACATGGAGACACCGTCCTGCTATGATAAAATTAATATTGAAGTGATGTTAAACCGCAATTAAACAAACAAAGGAACTACTCCTAAAATGGGTTTGTGCAAGTGTGTTGCAAAACTTGCAATATATTCTATATACTTACTCAATACCCCGCCTGATTCCCTCAGTAGGGGCACAGGAATGTGCCTTCACACAGGGCACGGGTTCGTATTGTTCATTGTCCAGGAACCACCCGGAGTCCGCTAGTCCTCGGACCTTCACGGACGGTGCTAGCCTTGCCATGAGGTCGGACACACGGTCCAGGTTCATCAGAACCCCCGTACCTCCTGCACTGAAAAAACAACAACAGCAACGGCTATCAGTCGTCAGCGACGAGGTTAAAAGATTACCTGGTAATAATGGTTCATCTTAAAATAAAAAGAAGACAGGATTTTTTTTTTAAATTATGGCCTCACAAAGGCCTCAAAGGTGAAGGAGATAATTCTGATCAGGAAATACCACGTCAATGTCCAAAGCAAAGAGAATAACATAAACCCATAAAATTGAAGTTTTCTCTTGGACAACATGTGGTTTAAGTATACAATATTCAGTAAGATGGTGTCAGATCCTGGGAAAACGAAAGTGAAAGTATGTCACTAAGGTTTCTTACCTACTTCCGGCTAAAATTAACTTGGATGCTATGACTAGACCCTGAGGAATGAGATCCTTGATGACCTCTTCAATGATAAGAGATCCCATAAAGGAAAAGGAGTCTGAAACGAGGAAAAGCTAAACTCCGGTGTATCTTTACTAAGCCATAGGCTGACAGAAAACAGAATAGATTATAAACAAAGAGGGAACATTTGATATGATGTCATGAGGTCAGAGTGATTTTTTTCTTGAATTTTAGTCACTCACATTTTGGATGGTAAGAATTAAGGGTGGAGAAATGCATGGTGTTTTACTGTTGAACTCCGGATCATAGAAACGGTGGGTTGCCTTTAATTAATGTTAAATTTAACTTTAATTTCAATGGAAATTAATTATTTTTTATTTGGATTGTGTGAGGGCTGAGCATTAGAAGGTCTTACCTTTGGGGTTCTTTATCGACCCCGTCCAGGAGTCACTGGAACAATACGGGATATAGCTGAAAGAGGAACGGACAAAGCTTTAATCATAAGTTAATGGGATCCTTGACGTCTTAGACAGCCACTAAAGTCACCAGTTTGCCAGATCTAGGCGTCGTAACATTCATTTATCAATCGTGAACCGTAATGAACGTCCCCGGGGGCAATCTACAACTCTGTCGCAACACTACGCCAGCATATTTACCATGGTGACGTATCTCTTCACTGCATGCTATAATGAAAGTTACGTCAAGCGCACGTTGCGAGTGCTTCATTAAATAGGCTCCAGGTCGATAATCACAAGACCAATGTCCAGCCATTAGTTTTTGGGGTGTGGCATTTGCATGCAGACTACTTGTAGACCATGAAGCGGCGTTCCAAGACGAAAATCGACAGATCCATTTCAAAAGAAAAAAACAAAAACGTATGACACGAGTTTTACTAGGAATACCTAAGAAATAATATATATATAAATGGTAAATAATGCTGGTAAAAGTATTCATCGGTTTTCAACGATGCAGGGTCGATTTTTCTACGCATGAAATCCAATTCTAAGTTCAAGCTCATGTACAAATATAAGTATCTCAGTTACGCTTGGATTTTTATTACATCATGCGTGTTGATATAATAACCATAAATGGTTATACAGCCCACAAAACTGATTGGAACAATGCAGTAACCCCAGTGTTTATTTTTATTCCAAAAACTCGCGAAAGTCTAAAATTACAGAAAGAAATTTGACTATACAATATCGATATCGTGGTATAGAGATCAAACTAACTACTGATTTCATACTTACACCATATTTGAGTAAAAGTAATATGGGTTTTCCTCCGGATCCCATGACAGTATCCCCTTCCCTTCAACAGAATATATAAAGTTTGTACACGCAAATGGGCATGTTCACTGAGATGAAATTTATTAATTTATCTATTTATTTATTTATTTACTTAAAATTTAACGCCGTACTCAATATTTCACGTATACAACATCCGTCAGATAAATGGATGGAGTCCTTGTAAAAAACCAGCTGAGGTAAATCAGCTTCCAAAACTGGCGAGAACAGGATTCGAACCCGCGATCTCGCAGATTAAGGCAAGATGGCCTCCAGTGTAAATGCGTTATAACGCTTGGTCAGAGCCAACAACGTTGATTAATACTTTAACCAAAAAGAAAAAAGCCATATGGTAACTAGTATTTTTGTCTGAAACCCGGGGTTGACGCGGTGAAATGTTAAGGAAAAGTCGATGAAAGGTCTCTAATAAGGACGACCGCTCCAAAAGTATAAATATACAGGTACACAGGCTGTTACACGTAGCACTTCAGAGTATCGGTGTTGTCTTACTCATTAGTCCTTGGCTTGAAACTGGAATATTAGCGATTGCTCAAAATTTGTACTCTTGCATTGATAAGTGTGCCGGAACCATCTTATAGTTGTCACAATGAGTAAATCATTTGGGTGAGCTTAAGAGTTTCCCACAAGCCCACTATATCAGCTGGCAAAGAGACAGGTTGTCTTAAGAATCGTTTATGAACTGCTTTTTAACTTTAAGAAGTCGTGCATATGGGAAATGTCATCATTGTCTTTTTCAATCAAATCTGGTTTGTTTAATCTACTGTGAATCAGTTCGTTAAATGCTTTACCCTTTTGCCGTCAGCTCACCTATCGGGAGCTACAAAGTGATACACGGCCACTTCAAGGCGTATGCTGCCCAATGGCTGCTGTTTGAGTAATTGACCGAGGCTTAGTGGCGCCACCTATCTCCAGGCAGTTCCACATGCGCGCCTTTAGGGATTAAGAAAATCAATGAATACAAAGACAGAGGTATTTGCGATCTTATCGAAAATGACATCCTCCCCGACGAATATATATACGTCCAGATCTGTTTGATATTTAACACTGGCCCTTTGAAGAAGAAAGGATGAAAACAAGTTAGCCTCTTTCGCAGGGAGCTGATCTGTGTTCTGGCATCTCGATATCACACTTTTGAAGGCTTTGGTCCCTTGGAACTGGACATAGATACTTAACCCGTATCTGATAAGTACAAGCCTTCAAGTGGGTAGGAATTTCAGGGGTCAGCGCCGCAGGGGAGGAACTGTTAAATTGGGAACTCTCAGCATGAATGAAAATTTGTTTGTCGCTCAATATATAAGTGTTGTGCCTCTTAATCGGTGAGGCGAGATCAATACTAGAGTACTGGCTTGACACAGAAATCAATTCTGTGGAATGTAGTGAACTTCATTATAAAACACTCCACAGAAAAAAGAACAGTGTTAAAGCAAAACTAAGACACATGTAGAAACACAAAAGCACTTAATCGTATCCAGTCAGCATTCAGAGGGCCTTGTTGATGACTTCTTTACTCATACAGGTTTTCTGCAGTAAGATGGTCTAATACAGATTCTTCAGTTGGCGTAAAAATCGTTGGAGAAAACCTACATCAAATACTAGACAGTCAAGCACCGGTTGCGCGATGGAGCCTGTGTGTTCAAATGATCGCTTTGCATGTCTCTGTCTTACCTTTCTTAACTTCTGGCCACATCCGCGACGTCATATAGGACTTCATGTTCATCCATCGTTCTCGACAACTCGTTTGGTCAAAACAGAACCAACCCCCTGATGGTGAAAACAACACGGACGAGGACGTGGTGCATTATTCAATACATGGTTCTTGTCCTAAAGTTTCTTATTTCGCCATAGCCCATGAATAATACTCGGATCTTGAGATGAAATTTGCTTTCCATGAAACTGTTATAAAAATTAATACGATAGTTTGAAAATGAAATTCTGGCAGCGTTTACTGTTCTTTTCAGGAAAAAAATTAAAATAAATAACACACACACACATACACACACACAAAAACAAGCATAACAATATAACAACAGTTACAATAGAAAATACTTTCAGAATCATTTCTGAAATGTCTTTGACTATATAGGAAGAATTGTCAGGTCAAATGCCGCTATAACAACAACAACAGTAGAAAATACGTTCAGAATCATTTCTGCAATGTCTTTGACTATATAGGAAGACTTGTCAGGTCCAATGCCACTTAAATTAAGCTCTACGTCTCTTGGCTATAAGACTCAGTTAGATATCGTCACCCTTACCTTCAAGAAAGATAATCCACTTTGAACTTCCAAAGGCTTTACGAATATAGTATCTAAAATAGTAAAAGATGAAACTCAATAAGTACATTATCATTGTTTTCCTAAGAAGCAGTTTGACGCAGACTGGATACAGGTAAAATATTAGCTTTCAGCATGGTGGCCATCTTTTCCAGATTTACGCAACGACATGAAGACGCATACAACAGTTTAATTTTCACTCCCAACAATTCATTTTCAGCTTAGAAGTGTAAGGACGTGTAACTGGCTTGCGCGGAAAAAAATAGTTGTTAAATGGAACTTGGCATACAGTTTTTTTCTGGTACAGATACTTTTCAAGTAAATCACTACCACACATATGTTTTATAATATTCATAGTGACGTATAAAGAATGAGCTATAATGATATTCCATCTCAACTACTACGATGAGTATTTCTCAATTTTTTTTCACGTCTATCTAAATGTTGACTCTAAACGCGTTTTTCATCTTGTTCCACTCTTCTTTTTGTGTCTAAAAATGAACAAGTTTTGAGAAGGTCTAAGATAAGCAATTAGTCCCGACTACCTTTGATTCCTCCCAGCTCGTCAAAAAAAGCTTGGTCATGGCTCTGTAAGAGGAACGCTCCACAGTTTTCGGGAGGTCTCTTTGATGCTAGCCAGCCAGCATGGATCATTTGAAACTTTAGAGTGTTTTGGAGACTACAGTATTTGATGTGTATATTAGTGACAAGTTACAACTTCTGGCGGCCTCTGAGCCCAAGGTTTGCCTTAAAGATTGACCCCGGTAACTTTATATCACTGTAGATTGGCCCTTTCTACCTTGGTCGCATGTGTTCTGCCGAACATCAGTCACCTTTGTGGTGTCAGTATTTACACTAGTTCAAGGGCCCTCGATGGCTTTTATATAGCTACAGAAGCATTTATCTCAACAGACGGCATTCTTTCATACGATATATCGTTTATCTCAAAGACTTACACATCCGTGGTCTGACAAGCCCTATGTACACCCAAGCTACAGATCCGTTTTGGCGGGTGTTTACAGCCACTTCGTGAGACTTCGGCGATCGATTCGGCAGCCATCGGTATTTTTCGTGAGCAAATCGGTGTTTTTAAGACACACGCATACGAACTATGGAAGTAGACAGCAAGTGGTTAATAAAATTGCGTGAAAACTTTCACTTTGTCAAAATGTCAAGAAGTTAAATACGCACTTGGATTCCGTCCTCCCACACTAGCAGGCATTTAATGACTTAAATGACAATAAGGGTGTTCGAGATAAATTTAATCCAATTCAGTTTCAGTGTTGTGTCATTTCAAATTACAACTAAGTTCTTTAGTTATGGTTTGTGTTTTGTTCTGTAGTTTTGAAATAAAATTACGGATATGTGTAATCGTGAGGTGAATGCTGGTTTAGTCGTTACAGCCTAAACTTGTGATCTTGAGCGCCCAATTTTGTAAATTGTTGCAACATTTAATTTAGGGGCGGGCGGATGTACCGAGCTTTGATGTCTCCACGCGTGCTTTGTTTGCAACCGTTTAAAAAAACACCCCGACTGTAATCAGAAGTATTTACAGGTAATAAGAGCTGTGTACACCACACCTGCATGTGCACTCAAAGATTTACAGGTGATTACCCTGGTTAATCCCTCATCAGTTAGCTGTGGCGAGCCGTACAAATGTCCCTTGTTAGAGTCGCGTGTGGTCGCCCTATGCCCACACTCACATAATTACATTCCACTTTATTTTCAGCGGTATAAAATTGAGGATAATTTTTATCTTTCCGGTATTTTTATTAGTTCGGTTTTAGAATCAGCCCACGCAATGGCTTTTTCCTTAGATCTTCTTTTCCCTGACGTCATAACTGGAAAGGCTGGTCTTTTTCACGAAAATTACCAACGCTGTGGTGGGTCTTTAATAGCTTTATTTTGTTTAAAATCTTGAAATTTTTCGCATATTGCCCGACAGTGAGAACCCACCTTTCCTCCTCCCACACAATTCACCGCGGAGTTCTTACTGCAGTCAGGCGTGGACTGTTCATAAAATAACTTTATACAAGGCGTATATATGTTGCAGTTGTAGGATATATGATGTTCCCAATACAATTAAATGCTATAGCAATTCATACAAATGTAAACTTGCAGGTTGCTTTGTAGTTACAGGGATCTGCGCTGTTCGGAACGTGAATGCAGGGTCTGTGTACCATCCCACCAATTTACCTATAAAATCCACATTCATACCCAAACGCATGAACGTTTTTAAATGCATGACGTTCCTTTCGAAAATGATTACCGCTATTGTGATTTGTCTGGTAGGGCGGAACACCTCGGTAACAGGTCGGCTGGTGGTGTCGATGTTGATGTTTTGCTATATACACAATGTACATATTATAACCCAAATATAAGTTCTCTGATATTTAACGTGACCTAACACCCCACTCTTCACGTCTGATGAGATTTCAGTTATCAACTGTTGTTTGTAGTGTATATATCACACTGCCATACACTTCCTGTATTGAAGTTACACATTACCCTAAGGACCTGCATTGATATACTAAAAAACGGGGTCAAAGAACTGTGACTAAATGTGTAAAATCACTTGTGCCACAATGTATCCCATGGGCCTTAGGATCTCTGATAACATTACGGTCACTTATACCACAACACATTATATCAGCGGTTAGGGGCTTTGCATACGGTAAGGACCACGAGTGACTGGATATGTTTGCAACCGAGGTTAGAGCTGTATGGGTTCGCGGTTGAGGAATACATGCATCCGACGTCAGAACGTGTATAGATACGCGGTTAAGAAATATATGCATTCGAAGTTCATAAGGGGCATTTAAATGCATCACTGGTTGGCCAGTTATTGGCGTCCTAGGTGATTCCTACATAAACATCGAAGAGATTAGTTTAATTCTATTGCATGCAAATACGTCTAATTGCGTCAGCCTTCAGAGCACTTTTGTTTGGAATACCTCTGTTCTGCATGTAATGTCAACCTTACGACATGCCTATGCGTTTGTATGAGAGTTTGTGTTATTTTGTCTGGAATAGGCCTTATGGTTATGAGCATCAAACGTTCCCTGTCTTCGGAATAAATCTGGGCTACTGTATGAATGTCGTCACAAACATTTAGACTGCTATTAAGGTTCCGCACCCCGTTATGGGCATGTGGCATAATACACTCATTGCTCCCTTGTGAACCTACCTAAATTTCTTTATTTACATGAGTGCTGTTTTATGCTTATGGTGAAGGAAACCAGTTAGAGCCTGAGAAGCCCACGAGTATCCGCAGGTCGATGGCAGACTTTCCCACGTAAGATCGCGGAAAGTGAGCCAGCCACGAGCTGGATTGGAACTCTCAGCAACCGCTGGTCATGTGGGTATCTGCAAAATCCACGATAATAACCCATTCATAAGTATTCATGATTATTAAAAAGGGCACCTGAAGGCCATTTTTTTTGTAATATCCGATGACGATAACAACGTAACGGAAACAACAACACAGTTGCCGTGGTGACTAGGAAACTGCACTGTACATCATACATCACAGGAAAGCTGTTCTTCTTCAGACGGTCACATAGTCCCGAGGTTAATCGTACAGGTTTGGGATCGTCCCCAGTTCACCATTCACTCCACTTCTGTCGTACATTTGATCTATTCTTCAAACATAACGGTTTGTTTGAGGGGCGGGCAGGCTCCCAAAGAGGCCAGTGTAATAGATCCAACAACTCCGCTAACGGTTGAGAAGACAAATGTGAACAAATACTAACCACGTTACAGGGAGGTGCTACAAACGCAAGTATGTCGGTGTTGACGGGGGTTGCCGAACAAACGACTGGTTTTGCTTTTGATACAAGGCATTCAAAGCGCAGCGAAATTGTTCCCCTCGATAAGCTAACAAGAGTGAAAAGGAAACACATGCTATTCTGCAGGGCACTCTGGAACATGATTACCCATTGTTTTTCCTGAGAGAAAATGCCTCAAAACAACAAAGCACAAAGCCTTCATACGTATACAGTTTTAATCCTGTATAGAACATACAGAACATGGTACAAATAATTAATATATATGTTATATTTTTGCTTTCTGAATTGTGGCTGTGACTGACAAATTGGATAATAATCTGAAATATGCGATACCCAGAAGTGAAGAAGAGGTGGTGATGTCTGTAAACGAAGAGATGCGGCCAGGATTAGCGATTAGTGATATTTTCAGAAGGTTCCGTTTTGCATCTAAAGGTGAAGTTGCAAATGTGGAAAGAAACACTTTCATTCTCTTTCCCATCCTTTCACTTTTCACCAAACTTACAGATCTTAGCTGAATGTGAGTAATTAAAGTCGTAACCTATTTATTTAACAATTTAAAAAAGGAAATGATGTCAGGGTGCGTGTAAGTTGCTACTATTGATGAATTCATCTAGGGGGCATGTAAGTTGTTACTTCTTAACCACTTACATGAACAGTTAGAATAAAACCCTATCTGAGGTAGATTGACAGGAGGCCGGATTTCACCGGTGACCATTTGCCAACTATCACACGGTTGCTGCTCTGATTGTACTCTCTATGCTGTAGGCTTTTGCATTCAAATGAATAATTACAAAAAACCTTAACTGATGTTTCACAGATGTTTCAGATGTTTCACAGATGTTTCACTGGTTAGCGCGACCATTTTCCAACTATCACACTGCCGTCACCGCTGTGGTCACATATACTCTCTATACTGTAGTCTTTTGTATTTACATGAAGAATTAGAATAAAACCTTAACTGAGGCAAATAGTTCCAGCCTGAATTACAGTTGACGCTCCACGTTAATAATCGCAAGATTAATTTCCAGAAAAACGTTCAGCATAAACTCTAATAGAGTAGACATATTTGTCAAAACAAAATGTATGTCGTATTCATTCGAAAAAAACTTTGAGTGGAGGCTATTTCAGAACAATGTTTGATTAAGGGATATTATACTCGGCTCGACATATGTGTAAACTATCAACAAAGGGCTGCTTAGGCTTTTTGATCTAGGGAAGGATAATTTTTGCTGGCTTCTTCCCAGGCCGTACGTGGATCTGCCAGCAACCTGCGGATGGTCGTGGGTTTCCCCCTGGCTCTTCCCGGTTTCCTCCCACCATAACATTGGCCGCAGTAGTCTAAGTGAAATATTCTTGTGTACGGTGTAAAACACCAATCAAATAAATAAATAAATTGCAGTTCCTGTGTCTTAAACTTGGATGGATGAAGCCAGTTGTCACACGTAGACAATCCTGAGTCTTGGTATTGACATAATCTCGCCACGAGACAACTGATTACACAAAATCTGATTACACTGAATTTGTGGGACCCCATAAGTGGCAGATCCGAGTTCAAATCCATGGTCGTTCATGTCTAAAACTTTCCAATTGACAATCTCGGGTTTCCTGGTTTGAAACAATATAAGGGGGATTGCCAGATATGTTCAGTCGGGTGTTATGTATACTATGACTTGGCAGGACTAAACAAACGACACTAAGATCATAGACAGTAGGCTTCCTTTAATTTAAAGGCGGCGTCCGAGATTTTTTGTTGTATCTGTAAAAGTTTCAAGAATAATATTATGCGGAGTATTGCTGTTTCGGATCCTTTAATTTGATTCGATTGATTGGTGTTACTAACGTTGTACTCAAGAATATTTCACTTATACGGCGACGGCCAGCACTGAGGTGGGAAGAAACCGTCCAGAGCCCGCGGGGGAAACCCACAGTCATCCGCAGGTTGCTGGCGGACATTCTCAGGTATACGACAGGAAAGGAAGCCATCATCAGGTGCGCTCGAGCTCGCAGCAATCGCACTGTTGAGTCGGATCCTTTATATGAGGGTGTATATATAGATGTATATATGTTGCAAACTTTGGAGCGTATGGCAATCCTTACATGTATATGGTATCTAGTAAATAAAACTGATGCATATACGTGTACATCCACAAGCGCATAATGCTGAGAACGTTGGTCCAAATATATCCAGAACCACATTATGTTGAGAACAGTAGTGCCTCTAAGTCCCCAAGCGCACCAAGAGTTTGCTATGTTGAGAACAGTAGTGCCTGTAAGTCCCCAAGCGCACCAAGAGTTTGCTATGTTGGGAACAATGCATGTATATACTGCCACAAGTAAGTCGAAGGCTGAACACAATGCTACGAACATTGTTGCACATACGCTTGCATGCGTTTGTTATCATCAAGCATACGACGTAAACTCTTTAACGAAACTTGCTGAAAATGGCAACTCAGACACGTTTGTCACTGTCGCCATCTGAATTCCCTTTCTGTCTCGACCTTGCCTTAATACGCGTGGCACTTTTTAAAATTTAGAATACATGTATAACTAAATATTTATCTCGAGGGAGCTGGCGATTTAAACATTGATGTATAAATGTATATCTGTGAAATCATCAGTGTTTACAGCGTGCCTTTACCGTTGATTTAAGTAGATAATATTGGCATGCCCTTAAAATACTATT
Organism: Acanthopleura granulata; assembly: GCA_016165875.1. Lineage (NCBI taxonomy): Eukaryota > Metazoa > Mollusca > Polyplacophora > Chitonida > Chitonidae > Acanthopleura > Acanthopleura granulata. The sequence continues at coordinate 26,434,101 of JABBOT010000003.1, forward strand.
AAGACATGCGATAGACGGGCAGTTTTATATGAGCTCTATAAGTGTAATCTACTCCCATCTGAACCTTCCAACGTATAGTCAGTGTTGATTCCCAGGACGACATAAGCTGCCTCAAAGAGTATATGAAAGCATTTGCAGGAGATAATTAATGAAGTGTGAGGACAGATTTCTCATCATTAGTCTACCACCTTGCAACACTTTTCATTTTATTTACTTTTAGAATAAAACGATATACTATAATAATCAGGCGAAATGTAGATTAATACTACAGAGAGACAATTTTTGCAGGGAGAAATGTAATTATGGGGCCTGCGAAGGCGGTAGTATTCGAGTGTTAACTGTCCGTAACGGCGAGGGCAGATGCTGGCAGCTTCTCTGGTGAGAGGCGAGACTTGGCTCTCTTTCGCGCCGTCAATGAAGCTATTGCAACTATTCTCAAGGCTGACATCAAAGCCTTGGGGAGACACTTAAATTAACATCCCAATTATGCGTATGTTTTGCAGGCGAGTTTTTCTAATGTTTACACGGATGTACAAACGTGAACACCGACCCAAAAAAAAAAGAAAAAAAAAAGAAAAAAAAAAAAAAAACAGCGACCGTGTGCGTTGGTTGATCGGAGCTAACGGTGAATAACAGAGCGCCGTGTGCCTGCCATGTGATGGGGGAGTGTAAACCGAGCAGCAGAACTGTTCCACCCAAATTGTGCAAAATAACTCCGAGGAAACTTTCTCCGTTTTCAATTACACATTAACAATATCGCCGTGAAATCTGACATTTTTAATCCCTATTCAGGTTTCACGGCCGCATTGTCTACAGGTGTGTAATATTCTGGAGGCCTGAATCTCCGCGTTCCAAGCATGCAGAGCATAACTCCGTCGCGGCGTATAAGTTTTCCTGGGTAACACAGATCGGGTTGACTAACAAACGGCGCTCTTGACTACGGGGAAAATCGTGGGTGAAAGCGCGGAGTGAAAGCTATATCGTTCAAGTTCCGAGCCAGGCCAAATGGGTTTTGTCAGAGTGGAGCGCGAGTGCTGAGTGTTTGTTTCATGGAGAAAACGTGTAGTGAAGCATCCTAGACGTTTAATGTCATTAGCACAGCATCACTTCAAACGGTTCTCTCTGATCTCTGGGCAGGGTTCTCCTGACCCAGATTAGCCGGTATTTGACAGAAGAGCGCTACAGTGAAGAGTAACTACTTTCTTTTCTAGATAAATTTACGTGTGTTGTTTCTTTGAAGAGAAAAAAAAAGACAACAACGTAAGATAGGAGCAATTTTGTGGCGGAATGTTTAAATACATAGAGCGGCACAGTCATATTTTACCGGAATACTTCCCGCCAATTCCTATCCATCTGTCAGTGGCTCTGTACAGAACTGTGTAGCGGAATGATCAGCCGTTCAACCTCTCTCTCCTTGTTGACATTTGTATTGCCAGAAACTAAAGGAATCATGAAACAAAAACTTCTCGTTTGATGTGCCTCGCAGATAATATAACGTATCTGTTTGTGGGAGACAGCTAATGTTATCTCAGCGACGACAAAAGTGAAAGAACTGCTAATGCGCTAAGGCTGGACAGATTTAACGAAAAATGCAGGGGCATTTCTTAAAATATCTTGAGCAAAGCGACGCGAACACGCGATTGAATCCTAAGTGGACGAAGATGCGAGTCGATCATTCCTCAGGCCTCCCGGGTGACTTCGGCACCATGGAGCACAAGGGTCGGTTTGGCGCGGGCGACTGGCATCGGGGGGTAGTGAGGAGCTTGGGGGAGGGATGCTGGATTGGCTGGCGCGTGTCGCGGTAACAGACGTAAATACTAACTGGTAATACACTGGTGTAGAGATGAGAAAAGAGCTATTGGTTGGGTTTACTTACCTGCTAGATAGATTATCGCTAAGTTGTCGACATCTAGTTTGAAAAGATAACATGGATTGTCATTTATCTTAGCGGTGTTTGTTCTTTTTATCTAATTGTCTTCACGTTCTCAGAAGCATGTTTTGTCTGTGCCTATCCACATCAAAGGCAGTTACCTGGACAATGTTTCTAAATTACACAGCGGAGGTGATAAACTAGTTACATAGGAAGCGCCGCAATTGTGCAGGCCAGGTTATCTTTGTTCGCTTATAAAAAAGATAAAATGACAGACTCGGGTCGTGGATGGAGGGAATCCATATGCCATCACCGTCTTGTAGCAATTTCCACGTTTCACCTACAAATTCCATACTAGACAACATAACAAACTTTTGAAAAAAATCAAAGCAAATTAAAAGAAATAACTGGCCTTACCCGGCTGAGGTGCCGTCGTTGCAGGTAACCGTTTTGTTGGTTAAAAAGACCCGTTTTAAGTTGGGGTATTCTTTAATTCCACATCTGTGAACTGCTTTGGCCACCTGACGGAGAGCCGCTAAGATTTCCTCGGGGTCCCCAAGAGGGGATATCTTAGCGATGTCCAGCATGATATCAGCACCTCCCCCATTGTTCGTTGTCCTGCTACTGCTGCTGCTACAGCCCCCAGTTTTCAGCAGTAAAATCCACAAGAAGCACAAGCTATAGCACATCAGCATACTTCTGGAAAGTCGCAATAACAAGAAAGAGAAGAAGAAAAAAGAAATCACAAAATAGTTACAATCTCTTTCCAACACAATGCCAGTTTCGAATAGTCCGACCAAAATTTTCCGAATTGCAGAAATCCACAAGACCTAAAAAAACCAAAACGATGACGAGTTAAAAGTAGTAAGAGAACATAGATATTACTCTAGATTCCCTGACAATTGGGTAGACAGGTATACGAGTATAGAAGTGGTCCACTTAGTGACACATGATCACATGTGATTTGTGACAAAGTTTGCTAACGGACCAGGTAATCCATTGGATCGAACCTGCTCCTTCGGCCAGCATGGAAGGCTCGTTTTATCAAGGAGCAATGTTTGGGCTTGTAGGTTATAGGCTGTGGTGATTACTGGTTTGTGCTGGACCAATACCGGGAGCCGCAGTCCCTACCCACGTGTACAGCCATCTGTCAGTCATCGGCGTCAGATATGTACATGTGCACACGCGCGCTCCCTGACGAAGTCGCCGCGGCAGTGCTCGGAACCTGCCGTCCGAGTAAACAGGGCTCACGGGATGCCCTCTCCCACAGGCCACCTTTTTAACTGGGCAGAGGGAGGAGGGGGTGTTAAGGAGAGAGTTAAATAGACTTGCATTCGCTTAGTTACACATCTCGATGGCTAAGGAGTAAGAATTAGTAAGAAGAAAAAGTGGTAATGCCGACTTGCTCACTGTGGATCATTTTCCCAGGGATCTCGATCTTCCCCAGACTGATACTCCGGGGCTGGCCCACGGGGCGAGACAGGTGAAGAGTGGAGAGTGAGCAGGCAGTGACACTCCCCTCAAACCTCACGTTTGCACTCTCTTGAAGTTACAAACGAACAAACCACTTTGAAGTCATTGATGGTGTATGAAGACTGACTACACTCAGTCAGGGTGCTGACAGGCCGAGAGACGTTCAAAGTAACACAGTCAGCAATCACTTTCTTTCAGGCTCAAAGTGAAAAAAGAGACTTTCAATATTATAAGAAAGAAAAAAATCTCTGGACAAATAAGTTTCGATTTTTAACATCACACGGTCTTACAGAATAGTCTCAATTATGCCCATTCAAAGTTCCGTCTCCTTTGCTCTCTGAAGTGGACAGTCTAGAAACATCAACCAAACAAACCGCGTCGCTTCCGGGACGTACAAACGGTCTAAGACAAGGAGGAATTGCGGCCAACTGAATCTATAGAGAGCTGGCCGTTCTTCTCTAAGCTGTCCGCCTGGCACACAGAGCAATTTCACATGATATTTCTCGCAGCACTTCACAGGTTGTCACGCCTGCTACGAATAACGTTAAGGGTCTTTGAAGTTCTCATAGTTTTTCCAGCAGCTACCGTAATTGACACAAGGTTTAAAGGTTTGGATCGGGAACCTCTCTTGGGATACAAACCTCTACAGCTGGGTTCCCCCTTTATCCATGCACTTTATATTTTTGAAGTGTGCAATAATGTTTCTGGCAGAAATCTAGACAATCCTTAGCAATGAGGTTTACCGCAAAAGAACAAAGCAGCGATCCCGTACCATTGTATCACACACGACGGGGCCGGCCGATACTGGCTCTCTGTGTTGGGCATAGCTCGCATGGCGATGACACATTGTAAAGGAAGCTCTCTATATGAGACGGTTCCCTCAAAGATTTGAAACTCAAAGCATTCTTTTACACGAAATACAAATTATTGACATTTATTATTTACAGCCTGGCCTTGTTGACATGGGTCTGTTGGGTAGCAGACAGAGAGCTGCTCCTCGCCATCACGGCCACTCTATATATTTGGCCTGACCCACACGAATGTTTAACACATTGAAACAGTGCAGCGAGCTACAGGTGGGCCTAGTGGCCAGGCACTACAACACGCCATTCACAACGCCGGCATTCCTGCCTTGCCGCTCATCGCAGAATTGCAAAGAGGCTGGCCAGGAATTTTAGCGGGAAAACACAGCAATGTAATTTCGGGCTTAACTGTTGACTTGTGTCTCTAGAAAATTGCGCCCTTTTGCCAAATTAGACAGGTAGGCCCGCCTCTTCAGATTTACCCAAATTAGCTTCCCACATTCACAACACAATGGAAGCTCTATACCGACGAGCTGATGGGTACAAAAGAAACTATAAGTCTCAAGGTCAGGCGGAAATGTGTAAAATTTTTCTCACGAGATTTAAGTAAATGGTAAGGGAAAAAAATTATCAAAAATTGAATGAAATCAAATCGTATGTGAACATGTTTGATAAAATACGAAAAAGGTATGACGGCGTCCACTAGTCGGGACTAGACAGTTTATTCTAACTGTTCATGTAAGTGTTTAAGAAGTAACAACTTACCCCCCCACCCCCCACCCACCCAGCACCGTGGCTTAAGCAGAATTAGGTGAAACAAATTACAGTGATGTTAAATGCAAGTTATTAGACGTCACTGGTCTAGAATTACTCAAAGTGCTGTGATGCAATCACATTTAACACATGTATACACAATAACATGACACCGTGCCAACCAGACCTGTTTGCTTGCTCTTACCTCTCAGCCCTGAGCGCCAAGCGAGAGAGAAAAAAGTACCATGTTTTAAAAGTCTTTGGTATGACCTGATCCGGGATTGATCCCGGGACTTCCTAATTCGAGGCGGACGCTCTAACCAAATGGCAACCCAGGCGATCGTGATTTTTCATGCCTCTTTCGATTTTTTCTTCGCATCTATATCTGACCGATGTCATGTATAAGTCAGTGCGGCGGAGAAACACCAATCTTCTAAATAAATCTTCTAAGTTTTGGAGCTTGACCCGACGTCAGAACTGAATCCATGTCACCATGCGTTAAAATGGTACTGTACGATGTTGGAAGATACAGTATATGTACTGTATTTATAATGGGAAATTTTCTGTCGATAAACACCGCCTTGACATAATAAGCATGGGTGTTTATATATATAGCCCCTAGCAACGGGTTGAGCGCGATGAGATACCTTCTGTTGACTATATATCGATTTATGAATGAAGGCCCCGTAGTTACAACATCATTATCTCGTACACGCACAGTAACATGCCTGTATAGCCATTTGAAGATTCCGCTGCACAATGTTCAGAAAGTTACGCGTTGTGTGGGCGTGCTTTATAAATATTACAGCTACATGCATCGCAGGGGCCGTTTTTAATGTAGTCAGTATGTCAATCACTCTATATTAACGTAGATGTATGTCATCCATATATCTCGAACAGGAAGTGGAATTACACACTTCAATGGTCTTTCTTGAAACCATTAATTAAACTATGAAATATTATTAATTATATAATTTACCAAATATAACAGAGTGCATTCACCTGGTTCCTCTATAATTAGCTTAAGTGTGTGACCCCCAACTCTATACTCCTCTTGTTACAGTTTAGAGACAGTTCGAGAATGCTATTTAGGCTACATCAACAATATCATATCTGATTAACTTTTAGGTTTAGGAAATGCGCCAATAACAAGCTTTAACTCCCATGACACTTGAAAAATGAATAATCCTTTTTCACTTGGTATATATCTTTTCTTCATCGTCACAAATGTTTATTACAGTAAGTCCAACATATATCCAAAATGCATGCCTGGACAGGTTATTGGCGCTTTGTTTGTTGCTGTAACATTGATGAGAGACTGGCGTATAACAGATGTTTTCAGCATGGGTACAATACATGTGCATTCAAATATTGCTGCTTTGATCTACCTGCTAGTTTAGTGATCATATAATTTAATAACATGATCACCATGTACCCAAGTGTTGAAACCATCTGACAACACCGCCATTAGATTTGGAATATTTTTTCTTACCAAAATAAAAAGTGTAAAAATATGTATTTTTCCAATTCCTCTTTCCAGTCCATTTAATATATGCAGGCTTATTTTAGTTTATTTCGTAAGCTGATCATATGCGTACAAATACAAAATAATATGTTTAGCGCATTCTACTTTTCAGCCTTTCGAGGTATGATACATATATCTCGTATAGGCATAATTTACGGTTGAGTCTCTTCGTGCATCAGTAGAAAGTCCCCGCCGTAGAACGGTGTACTTGAGAACAACTGTGCTCTCACTGACCCCGGCGAACTCGAATCTCAATGGGCGGTCATTCAGTTCACCCTCACGTGTGCGATTTGCGCACTAACGGCATCTTAATGCACTCCGCACTAAGAAGCCGTCTATCTTAAGTGGCCGACCCAACAATTACCACATGTCTTCGTCAAAAACATCAACAAATCTTCAGATAAAGTATAATATCATATCCATTCTTTTATCAAATATGTATTTATGTTTATATTTGGTTCCTTTCAGAGGATTGTTGTACGTTCGAGGTTACATAGGCAGTTTGCGAGTCAGAGAACATGTTCAGGCCACATTGCTTCTCTTTAGTGACTAATTGCTCCATCGTGCTCCGTGGATTCCGCTGCACACACTGAAGCTCACTGCGAGGGAGTATGTAAAATGTTGACCAGCCTTGAGGAACATATCCTCGTAAATGCGGACTGCCTTTGAAGTTACTGCGGAGTTTTATCAAGCCAAGCTTGCAATTGACTGATTGGCTACTTGATAAGTGGCGGTCCTGCTCACGTCACAGCGGGTTAATTTCCACCCCTGCCGCAGAAAGGAGGAGTAAGAGAGCATCTAAACAGACATTAATATACCAACAGTTATCCATAGTGGAAGTTCCAGGTCAAGAATCGCGAGAACAATTCTCCGAACATCAGGGTCAATACAAACATGCACTCAAAAATATTTCACCTATACAACGACGGCCAGCATTGTGGTGGGGAGGAAACCAGGCAACCCGAGACCATTCGCAGAATATGGCACATTTTCCCGAGTATGGCAGGAGAGGAAGCCGCCAACATAAGCTAGACTTGAACTCACAACCGCCGTATTGGTGAGAGGCTCCCGGGTAATTACGCTGCACTTTAGCGGACAAAACCTCTCCGCCATTGAGTCCCTGTTTTATGAAGTAATAACTTCTGACAATGAATAATATCGCTAAGAAACACAAAGTGTCGATGAAATGCTACAAGGAGAGACCAATTTTACTCAGATTTCAATCCTGGCTTAGGTAAAAGGCATGCAGTGAGAATGTGTGAGCGGGTGTATAGCAGTTAGCGTATTTTCTTCGCTATTCTTGCGTCACTGCACCTACATTTGTCATTCCGTACAATAACCGTTTTTTATTTCTCTCACATGAATTTGCAAAGCTCCGTTTTATTTGAAAAGGGCATTTGATTTACAGAGAAAGACACCTTAAAACACTAAGCCAATAAAGTCCTCGTATATAACTCCCTTCCATCGGCCTAATTCTACACCAATGGCGTCTAATTTTTACTTAATTCTAATTAAATCATGGTGCTAACGGGGGATGTTGGGTACTATATTAAATACACTTAAATACATTAGCATGCACAGTTAGAATGAAACCTTAACTGAGGTAAACGGACAAGACTGGTTATTTGTGACCATTTTCCAGTTATATCACACCGTCGTCGGTGCCCTGGTTTTGACTCTTCATGCATGCCGTAGTCGTTTATAAATACTCAGTACATGGTAAATGTTCTTCTTACACAAATAAGCCACGATAACGGACAATGCATTTCAATCACCAAACCAATTTTACAAAACAAGGTTCAAAACAAGGTTCAACACAAAAACCAAGGCCGAGGCCTATTGACCATTTGCCAACTGTCCCTCTGTCGTTGCGTCCCTTGTATTACTTTCCGTGCAAAGCAGGGTTTGCTAAATTTATGTTTATCGCGGCCGAAGACTTACATGCACATTTGGTCTTGTCAACAATTCATTAAAACTATACTGAATATATTTTTAGGACAAGCATTTCTTTAATTTAAAGGAAAATAACCCCCCCCCCCCCCGAGCACCATATGTAAACTACTTGTAGGTTTCCAGATATATTACATCATTTTCTGACGGAGACCACGCGATCTGATGACGTCATACTCCGGCATTACCGCCGTCAGGCAGACGATGTATACACTAACGTGTCGAACTACGCTGGCGCGCAGTTCTGCTCGCTCCCGATAATCCTTCCTTTGAAGTGCCGTTATAGTTAACTGCTCTTCACTCAACAAGCCTTTGATGGGGCGTTTGAGAGATAATTAGGCGCTGTATACAAACACTTGGACTCGGTTCATCGAATCTCCTGGAGTACTCAATCTTCTTAACGAACTAGTTTATGCGCGCGTGAACGGACCCCGATAGGCCAATACAGACTGGAGTTAGTGACGCGGGCTTAATCCTAATGCATATGGCCTTGGTAACGCACTGCTGACGCTGTGATGATCAAAATAAATAAACCAATATTTTCTTGCAAATTATCGTAAATGTCTTATTAACTGTATGTTATCTTCCCCTTTACGTATCAGTAACAGCTGATGCCAGTTAGTTTGTAAACCTCAGTTTCGCTTTAAATTAGTTCCGTAATTCAGACGAGAAACAGCTCACCAGAGTTTATTTAGAAATATACAGAGCTTGTAGGTATTTTTGTTTAGTGCAACAACGTTTAAATAACTTGCGTGTTTGATCTAGGCTCCCAATCGAAAGTTAAAGCTTATTTTCGTCTGCTGAACGACACAAGGATTAATAGAATTTCGGCTAGGAAGATCCACAACAGAGTGCTTTTTATGATAGTACACGTAGTAGTATAAAATTCTCATTTACCGAAGTTGACTTATAATACACAGAGAGCGGAAATGCGCATGCAACCCGCCGTGTCGTTTTCGGGCGAGTACTATGCTTTAGAAAACCTGGGGTCTCGTCAGAAGTGAACACTTAAAACATCTTGGGGCGTCGGACAAGGGGACCCGCTTTAATCGCCACTGTTTACGTCTGTTTTAATGGGCTGGTCGGGACTCCGTTCTTCCATTCAAGCTACAATAAAGAGACTGGCTACGATTAGCGCGATTTAACCGGTCGCCGGGACTGCATTTAACTTCGCTCAATAGCCACTTTAATGAAGGATTTTGCGTTGTTAACAAAGAGGAAAAGACGTGTTCCTATATGCATGTTTATTGCCGACAAATTGGCGGAATATGTCTTCTTGCTACTGTCAAACCATAAACACTGTCTAAAAGGAGAGATAAGATAGTTACTGGCTGACCTGTCGCGAAGATATAAAATTCAATATAAATTCACCCGGTAGGTCCAGCCAATATAGCACCCAGGGGGATAGATCACCATTCAACATTGCAACCGCTACTGAAAAATATAACTGGAGTGCATACACTCTGATAAATGAAGTGTTTGTATTTATTGCTTTGTCTACACAATCTTGATATTCACAGTGTAGGCCCATATCTGTGATTGGCCTATATACATTGTTTATGAGCACTCAAGCAGATTCGATCGACGTGTACAAAATACAGCTAGTCTGTGCCTAAAAGCCACAAATTGTTTTTGTGCTATCGCGATTAGGCTTTTGATATAATTCCAAAAATGTATGTGTTGAAATTCGTGAATGAGTTTCAGTTACTCACACTCTGTGGCGTCAATCCGTTCAAGGTTAATCTGTAAAACACCAGCAATTCCGCACGATCACGTTTCTAAATCTTAGCGGATTCGTGGACGTGCTGAAAGATTTTTAGGTATAATTCATACTGAGCCCATGTTGCTTAGAACTAGGTCACCTGTATTCGACGGCGACAATGATGACACGGCATCTCGCTAAATATCAAACATGCTTGTTTACGTATAACACATAATAATAGCTGGCCTCTGCATGGATTCCTATACGCCATGTCACCAGATTTTTTCCCCGGAACCTTTCTGGCCGCCCTTATCCCGGTGACCTGCACTATCATTATTGCCTGCATTGATAACCATTACACGGCAACCATGGTAACCACGGTAACAAATGCATGACATGGGAAATCCGACGATATACATGTGCATAAACAAGAACAAGCATAGAGAATAAAACCAGAGCCTGAACGACAACAGGGTGATAGTTGGTGAATGGTCAGACGTAACGGCAATGTCAAATACGACCTCTTGTTAATTCACCTTAATTAGGGTTTGGTTCTGCTTGTTCATGTAATTACATAAATAGTTGCACTTTACTCGCCCCGTCGACTTCACTATATGGGGAAGGCCCGCATCCCAGCAAAGGTAGGTAAGGCTACATAACGGTAATTAATTCTTTTCGTTCCCTTTGAGGTTCACGATATTGAAAAATCAAGCTGTAGGCAGATTCGTTCGGACAGGTATACAGTGTCTGATGTCGGCTTTGATAAATACCTGGGAAGGAGGTTTCTGCCACATCCCAGGTGCGTCAATACCAGGCTACGCCGGTAAAAGTTTATGTTCTGATCAGGTTTATTATTTTAAAATCAAGCGTCAGATTGGCGGGTTAGGATCAGAGGTGTAGGGTGACGGGCGCTGGAGATGGTTCCCCGCGGTCCTTTGATCTGACCGATATATCAAACATGAAGAATATATTTCTATGTACTAATTGAGTCCATTTTTCATGTTTGAGGAAAAAGACCAAAGCTTTGGCCGAACAATAATTCCTTTTGAGCTGTTGTAGTGGCGTTGTAGACAATCAAGCGCGACTTAGAAAGCGCCCTCCGTATTGGTGTCGGTACCTTTGATGTTCACCTGGCCGGTTACTTCAAACTCCGGTAAAAAGCTGTGCCTTCTTATAAAGGGTAGCGTATTTTGTACACGCTCCGCGGCACGACCGTGACAGGCGAACTGATGGATTGAGCTGTACGGGGAATTTATTAAGAATACAACTCATGCATTGATGAACGCTATGCCTCTTCCGGATTATGTCCCGATAAAGAAGCCCACAAGCACAGGTGTAAAGTAATTCTCGGCATCTGTAGTGTTAGCCTGTATACGCACCCATGAGGCATATAATGTTGACAAAATACTCACCTAAACAGTAATGTCAATCAATACGATATATCTGAATATATGGCAGGCCTATCTGCTTCACAAGTATCAATGGTTTCCCTTACTTGTATATTTTATATAAGTGAATGTATCGTTGTGGTGGCATATATAAATTGCGAGAGAGATATTATACAAGACCCAATAAAGGTCTTTATGAACATTATCAAACTGATGACGTGCGACAATGAATGGTGTTTTTTTTTTTTGTTTTTTTTTTTTTTGTTTAAATCGAGGTACATATAATGAAACGTAGAAGTATATTTCGGAAGATGAAAATTTACGACAGCACGAGATAAGTTATATAGCTGTGTGGATCAACTCGGCAGGGGAATAACGAGGTATCGGGCCTGATCAGCCCTAAACCTGATCTCATATGCAGCCAATGGTCAACCAATCAACGAAAAAAATAAAGCCTTCCTCCGACTTCCAGTTAAGAAAGCTAGCCCGTTTAACAGTTGGACACATAGTCTTTGCAAACAGACATATTACGTCCTCGGAGTGTCGTTGGTGTGGGAAAAGCTGCATGGTCTATTGAGAACTAGACGGAGTGTAAAGCCTGTTTATGAACATGAGAAAACTTAGAGATTGTGGAAAATCAGCAACGAATCATAAATATCAGTATGTGCATATACACTACACAGACTTACATACCAGACAAATAACATCACCGTGATTCCATAATTTCGCCACCGTTAAAAGTCATAATGTATTGACAAAACTTTCCATTCAGTGGCACCGTTATAGAAACAGCATACCAAAAATGAGGATACGTATTTAATCACAACTGTGCTACACAGTTACACAAATACGTGTAATGACAGGTCACTCTATTCACAGAAACAAAGTCCACACTTACCTGAATTAGTGATTAATAGAGCAAAGGTTCCTCAGCTGTGTGTAGGTCACTTTTCCCGTGAAGTGAGACCGAACGAGTGACCGGGGTCGGCAACACCAGTCTTTGGGTGGAAAGTGGGCTAAGATCCCGGGGATAAGCCTCTAATCAACACTCCCACACTCACGGGGTGTAGACTTTAGGGATGATCCGGGCATCGTGCAATCTCACGGACCACGGCCAACAATCTGAATTTCATCTGGCCATTAAACTGTTGCTACTCACTCGTGATCCTATGCAATTAATTTTGACAGCACACACTTCTAACAGCACAAAGGCCATGCTAAGCAGAAAACCTTTGATGTATTCCGACAGCTGAGTTCTCCAGGTACTGCTTTACGTCGTATAAGGTAGACTGAGTAGTGAGCGTTGAACTATAGTTAGTTTGCATTTTGTGCTGTTCTTTTTATTGAAAAAGTTTTCCACTGAACAAACACTTGAAGTAACTTGTTTAAATTTGTTAATTATTTGACATCATGCTGCCTGCTAATATAGGCTATCACCCAGATGCCACTATTGAGGCATATGATACACCAGTTCAAAGCATTTTATAACCAGGTCTTTACAGTAGTTTGTAGTAAAGACTATACCGCAATTCGTGCTATAGTCTACACCGTAATTTGTAATCACGCACATCTTCACTGTAATTTGTATTCAATCATTAAATTACACTGATTCTTCAAATTTTTTCGGCCACGTACTAGTAGCATTGCTGAAAGCAAGAAATTACTTTTCTCTCCTAGTTTTGTTGGAAAGCAAAGATATGAATATGTTGTCCACTACCTGGATTAATCACACGAGAAAGAAGAAACTGTAGGCTCATTCACGTTACAATTACATGTATATTACCTAAAAAAAGGCAAAATTAGAAAAAAAGTAGGGCAATTTGTAACCAACTGTACTTCGCAGTTTGTAATCTATACCTTAATTTGTAATTAGGTTTGCGATTCAGTTCGTAACGAGCTCAATACCGTAATCTGTAGGCCTAATAGCGTTTCCACCCTAATTTGTAATGAAGTCCAGATACTGTAAATTTTAGCCAGGTATACAACGTTATTTATAATCAAGTGTACCATAATTTGTAATCAGGTATATACCGTAATTTGTTTATAACAGAATAGATAACAAAGACATGGGCCCACACTTCATTATCAAAGACCTTTTCGGGTTTACATATATAGGCGACCGTGGCTTGTTGTCTCACTCAAAGCTCTGTACAGACGATATCACCAGGATTAGTGTGTAAAGGAAACCTGAAAGAGTAAAGGAGACCTACCAGAGTAAATTACCTAGAAGAGTAAAGGAGACCTACCAGAGTAAAGGAAACCTGAAACAGTAAAGGAGACCTACCAGAGTAAATGAAATCTGGAAGAGTAAAGGGGATCTACTGGTGTAAAGGAAACATGGAAGAGTAAAGGAGGCCTACCAGAGAAAAAGGAAACCTGGAAGAGTAAAGGAGACCTACCAGAGTAAAGGAAACCTGAAAGAATAAAGGAGGCCTACAAGCGTAAAGGAAACCTAGAAGGGTAAAGGAGACCTGACAAGACTATAAAAACCACCTATATTCAACAAATACTTAACTGACTAATAGTGGTCAATAGAAACCCGAAATGTTCTGACGCTGAACCATAACTAGCAATTCAGCATCATCACTCAGCGCAGAAGAGTTATTAAATATCCTGGAACACTCCCTGATACGGAGAAGACTTATAACTTCAGTCGGAAATGTTACTGTCTTGATCCATGGGGTAGCGCGTGCCAGTACTGTAACAGTTCTGCTGGGGCTTACTTCGGCTGAGGTTTTCCGTAAGGAGATTTTTTTCAGGTGTCTCTGAGGACAAGGTAGATTCTGCTAGCTCTGTCCGGTTTACTCAACCATTAAACATTATCATGTGCATTCGTAGAAAAAGACAAGGTAATTGGGTGCGGCGCCAAATGGTCATCCAATAAATATTTTTTCAGGTTCCTGACTCGGGAAACCCGGGTGGCCGGGGTAAACCAGTCGCCTTTGGCAAATTACTTAGAACCCTTTACCCTATAGGTTTGACGTAGAGATGTAATGGTGGGAGACATGTGATCTCTAATAAAAGTCAGGTAAGGCCATCCAAACTGGAGTGCCCCGTGGTAACACTGGATTCGTAAACCTTGCTGACGGAACCACGCCTTGCACCAAGCTCGATGGAATTCGACACACCGCTGCATGATAAATAGGCCGTACTATTAAATTGGTTGCGTTTCGGACGTCACTGAAAACTTTTTTTTTGAACGTTACCAGACAAATTCTTACTTTACATCTGCATGCATACTTAAAATTTACACTTTAAGTATGTATGTATTTCGTGTTAACCGTTATAAAGCAAACTGATCCTATGACTGGTGTGTCTTTCTTGAACAACTCGAGTTTTCACCATGCCCTGATAACGACTAAAGGCCCATGTAATAAATGACAAATAAATGTGGGTATGTGTATATGCCAACACCATACCGCTGACCAAGTATACGCTGGTTTTTACACACGCCATCTCGCCATGATTAAGGCCTGTCGTATTCACCGGATTAGACGACTTAGATCTCGTCATATTTATTATTGGAAATTGCAGTACATTCATTAATATAAATGGCAAGCACATACTTGCGGAGGTACTTAAAGTAATCTTTTCCTGTCACGGCAAATGAAACTAAGATTCATTAAAGGCAAAATAATATTATATAGTGAGATAAATTATTTAGGTCGGGCTTTACATCGACCTCAAGAATGCTCAGGTGTAAGTTGAGTGAAATAATTTACTTATACACTTGACTAAGGTTTGACCCTGTACTCAAGAATACGTCATGTATGTGACGGCGGCCAGGTTTCTCTCAAAATACTATTGTGAATTGGCTAATACATAGTACTGTGGCAAACATGCACTTCCACATAATTTTTGTGTACCACCAATACGCAGTTTGTGTAATTTATGTAATACATCCACAATGTGTACCACTGATACACGTGCAATGTGTACGTGCAAATTTGGCCATAGTCATTTTAAAGTCTTTTTGAATTCGAGTATGCCACATGAAGAAATGACCTGCTGCTGGGAAGTGACTGTTTAGATTACAGTAAGGGTGAAACCAGACAGCCTTCAAGTGAAACCAGGCAACGTTGAAGTGAACCCACGGCACCCTGATACCGTCCTACCAAACCTCCTGACATGCATGTAGTAATATGAAACAATTCTCTGAATACTGTATATACTTAACATGTGACATTACACAAATCAGCGACTGCACATGATGTGCATGTCAAATAATATATACATATTTACAAATATACGTGTACAATAAATAATAAAACATCCTGCAGCTTTTCATACACTGACAATGTAGTTCGATTACATAACAACACTGTAAAACAGTTTCTCTGAACAATATACAAAGTTAAAGTGGGAAATATATCTATCACGTACAATATAAACAGGCGGCTTTCTGGTAAGGAAAGGAAATGCGCAGCAGGTAACCTTGTCAAGATAATTTTAGGTACTTAATCAATGTACATGTTACAAAACGGATCATCAACGCATCCTGGATTTCTAAATATCTATATACATGCAATTCAGTCAATCAGGTCCTTGCACAAACCGGGAGATAACTCTAGCGCTGCCTTGATTTGAAGTTCAAAATCATGAGTTTTTGTGAATACTTTATGGAACATGTTTCTAAAACGTGATGGCATCTAGCTTGTTTAAAAAAACTGCCTCCTTCCGTAACTACTTAAAACTGGTGTACTCGAAGAAAAGCCATGGATTCTGGCATGTCAAGCTTGTGTTCATGCCCATCCCAAAGAGCTTATCCACTCCTCTTTTCTTCATTATGAATTTTACCCCCGTTCCCTCCAATACACTATTCATTCAGATAGAATTAGGGTTATTTGTTGCACACAATGCAGCTCAGAACCAAGGTGTATTGCTATAATTAAATCTGGTAATATGGAGAATACAGCGATGAACCATCCACATTACAGTTTGGACACAGATAGAAAATTGGTGGTATGAATACATAATTTATCCCCCATTCTGTTCGGTTTCAAAACTATTTCCTCACAGGCCTGTACTCCAAAAACCCCTTTACTTTTCAAAACTCTGTCTTTGCTCACTAAACAGTATTCAAAACTATTTCATATCAATCCTATTTCCTTCCAAAACCACTTCTATCAACTCTCCTGATTTTCCATATCGATATTTCTTCCAAAAACTTGTTCTGCACAATCACGTATTCCCAGCCATAATTCTTTCCTGCCACACCCTACTCTTTCCAACCCTACCCCCTCCCGCCCTATTCCTCCTCCGTGTCTCTGCCTATCACAGCTATATGCAGAAAGTTGTCTGGGTAGCTGAAGTGCTCACTTAACCACAGGATAGGGGTACTCATAGGAACCTCTATGCCCTGTATCAAAACCTTCTTCCTCTCCAAGCAATCTGTAATGTTAAAAAGTGAAACTAAAATTTACAATTCCTTTTTCTCTGTTTTCAGCAAGTTACACCTATTAAAGAGCAAATTTCTGTTTCCTTGAAAGCATCTGATTTAAGTGTCTACCTCTTCAATTGCTCTCGGGGCACTGCCACTTTTACAAGACTTCATAACTACCCAATTCTTGAAACTTCTTACATTGTGCAAGATATAATGCCAAAAGGTGATCTACAATTCATGTTATATAAATTTGATTTCTAAAGTTGGTATATTTTTACATGTCAGTGACAAGAGCACAGTAAAGTCATGACGAAATACACCATTAATACTGACCTTCTTTTACAAACACTTCCGGTAATGCCGAGTCCAGTAAATCTTTCAGCATATGCTTCTCTCCATTTTCTCCCATGGGTCGAAACAACTTCTGTATGACTAGTTCATCAGGCTGAAACACAACCACGAAATATTACACCCAGTTTACAAATGGGATTTTCTATGGGGGTGTTCTGTAACAAAGGCATACCATTTATATTGGAACAGTTAGAACAGCTTAAACTTCATGAAAAATTCTGCTGTAATTTTCCTGGTTACATAACATTCTCTCACCTGATACTGTACGGTATATCTACAACATGCTCTCTTACCTGACACCATATGTCAACAGCATGTTCTCTCACCTGATAAAGCCTGTAGGGTACGTCTTTACCATTCTCTTTCACCTGATACAACCTTTAGGGTATGTCTATAGAATGTTCCCTGACCTTATACAACCTGTAGGGTATGCATATAGCATGTTCTCTCAAATTACACAACCTGAAGGGTATGTCTATAGCATGTTCTCTCACCATATACAACCGGTAGGGTATGTCTATAGCATGTTTTCTCACCATATACAACCAGTAGTGTAGGTCTATAGCATGTTCTCTCAAATTACACAACCTGAAGGGTATGTCTATAGCATGTTCTCTCACCATATACAACCAGTAGGGTATGTCTATAGCATGTTTTCTCACCATATACAACCGGTAGTGTAGGTCTATAGCATGTTCTCTCACCTCCTACAACCTGCAGGATATATCTATAGCATGTTCTCTCACCTTATACAGCCTGTAGGGTATGCCTATAGCATGTTCTCTCAAATTATACAAACTGACGGTTATGTCTACAGCATGTTGTCTTACCTTATACAACCTATATGGTATGTCTATAGCATGTTCTCTCACCTTATACTGTCTGAGGGGTATGTCTATAACATGTTTTTTCACCTGATACGGCCTCAAAGGTCTGTCTATACCATGTTCTCTCGCATAATATGGCCTGTAGGGTATGTCTGCAACATGTTATCTCACCCTACACAGCCTGCACAGTACATCTATAACATATTCCCTCATCTGATACAGCCCGTAAGGTATGTCATCTGATACAGCCCTGTTCTTCTCACCTAATACAGCCTGTAGTATATTTCTGTAAGTGTTCTCTCACCTGATAAAGCCTGAAGAGTGTGTCTATTACATGTTCTCTCTCCAGTCTATAAACAGAGTATGTCTATAAGACATTCCTTTAACTGCTACAACATATTCTCTCACCTGATACAGCCTGTAAGGTATGAATTTAAACATCTCCTCCCCTGTAGATTCCATCAGACGTCGGTTAATGGACCAGAACTGCTCGAACTTGTCTGAAAACAATATTCAATGAACTTAGTCAACTATTCCTACCACCGCTGCCGTATTTTCAATCACATAACATGGTACATCGATGTTTCTCATCCATTTAATCAGTACGCATTTCCAACAAATAAGCCTAACATCTTTGAAGACACATATTTCTTTGCACTAAACATTGACTGATTGCATCACTGATCGATTGTTGTTTAACACCACGCTCGGGAAATTTATTTATTTATTTATTTCATTGGTGTTTTATGTCGTACTCAAGAATATTTCACTTACACGATGGTGGCCAGCACTATAGTGGGAGAAAACCAGGCAGATCCCGGGTGAAACTCATGACCATTCGCAGGTTGTTCGTGGACTTTCCCACATAAGGCAGGAGAGGAACCTGGTGTGCTAACCTCTTTCGAACATGGAGTACCGTTGGGAAATTTAATCCAAGACAAATAGTAGTCAGAGTTTTGGGTGAAGGAAACCAGAGTATCAGCAGGTATACAACAACTAGTGACGAACTTTCCCACAATGGTGGGAAACTTGTACTTTCAACAAACGCAAGACTATACATACAAAACTAAGAGTACCATCCAAAGCCTGTTGTCATAAGGGCCTCTATGAACAATGATTTTCACAGAATGTACCTTCGTCATTAATGACAAACCAACAGAAATGAGAGAGATACACACTACAGCATACATACCATTCTGAATTCCCATCCACAACTGTTTGTGATCTTTCTTCTGCATGCTGTTAATGATCTGTCCTCTGTGTTTTAACGAATCCGCCTCTTTGACTGTGGACATGAAGTGGGACTCCACAGCCTCCTTACTAGAACAGTGTAGCAAGTCCTCATCAGGGAAGTGCTGCAAAATTAAAAGAAATCTTGTATCAAATCTTGTATCAAGCCACAGACAATTACAGCTCAGGTAGTATGTATATGCATGCTTGGGTTTTCGTTTTACCTAAGAATGTATATATACTGTGTTTTTCTGTGGCAGGGCGAGTCTGTGCCACCAAAGGAACATCATGTTGAAGACACCACATGACACCCCACCCCATCACATTATACTGACACCGGGCCGACCAGTCCGGCTTTCTTGCTATAACCTCTCAATGCTGAACGCCACATGAGGCAGCTTTGGTATGACTCGACCCAGGATTGAACCTGGTCTCTCGACCTTGAGACGGACGCTCTAACCACCTGGCCGCCACGGCTGTCTAAAGCTCAGACAGCATCATCACGCTAAGGACAGTAAATCTGATCCTTGATATACAATGCTGTTGAAGAGAGTTATTTCCCTTGAATGAAATCCACATGCTTGGTATATCCTCACCTGACAATGTACAGTGAGAGACCAAGGCAAACTGTCTTCACACCCATACAGGTCAAACAGCAAACCTACCGGATAATGCCTGGATAGGAAAAAAAAAAGAGATATTTTAAATGAACTTAATAACCGACTAGTGCATATATTCAGCAGTGTTCTCCATCAGTATAAACAATTCATGACATTATGGTATGTGTTCTTAGCATGATACCCAAATAGATGAAACTGATGGCCTAACATCATGTAAATTCTATCACTGGACAAGGTGTTTAAAAAAGAAACAATAAACAGGTTACAGGCCTGTTTTCATTTTCAAGCAGGGGCACAATTACCACACCCCTTGCAGATGCCCAGGAGTGGGATTTGCACACCTAGATTTACACTCCTCTCGCTCTTTGATATTTCAGTTGTGTATTATTAGCACACCTATATCTTGCTTCAGGAGTGTGTTAGGCATGGGAGTGTGATAGCATGCCTCAAATACGAAGGCCTGAGGTGAAATCACAAT
Organism: Acanthopleura granulata; assembly: GCA_016165875.1. Taxonomy (NCBI): domain Eukaryota; kingdom Metazoa; phylum Mollusca; class Polyplacophora; order Chitonida; family Chitonidae; genus Acanthopleura; species Acanthopleura granulata. The sequence goes on from JABBOT010000003.1 coordinate 26,454,454, forward strand.
TTTGTGACTATCAAAAACATTAATTTATTTTTTCATTTGACCAGTTTTTCATGCCACACTCAAGAATTTATTACCAATACAAAGGTGGTCAAGATTACTGGTGGAAGAAACTGGAATGCCTGAGGGAAAATCAACACTTTTTGCGATATACGTGACAAACCTCTTGACTTAAAGCCTAAAAAACCTGAGAGAACTGGATTTAAACCTGCACCCTCACTGCTCAGTTTGGTTCCTCAAACACGCTGTTTAAACTTGCAGTCGAGAGAAACATAGATTTACTCAGGGGTATAGTGCATCAAAAGTTTGGTTAACCTTGGACGGCCTTAGTTATGCATGCAAGACATGGTGTCCGCCCTTTCCTGTTTTTTTTCTTCACTGTTTCAGTTACAATGCTATCAGGCAGAAAGATTATCACTTTCCAAAAAAAACCAAAAAAACAACACCAACAAAACCCGTGTCACTTACCATTTGATCGGTTGACCTTCACACTCCAACCAGAATTCTCCCTCATTCTCTGTATCAATATGTTTACTGAAGTGCCTGCGAACTTTATCAGTGACAAGGGGGAAGTAACTCTGTCTGGGCACAAGAAGCTGTGAAACAAAAAACAATTCAAAAGATAAATCACTGAATCACATACTTTTGTACAATGAAGTTCTGTGTCTCTGGGTATAACTTGTGCCTGGTGTAACATCCATGGTGGATACACTTATCCCTGCTGTCACAGTTTGTGCAGTAAATACTTCTGAACCAACTCCTGGAGATATCTAAATACATGTATTACAATTTGAATTCAACCTAGCCATGGAATAAAGTGATTTGGCAAAGTTTGAACAATGTTAATGTGTCAGTTACATTAAGATTTGACAGTGTGGTTTTCGTTAATGAGTAACAAATGGTGACAGGACATGTATGAAGGCACAACCTGTTTTTGTTGTGTAGAGCCAAGACATGTTGGGGACAGCACTGGAGACAGCATTGAGTTCTATTTTAGTAAATAAATGCAAGCACAAATATCTGTGTTGTGAAAGCTATGCTGCGAAGAAAGGAACAGATCTTAGATCTATGATCCTCTGGCCTGTCATGCTGAAATCATTTCAACAAATATCTTCTTTTTTTCACTATTTATAGATTTCCTGTTTAATTTATACACACTAAAGGTGTGATGTGTGTCCATTTACACATGTTATTTGAATAACATCTATCACACTAGAAAGGTGTACTGCAGCGAAACTCCTTCAAGCTTGTCAACGTGGTCAAGAGTACAGAGCAGATTGTGATGCCCCACGGAGCAGAATCTGATGCCCTACAGAGCAGACAGTGATGCCCTACAGAGCAGATTGTGATGCCTTATAGAGGAGATAGTGATGCCCGGCAGAGCAGATTATGATGCCTTACAGAGCAGATAGTGATGCTCTACAGAGCAGATAGTGTGATGTTCTGTAGAACAGATAGTGTGATGTCCTACAGAGCATAGTGATGCCCTATAAAGCAGTTACTGATGCCCAACAGAGCAGATAGCAAGATGCAATACAGAGCAGATAGTAATGCCCTACAGAGCAGCTAGTGATGCCCTACATATAGTCATGACCTCCAGAGCAGATAGTATTGCTCTACACAGTAGATAGTGTGATGCCCTACAGAGCAGATGGTGATGCCCTACAGAGCAGATAGTGATGCCCTACACAGCATATAGTGTGATGTTCTATAGAGCAGATAGTGTGATGTTCTACGGAGCAGACCGTGTAATGTTCTACAGAGCAGACAGTGTGATGCCCTCCAGAGCAGACAGTATTGCTCTACAGAGTAGACAGTGTGATACCCTACAGACAGGAGGTGATGCCCTACAATGCACACACGTAATATGTTTTTTTAATATACTAAAACAGTGATTTAAACACCTAGGGATTTGTAAAGAATAGGTTGAGCTATTGTTCGTCGCTGACCGACTTTTCTGATGTTCATTGAGAAAAGGACATTTTTCAATGAATTGACGTCACCTTACCACGTCATATTACAGTCATCCTTACTACTGCCAACACCTGTCTTTTATATATAGAATTTACTATACGTACATAAAATGGTTCGGGTTGTTCCATTGTTAACACTTCCTCGGGCGCCAGGGTAAAACACATAGGAATCCTTCCCTCCCAAATCTCCCTCAAAATTTCACGATCTTCGGCCATGATGTTATCCTTTTATCAGGACAAACATACACCAATAGATGCCTGCTACACAGATTTATTTACGCAGACAATTATCTTGATTAACACTTGTAGCTTAGATAAATCTTAGTTTCGTCTATTTCATCTATACGGTCGATTTACCGAAACTGGCCCACCATGCAGCAAATTTGGCACTCCAAAATGAAATAATTCACACAGATGTCACAGCTTGCAAACGTCCTGATTTACGGAAATACAGTTCATGGAACTAAACGGTTGTGTTGGTCTATTTCTCCAACAGGGAAACTCGCCGATAATCGAGAGCAAAATCGACAAGATCATCTACTTTATGTGACAGTTTTCACATGTTACAGTCTGAACACACCTCCTGACGCAAAAGATTGGTCGACAGGGGAGATAAGCGTGTTAAGATCTGCAATATAACTGGGTATATAACAGAACAAACGTGTAATGGTATAGTTTCGGATGGGCAACCTCAGTAAATCAATGTATCCGAATTTTGAAAAGACCTATATACTGTCCAGTATTTGTTAGTATCTTGTCAGTAGTGGGAAATTAAAAATCTAATGGAAATAATCCGGCTGTCTCTGGCTTCTATAACAGCCCTTGAAACTGATTTTTTATGCTTTGTGCGCACCGGCCGAAAGTTGCATCTAGGTAAAATGAAAAGGCAGACGTAAGACGCCAGGTCAAGCAGCATATATGGATCATCCTATTTATTAGGCTCCTTGTTCACAAAAGTGCCAGGTTAGAGTTCGAAGCCAGTTGGGGTAGGCATATTATTTCTCCAGGTCATTATTGTGGAACGAAACCGTTCAGAGATCGAGAGAAACCCATGACTATCCGCAGGTTGCTGACAGACTTTCTCACGTACGACCGGAGAGAAAGCCAGCATGAGATGGACTTGAACTCAACAGCAACTGCAATGTGTCCCGCACTGGTGTGACCAATTCCATGTAGATCTAAATCTTGAATTCTAAGCACCTGATTTACAGGTCTCGTAAATTAACACCAACATTTGTGTGGGTGTTTAATTATACGTTTGAACGTCATTCTCAAAAAATAATTCACTTTTACGACTTGAGACAGGTTTATGGGTGGAGGAAATTGGCGGGAGCTCGGAGAATACCACCGCCCATTGTTATAGATAGAGAAACCTACTGTCTTCAAGCAGCAGCCTGACAAATCACGGGGATCCAGATTAGAATATACAATAGATATGTTAATACCGTTATAGCCTAGGGGTGAAATGTAGATCGGCTGTGAACATTGAGCGATCTGAACCATGGTCGCCAATAAAGGCCGCAACTGAACCACCGTGACCAATTCCTTACATATATATCATTTAGTATCATATAGATGAGAGAAGAACCGCTTGCACATACCGGTAGTCCAAAACTTTAGCAGGTTTATTATATAATATGCCTCATCGTTATATAATATGCCTCATTAGTATACATAGATGTATGTACATATATACCTGCATTTAAATTTTTAAAAAATGCATCCAATCTCACAAATGGACGTTTGAGTTACATTTACACAGTGTCCGTATTCCTAAAATTATATATATGTGTACAGTGAACAGATCACAAAATGTGCAACGATTACTTGCAAAAATATATATGAGCAATCTGTTTGCTTAAAACTGATTAAAAGAACAGAAAAAAGACCATTATATGTCTTGTACGTGAAAATAACTTGAACTGTGTTCGGGTTACTTAAAAAACATGCAAAGGTAACATAGCAATACACGCAGCAAATAGCACAAGGTTTCGCCCAAAAATGTGCTTTAAATGTCATAAAATATTACTTTTGGTGATGAATCTTTACATTTTCCCATTAAGATATCATCCTACGTACGTTCCAGACAAACCTCAAAACACCTTTCTAAGATCAACACAACACTCAGAATCAGACAGACTGTCACTTATGGTCATGCGCGAAATTTTAAGTCAGTTAATATATGCAAGATTTTGACTGCATGGTTAAATTCTTTTTGGCTGCGCTGTGGAATAAAGTATATGAAATAAAGTACAGTGTAGATCTACGCTGATAAAACGGCATTCGTTGATACAGGTGAAGAACAGCTTTGGCTGAAGGCTTTCTCCGATCCTTCGTCAATGAGGACAGTGGCGAGTTCGAAGCCAGCAATGGGCGTCATTGCTCCGATTTTTCCCCGATTTTTCCTTCCTATAAACATGTCCACCTTTAGTAAGAGCCAAAATCACTCAACAACCAAATAAACAAATGGCACTTTATCTTTGAGATAGTCAATTAGTATACTCAAATAAATAAATCCGATTCAGTCTGAGGGAATATTGCTAAATTATTTACAGAGTAGAATTTTCTTTTTCAAATGCATCATATTTCCCGCCACATATTCCAAAATAAAGAACAAGAGTCTCTCCTCACACAGCGAAAACAAAACAACGGCATATACCGTGGCGGGTTAAAGTATGGTTGTAAACAAGTGTAAAAAAAAAATTGTTAAATATCTTTAAGATAAATTACGTACTCTTCTCTTTAAAAAAAATTGCATAATTATATATACTGGTACGGATTTCAGTAAACCACTTTCAATAATATTGCACCAAGGTTGTTGAGAATACTGTATGTACATAAGCATTTGTGGGATCAATGTTATCCAGCCTTCTTAGATCAGGTTCCTTCAATACAAAAGCCTCAAAAGTACACGTAGGCTAGGTTATCTGCCCCTGCCCTCCTGGTTTCCGCCCCGGGTTGCACGTTGGAAACCCGGAAAGATGGACAGTGACGGTCCCTGAAAGCTACGATGTCTCTGGCTCGTTGTTTCTGCAATATTCAAAAAAAAAAAAAAAAAAAAAAAATTAATTATTTTCCATAAAAATCAAATGAGATATCCGTGTTTGACAATATAAATAACGTCATGTCAACTACGGTACAGAATTGTAAGATTTGCTGATATTAAGCATTAACTTGTTTACAGAACATTTAAGGACTTCGGCAACGTACTTAGTATTCTATGGTAACTGGAAACACCGTATTGTGGCTCATGAGTTTACACATATCTCGATGATTTTGCCAGATGTTTAGTAATTCACTAGACGAGCACAGGCCAATTCTTTAAATAATGATATTAAGGAAATCATATCTTTGTTATACAGAAAATAAAACAAAAACAAAAAAAAAAACAAAGTGACAAACTTGTTTTTTTATTTATAAAAAAATATTTATTTACTTACTTTATTGGTGTTTTACGCCCTTCTCAAGAATATTTCACTTACACCTCGGGAGCTAGCATTATCATGAAAGGAAACAGGACACAACATCCACAGGTTGGTGGCAAAGGAAGTCAGCCTGAACCGGATCTAACTCACAGCGACGACATCGGCGAGAGGCTCTAGCTGAGTCATTGTGCTGCGCTAGCACGCTAACCATTGGGTCACGATTTCTGATTATGAAGGACAATGCCACTTACCTCTATATAACAGCAGGTAAAACAGCTGAGCATGGCGCCGGCAAAACACAGAACCCAGGCCAGACTGTAGATTCCCGTGGCCACGTGACCGTATACGATCATGTCCATCATCTTACCACAGTTCCTGTATCCCATGGACTGACTGAAAACGTCTTTCATGTCTCTGAGAAGGAGAAAACAATAATATCAATACATAGGCACTGAGTGTAAGTGCTGTCAATAAGGTGGGAAAAAGCATTCTTCACATCAGATAACTCTGACATCGACGCTCCACTGCTTTCTTGATTGAGGAGATCCGAGAAGATACTTGATCCAATGCCTCCTTATTGCACTTCGGATAGGAGAGCTCGGAGGAGATAATTCATGTATGAACAACTGTGCAATGCATTCTCATTGCAGTTTATCTTGCAAATTTCTGAGAAGACTACTGATATATCGACACTTCATCGCCTTCCCATTGCACTTCAACTGGGAGACCTCGTCAGCGATAATTCATGGATTTTTTTTATTGCATTTTGATTGTGAGAATTCCTTGAAAATGATTCATACATCGGTACTCCAATATGTTCTCACTGCACTTTAACTATGAGACCTCGCTGAAGATGACTCACATATCGACACTCCACAATGTTCTCATTGCACCTTAACTGTGAAGTTAACTTGCGTATCGATACTTCATCAGTGCGTGGAAACCAGGGATTACCAAATGCCAGATTACATCTGAGGTGATCTACAGGCACGTTGACAGTAAGAATGCAAATCAGAGCCCGAGGAACATACCTCACACAATGACTCTTTGAACCATTATCCCTGCTCTCCAATAACATATAGACCAAGAAAATTCAGATGACTTAATCGACCTCAAAAGGCGAAACAACAAATGTTCTCTCTACATTCAGACGGACGTAACTTACTTCATACATGTATAGCAACATTCTAGCCGTTCTCTGGGCATTCTGACGAAAGCAAATCACCCCATACAAGCGACACTCGCAAATGTTCTTTTAACATTTGGACGAATGCGACTTGCCTCATACAGCGACACTCCCAAACGTTGTTTTCACATTAAAACGGAACCAACTTACCTCATACAACGGCACTCGTAACCGTCATCCCTACATTCGGCTCGGGAATACTCGGACGGAATTCTGACAACAAATGTGACGATGATAATGAAGAATACTCCGGTGACTAACAGCGTCATTATCGCCATGGCCAGGTAAAGAGCAAACTGGAATGACAAACCAACGTCAAACATTTTATCAATGGCATCATGGAATTCCACAATATGTTAAATTTGATAGTATGCATTTCATTTAAATGAAAAGAACACATTTATACAACCTATACCTTAAAAGAAAGAGCCTTATTTCTGGTTAAATAAAAAATCTCAATTTTCTGGAGGAAGTGCTTGTTATCTGAGTATTTAATGGTTAAACATCCAAGACTGAGAAACCTTTTTAGGGCGCCATTTAAACAGATTTCTTACGTCACCGTGCTTAGCTTTGCAAAGTAGCTTTTCTGTCTTTGAAGTTAATAAAAAATCATGTAGATAATCTAATGTAGGGCTTCAGTGGGGACCCCAGCTCTAGTTCTAATGATAGTGAATGTAACTTCGGCTTACAAGGCTACCAGTTTGAATCACAGAGGAGTGAGGCTGAGAGCAGTAGTTCGACCGACCACGCATCAACCTCAAGTGAGTGGGAACCAGGATTTCTGGCTTTGACAGGGGCAATCTGTGAAAGAACAGGTTGCGCTCTCTGCCTTCAAGACATCGCAATTCAGACACATTATGGCAGCCGACAGCCACGCATGTAGGCATGATGTGGCCCTCTAGCACATCTCAAACTCTTCCTTTTTAGAGTCGGCTTTAACAGATATGAAATAAATATATGTTTGAAGTTAAGTATATTTATAGCCTACGCAAGTAAACAATGTGGACTCCGGTAGACAATATATTTTAAAAAACGTAAGAGTTCTCCCATAGAAATAAGTATATTCTTCCATCCATATGACATAAAGTTACCCACAATTGCACGAGAGCTACTTAAATAACATTTATACTAACCAAAGGTTTATTTCTTTGAACAGCAGCAACGATGCCAAGAACTCCTGGTATAACGAACTGTGTAGAATAAAAATTAAAAAAAATCATTTGAAAAGTGAAATTATCACGAGAATCTCTGATTAGTTGAGAATTTGAATACGACAACGACCTGCGCGTAATCTTTCATTTCTTTCACACTGACCACAAATAGTAGGAGGAACCTTGTGACACACGGCCGTTTACACCCTTATGTATGGAGTAATAAATTATCAGGTGCACTTTACATGCAAGTCAAGGCAGGATATGAAAACATGTGTGTGCATGAAGTTTTCAAAAAGCTGTTGAGCGTTGCCCTGTTTAAAAGTTTTTATGATACAGTGATCTGTCAGGATTAGAAAATTCATAGATCATCTGGTAAAGCGTGAGATTGAATAGGAGATTGGCTTATCCCAACAGTACAGCAGGATAAACCTAAAATTTGCATGGACCGTTGTAGTACGGCCACTGTGTTCGGCAATCCGGATTTATCAGTATATTTTATCAAATGTCTACGGACATCTTCACAATATGATAATGTCCTGGACACTATTTCTATGTCTGGGACGAATGAAAATTGCCAAAAAATACCATCTGTAAGAGAATGCAATGATAGTTGAAGGTGACTTATTTATTTGATTGGTGTTTATGCTGTACTTAAAAATATTTCACTGATACGATGGAGGACCATTATGGTGGGAAGAAAGCGTGCAGAGCCCGGCGGAAACCCACGACTTTACGCACATTGCTAGCAGATCTTCCCTCGTACGACCGGAGAGGAAGCCAGCATGAGCTGGGCTTGAACTCACAGCGACCGCATTGGTAAGAGGCTCCTGGATCATCACGCTGCGCTAGCGCGCTAACCCCCTTGTATAATAATAACAACTGTTATGACTATATTAATAATAATACTATATAAAGTATACCAAGTGTATAATTATTATGTAATTTGCGCTGAGATACAAAATGCATGTGTTATGATGACACCAGTTGCGCTGTCATCAGTGTTAAGAACATATACCACTTGTGTTACCATGATACGTGTTATGTTGTAACGATACTCATTGTTTTATGAGAACACTAAATGTGTTATGATGATGTCATTTGCGTAATGATACCAAAGGCATTATGATAAGAACAACTCCATTGTATTGTATTGATATCAGCTGTGCAGCGACATTAATTACTCTGCTATGGTCATGTCTCCTCCTTGGTAAATTATAAGGTATGATAGGCAAAGTTTCTGACTCACTATTCAAGCTGTCAACCACACATCACACATACCATGCAGAGCGAATAATACAATTATCCCACAAACTATTAAAACATACATGCTGTATTTGAACGAAAATGTGGAAAATGGCCGTTACTTGTTTGTCCTGATTCTGGGGGATGCATTCATTTGAGAAAGCTGTTTTGCGGTCTTTTGTGAAAGATATAATGATAAGGGAAAACACATTTCAGTACCAAAGTATTATTTTATTAGGACCTTTATTTGCCTCTAAAATACTTTTTTCATCATCCGAATTTTAGAGAAAATACGGTCATTTATCTGAACTGAAGATATTGCCAAATTAGCCTTGGGCACACAATATCGCATCTGGAGAACAATTTTATCTTTATATTGTATTTAATTACACTTACCGGAACAGGAGTCCACCAAAATTCAAACTGCGGAGCATTATGCATGAGGGTGTTTTCGTGGAAGTTCTTCAGAAAAAAATAGTACAGCACCGTGGCGATGATGCCTAGATAGGAAATGAATGAGACGTGCATGATCATTTCATTATAGGGCCTATACTCACTAGGATATGACATGCAATACTTAACCTTATAATTGGGATTCACACTATCTGGGTATTGCGCAGTTTCTTGCGTAAGAAACTGATTGAAGCCATCGAGGGTTTGGTACCAGTCACCCCAGGGTTTAGATGGGTGACAAGTATCTATTGCTGACGATTAGGTGCCTGACTCTGAGGTCTCGGATTCGAATGCAGGATTGGTGTCAGTCACGATTGGTGTCAGACACAAGAATCTGCGCTTTACCCCAAAAATGCAAATCCCGAGAAACATTTAATACCAAATTATATTTCGTATTGGTTTGTTTTTAGGCGAATAATAAACTGTACTGACGGCTGATATTATAGAAATTAAACATTTTATAAGTAAGATCCGTTTATTTGAAAAACTTGTTGTACACACAATGGCATATGTGTTAAATATATGCTAATATCTCACACTACACAGTCACGCGCATAAAAGCAGTGTCATCGAGAGCGATGGCAAATTCGTAAACCATATAAAGGACCAATCTATATATAAATTATTTGCTGACACTGGGGGAAATCTGATAGCGAATTGATGACTTCAAGACAAGTTTCCTGGCTCGATGGTTACCATGGAGACCCGCTCTTCAGGTGGAATCTACCTGGTTTGTCCTGGTTCTTTGTTGGAACCAGATGACCTTACTCGTGCGATTCATTGTGTAATATTAACCCTTGCAGAACACACAGTACGGCACCGTTTGACGTATTTATACAGACACTACATGGCTAAAAGTAATCGATCTGCGCATGTCTGCAAAGCACAAATAGCCTGTGCTGTTTGTTGTAAATAATTCCTAACAATATTACGATGAAAGTAATGGAGACGTCAGTGTTTTCCTACACGTGTATAAGATTCTGTATAAGTATGAACGGAACCCACCAGGGTTTGTTGTAAATAATTCCTTAAAATATTACGATGAAAGCTATGGAGACATGAGACTCGATCCAGAGGCCTTAATCACCTAACTGTGCCTCATTCTGAGTGGCTACACGAGCATAACGGGATTTTATGGCGGCCATTTTTACAGCGGTACGATCTGTGTTGTTCAAACATGGTGAAATATCTCGATCATTTGTGTGCGCCATGGTGACAGGTGTTAATAATGTATAGCTGCCAGACGCCGGCGTTCATTTGATGACGCCCAGGTAACACATCAGATACAAGGCTATTGATCTTAATCCTAATATATACTGGTACGATATCTTAACCTTGGATTTCTCCAATTTTCCTTCATGATGAAACGCTACATACATGTACCGGCACTTAATTACACACATTTTATTTTACAAAATCGACCAGATAATTGTGCAGATCATATTGCACAGGTTGTCCAAATAAAAGCGTCTGAGCAGCCACAATGGGCATGCACACGATGGCGGGTTTAGTCATCCTTGCAGTCAAGCCGAAATTTATATCACTGTACATCTGTGGCCATTGGAAAAGTGACTATGACAAGCTAGCTGACCTGAAGCACAATTATGTGGCTAAACCAAAAACCTTTAACGCTTTCATGAGCGTTTAAGGTCTATTATTTGCATGAAATTGCTGTTCTTCAATGTATATGGTTCACAGACCCACGGGTCGTTGGTATGTGTTTCAGCTGATCGGCATTTTCTACTTTTGCCATAGTGGCCTGTATACAGAAGCTATTGTCCTCAGTGCAAAACACACACAAGCGGTTCGACTGCGGCTTTAAGTCAAGAGGTTTGTCAAGGAACTGTTGAGGATCGATAGTTCATTCCAGGCATACTGCCCCCCCCCCTAGTCCCCCCTCCCACACACACCCCCCCCGAATCTGACAGCCGTCATATAGTTAAAATTATTGAGCACGGCGTTTAATCGACAATGAGAGGTCTGATCTGATTGTTTCTCTCGCTATCATCAATAGTATTTCTGACTGAGCCACGTTTGTCCACCAAACATAAAATTCTCAGAAGTCTCTTTTCCTTCTAGACAGCGAAGCACATGTATAGCCTATCCATGATTTGTGCCTAGCCCACGTGAGGTCGCTTGTTTGCTTTCATGCTAATGTGAAACAGCCAGGAATACTGTGCAGGTTTTAAGTGCTTGTCAGATGGAAATATATTAAATGGCGCATGCAGACAACATGCTTGCTCTGACCAATGTGATGTGCGTGAATGTTGCATGGAATGACCACTATGGTATACATGTACTGTTCTGTATAAACAACACGAGTGCCTTCAAACGTGTACATCAGGTGAGGTGTATGGTGAAATGGACAACCTGACATGATACACATGGGCTTTGTATTGTGCAACCGTTATGATGTACGGCAATATTGCACGAGTTGTGTATATATATATATATGTGTGTGTGAAAATATTTGTTGACTTTGAATATGACCCGGAGTACTTGGTAGGTTGTATATGTAATGGAACATCCTTTGTCGTGTACGTGTACATATGGCATGATTTGTTTATTTATTTATTTGATTTGTGCATTTACGCAGTACTCAAGAATATTTCACGTATACGACGACGGCTAGCATGGTGGGAGGAAACCGGGCATATTACATGAGAATCTCATTACGTGTGCACGCCATGAAAAGATCCCCTCAGGGTGCACGTCTTTATACGTGTTTGTACGTTTACATATGTATATATAACTATATATGACATACAACCTACATGGTGTACGTGTGTATAGCAAGAAAACTCAAGTATTGTATACGTGTCAGTGATACGAAATACTGGTATGGTGTACATGTATATACTCAAATACCCTTTATACCTTTATATACTCAGTATACTCATTATACGGCGTATATCAAATATGTTTATGTAAGTGTACATAATATGGCAAGGAATACCTGAGGCCACCGTCAAGACACCCAAGATTCCGGCAACTATGGCTTGCCTCTTAGAAGACAGCTTCCCCTCTCTTGGCATCTTGGTAGAAGATTCCGTCAGGAGATGCCAGACATCCGGGCGTGCTTGGAACTGTTTCCTGTTTCTTTACAGTCGCAGTTTGGACCGTTTCCGGAGTTTGCAGAAGACCATCACTCGTGACGTCCCTACTTCAGAATTACGTCGTTGTCCCAGTCGTCATTTCGATTCGTGTGTCTCACAAACAGTTTCATCTGTCCGATGACCAACCAGCTGCTCCAACAGCCAGCAAACAACCACGTATATATATGCGCAGAATGAACTAGGCGATCTTTACTCGGCTATATTGATCAACATCCACTTAAAATGGTTCAGGTAGAACAGCTGTTAAACTCACGCCACGGAAAACCAGCTATTCTAACCTACATGTATATAGGTATATACATCTATATCTATGTATATGGCACTCCTTTTTTGGGGACATACCGTTCAGTTGGTATATAGGGCTGTATGACAGTCTCGCTAATATCTTCCAGCCTTTGTCTTCTCCGACCCACACACGTTGTGAGAGAAAAAAATCCAGCTACCGTCACTTCACGTCACTTCACGGCATTGCTGTACTTCTGAATCGATAATCAACTTCCGTCTAATACTAGCACATTACAGGTAAGCAGTTACCTGGCCGCTATGTAAATACGATTTGGAGATCGGTTGTAAGCCTACTAGCCCGGATACACACTGCAGAGTCTGGGCAACATGCAAGCCATAAGCGCAGCAATAAAGTACAGCAGGACCAGTACATGGCTGCGACTGGAATCTAAAATGGTAATTCTGTCCGCCGTAGTGTAAGTGTAGTACTCGTGGCTGAGTACGATGGTGAACAACAGTCAACTTAATCAGGGTATAGATGCCAAGAGAAATAATCGGCACCTGATTCGCAGGCACTAGATATATATATATATATATATATATACATGTCTATGAGATATATATGTATAGATAACCAAAAGTTACAGGTGTTCAATTTAATCGTTGGTATAACCGAACACTCAGTGACCTTGAAATGTTGTGTTATTCATCATCCTTTATAGGTAATATTGCTGCTTTGAAGGTACTAGGACAAATGAATGGGTTCAATGAAAGTTTTGAGTAGTTGTATTTCTAATCTAAACAAATAGGTTTATAAAGTGAAGTCCACATACACAGCTCAAGCTAAACAGTAATATTTTTGATACTCTTGGATTGCTTGATATTCACCTTATTCGATAAATCGTTGATGGAAGACCTGTGTCATATGGTTCGCACAACATTTGCTGTGTTTCAGTCCTTCAATTCATGCCATATACCTGTAGATACGCGAAGACATTTGTGGTAACACAGATTTACAAAGGTTCTTGGAGAGAGTTTGACACGCGTGCTTGTAGAGGCAATGTTTGCAGTTCTGATTTGTAGCTAGGAAACGTAACTGCTCGTAGGCTCTCATGTAGAATATGTGGATAGGCTGAGTATAGCCTGTTCTTGCTGGCCTGGTGTTAGTATACTGTGGCTGATTGGGGTGTCGCTGTCTGGTGTCGTATACTCAAGTCTTTCCAGTGAGGCAGAACTCTTAATATGTCAGTACCATAGAGAAATGACCAACATTACGTTAAAGGTGACGTTAAACCTCAGTGGGTGAAAGCAAAATATAAAAATGTCTTGTAGATATATAGAACTTTTTCTTCTGTGAGCTCAATAAATGGTGTAGTGGCGGACACATTATGTATGATATCGTTATATATTCACGTAATTATCATACAAGAGATATTAATGTTCTCGGTATACGCCGCTCTCTCATCTTGTGCAGAAGTCTGGAACAACGCCAAACTCCCTCAGCGCCAAGAGGAAGAGAGAATGTCATAAAGTGAATAATAAAGAAACTCTGTCTCAAGCTTTGTTTCTGTTAATATATGCATGCGGTCTCTTTTCTAATCAGCAATTAAATTAAACACAGCATAAATCCATCGAACATTCAGATTTTATCCTTGGATGTTGATTTGACTATCACGAGGATACGAAGAAGAGTGGCGAGGCTTAACATAAACAAGATTACACATGTCGCTCGAGCGGGATCGAAAGGCTAACCATTTCCAGTGGTGCCGTGGATGTAAAGCAAGAGTGTGATGCCACGCATGCGCTGTGGGATAATATGTGTGATATTAAACATTGCAGGCATTACGTCTCCATGGAGGTGTAATGACATCAGACTGCTGTTAATTTTCACAACCAACAATATTTGCCTTAAATGCTGGACTGCAGCCCAAAACATTCCATGTACAGTAGGCACTGGTATATACCTTAGCCAACGAGTGACAAAACAGCCGTAAAAATCTCAGCAGAGATTGACCGTTAAATTCTCGATCTTCCTATGCTACTAGCAAGAACAGGTACCTAGAAATGACAAGGGAATGTCAGCTCGCAGCATCATCACTACCAGACGCCTTGTATCCTCTGCAAACTTTCATCAATAAAAGTCGTTTAAACAATATCCATTATTTTCATATCAAGCATGCCCCTTTTAACAAAAACTTGATGGATGGCATAAAAAGTGTCTATACACTATACACCATGTCTATCACCGCAGTTGAAAATTTCCCTGAAATTCTTCCGAATGAGCTAAGGGGCAATGCCCGGTTATCTGCTGCTAATACAGGCTTTAGGCTATTGTTCCGGTTAGACTCCCTCTCTCCCTCTCCATTTGACCACCCCTCTCCCAAGACACCCCTCGTTGACACACCCAGAGTGCCAAGTTTCTCGGAACTTGACTTGTTTGTTCATTACACCCTTTTGATGGTTGAAAGGATGTAGGCTGAAGACTTGTGATCTACGAACAGAGCTGAACGGTAGACCCCTTTCCGGTTAAGTAATACTAACACAAACCCTAGCACGTTGATCATATTATAATAACAGGCTCCTGATTCCTATAATGCTACATTTAAGCGTGGAATATACTCGTAAACCACCAATTCGATAATAACAAGACCCATTCTAAAATAAACCCTACAGGGGGCCTCAATGGCCGAGGGAATTAGAGGATTACTGCGGCGTAATGATCTAGGAGCTTCTCATCAGTGCGGTCGCTGTGAATTCAAGCCCAACTCACGCTGGCTTCCTCTTCGGTCGTATGTGGGAAGGTCCGCCAGCAACCTGCGGGTGGTAATCCTTTTCCACTGGTCCGATGTGGTGTAAATCATATATTCTTGAGTACCGTGTAAGACATCTGTCAAAATAAATACGTAAATAAATAAATAAATAAATAAATAAATAAAACAACCCAGAACAGAACTTCCCAAAAGGATTCATTCTGAAAAATAATGTACAAACATTAAATAAAAAATTCATAACATGTAAGAAAGAAGCGGTCAACACTTTTAAATAACGTAGAAGGGCTGCCGATATTCTAGGCATGGCAACAAATCAAATTTCAAACTCGCAGCCCATGCCTAATTTAAAAGGCAAACACAAATACAAGTGTCTGAGTGATGTTCCTATCATAAACATGAATGCTCATACCCGATGATATAAGTGGTCGTAGGTACAGCTATGGCAACCATGAAACAGATCGCCGGTGGCCTTGGGAGCTCTGTCCATAAGTACACTTTGTTTATGTAAATCTACCCCCAAGTGAGCAGCACATACATTTAACTGAACACACACGTGTTCCCTGAGGGAACAGAACTCAAAAACCGGAAATGTGCCAGTTTGAATGATCCTGCCTATACTAGATAATGCAAGCCAACGCTGTGTATTTACAGTGTGTTGTTCCTTTCTACCTTTGTTACGAACTGTAAAGAGATAACTGATGTTGTGGTATACATGTATTACAAGAAAACCATGGTCGGCCCATCTTCTGTCCAAGACGCCATTACACGCAGGAGAAGCCGACCAGTTCAATCCCAAAATATAGGAACACCTCCGCACATGACCCGGCCATATACATGTCAAGGTAACATCATATGCTACTTACAGCAAAAATGATCATGTTGGAACCTCCTTAAATGTTCTTTTTTTTTTTTGCCTTTTTATTATTATTTTTTTTTGTGGGGGGGGGGGGGGGGCTGTTAAACGGGAGGACTATAAATAAAACAGAAAGCTTATCATCATCCAAATGGACCCGGTCAAAGTCAAACTACCAATTCATCTCCAAAGCAGGAAGCCTTCCACGGGCGTCTTGGAGGCTGTTTACTGCTATGCTCCCCGAGAATGACGGCGCTAAATTTATTTATTTATTTATTTGATTGGTGTTTTACGCCGTACTCAAGAATATTTCACTTATACGACGGCGACCAGCATTATGGTGGGAGGAAACCGGGCAGAGCCCGAGGGAAACCAACGACCATCCGCAGGTTGCTGGCAGACCTTCCCACTTACGGCCGTAGAGGGAGCCAGTATAGGCTGGACTTGAACTCACAACGACCGCATTGGTGGGAGGCTTCGGGTCATTGTGCTGCGATAGCGCGCTAACCGACTAAGCCAGGGAGGCTGACATTTGGCATGCATACACGACATGGCCCGTTATGATGACGGCTGCAGTGGCCAGGTAAATTACTTCCGGATAGTGATCAAATTTTCCGATGGATTATGTTGCCCATTTGATCATTTAACTGGCTCGCACTACGGATTTGACTCATTGCACCTCAGGGGAAAATCCTTGGTAAAGGTACGCGACACACGGAATAAAAATTCCGTGTGTCGCGTACCTTTATATAGGTACGCGAGGTTATGTAACCTATATCATGAGGCCAGTGACTTTAACATAAGGCAGACCGATTGCCTCAAAGCCATTTCTGACGTAAGCCAAAATCTGAAATGCAAGATTAGATCCTATCTTTGACAGCTATGCAGAAATTAAAATTCTGACCACCTCATCAGTAGTCATTTTAACACAAACTTTCAATATCTTTGATTGGTGTTCTATGCGTTGCTCAAAAATATTTCACTTATACGACGGCATTCATCAGTATATGGTGGGAAGAAACCGAGCAGAGCCCTGGACAAACCCTCGATCATCAGCAGGTTGCTGGCGGGACCTTTTGTATCTAAACCAAACCATTGAGACAAGATTTTAAATTTGACTGATGTCAGAAATGGCTTTGAGGAATCGGGTGCTCCTACGCAGTCCAAAGTTAGAGTTCAGATCCTAGCTGAAGGCTTATTTAACTACACTAAGTTCGTGGCGTTTTTGCTTTATGTTGCTGACATAACCGATTACACGGTACATCCAGAGGAATTACTGAGATCAGTATCTGTATTACTGTGACTTGATCGTGTATCTTCTTACCTGTGTCAAAATGATATCGTTGAATTGATAGAACGCAGACCATAAAGCCGCTGCGCGTGTGCCGGTATAAAGTTACTGTATGGAATTGTTCGGATAAATTTCGGTATATAAACGATAGTGGAAAGGATGTCCTTGGGTCAGTGTCAGCATAAAGTGATATAGGCCTTCATGGGTAGTGTGCGGATAGGTGCCATAGTATTGTGCCTGGATGTGGTGTCTTTGGATCGGCGTCAAGGTAATGTGATACGATGGATAGTCCTCAGGATGATGTCAACATATAGTTTGACTTGATACGGGTGTTCGTTGGGCGGGGGCAGACAGGCATAAACATTTACTTATTTATATATTTCATATTGCTTAACGCCATACTCAAGAACTTTACACTTACACAATGGCGATCAGTTTTATGGCTGAAGGAATCCGAAGTCGCCGACGTAAACCATAGATCTTTGACAAGTTCCATGGCAAGGGTTATATGGGGGAATTCACATAATTTGCAAAAGCCACCCCTGTAATGAACTTATGATACAAATTCTGTTGGCTAAAATGGCCAGATTCATTCGTGTTTCTTGCGTTTATTTTGACAGTCTGTTAAGTTTTGCAAGGGTTAATAATGTATATATTTGCAGCGAACTTGTTGTGATCCATATTTTCTTGTGCTCTTCTTTTAAGTCATAGCCATAGAAGCGGTGGCAACATGAACATGCGCGCGTGGAATTCAATGTTACAGAGTTTGGAGAAGAATTAGGACAATGGGGAAGCAATCCATGACGAGACTTTGTGTGTTTGAGCCTGAATTACCGCCCTTGTTCCGTTCCTGAATTGCACAGCGTTTGCGTTCAAAGCCATGACAAACCATTTCGACACCGGAGGAGTCCGTCAGAGCCACAAACCATTTGAGAAATATGCCACTGCAAACTGAAACGCCTGTGTAACGAAATCATGTTTTTAAGATGTAACAAGTTGCAAATGAACCTGAGGGTGTATTACATATAAAGAGACGCAAGTACAGAAATTTAGAGGATAGATTAACCAAACTGAAGACCATGTCCTTAATCAGAGGAGAGACACCGGTTATGGAATTCACCTGTACCTGCTGCTTCACACTTCATCAGAATATAATTCCATTGTTAATGTATAATCCACATGTGTAATGCTCTTACATATCATGTCCTAAAATTCTGAGAATAATGGCTGAGATATTACCGAAATGGCGTTAAGCCATAATCATTCATTCATTCTGAAAAAAAAATGTATAAAATGTAAACAAAGCATCTACTGAAGTGTACCTTATAAATATTTCTTTAGATGTCATTAGTTAGATTGACCATTGGTCTTGTTATTTCTTTGATAGCTGTGGGAAATGAAAACCATCGAAATCGCCTTTGTAGATCATGACGTCACTCTGCGCTCATGAATATGAATGAGCTGATATATTCGATGTTTGTTGATGTGGATAAATGATTTCATGTATTTTGCTGTGAAAAATATACTGCACTGAATTTATGAGAAATCTGTAGAGTTAGCATGTTTACATAGTTGGAACGTTCGTTGAGAAAAGTCTCCGTAGTAGCTGTTAACCTCATGACTTCCGACCAATATTATTTCACTCGCGTATAGGTTTACTCAAAATTTCATATACGTCATGGGAACGTATTTACTCGATCATCGCTGGAAGACACCTTCTTGGGCATGGTGTTACAGTGAGATAATTCAATTTGCACAATAGATAAATCGGTCGGCATTAAGACGGGACCGGTAAAAATCGTCCTGGTAAGACCGACGTGGGAAGCGAATTCAAACTGTAAGAATTTTAAGTAATTATAGAATAGTCTGCCAAGATCACTGGCTCCTTCATAACTAAACTTCCATGTATGTCACATGAACAAAGACTTCGTCTCCATAGCTTCATTCCAAAATCTCACCCAGGTGAGAACCGTTTTCACCCAGGTGGAAATGGAAAAGAAAAAACAAACAAAAAAAAAAACACAGTACAAAACTAAAGCAAAAAGGAAAATGTCGCAGGCCTTTATGGGCCACCATTACCAGTTGGCCGTTGTGAAATCGTTACCTGGAGCCTACGTCACGTTGCCATCGTAAAGGCAGGAAACAGTCCGAATTATTTAAGGTGTATTAAAGTGCACGAAACCAAAGAACATTTCGTAAATATACACCTGTGTACAGTTAAGGTTTCTCTAAAATGTACCTGTTTATGTTGAATTGCCCTACCATATGATGGAATGTCCTATATGTCACTGTAGCTGTCGCCTTGCAAAAATTTCCCATATAGCTTATATGCTGTAGCGAATGCAACAAAGCATCCCTCGGATACCTAATGTAATGTGTACAGCATATCGATGTAACATCGCCAAGCTTGTGCACACTATATGTGTGTTTGATTATACCATCACGTTAACATATATATTGTGTACAAGCTCACAACTCTGTGTCATTCGTGCTGAATTCGTAACTCGTCGTTTGTTGACATTAAAGTGTATATTTACCACTGGTATTGCATGTTGTCACAGGTTACGTGACACGGTCTATTCGCGGCCCGACTGGATGACCGGTACAGTGTGTAGGGATAATGTAGTTCATGCAGTCACTAATGATGGCGTACAGGCCAATATATATGGGGGGAAATCCTGCCAAGTGCAGAATTTGTCTTAGTCACTTGACACTTCTTGCAAACTTTATTACAACTGAACGCTTCGCTGGTGCACAACCTCCCCCCCATCCCCACCCTTCTCAATAATAATAAAAAAAAAACACTTTCCTCTTTTTTCCCCCCCCTCATATACATACATACATAAATGGCTCTACATATATAACCCGTTTAAATGCTTCAGTCCCTTTCACTTTTTAGCTAAAGCATTTTCCTACCTCAGTGAATAAAGTTCTCTCAAAATATGCTGATTGCTCGGCTCAGTGCGTATGTCTTCGTGTAATATTACACTGTTGCATGTTAATACACACTGGTGTATGCAGAAGCATTTATTCTATCTATTCTAAGCACGTGGTATACTATTTAGATCTCCAGCAGATCGACGTTGTACATATGGACTAGGATGACGTACGGTGGCTTAAAGTTTGCGGCCTGTACAGGACCGTCACCACAAACCCAGGCTTAGCCCTTACACTGATCAGTTTCAGCGCGGTCAGTAATCTCGAACTGTATTACGGACAGACCTGAGGTCAGTATACCACACATGTAGCTAGGCCGCTGGGTCGTGATACCGGCGATATGCTGTGAGAGGTAAATGCACGGGAGAGACGAAAAAGATTTGAAAAATTCAAATCAGTTCCACATAGGTGTTCAGTGGGTAGACTCGCGGGTGACGACGCAGTGACATTGCGGTGACAGATGGGTTGTAGCCAGTAGCTGACGAGATGTACTTAGAGGTAAGTGCCATACCATACATATCGGTGAACAGTCTGTTGTGTAAAGCACGTAATAGAGGGAGTCGACTTAAGTGGCTAAACAAGTTTTGTACACTTGAATGGGGGTTTTGTACGGATGCTTCAAGAATGACATTTGCATCATACGTCTCTCCTTTCGTGGTTACCATGGTTACCGCCACTCGTGCAATGGGTTTATTTCCTAGAGTTAAAAAATTTATTTGATTGTTGTTCAAGTTTACGACGTAATTTTTTTGCTTATGTATGACGGCGGTGATATTTCCGAGTGGAGTAAACCGAAGTGTCCGGAAAAAGAGGTGTAGCCCCTCCTAAATACGTGACAAACCTCCTGACTGAAAGACGCGGCCGAGCCAGCGGAAGGTGGGTTCGAACTCGCGACGTCATTTGTCAAAGGCATGGCAGTTTCAACCATCCAACGCTTTAAACCTGAGAAGTATAGCGACCGCCCTACTTTCTGATAAACACTACAGTTTTAAGCACTTGTATGAATGTCAAAGCCAACCACGTCGCATATAATTCCTTGCCTTGAGTATACGCCTGTGACGTGTCACTATTGTTATTGTGTGGAAACAATGGTGTCATCATTCATTAGGTGGAAATAATGGCGCCGCATGCAGATATGTGGAAACAGTGGTGATTCCAGCCATTATGTAGAAACAATAGTGCGATGAATAATTATGCGGAAACAATAGCCATTAGGTGGAAACAATTGCGTATAGCCAAACATGTATTGTGGGGAAGCGATAGCGTAGTCATCCATTATGTGGAAACAATAGCGTAGTCATCCATTATGTGGAAACAATAGCGTAGCCATCCATTATGTGGAAGCAGGTGTCGAGTGATCTTAAAGTAACTCTGAATTCATATCACATTATTATGCGGGTATAATAAAGACCACACCGTCGCAATTCACACAAGTGTAACCGACGAATCCACTCGAGACAGCATCCGAACTTTGTAAACTGTCATTTTCGAACCTCGTGATTCGGTTACTGGCGTTCTTCCCAAATTTAACATCACCTTTTTTTTGACAGTAGATACTTACAGCTGCTTATGTTCATTATTAAAGCAAAAGATAAAGGCTAGACAACCAAACAAGATGCGAATCCCGATTTTAATGGTGTACATCTTCTTGGTTTCAGTACAAACGTTCCCCGGGTTTATCATTTTCCCCGTATTTGCAAATTATCCTTCGTTTTCAAGGTTATCATAGGAGCAAACCATTGGAGGACGCATTTCCTTGACTTTCTTTAAAACTCGCATAAGAAAACAGACGCTCACCCCCTCCCCCAAACCTACCCACTCCCCCATCCCTGCAGGTCAGAAAACGATAAATAATTATACTTAAATGCTATAAGAAAGAACTCGACTTTATTTCAAGTTTACAGTCATACAGTTATATGTCAAATCAATAAGATTCTATCTTATTTAAGAAAAAGCTTAATTTTAAGAAATTTGTTCTTACATATTCCGATACATAGGGAAAATGTTTGTAGATGACGAAAATTATCCCAATTTAACTGCAAACGTTTACCTTTTGACTGATTACACCGCTTCACTCTAATTTCTCTTGAACTTTTGTCTTGCAGAAGGTTAAAACATGTTTCCTCAATTAAGATGTTTCCAAGAAAACATTTTAGCCGTGTACTTGTGTACACGCACCCATGCACACACACCTTTATGTATTGCCGTTTATTGAAAACTTCTGTACCCGACACAAATATCTATTAAGTCGTTTTAAGTTATGCAAGACATTTAGGTGCAGCCGCAAAGACTGTGCTGGCGGCATGCAGTGGATACGCTATCACTGTCCAAAAGCTTATCCTGTTCAGTGCAGCTCACGGGAGGTGTTCCCATAATGGCAAGCCTGATTCCTCCGTACACAATGACTTTACTTCCGGATTTTCATCTACATATGGGCTGGTCTCATGTTTTATTACAGGCGTTTCATATCACTCAGGGTAAATACCTCATACGGACCACTTAAAGATCTCACAAGAAATTCCATTTTTGTCGAATGACACTAGATATATGAGTTGTACATCAAATGTCTATATTTTCCCCATTGCTCCTGGTATTACGTCATTCTCAAAGTTCTTTGTTTGTGGTTTGTTTGGAGGGCAGAGTGATAGCCTACTAGAAAAATATAATTTTCACCACCAAAAGAAGTACTTTATGATATTTATTTACCTCTAAATATTCAGTTTTGGGGCGAAATTTTGGTCATTTATAGTACATTAGGTGGTATAGCATTTCACTGAAATTATAAAGGCCTTTATGGTGTGGTAAACTGTGCCAGGTGTACCGTGTATGTCTCTCCGTCTGTTAGACACATATGTATGTACGTGTAGTGTGATAACGAACCATAAAGCCGCATTCGCTGTGTTAAACCGATTCCCCATGTTAAAGTCATCCCCAACCACACGTATTTCAACGCGTGACACATGTACATACTTACACTTTTAATGTGATATCCAACCATACGATCACATTCCCTTTGCTAAGTACCTCCCCCAATAATGCTAAACAGTGGACAAGGGATTTTCGACATTTTCAAACCACCACTGATCAGGACATTGCATGGTGGGTCATTTGCCGAAATACATCAATATGGCATAGTGAGAGACCTGGGTTCATTTTCCCCTGGGGTTAAGCCTTCGTGTTTAAATGTGACATGTTTTTTCATGATCGGATGTTCACCATTTATACACTGTGAGTGGACAGAGGGTTATGTCAGGAGACGTAGATATCGCGTGTTTAAAGTGCAGGGTACATGGTGGTTATGTGCTGGAACGTTAAGAAGGCTTCGTGCAAGTGGCCCCCGAATCGTAATTAGTTACAAACACACTCCTAAATACGACACTGCAATTCAAATGTGAAAAACAATGACAAATCCTAAACATAAATAACAAGCAAATATGTTTACATTGGTGCTAAATAGTGTTGCGAAATGCACAAGATGCGTCTGGAGCTCACAGTTACCAGACAGCATTTAGCTAGACCGCGACGTCGATATGAATATGCTGACCGCGACGTCGATATGAATATGCTGACCGCGACGTTGATATGAATATGTTGTGAATATGACAAGGGACATTTGCCTGAGATTTCAGGATCAGATGTATATGCGTGATAGTCATCTGACGACTATTTATAAATCACATCGCGGGGACAATACCTGTCACACTTAAATTACTCATGCACCTTAGGCCTATTATTTTGCTGTTCGCATTGCGTGTTGTTATATTACGTGTACATGTATTTATAAGGTAATAGGCACGTGCCAGAGTACCGTAATATACTGCACATCGAAGTCAAAAACCACGTGAAGTTATACAAGTAACACGAAAATCCGTAAACGTACGAACGAGAGAATTCCAGTATAGCGACAGTGGCACTGATGAAGACTTACAGCATACTTGTTGTTGACGTTGGCATATACTGACTCTCTGCTTAAGTGATCTAGTTTAGAGAGTACAAATTCATTTCACTGTTTTGTGTTTTTATGTCAAGTGAAATTATCTCGCCTGATTCATCCGTGCATGATATCATTTAGTCGGAATAACAAATAAAGCCCAGGGGCAAAACCCTGTCCCAAGCTTCGGCACATGCGCGATAGCCATAATAACAAATCCTCACCATCACGAGACTAATACACACAGAACTATAAATTAAAACATAAAACAATTTTATACCAGTTTTACTTCAAATAACGTTCACACCATCGACTACAGTTGAACAGTATGTTTATGTACACAGTAACGGAACCTTCAGGTGTAACGGTGCCTTATGCGTCACCATCACGAGAGTGGTGAACATAGACCTATAAGCTAAAATGTAGAACAATTTTATAACGGTTCTTTTTTTTCCAAATGGCTTGCGCGCCATCCACTATACATTTGAACCCCCATAACCTATAATTTGACATTTCTCGTATTGTATGTGCACGTATTGGTAATATATTTAAGTTCGATGAAATGGATTGTAAACCGATGCAATGTGTAATATTCAATCGTCGAATTCGACAAGTATAATGAGAAGTGTGCTTCATAAGACAGGTTCATATGACGCGGAGTGGTCGACCAGTCGACTCAACGATCCCACTGTGGGAGCGTGGCTTAAATGACACTGATATCTTACACTTAAAACTGTATAATATTTAGCCGACGTGGCTCAGTGGTAAGGCGGGAGAGATCCCGGTTCAATCTCGGTCGTGGACACGCGCAGTGAATTTGCACATTTCCCCACTCTCCTTCATTTATTCATTTGACTGGTGTTTACGCCGTACTCAAGAATGTTTCACTTGTACGACGGCGGCCAGCATTATGGTGGGGAGGAAGCACGACCATCCGCCAGATGGTCCTGGTGGGAGGCTCCTGGGTCATTACTAGGTAGTAGAGGGCAAACCCCCTCGGTCACATGGTGACAGTAAGGGGTTCTCGGGCTTGCTGGAAACTCCCCCGTACGAATGCACCTGCCCATTATCACCGCCACCAGTGTAGGCCATACATTCACATTTTTTATCGATCTTTCTGCCATGTTAATGACCAGCTTAACAGATCAGCTTCTCATCATGTATATATATAGGTACTATATGACAGATTAGCGTGGCACTGTTATGTGTTATCACTCACCTTACACTGCCACCACATGCACCAGTAACAAACCTACTGACCTGTCCTCTCTAATAGCCTATGCCGTGTTTGTTTTGGGTGTCGTAATACACCAAGTGTATATGCACAGCATGAAGTATTATCATTTCAGTTATTTATTTATTTGACTGGTGTTTTACGCCGTGCTCAAGAATGTTTCATTTACACCACCGCGCCAAGCTTTATTGTGGGAGGAAGAGGCAGAGCCCAGGGGAAACCCCCTACCATCCGCAAGTTTCTGGCGAACCTTCCCACGTACAGCCGGAGAGGAAGATAACATTAGCTGGACTTGACCTCACAGCGACCGCGTTGGTGAGAGGCACCTGGTTCATTACGCCGTGCTGGTGCGCTAACTCCCTCGGCCACGGAACTCCACTATTTTCATTCCGGGCTCTATTATGATAAACCTGAAGTTATAGATTTTTGGGATTGAACGCAAGAGTCTTGCTTGTGAAAAACACTTGCAACTTACAGTTATGAGGTTTTATATTTCAGCCATCCTTTTCACTAGATTGGAAGAGCTACTCCATCTGTTAGCAGATCCACTGAGATGAGATTTATTTATATATTCGATTGTTTTTTTACGCCGTTCACGAGAGTATTTCACGTATTTACCACGGCATTATGGTAGAAGGAAACCTGATTGAGCTCTCGGTAACCCCCCACCATTCGTTGGTTACTGGCGGACCCACCCACGTGCGACCGGAGAGGAATCCAGCGTGAGCTGAGATGAAAGTGCAAATGTATATTACGATGACATCACAGCTGTTTAATCCTGTTACAACGGAAGAGATAAACGTTATATGCCGAGATGTGTCATATTCTGAGTTGAAGAACCGGTATTTATCAAATATTACTTGAGAAAGGAAAAATTTTTACAACATATTGTATTTACAGCATAGTTGTTAATCGAGTTCTAAAGAACGTTAAAAGAGAAAAGATTTTGGCTCTTCGGGTGATTTGTTAACAGGAAAATTATTCTGTATACCCGTTCCTTGCAGGCGAGGGATTTATAATATAATTACTTTTGTAATAGTTCAAACGCTCAAGGCGGCATTATGTGCTGGTTGATTAATAATTCGATATGAATTTTTAAGTTTTATTACCGTCATGATAATTTAGGCTGTCGGCTGAACATCAAGCAACTCGAGATAGTTTTAGATTTTGCTGCACCAGCTATATACGTCACGGTTTTTGACCTCATATCTGACATATACAATGCTTAGCTGATACTATACAGGCTATATATTTATCCCCCCAAATAAATCTAGTTAAGTTTATTCGCTGATAACTGGGGCAAGATTATTAAATCAGCGTGGATAAATATACAGAGGGTCATATGTACATTCACTCACAGCCCAGATAACACGCTTAAACATCTCTATGTAGGCTGTAATTACCAATCAGAGCCACATAG
Source organism: Acanthopleura granulata (assembly GCA_016165875.1). Classification (NCBI taxonomy): domain Eukaryota; kingdom Metazoa; phylum Mollusca; class Polyplacophora; order Chitonida; family Chitonidae; genus Acanthopleura; species Acanthopleura granulata. The sequence continues at coordinate 26,481,662 of JABBOT010000003.1, forward strand.
CCTATAGCAAATCGCTTGTCATTATAAGGAATGGGATCCAACTCTGCACATGTATGAAGCACGTCATATGGAAAACTCGGGTGAGTAATAAACGAACGACTTACTACATGTCAGTCATGCGGAAACATATCTATAGGCCTGGTGTAATTCTCAATATCACGTTCATCCCAGGATATATATATATATATTGCAAGATCATGTTGCTCCTGTAAAGTTACGAAGAAAGTTATCTGGGGGAACTACAGATATAGAGCTGTATATGGTTTACCTCACTGTCCCTAAGTATATTACAGCTGAACGTCTTACCTACATGTTGTTAAATATTGCCCACCAGCTGTGCAATTATATATATATAAAAGGTAACATTTTACACCGCGATCACGTTTGATGTGGAGAGATGTTGTTAAATATATTCTTTTGTTTCAATGATTGACCTATTGCCTCTTTCTGTGGTTGCAAATGTCTTGTTACAGCTAATGTATGGATAAGCATTACAGAACACACGTATGAGCAGTTTTGACCAGGCGAGCGTATCTTTACTTCATATTCGCACTGTCAGTGCATAGAACTTAAAGCTGTCCACCTTATGGTACAGACATTTCAATTGGTCGTGATCGTCAGTACAATGTCCCCTGTGATGCATATATGACAAAGTGAAATTCATGTCGGATGAATTCACGTCGAGATGCCAAAATTCGCGTTGATAAACCAGAGTTCGCATGCAGGAACCGCTTCTTTATGACATTGTCGATGAATATAAGTAAAATAAAAAAAATATGAAAGAGACCCCGCCCCCCCAAAAAAGAAAGAAAGCAACAGCAACAACATGAGTTTGAGATGTGTACCGATCGCCATGTTGAAAACACCACAAATCATGAATATGCATAAATCTGGCTATCTACAGAACTCAGTCAGTGCCCGTTGCATCCCGTGATGGCGGTGCCATATCATGTTTGGTGTTTTCCAGTTCCAGAAAAGAGTGAGGCAGCATTTCGGTGAGGTAACTGGAGTTAATAGTGTATATGCCGGCATTGAGATACTTCAGTGCACATGCACGCTGAAACGCTTTGATGGTGTGCGTGCGAAAAAGCTGAAAGCATGCACCGATACAAGCAGGTCTTGAAACTCAAATGACTAAACCAAACCGGTGTGCCGGTATAAGGGAATGTACCATACGGTACATCAGCTGGTGGTTCAAAAATTCATGTGACGTTTACCAACCATGCACTGCCATTTTGTAACTCACACACGTTTGGCGGACACCTATCCGATTCAGGTTCAAGCATGTGGATTTTCGTACCGGTTGATTTAATATCAGGTCGTAACACTGTACAATTTGGCTTTGGTGTTCTATTTACAGTTCCACCCTGGGCTAACGCAACATTGGTAGGTCTGCCAGCTGCAGCGTGCATGTGTGAGTTTAAAAAATTACACTCGTTGAAGTCCGGGAGAAGAAGTTTATAAGCTGGACTGGGCCTCCGTGGCTCAGTCGGTTAGTGCGCTATCGCACCACAATGACCCGAAGCCTACCACCAATGTGGTCGCTGTGAGTTCAAGACCAGATCATGTTGGCTTCCTCTCCGGCCGTAAGTGGGAAGGTCTGCCAGCAACCTGCGGATGGTTGTTGTTTTCCCCCGGGCTCTGCCTGGTTTCGTCCAACCTAAAACACCAATGAAATAAATAAATAAATAAATATAAGCTAGAAATATAGAATCTAAGTCATCGTTCTTTGACCTACAAGATACTATCAGCTGAAACGCCTACACATATATATTAGATAGACAAGATCTTCTCCACAATTAATGTGGTTGAACAAGGTAGAAATTTTATTTATTTGAGTAGTGTTTTATGCCGTAATCAAGAATATTTCACTTATATGACTTTGGCCGGCATTATGGTGGGAGGAAACCAGGCAGAGGTTGGGAGAAGCCCTCGACCATCCGCAGGTTGCTGGCGGACCAGGTGAAAAATGGTTACTCTATCAGTTTAAATGGAACCTTCAGTTAAAGACTTCTTGGATTTGGGCCTTAGACATACCCATATATGTAGAGTCACCTGGTTTAGGTTTGGACGGAATACACTTTGTAACACCAACATACGAACAGAAAGAAAGAGAAAACTGAACTTTCTATGGAGTAGCCTATAGCTAGTTTGAGGCTGCAGTCTATTTAATATAGAGTAGTGTGATACGGCATATCTTTCCAAGGAGCTTTATTCCATGGAAGATTTTAGCTAAGTCTTGTTCTAGACGATGATGCAAAGATACAACATCCTAATGTAGACTGTATGGGGTATAATGGAAAGGGGACGATCTTAAGTCGTACCGTGCAACCACGGTGTGAATGTGTTGTAGCTGAAAGTTATTTGTAATTAATCAAGGATGAAAGAAAGAAAAAATTAGCTGGAGAAACAAAGAGTTGCATACGATAGACGTCACACCTGCATTTAACCTGCACCATAGTATTCATATACACTGAAATGTAGACTTCTTTGAACAGATTGAATGTTGTTAGATGTCATTAAAAATTTCACGAGATTTCGATAAGGATAAACCTTGTCTTCCATTTTTCAACAACTCATTAAACCTAGCTGCATCAAAGTCTAAGATGCAAGTACAATGCGAAGCATCGCTTTCGGTATTCTCAATGATTAATGTCATTTCGGTAAAATCGGGGATAATATATGTATTCCAGTTGAAAGATAGGGAGCTTGTATTTTAATAGGCCTGTACGATTTTATGCGATACACGAATCCCTGACGCCTACACTTTTTATGAAATGAACTATTACAACAATGGCGAAGATTGATTTCTGACAATGCCATTTTGAGACTTCCTCAAATGCATTCTATTCAGTCGGTCAGGCCATGTGAGATATGTCCGTAGCTACCAGATCTACAGGTGGCACGTTGGTGCGGCACACTGTATTAGGGTCGTACTGGTGGGGCTGTGACGGAGAAACGCGCGTGCGATAATTACTCTATACAGCATCCCTGTTGGCACAATAGACACCACATGGCGACACAGCAACAGCTGAATACAACCTTACATATTCTAATAAGTATATTTATATATGTGATACGGCGCGGTACTAATCGCCGGTTTAGTTTCACTGACATTTAAGCTTGCCGCACATATCGTTTAATAGCTGAACGAGACAGTGAAACCTATACATATATATATAGGTTATATATATATATAACGTTTTCAGAGCGATTCCTACCAAACTTTGGATAACTCGTCTGACCAGTATAGATCGTGACCAGCATAACAGGCGGAAGCCAGAGGGCGATATTTCTCTGTAAGTATAAACATGTCTGTTTCGGAGAGTGCATATATCCGCCATACGTGTTAAAGCCCCGTTCAACATTTGTGAAACTAAATTTTAAAGCTAGGCTTCATAAACTGACTCCTTCAGACTTTGAGTGTCTTACTCAACATGCCGAGGGATCGATTTCTGCTCTCTTAAAAGAAGCGTAAGACGTTTGACAAATCCAGTTATAACTTACCAAGAATATAAACCGTCATTTTTTGTCCACTGAAGCTTCTCGAAGTGAGGCGAAGTGACGGTATGGTACTGCTCATTTTGGAAAGTGAACACAATATTGTCTACGTGTTTACTACGGATCATTTTACTAAAACTCACAGACAGTTTGAGGTCCTTTGTGTAACTATATTGCTATATAGACGTATAGTATGGAAAAGATGCATTGTGGTAGGCTAATTGTTTGACATTTTGGCTCCCTTAGCAGCGATGTGCAAATACATACAAAGATATGGAGATATATACACCAGTATATGAGTATATGATAGGATCTAATTCAATGCGTCCCGTGCAGGGCCTGGTGAAGTTTATTGGCTATATTATGTGTAACGGTTAACGGTTTAGTAACGGTTAGCATATACTGCTGTATGGTCAGTAACTAATGCTCTGGCATTTGTGTATACATCTCTCTTCCTGCTCTGAATGTATAAAGCATTTGGAAACCCTCCTGTAACTTGTGACACAAAGGCTATGTTGTCCTTCTTTCCCGACAGATACCAAAAGCTGTCGCAAGGCCAGTCTCTGTTAAGTATACATATGCGTGTTCATTACAAAATACTACAAGGTGCATATAGGGAGTTAAACCATAGCAGCGACAGCAATTTGACAGTTGGCAAAGGGTCACATGTAAAGGGTGAAATCCAATCTCTTGGCAGTCATCTCATGCAGTTACGGTTTTATTCTAACTCTTCATTTAAATCTTTAAAAAAGTACTAAATTACACCACGCCTAACATCAGGATTTGTCACTAATGTTTTGACTCAAGCCGGCCTGAGGCATTTTTGCATACATCAAATGTGGAATTTGTCACCACTCTATATAAATATATAACTACAAATACGCACAAACACAACTGGAAACCATTCAGACGTGGTGGAAGAACGAAACAGGAATTAAAGGCCTTTGTGCTGAAACTATATTGACAACTGTGTCCTACATAAAGGCTGATCTATATCTTAGGGACTGCCCATTTATCGAATAATTTCATATACCTGCATCGCTTCCATCTATTATAGTCTCACCATATATATGTAAATTACAGCGAAGAGGCTCGGTCAGGGAACATGACCGTCATGTAACGTAGGAAACACCTGTCTCTACACCCGCGTAGTCTTAATTCATTCGCCTAATAATAGTATTAGGTTCCATGGATGAGGTGAAACATGCAGTCATCACTCACAGCGGCGTGATCAGGATTGATTGCATACTGATTAGGCCTGTATCGATCATCAGAGCCCGATTGCTTATCTATATTTGACCCTGTAGAGATTTGTAAGGTTATAGCTGTCTATAACACTGGCTGACAACTCACCTGCTATCCAATGGACTGAAGAAAGCTGTTGTATATACTGGTGACCAGGACGAGGGACAACCTTCCAAGCGGATGTATGTACCGTTACATTTATACATGTATACACGTGTATCATATAACTGAAGTTGTTGGTTGGAATGGTTAAGATTCTATCAAATTGATAATATTCAGTATAAGCATATGTACCCTCCTAAATGGATTGGTGATGTATCTTTACATATGTATGTGCTTATATTGAACTGTTTTTGCTGTCGGAAAGGTTAAGATGCTATCAATTTTCCCAGGTGATTAACTTCCAATGTAAGCCCTTCAAAAGGATGTATGTACAGGTACCATTGTGCTTTGCTACAACATGTAACCGTCTTTGCTGTTGGAAAGGTTAAGATTCTATTACGTTTAAAAGTGACAGTCTTCCAAAATAAACCAATCTTTGCCGATCTGATGGGAATTGTTAAAATTCTATCACTTTTTAGAGAGACAGTGTTCCAGTGCCGGCCGATGTACGTAAGTGTGGACGTTTTTCTGTTGGAATGGTTACGATTCTGTCACGATTAAAAGTGACAGTCTTCCAGTGTAAACCGATGCGTGTAACTGTTGACGAATTTAGCAGTTGGAATGGTTACGCTTCTATCACTGGTTACAGTGACAGTTTTCCAGTGTAGGCCGATGTATATAACTGTGGACGTTTTCGCTGTTGGAATGATTACGATTTTTTTACATTTAAGAGTCTTCCAATTTAAGCTGTTGTAGGGCCCATACGTAACTATTGACGCTTGCACTTTTAGAGTTGATAAGATTCTATCAGGCCGTTCACTGATTCGCCTGTCTGTGTGTTTGCATGGTGATTTTACGGTTTAAGGGTTATTGCCATATGTTTTATTTATAGCCTTTAAATCGCGTGGAATACAAAAGTTACACTGTGTACGTGTAGACTGCGGCAAGGCACGGGGCAGTTACCTTCATTGTCGGGAGACCTGGAAATTGTCCAGTACTTTTGGCCATGTATATACTCTCTGACTGTACTTATGATATCATACTTACTTTATTTATACTATTTCCATATTTTACTTCAATGTACAACATTAACAGCTTTCAGTGACAATGGCCATAGACAGGTAGTGTGTTTCTGTATGTAAACAAACACGTGTATAGCATTACCCATTTGCCTTTAGTGCATTCATACTTCTCCTGACCCAAGGCATCGTAGTGAGTGGCTATCGTAAGATGAGTACAGTTTCCGTCTCACCTTGACCAAGATAAGGTCACTACCATGATACAAGCTGTTGACATGTACTCGCCACACACAATGGCTACCACGTGTAGGCCTTTGTCTATAATCACCCTACCCTCCCACAACGCTTGAGACACCTGACAAACAGCGATTTACTGAAAAAAAAAACTAGGTGACTGACAGATCACGTGTAGGAAGCGAGAGCTGACGGCTATATATTGCTTCATGGCGATGTACACAATCGCTCAGCGTTTTCCTTCTATATACAAGGTCGGTACACGAGTTGTGTAGAAGCACGCCAGCCTCTGCTGGCATGACAGTGTTTATACGCACTACATCTTTTGCTTGACGAGTTCAACTGCAGAGAAAGATTGACGTATTACAGAAAAGAATAAGTGATACCCAGATTATAATGTAAGGCACAGATTCATTTTAGGCGATACCCGTAGAAATTACAGCTCGCTGACACATTTTAGGCGATACCCGGAAATTAGGAGAGCACGACGACTCATTTTAGGCGATACCGGAAAATAAGAGAGCTCGCCGGCTCATTTTAGGTGATACCCAGAGAATAAGAGAGCATATCGACTCACTTTAGGCAAAGCCCGGAGAATAAGAGAGCACAAAGACTCACTATGTAAGCAATACCCACAGAATAAGAGAGCACAAGGACTCATTTTAGGCGATACCCGCTGGACTGCACTGTGTGAAATCGTAACTGTCTTACTACTGGGTATCAAAGAGCGGTTTTGTGAGTACCGATGCATTGCCTCAGATTGAGTAATACAGCTAAAATACTGCATGGAAATGATTGTATATACGTATATATATGCACATTGCACGTATAGATATATCACCTTCACCAGAAAGTACAGGGCCATAAGGGCACAGCGACTTCATGGAAAAGCTCGGCTAGATTTCTTATTTTCAAACATTTTAATGTGTTTTTTTCAAGTGCGTATGAAAAGCTGTACTAATTAGCACGCTTACAAACCAACTGACCTACTCCCGTTTTAATTACCTCGTATACAACTCTATTCAGAACCATTCACTTCTATCTCCATCCAAGTCGAGTGTGGGTTAATATGGTTAATGAGTGATTCGGATATGTGGAAGCTATCAGATGCTTCCTTGTGTTTACACATGATACTTAAGAGTCTTGAAAGAGGCTAGGCTTGAAAGAGATCTTGATCCAGCATTGTTTGTAATTATGTTACAAAACACTCTCAGTGGTTTGGAAAGAAATTCCATCATATCATAAATGTACCGGTATGAATTAAAAAATAAACTTCCCTTACATTTTGTGTTGCGATAGTGTTACTTGAATATGTCAGTGCTCAATAAATATCGTGAATATCATAACAGTACTTATGTAGAGTGTATCACACTTGGGAATTGAATGTAATCTGGAATCACTGATTCGAACTGGATGGTAGATGTGTTTTACATCCATGAACTTCAGGCCTCGGGCATGCGCAAGCACTGAGTGGCCCAGCCCTCCATCAGTGTCGAGTACAAACATATGTGACAGGTGGCGACGAAAAAAGCCACAGAATATTACCAATGCTATCAGAAAAATGTCTTTGCCCCATAGTGTTTTATCGAGCTAAATATATTTATATATTTGTGTATGTAGTCTATAATATAATGAACACAGAACAGACCTACGAATATCCATGCGGGATACCAGCCAACGCGCAAGCGTAATACGGACTAGGGCCATAAAACTGCACAGGGTAAGTAACGCAGACTTCAAGGGTACTTGATGGTGAGGCCACGTCTGTTTTATATGTTTTTTCACCCTTAGCTGGGTCAATAGATCAGCGAATGACAGAACAATAGGTAATTTAGTTGACCTCATTTAAATGAAAGAAAACACAATAATGCAGTGAAACTTTTGGATCGTGTAAGGTACTACGGAGATGTACGCCATTTTTATGTCTTATTTTCCTTGTTTAAACTACATATGCCACGATCATACTTCTAAACGTCCATGCAAATATCTTTTCGAATTAGAGCCAGTTATTTGCCATCATCCTACACTGCATGTCGGTGGACGTTGTTGTTCCAGCGCTTGGTCAGGTTTGTTTTAGTTACTGTAGCGCTTAGGATGTGGTACGACGATGTGATATTCGGCCTACTCTGTCTAATCCTGTGCCGTTTCCCGCTGAGAACAAGGGACAAGGTCACAAAAATGTTCCTATGGTCTCTGTACTGGACTATAATTGCATATTCTGTAGTAAGGCAAAGGTTATCTAGTTTTATTTGATTTTTGGTTGATATTACCTCATCGCAAACCATTTAGTGTTTTCTTGTTTAACCATGTTTTCTCCTCGATATAGCTGAAATATTGCCGAAAAAGCGTTAAGCAATAATCAATCAGTCATACATTACATTGCAAGGAGATGAGTAATGTCTGAAATTAGTAGGCCTACTACTCTCTCCGCCTTATAGGCACCTGCGCTTATTATAATTAAATATTTCACAGATTAAACGATTAAGTTAGCCCGAAGTTGGAGATTATATGACAGGTGCTGTTCATTTGGTACAACAGTGGGACAGCCGGACAAATTGTACTAAGCAGTGACGTGTATCTGAACATAACATAAAACGTTATCGGCAGTTAAGTAGGTCCATCGTGGAATTGTGACTTGTTGAATGAAAAAGTAGAGCCATTGTTCGAATGCACATGTGGGACGCATACACGATAGACTTTGTTATCGCTTCCAGCATTCAACCATGGGCATATTTCACACAAGATATGAAATGCAAACATAAACTTGTTTCCAGATCATTGTATATTAAATGTAAATCTTTTTTTACACGATAGAGTCTGTGTAGATACATGTATGCTGAATGTTTTTAGTAAACGATGCTATCTTGTGGGTTGAAGACGTGACTCATATTGAAAGCTGTTTTTTGTGCACAAGGTAACAGTTGTTTTGGTATTACTATTATAAATACAGCAACGTTTTTACAACAAACAATTTATTGCTCTTTTTTTCAAGAATTTAATATCAATTTGGCTATTGACATAAATACTGGGAAATTTCAGTACTGTATCTTTTCAACCAAGCCTCTAATTATGTTTTGCCACTAACCACTGATCCAAAACCTTACCCTAAGTGACATTTTTGGGGGCAACATAACATCAACGAATCGTGGCACAAATAATGTCCTACCACGCCTCTTAGGCCCCCTATTTGACAACAGGGATAAATTGCATTTTGCCCTTACCTGGAGAGTAATATGCTAAAGAACCCTGTGTATTTCACCTTGTAGTATTTGGTAGATCCTGTGTGAAATGTGATGCTAAATTTCAGTCTAAATTGCAAGTGGTTGATTGAGAAACTGGCGCTTCAAGGCCGGATATTCCATTAAATGACTTCACTGTTAAATTCTGACAGTGAAAAAAACAGAACATTCAAGCCCTCAGGCGTAGCTCTGCTTAACTCGGTGCCATGTAGGTGAAGTGTATTAAGCATTTATGTTCATTACACCAGCACAGTGAACAGTTGCATTCATCAACATGGTGAAAAGATACAATCATCAGGTGAACAGTTGCAATCATCAACGTGGTGAGCAGATACAATCGTCATGCATGGTGAGCAATTGCAGCTGGCAGTTACAATCCAAACTTGACTGATACACCTACACATCTGCTCATCCTGAGAATTATCCACGAACTACGAGTCGGAGAAGTTTGAATTGTATTCCATGCCTTCTCTACATAATTAAAAACTGACGACCAATTCCCTCTTACATGTTACCAGTTTTATCTACTGAGAGACATATTCCTTTGGGAACCGGTGGTTTAGGATGTCTTGGGGATGGGTATTTTGATTATCGACAGAGAAAGCACCTTTGGGCCATGCGAGTGGTATACTCGGACGACGTTAGATCCACATAAAGTCACTTGACGTTTAGATCGACATAAAGTCGGACTGTTGATGTTTGGATCAACATAAAGCTCGGGCTTGACGTTTAAATCGACAGAAAGTCGGACGTGACGTTTAGATTGACATACTCCGGCCGTACGTGGGAAGGTCAGCCAGCAACCTGCGATCGGTTGTGGTTTTTACCCGGGCTCTGCCCGGATTCCTCCCACCATAATGCTGGCCGCCGTCGTATAATTGAAATATTCTTGAGTACGGCGTAAAACACCAATCAAATAAAAAAAAATAATAATAATAAATAAATCGACATAAAGTCACAGTTGACGTTTAGATCCGTATGTTATCGGTTCATATTCTGACAGTCCAGTGTTTTGTAGTCATCTTGGTCTGTGCGTGTGCGCGTGTGTAATGTTACACTGTATGTTATGAGTAGCTATAAAGCGAGCCAGGCTTTGGTCAGTGTACTTTGATGAATTTCAATTTTATATAATATTTATGACCCTCCTTACTCCTGCATTTCTGGGCATGCCCGGAAGACTGTAAACAGCATCTCGTCAAGGTATCGGTATACGATCGTGTGACGCAGTGTGTGAAGCTTTCCTATATAATACAAAAGACAAGACCATCGAGAGTAAAACAAGAGCCTGTGAAATATGAACTTTTGTCATCTTAGCTCAGTTCGGATTTCTTGTAACAGCTCATGCAAGTGCTACAAAAGTAATAACTTACGCGATGTCCAGTGCCATGGATAGAGCCGAAGAAAATAACAATGCAATGATGCTAACATCAATGTATTAGAAGTTCCTGTGCTATCAAGCTGCTTTACGTACTCCCGTTAACAGCAATTCATTGAAACTGTATGGTTTCAATTTAATCAAATTTAACAAGCATCGGAATGTAACTTCACTAAAGTGCATGTAGTTGTGTGTAGCTCATAAGTTACAAGTTATGCAGTCCTTATTTCTTTTACTGATTGTGCGAGATTCGCTTCTCAAACACTTGGCATTTACCACGAGACGATGAAAGAACTGAAAAATTATACATGACTTTAACAGTACAAACTGGTGTTACGTCAAGGGTTTTCAGCAATGACATGAAGGTACGGTCCATATTTTGTAAACAATTCGTTTAAATCGATTCATATTCAAAACATACAGCTCAACTGCACGTTAATAATTTCAGGCTGTTTATATATATACCAAACCGGGAAGGGAAATTAGATTCAACAACGAAACAGATTTACCATGCAAGTCTCATTTAGCTTAGAGCTGAAATATATATATTTTTACGATGATAGATAGATGTATTTGTCATTAAACTTTTTACTTTTTACTAAAAAATAGCGATTCAGGATGGGATGGGAATAGTATATATGATTCTGGTGAAATGTGTCGATTGACATAATTCTGTCAGGCTAGAAGCCACACGTCATTCGAATAATATGTGTATTCAGATGTCCATCATCTGGTGGTTGAGTTACTCAAAAACCCCCAAACCTTTTTTTTTTTCGGCGTTGTTTCGGAGTAGAGAGTAACAACATTGCTTCGTAAATCGAGCATCGCGATGTGTGTTTCGGAATATGTTTGAATGAACAAAAGACTTATGGCCTGGAGGAATTCACGAAGATTTTTGTTCGAGAGAAAAATTGTCTATGCTCAACAGATGTGACCCCGAATCCATTAATACCGTTATAGCCCATATGTCACCAAGGTGTTGGATTCAAGCACAGTCTCGAACCCTATGCTATGTAAGGTGTAAGTTTGTGACCCTACAACATAGCAGCCTTCAGATCGAATTGTTTTAAGCTTTGTCGATTGTTGTCAGTGGCAGTGACCATGGTTATAGGGATTTGTTGTCCTCCACTGATATTAACCCTTAAGCAAGGCTTTGTTCAGATAAAGAGGAATTCAATAAGGATGAAGGAGTGTATTGCGATGCAGCCATGTGTGTGTATTCCACTGTCCGCTGTAACGCCTGGAAGAGTATGTATCTATACAGCTAGTTATGAAGGCCACTGCCCTCAGATGGCCTAAAGTTTAGTCTAAGACTAGAATTCTCATTTGCCTGATTCTTATATAGGTGTTCTGAGGTTTGTTTTGTTCCACTCGATAAAAAATCTCCAGCACCAGCAAGTAATACTTTGACATTTATTTTTTGCTCCTTCTTTGGGGTAGGGGTGGGAGCGAAATGTTTTTCCATTTACCTTATGCAACACGTTAACATGTCGTACGACATTAATTTATTCAGCTCTTAATTCCGAATTTTGCTTGTTTTCAGCCAATGTTCTCTATGGGATGGACTCAACATCCGGTTCCTCGCTAAGCTGGGGAGGCCAGCTTGTCATGACGTTAGGGTGGAGATCTCAGTGTGCCCTCCCTGTCAGTAGATCGCCATCTATCGCGAACTCTTCCCGGAACCTCGCTCAGACCATTCTCACGATGACGGTGGAGGTCGACTCTGCGGATCCCACCGCGGGTGTAACTCCAGAGGAGCACTCCTGTCTGGACTGGATCCCAGTGTACAGCATCGCCTTGGTTCTGGGAACAGTCGGTGTCTTGGTCATGGCCTTCGGAATCATTCACGGTATTCTGAGGAAGAAGGGCGCTGTCCCTTATCAGATACCCCACTTTTGTGTCTGGGCCTCAAAACTGTTTCCGTTCGTCAAGTACAAGAATACTGCTGTCCACATGACTTTTCTCCCCAGTCTGAAGGCAGCGGAAACCATGGAGGTCAAGGGCGATGATATATTTGTTGCCAGTTTTCCGCGCTCAGGTAAGTGTGTATAAAGAGTAGTATATGGTAAAGATAAATCGCGGCACTAAAAACCTAGCTTAGGCGTCAATACATCTCAAGAGAGGTAGAGCTGAGGGTGGCCGAGTGACTAAGGCGTCTACGTTTTCAACCATGCGCTAGTATAGAAGAGACGCAGGTTCAAACTGGACAGCGAATTTGTAGATTTATCCGCGCTCTCACGCACTGTTCTTGATGCCTTGATGACAACGACATACGTATGGCCGTTTTGCGCAGCCTAACATAGAAAACGTTAACAAAAACTTAAAGAGACATGATCGCCCAAACATTAGGTATTTTAGCGTTATTACAGAACGACATGAGTATGAGGTACTTTTCTCAAGAAGTAAAAGTTACAAGCTTTTCGCTAATTCTATCCCCAGTATTGTACATTAGGTGAATGTTTAAACATAGCAAAAAACTGAAAACTGAAAAGTCTGCCACAATATTTAAACGACGGGCTGTAAATTCAGTGGAACTGGAGCATGCGCATAGGGCTCTGCAATCTTCATATTCTTGTAAACAAACGTGGCTAATGACACGCGTACGAGAAGGATTTACCGGCTGTCTCGTAACAGGATCGGCCAAAAAGAGGCGAAAAAGAGAGCCCACAGGTTGACAAGCAAGTCTAGAGTTGTAATTGATGGTCATTTGTCGCAAACCACACTGCTTGATAGGTGAGTGCAAATGTTGTTTTTGTTGCGGCTGTGCGACAACGTCGTACATAGGCTGCCCTCTTTGGGTAGCCCATGTACGACGTATGTATTGGGAATTTGAATAACGACAGAACTTGTTCGGGTTAGCACAAGCTACATACTCAGTGAATATTTTTTTTATTTCAACGTGACTGATTTAATTTATGAACGAATTTCAAAACTTCCTTAAGACCTTGCAATCAGAATTTGTTGAAAAATCCAAATTTTGGGCGACCATGTCTCTTGAATTGTCTTTCACTAACTTGTCAGCGCTTAATAATGTAATCACTTGACACTCATGGCATTGATTGTCATGGTACGAGGGAAGAATTAGGTCTATGTGAGATGTAGAACACTAGGTATATCTTCTTGATCACTTATATTATTAATGCGATGCCGTAATGCAAAGTAGTTTCCGCCGTATCTCAACAGCCTAAAGAGATGAAACCAGTATGAGCTGGACAGGAACTTACTTCTACCGTACTGGAGAGAGTTTCCTGAGAAGTTGTGCTAGCACGGTAACTACTCGGCCACGCCGGTCCCTTCCCTGTATTTGGGACCCAAGTGAAGAGTCGCGCGTTCAGTGACATTTAAATCTCACCATCCTTCATTTGAGCGGACAAATTCAAACAGCCTATACAGCTTATCCTATGACATGGGCCCTCGATTTTTCTGTTATCGTTGATTCTTTGATCTAGATAATGCTCAAACATTTTTTCATGAATGTTTGGCCTACCAATTAAAGGTAATCTAAATGCATAGGTTTAGTGTTTCCACCTCCAAAAATGCGTCAAAAATACCACCATGTTCGTCTTTGCACACACCCCAAGACTAGGGACACACCGATATGACCCAGAGCTGAGGACATGTGTCACAAATGAATGATCACTCAGATGACCTCAAGTGCATGAAGACAGTGCCATATACAATTGTTCTTAATTCCAAGTCATAGCCGGCCTTTATGACTTGCGGGATCCATCTAGGGAGATTGCATAAAATTAACTGTAAAGGATCGTGATTTAGCATATACAGATATTCTGTTACTGAGAGGTAGCCTTTATCTACTATATATACTTCTGAAATTGGCCTCGCAGTTTTTTTTTTGTCGTAATATGTAATAGGAAATAAACTTGTACCATCGAAAAGACTAAGATAACATTTAGTGATATAATAATAATGGTATAGTAATTGCTTTATTACTGACTGGAGATCTATATATATATAATATACACTGTATATATCGCACATCAGTAAACTATACCTATGCTAAGTGATGACCGGTACACGTGTGAGTTATCATAGTCTACGTTTCATACAGCCATTTATTTCATCTCGTTGTGAGTGGTGGTGTGCATTAAAGCAAGCTACAGGGATATATTGCACTGGTGATATGTCACTACTCAGTAATTTTTGCCCAAAGGTATATTTTCCGCTCAATATCTCAGAAAAAGAAATCACGATTGCTAGATGTAAATCATTATATAGAGACATCGTGCCGCCGGCTCAGCTATAGCAAACAACAAAGAAAAGTTCACTCTTCTCAGAAGTCTAACATGGTTTTGTCATTATCATTGTTTATATTATTTTGACAGAGATAAGGGGTTATTAACGAAAGTATATTTTTGGGTTATTGTACTAATCGCTCCTCGCTCCTCGAGCCGTATGGTCCCCCCCAAAAAAATAAATAAATAAAAAATAAAAAAAAAAAAATAAAATAGTAACGGGATATACAATATTTGTTCTAAGGACTCCTTGCAACTAGATGCGAAGTCGTCCCTCTGTCGCTCAGGTCGATTGCCAACCTGCTCGCAGTGTACTACAGAATGACTCATGGTCTTCTCCGGTATGCCGTTGAAATTGTTAAATAACAGGCCTTGCCTTGCAATAGGGCAGCAATAAAAAATATTCGGTACTAGCCATGAGTGTCCACCTGTATTTTTTTACATTCATTTGTCCAGTTAAAATCTCTTCCACTCAGATCTATAGGGAGTCTAGGACTTCGCCGGATATTTATTCAGGTGAACTGATAAACACACGTAGTTGCCTTTTTCCACATGTAACTATTCGATATGCTGATACCTAACGCGTGGAAACGGGTTGATAATGTGGACACCACTTACATATTTTTGACTACACTGAGCTTTCAGTGGATGCATATATCATATATCATCCATGCTTATTCTTATAGTTGGAAAGATATCTAATATGTAGCTTTGCAAAATGCATTTGTAATATGAAGACAATGGTGCGCCTTTTCATAAACAAATAAATAATGTGTTAGACTATTCAAGTAACTACTTATTTATCTGAGGCGTCTAGCAGTAAGACCTAAATGTAATAAGTACAAATACAACAATACCACTCTCAACGCTAGCTTCTTTGAAGGTCAAAAATAAATGGTGAATTACTAAAGACACAAGCAGCTAATGGCGTGACGTATTGAAGGAATGAATCATTACGGCTTAACGCCACTCAGGCAACGTTGCAGCCATACCCGGACGAGTGTGTGTACGTGTGTGTGCTTGAGTTTAACGTCGTGCTTAACAATTTTTCAGTTATATGACGACGAGAAAGTCGTACTTTGTATATATTTTCTGTGTCTTCTTGTGGCAGGTCGAGTGTATACCGCCAAAGTGGTGCCGCCACTGGAACATCATGCCGAAGACATCAGACATGACACCCCACCTAGTCACATTATACTGACACCGGGCAGACCAGGCCTGTTTCCTTGCTCTAACCTCTCAATGCTGAGTGTTAACCTTGGCAGCAACAAGCGCCAAGTGTTGGTATGACCCGTCACCCGGGACCCATCTCGGATCTCCCGACCTGGAGGCAGAGGCTCTAGCCAACAGGCCACCGAGGCGGTTGTAGCATACTGAGATATAAACCTTGTCAGTGTAATAACACCACAATAGCAAAATGTAGAACAGCAAACAGTGTCTGATACTTGTGATGCAACTATTCTGTTTGGTACATAGGCACAACATGGACACAAGAAATCGTGTACTTAGTGGCCAACAATGCTAACGTGGAGAAAGCGCGTGCCAAGTTCTTGAGTGACCGGTTCCCGTACCTGGAGTCCCCGGTCTTGGGGCGGTACAAGGTGTCACGACTACCCTCACCCAGACTCATCAAGACCCATCTACCATATCATCTTTTACCCAGGGATATACACCAGAAGAATGCAAGGGTAAGGTTCAGTTACTTAAATAGAGACACGATGTAAAATAAGAATCCACATGCACCGTTATAGTCTCTGTAATGGATATGCACTTCCTCTTTCCTGTGACTTTGTAATGTTTATGTTCAAGTGTCCTCTAAGCTGTTCGATTGCTGTGCGTTCAAGCCCAGCTCTTGCTGACTTCCTGCCCGGTGGTACGTGGTAAGATCCGCCAGCAACCTGCGCATGGTCGTGGGTTCCCCACTGTCTCCCATCACAATGCTGGCCGCCGTCGTAAAGTGAAAATATTATTGAGTACAACGTAAAACGCCAATCAAATAAATAAATAAATAAATAAGTAAATAAATTTCTCTTTTCTGCTGTGAAATACCGTGAACTGGTTCTGTTCCGGTATACTACAATATGCTTCTGTGCTTTGACTGTAATATGTATGAAATTATCTTATTCGTTGACTCTAAAGTAAAGGCATCTATATGTTTGTTCTTGTTTGTAAATTTATAATACACCTCTACATTCGTTCCTCAAAGAACACAAATTAAAACAGAACTGTTATATATCAGTTAGCTGAACCCACATGCCTTGTCAATGACTCGTAGAAGATCTCTATCTCGTAATTGGAGCATTAAATCCATTCAGATCCACATTTTTTGTTGTCTTGTAACGTGGATTTTCAAGATTCACAACGGATAAAAACTTTTGGCGATAATTTTAGTGACTTTCTTGATAAAGTTGCAATGCTTGTTAGATTGGAAAGCTTTGATTTATATGTTTTTTTCTTTTTTTTGGCTTGACACCACACGATGGAAAGTTTGGAGTGGGAAATAGCTTGCAGTGCTAGAAAATATCGGTCAATAAGATCTCAGCGATATGTAAACTTTCTTTTTTACAGATAATTTATGTGATGAGGAATTTTAAAGATGTTATCGTGTCCAATTATAACTTCTTCAAATGTCTCTCGTTACCGTATGGGGGAACCTTTGACGATTTCTGCCAACTCTTTTTCGAGAACAAGTGTGAGTATCAAATTAGTTCAACACAACAAATTATCTAGAACATTTATCATGGCTTTCTTGTTGTCCGTCACTGAATATGAAATATTCCCAGCTCACGCTAACTCCCTCTCCGATCGGGGGAAAGTCTGCCAGCAACCTGCGGATAGTCACGGGTTTCCACCTGGCTTTACCCGGTTCCCTCCCACCATCATGCTGGCCGCCGTCGTATAAGTGAAATATTCTTGAGAATGGCTGAAAACGCAAATCAAATAAAAAAATATGAAATATTCACATTGAATACTGAGCTTACATATATCTTATATATACATGTACATGTATAAGCAGTGTGCTTGCAAACTTTAAAAAAGGATATCACAGAGTCCAGTCGTATCTGAAACAAGTGATTCAGTGTCATCTTTTTGTTCCGGTCTACATTTATGACTGTTAAGTAAGACATAACCAGAGTTCGTGTGACGTTCCAAGAATGAATAAGCAATGTTTTTCTTCAACTATCGGTCATTCCGAGAATAGTGGGAAGCAATTGCTCGATGGTGGTAAACGATGACTTGATGGTGAGAAGCGATGATTTGATGAGGGGAAGCGATGACTTGAGGAAATAGCGATGACTTGATGGGAGGAAGCGGTGAATTAATGGTACAAACCAGTGACATACAAAGACATCACGCAATGACGAAGTGTGATCGTGTCATAGCTTCGTGCTATTATCAGATCGCCTGTACAAAATTCTGAAGTAACTGAAAATGATGCATTTTGGCTCTTCTTTGATTCTCCTCGTGCTTTGTCGAATCAATGACACACAGGAAGCGGAAATAAAACGAAAATCCACGCTGGTACCAAGCAATGCCACCCTCTCATCGTTTCGGATCTTCGCCCCATTGCTTGGTGGCTTCGTCCTGTCGCTTCGTGGTAGCGTCTCATCGGTTGCATAATATCGTCGGCTGATACTACCATGAAACTGTGATATGACCTTTCGTAATAGTGTGATAATGTCGTTTCAGATGTTTTCTCCCCTTGGTGGCGCCACGTCAAAGAATTCTGGGATAATCGGCACCGTAGCAATGTACTTATCCTGAAGTATGAAGAAATGCAACAGGTAGGCTTTCACAAATAGATATCAATAGTTTGGAAGGCCAAAGACTGGAGAGCAGCTACGGCAGTGGGAAAGTTGGCAAACGGCCATCCTTATACATCATACAAGAAGGTATAGTTCAAGTTAAAATTTATAGAATTCTTCATCAAAATTTTCATAATACTACTTTTTCAGTGTTTGGAACAATTCTACCACCGTGTTGTACTTATTACTCGTTTGTTAATATTTAACCTCCATACTGACATAGTGGAAAAGTGTAAAACTATTTAATGAGTTGCTGTTTAATACCAGGACTATATAATCTGTCTATTTTGAACTGGAGATCACGGATGACCAATGGCATGACTGTAGGTCACATTTAAGCAGGTTGTTGTCGTGGAAACAATGTAAATACGCATGATCGCGCTGAACGTTTTGGAGGATGATTGCAAACTAATAGTAAAATTTCCAGGTGGGTAAGTAGAATATTGTTCAAGGATTTGACCAATATTCGCCTCATGCCAAGCTGATGGCCAGGAAGCCGAGCGGGAGTCATTCGATTTCCTGTAATCGGAAGGAAGTTTCCTGCAAAGTAACTCTGTAATATAGGTGAAGTTAAACGTGGTACGGACAGGATGTCACCTGAATTGCTCGTTCAGACAATACCTGCTGATCCGTCAGACAGGCAATTACATTGTGGTGCACTGTATCCAAGTTAATGGGCCGTAAGAGGTCATTACATTTAGATTGTTGTTGAAAGACAGTAACAATACAAATACCCGTACTAATCTTATTACTAACTCCACGCATTGTATATAGACCAACCATGTTTGTGTCCAAATATGGGTTAGTCGAACCATGAAGCCACCTAGAGGCCATGGAGTGGGGGGCATTTGCAATGTGGGAATCATTAAAGAAATGATTCGTTTGGTAAATAGACGGCTGGAAATTGACTGTAATAATATTAATAATATATAATTATGTTGATGTCAGAGGTATTAAGTTTGACACTGTTTTTCACCTTTTACAACCAACAGCATGCTCGGCGTGTTTCACGAATATTGTTCTGATTTTGGTTTTGCAGGATTTGGAAGGTACCGTGAAGAAATTGTCCAAGTTTTTAGGCAAATCCCTGTCTGATGACCAGATACAAACGATAGTGGGCCATTGTAGCTTTGATAGCATGAAGAAAAACGTGAAGGTCAACCATAAGTGGTGGGATGACATTCGCTTTACACAAAACAATGACTTCATCCGCAAAGGTAACGTTCCTGTTTAGTCCTGTGTAGAATCCAGGGCCCGAACTCATCAGACGTCTAGGACTAAAGTAAAAAATTAAACACAGCTACAATTAAACTGTTTTGCTCAAGCAAGTTCAACTTTTTTAGACAGATCTGAGTGCTTTTCTGTTCTGGGTTTTGATTTTTGAGCAAATGCAATTTAGGCCGTATGTCTTGATTAATAATTACAACCTCAGGATTTGACTTGGTCTCACCAAACTTTTCTCATTTACTCAGCTCTCCACTGTAAAATTTGTCGCTTTATTTGAAGTGATGCTTCAGCATAACGCACTTATGTGATGCTAACGGGTCTGTTAAGGTGTTTGTGAGTTGAACTTATGTGGCTCGCGAACGAATGCACGAACTGTCGGAGTGTTTGTGAATGAATGTTGTTTTGTGTTATTCTAATTATGAATTATGTAAACTTTCCTGTTAACGTCAGAAGTAAATTTAATTGAAATGAATGATTTGTTTTCAAAGCTATACTGGCAATATTTCAACCATAATGTGGTGTCGAATTACATTGGAATCAAAGTCTCACATGATTCGTAACGTGACCTGGAAATCCCTAGCAACGGTAGATATTCATGCTGTTTCTCTTCACACATGAGTGATTTCCACCGTGACTGTATTTCAGATAAAGCCGTATTAACACAGTATGATTTAAATGGCAAATTAACTCCAAAGGAATTCATTCTGACGATCTTAGTATTTCGACTTTAATTAAGTCATCACCAGGTAAAACATAAGTGTCTTCTTTTGATAATGAAATACTGAGATCATCAAAATTAATTTCTTTTCTTCTTTACTATACTACTCTGTTCAGTAGGTCTACGAGATTCACGATACGATATGTGGTTCGCAAAGAAAAACGGACGCGCCTCCTTACAATGTATGCAGAATTCAACTACAATCACGTGATTGTTCACAAGACCTCATGTGTGCAGTAAAGACTTGTCCTACAGACTTAGGTTACAATATTTTCCTTGTGTTTCAGGAAAAGTGGGTGATTGGAAGAACTACTTTAACAAGGATCTCAGTGAAAAGGCCGATGAATTAGTGCGCGAGAAGCTCGGGGACACAGGTCTGAGTTTTTGTGATGAACTATGATGGCGGAATTCAGTCAGACTAGCCATTGAGGCCATTTTCCAAACCCTACACGTATATCTGAAGTGTTCGCACGGTGCCGTGTGACGGCGCGATGATATTGCAAGGTCTACATCCACAACGCTCTGTAATTTCAGCAATGTTGATGAAAACTGCCATGTGTCTTTGCCATCTCTTTTGTTCACGGCTCATTGGTGTCGCCGTTACGGATATTTTGTATACTGTTACCCTTAACAATAAATTGGAAACCTCACATGCGCAGCTGCATGAACTTGTCTACGATATAACAGACCGTCACTCAGACTTGCCAGCATCTGTCAATCATCAATTAACTCACACAAGGACAAAGGGATGAGGTGACAGGATATATGGCTGAAGATCGTCATGGAAGAGAATCCTGGTAAAATATTCCTTCCGAAAAGGAAATCTTCAATCAGCATTGGCACTTATTCCGTTTGATGCAAACTTATTTTGAAATGTGGAGGGAAACTCATGTCACAGCTAATCCTGTGTTCGGCAGAACTTCAAAGGACTGATTTCTAACCTGCACAGTAATGCTTATGTACAGCTATACTATACAATAGTGTTGTATTGTATAGTATAGCTGTGTCACATTGCGTGCCGATGTTCGTTTTGAATTCGCTGTGTTTATAATATTACATTTATATAACAGTAAAAGACGGCGTACTATCAAATTAAAGAACTTCGGAAGACTGTGGTCAAAGTGGAGTTTTGCCCAGTATAGTACAGAAAAGGTCAGCTGTGGTACTAGCGTTCCCTCCTCGCCTGTGACATTTAATCGGGTATTGTACAAAAGCAAGCTCCTTTTTTTAAATGCATAAGAATTCGAAAAAACGTCCAATATCGTGCATTATAAGAAATGTGTTGACAGCTTTGGAAAGATTTGGACAGCGATAACCGAGTTATTGACCCCAACCCACTAACTGTTCATGATTTAGAATTTAGAATTCTTGGGAATAAGTCATTCAAAACGAAATACCCAAACTCCACAAATGGAACAAAATTACTGCCTTTTGGAAATGGATTATTTTCCGCTGGAAGCAATTCGGGCCCAAGCTGTGTAGACTATTGCGCTTTTGCAATGAACATCTGTTGGCAACCTGAAGACGTAGTGCTCATGTATTAAACGAGAACGAAGGCCAGCCCGACTTGGACTTATCGCCATTGCACGGGAAACGGTACCTTACCGATTACTGTTAAAAAAATGTAAACAAGGCACCTTGAAGAATAATGCGTCATACATGGCATATACATGAAGAGACAATATGCAGACTTTCATCCGCCTTTTGTCCCAGAGTATGTAAGAACAGAGAATTACGTACAGTGCAATGGTAATCATGTAACCTATATATTAAATTTTTACTTAATATAAATTCTTAGATGGCTGTGAATAAATAACTCACTTAAGTTCCTGTATGGATGTCCCATGTACATACCTGCACACACATCGCAAAATATCTGAGATAATTTATATTATAAGTCGTAGTAATTTATTACTTTAGCACGGTGAAATACAGTTGCCTTGTTTACCTTTTTCACCTTTCAACTATTTTATTCGGTGTTTATAAAACTTTGTATCTTACTTCAGAAAGTTTTCTTATTCGTGGTTTATAAAACACTGAATACGATGGGTTTTGGGCTGAATCAAGGTTTAATGCTGGCGGAAGAGCTAGTCAACGTATGGTCTGTTATTTATTTATTTAACACGCTCAACACGATGCTCAGTACTTTTTTAGTTGTACTATGGCGGTCAGCAAGGAAGTCAGGTTTATTGGCGAAGGAAACCCTAGAATCAAGAGTAAACCCGTCCGGTGTATGAGTGAGGGAGAGCTCTGGTAGATCAGTCAGGATTGTCAGAGAAGAAAAATGGAGACCTCAGGGTCAATTAGTCTGGTTTTATTGGTGAAGGAGTCCGGAAAGGGCAGTGTAAATCAGCCAGGTGTATGAATGGAGGAAACCCGAGAATCTAGGGAAATCAGTTGTGTTTTATGGGTGAAGGAAACCGGGAGCTCAGAGTAAACCAGCCATACAGGTGTATGAGTGAAGCTAACCCGAGAACACGGGTAAATCAGTCATGTTTTATGGATGAAGGAAACCAGACAACCAGGAGTAAACCAGACAGTTGTATGATTGAGGAAAACCCGAAAATTCGGGTAAATCAGTCATGTTTCTTGTATGAAGGAAACCGGGAGTTCAAAGTAAACCTGTCATACAGGTTTATGAGTGAAGGCAACCCGAGAACCCGGGTAAATCAGTCCGGTTTTATGGCTGAAGGAAACCAGACAGCCCGGAACAAACCAGTGAACTTTTATGGGTTTGCACGTGACCAGGCCTCTGGTCGAGGGTCGCATTTCTCAGTCTGAGTTAAAAGGCGTAAATTCCTTAAAGTCTCACTGACACTACCATTCGACGTGAAGCTTGAAACAGTCAGGCATGAAATAATTAAGGGAATCTCGGTTAAGGAGTCGGTTATAAGTGTAACAAGGAATCGATTCATTCCAAAGATTAAACGGTACAAATGATTTAAACGGCGACTTTTATTTCTCCCAAATTCACTCAACTTTTCGGGCATGGGTTTACAGACGAACGTCTTAGAAGGAATGCTTCTATTACTTGAGAAATGGTTGGTGCCAAGTTTTCATGAGGATGCTAAGCAACCTTCACTGACAACGAAATAATCTGCAAACTTTATTAACTTTATTGACTACTTCGACGACTACGACTGAAAGCCAAAATTAATGTAAATAGTTTCCTTGCCCATGAATTGGCAGTTCCTTTCATTCAGCTTACCTCTGCATACAACGTTTAGAGTTCGTTACGGGCTGCAAATTGGCGTGGAACGATGTTCTTGTCGTGAATCCAAACACTGGATGCCGAGCAATGTTGACTAACCAGGTCACATGATATGATGTAACAGAAACGGCTCTTAGGAAACTTCCATCCGGGCATGTTTGTTCGTGCAGAATGGATCAATTGTAAAAGGGATCGATTTTATTGTCGGTGTTTGGAAGGAAGTTATACACGATTCTAACGTACTCTCAAGATGACGACGGTATTTTACGGCGGAAGATGCCAAGAAAAAGTCGCGTATTAAAATGTTGTAGTCAACATAGTTTGAAAGCAATAAAAAATTTCCAGAAAGGCTCCAGAGTAAAAATACATATCGCTGTGCACAGTTTCCTTTACACCCAGTCGATGGAATATACATTCATTAAAAGTTATCGAAAGCTGGATAAAGTCATTCCAGTGCTTGAACTACTTCGAAGCGACATTAAAGATGCAAAAGAAAAGTTTATGTTTACGCAATTGGAATTCCTCGTACTCCCTGATAATATTGTAGGAGAATTGGTAGTCAACATAGTATTACCATGTAAAAACATGTGTCTTACAGAAGCCTAAGTCAAAGGTGGTCAGGAGGCTTCCGTGGCCGACGGTGTAGCTCTCTAGCACAGTGCAATGACTCCGGTGCTTTTCACCAATGTGGCCGATGTGAGGTTAAGCCCAGCTCATTGTAGTTTCATTTCCGGTTGTACGTGGGAAGGAACAATTTCTTAAAAAGCGAAAATATATAGATGATAAATATAAGAAAAAATTAAATTGCTATTTTCACGCAGAGTGGGGTTGATGGTTTCTATGTTTTCCTCGGCATTATGTAGGTCATATGTTGCTGTTGTTTGTCTATTCACCAAATATAAACTGTATCTACAATTACAGATTGTCTCATGAAAGGCGGGAGTAAGGTCCGAGGAACTTGTTCAACACCTGAATCAGATGTCTTAAAGAATAATAACACATGCTTGGCAAAGAGCCATAATTCGTGAATAATTATATTAACAAAGACAAAAGTTAATGAGAAAAGTCTCACATAAAAATAGATCACTGTAAATACCCAAGTCAAATATACAATAGTGTGCATAGTATTTTTCCAACAGCTTCTGTGTCGTAGATTACACTACAAATGTAGATCAATATTGTAAATTGAAAAATCGTTTAACCTGGATTTGAATGATGACGTGATATTGATTGCTTTGAAGCTTGGAAGAAGTCTGCTCCACTCTCTTGGGGCTGATGATCTGACGAAACGTGAAGATAGATTTGAAGCTAAAAAAGGTACATGAAGATTGAAAGAATAGGATCTGGTTGGGTAATTATAAACATCAGATTGTCTTGAGAAGAGCTGTGTAAATTTGTGAGGAAGACAGAGTGGCTGGTGAATGAATTTGTGTGTGAGTAGCAAGGATGAGTACCTGTGTATTAGTGCGAGTGGAAGGATTTTGAGGTTTTTAAATGGTGGAGCCGTATGACCAAGTCTTTGCGAAAAAGTGATGAGGCGAATGATGCGTTTCTTGAGAATTGCTCTTCCCCATATCAATTATAATCCAACTAAATAGGCTATAATGATGATGATGACTTAACCAGACCCGACCATGACCCACATCTAAACATAATGGAATGTCTTTCTTAGCTGTTAACTTCTTGGAAAGCTCAACCATCATGTAACTACTGACTCAAGGTGAACCACCATCACTGATAGTTCCATTCGCCCTCCTGTAGCGTGTCTGTTGTTCCGCAAAACCACCATAAACGATATGGCGGTTGTTAATTTTAAAGTGCGGTAGTATTTTTACTTTTGACCTCAGCATGTGTTGTCGTGGTAGTAACAATCAATCTACCTTTGTAGAAAGAGGGATCATGACCTCCAACATTATTCAGTATTATTGTGATTTATGTCATTGATGTCTAACGGCACACTCTAGAAGCTTTTTACGGGCCAAGGAAACCGGGCTAAACCGGCTTTGGGCAAGTACATGTAAGTAACAAATTTCCCACACAAGACGCACCGCGGCATGCCTGAGTACGTACACCCTCCTCCATCAACAAGAACAGGCCAGTGCACAGCCTTGAAATATCAGGTACAGTAAGTACTAGTGCCTGAACGGGGATGTGGTGAAACGGTTTTCACACTGTGTGGCATGAGCTTTAATTTAGAAGAGCTGCTGCGCCTGTAATATTTATTTCCTTAGCTCACTGAAATACAGAGATATCAATATCTCTGCCCAAATTCCCAGCGTAAATTTTGACAAAAGTCAAAATTTAAAATTTCATTAATGTAAAGTGAATAATTGGTGGTGGTTTTACCGCCCCCTTATGATCAAATGGCCCCAACTTCAAAAAAAAAAAAAAAAAAGAAAAAAGAAAAAAAAAGAGACACTTATTTTCAGAATTTTACCGCAACATTTTATCATGCATCATTTCTATACAATGTGGTCATTAAAAATCTGACTGATACTCAAAAGTGTAAAGAAGATCTAGATAAAATCTGGAATATAATATTTAAATAATGATAAAAAACATATCTTGAGTGACATATGGGAATCTGGATTAAATGAGAATGTTCCAGTATGTGTGCATATTTCAAAGAACTGAATTGTTTTTCGAGCCTGTAGTACATTACGTAAATGATTACAAATCTTTTTAAAACGGATTTCTAGCACAGCACTGTTAACACTAGTAAAACCGACATTTGGCAAAAAATACACAAATGATCGGGTAGTTTTCACATAGAGACAAATATCTTTTTTTCATTGCTTGTGTTCACCACTGCTTTCAACATCCCTGAAAACATCTTATTTTAACATCTCAAGTATGACTGGACTTGAACCCAACACCCTTCTTCCGAGATGGACACTTAACCCTTCGACTATGTGTTGCAGTGCAGTTCAGATAAATTTATTTATTTATTTCATTGGTGTTTTACGCCGTACTCAAGAATATTTCCCTTCGAGGACGACAGCAAGCATTATGATGGGAGAAAACCGGGCAGAGCCCGGCAGAAACCCACGATCCGCAGGTCGCTGGCTGACCTTCCCACGTACGGCTGCAAATGAAGCCGGCATAAGCTGGGCTTGAACTCACAGCGACCGCATTGGTGGTAGGCTTCTGGGTCACTGCGCTAGCGCGCTAAGCGACTGAGCCACGGTGCCCCCAAGATAAATGTAAAAATATTGGGAACAAAACAAAACTTACACATTCACAATATACTGATGTTTTGGTCAAAAGCGTTTTTAACATCTCAAGTGTGATCGGATTTGAGCCCTACATCTCATACTTCGGAGAGGAACCCTCAACCATTCACCTACACATTACAGTCCACTTTAGATAAATCTAAAAAAATTGAAAAAAAAAACAAAAAAAAACAAACAACAACAACAAAAAAACAAACCAAAAAAAAAAAAAATGCTCACACTATCACAATATGATAAATTTTTGGTCAAAATCGTTTTACAAATACAGCAATTCACGTACCGGTTAATGGAATTTTTCACCAACTTAATCCCGCTTAAGTTGTAAGTTGCTGAGAAATTATATGAAATATTGTGTGAATTGACGCGCACATAACCGAACAACACTATTCAATAATGAATCAGCTCTCCGTGCTACTGTTCATACATCAGGCCAATCAGTTATCGTTAAATTCCATTACTTACTGAATATAAGTTTATTTATTTTCTCATTGATTTCATTGGGATTTCACGTCGTATTACGAATATGATTTTAAGATCATTTATATACTATAATGGGGACGATGTACTTTTGCAAATGCAGAGGTCGGAGTACAAAATGTACAGCATCAGTGTATATCTTAATAAAAATCAGCTGGATCCACGGTCTGTCTTTTGAATCACTCATGGCAGTTTCAACATCATACATTACAGACGCAGGCTTGATCAACAACAAAGTGAACGTCATCAGCACGCGGTCCTAATCTGTTTGATGCTGCATTCAAGTGACCAAACAGAATAAAATACACTTTTGGGATTTGCAGGGAACTGAATTATGACTGTGATTGTTGCTGACCCTCAACTCGATGATATTAACTCATCGGAAAATGCAGATTTTCGTCTCTATGTACTCTACCATATGACAACACGCAATTGTTTTCAACTCCCTTCATTTTCCGCACATCTCAGATGTCTAGTTACATGTACACTGCCTTGACAGATATCTGATTACAATAAGGAGCATCATCTGTCCTTTTTCCAACGAAAATCTTGCTAAGTCACCACTCACAAAGCACATCACTGTCATAACCTGCTAGACACTGCTGTTGTTGTTGCTCGACCAACATTTTCACGCAGGAACCCCTGTAACTTCTTCCAGGCTATGACCTGATTCTCTGAGTGGGCCTTAACTTCTCCTCCCCACACAACACAGTCTCCTTCAAGTAACAAAACAAAAAGTAATGTTTTATTTCTTTATTTGACTGAGTTTTAGTAGTCGTTCTCAAGAATTTCACTTATACATGTCTGTTTTGGAAGTCTGTCAGGAAATCAGATTATTGGGAGTAAACCACTGGCCTCTGACATGTTACTGATAAATATTACCACATGTAAAATGCAGATGTACTGGTAAGTCATTTTAGTGGAAGCCAAGTGATCTCCAATATTATAATGTGAGACAGCTTAAATGACTTTCGGGGCCTCCGTGGCTAGGTCGGTTAGCGCGCTATCGCAGCACAATGCCCCGAAGCCTCCCACCAATGCGGTCGCTGTGAGTTCGACCAGCTCATGTTGGCTTCCTCTCCGGTCGTAAGTGGGAAGGTCTGCCAGCAACCTGCGGATGGTCGTGGGACTCCCTCGGGTTCTGCCCAGTTTCCTCCCACCATAATGCTGGCCGCCGTCGTATATGTGAAATATTCTTGAGTACGGCGTAAAACACCAATCAAATAAATAAATGACTTTCAACCACTTATTGCTCACCCAGATCGTGAGCAGTGTAGAGGCCGAGAAATGCTTAAGATTCTCAGAAACTACAACTTATTACAAACACAAGATATTTTAGAAGGATCCTTTGCAAAATCAATGCGAAAACGATCAGCAAACACAAAAGCGCATAGATAAAACACACATCAATGCTTGCGTATATTCCGTTTAACTAAAACCTCTTTGAATACTGAGGACTCTGCAATTACTCACATCACTAAACTCCGCAATACGGAAGTTTCCAGATCGAACTCTTTTATCGCTAAAGGTAAGAAAAGCCCTACTATACCATGTGACCTATCCAAAATGTTAGGCAACTATTTCTGATTACATTTACTGTCTAAGAAAAGTTTCAAAAAAGTTACTTAGACTAGACATAATTGAGGAGCTGGAAGTTTTTTTAACATAAGAAGCTCCTGATTGAAGGAGAGATCGTTTGTGCCTCCCTAAATTAAAATTAAATTAAATTAAAGGTAAATTAAAATCAACAAAACTGTCTGACATTTTTGACAAGTCATATGACACAGTTGAACTATATTTACCTTCTACGACAAAAGAGTTTGAACTCGAAACTCCCCTACTGCCAATGCTCATCCCACAGCAATCACCAATGTTCACCAAACTCGCTAATATTAACCAAACTCAGCAATCACCAAAGACTGAGGAGAGGGCGCTGCAGAATTGGCTGAAAGGAGGTTCCATACGGTGACCTATCTTGGGTATATTCCCTTACCTAACTGACTGATTAGTATGTGGAAAGCCCTGCAGAACGGGCTGTCCCAAAGCTCTATAAGGTGAACAGTCTGAGGGTACATACACAGCTCTACGTACCATCCCCAAACTTACTGATGAGTATGTCGAAGGAGAAACTGCAGAACAGGCTATGCGGAGGCTCTATAAGATGATCTGTCTGAGGGTACACACACAGCTCTATGTACCATCCCCAAACTTACTGTTGGGTACGTCGAAGGAGACCCTGCAGAACAGGCTGTGCAGAGGCTCTATAAGGTGACCTCTCTGAGGGTACACACACACAGTATGTGGAAGGAGGCCTTGCAGAATGGGCTGCATGGAGGCTCTATAAGGTGACCTCTCTGAGGGTACACACACACAGTATGTGGAAGGAGGCCTTGCAGAATGGGCTGCATGGAGGCTCTATAAGGTGACCAGTCTGAGGGTACACACACAGCTCTACGTACCTTCATCAAACTTACTGATTAGTATGTGGAAGGTCCTGCAGAACAGGCTGTACAGAGGCTCTATAAGATGACCTGTCTGAGGGTACACACAGAGCTCTATGTACCCTCCCCAAACTTACTGATTAGTATGTGGAAGGAGGATCTGCAGAATGGGCTGTATGGTGGCTCTACAAGATGACCTGTCTGAGGGTACACACACAGCTCTATGTACCCTCCCCAAACTTACTGACTAGTATGTGGAAGGAGGCTCTGCAGAATGGGCTGTATGGTGGCTCTATAAGATGACCTGTCTGAGGGTACACACACAGCTCTATGTACCCTCCCCAAACTTACTGATTAGTATGTGGAAGGAGGCTCTGCAGAATGGGCTGTATGGAGGCTCTATAAGGTGACCAGTCTGAGGGTACACACACAGCTCTATGTACCCTCCCCAAACTTACTGATGAGTATGTGGAAGGAGGCTCTGCAGAATGGGCTGTATGGTGGCTCTATAAGGTGACCTGTCTGCGGGTACACACACAGCTCTATATCCCCTCGTTTACTTTCGGGTAACCACTCCAGGTAGTCATACTGAAGTTCTATATTGTTCATTTGGTCATCATCCCCAAACTGTATCAGCACTTTGGCTTTAGACTTATGAATCTGACAAAACAATGTCAAAACATATCACACGTAAATTTACAGGTCTGTCATACATATGTTCTGAAAAAAAAAAAAAACGGGAAAATACATTTGAGTTGTTTAGTCAAACTGAACAGTGGGATACTGAGAAGGATCAGCTTCCATGATACTAAAAAACCATGCTTAAGAAACCAGCACATGCTATATGCATGAAAGAGACAAGCTCTAGTCCTGATCAGAGCCGGGAGCTGCAAATTTTTCTATATATTAATCTTTATAAATAGAAGGAAGAATGGCTGCAGGATAGAATTGTCTCTACAATTAATTAAATCATAATTGATTTGTACACTTATCAACATGAATGTCTATTTCATGATAATATTTTATTTACCTGGATTGCTCTGATTGACATATATAAGCTACAAGGCATGACTAAAACACTGGGATATAGCACTGTACCTGTAGTCATTCAGATTTGGTCCTGTGATTTCATACGAAAGGGAACAACACAGTTTTATCTATGACCAGTAAATCATCCTGCCTGTGTGACAGTTGATCAACTTTTGACATCCTAACTTTCTTTTAACATTGCCCATTCAAGTAATGGGCGCCTGAGTACATGAGGAAATGCAAATTTGCCCTTGTATCATATTAACTCACAGGCACATAGTAGCTTTTGTCCGTTAATACTGTTGGCAGACTTTTTCGAAATGGCATTCCCTCTTCTGTAGGCACAATCTTGGAAAAGTCAAATCTGATAACACACAGGGTGAGCATTTCATAATCAGAGTTATTGAGTGTTTGGGGTTGAAGGTCATACTTAACAATATTTCAGTCATATGACGATGTGGAATCCTTCTGGTGTGTGCATATATAGGGTGTCTTCTTGTGAAAGGGAAAGTCCATGCTGCCAAAGTGCTGCTGCCACTGGAACATCATCCTGAAGACACCAGACATGACACCCCTCCCAGTCAATTTATACCGACACAGGGCTGACCAGTCCTGTTTCCTTGCTCTAACCTCTCAATGCTGAGAACCAAGCGAGGCAGCAACAAGTGCCATTTTTATAGTCTTTGGAATGACCCAGTCCAGGGTTGAAAATGGATCATCCGACCTCGAGGTGGACGTTCTAACCACCAGGCCACTCAGGTGGTCTTCATAACTTAGAAGAGAGGTCTTTGCAACTAAATGACAAAGTGCCATTTTAGGACAGGTGTTCCATTAAATTCTCATTGTGAATTTAACACTTGGAATACATGGTTTTAACTTTATGGTCATTAAATTAATTCTGCTATAAATTGCTCCAATGGTGTTTAAGGTCACAGTAAACAATATTTCACCTACATTTCTTCGATGACAGTCAGTTTTATCTGTGTGAGAAACTGGAGTGTTACAATATATCAAGGACCATTAGCAAGTCACTGATGAACTTCCTAAAGTGTCAAGCACACACTACCATGTCATACTGGTGGAACATGACAAAAAAGAGAATTGTAACATGGGTCCTACAATGTATGTGTAGGAGTGCTGCCTTACAATCGTGTCATCAAGGTGGGGAAACAATAGCCACTATAATGTATACATCTCTTGAAGGGTTTGTATGGTAATGTATACATCTGCTGAATGGTTTGTATGGTAATGTATACATCTGTTGAAAGGTTTGTACAGTAATGTATATATCTGTTGAAAGGTTTGTACAGTAATGTATACATCTGTTGAAAGGTTTGTACAGTAATGTATATATCTGTTGAAAGGTTTGTATGGTAATGTATACATCTGCTGAAAGGTTTGTACAGTAATGTATAAATGTGTTGAAACGTTTGTATTGTAATGTGGTCACATGGTATTTGCTCCTTGTTCAGCCCTTTACTTCCTCACCACGAAAAGTCCAGAATATATACTTCTTCACCTTCTAAGGTAAAGTATAAGTGAAAAGAGTCAAATGGCTATTAACAGACAAAAAACCCAAGCTTTTGTGCTTCTGAAAGAAAAGCAAATAATTTGAGCTCCTCATTTTCTGTTTGCCCTTCTGTAAACATAGCCATATGCACAGGAAAACATAACCAGGTTTGTCACAGTGACAGCACTGATGATCATATGTTTCATCAACCTACCCCACACCAGGCAATTCTTTGGACCCAAACTTGAGTGAACAAAAACCAAGGAAGGGATTTCCACTGATACTAACTACAGCTGATATCTGAAATGGGAAACAATGTAATTATAAATAACACATCAATATTTGAGCAGGACTTGTAACTGATATTAGAATAATGCATGTGAAAATCACTTGGGCAATTATTTAATATAAACATCACTAGTTTGATTGGAGTATATATACATTTTAGGCATTAACAAAAACCAGCATGAAGTTTAACACGATCCCCTTAACTAAATCACAGTAAAATTTCAATGCTTTTGGTGGAAAATTTTTATTCACTACACAGATAAAACTTACGGCACACACAAAAAATTCCTAAAATAAAATTCCGAATCAAACCTAAGTCATGGTACTAGGATCACTACTTCAGTCAAATGGTTTTATTGTGCTAAAACTGTGAGTCACCTTGGAACTGTTAACAAAGTTATCTTAGACTTTCATGACCCAGCTGAAAATTAGCTTTATTACAGTTCAAAACTAAGTTCAGAAACAATACTGAAAGCAAACACTCTGGCTGGCTTAAGTTTCAGACACACTGGATTAGATGATCACAAATTTTGTTCTCTCCAGTGACAAAAAGTCTTCTAATTGGTGGAATGAAAAAGAAATCATTTGTCTCATAAGAATGAACTTGACTGTGTTTAGTTATCAATCTATTTATTTTTGATTTTTGGTTAAAGCCCTACCCATGTATTTTTCACTTAGATGGAGCCATCATCATGTTTGTTACGGATAACCCAAGTGACCCTCCAAAAAAGGGCCTTACTCTAAATAAAGTTTTTATTGGGATTTAGTTGGAATTTCTTTTTTCATTCACTCTCCATGTCAGTTTCTTTGAAAAAATTTCATTTAGGTAGCAGGAACAATGGACTAAAATGGACAGCTGCCAAAAAATCCGTGGCCTTTGGCAATATTACTGAGAAGCTTCCCCACATGTAAAAACAAACTCTCTCCGTAAGTGAGTAAATGAGTGCAGGCTTGAGGTTGAACATCATATTTAACAATTTTTCAGTCATGTAACGATGAGGAATCCTTCTACTGTGTGCATAAATAGTGTGTCTTCTTGTGGCAGGGCAAGTCCATGCTGCCAAAGTGCTGCCGCCACTGGAACATCATGAACAAGACACCAAACATGACATCCTACCCAGTCACATTATACTGACACCGGTCCGACCAGTCCTGTTTCCTTGCTCTAACCTCTCAATGTTTAGCGCCAAGTGAGGCAGCAACAAGTACTATTTTAAAATCTTTGGTATGACCCGGCCCAGACTTGAACCTGGACCTCGGATACTCTAACGACTAGACCACTGAGGAGGTCCCTCTGTATGTGACAATTACTGTGCTTTAACTGTCATGGTGTATACATGATATTCCTTAAGCCTGGGTGGTGTTGTTTATGTATCCTCACTTGTGGACAATGTACTGCCATCCAGAGGCCTATCTCCCCACCCATAGAAACACCCACAACTCCAACTCCCCCAGGGTGAACGTTGGGCAGAGCTGAGAACCAGTTCACTGCTTCCTGGGGAGACAAAATGCATTGAACTTCACATTAAGACATTGGTCAGGTTGTGGTTATCAATGTTTGACAAAGCTGAGTCTCCAAATGAATGACTGAGCAGAATCACTTCAATATTGAAAGACTAGGTTGAGTCTACAATGAAACAAATGGTATCAGTGTGTTGTTAAATGCTTAAAATGAGTTCATCCTTTACTAAAATACCAGAATCAGACACTGGACGCATGGCCCCATTATCTATTATTATGTAAATAATGAAGTATCATATTTTTTTGTTGACAGAAGATGGGAATATCCAACTGAGCTGTGATGATGCCAAATCACTTATCCCTCCTCATCTTCAAGCAGGCTTAAATATGCGCATCACTAATTGAACCTCTACAGATGGCTTTGACTAATTAACAGTATGTTACCCAAACAAAGTCTTGGATGCTTCATTTTCTTTTAGCATACAGAGAGCCAATTCCAAAACCAAACATTGATACAGTCACTGCCACGTTTGTACAACTGTACCCATGCCTGGTTGTATCTTTTACCACATACCTGTGGTAATCAGAAAGTTTTGAACAAATTTGCACTTTAATACAGAAATCAACTTCCTCTTCATTCTGAGCATACAAAACTAGAAAAGAATCGAAATTCAAGACAATGCTTGAATATAAGGCAGTCAGAAATCCCAAACCTCCATCACAGCTAAATGCACAAACTTGCTACATGTAACTATCATGACACCAATCCGCATTTGTGTAATATCTAGTAACAGTAACTTTTATCAACATCTGTCCGTAATTTTTTGCCATAAAATTGCCGACAGACAGATAAACAAATCAACACTTGGAAAAGTTTAATCTTGGGAGGAATAACAGTTACCACAAAGTAGGAGAAGTCGACGTCCATCAGGGACTTGGGCAGGTCCTGGTAGTTGAAGTATGGCAGAGACAAGACGATGAAACCCCTGGATGCCAACAAGGCTGCTCTGAATTCCATGATACCTCCAGCAGAACCAAACATATCAATGACACCTTTGAATGGTCCGGTCCCTGAAATAGTGAAAAAACCTCTATGTTCACAGCAAAGTACATATTTAACATCTAACATTTGATGATTAACTTAGATTATTTACAATGAATGTGTGACACCATCGTACTTCCTGGGACAGTGTCTCTACCGAGCACAAACGTCATTACAGTCAGATCCATTTCTTTATTTAATGTAGTGGTGTTGCATGCCACGATTTTGGACATTTGACTTAAAACACCACAATTCATGATAAAAGTAGCCGACAAATTCTGTGATCAAAACTGCAGGTGAGTAGTTTGGAATCTTCAGTAAAGTCTGCCCTCACTGAGACTTGGGTGTGGCCACGGATGTGTCATTCCATTGGCCACTGGAGGAGAACAATGGCGCCCCTCCCAACACCGAGTCTGATATCGGTGGAGTCAGTGGTGTGTATTGTAGCATCTTAGCTCACTTGACTTGACCTGACTTCCAGAACATTGGTGGCCACTGAGTCTGTCACAGGTGGACGTCAGATCGATGAATAGTATGCATTCTCCATTATGTTGGAGACAATTACTAGACATGACACCCAAGCAGCCACCGGACCTGTATGCTGCCACAAAAAGCCTATTCTAGTATGTTTCCTGCGTATATGTCAAGATCTTTCCAGAACAAAATAGTAACTTCACTATGATATGAGCCAGAGAGGTTCGCTTAGTGGTTTCCATTGGGCATGTTCACTTATCTATTTCATTGCTGTTTTATGCCACAAAATAACAAAAGCAGCAAAAAGGAACTCACAAAAACAAAATACAGCGATGATTGATATACATGAAATACACGAGTTGTTCAGTAAGCTAACTCTAATATCGCCATGGCTCCAACCACTCCATGTTTCTCACCTGCAGGAGTGAACAGTGTTCCACGGATGTTTCCATGACGGATTTCTGCCCTCCTGACATCCTGACTAAGGTACCACCTCTTAACCGTCTGAGTGGCCAGTGGCTGGAGTTTCTCTGCCCCATAGAGGTCATCAGCTGACCGGTGTCCATCGTACACGGACAGGTTGACTGTCAGTGGAGTGGTCACATCCTTCTTGGCCAGCCGTAAACCTGATCGCTGACCAGGGCTCTGAGACATGCTCCAAAACAAGCCCATGCCGTCAACCCCTTAGAAACAGGAATAAATTTATTTAAGACCTGTGGGTTTAGAGACTTTTTGTGACTTGCCTTGAAGACTCATGGTCTTATATCCAAAATTGTGCTTTGCTATAATCTGTATTTTGCTGTGTTTTTATTGTTTTTGTATGTTGCATATAAGTTCATCTACCACCTCAACATCCCCCCCCCTTCCACACACACACACCTCAGTCAAATGAAGGCTGCTTAAGTTCCACCTTGGCTTACAGATTTTTAATATTTTTTCAATTATTAGGCTCTGTTTTATGTATTTTATTGCAATCTCTGAGCATCTTGTCTGTCATTGGCAGGGCTAATCATTCCTCTTAATGCTGGCTACGGGCTGGGCTGGGATGGGCTACCTGCCGGGATGGGCTATTTATCTTCCTGGACAGCCAAGCATTGCAAGAAATGCCAATACTTCTGACTCTCAAGGAAGAATACTCACAGACAAATTAAGGCAAATGTTTCCAATGTCTGCACAACAGCGATGGTTACAGCTATTGTCAACCTTATCAACCTTGTCAACCTTTTTTGAAGAGTGTCAACAATTTGCTGATCATATCGTGATAAAACAATTTGCTGATCATATCGTGATAAAACAATCTGCTGATCATATCATGATAAAACATGTTTACTTCAAAGGATGATGTTTATCAAACACATCTCAGTTTTGCCGCTTTTGATGAATCACGTACATGTAACCTTTTACAAAACCTACCAATAGAAAAAGTCTTTCGTTTTTTTTTTTAAAACATTTTCTTTCATATTATGAATACTTGAAAGAATGACAAAGACCAATACACTGATGGCCCTGGGGGTAACTTCTTTTTCAGCCTATAACATGTGCTATATTAATGTTTACCTATGTAAGAGCCACCCACTGAAGCAGAGCTTTCCAGATTTACTTCCCCTGAATCACTGGCCAGGAAATGAGCATGGGAACCAAACCTCATCTTGTTCTCCTCTACACTGGCATGACATGTGACTTTCTGTCCAACCTTCAGACCAGACACTCTCACCTGTACTGGATTGTCAATAAGGTCATCTGGTTTATCAGCTGTTACTGATGCCATGCTTCTCCCCTTAGGGCAGTTCCACATCATCAACCGGGACAGCAGATCTGTAAGGATAATGTTTGTGACATGTAGTTCATTAATCAGAATGAGCCATGCAAATAGACCTAAACGGAAAGAGCTTTTTTGAACTGACTATTGCAATCAATTCTTAATCTGGAAGTCTTACAAGGCCATGGCATACGCCACAGTAATACAGAAAATGAAACACAATATCGCGTCACTTGTCTGTATTCTATTCAGTCTGTTTAGGCCTATCAGTCTATACATGTATACCAAAATGGCAAACTACAACAGGGATTGTGTGATGTAACAGCAAAAACTTTTGGGGTTATAGAAAGCACTGGGCCAAAATTGGCCGGTGTACTCTTCAGGCATCATAGGAGCTGCCATATTATTCGCTGTCTTAAGGAGAGAATATATAGTATATCACATCTGATGAAAGACCGATATGTATAGCTGGAGTACCGTACGATGATTGGGAGAGCTCCTGTGTTACACTCTAATTTCAGTTTGACTCACTCAAGTTTCCATTCGTTTGAACCCGTGTATGGTTCCGCATAAACAGTGGAACTCTAACAAAGTCTGCAAATTTAAACTGCAGCATGTCACCAAGTCGGTCAGATCGCCAAAGGGAACCAGTCACAGCTTCAAAGTGCTGTTGTGCTGAAGCTGACCCATCCTCCGCTCAACGTTGCTGGCTTTGGATCATTTCTGATCCCAACTCGTCACAACAAAATAGCAATCAGGGGCAGATCACTCTAAGCGAAAACTTTTGAGTTGGCCCTACAAAGCGAGTTTCCAAAAAGTTAAGTAAACTTAAGATAAATAGATATTTTTATCGGTGTTAAAGAAAACTTAACTATGGCAGCCAGCACAGACATTTATAAGGACCATAGTTTGACGTAACAAGGAATTTATTTTAGGAAGGCAAGTGAGATCGGCTTCCTCTGGTGCGCGCACTCCCGAACGACAGTGGGCGCAAGAAGATAACGTGCTACGCGATGTGGCCACCTCAATTTGTCATCTAATATCAACAAGATGGCTTTATCAGCGCGGTTATGCCGCATGCCTCCTCAACTCTGTGCCAGATCTGCTGCATTCGTCTCTAAACGCTGTCTGAACCGTGCACAACGGAAATCGTCCTCATTTCTGGTCGGCAGCAGACATTACAACAACAACGCCTGTGTTATGCCCACACACCGACAACTGTACCGACCAGGCGTGTCATATGTCAGAAGTTATGCACAACATCCCACCCCTGATGCGGCATCAAGGAACAGGCTTATGTGGCTGGTGTACTCTTCAGGCATCATAGGAGCTGCCATATTATTCGCTGTCTTAAGGAGAGAATTTAAAAAATACCAAAAGAGAAGAAGAGGAATCATTGAAATGAACATCCCATCGTTTGGTCATAGAATTTTTATCTGTAAATACAAAGATTTTGTCCTGTTTGATATAGTGGGACGAAATATAGAAGAACTGGAAAAGTTTGAAGTCAGAGAAGATGATGTCTGGCTTGTTGGCTTTCCAAGATCAGGTTGGGAGAACACTGTGTCAGTCATAACGTGCAACCATTGCAGGCGTGATTGTTGGCAGAGTCATTCACATGGTCATAGCCGAATATCCTGTAGCTATCAGATGGGCCCATTTTGCACACTGGGTGTAAGTTAACTCAAACTTAGGCCTAAGTGTCATGACAATGCATACAGCACAGATAAGTCGCGTTGGTAGTTACGTTTGTCGCAACGTAACACCCTGTTTGTATAAACATGGGTAGGATCATAAGAAATCAGGTGGGCCATCATACACCAATCATGATCCACAACCTATTACCACCGTGACACTTATGCCCATGTTCGGCCCCTGATGTGTGTACTTACATATTTATATGCCATGTTAATTTTGCAATAGGAGCTATGCATTTAGCATACAAATAAATTTGTACATGTATTGCTACTACAGAATCAGATGTGCTGATCTAATGTGAAGGAGTCTTAGAAACCATTTGTTCGCATGCTTACAAAATGTCTACAGAAAAGACTTTCAGTAGTATCTACAGTAGTTTTGAAGCACAATCATACCGTGATCATATATCCTTGATGTGACCGTCACAGGCACGTCCTGATCTCAACCTACAGCCATGATGGAAGGAGACTCAAGGAGGATCCGACCATGGGTGGCTCACCATAGGCTGACAATGCACCTGTAGATGATACACATAGGATATTCGGCTAGGATCTGTCCGTGTTGTACATGTACCATGCAATATAATCTGGTTAAACTACTGTGTTCAGTTAGTGAAGTAATGTTGGTAAAGAATGTATTAATATAAGGGTCTTAAACACATGTAGAATGACTTCTTATTGTCTGGTGTGAGACATAGCCTTCGTCAAAACTTAATTTTAGTTATGGCAGATTTATTCAAGCGAGACCAAAGCTGTAGAGTTCCACCAAAGAAGCCCTATCTTCACTGTCATCCAGTCAGCATTAATTCTTTACCCCTCAATGTTCTGTACATGCTCCTGGCATTCACTAACATCACTGCAACTTTGCTTGGGGAGCAGGGGGATCAGAATGAATTTAGCATAGCTAGTTTTTTTCAGTTCCCAGCTCCTTTGGTTCTGCCCTGTTATCATTTGATTAAAAATAATTTGTTATTTTTTTCTAATTTTTTGAAATGCTTTTAAAATTATGTGGTTAGAAAGAAATCTTTTAGCTTCGTCATCAGAGAGAATCTTTAACTGAAGCGAATAATCTGATACTTTTCACTTGCAAAGTGGCGCACATGTTCCACAAGAGAAGTATTAAGGGGAGATAACCTATTGCCACTGGATGAGGCCAATAGATCAATACCTCATTCAACCAGTAGAATACAGCTGTATGGATGGTAACCAGTCACATGACATGTGGGTTACCGTTAGGACATCTAGGTGTATCTGCATTTTGCTCATTGTAAAACAGGTCCCCCCACCACCCCCCAATCCAAATAAGAGTGCTACTGTCTTGTGTTTTTGATATCATTTTGCAAGTCTAATTATAATGAGAATTTTCTATGATCCAATTAACATTCAGGAACCACTTGGACACAGGAGATCATTTACCTGATCCAGACCGGCCTGGACTTTGAGGGGGCTGGGTCTGCCCCATTAGATGACCGCTTCCCATACCTAGAGTTCCTGTACCCAGGTTACGAGGCCATAGCAAAGAACCCCTCACCACGACTGATAAAATCCCACCTGCCAATCAACCTGCTACCTACTGACATTCATGTCAAGAAACCGAAGGTGAAGTTTTATACATAACATTTACCAAAGTTTGTACAGAGATTTTCCTTTGTAAATGAGGCTACTAGTGGTATTTATGGAGAAAAATCTTGTAGATTTTACTGCCTCCTTTGTTTGTGGGACATTGGTTGTAATAAGTGGTTGATGGTGCTCTCTGGGTTGCCTTGCATGAAGTTCTCTGATTACCAGTTTCATTCCACCAATATCACTCGGGCAAGAATTAAACATTAACTTGTGATACGTTAGTGGTTCATTCCACCTGGAAAAGGGCAGGCGCCCTTGTAAAGGTAAAAGACCTTAATATGGCATTAAACAACAATGAGGAAAGAACGTAGATTATGGAGAAAACATTTTGTTTGAACGTTCATAATAAAGGTCTCTATAATTGTATCCACATTGTGACAGAAAGTAACCGTAAGGTTGTACATTCTTTTAAGGTGGATGTTCACATTCTCTTTAAACCAGAAGATAATGCTTAGACTTTGTTACTAAAACAAAATGAAAGACAAGACAAACAAAACAGCATAATTCAGTGTGATGGTTTAATGTTCTTTGAGTCTATAAAGTACTTGAAATTGAAATTTGCCCTCTTGTCATACAAGGATATTTAATTTACCCTGTAGGTTTCATGTTTCACACCGCACAAATTAAACAAGTAAAAATGTAATATGTCGAATTTGTTTTTGCAGATAATCTATATTGCCAGAAACCCAAAAGATGTTATAGTTTCTTACTACCATTTCATCCGGATGCTGCTTCCGTTTCGGTTTACCGGCCAGTTTCCAGAGTTCTTCAACCTGTTTCTCAATGATCAGTGTAAGTATGAATTTGGTTATCAAGGCATTTCTGGGTATATTCCTGGGGTGCGGGGTTTAGTGACACGTAAAAGTGCACTGATGTGCTCAGAACGTATCAAATATTTTTGGTCACGAAGTTTGGAGTTTAGTCTGACTCTTAAGAGGTTTCCTGAGGTTAAGTTGCATCTCAGTCTTTCATGATGGTTGCATGCACTTCAGACTTCTGAACATCTTGGACAGCTAGAAGAGCAAATGTGACCAGCGGAATTCTGTCAAAAATATTTTCTGTCTGTGCCAGCTGGAGAGATGATGCAGTTGGAACAGTGATGTCACAGTAGTGATTTATGATAAGTCTTCAGGCTGTCTACATTTAAGAGAGGCCGTCTCTAAGTTTTCTTTTGATTGATGCATTTTACGGCACAGTTCTGGCACAAGTTCACGGCTCAGATAAGTTGTCCCCCTCACACTTTGACAGTGCTCTCCTCATGTTGCCAACATTGTGATTTGATTTTGTGAGAGGAAGTTGCATATCATTCTTCTTCAAATGCAATCATTGGAAAATCAAATACACTTTCAAAGCTTTTCTACTTTCATCACTATTTCACATGCTTGAACAACTTGCATGCGGGAGTTACTGCCCCTGTTGTTTTGTCTATAAAGCTAGATCCTAGGTGTTTACTATTCGAATGTGCACATGTAAACAAATGTTCCTTGTGTTCTCTACAGTACCTTATTCCCCCTGGTGGAAACATGTGCGAGAATTCTGGGAGCACAGGAATGAGAACTACATTCTTTTTATTAAATATGAAGATTTACAGAAGGTGAGTTCTGTCTGATGTGTTGGAAATGTGAAAGATATGGAACTTTACACAACACTGAGACATTATGAACTTCTGGAGCATCATTTCAGTTAAGCCAGATATAAGCTGAGCCAAGGCTATCAGAGATGTGCCTTTCAGTTAAGCCAGATATAAGCTGAGCCAAGGCTGTCAGAGATGTGCCTTTCAGTTAAGCCAGATATAAGCTGAGCCAAGGCTGTCAGAGATGTGCCTTTCAGTTAAGCCAGATATAAGCTGAGCCAAGGCTATCAGAGATGTGCCTTTCAGTTAAGCCAGATATAAGCTGAGCCAAGGCTGTCAGAGATGTGCCTTTCAGTTAAGCCAGATATAAGCTGAGCCAAGGCTGTCAGAGATGTGCCATCTGTTATACCGCTTAATGCAAACTGTGGAATATATAACAAGCAGTTTGTAAATAACCAAAAATGATGAACACGTACATAACATTTACCTGTATCGAGAACATGTGAAATCAGAATTTAAACGTAAGTGACAAAAATGAGTGTTAATAGATACAGAAACCCAAATGTTAAGTTGCTTTGATCAGTCTCTTTGAATCACTGGAAACTCACTGACCTTTGACTCCTTGCCTGTAGGTGGTTGATCACCCAACTTTATACACAAGACCTGTGATTGAGACAGGCTGAATCCCAGTTGAGACCAGCAGAATTACTGTTCAGAATTACTATTTTCACAGTGAATTTTCATAAATTTGTGCATGTCCTTTCCTCTTGCACAGGATTTGCGAGGCGTCATTCATGAAATCAGTCAATTCCTTGGCAAGCCTCTCACAGAGGAACAAGTTGACACTATAGCTGAACACTGCACCTTCCACAGAATGAAGGTGAATGACTGCGTGAACCACACATGGTTTGAGAACCTTGGGTTAAAGAGAAAAGGAGAGGCAGATTTCATCCGAAAAGGTATGTATATGTAGAAGACCACTGCTCCTCTACAGGTGAGGAATAATGACACAGAAATTAGTCTTGTCAGTTCTAGTTTTTCTATTGTTTTAATTCAGATTCCTGATCTGACTCTCATTCTGTAAAGATATTGTAACTAAGCTGATTGTTACAATCATGTCAACCATGTGACCGTAAGTTTCAAGTCCAGCTCATGCTAGCTTCCTTTCAGGTGGTATGTGGGAAGATCTGTCAGCAACTTGTGAATAGATGATCATGGGTTTCCCAGTTTCTTCCCACCATAATGATGGCTGCCATCGTATAATTCAAATATTCTTGAGTACGGCATAAAAAACTCCAGTTAGATAAATAAGTAAATAAGTAAATAAGATGGGGGTGGCATATTTGGCTTGGATCTGGCTGTACTGCAGTGTTAGGCCGTATCATTTGATCTGTTCTCATGTTGCAGGAAAAATTGGTGATTGGAAAAACTACATGACGGCTGAGATGAGTGGAAGGGTTGACAGACTGATGCAGGAAAAACTCGTGGATACAGATCTGAAGTTTGAGTTCTATCCTGAACATTCTGAAGAGGAATAAACCATCAAAATCGTACTTGCAAATCAAGCACCTGGTGCTACACTATAGACAAATGCTACATTTGGAGTTCTTTTGCTCTTTGTCTGTTTATATCTTGTGTGGACTGATGATTTTTATGTGTTG
The DNA here is from genome assembly GCA_016165875.1 of Acanthopleura granulata. Classification (NCBI taxonomy): domain Eukaryota; kingdom Metazoa; phylum Mollusca; class Polyplacophora; order Chitonida; family Chitonidae; genus Acanthopleura; species Acanthopleura granulata. The sequence goes on from JABBOT010000003.1 coordinate 26,525,860, forward strand.
GTGACATTAGTTTTTAAACGTGTTTATGAGTGTATCACAGGATGCATTACGCGTGGTAAGCACCTGGCCGCAGGATCAGAAAGCTGTCGTAGACTATTTACAGCACTGTAAGTCAGACTCAGTCTTAACTGGTGATATATTCCTGGACACATCTGAACATAAATGCTAAGTTTCCTTTGTTGTGAAGGTCTGGGACAACTCTTAGCACTGAAATAAAAATCCCTAAGGCGAGTCACAGTTTTAGGCCAGTAAAGTGTTTTGGAGCTAAAAGTAAGTTCGATTTTGTTTTCCAAGACAACTTTGTGATCATGGGGCCAGGTCAGCAATGTACATATACATGTATGTGTTACTGAATCTGGAGGTCATATTACGGGCAGCTTCATCACACTTATCTCAGTCGTGCCATCTGGTGCTTACAAAATTTAAAGCAAATGTAATATTACTCCATCTTCCAAATTGTCAATAATTATATTGCATATGAGCGATAGTGACTGGTAGAAGTTCTTTGATTCGTATCTCTTAACAGGGTTCTCAAAGTTATTCACCTCTTTGACTTCAGCCAGGTTTATGGCTGAAGGGAGAAAACTGTTGTCTAGTACTCTTTGCCGAGTACCTGACAAACCTCCTGACTTAAAGCTGCATGACCTTCCTTGTCAAGGGTTTTCTGGTGCAGTGGAGCAAAGGGTTAGTGGACTGATCAAACCAGCGTCCTGAGAAAGACTTGAAAACATCCACCCATCTACTGTTAGGTTTGATTTAGTGAAATCTTTTGAAGTGCAAGCCGTATTCATTTTTTTTTTTAAATTAGATGTGTGAAAGCTTACACATTGTGTGTTTTTCGTTTTTTACAGGGAATATCCTTTGTTATGTTATATAAACCAACCCATATAATTTTAGACATTGGGTTTTTATAAAGAAAGTAAAATCTTTAAAGGTACAACTAAATGGGGTCATTTATTTTTTTTTTGGAATTAAACAGGAGCAAGATAAATTCATACAAAGTATAGACATTAAAGCTTCACACACATAAATGTAACCTGAGAATTTGTTAGCCAAAGCAGATGAAGAGCTAACAAAAAGAATGGATGTATGATAAAACACAGCAACGATTGTATGAATATCAATATTTGTAAATGAATGATTTAAAAATATCACAGCCTGTAAACAATAACAACATAGAAGATATATGCTTAATATCAGTCTAAGACACACTTCTTAATGTACATGTATATGAAAATATGTAACAAATCTTCTTCCAAAGTCAAAACATTTGAAGGAGACAATTTTCTTATGGTCATGGTTTTCCATCAGCCATTCTGAATAGCAGTGTTCTGATAACAAAGAAACAATTCATCACTCAATTTCTTCTAAATATATGCTTTATCCAAAAACGCATTAACTATAAAAAATATTCCACTGTAACATCTAGAACTGCAGATATTCTGTCACAACTGTTGTACAAAATACCTGATTACAACAAACATTACACAGTAGTAATACTGAGGCTGACACTCATACACTCTTTAAAAATCTATTACTCCTTACAAACACATGTAAATAACCTTTTCTAAGCGGATAAATACTATACATTTTCAAGATGTAATAAACTTATAGCCCTACGAAACATGCTTTGCTGTTCAATACTGATCATCTGCAGGCATGAAAGAGCAATTCACCGCCTATGCTACAGCTCAAATATATATAGCCTATGATCTGCGGAGTTTCACCACATAATCTATGTCGCCTAGAAAGTGATTGGCAGATGAAGTCAATGCTCCCAAGATGCATTGCACAGATGGAAGCTGATAATGGTAAGCAAACTGCATTAGGTTTACTTCACAGCATCACGAAAATACCTCGCGAAACAATTCTCTACAAATCCAGACTATTGTAAGTAAGCTTTAATGAAGTCGTTGTAGCTGACGTGTCCATCCATGGAGTGGTCGTAGTGGGACAGGAGTTGGTAAAACTCTTCCTCGGAAAGGTCAAGGCTGAACTGCTTCAGGATTCGTCGGAACTCCATTGGAGAGACATTCCCGGTGTTAGCGCCATCTATCTTACGAAATGCACGTCGCATCTCCTTCCAGTGTTTGAGCACGCAGTGTCGTAATCGCATCATAGCATTCAGTAATGGCTGGCCACCTTCATCAGAATGAATCTATAAGGGAATAAGAGAGTTTAATAATTATAACATATATTGTGAGCCTTACTTTTTTTTTCTTGAAAAACAAAGGTAAGACCTACAAAACAAAATATAAATTTCACACATGAAGTTAATTCTGTCTGCAAGGACAAAAATCCTTGACGGTAGAACGGTTGAAGTTTATTGAGCACAGTCATGAAGCTGTATCTGCAATACAATATTGTATCCCACGTTACATAAAAAGTCCTTCATAAAGTTAAGCTGAAACTTTAATACTATACCAGAATCTGCCTTTGACGTGAAGAAAAGACTCATGCATTAGATTCTCCAAATCAAAGACTCCTTGATGATGTTGGTGAGCAATTTAACTCAAGGATTACAAAAGGCTTACATTGTATACTGAAATGTAGGTAACATTTATGGAGTAGAGAGAGGTCAGCAGTGACCTCGTTTTTTCACCTGCTCCTGGGTATTTATTTATTAGATTGGCACTTAAACCAATACTTCAGAATTTTTCATTTATGTCTACAGTGCTATATGTCTATATGTGCCTATAGTAAACCACCAACCTTTGTCAAGTCGGTGACAAACCGTCCCACATGGCACCTTTGTGTAGGGCATGTGATCCCCAGCTAACTTCCTGGTTGGTTATGCTTCATGATGATGCATGTACTTACTGCAATCTTTGGCTGTGACATCTTCTCCCTGTTCAGCTTGCTTCTGTCGTCCTGTGATTTAAGCGTGAGGACGAAATGCCTGAGAAACTCCACGTAGGAGAATCTCCCCGACTCCTGTAGGTCATACTTCATGGCCAGTTTGTGGAAATCATCTCCTGATACATCCACATGATAGCTCCTCAGTATATCTGCGCAACAGAAAAGCCAGCATCTGTAAGTCATCAAACGAAATCCCCATCATAGCTCCTCAGAAAACATATGTCAACATCTGTGAGTCATGTAATGGAATAAAGATAATAGCTCCTGAGTGTATCAACAGAATGGAAAACACAATTATAACTTCAACTCCTGTAAGTCATCAAAAGAAATCAATGCCAATCAGCTCCTCAGAACATCTGCAGAATGGAAAACAAGTCAACATCTTTAAGTCATCTCAAGGAATAAAGATCATCGCTACTAAAGCTAATATTTACAGAATACAAAACCAGTCAGCATCAGCAAGCCATCTCCTGATATATCAATATCACTGCTCCTCAGACTTACCTTTATATTAATTTACTATCAAAATCATGTAGTGCCCTACTCGAGTAGACAGGTTCACAGATGGAAGAAACTCGAGTACCTGGATTAAACTAACAACCTTTGACATGTAACTGACAGGCTTTTCTGTATGTGACATACAGACTTTCACCTGCAGAGCAAACTCAATGTGCATACCATTTTAATCATAGTAGAATGCATCCAGTGATAACCAATGAACTTCATTTAAGGCTACCTAAAATGGTCCTATGATTGACTGACCATCTAGGCAGGAATATGACCATGTTGTCCCTCTCGAATAGATTTATTTCTTTGATTGGTATTTTATGCTATACTCAACAGTATTGCACTTAAACAATGACAGCCAGCATTGCTGTGGGGGAAACTGGGGAGAGCTCAGGGGAAACTCTCGACCATCTGCAGGATGCTGGCAGACAGTCTCACATTACATACAGCTAGAGAGGAAGCCAGCATGCTCAGCTGGGCGAACTCAAAGTGATTGCATTGTTGAGAGGCTCCTAGGTCATTACGCTGCATTACATTGACTGGCGCACTAACCACCTCGGCCAAGGAGGCCCCCTTCGGAACAGATATGGAATACACAGGTAAACTTTCCAAATATGATGATGAGCTTGGCCCTGATTCCACTGTGCACTTACCTCTGAAATCGTAGACACTAATAGTGCCGGTGTTCTCCACATCCTTCTCTCGACAGTGTTTCTGGATGCTCTGCCAGTGCTTGAAAACCTTCTCTTTTAACTGGTTTTCCACACAGGCTGCGTTGACGAGGGGTGTGGCCAGTCGTGAGGTGGACCTGGACATCATTGTCATGGGACGGGGTGGGTTATTCTGTTCAATGAATGAAATAAATGCTCATGATGTGCAAAGATATCAGTCATCACACAAAAAGCTACATGTTGTGAATGATCCGTACATTTTTGATTAAGTTTGGCTTGGCATGTCGGACTTGATTTGTCCTGAAACTGTTCAGCCAACAAGAAATACACATGTAGGCCTACATGTTCATTTGCACTGTCAAAATGAAACTCTGCAAAGGGTGTTTTGCACTGCAAACCATGTGGCCCACCGGTTATATTATGCTGGTATATGTCCAAAGTACAAAATACTAACGAAACTGAAGCTGAAATTTGTAATTCATGCTACCAAGTCTCAGCTCACTGCATGTCCACTACCAAACAGGGAATGTAATTCAAGTCTTACCCTGGGTACAGACTGTGACTGGGACAGACTTGTGTGTGGTCTCTGAAAAGGCACAGCAGGTCTTTGCAGTGACGGCTGTTGTGGGGCTGGGATTGAGGGGTCCTCCTCTTGACCCTCACTGGAGAACTCCTTCAGAAACTCTCTGTAGTTGAGGTTACCAAACTCGTTCACTGGCAGCAAACTCCAGAGATCATCAAACTGAAGGACAGGAAACAGAAAGCAGATGTAACACACAGTGTATATGCCACATGAAGTTTGAACTGTACATGTAGGTGTATTTCTATTGTATGTGGGTTATGGGCTGTTCGAGCCCATGATTAAGGAAGAGCTTAAGAATTCATGTGCTTCTTTTAAAAAGCACATACACCTCTCCCTCATTATAACACACTTCAGTGCAACATACGCTTCAATATAACATGAATCGGAAATGTGTCTCCCAAATTTTTCACCAAGTTGTGTTCATTCCTATATTATTATTATGTCACAGACCACCAGTGGTCAAAAAAACTTCATATAACATGCTCCACTTTAGTATAACAAAAGAAGATTTGTCCCCAACACCATTGCTGTAATAAGGGATGGGTCGACATCAATAGGCTATTCTACTTATAAACTCACTGCATATTCATTCTTGAGTGTTTATAACACTCATCCGTTTAGGCAAGCAGTATCTAGAAAATGGTACTCTGGATAACTCTTACCCAGAAATGGTTCTCATGGATTATTCACACCCAGAAATAGTACTTTGGATTACTCTTTCTCATATGGAATGGTACTCTGAATAACTCATGCCGGTAACCAGAGATGGCTCTCGTGGATAATTTACACCCAGAAATACAGAACTTGAAACTTTCACACCCAAAAATTATTATTCGATCATGTTTGCCATCATTGTTAACATCCTTTGCTGGAGATTTACACACCTGAATATCCGTGAGCCTGAGGACGTGTTTTTCCAGCACATCTCGGAAGTCCTCCTTGCTCACTACACCGATCTTGGCGTAGTCTATGTCAGCAAACTCCTTAGCCAGCGTGTAGAAGTGAGCACTGACATTCTCTCGCAACTGTTCCCTGACTTCATCAGTAGTCAAAGGTTGAAGTTCAGGGGTTGAACTCTCTTCCCGAATGCTCGCCAGCCACTTCTCTGTATCCTGTCACAGAAATTGCATACATGCAGCTGTTGCATATTTCGAAAAGAGTATTTGTGGGTTTCCCTCATGCACTGCCTGGTTTCCTCTCACCTTAATGCTGGTCGCCGTCATATAAGTGAAATGTTGCTAAGTACAGCATTGAATTTCAATCAAATAAATAAATAAATAAAGGGTATTGCATACAGAAGTAAAACAAAGGTTATAATGATTATTAAATACATAAATAATGAGGTGTGGAGGCTATGTTATGTTAATGAGGAAGGAAATATACAAAGCTCAAAAAATCTTTCAACCTTATTTTATGTAATTCTGAGTATCAAATACTGCCACTATTTGGATGTGCAAAACTGACTATGAATGCAACAATATGACAAACTGAAAGGAATTTAGAATGGAAAGAAAACAGGTTTGTTCTGACCAAAATATGTTATCCCAGACATATGTCATGGTTGTCTCTCTAGTTTTACTGCCTGGATTAAATGAAAACTTCACTGACTTCTATGATTTGCATTTGCAACATGTGTCTGTAAAGCTGAAACATTGCTTACCTCTTGTTCATTGATTTTGTAATTTTCCAGGAAGTTGCGATAGTTTATCAAGTTGTCTGGTCCTACGTACAGACGATTTAGCAGGTACTTGAACTGGCTGTCTGTCATCTTAAAACAGAACAGATCCAATAGTCTCCTGAAATCCGCAACTGGGATCTTCCCAGTTTGCTGCTTGTCAAAAGCAGTCATCGCCTGAAATTGAAGAAGATCCATATTACATAAATGTAGGTGAATAAAGAGCTGTTTAAACACAGCCACAACTGCATCAACAAACTGTTCTGATATACAAGCTATTAACTTGGAATATGAAAAAGTAAAATAAAATTTCACAAATCTGGTTAACCTCAGCTTTATGGTAAATTAGTTTATGTATTTGCCACACTACACATGTACTACATACAGTCCAACAAATCATGAAGATATACAGCACTGCTTTCAATTACATCAGCATTATATCACTTTTCTTTATTTTCCTCTCACACAAAAACTTTTACGTACCCGTTGCACTATATTTCTGTGCAATTTAACATGTCGTCCAAGGTCTATCTATAGCAAGAAATCAGCATCTATCTGAATTTTAATCAGTTTACTTCATTTTTTCCTGAAATCTTACTTTTTTCAGAGTGGTGAAATCTGTGCCGACTTTGTCTCTGAGTTTCTTCTCGGCCTCTGAGGGAGTGAGGTTCTCAAATTCGATGACCCGCACATCAGGTTCACGATTACCATAACTAGACAGCCGGCCATCTTCAAAGGCCTTCAGGAAATCGTTGTAATCCAGTTTGCTGTTCTTTGTTGACAAGCCCAGTCTGTAAACATGAAGAAGAGATGTGAGTAAAATGGGAAATCAAATACTTTAAAATCACATTGAACAACTCTTTACGGGACAGCCAATATATGCCTTAATTGAGTCACGGCACTCATGTTACTTACTTAAGTAAAAGACTACTTAAATTTATGAAGCTCTTCAGTATTAATGCCCGAAAATTTACATGTCCAGATAAAACAACATCGGGAAGAACAGTAAAATGGTTTATTGAAAGGGGATACAAATTGGACCCCGGTAATTAAGGCAATTAACTTAATGCTATAAAAGATTATAATATAATTAAAAAAAGTACAGTATATTTGTCTTATTACAAACAACCTGAAATGTGGTCAAAACAAGTAGGTTTTCATTCTTATATTCCTAAAAACCTTTGGCATAATTCCAAACAGGGTGTGCAGAGGTTATCCCCCTTGACGGGTGTAAGAGTTACTGCCCTTGATTCCAATTTTGAACAACTACCAATATCTATAAATTTACTTCCTCAAAACAATAACACTTACATATCCAGGAGCTTAAAAAACTCAGCATCTGTAATGAAGTAGTTCAACTCCACAAGGACTTGCTGGATATCTTGAACTGACAGACAGCCTTTCTTTCTGGTGTCATATTTTCTAAATGCTGAATAGAAGTATGGATAACTATCCCGGATTTTGTCCCTGAAAATAGAAATACAGAGTATTTATAAATGTGTGTGTCTTAAATATTGTGTGTGTGAAATATTCTTGAAGTAATTTCTGATTAAATATATTGCAAATTAAATAAAGAACTTCATAAAATTTCAATACACAGGTAAAATTTTTAATCTTGAAATTGATAAAACTGTTATCCTTTTTTGTTTTCATTTTGATCCCCAATATAGCTATACATATACTCTAAATAGCTATATATACTTTTAGCAGAAGTACAACTGCTCTTTCAATACAATTCTGAAGTGTGAAACAATGCTCCATTTTTACATACTTGAGCTGTTGGTGTACTGTTTCTGCTGACATCCAAGAACTACGTGCTGCCTGGTTGTTAGTTATCTTCTCTTGTTTGGCCTGTTGCTCTCGAAGGTGGTCATCAATGACTTGGAAGCTCTGGTTGATGATTGTGTGACTCATGCCGTTCTGGTCCCCAGGGGTATACTCTGGAGCCCCAATCTTCTCCATGAAGTCGTGGTACGAGATGTACCCTTTGTTACCCTCGTCATACCTGACAACACATATTAACATGGATACAATGTTGAGAGATCTAATATACTACACATCATGCCCAACATTGAGAAACTTGACAAAAACAGGCTTCACAAAATGGTTTAATTCACAGAAGAACACGCATTTTTATTGTGATATTTGCAGTGCTTCCAAACTACCCTTATGTATGTTTTATAAGCACACGTACATCGATAATTGTGATGTGACTGAGGAATGAACACCAGTACATAACTTTGAATGATGTTTAGTCGCCAGAAGTTTTACCAGATCCCCATTAATTGCTTTCATGTTACTAGCTTCTGTAATCTGTTCACCTTCAACAGCACTGAGCCTTGTTATAAGCAGTACGACAAATTTAAATTCTTGAAACCAGGGAGAACAGGTGGCAGGGAAACTGGATATGTGTATTATAATTATAGGTATTAAAGCTCAGAAGGTGGTAAAGTGCAACAGATCCCTTTATTCAACTTCTTTGAGTCTAAGCATTAGATTTTAGACAGATTTGTTCTCAGTTTGGTCTAAATGAGTAAAATTCATGTGGCCCTTGGTCCCATCCAACATGTCAGTGGCATAGCTTGAATTCAAACAAACGTTTGCAATGTGATGTGGACAAGAATGTGTGACTTGGACAATTCAGTTTTATCTAATTATTATATTTCATTTGATGATTTGATTTATGCTGAACTGGTATACGACAGTGGCCAGCATTATGGTGGGAGGAATCACGGGGATAAGAGGGGTATACTGAGAAGTGATGACCATCTGTACTCACATGGCCCACAGCCTGTTGAACTCTGCCTTGACCAAGGGTAACATAAAGCTGGACAAGACGTAACGAAGATCCCTTCGCTTGATGACACCATTGCCGTTCCGGTTAAAACTCAAAAACGCCTGTAAACAAATGCAGTCAAGCTCAGTACAGGTGTATGCATAATTTTTTTCTTTTTTTTTTTTTAAGCAATTTCATATTTTATTTAAAGGATTAGTGTACAGATTTGCTACTAGTCCTGATTACAAAGACCATAACCTGAGTATAAGGTATACTACTGAGAGGGCTTCTGAGAAATGTACTATTGAATTTAAATCTGCCAAAAACAACAGATTTGCTGCCCTAGGCAATCTCCAGGCAGTACAGCTCAGTGAGTGACATCACAGATGGCCAGCCCAAGACTGACTGGGCTATACAACCTTTATGACAGCTTGGAGAGGTTGAACTGGTATGACGTAATTCAGGGGAAACTACTGAGTGTTGGAGGAAAAGTGCATAAAGTCTGCCTCATTACCTAGTAATTTTATGTGCTATATTTAATACCCAGATTAAGGGACACTTTTTAAACATTTTTTAATCTAAATATAACAATACATATACACAGGTAGCTAATTATGAATAAATACAAAATTTGGACTCCAAAAAAAAAAAACAAAAAAAACCAGGAAATTGGAAAGGCTCAGCAACACTGTGGTTCAAGTTTTATTTTTCTTCCAGTCTGAGATAACAAACTTACAGGCTTGAGAGTTCTGAATAACCAATAATTTATCTCATATTCCTTTGTACAGTAAAACCTTAAACAAAAGCCTCAGTGTGATCACGCACAATTTCCATTCCAAGTGCTAAACTCTGTTATCATCATATGACGAACGTACCTTTGCCAAATCCTTCCACTGAATGTGAGATTTGTTCTTCAGCAGCTCAAACACCTCCTCAGCTGTCATGTATTTCATAGGCAGCCGATCGTTGAACCTGCATATATATTACGAAATGATGTAACTTTGTCTTGCATGTACTTTCATCCAATCCTGTAAAACATGTGCAATGTACTGACTTGCATTGCATAAGTGTAGTTCATTTCATTGAGTTTGGATGATCTCACAGATGTTTATAACTTACCCTGCTCAAGAATATTTTGCTAAGACGGGCAGTCAGTTTCATGGGTAGGGAAAACCACTGTGTCAGGAGTAAACCACTAAATTTTGGCAAGTGACTTTCCACCCATGGAGCAACCACTGTGTGGATTCCATGTCAGTAGATGACAACTGATCTTCACTATTATTCTTCATGTTAGTCTACATGTGCCTAAACAGCTCAGAGTGACTGCTTAGGTGTATCCTGCATGTTGCTACAACCTGAGGAAAGTCTTTAGGCTAATGGATGCAAGGGAATCAGAAGTTCCCAGAGACTGGAACCCCCTGGAACAGAGAACCAAACCCTTACGTGTCTGAGCAATTCAAAGCCAAAGATTTCAACCAAAGTCCCACCCTTTCCATCAACGTTATTGAGACTGAACGTCCAAACTCTCCACACGACAGCTCACCTATGTACGGAGTTCCACCACTTGTGTCCATCAGCAGTGTCGCGGACCTCAAACTTGTCGAGGAAGTCGTGGTAGGAAACCCGACAGCGTTTGTCCAGTCCCAGTCGTGCACACAGCTTCTCAAACTCCTCGTCCCCGATATATATCATGAACGCATCCAACAAACGGCGGAAGTTCTCCTTTGTCAGCAAGCCATTGTGGTCATCATCAAACTTGTAAAACGCCCCTCGCAGATCCTGTTGGTAATGATATTTAATTCAAGAAATATAGTACTGGCAGGAAGTCATGCTGTTTCAGAATTTATGGATTAAGTTGTTGTTTTTCAGATGTTGTAATTATAATTGCTCCTATGAAAGGCTGCAAAGGAAATCTGAAAGTACTTTAATGTGTTTTTATCCATGTGCATAAGAAATGTGTACCTGAATGCTGAATTTTGAAAGAAATGGAATACATATGTGCATTGATCGCTAAATACTGAATTTATTTTTATTATATACATATTTCAATACCATGTGTTTCAGCCCAGTTTACGGGATATCTGACAAACCTTCAAACCTCAAAGCTGCAGCTGAGCCTGTTAGACCTAGATTTCAGTTCTGATTTGCCGATCAGGTGGGGAGTGAACAATGCTTTAACAACATGAATCATAACAACATATGCAGGATGCAGTACAGAGCTTGCCAGTTGTGACAATACAACAGCGTGGTTACCACTGTGCCATAATGTCTTGATGATAATCTCTTGAGGGTGTAGTGCGGCAAATCGTGCATTTTAATAAGGGTGGGTATTTGCAATAATTAAAACTATGCACATTTTATGACTTCTATTTCCTGAAATATTTATTTGAGAAGACTTTCAAACCAAGTCAGGGAAATAAAGTAATGTTTAGTGGATAATTTTCATTACTGTTAAAATGCACTGAATTGCTGCCTGCCATATGGCAACATCACGGTATAAAGGGAGATCACTGCTACGTCGAAACGTTGCAACTCAAAACTCCCATATTTATTATCAGTATATTTCATTCATAATTGCAGACAAGTAGTTGCTCCATGAGTGATGACTTACGGCAAAGTTTTCCCGCAGTTTACTGCGTAACTTGGACTCTGCCTCCAGTGCCGTCATGCCATACTCATCGCCCCTGATTGGGTTCACATGGTGGTTGCCTCTCCTCACCACATCCTGGGAAGGGCCCCCTGAGCCCGTGGCGTCCTCGAAACTCGTCACAAAGTCATTGTAATTCATGAAATTATTCTGAAAGTTCAGTTTGGCAGTGAGCTGTTTGAACTGGTCATCCGTCATAAGCATCCCGAATGACGCTAACATCTGCAACCCAAACAAACACAACGTAGAATGAAGCAACGTAAAATACGTACACTGTACGGCTAAAATATTTATTTTTTGGACTGGTGTTTTATGCCGTACTCAAGAATATTTTGTTTATATGTTTTGATCTGTACAAATGTACTTTCAGAAGCACAAAAAGGCCTTACAATGATATTTGTTTTACATTATTCTGTGGCTATGCATTTGTGCTTGGTGATACCATGTGTTCTGGTGAGTACTCACCTCCCTGAAGTGTTTCTTTGAGATTCTGGTAGCATTACTCCTGGCATAGGTGAGGAAGGACTTTCTAATGTTGACATTGTGCTGTGACATGCGATCCTTCAGACGCGCTATCACCTCATCGCATGACATAAAGCCTGTCTTATTCTGTGATATTTTGTCCATTCGCTCATGTCTGCGGAGGAGATAAAAATGTAACCGATTACTAATGTCACAAAGGAGCCCTGACTAAAAACCACATGTAATACACATGATCCTTGAGGGATAATGAGGTTGCTTGACAATGTTTTGCGGATTTTAAATATTTATTGTAAATAACAATTATTACAGCCCTCATTATAATTTAAATATTTCCCTGCCTTCTGTAATTGACAAAAAACAAAAATAATACCTAAAAATATTACTGAAGTTAACTTTGGATATTATTTTCAGTTGTGTTTCCACTATTAAGTATGCTTATTTCATATTTTCATTCTGCTAAAATTCAAACATAACAGTTTGATAGCTCCTCCTGGCAATTTGTGTCCAGCTTTAAAACTGATGGTTATTCAGGAATCCTTGGACAATTTTGGTGTCATTTTTGATGTAGTTTACAAGAGGACTACTTCTACTCATAACCTCTATGAGTGGAACTTCATAGTTCTGCAGATCCAATATTTAGCCCAGAGAGTATTTCTTGCAGTGTTCCCTCCCATAACATACTGAATGTTTTTCACAGACTTTTAAGGACCTAATATCCTCTATTTTCCTGCCCTTTCAAGAACTAATCAGTTTAAGGACAAACATTTTATGGAGATTTTTTGGTATGATTTTTTGGTAGGATTTTTATCAGCTCCATTTAAAGAATAATACAATATGACATTTACCACTGAAAGGAAAAGTCAAGTACTATCAAGGACTTATCCCAAAACAAACTATTTTTCAATGACTTTCAAGATCTTAAAAAACATCTTGAAAATTATTTCAATTTTGACATTCCAATCATTGAATTAAGTTTATATTCAAATTCTGCTGCTAACTTTTGGGTATTCATATATGTACATGTAGCTAAGATTTCTGGAATGTACATGTGAACTCTATCTGTAGACGTTGTACCTGTCTCTCTGGTCTTCCTGCATCTGACGGATGGTGGTGTTACTGCTGTCTGTGATCTGTGTGCTGAGGCCTATCAGGTCACCCGGGGTCACGGTCACGTCTACCATCTCCAGGAACTCCAGATAGTTCACCTTGCCCTCACGGTTGTCAGACAGACGACTCAGCAAACTGGGAATAAAACATCAGGTGTGTGGTAGACATATATATCAGGCTAGCAGCGGAGTGGGTCTTAAAACCAGTCCACCCATCCTTCACCTACTAGGTTGGCCAACTATTCATTAATATCCAGCCAAGTGGCCCGTATTTACCCAGCTGCCCTAGACCATCGGGCATTGCTCAAACGCCCATATTGCCAGTCTACCCCTGGATTCATGAAGCCCATTTACATGTAGCTAAGTAAGCCTTTACCAGCCATGGCAACGTATATAAATTCTAATTATATTACTGTGAATCATTAGGGGAAAGAGAGAGGCTCTTCACTTGATCTCTTAACTACTGTCAAAAAAACATCAATACCGTCAGGACAAATTGCCTTTCAAACTCAGTCAGTATTGTTTCCATGCATTTCACCCACAAATCATGACTAAAACTTGTCCATATATTATTTCCTTTGAGAAATTTCCCAGCAATAAACTGTCCATAAATTGCTCATAAAGATACTGAATATTAATTACAACTGTCTTGCTCATTTGTACAGAACAGCGATCACTATACTTTTTGAGAACAGTATATTAACATACTGGTCAACTGTCCTGCCATTTTGAACCACTCTTACGAAGTACTTGTAGGTAACATTCTGGTGTACAGGATTTGATCAAAACGTACTGTTCAAAATGATCCTCAGACACCGGAAGGATGTGCCTGTCAAGAGCTTTCTTCAGCTGTCTGGGGGTGATCAGACGCTCTGCATGCGGGTCCATTTTGGCTATGGTATCATAGAACGGCTTCCAGTACTCCATAATCTTCTGTCTTAATACTCCTTCCACCTGGTCCATTATAACAAAAATCATGTTCATTCCAAACATGACAAAGCTACAATGTCAGCCTATCTAAATGTGTTCATTTTTTTCCATGAGACAATCCATAAAATTTATTTCTCATAAACAAAGCTTATATATTCTGGCATAACATTTATTTGTTTATTTTGCTTTACACCTAACTAAAGAATATTTCACTTATATATGACAGACAGCAGCATTATGGTAGGAGCGAACCGGGCTAAGTATAGTATCTAAAGTATAGAGACTTTTAGAACAGAATGTTGCTCAAAAGTTGGAGTAAAGCGTTTCAGATTGACAAGTAGCTCTAGTAATTAATACTGTCACTATGTCTGTGTGTTGATCTGTCTGTTGACAGTTGGTCAGATTTGGAAATTCTGTCTTTTAAAATGGGCCATTCGCTTAAACAAGAGGCCTAATTAATATAAGCATATGATACTGTTTTTTGTTTTGGAGGGGTGGGGATGCTCTAGTTGTTGTAGACTTTGGCTTGTTTACAGAGAGTCTGGATGTAATAATTATTTCAAACAATTATCTAACAATAAACTCTGCTTCTTACCGTTTCCCAGGCAACAACTGTTGGCATGCCATTTTCATTCACCTTGTGACAGGAATTAAGCCATTTGTGGCCAGCCTGGAGGACAACAGGAGCCCAATTAGCAGCCAAATCTAACAACACTATGTCATAATAAATGTGAAATATTTTAGTTTAAATCATCAAAGTATGAAGAAAACAATAAAGTTGTTGACTTTTTATTTAATACAAGGCAAAGAAAAAAAATATTATTTGCCAAAGCAAGATGTCATTTATTATGTCAATAAAGGCAAAACAAATTCCTTGACCTGTTTTGTGTACGAACACGGTGAAAGAGCAAATGATGCACCCTTTGAATTGATTATGGAGACAAAACTACACTGGGTTGGTTGGCCAAGTACAGGACTTCACAAAAAGTGTATTTTTCTCTATCTGCACAGAATAATTCTCTTGAAAGAGTATGCTTGCATAAACATGATGCAAATATGCAAAAATGTGAAAGAATTAGAGCAAACAACAATTTTAACCAATAGCTTACCAGTGTTTCCTTTTCCTCAAACAATTCCAGGAAGGCATGGTAAGATATCTTGTTAGTTTGACCTGGGTCAATGTAGGTCATGATTCGCTTAAACTGATCATCGGTCAGGCGAAAGTTGAACTTTTCGAAAATCTCCCTTAGTTCTTTTCTTGAGACTACTCCATCTCGATTCTGCAACATATTCAAGAGGAAATTGATGAATCTACATTCAATCAATAAGAAGTTAAGTAAAAAAATTCTACAGAGGAACCAATTGAATAATTAAAAATTATATTAAACATTTTCTAATGCTTCACATGAACAAATCATATGTTTATACATAGTCATGTTTGTGATTCTGCACATGTGCTGTTAAAACCTCTGATTTCTCAAATACTGTAAATAAAAAGGTTTCATGATTTTCACTTAATGCCACATATAGATTTCCAACAATTTTGTTACAAAATCTTTCAGTTTTCTTCTTTCTACCTCTCGATCCATAAACATGCCAGAAGAGTTCTGACACATATATGTATAACATTGAGAATTTCCATCTATAAAAGATTTCAAGGTCATTTTCAGACACAAATCAGCACAGATGGCAGTCAGTCAGACACTAGCTCACCTTGTCATACTGGAGGAAGGCGTCTCTGACGGAGGAGTGATGATCATTGACGTGTTTGTAGAGCCTGGCCCAGGCATCTCCCGTGGGCAGTCCCTCATCCCCACCCCTCAGGGGGAACCACCTGTACAGCAGCAAAGACATGAACTTACAGTTTTATGAAGCATACCATGGACATTTGGATGACAAAATATTTACTGTTATTCTCAGGTTATACATGTATATCATTCCTTGTCATTTCAAAATTTTTGTTTTAGTTCAAAGATTTTTAAACTACTAAAATTGTTGTTAGCCCACATTGTGAAGAAAGCTGTTGATATTTGATTTACATCAATACTTGCAATCAATAATTTATCAACCACAGTGTACATTAAACTCATCTTTGTTAAAAAAAAGCCTTACATAATTAGCACCCATAATTCTGTTTCTATTTATTGAATTTTTATTTCAGCTGGCCCTTGTAGGTACATGTAGGTACTGGAAATAGCATAGATGTTCAACTGGTAACTTACAATTCTCCAAATGTTTAATTAGCGTCAAAAGTTGAATACATGTTGCAAGGAATTTTGTTGCATTGAGGGAATTGACTATTTCCTATTTTGCAAAATGCTAGCAGATACTCACTTGTGACTGGGCTTGATTGGAATGGTCTGGCCATTAAACAAGGACTGAGGAGGCTGGAATTTGGACAGGAAGAATTCCCACCTGACTTTACCTGAAGCTTTGATCTGAAATCTGCAGTAACAGAGAGAACCCCAAAAGCCCAATGCAATAAGGCTCGAGGTGCAAATTCGAGGTGTTGATACTGGCTACAATATGTAACAAAGGAACATGTCTAAATGTGTGCATAGCAAGTATTAAACTATCTTTAATCATGTTAATAGGATATACTCAGTTACACTGACACATTATAATAAATTTAGTTCATCATAGGAAACTGGAAGCTTAACTTTGTATTCAAGAATATTTCCCTTAGTGATTAGGTTTATGGGTAAAGGAAAACAGGAAGACCTTAGGTTAAACCCTTGCCCATTACCGGGTACATGTGCCTGACAAACCTCCTGACAGAGGTGCTAAGAGCAGGATTCCAGCATGAAGCACACCTGATCACTGGAGGGCTAAGGCAAGAGTGACAGGTTACCTGATCTTAGAAAGGTGTTTTGAGGTTTGTTTGGAATATAGGATAATCTCCTACCGGAACAAATAGGAGTTTCAGCCCCAAGAGTTATACTTTATAACCTTTAATGCCTCTAAAAATGGAACTTCAGTCTTTTTGGTCAAATACAAAATAGGCCTCTCCATTGGCTTCAAGTCTATAATGTACCTGTCCATGAGCTGGGCAAACAGTTGATCTGACATGGGAATGGCAAACTGATCCAGTATAGCCTTCAGGTCCTCAATCTTGATCCAGCCATCCAGGTGGCAGTCACGAGCCATACAGGCTTTTTTAATCACTAGGTAATTCTTCTTCATCTGGAATGAGATGGCCAGAATCCATCCTGTATATATACCCACACACTCTGAATGAAGTGGAATTATCATGCAAGAAAACAAGGGGCAGTGAATATGTTTAGATAAGGTCCACTGTTGCTTATATCATGCTGGACATTTTTCTAAAACCGTACTCTACGTGGTAAAAGTTTAGTCCCCTGTTGCTTATAAATTTAAGTTTACCATTTGTCTAAACTTGTACATGTAGTACAATTGCATGTATTTGGTTGCAGTCAAGCCCCTTGTTGCTTACACCATGCTTACCATTTTTCTTAACTCATACTCTATTTGCATGATCAAAATACAGTCCCTAGTTGCTTATACCACCTGACCATACTTACCATTTTCGTAAGCACGTACTCTATCTCGTCAAAACTCGTCCCTTATTGCTAATACTATGCTTACCATTTTTGAAAGCTCATATTCTATCTAGTCAAAATTCAGTCCCGTGTTGATTATATCATGCTCACCATTTCTGTATTAAGCTTGTACTCTATCCGGTCAAAATTCAGTCTCTTCCTGCTTATACCATGCTTACCATTTTTCTGAACTCATACTCTATCTGGTCAAAGTTGAGTCCCTTATTGACCAGGTTGCTCTGTAAAATCATCCGTCTCTTGATGTCATCTGCCCTGCTGTCTTCAACCTGTGGCCAGGACAAAACTAAAACAAAAACAGTGCATACAAATACAAGTAATATTAGTCAATAAAGGATTATGCCAGAAGGGTTTTCTCAAATTCACTTACATAAAACCTAAAGAAATTGACACTGATTCATTTCAGTTCCAGTTTTCTTGTCGCCACGATGTGGCGGAGATATTGCGGATGTGGCATTACGCCAGAATCATTCATTCAATCAAGGTTTCTTGAATTTACTGCAAGTACTGCATCTTAGTTTAATATGCTGTATGCATTTCAGGAGTGTTGGAGTAACATGTAGTTGTAGAACACCCAGGTGCTGGTTCCATCTCAGCCACGGACAGGGAGGCTCTTACTGTTTGTATGGTGCTGCACGGTGACTGTTAGCTTTCTCATGGGCGTGTCTTCACAACTGCACAATACAGCTGTTTTACCACTGACATTCAACCCACAAAACTGGCGACCACTGTATAGCAGAAAACAAAACAAAAATAAAAATAGTAATTGTTTGAGGTGTACATCATAAACTTACAGTTGTTAGCCTTTTCAGTAGGGACTGGTTCCTTGTCCACTGTCACACCGAGTCTTTTTAAGAAGCCCATGTACTCAATAATACCAGTATGATGAAAGTCACTTCTCTGCCACAACCTGCAACAGGTTAAAACCACCATTTACAACACGAATATATGGAAATAGCAATAAATGTTATCATCCATCTCATCTGTTCCATGTTCATGTATGTCTCCAATTCAAAGGGTACATATATTCTTTACCTCATCTTCTCAAACCAATATATAATACTTGGTAAAGTACATGTAACTACATGTGAGTGATTGAGTGAGTGCTTGGGTTTAACGCCATACTTAACAACAGTGTTTCAGTCATATGACAACGAGGAGTCCTCCTGGCGTGTACTTACAGCGTGTCTTCTTGTGGCAGGGCAAGTCCATGCCGCCACCACTGGAACATCATGCTGAAGACACCAGACCTGACACCCCACCCAGTCACATTATACTGACACCGGGCCGACCAGTCCTGTTTCCTTGCTCTAACCTCTCAATGTTGAGAACCAAGCAAGGCAGCAACTAGTAACATTTTTAAAGTCTTTGGTATGACTCCACCCAGGCTTGAGCCCGGATCTCCTGGCCTCGAGGCGCACGTTCTAACCACTAGACCACTGAGGCAGTGCAACTACATGTACACGTACCTTCATTGTAATGAAGCTTGCCTCAAGTAGTATTAAACGAACATAATTTATGTCTGAATTTGAATTTATCAAGTATGAAAGTTTATATGTTTAGACTCTTTAGGAAACTCGTGGGAAGAATAAGAATATCTACATGCATATATAAGGACCGAAAGACTTTAGAATGTCTCACATTTTCTACACTATCCGGAATTTTGCATTTGTTCTTGAGGACATTGTCCTTCTTTCACTCACTGATGGCCTTGACCCCATTTGACTCACTGATGACCTGAACCCCATTTGGTTATCCATCCATTCACATTTCCCCATCTGCCTCAATATCAATAATCACAACTTCTCACACTGTCATCCATTAATTAGGTTTCTCACACAGATCCGGGTTGATTCATTTCCCATTTTACACTCTTTTCACACTGCCCTTATTTGACTCATATACATACTTTCCCCATTTCTCATCCTACTCCAATTTGACACTTCTAACAGTGCTCCCATTTGATTTACACCCCACTTGACCCACAGAATCCTCATTTGACACATTTTTGCCCAATTTAAGTCACTTTTTACACTCCTCCCATAGAGTTTTGACACTGCGCTTATTTGACTCATTCCGAGCACTGCCTCCATCTGAATGAGTTCTCCCACTGTCCCCATTTCACTCACTTTTCAAACTGCTGATCTGTGAACTTGAAGCAGAAATTTTCTAGGACCCGTCTCAACTCGTGCTGCTGTATTTTGCCATCTCTGTTATAGTCAAACAACCGAAATGCCTTCACAACTGCTTTTAAATTTTTAGTGATCTGAAACAAACATACAAGAAACACTAACATCTTTTCGAGGGTTTAACAACATGTATTAAAATGCAAGATATAATAGCCTCCAAAATTTCTAATTTATTTATTTGCTTCTTTTTGTGTTCTTTTTTTGAGAGCACCAGAGCAAACTTCCCTTATATAAGAGCAGTCATGTTCACGAAAGGAGAAAACCAGGTATGTTGAAATAATGCAAATAAACGAAATTAAGAAAGCCATTCACAATATGGACTATAACGAATAAAATTTATTTACATGATTGGCTTTTTAATACCGCCTTGCTTAAAAATTCTGCATTTACATGATGATGTTCAGGTTCACTGGTGGAGGAAATCCAAGAGGCCGGAGTAAATGACGATTACAAAGCTTATCCGGCATAACCATACACTGATTCCTGCACAGTGGTAGTATAGATGCTGTGAGGATTTGAAGGCTTTTGAAGTACTGATCAAAGGAATTCTCATCATGTAATGTCTTCACATAATACAATGTGAGTTTCATTTTAACAAAAAAGAAATCATATGTACATGTAATCATATTATACAAATCAGAACTGCTGTTTGTTACTGATACTTCAAAGATGAAGGAAATGAAACCACTTACTTTCTGTTTTAACATTTTTTCAACCATATCTGTATTGATTTCCCCTGATGAAGCTTGATGGTTGAGCCTGAAAAAATTTCAATCCCTCTGACATGTCAAATGACCAGTTGTATGTATTTGCCATTTAAACATGTAGAAACATGATGAATGAGAATACCATGAATTCAAATTATAACTCACCATGAATTATTCATATGACAGCCAGATTAAAGCTCATACAAAACACTATATTAATTGTTTACAGTTTAGAAGTGACAAAAACTCCTGATCAGAACACTACAGTATTATGGTATCCGGAAATAAAGCACGTACATGCAACTATTGAACTATTCAGAACTATTGAAACTAAACACTTTATTTACCTGTTTTTGCCAGAAAAGCTGCCTGCGCTAGAGCCCCGCTTCCCATTGAACTTCTCCAGGAAATCACAGTACTTGACAGTGCCATTGTTGTTCTTCTCAATCTGCCAAACACATGTCGATACATAAATGCAAAATATGTGCACGTAAAAAGTACACATTCCAAGATGAGTGACTTTGTGACAGTAGACAAACACGGTCTTATATGAATTTGGAAATAAAGTTATATGTGTGATGTAAAATATTATTTATTTACATGTATTTGACTGGTGTTAGACATCATAGTCAAGCATATTCCACTTATACGACAGCAGCCAGCATTATAGTGGGAGGAAACTGAACAGAGCATGGGAAAAACCTACAACCATTTGCAGGTTGCTGGCACACCCACGATGAGCTGGATACAAATTCACAGCAACTGCACAGATGAGAGGCTCCTGGGTTATTACAATGCACCAGAGCACTAACCCCCTCAAATGTTTATATAATAGTCATCAAATTTTTATATAAATGATCATTAAATTTATTATCATTATCAAATTTTAACAATTATCAAGTTTTTAACTGATATCAGTTAATATACAGTGCAGATTTATCTTTTAGTTCACCTTAGCCAAAACTGCCTCAAACTGTTCCGTGGTCAGTGGCATACAGTACGACTCCAGCACACGGCGGAATTCGCCCTTGGTTACACTGAGGGCCTGGTCAACGTCGTATGTCTGGAATGCCTGACGCAAAAACGGCACATGTATTCATATGCTAAAAAGCAGTGTTTTGCAGGGGAATATCAGTTGCCATTTTCATTTCATATAACTGATTGATGTTCTGTGCCTGAAGATGTTTTGCTTGTTCATGACTGTGTTGAGATTAAAAGAATCAATGAAACAAGCTGGACAGTACCATAATAAAACCACTGCATTATGTGCCTATCTTGGCATGGTCAGACAACCACTGGCCATCTGAAACACTTCGCAGACTCACTTAGGGTGTGACATCATCGGGCCAAGAACAGTGGTCTTTACTAAGACACATGTAAAAGAGGGAATTCTTCTCATTGAAAGATGAAAGTTTCACATCTGAGTGTATTGACATTAAAATGTATGGCAGAGTTTTAAATTAACTGTACATATATATAAAATTTTTCAGTTCTCTTATACTGAGTCAGGCCTTAAAATTCAATTTCCCTTTGCATGGGATGCCCATAATGTATGGTCAAGACAGATCAGCCAGTACAAATACATCTGACATCTCAAAAAGTACTAATCTGGCTGCATGTCGCTATTTTCACATTATTACAACAGCAAGCACTTGAGGTAATCCTGATAAAAAAACGTTTGGTGGATGTAACCCACCCCCCTTCCCCTCCAGGGATTTTAAAAAAAAAAAACTTTCACCAAAACACCAATAAAATCTTTTGAGTAGGGTCCATTTCTGGAGGGTCGATGGGGTTATGCCCAACAAATATATTTTCAAGACTGGCCTGAGTGTGAAGTCATGTTGTAATGTACCTGCTGTAAATTGGAGTATTTGGCTCGAACTTTTTCCCGCAGTAAAGCTTCCACCTCAATGCTGGAGAGCCTACCATTAGGGCCCAGTCCGGATCCTGGCTGGTCCACAAGTGATCCTGAGAGCCAAGTTCAGAGAGAGAAAGACAACATATTAGAGGTGCCTTTTAAACTAGTGGGTCTTTGTTCATCTGGCCAGTAATTTATACACATCTCAAAGTAAGGCAGGTGGGAGATGGTAGATGGTTATACACTAGGATGAGATCAGTACATTAAAGCATGTGTCCACTGTACGGTTAAATAAAAAAATGAGCTAGAAGATAGTGTGTAAATTTTTGTAGTCCCTGATGTAGAGGGTAAGCTCATCAGTCAGTACTGGGTAAGGGATCACAGGCCTTTCACTGTCCACATCCTTGACCCTTAAAAACACACAAAAGGCATCTGATGTGCCAGTTATTCATCACTATTAATAATAATTGACAAAGTAGCCAAATAACTTAGATGTGGCAGCAAGGCTACCAAAGAGATCACCTGTGGGGAATAGATTCTAATATACAGTACAATAAGTGAGGATTTTGGTAATTTACGGTATTTAATATGCAAACACAGAATCAACGATGGAATATTCCCCTCGTGTTATTGTGCTCTACATCTATGCAAACCCTGAGTTCAATACATGCAGTGTTTTTTAAGATACCACTCCTAACATTCTGTTTCACACATATTCTAAAACTCAGTACACTAAGTGAGAATTTGGTAAATTACAGTATTTAATATGCAAACACAGAATCAATGATGGAATATCCCCCTTGTGTTATTGTGCTCTAGATCTGTGCAATTCCTGAGTTCAATGCATGCAGCATACCCCCCTTAACATTTTGTTTAACTTTGCTTTCCCTGTTATTGGACTTTGACGCCAATGCTCAGGGTACAACATAAACTATGCCTGAACTTAGTACACGTGAGCTAAAAAAAGATGAGTGGATATTTCAGATGTTCAAATTATAAAATAACACTGCATATCTAACATGAAAGATTGCATACGTGTAAGTATCAATATCCAGAAAATACCTCCTTTCTACAGCTAACAACTTGCAACACTTCATTTGACATAACTTGAAAACAATCAGCTAGATTTAAACTCGGTTAACTGATCATACAGACCTAATGAAGCTGGTGAATGCAGCAAGCCAGTTTTGCTGTGTCCCTGGGATGAAGTGAGGGATTCCCGTGTTCTCAGCATGGGGCGAGCAGTGAACTGAATTCCCTGCGTCTCGGGGAGAAGCCCAGGCATAACAGATGTCATCTTTGAGCTCCTGTTAATCAACACATGTCAAGACAGAAACGTCTGTGCATTTTGTATGGAAGTTTCATAGACACTTAACTTGAATGCATGGTGCAACTTTAAAAGCTAATAAGTTGAGCACAGAATGGAAATATTATATCATCACAAGCATGAATGTCAAGGTGCATCAGAGTTTTAAATTCAATAGACTAAAACGTACAAGCACAAAATATTCCAATAAAAATGAAACTGACCAATCACAGACACATCTGCAACAGGAAACACTGTGATAGCTTGTATAATATGGTACTGGGAATATAGTTTAAGAGAAAAGACAACACTTGACAAAATGTTCATATGTAACGATATAGTATCCCATTTAAAGTTTAAAAAATGTCACTTTTATTTCTGTGATGTTGGATAACTGAGATATTACAGTTCAGAGTAAGCAAAATTGTAACGAGGTCTGATGCTCCAATCCAGCTCGTGCTTTGACTCTAATAATAAAGGGACCGTACATGTGCTTTGCACACAAAGGAGTACAGTGTCTCACCTCTAATACTGAAGAGTGTAGGGTATGGATCTCGCGATATTGTCTTTCTGGTTTCTCTAAAATGGTGTGTCCCATGGCATCATAAGAATTCCACATTACAATGTGATTTATAGAGTTACCAAGTATGTCATAAAAAAATGCCTACATCCATTTAGGTCTGTATGGACCCATCTAATGAAATACATGTAACTTTGGGGTATACTTTTTTGTTTTTTCTTTAAATCAACATCATGTAACTTGGAAAAGAAAATCAAGGGTTTCAGATGTCTTCTTTTTTTTTTTTGTTATATTGTCTTTATTTAATATCTTGATATCCTATTGTTTATACATGCCCATTCCCTTTTTTCTAAAAAATTTGATGTCAAACGAAAGTTTGGGGGAGATTTAAACACAGTTGATCATTCGATCAGTATCTGCATTCGAGGTTTATAAACGACATGCACAGCTACTTGGACTTATATAAACGTCCTTATGATATTATTTAAGGCAGCTGATAGCTCCCTTAAGACATAAGATATCAGAACATTTCAATTCAGCATTTCGCTTCTTGTGCAACACCTTAAATCTATGCAAAGGTTTAATGGACGCGTACTAAAACTTGATCTGTGACAGCATGCTAAACATGTACACTGAGCCTGGGTGCAGTAAAGCTTGCACTAAAGCCAAGAGTCCAAACAAACAACAGAATATATAATACCCGTCAACAACACCATCACATGGAGCGTATCATTCTAATGATTCTAACGTAAGAAGTGAACACCACGTTGGTAAAACGCAGTGACATGGTTCATGACAATTGGTCCGATCAATTCCACAGTAAATGCACACAACTAAAAACGATGAGTCATTATATGACAAAACAGATTGTTATTAACTTACCTTTTATCCCCAAACAAATAATTAACCAGTGGGGACTTTGAAATCAATACATTTTGACAGGTAGCACTCTTGTTTGACCGCGTTGTTAGGTGCAAGAGGATGTGTTGCTAGGGTCACATGATAGGTTCGCGCGACGACAAATTAAAGAAAAGACAACCCATGTGAGACAGCTGAATATGCTATAAGTTGTCTCCCTTGTATACTAGTACACCATACAGAGTAGACTAATCCTACTCACTATAAAGCTGTTGAATTCTATGGAAAAATCTATGGAAAATGGAAAAATATATGTACAAGAAAGCTGAAAAAATACAACAACTGAACAAAAAAGCAAACAAACAAAGAAACATATGTAACTATGTAAAATACTGGAAATGTACTTTGATTCAGTTTGGAGGGCATGGTTCAATTGCTATGTGTATTTTGGCAAATCAACTGCAGTGACATTTTTTATTTAGTCATGATCGGTGTTTGGTGATGGGTGCAGAGGCTTATATGTAGAACTACATAAGAATATAAAGGCCTTCATGTAATCTTCCGCTACCTTGTTGGCCACCGATGTCATATGCAAGGAATCCATGTTATTATAATATGGCTTTACATAGCCTTGCCCTACACAACATGAAAGACAGCGCATGGTCAAAGTCAAGTTTGCCAAACATGTTGGGCAATATTATGTTCATTTCGGTACAGTATTTTTTCTTACAGCTACTACAACAGTGGAAATTGACATTTGACCGTGCTCCGTCCTCTAACATGAAACGCAACCATTGTGCATGAACTGTGACGTAATTGTTCCGGCATCTGCTACTGTAGTAAGCTGCCAGGGTTGTGGTTGAAACTTATGTATACTAGTATATGTAAATTTATAGCACGAAATGACCAAGAAACTTGCTCTCGTGGTAACACAATGGTCTAGAAATACTTTGCAGTGTTGTTCACTCATGTACTTGTTATAATTAAAATATGTAACATTAAAACAATGTCCTGTCCGTATGGTATTACGTTACATTGCCAGTAAGCTCAGAACATTTACGTCACAGCTTACAAACAGCCCATGTCTATTACCTCTCTCACTGGTCAATCGGTTACAAGCTTAAAAGCATAGGCGCCTTCAGATTCTCAGTCGGCACCAAAATACAGCACACTTCAGACGAAGAAAATTCACCAACGAATTCAAACAGATTTTTTGGCATTGAAGAAAGAATTTGAAATCTTTTTAATGAACAGTGCCTCAGTCATAAGCTGTCTTTCACTTTAAATACAGTCGCTCGATCAAACAGGTGTTTTTAATAATCTGTTAATATTGCCCCCTTCCCTCCCGTTCCTCAAGCATTAGGTCATATGTAAATACTTTTCTCCATCTCTCAGTTATTAACATATTTTTTTAAATAAACACCATATAGACAAGAAGACACTGTGCTGTTGTTTTTTCTTCGTAATGGGATAAATCCAATTTATTACCCCATTAATGTTTTTTGTTTTTAAATCATTCTGGACAAGTACAGTATGTATGCTGAATTTAGAGTTACCTGAAGTAACGTTGCTTATGCCTAGATACAGTATTCTGAGCTGCGCGTGCAACATAGGCTTGGTATCGACTTCTGTACGACGACTTCACGAGATAGCATAGCCTAAAATTTATACAAGCCCACTACTAAGAGTGTCATCAACGTTTAATACCAGCGCGCTGAGAGGCTTTAATAGGATTTACCGTAAAGCAAAGATTTTTGTTGCCTTTTTCATTAGCCAATCTCAGCTCATTTCAAACTGGCTATGAAAGACGGAGGGTAAAATAAAGCAATATAGTACAACACACCCAACTAGTTGAATGTGTGAATTTACAGCCTAAACGAAAAAAACTAACGGACACAATTATATATATTTATATATATATATATAGTATATTTTAACTTTTTTGGCAATACATGTAGGTCTATTTCTCACATATGGATCTAAGTCATCAACATATTAGTTATGTCAAAGTAGCCCATTTAAAACATGAAAAAAAACGTTCCTTTGTTTTTCGAAAACGGACTTTAGAATCTTCCTTTTGACCTGTAAATTGTTGTTATGAATCCATAGGCCTACCAAGTTTCAAATCAATTCTGTCCTAAAATTAACTCATACCCGTACATGGTCTGAGTTATCCTCCTTTTACCAGAACTAGTTCAGTGGAGTATCAAGAAATTTCCCCAGTGTTCGTAAAAGAATAGTGTCTGTGTAAGCTATCTAAAATCGCACGTGTAAGACCATCACATCCGTGCTTCGTTTTTAATGTTCCATTATTTTAAGTGTTTGAAAACGTGATCAAAGTCGAGTTAGAGTTCTTCACAGTTATGAGTCTAACACAAACACACTGGTGCATGTTCGGTAGTATATGTGTAGACGAATGGCAACCTCATTAAAATCAGACCCTTAGTTCTGGCTGCGCTACGCCGCCTTAGCGTGGAGGCCTCTCGATTTGATTTTAATGAGATTGGACAAATACATAAGCTATCCCACTGGAATCACACTTCTTTATGTTTTGTCATTCCATAATGACGTCACAAAATAGAGGTCATAATTCAAGCGGCAATCAGTATGGTCCAGCACAAACACGTCACTATGACGTCATAGACGGCAACGTCACAGACCAGTTTTTGTGGTTTTCATGCTACAAGAGATTGTACTACGATCAGCTTCCCTTGCTATTTTAACAGCTTCAGAAGGTTATTTCAAGTTTATAGGTGACAAAGGTTTGACTGTAGGAGGGGACGACCATGCTATTCAGCATCGTCTCGGTCTCAGCCGTGTGTTTGGCTCTGGCCATCAGTGGCTGGATCCCACCAGACCCTCAGCCTTCAACCGTCACATCCACAGGACTTGTGACATTTGGACAGCTTTGGCGTCAGGAGGATGGGTAAGAACTTGATGGTTTAACTATAAGACGAAAAGATGGTGTCAGGTAAATAAACCGTACTGTAGGGCCTAGGCCTACGTACTAAAGACACCTATCTACACTGAATTAAAATTGGATGGTTCAGATTCTACAATTTGACATGTCAAGTCACCCCAATATACTTTGCACAAACCATGCTCATATACACACTGTGTTCGTTTTTCATTATCTAGTTATTTACTTTTAAGGAAATATTTCTTGTTACAGATACGTCACTGTCTCGTCGACAGAGGATATTGTGAAATGGATGGGTTACTTACTCTCTCCACTGGGTGTAACGACTGACCAAAACTTCGAGGACATGTGCTCCTGTTGGCCTACGCAGGAGCCCGACGGAACCTCTCTATGGCCCCTGTACCGGACCACACCGATGACTGATGTGTACACTGGGGTCATGTGGGGCTCAATTGACCGCCTGATCGAAGACATAACATACGTAAGACTATTGCCCTTATAATATACGTACATGAATCTTACCATGTTCGCATAATTACTTTATTGTGTATTTGTAATTTTGAGCATCCTTTAATACTACGATGTTTTGGGGTTAATTCTTTGACAAATGCACACGCTACTCTCTAAGAAATGTATACTTTATACATTTTAAAACTCAAACGTTGTCGACAAAGACCTTTGGAATTAACCCAAAACTGTAAGCACGCAAAGTTGTTGCATTCCACTACATCCTTGTTCACAGGGCTTTGACTTCACCCTAAGCAATGTTCAGAATGTCATCAGTTCGCCTGATAACATTGGTGATGACCTGGGCAATGTCAACAATTTCCTCATGGCCACCTGGCGAATGACTGGTACCTTGCCCTCCATCCACATCCTGGACATGACCATCAGCGAGAATCTTTACAGACCTCACTTCCTTCTTTACCCAGGCTCATGGATTCCAATTCTTCCTTTATTGATGATGGTTCTCCTCAGAGGTTAGTGTTGGTTAGTGCAATTGCTCAAATAGTACATCTGAAAATACAAGACTAAACGTAGTCTTGACATTGCATGCCCGTATCATGAAACTTTGTTGTTTTGTTTTTCTTTCAGACATGTATTACATACAAGTCTAAGAAGCGTGCTGTTCTATTTAATCTGCACTTACCTTTATACATCTTTCCAGGCAAGAAGAACAAGGTGAACACTCACTACGTCTACAGTATTAACGATGTACAGAAAGCTCTGGCCAGTAAGTTCCTTTCTCATTATTGAGTAATTGTATCCACGGTTTTGTCTTTCCTTTTTCTTTTCCTGCCCAGTTTTTTGTCCTTCCCTTTTCCTTTCCTGTCCAATTTTTGTCCTTCCCTCTTTCTTTCCTGTCCAATCTTTTGTCCTTCCCTTTTCTTTTCTTGTCTAGGTTTTGGCGCCGACAATTTTCGATATCCCAACAATACTCCCTTGACTGGGGGCGCTGCATGTCCATGCATTATTTCTAGCCATTTCCACTGTTTGTACTGATCATGTTCATTCGATAGTAACGATAATTGTCTTAGTGGATGGAAAATTGTACAGATGTTCATGTAATTTACAAATCTTTATAAGACTTGTATTCTGTTCTAGGAGGAAGACGCCGACATGGCTACAGCGCAAAACACTTCTCAGAACTGCAGAAATCCAAACAGAACAAGGACTCAGAAAAAGGTAAAGCGAAAGGAGGGTTTGATTTTTGGGTGTGTGCTGAGTTAATAAATAACTTCTAATTCATCACGATCCTTGCAGGCTAGAATATACTCACTGATGTTACAACACATATTACTAAATTTGAAATGCTTACCGTCGTAGGAAAAAAGAAACAAAAAACGAAAAATATCTTTACATAAGTCAACGGGTAACAGACTTGACAGGCAGTTATTTGCTTGTGGTATCATATTGCATAAAATATCTGACTTCTTGTCATAATGGCTGCAATGTGAAGCCTGGTCTAACACGATGATTTGTGTTCCAGATGGCCCATCACCTCATTCAGCCTTTGGACACGGAGATTTCAATCAGACATTCAGAATCATCGACGGCAAATTAGTCGTTCAGAAACTCAGGCGAGACCTGGAACTGCCATAATCTCTGGACAGCTGTAGTTCATATGTACTGTATAATTGAAATTTGTTTTCACCATTTACATACAGTACTCTTTGAATATATTCGTATTCTATTTAAATTTCACATCATTTTCTTTAAATTAAAATAACCGAAATTTATGGCAAAAGCGTATATGAAAATCACAAGATGGAATGGAATGGTATCAATACACAATGTACACTATTTTGATGACAATAAACTGAATTTAAAATTACATTTATTTGTTTATTTATATATTTATTTGTTTACTTTAGTTGCATTTTCTACTGTATACATTAGGTTAGTTTATTTATGACGGTGGTGAGATTTATCAGTGGAGGAAGACAAGCAGATCTCGAAGGTGAAACACTGCACCGCATCAGATATACTTGACAAACCTCATGACATAAAGTCGCAGCCGAACCAGCGTGAGCTGGATGAGAGCGTGCGACCTCACAGTCATCTTCACAATACCAAAGATCCCTTCACCTCTTCTGATACTACAAGCCTCCTCACAAGCTTGTCTGCACTGCCCAGGTGAGACGGACACTCTGATTGGTCACATTAACGCCTTCACCCTATCACCTCATTGGTCGAAATGAATTTTTGAATTGAACTCGAATTATCTACCAAAGATACCAAAATCGAACTCTTCTTTCGGACATCTTGGAGAAGGTCCCAGAGAAAAGATTTAGTTGACCAAGGGATGATCTGTTAAGCCAGGATATAAACAGGATATGTAACACTGTAACTGTTCATGTTGTTATAGTTACACAAGGCACCGGCCTTCTATTGGAAATAATTTTGGTTGTAAACTATGTTACTGTACTTCATATCGACGGATGAACGAAGGAATGTCGTTGGAATAAAGCCCTCTGCCATGGAAACAGTTATATAGTCAGCTAATCGAAAATAAGTCCAACTGAAAGCGTTGCGTTTGTATAGGCCTACATATATATGGCTTGCTGTTGTGTTAATAATTAATCATTAATAAAATGTGCCCTGAAATATTTATTCAGACAGTATATACAGTATGTAAACATTAAAGCTTTACACTCGCGACGATACGGCTGGAATACTGCCAAGTTGGCGTAATCATTCATCCACTCAAGCTTTTCAACCTGAGCTGTGATGATCTGCATTGCTCATTCAATTTTTCTTGCTGAGGCAAATTACAGATAAACATGGAAGGAAAAGCCATGTGTGTTTGTGAGTTTGCTCGATTTAGGGGTTATGCACTAGGAAAATATAATATTCTGTGGCTGGAAGTTTGGTATTAATTTCCAAGTTTCCATCTTGCCTGACGTGTTTTCCTTTTTCTGTCAACTGGGATAATAAATCTGGTGCAAAAACATACAGATAAATGTATTTTTGTGGTTCCAGTTTTCTAAGCTCCTTGCATACAACATCATCTTTTTTTCTGTGTCTCTACATGTCAGTTTTTACGAGATGAAGTCGGAGAGAATGTCAGCTTATAACAGAAGCACTATTACATAAACTTTTTGGTTAAAAAGTATATATCGATTAAACTGTGAAAGCCACACTAATTTTTAACTTCAATTAATGCAAAACTCTCTGCAGAACAAGCGCAAAATTGGCTATATCGTTGCGTCATAGTTGTCTCCTGGTCCCGTGTTCAGTGAATATTCCATGTTAATACATAGAATGTGAAAAAATTTGACCCACTAACCGTAACCGACTGCGACAGTCCAACCGATCGACCGATAGAGAGAGTCACATTGATATACTTGCGTGTATACAAATCTTCGTGTGGCAGCTAAAAGCCAAGGCAAATTTGCAATACTTGTGCCATGAAAAGGATGATGTTATCTTGGTAGTGGAACAATCAATATTTTGCGAGACTGAGTACCCATGTGTTCTGTCCATACGCGTTTTTTGGTAGATTTATACATCCTCTTAGAACTTAACGGTCATGATTAGTATTATTCATTTGCCGCCTTGCCACAAAGTCCATTCGTGGGAGACTAACAAGAGGTGACGGTCTGTTGTCACCAAGACCTCACAAACAGCGTGAAACTGTCCAGGCTAGGCCTCACAACCAGTGAGACACTGTCCAGACTAGGCCTTACAACCAGTGAGACACTGTCCAAGCTAGGCCTCACAACCAGTGAGTCACTCTCCAGGCTAGGCCTTACAACCAGTGAGACACTGTCCAGGCTAGGCCTAACAGTGAGACAGTGTCCAAGATAGGCCTCACAAACAGTGAGGCACTGCCCAAGCTAGGTTTAACTCGCTCCTCTTTCTGTTCACTAGGTCAGAGAGCCTATGAAATGAGATATTTATTTATTCAGTAAGTTGATGTTTTATATACGCTAGTAAATAGCCTCAAGCATATTGCACTTGTATCAGCACGGTCGACTTTATGCCTTAATTAAACGGGAGAGACAGTGCACAAAGATACCTCATGGACTCAACTTCCTTCTGACACAGAGCTGAAGGAACCCAAAAAGATACTGAAAAAACTTGAGAAAAAAAATGTGATTCAGATTTTTTTCGCTTTTTTGCCGATAGCTCATGAATCCAACGAAAGACTATTGATTGGCCCCTGTATCTTTACATTAGTGCATCTTCCTATAAAATAAACCAATTAAGGTATTCCATGCACGCATGCATACATACATGCTGTTACACGCATGGCTGGTTGTATTGATAAGGCATTAAAAGGAGAACATAAGAATTCTCGACCAAATTCAAGTGGAATCGTTTTTATACCCTGGAAACCTGTTGATATCGTACAAATGTCCACATTCATCCTAAACCTTTCAGACGAATTTGACGTATTTAGCAGCTGCAAAATCTGCAGACCACAAAGATTTCCCTTTGGGGTACAGAAGTGTCATCTTCTGGGAGGTTTTCATAACATCATTACATCTTAGTATCACTTCACCCTCTCATTATGGCATTTTCGAGTGCAATTTGTACGACAATGCCATTAAAAGCTGAAATGTTTAGCTCAGTTTCTTTGAACACAACACAGAAAGGAAATGAATTGTCTTGACCAAGCAATAACACGATGACTTTAAAAATATCACTCAACCCTTATTTTTTTTAAAAAGGAATGTTTTTCTCTAATCAGAAAATGTATGATCAGGTCACATGTTCTTTGAATGAAATTCTACGACTGGAACTGTCTGGCACACAATGGCTGATCTCGCAGAGGTCTTTGGATTCAGTCAAGGTTATCCTGTGTTCAGAGATGGTATCGCCATCTGAGGCCAGGGCAGGTTATTTCGCTGACTTTAAAAACAGGGGTTTCATCTCCTCGAGTTTAACATTAGGATTGGTGTTTTGGGGCTACCATACTTTCGGGTTTATGTTATCTTTTCGACAGTTATACTCCACTGTGACGATCAGGATTAAGTTTTATTTACTATGCATAATGGTATCCTAGGCAAAAGATGATATCATTTTATTAATTTGTTTATTTATTCGGATGGTATTTTACGTCGCACGTATTGATATTCCACGAATAGGCCAAAAGTTGGATAGTAAATAAACAAATAAATATATAAAAGAAAAAACCGCTACCGCATTGATAAAATAATTATTCTTACGCTCATTAACCCCGCTTCTAGAAGGTACGTATCGTTCTTCACCAGTCTTAAATTCCTGTACCGAAAAGTACAAATCTTAAAAAATCTGCCAGGGGCCAGTTTTGGTTTCGAGTAGATTTATATAGCGCTCTTAATTCACTGATGTTGTTCACAATCTATACATTCACCTTCATCTTTGTCAGTGAGTAAACTAAATCCAAAAATCCTCCTCAAGACTTTGGACATTGAGATTAATTGTCCTTGCTTCATTACTTCCATCGTTTTGTCTTTGTGATTATTATTTCATAATCTTGTCTAAGATATTTACAGGAAATGTATTGTTCCTGAGAGGGAATCCGTGGAGTGCAATTTCTCGCATTCGTAACTGTATGGCGGGTAGGATATAAGTGAAAATATGCAAGGACAGAGTATTCGACAGAAACGAATCCATGTCATGTCATATTATTTAAACTAAAAAGTCCATCGCACCTTTTTACTTCTGGTACACCGCTTCAACATGTAATCTACGTGTGGGTAACTATCATTACTGTAGGTAGTTAAATGTTCGTAAGGTTAAAATGACTTCGTGACATCTCTAGGCTTCAAATCATCGTCCTCTTGGAAGACCACTCATAGAACACAAATTTCGTCCTTTAAATAGGGAATCCTCAATGGCAACTTTATGTAGCATGCCTATTAAGTTTTGGGTGTAAGTAATGTTTGTTTAAACGGACTATTTATTGGCTAGTATTTACTTCCGGTGTACGGCTTGAGGCTCCGAAACTCGGAACGTTTATACTGACACCGGGTCGACCAGTTTTGTTTACTCTAACCTCTTAATGCTGAGCGAAAAGCGAGGCAGCAACAAGTGCCATTTTGAAAGTCTTTGGTATCACCCGACCGGGGCTTAAACCTGGAACTCCCAACCTCGTAGCGGATGCTTTCACCACTAGACCACAGAGGCGGTCCAACATTATAAGACAGACAAGATATGGATGTCAACTTCGGGCTTACACGAAACACTATGAGGACGCCGTAGAAAGTTAATATTTGAATTCAACTCTTTCTGTAGCCATGTCTACCAGATGTAGTCGTATGTTATCAAAATTACCATTTTAACCCGCCTTTATCTTTATCCCTTATATCTGATACATCTGGCATAAAACGATTATTTATTAATTTATTTATTTATTTA
This sequence comes from Acanthopleura granulata, assembly GCA_016165875.1. Classification (NCBI taxonomy): domain Eukaryota; kingdom Metazoa; phylum Mollusca; class Polyplacophora; order Chitonida; family Chitonidae; genus Acanthopleura; species Acanthopleura granulata. The sequence goes on from JABBOT010000003.1 coordinate 26,560,882, forward strand.
TATATTTCATTGGTGTTTTGCGTCATACCCAAGAATATTTCACTCCTACGACGGCGGCCAGCATTATGGTGGGAGGAAAATCCGGAGGTTGCTGGCAGGCCTTCCCACGTACGGTCGGAGAGGAAGACAGCGACCGCATTAGCGGAAGGCTTCTGGGTCATTGCGCTGAGCTAGCGGTTATTTATATCTTTGGCTTATATGACAGTCTGTAATATTAATCGTTAGTTATATACTACGACCTTAGAACTTAATGAACTCTTGTTCATGGTTGTCAAGTAACTGGCGAAGGCCGTCGGTTTGTGAAAGGACTGCGTAGACGCCGATGAAACAAGGGAAACATTAAATAAATAAATGAATAAATAATAAATAAAAAAATAGATGAACAATAACTTGAATTACCTTCATTTTAAAAGGTGAGCCATATATACGTCACTTGTGGAACCACACTTCTGGAACGTCAATTTATGCGTCAATTAAGGAACTTCTGGAGTTTTGCGTTCATTTATTTGGGGAATTCCTTTGGACCTCATAGGTCCAGAAATGAAGTGATGTATACCTCATTGTTGTGTGCTGATGAAAGTGTCTGACTGGGAAAACCGGATGCAGTAAGTTTTCATCCTGAGAGACATTCGCCGCCATGCATTAATAATGATGCGGGTGATTCACAAGTTTCGTCTTCCATCGGAATTCAACATCCGATATCCACAGGATTTATTGTTTAAGCTTGGCTTCCGCTCCTTGGACCGACGTCCTGTAACCTTCGACAGGGGAGATTACTCCAATGAAATCAGCTACCTGAAGTTGGTTCATGGTTCCCGTTTTCCAGTTCCCAATTCTCCGATCCCAGCTCCTAGTTCTCCATTCTCCCTTCCCAGTTCTCAGTTTCCTATTCCAAGTTTCCAGTTCTCTGTTTTTTATTGACCAACAGATAGCACATCATATAATCTGCCTCAGAGCAAATTAATTCATGTGTAGACTCTTCTTTCGAAAGTACCAATCTGCAATATCAGATATAAGCATCACACGGCATACCACAAAGCCTGTAAACAATAAAATTTAAAAAATTTTCCTTGGTTATCCTGCTTCCTGTATTACTTCTTTCTTTCGCATATGCCCACATTTCAACAAAATTAAAAAATTTTCAGAAATTTAGTGTTATCCTGTGCCAGGTAACAACCTATATCATTACAAAGGGAAATGTCTGGAAAATCACATGTCATATGACGAAAACCTGACACAGACTAAATTATTTCCTGTAAATAATCTTCTTTAGCGTACACCCTTCTCCCAGGTAACAATAAACATGTCACATAAAGTCACATAAATTCAGTGTTATCCTGTGCCAGGCAGCAACCTGTATCATTACAAATGTATGAGGCCTCACATGCTATACGACACAGCTTGGCACACAGCAAATTACTTTCTGTAAGTACTCTTCTTTCGCGTCTACCAGCCTCCCAGGTAGCTAAAAAAAAAATAAAAAAATAAAATATTCCCATAAATTCAGTGTTATCGTGTGACAGCGAACAGCCTACATCATTAAAGAGAGAAATGTAATGCCATATAACACAATCTTGCACAGAGTAAATTATATCCTGTAAATACCCTTCTTTCGCGTATACCCACCTCCTGGTATCAATAAAATTTAAAAATTCCCATAAATTCAGTGTTATCCTGTTTCAGGCAACAACCTATATCATTGTCAAGGGAACTGTATGCGGAATCACAAGCTATATGATATACGTCCTGGCACAGGGTAAATTATTTCGACCCATTAACCCACGACCATTTGGAGGTTGATGGCAGACCTATGTTGATATCAGTACGGCCTTTCACACTGTAGTGCACTACCTATTTCCTGGCTCGCTGCCTCTGTGGTATAACTCTTTCTTGAAACGCACAACGTAGCTTGTGGTGATCGCGGGTTAGATGTAACATCTAACATATATTAGGCCCTTTCTTATTTGTAACTTATGTAAATTCTGTGCCAGATGTTTGTCACAATTCCGCTTACTAACATATGTACCATAATCGACATGGCCTTTTGATATACAAGAGTGGGTTGAATTTTCTCCATTTTTTCTGGAAATCTTTATGTATTTTTAAACCTTGATCTTGAAGTTGTTCCATAAGCCATAGTGTATGCCTCTACATTGTTTCCCTTAACTGTTCTCACCTATATGAAAACCATTGTATTCTTGCAAGGTGTATAAAGGGGACCTGTAAAGTAGGCCTCAGTATGTATATATAATAGTCATTTTCTCGGGAGAAACATTTACTCTGTTGAAAGTGATAGGTTATGACCGTAACGTTGGTGCTAAAATATACAAAAGTTCTTCCGGCAGATCAATCTCATATTTTATTTTATTTACGGTACAGATAATTCATACCATCAGAGCATTTTATAAACTTATTTGATTCAGCTTATATCGATTTATAGGCTAATCGGAACTTCCCTCGATCACGCAACTGGTAAATACTCAAGTGTACGCATTTATATAAACACTAACGATACTACCATGGTAGAATTTCTCGGAGCGGGTTTCTAGAACACACAAAGAGCGGCCTTAACCTCAGCCAATAGCTTTTTATACATTTATAATATGTTTACGTCATTGTTTTTCTGTATGCAATTTAATACCAAATATTTTTTATTTGATAATTTAAAAAAATACAACATAATTATAATTCATTTGTTATTTTATTGATTACAAGAATGTATACATCATTGAGACGGAGTCTGTAAGTGCCCATTGGTCATCCTGGAAATATTTATTTATTTATTTTATTGTGTTTTACGTCGTATTCAAGAATATTTCACTTATACGACGGCGGCCAGCATTATGGTGGGGGGAGGAGGTGCGGAGACCGGGGGAAATCCACGACCATTCGCAGGCTGCTGGCAGCCCTTCCCACGTGCGGCGGGAGAGGAAGCCAGCATGAGTTTGACTTCAACTCACAGCGACCGCATTGGTGAGAGGCACAGGGTCTATCGCCGCCTCGGTGCACTAACCCCCTCGGCTTTCTGGAAATAAACATAAATATAAACATAAATATAAACACGATCTCTTGGTACATTTCAAGTAATCTTTAATTTCCCAGCTTGCATGGAATCAAATATATGGTTATACAGCCAGGAAAATTCCTGCTAAAAATTCATTTGTATGTGTAAAGGAAACTCGTCTTTAACTACATTCTACCCGAATCGGCTTTTGTCGGAAAATCTCCATTTGTTTTGGGAGATACTGCAGCCAGAATTCCACTCTGTCATTATACACCCGATGTCCCACAGAATCCGACGTCATCCCAGTGTGAAGCCTCAAGTAACTCTCTGTACCTAGTTCGAACCTCGGCCAATTTACGTAAATTGATCCGGCTGCCGGGTCATTTGGATCTCTGAAGAAACGAAAAGACAAAGTAACTGAAATGTAAATAGTGAATGCAATTTTCCGGAGACCGACACACGTTAAACTTTGTGTAAGATATTAAAGTACATCCTAGGCATGTGCTGTGCAAATGTTTGCAACTTTTGAGATATCTGGTAGGATCTTTTTAGCCAATATATATGAAACTGTAAAAGGAATTCCCTTTCTTACAAGGTTACTTCATCTAAGAAACAGCATATGGATATCTCTACTTTAAATATAAGTTCAGACAGAAATGTAATATTTTGATTTAAGCAGTAGTAATCTCATGACCCACAAAGTGGAAGAAGTAGGTTACCAGCAATTGCGTTGCACATTACAATCATACAATCTCAAACTACTTTCCACATTTCGTTTTATCTGTTATTTATTTAACGCCTTAAACATCACTTCGATCAACTAGTACAGCTTTTCGAAAATATTTGTGTGTCTGTGACTGAGTACGAACTCTACACACACTTTCATGACTGCAGATGGGAAGTAGACGGAGCCCAGCAACGACAAGGCCTTTATGCAAGTACACCTTAGCTAAAGCGTTACTGTTGCGAGTAATCATACCGTCTTCAGGAATATTTTTTGTTGTATGTTAACACAGGGAATGGTGACAAAGAGACTGGGACGCGATGTCGTTGTGATTCCCACTACACTTGAAATCTTTGTTCATGAGAGCGGATTATAATGAATCAAAGAAACTATAAAGAAATCAGAGAGTAATAAAATTGACTTTGTTCCCTGAGTGGCGAAATTACGTTCACTGTGTTTGGAAAACCATCAGTGGGACTCTAGAACGAGTTTTAATGCATGAGCTGTGTGGCACTGACATACTGCATGGATTGACTACACACACTCTGAGCTTGATTTTAATTCCATAGTAATAAAGGTGAAAATAAAATAAAGTTTAAGTAGCTACATATGTGCTTTCCACTGTATAGCAGTTTTCCTTATACTTATATTTTACCTTACGTCTCGTTTAAATTTCTGGCTATCAATCTTTGAAGAAACTCCATTGAACCAGATGCTGTCGGTTCACAGGATAATGAAAGGTAATGGCCTAGAAATGTTATCAAAAGCCGTAAGAATATATATTTTGCTTCCGGTTCAGGAGCTCTTCAGGTTTGACCTTGATACCCTGCTCTTTCGCTTAGGAACCCTTCAAATTCATCAAATTCCAGAGGCTAAACTTGCCTTTGGACTTAAACTCGAGGCCGGCTGGAAGAACTACGAACTTCGTACCTTTCATTCTTCTATGGCCGCTTTTCAGTTGCGTTCATCTAGGCACGTGCGACACAAGTCATTGAAGAAATAGGTGCGAAGGTAGGAGAAGGTGACTACGAACCTTTCAGTACTTGAATGATGGTTCATTTTGACAAGAGCCACATTGCCCTCTTGGCCATAGATGTACACGTAGCATTTCTTACAGACCGACATGGATTTGATTTGACTATTAAACTATGTATACAATTTCATGTCCAATGTGAAGCGTGTTAACAATTTCGTGTTAACAAAATTTAACTAATAATCAATAGAGGGCCATCACACTTATTTACGGATTTAGGGCCGCAGCCAAAGAGAGATATGGACTCTAACCTGAATTTCAAACTACGACTTATTGAACAATGTTAAATCTGTCTTCATATTGAATATAGAGGGAAATGTAGCATATGTATGCCATAAAAACAGGTTTATCATAAACATGACAAGCATGTCATATATTCTTTTTCAAGAAACTGTTAGGCTTTTACGTTGCTGGTGCAGTGGTGTTACTCAGTTCAGATAATAATGACATAGCTGCTCTGGAATCAAGTTCACATTCTTAACAAGAAGTGTAGTTTTTACCCAGTTTTGGCAAAGTTCGTCCAGTATCTCATCAACGCATCACCCAGCTGCTTTTCCTCCTCTGTGATGCTGGGTATAATTCCTGCAAAGGGTAACCCAAACACAAAAGATATTTCATCGGCATGATCAGCTCCGGATCTCCACGGTGCGGCAGGCATCCATCCACCACGGTGATCATAGAGGTACATGAACGTCCCAGAGGACTTGACAGCAGACGAGTTCCAGTGTTCTCTCAAGAAGGCATGGGCTCTCGTGTACTGGACGATGGAAACAGTAAACATTTCATCAGCCATGAATTTGAGGAGCATTTGGGAGCGTATTATACCATCTTGTCGGGCACTCCAGTTGGTGTACATAAACTTGAAAGCAGGTATTAATTTCTGGGCTAGGTGATGGTCTCCTTTCACATAAGAGCTCAAGGTGCTTGCCATAAATGTGTCGAACACCTTCTGGGTTATTCCTGTGGCGTCGTCCACGACTTCTCCGGATTCCAGAACGGGTGCCAAAAGCGATTTGAAAAATATTGCAGCTTCATCTGTGTTTTGGCCGATGATGAAGTCCAAGTGTGCAAATCGTCTGGCCACTGATGAGTTCACTTGAGTGGTGATCAGTTCAGTGGGGGTATAGGGCAAAAACTCTGTTCCGAGCACAGCGGTAAAGGCGTTTTCAGGCTGTATGAGGTGTTGACTTTCCACTATATCCTGAACGGTCTGATGTCGCAAACAGCTTATGAGATTCTCGTTCGTGCTTGTTGGACATCCAAGCCTTTTTCCCAAGTCCCTTGCTGCTTTTATGGGGTCTGGGGAAATGCTCCATGAAGCGAAAGCGCTTCCACTCTCAGCGATAACTCTCTGGAACAGGCCTTCGGTGAATGGAGAAAGTGCCAGAAGCGTCGCACTGGCACTGCCGGCCGACTCGCCGAAGATTGTCACCGAATCTGGGTTTCCACCAAAGGCGGCAATATTTACTCTAAGCCACTCTAGTGCCATTGTCTGGTCCCACAGACCAAAATTTCCGATAGCATTGTCGTCCATTGTGCCCAAAAATCCCAACGCGCCTAGTCTGTAATTAGTGTTCACAACAACAACGTCATTCCTCATTGCCAAGATGGTTCCCGAATAGTCCTGCCCCGAGCCTATGTTAAATGAACCACCGTGTATCCACACCATTACGCTTTTAGGTGACGCCATTGACGCATCGAGAGGAGTGTATATATTCAGATACAAACAGTCTTCATCCATTTTATCAGTGGGACTTACGGCTGGGTTGTTTATCAGGGATTGTGGACATCGTGGCCGAAAGTATGAGGCATTGTACGTACCGGGCATTCGCATTTTCCACACAGGCCGTGCGAAACGACGCTCTCCAGTAGGTGCCTCAGCGAAAGGAATGCCCAGAAACTGATAAGTGCCAGCTTCTTGCACACCTTGAATAATCCCAGAACTAGTGTGTACGGTTTTCGCTGTCGATTGTTCAGAGAGAAGTACGGCTGGAATGCCTATATATACGACCATAATCAGTTTAAGCAGCTCCATGTTTTATCCTTGACCTGAAAAATCACATATGGAACGCATTTGAAGTTGTATGCTATACATTTATTCGTTTATTTCATTTTTAACTAACCCCGTATTTAAAACTTTATAGCCGAGAAACTGGAATGTCGAAAGGAAATGGTAGCTCTTTGTCCTGTACCGAAAACTCGTCCTGACTCTGAAACACACACCAGTACAAACTTCATGTATGGCAATTATTACAAGCACGCTCCATTTTGGTCTCATGGTGCACTATGTTTACTATCTTTATCGAAGTCCAAAAGTATGTTGAGAATTTTATAATTCTGTTGTCATTTGAGCTATACTGCTTATTTTTGTTGCAAAACGTTCCCCCATATATTAATCTTTATGACCGGCAAGGTTCAAGGGCCTGGGTGACTGGATTAAGAAATGACAGCTAAATCCGTGAGAACACCTTCAGTCTGGATAACAATGGCGAGAGTTGTATGACTGGTCCTTAATATCATGTCACAAAATACTCTACCTGAGCACATTATTAGTTCTGAATGAGGTACGAACAATTGAGCTTAACAATTAATACAGCCTTACACAACAGTCTTGTTGTCATAGCACTGGGGAAAGTCCACACCGGATCAGAAGAGTATGACGCAGGCTACTATAGCTCTAGGGAAAACAAGCACACAGTCGTATGATTCTGACGTTAAGATAATTTTAGCCGTGCTTAACTGTTATTGTTCCCTCATTCTTCGTCCCAAAGCATATAACCTCCGTAGATGAGCACAATTTTAGCTGTGTCATTGGAGAGGCTAGAAACTATCAAAAGACCTAGAAATATCGTGCTAAGGTATGAGGCCGCATAAAGACTTGTGCGAGAAGGCTAGCTTTCATCTCTACCTGCAACTGAAAAGAACTACAAAAGTACTGCCATGTAATAGTTGAAAATTATGAAGTATCTGATAATTCTTCGGTGGTTAACCACGTGTCTTAAAAACTTTGTACAATGTTAAGATATAAATGTCAAATTCAATAGTACATATTCTTAATGTAAACCCATACTACGTACAGGGTGTTTATGAGACAGGGGCGTTATGCAGACGAGAGTATTTTCTCTGAACAGATACCCGTATATAAAGTAATTAACTACTAAAGACAAGACAACACACATCAACAGAGCGTCAATAAAGAAGGACAAGCTACGTCAAACAATCACATTGTTGTGAACTGATATAAGGTAAAAATATTAACCGTCATCCTACCTCAACCTGTAATGGCCTGTTGCAGCCCATCAACATGGAGGGCACTGAAACTGATTATACTGTGAAGTGTAAGGGGAAGGGTAGTATGACAGAATACGTACGTGATGACCTAGTTTCAGACAGTATAAGCGAACCGTGAAATCCCTCAGCCAGGCCTGCAAACACTGTAGTTATGTGCAAACATCTGTTTGAAAGACGAAAACCAGGGCAAGCAAAATGCCAGTCTTGGTATTTTAAATGAACTGAGAGAACCTAACAGAACGGAATTTTCTGGATAGTCTGGCTTTGTGTTCTTTTAGAGCTATTATAAGTTTAGTAAATGCCGAGAAAGGTCTTGCAGGAAAAGCCCCCTGTAAGGGTACCACTATCGGAGTGGAAAAATGATAAACAAATGGCTAGTTTATCTCTCAGACAGCGATAGACTTTCACAAGATCGAACAAAGAAACACAAAGACGCTTGAATAAGCATAATACATATATCTCAGCAAAATAGACAAATAGTGCAACTGACAATAATATTTAAAACAATACAGATAATTACAAAATATATATAGTTTTTGACTGATGACAGCGTCCAAATCCCTCTTCAGTATTCCGGCTTCCAACGGCAATTCTGTACACGTAAACATAGAATTCACAGCTCTTGGGAATTCTCGAATCGACCTTCCTGTTAGTAACGAACAGCAGAGTAGAGCACACCGATGATATCTAACTGGCCCTGAAGGTGTAACTTCTCTGGGCGGACGGAATGACAGTAGCGTCCGTGATGCCGAGCTGGCGATGCCGAGAACACGCGACTGAAGTCCAGTGTAGGTCACCCCTACCCGGTTAGCGCAAAAGCAAATAAAAAATGCAACATTTTAAAGACGGAGTTCGGAACACTCCCACATTTGAATATTTGGAAAAATTATTAAATTATGGGTTAGTGCCCTTCAGCCATTTATCTAAACACCGTTATAGCGACGAAAAAATGTTCATTTCCGAGTTAAAGGACAACCACGCGTGCCATTTGTGAGTGTACAACGGATATACTACATAACTGTATAGGACCCCTCACGACTAGGTGCAAATCCCAGTTCTGCGCACCAATTGCCAAATTCCTCACAGTGAGATATCTTCTGTGGAATGACCCAACCCAAAGGATTTCCCGGGAAGCGAGCTGTCGACTTGTGTTTTGTGACGAGATCGTGTATAAATTGCACAAAGCTATATTCATAATCATTTCAACCTTTTGTGCTTTTTGTCAGAATGGAAACCAAATCACACCGAGGGTGTTTTATTGAGAAATTTCTCGTTGCGGACTGGCTGTTCGCCAATGAGGAGCCATGTCTCACTACTTTGGCAGCAGTCATTTTGTGAGGTACCTGGCGATTGGAGATGCCCCAACGCAGCTTTCTGTGTTTCCTGCTCTCATTGACCGTCTGACCATGTGTAAGTTAATCTCTCTATTTAAGCAGAGCGAAACCACAGTGACGTTAATGAATAAATGAATACAGACAAGGAACTACCTTACATCCAGCAGAATGTTTTTCCGGTTTTCCTTAATCAACCACAGAAATATCCTGTACGTTGATATTCAACGCGAAATGAAGGTCAATCTCTTTTTACAATAACCCAAAATATCCCGGGGACTACTGTTAAGCTCTAGATAGCATATCATATAACCTGTCTGAAAGCAAATTATTTCTTGTGTACACTCGTCTTTCGAAAATACGAGTCAGTAATATCAGAAATAAGCATCACTTCCCATACCACACAGCCTGTAAACAATAAATTTTAAAAAGTGCACAGAAATTCGGTGTTACTCTGTACCAGGCAACAACTGGTATCTTTACAAGGGGAAAAGTATGGAGCATCCTGACACAGAGTAAATTACTGCTTGTAATAACTCTTCTTTTGTAATAACTCTTCTTTTGCGTATACCCATCTCCTGTTAACAATAAATTTTGAAAAAATAGCATAAATTCGTTGTTATCCTGTGCTGGGCTGTCTCATACACCGTCTGATGCTCCATGCATTTCTCTTTGTAATGATATAGGTTCTTGCCTGTTACATGATAACACTGAATTTGTGTAATTTCGTTAAAATTTTATTGTTACAAGGGAGAGGGTATAAGCTACAGAAGAGTTTTTACAGGAAGTAATATAATCTGTGCCAAGCTTTGTCACATGGCGTTTGATACTCCATACAGTTCCATTTGTAACGATGCTGGTTGTTGGCTGTTTCCTAGGATAACACTGAATTCATGTAATGCTTTAAATTTTATTGTCACCTGGGATATGGGTATACGCAAAAGAAGAGTATTTACAGGGAGTATTTTACTCTTTGCCGGGTTGTATCATATGACATGTGATGCTCCATATATTTCCCTTTGTAATGATATAGCTTGTTACCTGTCAGAGGCTAACACTGAAATTATGTGAACTTGTTAATTTTATTGTTACCTGAGAGATGGGTATGGGCTAAAGAAGATTATTTACAGGAAGTAATTTAGTCTGTGTCAGGATGTGTCATATGGCATGTGATGCTCCATGCATTTCCATTTGTATTGATATAGTTTGTATCCTGCCACACAACAACACGGAATTTTTTAAAAATTTTATTGTCACCAGGAGATGAGAACAAAAAGAGTACTTACAGAAAGTATTTTATTCTGTGGCAGGATGTGTCATATGGCATGTGATACTCCATACAGTTCCTTTTGTAATGATATACTTTGTTGCCTAGCACAGGAAAACACTAAATTTATGGGACTTTTTCAAGTTTATTTGTTACCTGAGAGATGGGTATACGCTAAAGGAGAGTATTTACAGGGAGTAACGTACGCATATATTTCTCTTTTGGGTGATATAGGTTGTTGCGTAGAGCAGGAAAACGCTTAAAGTTATTGGGATATTTTAAATTTTATTGTTAACTGGGAGATGGGTATGCGCTAAAAAGAGCATTTACAGGGAGTAATTTACTGTGTGCCAGGCTTTTTCATGTGGCATGAGATGCTCTATACATTAACCTTTGTAATGATATAGGTTGTTCCCTGGCACAGGCTAACACTTAATTCGTGTTATTTTTTTTTACCAGGAGTTGGGTATACGCGAAACAAGAGTATTTACAATAACTCATTTACTCTATGTCAGGATGCTTCATACTTTTCCCTTTGTAATGATATCGGTTGTTGTCTGGTACAGGATAACGCTGAAAAAGGGAGCTGAGAACTGATAAAAGGGAATGGAGAGGTGGGAATCTGTGGCCGAGTGGTTAGCGTGCCAGTGCGGAAGAAATGACTGAGGAGCCTAGCGCCAATGTGGTAGGTATGAGTTCAAGTCCGCCTTATGCTGCTTTCTCTTCGGTCGTATGTGGAGAGGTCGGCCAGGAACCTGCGAATCGTGGGATTACCCCGGGCTCTGCCCGGTTTCCTCCCACAATAATGCTGGCCGCTGCCGTATAAATGAAATATTCTTAGTACCGCGTAAAACACCAATCAAACAGATCAGTAAATAAATGTGCGAGAGGCTCGAATGAATTACGTTGTTAACTAATTGGAATAAAAGGCAGCGGAATACACACTTGTATACAAATAATAACATGACAGTAATACACAATAGGGGTGTGTTCAGTTCGTATTTCTAGATATTGCATCATAGGCTGATACTGCCAAACATTTGTCAGGGAGAACTCATTTTATGAATGGATATGATAGTAGCTTCAATTTGGCCCAAGCATGCAGGGTATCTTGTGAATCGTCTGCAAATGAAATAATTCAGTTTTGCAGTTCAAAGCAGTTTATATTCTGATTTCATCTAATATATACGGATGTCATGGTGAGGCACGATACATGTGAAGGCCGACACTAGGCTTAGTATGCTAAAACTCAATGACTTTTTTGCTTAGAACATTTCTTTGCATTTCTAGGCTATTACAGGTTAAATGTGGATGTGTGTGCTTACTCGTTGTGTTTTGACAAGGAATTAATGTCTTAAAGGCTTATCAATTAAGCACTCACCTCCAAAACATAGGAAATGAGACTGTTTTATTGATAGATTATCGGTATTTATTTATTCTGTAAGTTGGTGTTTTATACGCTAGTAACTAGCCTCACCGATATAGCCCTTGTATCAACATGGTAAGACAGTGCATGAAGAAACCGCATGGACGCAAATACCTTGTGACGCAGAACTGGAGTAACCAAAAAGGTACTGAATAAACTTGAGTCGGGACGGATCCCTTCATCTTTGTTGGCATCAGGTACATTAGCACATCTCCCTATAAAATAAACAAATTAAAGTATTCCATGGTCGCTTACATACATGCATGCTGTTACACGCATGCTGGGTTGTATTGATAGGGCATTAAATGGAGAACATAAGAGTTCTCGGCCAAAATTCAAAAGGAATGTTTTTTTTTACCCAGGAAGGCTGTTGATATCGTACAAATGTCCACATTCATCTCTCACCTTTCAGACGAATTTGACGTATTTAGCAATTGCAAAATCCGTCGACCACAAAGATTTCCCCTTGAGGTATAGAAGTGTCATCTTCTGAGAGGTTTTCATAGCATCAGCTTTCATTACATCATGGTTTCTCTTCACCTTTCCCATGACGGTATTTTCGAGCAGAGCAATGGGTACGACAACACCGATAAAAGCTGAAATGTCTGGCTCAATTTCGCGCGTTTTTCTGCTCTTGACCTTGAACCCTTTTTTAAAGTATGGAGGTGGATGGTGATTTTATTAAAGAGAACACAGAAAAAATGAATTGTGTTGACCAAGTAATAACACGATGACTTTATAACTAACATCTCTCAACCGTTGTTTTTTTAAAATAAAGAATGTTTTTCTCTGATCGGAAAATGTATGATCAAGTCACATGTTTTTTAAATGAAAATACTCCCACTACAGCAGTCTGGCACACAATGGCTGATCTCGCAGAGGTCTTTGGATTCAGTCAAGGTCACCCTGTGTTCAGAGTTGATATTTTCATCTGCAGCCAGGGCAGGTTATTTCGCTGACTTTTAAAAACAGGGGTTTTATCTCCTCGAGTTTAACATTAGGACTGGTGTTTTGGGGTTTCCGTAGTTACGCGTTTATGTCACCTTTTTGACAGTTATACTCCACTGTGACGATCAGGATTAAGTTTTGTCTACTATGCATAAGTGTATTGTAGGCAAAAGGATAACAAACAAACAAATAAATAAATGAAATAATTACCGAATTGATGAAATACTTATTGTTCTGCTCAATAACCTCGGTTTTAGAAGGCAATGACAGTTCTTCACAAGTCTAACATTTGTTTACCAGACAGCACAAATCTTAGATGTCAGCAGTCAATATTGGTTTGGAGTAGATTTATGTAGCGTTCTTAATTCACTGATGTTGTTTTCAATCTAGACATTCACCTTCATCTTTGTCAGTGAGTAAACAAAATCTAAAAATCCTCCGCAAGACTTTCGACAATGAGATTACTTGGGCATACTTCATTACTTACATCGTTTTGTCGTTGTGATTGGTTTTATAATCTTGTCTAAGACATTTACAGGAAATGTATTGTTTCTGAGTCACAAAAAAACCTTTACAGGAAAATAGATGATTTAGTTGTATTGTTGACAAATTAAAGGTAGACATTTGTGCCAAAATGTGTATAGGCGTGCTAAACATACTGTTCCATGTAACTGTCATAAACCTTTTTAACTTTGAACTTTATGTGTTTGGTGAGCAATTGCATGTGAATGAATGCTTATTGTTTAACGCCTTACTCAAGAATATTTCACTTATACGAAGGCGGTGTCTCCTTGGTGCAGGACGGAATTCCACCGTATCTTTTATCTAGTGCTGCCTCACCGAGGCGACTTGCCGAAGACACTCAACAAGGCCCCTCACCCGGTGACATTATACTGACACAGGGTCGACCAGTCCAACCTCTATCTTCTTATTGCTGAGCGCCCAGCGAGGAAGCAGAATGTAATTTTTTAAAGTTTTTGTATGACCCAACCCAGTTTTGAACCCAGATCTCCCCGTCCGATAGCGGACGTCTATTGCCTGTCATGTTTTCTAGCGCCAAGGATAAATATCCAACTTACGTTAGTTATCCAGAATGTATGAGGAATTGTATTCAAAGCGTAACTGAGATGTTTATGCTTGCTTCAAGGGGACTTTTAAATCAGCGTAGCTCTAATTGAATTTCAGGGCCGAGAGCAATGCTTGTGTCTTTACTTCAAGACATTGTACAACTGTATTGGAGACAGAAGTGGTTGACCGTTTTCGCCTCCACGTTTCACAACCAATTTTCTGATTACCTAAAATCGATTCATCCACCATTATCCAGTATCCATCCGCACACATTCGACTCACATAGAGTATCATCACAGTTTTTGAGCATAGAGGGAAACGTGGACGCCACTTGTTTCCATTTTGAAAGCCCACTAATAGAGCATGCATGCATCCCTTAAAGAGGGAATCTGTGCAGTGCAATTTCTCGCATTCGTAACTGTATGGCGGGTAGGATATAATTAAAAGTATGCGAGAACAGAACGTTCGCCAGAAATGAGTCCAAGTAATGTCACGTTTTTTAAACTAACAAGTCCATTGCACGTTTTTACTTCTGTCAGTTCCCTATTCCCAATTCCCAGTTCCCTGTTTTTATATTGAGTATTAGACGACACATTATATAATCTGCCTGAGAGCAAATTGATTCATGTGTAGACTCTAGACTCTTCTTTCTCTAGATCTCTGAAAATACCAATCTGCAATAACACAAATAAGCACACATCCTCTAAACAATAAAATTAAACAATTTCACAACAATTCAGTGTTATTCTGTGCCAGGTAAGAACCTATGTCATTGAAAAGGGAAAAGTACGTAAATACTCTTCTTTAACAATAAAAAATTCCCATAAATTCAGTGTTATCCTGTGCCAGCCAACAACCTATATCATTACAATATTTGCAGGCTGCTGGCAGGCCTTCCCACGTACTGCGGGAGAGGAAGACAGCATGAGCTTGACTTCAACTCACAGCGACCGCCTTGGTGAAAGGCACGGGGTCATATCGGCGCCCTGGCTCGCTAAACTCCTCGGCTTTCTGGAAATAAACATAAATATAAACATAAGTAAAAATACGATCTCTTGGTACATTTCAAATAATCTTTAATTTCCCAGCTTGCATGGAATCAAATATATGGTTATACAGTCAGGAAAATTCCCGCTGAAAATTCATTTGTATGTGTAAAGGAAACTCGTCTTTAACTACATTCTACCCGAATCGGCTTTTGTCGGAAAATCTCCCTTTGTTTTGGGAGATACTGCAGCCAGAATTCCACTCTGTCATTATACACCCGATGTCCCACAGAATCTGACGTCATCCCAGTGTGAAGTCTCAAGTAACTCTCTGTACCTAGTTCGAACCTCGGCCAATTTACGTAACTTGATCCAGCTGCCGGGTCATTTGGATCTCTGAACAAACGAACAAAAAAAGTTATTGAAATATAAATAATGAATGCAATTTTTCTGGGACAGACACACGTTAAGCTATGCGCAAGATATTAAAATACATCCTAGGCATGTGTCGTGCAAATGTTTGGTGTCTTAAACTAAAATACTGTAATAATGGCAAGTTTTGGGACATCTGGTCGGACCTTTTTGGCCAGTATACATGAAACTGTAGCAGGAATCCCTTTTTGTTACAGGGTTAGTTCATCTAAGAAACAGTATGTCCATATCTTTAATTTAATAAAGGTTCAGGCAGAAATGCAATATTTTCCTTTTAGCAGTAGTAATCTACAAAGTGGAAGAAGTAGGGTGCCAGCAGCTGCGTTGAACATTCCAGTCATCGAATCTTAAACTGCTTTCGACATCTCGTTTTATGCGTTATCTTATTTAACGCCTTAAACATCACTTCGACCAACTTATAGAGTTTTTCGAAAATATTCGTGCGTTTGATGGGTGCGAACTCTACACACATTTTCATAACTGCAGATAGGAAGTCAGTAGAGCCCTGCAACGATAAGGCCTTTATGCAAGCACACCTAAGCTAAAGCGTCACTTTTGGGAGTAATCATACCGTCTTCATGAAAATATTTTTGTTGTATGTTGACACAGCGAATGGTGACAAAAAGACTGGGAGGCGATGTCGTTGAGATTTGCACGTAACATGAAATCTTTGCTCATGGAAGCGGATTATAATGAATCAAAAAACTATAAGGAATCAGAGAGTAATGAAACTAATTTTGTTCCCTGAGTGGCTAAATTACTTTCATTGTGTTTCGAAAACCATCAGTGGGTTTCTAGAACTGAAAGTGTGGACTGACTACAGACACACTGAGCTTCATTTTAAACCCATAGTAATAACGGTGAAAATAAAATAAAGTTTAAGTAGCTACATATGTGCTTTTCACTGTATATCAGTTTTCGTGATAGTTATATTTTACCTTATGTCTCGTTTAAATTTCTGGCTTTCCATCTTTGAAGAAACTCCATTGAACCAGATACTGTCGGTTCACAGGATAATGAAAGGTAATGGCCTAGAAATGTTATCAAAAGCCGTAAGAATATATATTTTGCTTCCGGTTCCGGAGCTCTTCAGGTTTGACCTTGATACCCTGCTCTTTCGCTTAGGAACCCTTCAAATTCATCAAATTCCAGAGGCTAAACTTGCCTTTGGACTTAAACTCGAGGCCGGCTGGAAGAACTACGAACTTCGTAGCTTTCATTCTGCTATGGCCGCTCTTCAGTTGCGTTCATCTATGTACGTGCGACACAAGTTATTGAAGAAATAGGTGCGAAGGTAAGAGAAGGTGATCACGAAACTTTCAGTACTTGAATGATGGTTCATTTTGACAAGAGCCACATTGCTCTCTTGGCCATAGATGTACACGTAGCATTTCTTACAGACCGACATGGATTTGATTTGACTATTAAACTATGTATACAATTTCATGTCCAATGTGAAGCATGTTAACAATTTCGTGTTAACAAAATTTGAGCAGTAATCTACAGAGGGCCATCAGACTTATTTACGGACTTAGGGCCGCAGCCAAAGAGAGATATGGACTCTAACCTGAATTTCAAACTCCGAGTCATTGAACAATGTAGAGTTAAATTTGTCTTCATGTTGAATATCGAGGGAAATGTAGCAAATGTATACCATAAAAACAGGTTTATCATAAACATGACATGCATGTCATATAATTTTTTCAAGAAACTCTTAGGCTTTTACGTTTCTGGTGCAGTGGTGTTACTCAGTTCAGATAAAAATGACATAGCTGCTCTGGAATCAAGTCCACATTCGTAACGAGAAGTGTAGTTTTTACCCAGTTTTGGCGAAGTTCGTCCAGTATCTCATGAACGCATCACCCAGCTGCTTTTCCTCCTCTGTGATGCTGGGTATAATTCCTGCAAAGGGTAACCCAAACACAAAAGATATTTCATCGGCATGATCAGCTCCGGATCTCCACGGTGCGGCAGGCATCCATCCACCACGGTGATCATAGAGGTACATGAACGTCCCAGGCGGCTTGACAGCAGACGTGTTCCAGTGTTCTCTCAAGAAGGCATGGGCTCTGGTGTATTGGACGATGGAAACAGTAAACATTGCATCAGCTATGAATTTGAGGAGCATTTGGGAGCGTATTATACCATCTTGTCGGGCACTCCAGTTGGTGTACATAAACTTGAAAGCAGGTATTAATTTCTGGGCTAGGTGATGGTCTCCTTTCACATAAGAGCTCAAGGTGCTTGCCATAAAAGTGTCGAATACCTTCTGGGTTATTCCTGTGGCGTCGTCCACGACTTCTCCGGATTCCAGAACGGGTGCCAAAAACGATTTGAAAAACATTGCAGCTTCATCTGTGTTTTGGCCGATGATGAAGTCCAAGTGTGCAAATCGTCTGGCCACTGATGAGTTCACTTGAGTGGTGATCAGTTCAATGGGGGTATAGGGCAAAAACTCTGTTCCGAGCACAGCGGTGAAGGCGTTTTCAGGCTGTATGAGGCGTTGACTTTCCACTATATCCTGAACAGTCTGATGTCGTAAACAGCTTATGAGATTCTCGTTCGTGCTTGTTGGACATCCAAGTCTTTTTCCCAAGTCCCTTGCTGCTTTTATGGGATCTGGGGAAATGCTCCATGAAGCGAAAGCGCTTCCACTCTCAGCGATAACTCTCTGGAACAGGCCTTCGGTGAATGGAGAAAGTGCCAGAAGCGTCACACTGGCACTGCCGGCCGACTCGCCGAAGATTGTCACCGAATCTGGGTTTCCACCAAAGGCGGCAATATTTACTCTAAGCCACTCTAGTGCCATTGTCTGGTCCCACAGACCAAAATTTCCGATAGCATTGTCGTCCATTGTGCCCAAAAACCCCAACGCGCCTAGTCTGTAATTAGTGTTCACAACAACAACGTCATTCCTCATTGCCAAGATGGTTCCCGCATAGTCCTGCCCCGAGCCTATGTTAAATGAACCACCGTGTATCCACACCATTACGCTTTTAGGTGACGCCATTGACGCATCGAGAGGAGTGTATATATTCAGATACAAACAGTCTTCATCCATTTTATCGCTGGGACTTACGGCTGGGTTGTTTATCAGGGATTGTGGACATCGTGGTCGAAAGTATGAGGCATTGTACGTACCGGGCATGCGCGTTTTCCACACAGGCCGTGCGAAACGACGCTCTCCAGTAGGTGCCTCAGCGAAAGGAATGCCCAAAAACTGATAAGTGCCAGCTTCTTGCACACCTTGAATAATCCCAGAACTAGTGTGTACGGTTTTTGCTGTCGATTGTTCAGAGAGAAGTACGGCTGGAATGCCTATATATACGACCATAATCAGTTTAAGCAGCTCCATGTTTTATCCTTGATCTGAAAAATCACGTATTAAAGGTATGTGAGGCTCCATGTAACATATTTATTCGTTTGTTTCATCTTTATCTAACGCCGTATTTAAAACTTTATAGCCGAGAAACTGGAATGTCGAAAGGAAATGGTAGCTCTTTGTCAGGCACCGAAAACTCGTCCTGACTCTGAAACACACACCAATATAACCTCCATATTTGGGAGCTATAGCCAGATGGGTGGTTGACACATAGGAGTAAAATTACATTGATTGCCTACAGAATAAGTACCTGTGAAAGGGAATAACATGTAAGACAGGTAAGAGGGTAATGTGTAGGCCTATTTAAAATCATGATCAGCAGAGGCAATATGCAACACAGGAGTCATTTGCTCCCTTCGTACCTGTATGTACATTTATGTACGCTATACTCTAGATTCTATGCTATAAAATATTCTGAGCCATTCTGAATACTTTAAAATATCCTTTGTCATTCTCATCATGCTAAGGGGAAGACTCACCATGACACAAACACTCTCCTTAAGGGGAAATCAAACAAGTTGTAGAAACTTCTGTCATCGGACATACCTTCTCGCTGATTTTGCTGTCATTTGGAATCAGGGCAGATAGAACCTTGAATTTGTTGGTTCATTTGCTATAGACTTTGGAGAATATTTTACAGTACTAGTCTACAGTATGAAATATACACAAACACATTTATCACATGTTCAACTTACCTTTTGGTGCTACACAGTTCTTTCAGCGGCATTAGCTCCTGCAAAAATATAAATGTACTAGAAACATATATCAGAACACTATCTAAACAGTGCTACCAACATATTCATACAGCAATATCTCTAACTCAGTGAAAAAAGTAAAGTCACAACAGTTGCACTAAACGCCATTTTCAGGCACGCGCCATGTTGGTCACATGGTGCACTGTGTTTACAATCTTTATCGAAGTCTAACTTGTTCACTGAGCGTATCCTGTAGCTAATGACCAGTGGTTAGCTTGTAAACCAATGTTTTTGAGCACAATAAATAAAAATATTGGTTTGAAAACGATTCATTTCGGGTACAGGAGCACGAATTGAAATCAGGCTACTTTCCGCACTGTTGTTGTTGTTTTGATCACTCCGCGGAATGATATGGCTGCCAGCGAGGGTAGCTTTTTGTTACTTCGAAAAGTTAGATCTGTTTCTGGGTGTAAACATTAGTAGCATGACGTAGAGGAAGTTTTGTGGAATGTTTCAATTGCATTCTTACCGCTGTTTTAGGTGAACATATGAACAGAGCCGTGTGACCACAAAAAGTATGTTGAGAATTTTATAATTCTGTCGTCTTTTGAGCTATACCGTTTATTTTTGTTGCACAACTTTACTCATATATTAATCTTGAAGACCAACACGGTTCAAGGGCCTGGGTGACTGGATTAAGAAATGACAGCTAAATCCGTGAGAACACCTTCAGTCTGGATAACAATGGCGAGAGATGTATGACTGGTCCTTAATATCATGTCACAAAATACTCTACCTGAGCACATTATTAGTTCTGAATGAGGTACGAACAATTGAGGTTAACAATTAATACAGCTTACACAATAGTCCTATTGTCATAGCACTGGGGAAAGTCCACACCGGATCAGAGGAGTATGACACAGGCTACTATAGCTCTAAGGAAAGCAAGCACACAGTCGTACGATTATGACGTTAAGATAATTTTAGCCGTGCTTAACTGTTAGTGTTCCCTCATTCTTCGTCCCAAAGCATATGACCTCGGTAGATGAGCACAATTTTAGCTGTGTCATTGGAGAGGCTAGAAACTGGCAAAAGACCTAGAAATATCGTGCTAAGGTATGAGACCACATAATGAGTGGTGCGAGAAGGCTAGCTTTCATCTCTACCTGCAACTGAAAAGAACTACAAAAATACTGCCATGTAATAGTTGAAAATTATGAAGTATCTGATAATTCTTCGGTGGTTAACCACGTGTCTTAAAAACTTTGTACAATGTTAAGATATAAATGTCAAATTCAATAGTACATATTCTTAATGTAAAGCTATACTACGTACAATGTGTTTATGAAACAGGGGCGTTATACAGACGAGAGTATTTTCTCTGAACAGATACCTGTATACATATAAAGTAATTAACTACTAAAGACAAGACAACACACATCAACAGAGTGTCAATAAAGAAGGACAAGCTACGTCAAACAACCACATTGTTGTGAACTGATATAAGGTAAAAATATTAACCGTCATCCTACCTCAACATGTAATGCCCTGTTGCAGCCTATCAACATGGAGGGCACTGAAACTGATTATACTGTGAAGTGTAAGGGGAAGGATAGTATGACAGTGTATGTACGTGATGACCTGGTTTCAGAGACAGTATAAGAGAACCGTGAAATCCCTCAGTCAGGTCTGCAAACACTGTAGTTATGTGCAAACATCTGTTTGAAAGACGAAAATCAAGGCAAACAAAAAGCCAGTCGAGGCCTGAACTGAGGGAACCTAACAGAACGGACTTTTCTGGATATTTTCTCTTTGTTTGTGTTCTTTTAGAGCTATTATAAGTTTAGTAAATGCCGAGAAAGGTCTTGCAGCAATAGCCTCCTTTAAGGGTGCCATTATGGGAGTGGAAAAATGATAAACAAATGGCTTGATCAGCTCGCATACAGCGATAGACCTTACATAAGATCGAACAAAGAAACACGAAGACGCTTGAATAAGGTCAATACATATATCTGAAAAAAAAAATATACAAATAGTACCACTGACAATAATATACAAAACATTACATATAATTACAAAATTTATATAGTTTTTTAACTGATGACATCGTCCAAAAGCAGATGCAGTATTCCGGATTCCAGCGGCAATTCAGTACACGTAAACATAGAATTCACAGCTCTTGGGAATTCTCGAATCGACCTTCCTGTTAGTAACGAACAGCAGGGTAGGGCACACCGATGATATCTAACTGGCCCTGAAGGTGTAACTTCTCAGGGCGGACGGAATGACAGTAGCGTCCGTGATGCCGAGATGGCGATGCCGAGAACACGCGACTGAAGTCGAGTGCAGGCCACCCCTACCCGGTTAGCGCCAAAACAAATAAAAAATACAACATTTTAAACACGGGGTTCGTAACACTCCCACATCTGAATATTTGGAAAAAATTATTAAATTATGGGCTAGTCTCCTTCAGCCATTTATCTAAACACCGTTATAGCGACGAAAAAATGTTGATTTCCGAATTAAACGACAACCACGCGTGTCATTTGTGAGTATACAACAGGTACACTACATAATTGTATAGGACCCCTGGCGACTAGGTGGAAAACCCACTTCTGCGCACCAATTACCAAACTGCTCACAGTGAGATGTCTTCTGGGGAATGACCCAACGCAAAAGCTTCTCCGCGAGCCTTACAGATGTAGACTTGTGCTTTGTGACGAGATCGTGTATAAATTGCACAAAGCTATATTCATAATCATTTCAACCTTTTGTGCTTTCTGTCAGAATGGAAACCAAATCACACTGAGGGTGTTTAATTGAAAAATTTCTCGTTGCGGACAGGCTGTTCGCCAATGAGGAGCCATGTCTCACTAGTTTGGCAGCAGTCATTTTGTGAGGTACCTGCCGATTGGAGATGCTCCAACGCAGCTTTCTCTGTTTCCTGCTCTCATTGACCGCCTGGCCTTGTATAAGTAAAACCGTCTACTTAAGCAGAGCGAAACCACAGTGACGTTAATGAATAAATGAATACAGACAAGGAACTACCTTACATCCAACAGAATGTTTTTCGAGTTTTCCTTAATCAACCACAGAAATATCATGTACGTTGATATTCAACGCGAAATGAAGGTCAATCTCTTTTTACAATAGCCCAAAATATCCCGGAGACGACTGTTAAGCTCTAGATAGCATATCATATAACCTGTCTGAAAGCAAATTATTTCTTGTGTACACTCGTCTTTCGAAAATACCAGTCTGTAATATCAGAAATAAGCATCACATGCTATGCCACACAGCCTGTAAACAATAAATTTAGAAAAGTTCACAAAAAGTTCAGTGCTATTCTGTACCAGGCAACAACTGGTATCTTTACAAGGGAAAAAGTATGGAGCATCCTGACACAGAGTAAATTACTTCTTGTAATAACTCTTCTTTTGCGTATACCCATCTCCTGTTAACAATAAATTTTGAAAAAAATAGCATAAATTCGTTGTTATCCTGTGTTAGGCTGTCCCATACGTCGTCTGATGCTCCATGCATTTCTCTTTGTAATGATATAGATTCTTGCCTGTTACATGATAACACTGAATTTGTGTCATTTTGTTAAAATTTTATTGTTACAAGGGAGAGGGTATAAGATACAGAAGATTTTTTACAGGAGGGAATTTAATCTGTGCCAGGTTGTGTCACATGGCGTTTGATACTCCATACAGTTCCATTTGTAACGATGCTGGTTGTTGGCTGTTTCCTAGGATAACACTGATTTTATGTGAATGCTTTAAATTTTACTGTCACCTGGGATATACGCAAAAGAAGAGTATTTACAGGGAGTATTTTACTCTTTGCCGGGTTGTATCATATGACATGTGATGCTCCATATATTTCCCTTTGTAATGATATAGCTTGTTACCTGCCAGAGGCTAACACTGAATTTGTGTGAACTTGTTAATTTTATTGTTACCTGAGAGATGGGTATGGGCTAAAGAAGATTATTGACAGGAAGTAATTTAGTCTGTGTCAGGATGTGTCATATGGCATGTGATGCTCCATGCATTTCCATATGTATTGATATAGTTTGTATCCTGGAACACAACAACACGGAATTTTTTAAAATTTTATTGTCACCAGGAGATGAGAACAAAAAGAGTATTTACAGAAAGTATTTTATTCTGTGGCAGGATGTGTCATATGGCATGTGATACTCCATACAGTTCCTTTTGTAATGATATAGGTTGTTGCCTAGCACAGGAAAACACTAAATTTATGGGACTTTTTCAAGTTTATTTGTTACCTGAGAGATGGGTATACGCTAAAGGAGAGTATTTACAGGGAGTAACGTACGCATATATTTCTCTTTTCGGTGATATAGGTTGTTGCGTAGAGCAGGAAAACGCTTAAAGTTATTGGGATATTTAAAATTTTTCTAATGAATTACGTTGTTAACTAATTGGAATAAAAGGCAGCGGAATACACACTTGTATACAAATAATAACATCACAGTAATACACAATCGGGGTGTGTTCAGTTCGTATTTCTAGATGTTGCATCATAGGCTGATACTGCCAAACATTTGTCAGGGAGAACTCATTTTATGAATGGATATGATAGTAGCTTCAATTTGGCCCAAGCATGCAGGGTATCTTGTGAATCGTCTGCAAATGAAATAATTCAGTTTTGCAGTTCAAAGCAGTTTATATTCTAATTTCATCTAATATATACAAGGATTTAACTACCTTCATACCTTCTTTTTGTACACACTACGGATGTCATGGTGAGGCACGATAAATGTGAAGGCCGACACTAGGCTTAGTATGCTCAAACTCAATGTTTTTGCTTAGAACATTTCTTTGCATTTCTAGGCTATTACAGGTTAAATGTGGATGTGTGTGTTTACTCGTTGTGTTTTGACAAGGAATTAATGTCTTAAAGGCTTATCAATTAAGCACTCACCTCCAAAACATAGGAAATGGGACTGTTTTATTGATAGAATATCGGTATTTATTTATTGTGTAAGTTGGTGTTTTATACGCTAGTAAATAGCCTCACGGATATTGCGCTTGTATCGACACAGTCGACTCTGTCTTAAATGGGAAAGACAGTGCAGGAAGAAACCGCATGGACGCAAATACCTTCTGACACAGAACTGGAGTGTCCCCAAAAGATACCGAATAAACTTGAGTCCCAAATAATTAGATTTAAATTTTTTTGCTTTTTGGCTGATATCTCACGAATCCAAAGAAAGACTATTGATTGGCCCCTGTAAAGAAATCTGGAGAGGTTCCTTCATCTTTGTTGGCATCAGGTACATTAGCACATCTCCCTATAAAAAAAAAAATTAAAGTATTCCATGGTCGCTTGCATGCATGCATGCTGTCACACGTATAGCTGATTGGATTGATAGGGCATTAAATGGGGAATATAAGAGCTGTCGGCCAAAATTCCAAAGGAATCATTTTTTGTACCCAGGAAGGGTGTTGATATCGTACAAATGTCCACAATCACTTTCAGACGAATTTGACCTATTTAGAAGTTGCAAAATGCGCAGACCACAAAGATTTCCCCTTGGGGTGTAGAAGTGTCATCTTCTGAGAGGTTTTCATAGCATCAGCTTTCATTACATCATGGTTTCTCTTCACCTTTCCCATGACGATATCTTCGAGAAGAGCAATGAGTACGACAAAAGCGATAAAAGCTGAAATATCTGGCTCAATTTCGCGCGTTTTTCAGCTCTTGACCTTGAACTGCTTTTTAAAGTATGGAGGTGGATGGTGATTTTATTAAAGAGAACACAGAAAGGAAATGAATTGTGTCGACCAAGCAATAACACGATGACTAACATCTCTCAACCGTTGTTTTTTTAAATAAAGAATATTTTTCTCTGATCAGAAAATATATGATCAAGTCACATGTTTTTTCAATGAAAATGCTACCACTACAGCAGTCTGGCACACAATGACCAGTCACGCACAGGTCTTTGGATTCAGTCAAGGTTACCCTGTATTCAGAGTTGGTATCGCCATCTGAAGGCAGGGCAAGTAATGTCTATGACTTTTAAAACAGGGGTTTCTTCTCTTCTAGTTTAACATTAGGACTGGTATTTTGGGGTTTCCGCAGTTACGCGTTTATGTTACCTTTTTGACAGTTATACCCCACTGTGACGATCAGGATTAAGTTTAGTCTACTATGCATAAGGGTATTCTAGACAAAAGGATAACAAATAAACAAATAAATAAAAGAAATAATTACCGAATTGATGAAATACTTATTGTTCTGCTCAATAACCTCGGTTTTAGAATTCAATGATAGTTCTTCACCAGTCTAACATTTGTTTACC
Organism: Acanthopleura granulata; assembly: GCA_016165875.1. Classification (NCBI taxonomy): domain Eukaryota; kingdom Metazoa; phylum Mollusca; class Polyplacophora; order Chitonida; family Chitonidae; genus Acanthopleura; species Acanthopleura granulata. Next base: position 26,586,806 of record JABBOT010000003.1, read on the forward strand.
AGACAGCACAAATCTTAGATGTCAGGAGTCAATATCCGACCTACATTAGTTATCCAGAAGCTATGAGGAATTGTATTCAAAGCGTAACTGAGATGTTTATGCTTGCTTCAGGAGGACTTTTAAATCAGCGTAGCTCTAATTGAATTTCAGGGCCGAGAGCAATGCTTGTGTCTTTACTTCAAGACATTGTACAACTGTATTGGAGACAGAAGTGGTTGACCGTTTTCGCCTCCACGTTTCACAACCAGTTTTCTGATTACCTAAAATCGATTCATCCACCATTATCCAGTATCCATCCGCACACATTCGACTCACATAAAGTATCATCACAGTTTATGAACATAGACGGAAAGGTGGCCTTGTTACCACTTTGGAAGATCACTAATAGAGCATGCATGCATCCCTTAAAGAGGGAATCTGTGCAGTGCAATTTCTCGCCTTCGTAACTGTATGACGGGTAGGATATAATTAAAAGTATGCAAGAATAGAACGTTCGCCAGAAATGAGTCCAAGCAGTGTCAAGTTTTTTAAACTAACAAGTCCATTGCACGTTTTTACTTCTGATACACGGCTTCAGCTTGTACCCTACGTATGTGAACTTTTTAATTTTATTGCTACCATTACTGTAGGCAGATACGTGGTTTTAAAGTTAAAATGGCTTCCTGATATCTATGTGCTTGAAGTCATCGCCCTCTTGGAAAACTACTCATAGAAGATACGTTCGTCCTTTAAATAGGGAATCCTCAATAGCAATTTCACGCAACATGCCTGGGTGGTAGATATTTAAGTCTCCGTGGGGAGTATATTCGACCTTATTTGAATCGAAATAAACGGACTATTTATTGGCTCGTGTTTACTTCCGGCATACTGCTTGAGGCTCCGAAACTCGGAACGACCCTTCACATGATGAATCAAAGTCCAGGATACCATGCTCAGTATTGACTACTAATTGTTTACTGCTGGAAACCGACATACCGTTTTACATATTAGCGATACTGATGTAGAGGTCACGATCTTGCACGCAATATTTGCCAGCGGGAGAAGAGGAATGTAGAAGATTGGACATGGTTCATGGTCCAGGGTTATGACCTTGGCTATATACTACGACCTTAGAACTTGATGAACTCTTGTTTATGGTTGTCAAGTAACTGTCGAAGGCCGTTGGTTTACTAAAACACCACGTAGACACTAATGAAAGAAAGCAAACATTAAATAAATAAATAAATAAATGAACTGTAACTTGAATTTTCTTCATTTTCAAAGGTCAGCTAAATACACGTCACTTGTGGAGCCAAACTTATGGAACATCAACTTATACGTGAATTGAGGAACTTCTGGACTTTTGCGTTCATTTATTTCTGGAATGCTTTTGGACCTCTTAGGCATAGACACTCACGCATAAACTAAATAATTTTATGGTTAGGAAAAAAAAAGACAGCGACGACGTCTTTTCATAACCATCAAACGAGAATTCAAGCGTTTTACTCTCTTCCATGTATGAATAAGACAGGCAATCTGTGCAATGGATACTCCATTGTTGTGTGCTGCCAAAAATGGGAAAAACAGGAAAACCGGATGCAGTAAGTTTTTATCCTGAAAGACATTGGTCGCCATGCATTAAATAATGATCCGGGCGATTCCGACATTTCCTCTTCCATCGGCATTCAACATAAAACATCCACAGGAATTATTGTTTAAGCTTGGCTTCCGCTCCCTGGGCCGACGTTCCGTGGGCGTCGACAGGGGAGATTACTCCAATGAAAACTGTCACCTGAAGCTGGTTCCCAGTTCCACTTTCCCAGTTCCCTGTTCCCAATCCCCAGTTCACAGTTCTCTATTTTCAATTACCTATTCCGAGTTCTCAGTTCCCTATTCCAAGTTCACAGTTCCCTGTTTTTATTGAGCATTAGATGGCACATTATATAATCTTCCTCAGAGCAAATTAATTCATGGACTCTTCTTTCGAAAATACTAATCTGCAACATCATATATCTGCTTCAGAGGAAATTTATTCATGTGTAGACTCTAGATTCTTCTTTCGAAAATACCAATCTGCAATAACACAAATAAGCACACATCCTGTAAAGAATAAAATTAAACAAATTCACAACAATTCAGTGTTATTCCGTGCTAGGTAACAACCTATATCATTAAAAAAGGAAATGTATGGAGCATCACATACTATATGGGTCTGCCAGCAACGTGCGGATGGTCGTGGGTTTCCCCCGGGCTCTGCACGGTTTCCTCCCACCGGAGGAATGGTAGTTACCGTCGTAGAAGGTAACAATTCTGGAATACGGCCAAATAGATCAGAGGCCATATGACAAAGTCTGTCATAAGGCAAATTACGTCCTGTAAATACTCTCCTTTCGCGTATACCCATCTCCAAGGTAGCAATACATTTTTAAAAAATCACAAAACTTCAGTGTTATCCTGTGCCGGCAACAACTTATATCATTACAAAGGGAAATGTATGGAGCATCACGTCACAAGACACAGACTGGCACAGAGTGTATTCCTTCCTGCAAATATTCCCTTCACCCAGGTAGCCAAAAAAAAACAAACAAAAATAAATAATTCTCATAAACTCAGTGTTATCCTGTGCGAGGAAACAAGTTATATCATTGCTGAGGGACATGTGCGGAGCATCCCATGCAATATGACACAGCCCGGCACAGAGGAAATTACTTTCAGTAAATACTCTTCTTCAGTGCATACCCATCTCCCAGGTAACAATAAAAATATTCCCATAAATCCAGTGTTATCCTGTGCCAGCCAACAACCTGTATCATTACAAAGGGCAATGAATGTAACATCACACAGCCTGGCACAGAGCAAATTCATTCCTGAAAATACCCTTCTTTAGCGTATACCCATACTCATTAAAACAATGAAAATAAAAAATAGCTGCAGGAAGGAGTATACTCTACGGATTTGTAAAAGGCGGGTCTGTACATATAAATTTGGTTAAGCACACGGACGTTTTAGCAAGTAGTATAAACAGAAGAAGTTCTTTCAGTCTATGCTAATTTTATTTTATTTATTTATTCATTTAATTGGTGTTTTACACCGTACTCAAGAATAATTACGTTATACGACGGTGGCCATCATTATGGTGAAAGAAACCAGGCAGAGCCCGAATGAAACCCACAACCCAGGTTATTTCATGGCTCGCTGCCACTGTGGTATAACTTTTCTTGAAACCTACAACGTAGCCTGTGGTGACGCGGGTTAGATGTAACGTCTTTTGTATTCCAGGGATAAATATTAGACCCTTTCTTATTTGTAACTTATGTAAATTCTATGCCAGATGTTTGTCACATTTCCGCTTGGTAACATATGTACCATAATCGATATGGTCTTTTGATATACAAGAGTGTGCTCAATTTTCCTATTTTTTCTGAAAAACTTTGTTTACTTTGTTCTACCAGCCACAATGTGTGCCTATACATTGTTTCCTTTAACTGTTCTCACCTATATGAAAACCATTGCATTCATGTGAGCTGTATAAAGGGAAGCCGTAAAGTAGGCCCCAGTATGTATATATAACACTCATTCTCTAGGGAGAAACATTTACTCTGTTGAAAGTGATAGGTTATGACCGTAACGTTAGTGCTAAAATATACAAAAGTTCTCCCAGCAGCTCAGTCTCATATTTTATTTTATTTACGGTACAGATAATTCATACCATCAGAGCATTTTTGAAGCTTATTTTGATAAAACTCGGTGTATTTATATCGATTTATAGGCTAATCGGAACTTCCCTCGATCACGTAACTACAGGATACCCAAGAATACGCATTTATATAAAACTGGACTTAGAGCTGAACCTTTAAGCCGTTATCTAACGATACGACCGTGGTAGAATTTCCCGGAGCGGGTTTCTAGAACACACAACGAGCGGCCTTAACCCCAGCCAATAGCTTTTTATACATTTACAATATATTTACCTCATTGTTTTCCTGTATGAAAATTTATATCAAAATTTTTTATTTGGCAATTTAAAAAAAATACAACATAGTTATAATTCGTTTATTATTAGACGCCCTCTGTAAATGTGCCAACTGCCCATTGGTCATCCTAGAAATATTTATTTCTTTATTTAATTGTGTTTTACGTCGTATTCAACAGTATTTCACTTATACGACGACGGCCAGCATTATAGTAGGGGTGGGGGGAGCGAGCAGAGAAAGAGGGAAACTCACGACCATTTGCAAGCTACTGGCAGACCTTCCCACGTACGGTGGGGGAGGAGAACAGCATGAGCTTGACTTCAACTCACAGCGACCTCATTGGTGCGCTAACCCCCTCGGCTTTCTGGAAATAAACATAAATACAAACGTAAGTAAAAATACGATCTCTTGGTACATTTCAAGTAATCTTTAATTTCCCAGCTTGCATGGAATCAAATATATGGTTATACAGCCAGGAAAATTCCTGCTGAAAATTCATTTGTATGTGTAAAGGAAACTCGTCTTTAACTACATTCTACCCGAATCGGCTTTTGTCGGAAAATCTCCCTTTGTTTTGGGAGATACTGCAGCCAGAATTCCACTCTGTCATTATACACCCGATGTCCCACAGAATCCGACGTCATCCCAGTGTGAAGCCTCAAGTAACTCTCTGTACCTAGTTCGAACCTCGGCCAATTTACGTAACTTGATCCAGCTGCCGGGTCATTTGGATCTCTGTACAAACGAAAAGACAAAGTAACTGAAATGTAAATAGTGAATGCAATTTTCCGGAGACCGACACACGTTAAACTTTGTGTAAGATACTAAAATACATCCTAGGCATGTGTCGTGCAAATGTTTGGTACCTTAAACTAACATACCCTAATCTCTGCAACTTTTGAGACATCTCGTCCGATCTTTTTAGCCAATATATATGAAACTGTAAAAGGAATTCCCTTTCTTACAAGGTTAGTTCATATATGAAACAGCATATATATGTCTTTACTTTTAAAAAAGTTCAGACAGAAATGTAATATTTTGATTTAAGCAGTAGTAATCTACAAAGTGGATAAAGTAGGTTGCCAACAGCTGCGTTGCACATTACAATCATACAATCACAAACTAATTTCCATATTTCGTTTTATCTGTTATTTATTTAACGCCTTAAACGTCACTTCGATCAACTTGTACAGTTTTTCGAAAATATTTGTGTGTCTGTGACTGAATACGAACTCCATACACTTTTTCATGACAAAGAGATAGGACGTCGGCGGAGCCCTGCAAGGACCAGGTCTGTATATAAGTACACCTTAGCTAAAGCGTTACTGTTGTGAGTAATCATACCGCCTTCACGAATATTTTTTGTGGTACTTTAACTCAGGGAATGGTGACAAAGAGACTGGGACGCGATGTCGTTGAGATTTTCACGCAACTTGAAATCTTTGCCCATGGAAGCGGATTATAATGAATCAAAAAACTATAAAGAAATCAGAGATTAACGAAACTGATTAATTGCGTAAGTGGCTATATTACGTTCACTGTGTTTGGAGAACCAGCAGTGAGTTTCTAGAACGCCAGCTCTGCATGAGCTGTATAGCGCTGACATACTGTATGACTGACTACAGACACACTGAGCTTCATTTTAAACCCATAGTAATAAAGGTGAAAATAAAATAAAGTTTAAGTAGCTACATATGTGCATTCCACTGTATAGCAGTTTTCGTTATACTTCTATTTTATCCTATGTCTCGTTTAAATTTCTGGCTTTCAATCTTTGAAGAAACTCCATTGAACCAGATACTGTCGGTTCACAGGATAATGAAAGGTAATGGCCTAGAAATGTTATCAAAAGCCGTAAGAATATATATTTTGCTTCCGGTTCCGGAGCTCTTCAGGTTTGATCTTGATACCCTGCTCTTTCGCTTAGGAACCCTTCAAATTCATCAAATTCCAGAGACTAAACTTGCCTTTGGACTTAAACTCGAGGCCGGCTGGAAGACCTACGAATTTCGTAGCTTTTATTCTGCTATGGGCGCTTTTCAATTGCGATCACAAGTCATTGAAGAAATAGGTGCGAAGGTAAGAGAAGGTGATCACGAACCTTTCAATACTTGAATCATGCTTGACTTTGACAAGAGCCACATTGCTCTCTTGGCCATAGATGTACACGTATCATTTCGTACAGACCGACATGGGTTTGATTTGACTATTAAACTATGTATACAATTTCATGTCCAATGTGAAGCATGTTAACAATTTCGCGTTAACAAAATTTGAGCAGTAATCTACAGAGGGCCATCATATTTATTTACGGATTTAGGGCCGCAGCCAAAGAGAGATGTGGACTCTAACCTGAATTTCAAACTCCGAGTCATTGAACAATGTAGAGTTAAATTTGTCTTCAGATTGAATATCGAGGGAAATGTAGCTAAAGTATACCATAAAACAGGTTTATCATAAACATGACATGCATGTCATATATTCTTTTTCAAGAAACTCTTAGGCTTTTACGTTTCTAGTGCAGTGGTGTTACTCAGTTCAGATAATAATGACATAATTGCTCTGGAATCAAGTCCACATTCTTAACGAGAAGTGTAGTTTTTACCCGGTTTTGGCGAAGTTCGTCCAGTATCTCATCAACGCATCACCCAGCTGCTTTTCCTCCTCTGTGATGCTGGGTATAATTCCTGCAAAGGGTAACCCAAACACAAAAGGTATTTCATCGGTATGATCAGCTCCGGATCTCCACGGTTCCGCAGGCATCCATCCACCACGGTGATCATAGAGGTACATGAACGTCCCAGAGGACTTGACAACAGACGTGTTCCAGTGTTCTCTCAAGAAGGCATGGGCTCTGGAGTACTGGACGATGGGAACAGTAAACATTCCATCAGCTATGGATTTGATGAGCATTTGGGAGCGTATTATACCATCTTGTCGGGCACTCCAGTTGGTGTACATAAACTTGAGAGCAGGTATTAATTTCTGGGCTAAATGATGGTTTCCTTTCACATAAGAGCTCGCGGTGCCTGCCATAAAAGTGTCGAATACCTTCTGGGTTATTCCTGTGGCGTCGTCCACGACTTCTCCGGATTCCAGAACAGGTGACAAAAACGGTTTGAAAAACGCTGCAGCTTCATCTGTGTTTTGGCCGATGATGAAGTCCAAGTGTGCAAATCGTCTGGCCACTGACGAGTTCACTTGAGTGGTGATTATTTCCTTGGGGGTAAAGGGCAAAAATTCTGTTCCGAGCACAGATGTAAAGGCGTTTCCAGGCTGTATGAGGTGCTGACTTTCCACTATATCCTCAACTGACTGATGTCGTAAACAGCTTATGAGATTCTCGTTCGTGCTTGTTGGACATCCAAGTCTTTTTCCCAAGTCCCTTGCTGCTTTTATGGGGTCTGGGGAAATGCTCCATAAAGCGAAAGCGCTTCCACTCTCAGCGATAACTCTCTGGAACAGGCCTTCGGTGAATGGAGAAAGTGCCAGAAGCGTCACACTGGCACTGCCGGCCGACTCGCCGAAGATTGTCACCGAATCTGGGTTTCCACCAAAGGCGGCAATATTTACTCTAAGCCACTCTAGTGCCATTGTCTGGTCCCACAGACCAAAATTTCCGATAGCATTGTCGTCCATTGTGCTCAAGAACCCCAACGCGCCTAGTCTGTAATTAGTGTTCACAACAACAACGTCATTCCTCAGTGCCAAGATGTCTCCCGAATAGTCCTGCCCCGAGCCCATGTTAAATGCACCACCGTGTATCCACACCATTACGCTTTTAGGTGACGCCATTGATGCATCGAGAGGAGCGTATATGTTCAGATACAAACAGTCTTCATCCATTTTATCGCTGGGATTTTTCACGTACTGTGGACATCGTGGCCGAAAGTATGAGGCATTGTACGTACCGGGCATGCGCGTTTTCCACACAGGCCGTGCGAAACGACGCTCTCCAGTAGGTGCCTCAGCGAAAGGAATGCCCAAAAACTGATAAGTGCCAGCTTCTTGCACACCTTGAATAATCCCAGAACTAGTGTGTACGGTTTTTGCTGTCGATTGTTCAGAGAGAAGTACGGCTGGAATGCCTATATATACGACCATAATCAGTTTAAGCAGCTCCATGTTTTATCCTTGACCTGAAAAATCACATATGGAACGCATTTGAGGTTGTATGCTATACATTTATTCGTTTATTTCATCTTTAACTAACGCCGTATTTAAAAATGTATAGCCGAGAAACTGGAATGTCGAAAGGAAATGGTAGCTCTTTGTCAGGTACCGAAAACTCGTCCTGACTCTGAAACACACACCAGTATAAACTCCGTATTTGGCAATTATCGTCAAATGGGTGCGCGTTTATATTCTGCACACTATGTTTACAATCTTTATCGAAGTCTAACTTGCGCAGTGAGCGTACCCTGTAGCTTATGACAACTGGTTAGCTTGTAAACCAATGTTTTATAGACAGGGGGGCGAATCGAAAGCAACCTACTTTCCTCACTGTTGTTGTTGTTTTAACGGCTCTGCGGGATGATATGGCTGCCAGCGAGAGTAGATGTTGAACTTTATGTTACTTCGAAAAGTTAGATCTGTTTCTGGGTGTAAACATTAGTGGCATTGTGTAGAGCAAGTTTTGTGGAATATATCAAGTGCACTCCTACTGCTGTATTAGGTGAGGATATGAACAGAGCCGTGTGGCCACAAAAAGTATGTTGACAATTTTATAATTCTGTTGTCGTTTGAGCCATACTGCTTATTTTTGTTGCAAAACGTTCCCCCATATATTAATCTTTATGACCGGCAAGGTTCAAGGGCCTGGGTGACTGGATTAAGAAATGACAGCTAAATCCATGAGAACACCTTCAGTCTGGATAACAATGGCAAGAGTTGTATGACTGGTCCTTAATATCATGTCACAAAATACTCTACCTGAGCACATTATTAGTTCTGAATGAGGTACGAACAATTGAGGTTAACGATTAATACAGCTTACACAATAGTCCTATTGTCATAGCACTGGGGAAAGTCCACACCGGATCAGAGGAGTATGACACAGGCTACTATAGCTCTAGGGAAAACAAACACACAGTCGTACGATTATGACCTTAAGATAATTTTAGCCGTGCTTAACTTTTAGTGTTCCCTCATTCTTCGTCCCAAAGCATATAACCTCGGTAGATGAGCACAATTTTAGCTGTGTCATTGGAGAGGCTAGAACCTGGCAAAAGACCTAGAAATATCGTGCTAAGGTATGAGACCACATGATGAGTGGTGCGAGAAGGCTAGCTTTCATCTCTACCTGCAACTGAAAAGAACTACAAAACTACTGCCATGTAATAGTTGAAAATTATGAAGTATCTGATAATTCTTCGGTGGTTAACCACGTGTCTTAAAAACTTTGTACAATGTTAAGATATAAATGTCAAATTCAATAGTACATATTCTTAATGTAAACCCATACTACGTACAGGGTGTTTATGAGACAGGGGCGTTATGCAGACGAGAGTATTTTCTCTGAACAGATACCTGTATACATATAAAGTAATTAACTACTAAAGACAAGACAACACACATCAACAGAGTGTCAATAAAGAAGGACCAGCTACGTCAAACAACCACATTGTTGTGAACTGATATAAGGTAAAAATATTAACCGTCATCCTACCTCAACATGTAATGCCCTGTTGCAGCCTATCAACACGGAGGGCACTGAGACTGATTATACTGTGAAGTGTAAGGGGAAGGATAGTATAACAGTATATGACCTAGTTTCAGAGACAGTATAAGTGAACCGTGAAGTCCCTCAGCCAGGTCTGCAAACACTGTAGTAATGTGCAAACATCTGTTTGAAAGACGAAAACCAGGGCAAACAAAAATCCCAGTCGAGTCCTTTCAATGAACTGAGAGAACTTAACAGAACTGATTTTTCTAGATTTTTCCTTTTGTCTGCTTTTTGTTAGAGCTATTACAAGTTTAGTAAATGCCGAGTAAGGCCTCGAAGGAATAGCCCCCTGTAAGGGTGCCACTATCGGAGTGGAAAAATGATAAACAAATGGCTAGTTCAACTCTCAGACAGCAATAGGCCTTACACAAGATCAAACAAAGAAACACGAAGACGCTTGAATAAGTTCAATACATTCGTTTGACCAAAATAGACAAATAGTACAACTGGTAATGATATACAAAAACAATACAGATAATTACAAAAATGTATATAGTTTCTTACTGGTGACAGCGTCCAAATCCGGATACAATAGTCTTACTTCCAATTGCGAGTCAGTCCACGTAAATATAGAATTCACAGGTCTTGGGAATTCTTGAATCGAACGATGTTAGTCCTGTATGTGATGAACAGCAGGGTACGGCACGCGGATGATATCTAATTGTCCATGAAGGTTTAAGTTCTCATGGTGGAAGGGTTGACAGCAGCGTCCGTGATGCCGAGCTAGCGATGTACGTTTCACTCCTCGGAACTATACACAGTGTCACATTCAGGGTAAATTGGGATGAAATGTACGTAATTGCGCGAAGGGACAAGGATCCAAAAGAATGCCTCAAACAAAATAGCAAGTGTTGAAACAGAGTGTTCCCCAGTGAGGAGCCATGTGTCACTAGTTTGGCAGTAGTCATTTTGTGAGGTACCTGGCGATTAGAGGTGCTCCAAAGAAGCTTTCTCTGTTTCCTACTTTCATTGACCGTCTGACTTCGTATAAGTATAACCCTCTAATTAAGCAGAGCTAAACATCAGTGACGTCAATGAATACATGAATACAGACAAGGGACTACCTTGCATCCAACAGAATGTTTTTCCAGTTTTCCTTAATCAACTACAGAAATATCATGTACGTTGATATTCAACGCGAAATGAAGGTCAATTTTTTTACTACAATAGCCCAAAATATCCCAGGGAGGACGAATCTTAGAGTTTCTCATCTGAACCAGCTTGTTACAACTTAACCTCAGCACTACTTTTATACAAATGGAAATGGCATTTTATTTGCTCATCTTTATATCCATCAAAGGTGGCACAAGCCAGTTCTTTGTAATATTTTTTTTTACAAAGCGTTATATTTCCTCTCCATAAAATAATGAATATTTACGTACAATAATGACTCTTAAAAACACGGGACATACAACATTTGATTTCTGCGATAAATGTCAGGAGCGGAAGAGTGGGAAAAGGTTTTTTTTAAACTTTGAACATATCAGGAGAATCCCTACAAAATTACCATGTTTCGTAAATCAGCCACCTAAAGTTGATTCCCAGGTCCCGGTTCCCAGTTCTTCGCTCCTTATTGCCAGTTCTCAGTTCCCCATTCCCAGTTCGCAGTTCTCTATTTTCCTATTCAGCATTAGACGGCATGTCACATAACCTGCGTCCAAGCAAGTTATCTCTTGAGGAAACTCTTCTTTCTAAAATACCAATCTGCAATATCAGAAATAAGCATCACATGCCATACTACATATCCTGTAAACAATAAATTCTAAGAAGTTCACAAAAATTCAGTGTTATTCTGTGCCAGGTAACAACCTATATCATTAGAAAGGGAAAAGTATGGAGCAACCTGAAACAGAGTAAATTAATTCTTGTAATAACTCTTCTTTTGCGTATAATCATCTACTGGTAACAACCAATTTTGAAAAAAAATAGCATACATTCGTTGTTATCCTGTATGACAAATAATTTTTGTAATTATTTAAATTTTGTTGTTACCAGAAGATGGGTATACGGAAAAGAACAATTATAACAGGAAGTAAATTTACTCTGTGGCGTGATGTGTCATGCTTTTTCCTTTGTAATGATATAGGGTGTTGCCTGGTACAGGATAACAATGAATTTATGTTATTGTTTCAGAATTTGTTGTTACTAGTAGATGGGTATACGCAAAATAAGTGATTTACCCCGTGCCAGCTTGCTCCATCCTTTTCCCTTTGTAATGATATAGGTTGTTGCCTGGTACAGGATAACACTGAAATTTTTTGAACTTTTTAAAATTTATTGCTCCGTCGACTCTATGTCTTACGGAAACGAAAGAGACAGTGTAGAAAACACCTCATGGACGCAACCGCCTTCTGACACTAAACGGGAGTAACTCAAGAAAATGATGAGTATACTTGAGTAAAAAAATATGCGATTTAGACTTTTTGTCTTTTTTACCCATATCTCAAAAGTCCAACAAAATTTCCTTCATCTTTGCTGTTACCAGGTACAGTAGCACATCTCCCTAAAAAATTAACAAATTAAAGTATTCCGTGGAAGATGTATGTATGCTGTTACACGCATGCCTGGTTGCACTCATAAGGCATTAAATGGTTAATATAAGAGGCGTCGGCCAAAAGTCAGATGGAATGGTTTTCTATACCCAGGAAACCTGCTGATAGCGTACAAATATCCACACTTATCTCTCACCTTTCAGACGACTTTGAAGTACTTCAAAGATTTCCCCTTGAGGAACAGATGTGTCATCTTCTGAGAGGTTTTCTTAACATCCGCTTTCATTGCATCATGGTCTCTCTTCACTTTTCCCATGATGGCATTTTCGAGAAGAACAATGAGTACGACAATGCCGATAAAAGGTAAGGTGTCTCGCTCAATTTCTCGAGTCTTTACGCTCTCGAACTTGCACTCGTTTTCAAATGATCGAGGCGGACGGTAACTTTTTAAAGACAGCACAGAAAGGAAATGAATTATCTTGACCAAGTAATAACACGAGGGCTTTATAACTAACATCTCTCAACCGTTGTTGCTTTTAAATAAAGAATGTTTTAATGTTAACACAGTCACTTTAAAAATAATATCACTCAGCAATTATTTTTTTTTTAGCAAGGTTACCGTGTGCTCAGAGTTGGTATAATCATCTGAAGCAAGAGCAAGTTATGTCGATGACTTTAAAAACTGGAGTTTCATCTCTTAGAGTTTAACGTCAGGAATGATCTTTAGGGGCTGCGGAAGTTACGGGCTCATGTTACCTTTTCGACAGTTTTACCACACTGTGACAATCAGGATTAAGTTTTGTTTGCTCTGCATAACGGTGTTCTAGGCAAAAGCTAATATTTTAAAGATATCATTTTATTACTTTGTTTATTTATTTGGATGGTATTTTTACGCCACACGTATTGATATTCCACGAATTAGCCAGTAGTTGGACAATAAATAAATAAATAAATAACGGGAAAAAAGCCATCCGGCCGTACCTGGGGTGGTCCGTCAGCAGCCGGTGGATGGTCGTGGATTTCCCCCTGGCTCAGCCCGGTTTCCTCACACCGTAATGCTGGTCGCAGTCGTACAGATGAAATATTCTTGAGCACGGCCTAAAACACAAGTCAAATAAAGAAATAAATAAGAAAAAATCCGCTATCGAATTGCTGGAATACGTATTGTTGTACTTGTTGTGAACCCCGTCATTCAAATATTGTATTATAATTTTCTTTTGCTATTCTGTCCGCCTTGGGCGATGTACTTAGACAGGCCGTTGGATCTAAGCTATCGTCGGCATGCTGTACCCACTACCGTTCGTCACTTGGAGGCCAGTGTCATCCCTCGATTCAAGAATTCACAGTGAACTGTGGATTTCAATTTACGTGGAGTGGCTCGCCTGTGGATTTTTTTTACACATTTCATCCGGATTTGGACGGTAACGATAAGTGTATGTTTTGTAATTATCTGTATTGTTCTTGTATAATATTGTAAGTTGAGCTGTTTGTCTATTTTGTTCAGTTATATGCTTGGAACTAATTCATGCGTCTTCGTGTTTCTTTGTTTCAACATGTGTAAGGCCTATCGCTATCCGAGGGTTGAACAAACCATTTGTTATCATTTTTCCTCTCACATTAATGGTACCCTTACTTGATTCAGACCCCTGCTTTTTGAACATTCTTCACCAATCGAAAACTTCTGCACCGACCAAGAAAAATCTTAATTGAAGCTGTCTGTATTGGCTTCGAGTTGATTTATGTAGTGAACTTAATTCACTGATTGGGGACCTCTGTGGCTCAGTCCGTTAGCGTGCTATCGTAGCACAATGACCCGAAGCCTCCCATCAATGCGGTTGCTATGAGATCAAGACCATCTCATGCTGGCTTCCTCTTCGGCCGTACGTGGGAAGGTCTGCCAGCAACCTGTGGATGGCCGTGGGTTTCCCTCGGGCTCTGTCCGATTTCCTCCCACCATAATGCTGGCCGCCGTCGTATAAGTGAAATATTCTTGAGTACGGCGTAAAACACCAATCAAATAAATAAATAAATAATTTACTGATATGATTTTCAACCTGTTCATTTATGTTCATCTTCGTCAGAGGGTAAACTAAGTTAAAAATCACCCTGAAGACTTTGGACATTGAGATTAATTGTCCATACTTCATTGTTTATGTATTTTTGTCGTTATGATTGATTTTATAATATTTTGTCCACAGTATTTACAGGAAATTTATTGTTTCCGAGTCAAGAAAAAAGGAGTTAGTTGTATGTATATTGTATTTGATTAATCAAAGCCAGACATTTGTTCCAAATTGAGTATACGCACACAGAACATGCTGTATCATGTAACTATTATTGATCTTTTTAACTTTGAGCTATTTGGAGTCGTAGTAGTGGTGGAGCAATTGCATGTAGAATGTTTGTTTTATATTCAAGCGCCATGTATAAATATCAAACACACGTTAGTCGTCTTATCGACACATTGGATATATAAAACCAGAGCGTAACTGAGATGTATATGCTTGGTTAACGACTACTTTTAAACCAGCGTTGCTCCGACTGAATATACGGGTGTAGAACAAAGCTTGCATCTTTCCCTTGACAATGTAAACTCTTGACAGCTTCGCAATAGAGGATTCCTGTCTAATTTTTGGCCTTATATGTAACCCCTCCATAAATTGTTCACGGAATCACTGGACAGAACACCACAGGTATAGATCTGTAGAAGGGTTTATTAAAGATATAATCCCGGCGAGTGAAACCACATCGTTCATTGGTTACAGTTAAAACACGAATCCCTTCCAGCTTCATGATAATGACACAAAATTCGAAAATCGGCCTATGCCGGTAACAATTTCGTTGAAAAGTGAAAAAAAGAGAAAGAAAGAAAGAAAGAAACAGACAACAATAAAACAAAAAACAAAAAAAAAAACAAAACAAACAGCAACAACAACAAAAAACAACATATATACAGTATACCAGTATTTAGGGAGGACGATAGTATCCAATCACCTATATTGGATTGTCAGCAGCATGTTACATATATACTTTCTTATACTTTTGTTGGTTTTTTGCTGAACATTGTTCTCGGAAATATATTTTGGATGAATGACCTAAGGTTCATTACATGGCTGACGAATGACACAGTAATGTCAGGTACGACACCTATAGAGTTTACCAGGAGAAGTTTGCAATAATATACTAATCTCACGACATGTATTTTACACATGGTTTAGCGACTTCAGTAACAGACGAGGTTGACAATTTACGTCTTGACTAAATTACATAACCAATTTATCCATATACACAATCGACTCCCACAAAGTACCATCACACTGTATGATTATAGGCAGAAAAGTGAGCGTCAGTTGTCGTCATCTTGGAAAATCACTAACAGAGCATGCATTCCTTAAAGTCCCCCCCCCCCCGACACAGTATAATTGCAAGTATGCAAGGGGCAGAGTATTCGACAGAAGTGAGTCAAAAGTTTATGCGTAACTACCATGGTAACCAGCACTGTAGGTAGTTATGAGCGTGTAAGGTTTCAAGGCTTCAAGTTATCGCCATCCTGGATAACCACTAACAGAACACATTAATCCGTTTAAAAGGCAATTTCACGCAGCATTCTTGAGTTTACGAGAGCTGGTGTAGGCATGGTGTAATTCGTAGATAATTAAGTCAACGTGGAGAGGATATCCGACAGAATGAGTCCAAGTAATGTATACTTAAATGAACTATTTATTGGCACACATTTACTTATGGGATAGGGTCCTAAACTCTGAACGATCCTTGACATATCACATGCGAATGAGTCATTGTCCAGGTCGGTATTCACAATATTAGCTAATAATTGGTTACTGCTGGAAGTGGGCGTATCACCTTACGTATCACCTTAGGTATCGCCGATAATGGTGCGGAGGGCAGGAGCATCTATGCAATATTGCCGGCGGGAGAGAGGAGGGATGTACAGAACTGGACATGGTTCATGGCCCCGCGTGCCTCGGATTGCCCCAGAGGCACCACAGATGTAATTAACTCTGCTTGTACACCCTACACTCATCCACAACAATATTACAACCGCTAGCGTTAATGCTCTGGGTCAATTCAGGTTGAATTTATTTTCTACACAGAGATATTAAACGCGATACTGTCAGAACAAACGCTACCGTACTGTTTTTATACACTGAAATGTGTAATTGATGTTTTTCCAGGTGAAGGTAAACTGCTGGTTTGACTTATATTGTTTGTCTTCACCAGTAACATGTTTGACGTTGCCTTGTACCACAGTGGATGTTAATGGTGACGCATTTAGTTACTTTTTTGTTATTGATATACATGTACAGTACTGATGTATAAATAAGTTTTCAAAGTGTTACGAAGTGTTAAAATAATGTATTGTATTTTTTTGGTTTTGTTTTTTGCAGTAACCGGATCAGTGTCTGACCTACATATTTTCCTCTGTGTATGTTGTAGCCTGCGCTGGAATTCAGTCGCGCGATCTCGAGGCTTCTGTGTTTATGAGTTTCGTGTCATTGTACATAGAGCCTATATTCTGGAAAGGTGTACCCATGTTGTAAACATGTTTAATGTCAAACTATCCAGAGTTTTCTTTACGTTAGTCTATAAATATGAGCGATGAAGTTGTAAAGCTCGCAGTCATTTTACTTATCTAGCACATTTACTCTCGTCGACCTAGAAGGTCTTGTGGGATTTGGAGATTTCGGTTTTCATGCCAATCAACATACGCCATTTCATACTCCATTTTTCAATACGTAGTTCTTTGTGAGCTTGTGTTTCGCCACTTGCTATTTTGTTTGAGACGCTCTTTTGGAGCTTGTATTTCTCATTGTCTCTTTGTGCAAATTACGTACAATTTACCAGCGCCAATTTACCGCGAAAGTGACTTTGTGTTTATTTCCAAGGAGTGAAACATTTCCAAGCTCGGCATCACGAAGGATATTGTCAATCCGTCCGCCCAGGAAAGTTGCACCTTGCCGGGAAGTTGGATATATACCATCGCCCACGTACCGTGCCCACTGCTGTTTGTCACTTTTCCTCTCCGATAGGGGTACCCTTACAAATGTTACTACTTGGTGAGTGAATCTATATGAAGTATGAGACATTTGCGTCATGTGGCACTCAATTAAGAGGGCTGCAGGCGTACGACTTGTTAAGTTATACGTTTAGCACATTCAGTTCAAAATTATTGGGCATGGAATGCAAAATCTGAATTCGACCAGCTATATCGTCGTTTTCCATTTTGTTTCCATCGTCTCAAGGCGGAATGTTATAATATGAAGACCCCAACAATGTAATAATACCAGATTTTGACTGATTTTAGTGCCCGTATCTGAAAACGTTGGACGCTTTTTGGGTGTGTGTGTTTGGCAATGAGGAAGACGGTGGTGCCATGTGCTAATTAACAAAACAACATTTGCGTAACCAGACAATTATATCAAGTATTACATGATTGGATGCTGATGGCTCCGGAGAGATTTTATCTCTGAACACTGTGTGATGAACGCACTGATGTAACACTGATTAATTACCAAACAGTTCAGCTTAAGGTTTCTAAAGTCAGATCGATTCACTTAGCCAGTGTCTAGGATAGCACGAGGCTAGGATTGAGAAATGTTGGAAGGTTTCTGTTCCTTATTCCTGCTTAACTCACATCACGGTCTTAGCTGGCTAATAGTTTAAGAGGCTGTCATACGCGTCAGTCTATGTAGATACGGATACCCACTTCGAGTGCGTGTAATCTTATCACAATGACCATTTTTACCATTCACCGGCCTTTATTTTTAATCCTCATATCCGGTACATCTGGCATAAAACTTTTAGTTATATCTGCGACTAATTTAATTGTCTGTAATATTAGTCTCTGGTTATATAGTACGACCTTAGAACTTTATGAACATCGTTTCATTAATCATTTCAGATGTGTTTATGGTTTGTCAACTAATTCGCGAAGGCCGTTGGTTTACCAGAGCACCGCGTAAACACCACTGAAACAAAACAAACAAACAATAAATAAATGAATAAATTATCAGATAAACTTTAACTGAAATTACCTTCATTTTCTTAGCTCAACCACTGTAGATATACATGTACGTCACCTATGGAACGTCAACTTTTACGTCATTTAAGGGACCTCCGGATTTTTGCGTTCCTTTATCGGGGGAGGACAGATAAAAAAGATAGCGACGACGTCTTCTCATGATCATCAAAGGAGAATTCAAATGCTTTACAATCTTCCATGTATGTCTAAGAAATGGAATCTGTGCAATGGAGTGGTGTATATTCCATAGTTGTGTGCTGCTGAAAATGTCTGACTGGGAGTTTTCATCCTGAGAGATATTCGCCGCCATGCATTAAATAATGATCCAACTGATTCCGGCATCCTCTCTTCCATCGGCATTCAATATCCGATATCCACGGGATTTATTGTTTAAGCTGGTTTCCGCCCCGGGGTCGGCGTTCTGTGATCGTCGACTTCGGAGACTACTCAAATGAAAACAGCGGATTGAGTGAGTCTACATTATATACGGGAGCCCCGGGGACAGGAGCGGCTGACCATTCTTGTCTGGACCCTTCGTCCTCAGCGTGAATACATCCCGAATATTAATTAATTACCCTCGCCTCCCAGCACTTGGCAATATGTAAATCCACACCTAAGATGGCCATGGTATACCAAGTAGCTTAACGATTTATATCGAGTTACGTGTGCCAGTACCTTGCTGTCACCAAAAACTTGCTAATTCCATAGAAGGATCCGAAAGTTGGATGTATATGTATTTCATATGGTATCCACGAAAGGCAGATGGCGTTAGTTATGTAGTTATGTGCGGGAGGATGGGTCTCTGTGGTCTAGTGGTTAACGTGTCAGCGTGGAAGAATGACTGAGGAGTCTCGCACCAATGCGATCGCTGTGAGTTCAAGCCCTCTTCTGCGGTCGTAAGTGGAGTGGCCCGCCAACAACCTGGGCATCGTCGTGGATTTCACCCGAGCTCTGCTCGGTTTCCTCCCACCATTATGCTTACCGCCATCGTATAAGTGAAATATTCTTCACAAAGCACCAATGAAATAAATAAATGTGCGAGAGGCATTGATGAATTTCGTTGTAAACAAATGGCAATAAAATACTTTAAAATATGCACATTTATACAAATAATAACATCACAACAAACCTGAACCAAAATGAACTTAACCTGTATTTCAAGATATTGCAGCACAGACTGATACTGCCAAGAGTTGTTAGAAAGAGTTCATATTATGAATGGATATTATAGTAACTTCAAACTTCAAAATAAACAGCGTAGGTAGTGAATCGTCTACATATGACATGTCTCAGTTTTGCAGTTGAAAGGAGTTGGAATTGTGATTTCATCTCATATACAAGGATTTAACTGGCTTCAGACCTTCATTTTTACACACTACTGATGTCATGGTGAGAGGCGATAAATGTTAAGGGCGACACCAGGCTTAGTACGCTAAAACTCAGTGACCTACTGTTGCTTGGAACGTCTCTTTGCATTTCTAGGCGATGAAAGGTTAAACGTGGGTCTTGGTGTTTAGCAATATAATAATGTCTTCAGCCTATAAAACTGAGTTCCAGTCGAGATCAATTTTAAGAATTAGGTACTGTTAGAAATAAATAAAATTCCCACTTGGGATTAATTATAATCTGAAATATTACGAACAAAGAATAAAAGATGATGTCAAGATTTGCATTGGTGTTGTAAGGCGGAAAACCAGATTAAGTCTGAAGGTAAACCTTCCAACTTCAAAAGATAACCAAAATGGAAACCGTTAGGCATAAAATACACATATAAAGATGGAATATTTAGAAACAGAAAATATTTAATGCAGATGGAAATAAAGAAATTTATTTATTTATTTTGTTCCATTTTCATCATGGGAATATATAGCCTTATTCATGATTTTCTGCGCTTGATAAGACCTCGATAAAATTTATTGGGAGTAAACGAGCGACTGTCTCCAAATATGTGTAGACCTGGCAGAGCTGCTGACGCTGAGCTAGTGCCTGCTGAACTGAAGACCTCCAGCATGTCTGGTTTTTGTCAGTGTAATGAACTACCTGATGAGAAACCAGATTCACTGCCAAGACACGAAGATCCCCCAACGTATCCCACGAAGATCAGCCGACGTCAGATGCAGGAGTTTATCATTAATCACAGAGTACCCAAGGCATGGGAAATGAATCGTTGTAGAACTAATCTGGCTTTAACGGCCATCCTTTTCCATTGCATCAGAGTGGGGATATCAAGTGCAAGCATTTTTTTCTAATGAGTCATTAAGGCATGTAAATCTGTTCTGTGTGCATTTAACGGTGTCGGGGCCTCCGTGGCCGAGGTTGTTAGCTCGCCATCAGCGCGGCGTTATGGCCCAGTGCCTCTCACCAATTCGGTCGCTGTGAATACAAGTCCAGCTGATGCTGGCTTCCTCTGCGACCGTACGATGGATCCCAACCTACGGATGGTCATGGGTTTCCCTTGGGCTCTGTTCGGTTTCTTCTCGCCATAATGCTGGCCATAATAAGTGAAATATTCTTGAGGGCGACGTAAGACATTAAACAACTGAATACATAAATTTAATCGATCAAAGGAAAAAGGGTTATATACTCTAAGGGATTTACGTATTCAGCTAGCAGAACATCTTGGCCTTATGCTTGATGTATTTTACCAATTCAGTTTTCCGGACATCACACTTGATCTATGTAGTCATCCAGAAGTCATCATGATTTTACATGTACTCTGTGCAATTTACAAATTGGCTATCAGAACATCTAAGGATTTACTTTGTTCATTTTTTCTATTCAGTTATCACGGCATCAACTGCTATACTCAACGCATTTGCCTACTTGGCTATCACGACTAGTAGGAAAACATTTTGCGCACTTTACCTATTTAATTATTAGGACATTTAGGGTTACACTGCGCATATTTTACTTATTTATCTACCCCTAGGGTTAAACCCTATGATGGTCAGAAAAAGTTTGTTAGGTTGCTCAAAGAATACGGGAAACAATTTTTGAAAATTCTCCCACAAGTATTCAAACATAATACGCAGAATCACATTTATCACATTTCAGTTTAATTTCCTTCCACATGCCGCCGGTAAATGAAGCCTTTCATTAGCAGAATATGTACTCACATCACCCGTGATTCTTTTTGGTCATTAGCTGATTATACAGATTAAACTTGCCATTGTTGAGGAGTATAATTCACTGGGTAAGGAATGATTTTTGCACTGAACTGAACCGGATCTAATAAGATACACCTGATATGAACACCTACAAACTATATTGATCACAGCAACACACCGAATCATGGACTTTTCTTGTGAACGGATGCTGTCAAGCCTTGTATGATGTACCCGATGGCGAGTCACGTGACCACATTCTCGTGCCGACTGTCCACTGATTTACGGCATTGTCGTCTGATTCGGTTAAACCTTCCCCTCTGAGGCGAGCCACTCTCTATTATCTGGTAATATACGCCCAGACTTCGCATTTAGTGTCCAGGGCAGACATAGATTCAGGAATGTAGAAAGGTGCCGCGGAATACAGATGATACAGGACGCGAGTTCAAAAGGATTAGTGGTAATGGGATCAGGCAGAAGTATGTATCTATGTAATCACATACAACGCGGAATATATCCTTGTTTCATCGGTTTGGACTGGCATAGCCTTGTGTTACTCCCGGGGATTTCAGATTTGATTTAGGTTTAACATATTGCAATAAAGGCTATAGATGAGATTTCGAAGCAATATTTCAAATTCAAACGTAAAATTGTGAGGGTGACTTGCATCTGTCGACATCTATATATCCACAGTTAATGATTAAAATGAGCCTAGATTGTCTATAGACAGGCCCACAGAAAACATGATAGGTATCTCATTCCGAGAGAACTTGCTCTGCTATACTTATCTCCGTGGTCTTCTGCTGCTGCTTGTTTTTTTTAATAATAAGGCGTTTGGAGAGAATGGCTAACTGGTTACAACTTCATTAATGAGTTATTTCATTAGAGTTTGCCGTTCATGCTTAAAGTATCTGCACTTATACGATGGTGGTCAGGTTAACGGGATGGGACTAGACAAAGCTCCTTTACACCAGGCTTCCAATTACCTGACCATTTCAGGCTATAACTTCATTAGCACAAACCTTTATTAGCTACTCTAACTCAGTAATAGGATAAATGAACCCAGAAGTAAAAAAGAAAGCAAAAATTACAAAAATACTTTTTTGTTGTTTTCTAGACTTGGCCGGTGAACAACACTTTCGATTTACTTCATTATAATATATTCATGTATTGAAAATTATTCTTATTTATTTATTTGTTTTAGTAACATCACTGTCCTTTAATCCTAACACAATCGCCATAAAGAGAAAGAATTTAACAGCAGTAAACCCGAATTATAATTATGCTCACTTTATTGTAATCGTAATTATGTACACAGTTCATTTTCCGCATTGCTTGTGTCATGCACACGATTATTTCGGGAAGTGCTGTGGTACCCATAGCGTTTTTCACATATACACAAAACATGTTAAAAACAAATGTTATCAAAACATATATTTTCGTCAGCAAAACCTTTATTATGCAAGCTTACATCCTTTCAATTGAAACAAAAATCTGCTACAAATGTGATATTCTGCCTACTTTTTATTATGACTTGTAAATTATTGTACTTAAGCTGTCAGAGAAAAATGTCTTCCTTAAAGTGTTGTCTGCAGGTTTCACCTCAGCCTCTGAACGACTAATTTGCCGTTGATGATTCTGAATGTCTGATTGAAGTCTCCGTGTCCAAAGGTTGGTTGAGGCCGTGAGCCGTCTGAAATATGTACAATTTGACGTGCAATGCTGATGATACCCCAAGGATCCATTAATAATGGCTAAAGTTTTGTACATGCAAGATATTGTATGTTTTACTTGCAGGAACTTGCAATTCATTGAAAAAAGCTGCAGTAAGTATTTATTCATTTTATTTTTGTTTAACGCAAAACTCGAGAAAAAAAATGCGTTACAAAATAAGTGCCTTCCGTTTGTTTTAATTTAACTAGTAGCAAACTTTCCATTTGCTTTACCTTTTGGCAAAATCTTGTTTTCCTCATTAAGTTTCTGCTTGCCTGCAGAGTTTATTTTACTGTTGGCCGCTCGGCGTCTTCCTTCTACAATCGAATATAAGCCTGTTGAATTTTTTTAAATGAAATAAACAGTTATGCAATCTTCAGTCTACAAAAACATCAACATGAATCAGTAAAACAGTTAAATTTTACAGACAGGACAACCAGAATTTAACAGCCATGAACAGATTAATCGCGAACAGTAAAATGGATTACATTTAATGAGGCGCGGTTTCAATATCAGCAGAAAAATCATGAACTCACCGGCCAGAGCCTTCTGTATATCCTTAATACTGTAGACGTAATGAATGTTCACCTTTTTCTTCTTCCCTGAAAATTAAAGATGACGGGATTAAGTGGAAAATCACACTTGTAAGTTTTATATGTAATTCAGAAAGTAATAAAAGGCTGAAAGAAAACCACTTGTATTTCGACAATGTTCCATGTTATTTGCATAAAGGCTTAAACATTTTGTTGTACATTGTCGTTCGTTTTCAGTTCTGCAGTTACATGTATGTATACATTTACAAAAACATTATTGTAAAACAAGAACCAATGCTAACCTTTGAGGAGAGCCATGATCAATAAAGGAAGAACTGGAATCCATGAGCCGTAATAGAGAAATAAGTCGTCTGAGTCTGTGAAGAGTTTTTCTGGATGTATATCGCGGATGTGGATGGAGGGCAAGGTACCAGTCATCCGCCAGGTGGCCACGAGAAAAGTGTCAGCCGAGTACAAGACATCAACATTGCCGTCTGTGAGATGGTTGATATTCTGTAGATTGCTGATTATGACGTCGACGCCCTGTAAATCATGATCGGAATATAACCAACGTGCACCTTTATTCAGGGTTGTTCAGGCACCTAAGTAAAACACAGTTTGCATTAAATTAGATCTAGGTATTTGTGTACAAGTGTACACCAAATTTAAATGCTCTATGAATGAGAGGGTAATCCCAACCATTGTATGTTGCACTGAAATATAGATCAAGCATTTGAATACGAAATTTAAATGCACAATAAATATATTGATATAAATATAAATGTTCAGGTTAGCCAGAACGTGAGTGCGGCTATAAGTAAAAAAATGTAGGCTTAATCCTGGGTCAGGCGGTCAATCGCGCTGCATGTGACCCCAGTGTGCACATCAGTCATCGGTGAGGCCAGGTATAGGGGCCATAGAGAGATTCCTTCAGAGTCCTGTGTAGGCCGACAGGAGCAAATGTACTCGAAGTCTTGTTCAGTCATTACATCTAGTGGAGAGAGAAAAGATCTCATCCATTTCACAATGCCCTCTGTCGACAAGACGCACCTGTAACACGAATGTTTCCATGACAGCAATCAGCGAGTGTAAGAAAATAAATACAAATCATGGCTTGCACAACTGTAGGCCTAAAAGACAGGCTTATGTGGTAATAAATCGTGTAAAACTTAAGGGTGAAGTTTATAATTCGCAAAGTTTTAGCTATAGGTAAAGCTATATAGTTATAGTTATACTAAAAAATGCAACACTGTTTACAGGTTATGTTTTGTGTTGGCTGAACTATACATTTAAGTGGTGTAAACTTCTTACCCCTCCTCCTGATACCAAAGCTGTCCGAATGTTTCAAGTCCTGTGGATGTGACGGCTGAAGATTGAGGGTCTGGTGGGACCCAGCCACTGATGGCCAGAGCAAAACACACGACTGAGACCGAGACGATGCTGAATAGCATGGTCGTCCCCTCCTACAGTCAAACCTTTGTCACCTATAAACTTGAAATAACCTCCTGAAGCTGATGAAATGGCAAGGATAAACCGATCAAGTGGTACAATCGTTTGTAGTGTGAAAACCACAATAGTTGACCTGTGACGTCGTCGTCTATGACGTCACTCGCTCTAAAAACGTCACTAATTCGAAATTGAATTATGACATCATTTTGGTGGCGTCATCGCGGCACCCAGGCTGGGCATAATCGCCTACACGGAATAAGTAATGCACAACGCTTAGTTTACAGGCCTGTTACTGCGCATAAACTGATGACTTACGAGAACTGTTACCATACATGCAGTAGGATGCATATTCATGAATGTATGTCGTATAAGAGTTTGACTGTATGGCTTACGGTACCCTCGTTCCTGCAGCTGATCGTCTTTTAATGCATGAGATCGTGTGCTCGACTCCAGATCCTGCTTCTTCGGCTGCGGCTTTCAGATATACCAGGATTAAGCATTTACAACATGCGGGATTCCTCTCCAGTAGTATGTGGGAAGGTCTGTCTGCAAGCTGTGGATGTTCGTAGTTTCCTTCCGACATAATGCTGGCATCCATAGCATAACTGAAATATCCTTACGTACTGCGTAAAACACTAAATAAATAAATAATAATGATAATGAAAAAATGAAAATAGAAATAAATATTCGTGCCTATATACAGCGTAAAATAGGTAAATAAATTCGGCGCCATATGCCGTACATATTAGCTGACACTGGATGGATCAGATTTTCTTATGTTTGTCCACCTTACTCTGATCTTCAAGTCCGGAAGAACAGAGACAGACTATATATACAATCTTAGTCTGTTCGAACACCGGACTGAACCACTAGCTAACGGTAACCTGAAGGACGTCGTAATCACTCATGACAATGCAATATATTTTGTAGGAGAGACCACCGCTTCTGTTGAACCTCACGTGATGATGCCATCGTTTGTAAAGTTTTCCGAATAAATCCTGCCTGGATTTTTGACAGTGTCGCTCTAACAAGTGGGCCAACGTGATGGTCTCCATTAACAATGTTTAGGTCTCTATGACCGCCTGGCAATCAGCTGGCTTTTAGATTATTTGATATTAATTGGGCAAAAAAATGTGGCATTATAATGAATCCAATGATAGGACAGAAACTTTCGCTTTTTTACGTTTGCTAAAGAAATAAATTAGTTTAGTAATATTTTGAAAGTGAGAGTGTTATTGAATGAGCAAGACAATTAATTTTCCCCCTCTGGCGCCTGTATAAAATCTCCAACCAACTCGGTATTACATAAACGGAGAATGTTGAGAGCTAAATGGCACTTAAGTATGTGAAAGTTCTCAGCTTTCATCTGTAGGCATTGTTACAGTTTTCCTTCCTCTCCTATCGGAAAGCCGTCGAGAGGCTGTGTAGTTTAGCCAAATCTGTTATAAAACCCTCATGGGTATTACCACGAATAAACCTCATAATATAATCGTCCGTCAGTTGTTGTCTTTTCTCAGTTGTCAGTTTACGATAAATCCTCTTAAGAGCATGTTGAATTTTCGAGAATTGGAACATTGACAAGTTATTAAGCAGATCGTGGAGATTTGGTTCGTTCTTTGTTGAAGACAACCAAGAACGTCTAGGATAGTGTACATGGGGGGATTACTTAGCTTAATTTAGAGAGATATTCTAATGGAAGTGAGACAAGTAAGGCAAAATGAAAAACAAAAACAAAAAAAAACGAACAAAAAAACCAAACAACACTACATGATTTAAGTTAAACAATGCAACAAAATAAATCAAATATAAATGCATTGATTACAACAATGCAACAATATATGTATTTTGGCTACACATATCGTTTTGGGAATTATCACCCAGATGTTGGGCTCTTGGCATGTGGAAATAGCATTTGGTTTCGAGGTGTCTGTAAAAACTAGGTGAACTTTCTTGAAGTAATTTTTCTGTTACATATAAAAACTTTTTTGAGAAAAGAGTTAAACACATGCGATATAGTTCATTCCTGATTAAGTATTAATGATCTGAAGTAGTGTCTGGTCAGCATGCCATACCTCGTTCTTCAAGATCACAGTTTTAATGATTGGCTGGAAGTAGAAATCTGCATCATATACTTCTGAAAAAAAGTTTTCCAATGCCATCCAAGATGAGGAAATACACACTGTCCGAGTGAAATGCAAAGTGAGGTGAAACCAGAAAATCGTTTAAAGAAGGTTAGAGAAATTGTGATTGCAACGACAAAGGGGACATTGCTGTTCTGGATAACGGTGCCATGAGTAAAAGCGGCTGTGGTTGGCCTTAAACAGCTGCGAGCGATTCGCCATAAACGCATAGAATTTACATAACGTAAAAATATTGATACACAGGATATACATATGCTATTGGAAGCAACTGCCCATCACTACTGTCGTGTCTTATATTACAGCAATTCCACAGACGGTTACGCATATAACTTCACAAATGCAATTGTAAATTAACCAACGTCACAAATATATATGTCCATTAATATATTGCAAGAGAATATTTAACACTACAGAAGTACTACAGAACTACAGATATATCCTAATTTCCAAATCCCTTTTATCTTCCGTTGTCGAATTAATGTGATGCCACAAGTACATAACCTATGTTGCCACCGATAAGGATATAAAAGCTCAAACATTTCAGAAAAAAAATATCTCAAACCACAACTGGACACCTCATGAGTTATTTCCACGTGTATAAACTGATGACATAAATGTAACTTCAGATACATAAAATCAGAAATAAATTATGTTTTCATACAACAAATCGGTAGTACCACTGAGGGAACTTTTTCACGCCGACGCACGATGTCATTCGAGGAGAAATGCGGGGGTGATAAGCAGGTCTTTCAGGCCTCACAAGTTCGTTTTACGTTAGCACTGAATTACCTCCCTAAAATGAAGCTAGTTGACAAGTGTAATGCACTGCATTTCACGGGGTTCTTGTCATTTCCTAAATAATATAAACGGAGTGAAAGAAGTACTCAAACCAGAAGGTACAAGCGATAGCTGGATATGTAAGGGACAAACGATCTTTGAGTGATTCCGAACAAATATACGAGAATTTGTTAGTTGCACTTTGTAAACAGAAAGCCTGAAAGCCGTCGACAGAAAATACCCACCCAACAATGTTTCCTTACCCCAACTGGGAAAATGTAGTGGAAAGTATGTGACTTATGGAGAGATGAAAACTCGCGAAAAGCAAACATCCATTTTAAACCATCAACTGGAACTATTAATCTTGCCGATATATTTGCTTCGTTGTGATTCTGATTTATAAAAGTATTCGTAACTGATCTCACTTGACTTAGATGCGTCACATGCAGCCACTGTCAAGGTCCTATAGATCGCTCAAACAAACCGGCCATTAATACGGGAGAGTGACTTCAGGGGTGGTAATTCAGGCTAATGGGTCAAGATGAAACTGTTGTGGGGAAAACTCAGAAAGTAGTGAAGACACAAAAACGACTTAGTACTTTTGATTGGCACTGTTTGATGCGTGTTTTTTCACGCTAAATGTAGATGACTCTGCGCAATAATTTTCGCAACAGTTTGTACCTTGACATGCAGCTTCGTGCTTAAATAGTCATTACAACAATGCCATGTTTACGAAAATGTATGTCCTCAAAAATCGTGGTATTTCAGGACAAAGGACATTTCAGCAAAGTGCTCCTTCCTCTGTAAACACTGTTGTAACGTTCAAGCGTCCATAATGTATCACTGGCGTGCACTGTTTGGTAAATATGTTCAGTACACTTATAATTTTAAATTTTGAATTAAGCGTAACGCTGATCTTCATGTATCGATGTTTAAAGTCTGTGCAGAGGAATGTGTTTTAAAGGCCTACTACGGTCAAAGTCCAGGTGGGGAAGGAAAAACCACTAAGTCCCTCAGTCACAAGCTGGTAGAACACGGGATCTAAATTGACGGTTTTCTTATAAAGGGCAGGGTTTATTGAAGTACATGAGGTACACAGGGTTAGGGATGTCGTAGTTAACTTCGTCAATACATTCATCTTCCCTGTGTCGAACTGGGAATGTTAGGATAATCACCACAAACTCTGCCACTGGGATAATCACGCCCATTAATTAAGCGAAGCAGCTTCATCTGGCACAAATCCACACACTGCATGTATGGTACAGCGTTAGCTGTCTCTGTGCAGATTTCAAACAGTCGACAAACTTGCGCATTTGCTCATTGTTGGTTGCATTAGGTAACAGAAGAATGCTGAGGACTGCTTTTACCCCATTCTCCAAATCAAGAGCAAAAGGGGCGTCATGGTGACGGTGACAGTAAAATCATCGTAGACTTGCCAAAGCCTCCAGGGCATTCCAAATACAATTAGTGTACATGTATGGGCATGTAAAGCGCACTGTCTGGCGTTCAGCACAATACGAAATAGTACAACCATCAAGAGAAAAGTGTTTTTCTAAGTAAGGCTGAGTTGTAAGAGGTATCGGCACCGCTTTGACAAGCGTCTCAAAGAAACCAATGCGATCAATGATGGACACAATAACCTGTAACATGTCCGAGTTCTCACGAATGACGCTGTCAATATCCAACGCGTTGATGCGACACACGCCAGGACCGGTAAGTCGACAGAAGGGGAGGTATCGGGTACTAAAGTCTTTATCATCGATATCTCTCTTCGCGCATGTTGAGCGTCCAACAAACGTCTGGTATTCGGGTCTGGTCTGCTTGTAATGCGGAGAGCGTGTAACCAGAAGACGCGACAAATATGTACGCAGTCGAGGGCGCTCTTTCCTGAGCAGGTAGAGGATTGCTGACAATATTCTACACCAAGTCAAGATATGGTTAAACTTACAAATGTTGGTAGTGTCTTTTGAAGTTTCCACACTTAGGTGGACAAGATGACAGGCGGTGAGATTTTCATGTATCGACTTGTGAGGGAAGTACCAGTCGCTAAGTGTTTGTAATCTACATGTTGCAAAATCCTTTGTTATTAAACCAGATTTCAACATATGTTCAGCCAGCTCGTTGGTACAATTTGTCGTTACTTGTTCTTCTTTAAACAGCAACGTGTCCTTCCTGAATCCCATGTAGGCAACTTTACAATCTGCTTGAAACAACACTCCCTTGTTAACATTCTGCTGTACGTGAACTTTTCTTACATAACGCTTAAAAGATAAAAAAAATCACTCGGTGCAGGATGTCAGTGACATTAGACGGAATTTCACCCGTATTGTCTCCTGCAAGCAGACACACGGAGCAAAGTTGTGAATGGGTTAACAGCCAGTTCGCATAATATTGAGTCATTTTTCAGTAATTCCAGCCATTATCTTTGTGCTCACTCTCAGATGCCGTGAAGCGCTTACAGACGTACGATTGTACATTATCCATAGTGAACCCGCATATTTCCCAAAGAACATCGGCATATTCGATAAATTCTGTCACTGATTCCAGTAGACCCGTAATCATGATATTGGCGATGATGTATGTGATGGTAACTTCACTGAGCTCTTCTATCGTGTGAATGTCAACTGTTCTCCTAGGTCCACCACTGAAATTACGTTTGTACTTAACATTTTGTCACACAAAAATTGTCCTATACCAAGCACCGGCATCAAGCTTTACATCTGAAACTGTACACACCTTCGAATGCAAATCGTGGCCTCTTGGTTGTTACCTTGTCCAGAACAATAACTAATATTGGTTATCCTAATTTCTAGCATTTATTTATAACTAACTACCCCTGTATATATTGTTATATTGAGGTTAAGAAAAATGTTTAAAACGTGTACATTAACCTGAGTAAGAGAGCACATAAAATCACTAGATAATGAAGTTGGTTCTATGCATTTTCTCCGCCAACACTTGACAGCCTCTGACGAACCGTACCAGGTGGCTGGCTTGAGATCGGCCGGAGCAACTCTATTGTTTTGGGCGGATTTACAGTCATTATTACGTTTTTCAGAAGTCCTTCCGGTAACATACTGTGTAAACAGGTTATAATCTTTATAATTAGGATCCGTAGCAAACCTGGTGCCAATCCTTCTAGCTGTCAGTGTAATGAAGTAAATTACCACTTTACATGGGGGTGTTTTGTATAAATAGAAGTGATGAACTACCTGGTTTGATTTGCTTTAGGAAAAATAAGCAAAGTTCGACCACAAAATCTTATGCTTACGAGTTATTAAGCTTCTATAAGCCCTACAACCAACGCTATTCATGTACATATTAATTATTTAATATAGTTCTTAAAATAGCCATCGGAAATATGCTAGACTTTCTTGTGAGAATTTCCAAATGTGTAAAATGGCAAAAAGGCAATCAGTGTGTCAGTAATCATGAAATAAGAAGAGGAATCTCATTCAGCCATGACACCAGGTCACAACTAAACGTTTGTTGTGGAGGTCGGTCATATCTGGTGTAAACAACATGTTCTGAGTTTGCGTTTCAGTTTGGAGAAGTATATAAACCGCTCCTCGGCTGCCTTTTACAATTTTTAATACAGTGTTTCAAATAATAATATTAAAATTATCCGGCAAATACAGCATTAATTATCATGGCGCATGAAAAAGATCATAATACAGTGATATAGCCCGTTACTCAGTGATAAAGCCCTTTGCGTTACATCACTGAGTTGTCTCCCTTAGACAACATCCATGTGGCGCTAACGACGCGGAAGTTAGCGACTGTTTACTTATTCCCTGTTTCTTGTTGTAGACGGGGCTCCAGAACGGGATCTTCGCTTACCATCATATATTTCGTTATATAGAAGACATTCGTTATCCTTCTGTACAAGTACCGTGGAGTGGTATACTGATTTCAGATTATCCCTCTCGCCCGCACGCACTTCTATTTGTTCGTTCATCTGTTTTGGGATTTCCGAATAATAATTTGGCTCAGTTTTGGAACCGCACCTTGACTGTGGCATTTCTGCTGCCCTAAAACATTCCTGTTTACTTGATCCAATGGATAAGTCCAACTTTCATCCTATCTTTCTTTGGTACCTGTGGGATCATCACCTTTTGCATAACACACTCATAC
The DNA here is from genome assembly GCA_016165875.1 of Acanthopleura granulata. Taxonomy (NCBI): domain Eukaryota; kingdom Metazoa; phylum Mollusca; class Polyplacophora; order Chitonida; family Chitonidae; genus Acanthopleura; species Acanthopleura granulata. Next base: position 26,618,867 of record JABBOT010000003.1, read on the forward strand.
ACCCTCTCTCTTCAAAAAACGCCCAATCCATATAGGACGCATATAACAGTTCTACCCACACCTAAGAAAAAGTGGCCGTGGAACCGCAAAATTTGTTTTGTGCCACTCTAACTTGCTGATAAATCTCTTAAAATATCCTTACAAGAACAAGTTCAGGTCAATAAAGTAGGGCCTTCCAATTTGTGTAGTCTGCAAAATGGCTCATATATATATAGCAAAACATTAAAGTCTAGCACGGAAAATGTAAATGGTTTTGGTGACAGAGAGACATTGTGTACCTGGACAATTCTATGTACAACTTTCCATTCAATTTTTACTGGGTAAAAATGAGGTCTTCATGTTCTTTATAACCCTTAATTAACGCCTCCTATGCTGACTGTCCTATCCATACCTAGGAAGAACTCGCTATGGGATGACATAATTTGTTCTGTGCCACTCTAACGTGCTGTTAAATCTCTTTACATGTCCCCAGTCGTGGACACCAGACCAAGTTCAGGTCAGTAAAATGGGATCTTCCCATCCCACATATATGGCAAAACACTTCAGTCCAATATGAAAAATGTAAATGGTTTTGGTGACAAAACCGCCATTTATGCCACTTTAGAATGACATTGAGTACCTGGACGATTTTATGTACAACTTTGCATTCAATTTTTTGACATTTGACATTCTCTGTACATGAAAGTCAAGTCAAGGTTTATAGGGACAGTACCACAGTAATTTTGCCACCTTTTGTCATTACAGGTCTCTTACCTAGCGTCCGCTGCCTTGACAGCTCCTTGATGAGGTGCCATGAATTTCTCTAGGTTGAACCCTTTCTCAACGAATCTAGAAGTCGGCATATTGCAGAAACGACCAAGACTATAGAAGGAAAACCAACACACCCGCATGAACGATGGGATACCTTTTCCCCCGCAATAGCGATTCGAACCTAAGCTGATATGACTATTGCTTTCTTGCACTGCATGAGAAATACGTTATCAGTTTGCCCCCAAAAGGTAGTCGTAAGTTCATGATCTTTTGGAAAGTTTTGCATCCAGACGTTTGTTTACATCTTCCATTAAGATATCTATTTACAACACGGTATCCGAAATATCCATGTCAAAAGTACGGGTAAGTCGGAAAAAATGCAAGCTCGGATGTTATTCAGCTAAGGGCTTTCCAGAGTGATATTTATTGCTACATATTTTAATTTCCTTTCTCTTCCTCTATTCAGACTATGGTACCATCAAAACTCTTCATATATGAAAATGTGAATTCAGATCTCACCCTGTAAAAAGAAATATACACATTACTTTGACAGCCTCTTGCTTTTTCCTTTGGTCTTTTTTTTCTCGTTCCATTTCGTTGTCTGTGAATATGTCTGCCTTAATTAAGGGGTCACTATTAAGTAAAGTCGCCATTTTGTGCCAAAGTTGCCTGATTCTGTTTAATTAGCTACCTGAACCATTGCAAAAGAAACAACAAAAGTCATATATCAAAATCAAATATCTCAGGATTAAAACGGAGATAACGTGGAATATGAGCTATTATAACTAATGTCGCCATACATGTCGGCATAACATTGTGTTAAAATAATTGTCGACGTGCGGGTTCAGATCCGTTCTCTGAGAGGGAGTTTGTCTATTCTTCAGCCTGTGGGACAATAGTGGTCGACGTCTCCCGTTTGCAGCGTCTAACATTCGTTAATGACCAATATGGTGTATATGTATTACCAAAGTTCATCAGTACCTTGCTAAGGTGCGTGGTTTACACCGCGCACTCCACAGGCTTCCTCAACCCGGAAAACGGTGGCAAGGGTATGCGTCTGGCGTTAAACAATAAATAAATAAATAAATATATAAATAAATAATAATCGTTGTCATACTGAGAGGTAAGAGCAAGGAAACCGGTCTGGTCGGCTCGGTGTCAGTATGTGTCTCGGTGGATTGTCATGTCTAGTGTCTTCGGCATGATCTTCTAGTGGCGGCAGCATTCTGGCGCCAGTAGCACTCTGGCGACGTGGACTCGCTCTGCCACAAGAAGACACACCATATACACACACCAGAAGGACTCCTCATCGTTGATTGAAAAATTGATAAGTACGACGTTAAACATCAAACGACGTTAAACCCCAAGCACTCACTCACTCACTTATTCTCTCGCGGGCCAGGACTGAGTGCGTCATGTGTCGCTGATGATTGTCAGTTAGTCGCATCATTATAGCACGTGGTCATTGTAGTTTGTTAAAGTATTACATGTTATTCAGAATCAAGGGAATCAGTTCGTTTCATCAAAGAAACCGTACACAAAATGGTACGGGAGGGAATACACTACAATGTATGAACACGACGGATACAACACTGGATTATTACAGTTGGTCTTTTGTCATTCAAGTCGTTGTGCCAACAGACACGCCTTGTGCTGTAATGTAAGCTTAGTCATGAAGACTAGGGATCTGGGCAGAAAATAACAGAATTGAGATCTAATTCCTTACCCAATACGTTATAACATATATATTTTTTTAATTTCTGTTTTCATAATCTGGACATCTGAATCCGATTGCATCTAAGTAACATCTGTTCTTTATCTTTATGTATAGGAACCCTCTGGCATTACCTTCAAAGTATAAACTAGGGCAAATGCCTTTGTATCGAAGTCTTGCATGAGTTATATCTTTATTGGAATAAATAAGCCATAAAACCTAAGTTTTTGTTTTGTAAATTTCATTTTATGAGGAACACAGCTTCGTTCACTGTCTGCTTTCAGAAACGGCACTCAACGATTTTCCAAATATAGATTAACAGGTGTAAATATAAATCCACCGAAACGGTGCTTCCCAGTATCCCTGCTGGTCTATACGTAGATTAGATGGCAGTCTTCCTGGCAGTCTTTTTACTGGCATATTGAGTACTATTAGTGCGGCTAAACGGGCGATTTGACCCAAATGTCAACAACATAACCTGAGCTCCATGCATATATCTAACTATCTCAGAGCCACCACAGTAACAACTTAGAAGCTTTCTGCCAAATATTTATATACGTTTATGTTGTGCAGTTGAGGAAAATTTTGTCTTAAATTTAATCTTGGTATTTTTATTCGGGATGAAATGTATGTTTTGTTGAATGGATGGTGATATACAACATTGGAAAACCAGGATCTGAAGCGAAACAACCAAAGTAATTCAACGAAATCATTCAAATGTTTTGTGTTGTCTCTTTCCATCCCAAGCAGAGAACTTAATATTGCACCCACATGTAACGGCGTATGACTCAAAGGCTTTACCGTAAAGACCCTCAACATGTGTATAAACATGTCCAGCCGGGGAGACAAAAATAGGTTTCCACTGGTTATTACTATAAAGTGTTCTTTGTGACTTAACCAAAGCTTTTAAGTCCTTGGGAATAGTAGGAAAATACTGATTATGAAAGTGATAGATAGGTTTTATGATCTCTTACCTTTCCCGGAACATAACGTGTACATAATAAACATTGACGTGTTATCACCCGAGCATTGACCGCTTTCATATTTTCCCTCGACATCAACCTGTCGACAACACATTTATCATCGCAGCTGAGAACATTGACTAGCAATATCGGTGATCATAAACACACCTCGGGGTTGTAACCTTACCTTGGTCCCTTTAACGCCATATCTATAACGGGAGTTAACACTTCAACAGCTCGTTACACTGATTGACATGCTGGAATTGTGGGTAAGTTTTGGGGTGATACAAGTTTTTTTTCTTCGGTTTGTCTTGCGGGGATATGTCTGACACAACTTCTTGAAGAAAATAATGTTGGTTTCTGTTTTCGGCAATGCTTGATGAGTATCTTGTAGATGCCGGGATTTAAGCTAATCATAAAAAATAGTCTTCCAATTGGGCTGGTCACAAATGTCTTTTTTTTTTGCGAAATTTTCGTCTTCAAGTTGTTTGTATCTTATTTCTTAATAGTAGACCATTACCCTGTCAAAAGAAAACAAGTTTTCTATTTATCTTAAAATCTACACGAAAGAGATCAGAACCTGAGCTGTAGGTTTTCATCAACACTTTTTTGAAGGAGAGTTGATATTTTAACTTTGGGTTAATTCGCTCACCGATTTGATTCAGCTATTAACGTCAGTAATGTAGTTGATCATCTATTGTCCTTTCATCGATAGAGTTGTACCGTAAGGTTTAATAACTTACGTTGTGATCAAATATGGATCGGCAGCGCGGGAGTTAGTCGGCCGTTTACAAATTTTAGTTTAAGAACTATTATGGGCTATTATCTGCCAGTTTTATTACATATATAACAGTTTATTTTATCAAAGAGATCGCTTTGTGCTTCACACACAAAAAGACAAACCAGCTGGAGGCAAATGTCCGTACGCTGCTATATACCACTAGCTCAAATATATAGGCCGGTCAAATCATTTACATCAAAACTTCAATTGGCGATGCCTAAACACCATTAAAGAGTATCACAAGTGTTCATGCAATAGCCAGGGATGAAGCTAAGAGACATCCGCTGACTACATTATGGATATCACATATTTAAATGTGGTAGAAATGTAGCATTTATATACGCCTAGTCTTTCCCGCTTTACTTAAAGGCTCATGGCGAAACCCATCGTGTGCGCGAGGTTTGCATATAAAGATCACTAACCATAAAACTAAGTATGATTTGACTAAGATATCTTAACTGAAATTTAATCTTGGAAACCTTTATGTTCATTTATTTTTGCTAGCCTCAACTTTATAAGGATCGCCTATATTTTTATCGAATATTTCTTTTTGAGTGAATATTTTCAGTTATTTGATGCTTGGTAACAGCAATTTACGAGCATCTCATCTCCTCAATGTAGTTAAATCTGATCAATATTACGTTTCTTTTTTAAATTACTGCCTTTTCTTTTGATAAAACAGATTAATTTTCTGCTCACGTCCATTACTCCATCACAAAAAAGATTTCAAGGAAAGAAAGCTGAATAGATTTTCTTTTCTTGCTTGTCTGCCCGATTGTTCTCAACGTGTTTTACACAAATGTAAATATAATGTTCAAATGAACACTACGAAAAGAGATCACTCATTAGACAGCAGCTGACGAAACTTTCCACAACAGACTGGACATATTTTTAAGATTGCACATTGAGGATACATCTTGCTGTCTATTGCATCGCGCAAAAACAATGCTCTGTGACATTATTTAAACAAGATCTGGAATTCGCTATCAAAATTTATCTTGACGAGGTGAAATAAAATGTAAGAGTTTTTTATTGTATTTTTTAGATTTTAAATGTGACGTTTATTGCAGTTTACTCATCATGATGTTTTATGTATTTAACAACATATTTCTAAGGTTATAACCACAATTACTCGTGTCATTACTGGAGTTGGTAAAATAGAAATAATCATACAAACAATAGAATTATGGACTTAGCAGGGCAAAGTATATGTTACACATTTGAGTGGGAAGTCTTAACTAAGATCGTTTTTTTGCATCATTATTGAATGGCTACTTCCTTTGAAGTCAGATTGAGATTCCACACAAAACTGGAAAGAGTAGTTATGTGATTTAGTATTTTGCATGTGTCTTGTAAGGGCGACAAATTGTTGACGACATTGTGTTGGTTAACCCAGCTATTAGGGCAATATTGCCATGTTGTGGTCTTGTAGTAGAAGTCCGCTAAAGCTGTTTGGCCACAGATTGGTGCTGTACAGGTTACAAAGAACTGGAAATCTCTATATCAGTTGAATATTTTTTTTTATTTGGTAAAGAAAAACTTGTTTCGAAATGCTTCTTTAAAATGTGCTGATAAAAGTACAAAGGTGTTCCAAGAAGTGCATACAACTACTCTCCAATCTGCGGCCATTAAGCAGTCCCATAGTTACATCTCCCCCCCCCCCCAAATTTATCATTGTAGCTATGATAAATACTCTATAATAACCCTGAAGATAAATTTGCTCTGGGGATTCAACCCTAGGTTGATTTATATCCTTATTTCAGACGTGATGTCCGCATAGAGGGCTACCGTTTCAAATTATGGGGACTAAGACATATTGTTTTCAATGTGGGCCTGCCTTTTGAGCTGATTCATCCAATCCTTTTATAGTTGATTTGCATATGCAGAAACACAAACGCTTCCTGGCATCGATAATGCAGAGGAATACCTTGTGTTATTGTCTTTGTTCTTCATTATAAAGGTGAAGATATTTAAAATCACAAATATTTATAATCCAGGCAGATGCTTATATGCACTAAAAGGGAAAATGACAGCAAGTTTGACCCGTAGGGATTAATATCTATTCACTGCCCCAGGGTTTCAATATTTTAGACATATATATATATATATATCTATATCTATATCTATATATATATATATATATATATATATATATATATATATTAATCCCTACGTGGCAAACTTGCTGCTGGATAAAGCGGTAACTGGCAAATTTTGAGAAAAAAATGAAAGTGTCGCATATAAAATTCTCTCGATAACACTTTCAACATACGTTCAACAAGAAGGAAACACAGCGCTAAAATATATACATATATATAAATATATAAATATGTAAAACATATAGATGTATATATGTGTGTGTGTGTGTTGATTTTTAATCTTTTGATGTTTAAATATTCATAAGGGAGTTTTCCAAATGTTTCGTTCTAGCAATTCATTCAATTAACCTTAACATCTGAAGTTTCAGAATATCAGTCAGTTGTGTCATTCCCAAAAGAGAGATACAAACAACTAAACATCAATTTATGCAAAGAGGAAAGCCCACGTAGAGTGTTTTACGCTTGTAAAACATATTAATCATAAATGAAAAACAAGAGCAACTGAAGGTCCAAATCCATGTATGCTGTTAAAGTGACTTTGTAGCATTTACCGTGGCAAAATTTGTCTCAAAAGTAAATTATATAAAAGGTCGTGCGCAATGATTGATTGATTTATTTTATTTATTTAATTGATGTTTTAAGCCGCATTCAAGAAACCCACGACAATCCGCAGGTTGCTGGCGAAACTTCCCTCGTATGGCCGGAGGGGAAGCCATCATAAGCTGGACTTGAAGTTTGATTACCAAAAGTACTGTTTCCAGTTAAAGATCAGAACCCGCTGGATTCTAAGCTTTCAGCTGTTTATCCAAAACTTTGTAAATTGTTGCTGTCTATTTTGATTCGTAATCAAAACTATTTCTCCGACATGAAGTCGGATGAAAGCACGCAGACCGTGTAATATGTACAAGATATAGTCAGATCAGTAGCAAACTTTTAACAGTGAGCCCACGACAACTTCTTTAGAATACGGAGAGAGTATTGTTACTCTTATCTTTAGACATCCAACAAAAGGAAGAATTTGATATTGCTTGAGTATTGTGTGTTTAAATATTACTGGTTAACTTGTACCTTGAGGCTTAATATCCTCAGACGACACCCTGTTACAGTTGTATGTCTGTTAGTCACACAATCAGAAAACGGAAAACTTTGTTTGCAGATGCTGTAGAAAGGAGGCTAATTTACAAACATACAAAATGCCGGTTTATTTAATTAACTGCGTGTCTGATGGAGATCTGAGCATACAGGATCGCGGGATTCATATGTCGGTCATGGGGAGATGAGTTTGCATTGTAAAATCAAAGGGTGGTCGTCTCACTGAAGACGGTTGGGTCGTATCCTACTTTAGGATGGATATGAGGTTAAATCCAAATTTTCTTGCTCCAATACGGATCTAAGACATCCATCCTTCTGCTGCCATCATTTGAGCAGTGTATTTTAGAAATGATGCAGAAACATAAAAATGATGGATGATGACACTTAAGATTTTATCCATTCAACTTACATTGTTAGTATCGAATCCGTGTTTGGAATATATAATTCGCCTTTCTTGAAAAGAAAGTTTAATTTTGGCCGCATCAAATATTTCACTTTAAAATGAATTTGTTCCCATATTTTGACAACAAAATGGGACTAGAGCTAAATATATCACATCCATAATGTTTTCAAATGCTACTTAGTTCTCGAGTTAAAAAGTCTATAATACAATTTCCTTTGGAAAGGTGTTTATTTTTTCTGCTCAGAACACGGTTCAAATATCTCTTCTGATTTGTCCCCCAACCCTATTTGCAAATAGATAACCTTTCTTTCAGTGTTTTTATACGAATTCCAACATCTGTTGGTGACAGCCAATGCCAAGTCTTCTTAATGATTTAGCAACAAGCATTAATCTGAACGTTAAATTCTTTACGATATTTTTAGGTGATATAAAAATTGGTCTGTAATTGTCATATAGCCAAAGAGTGCACTCTTATGGAACCTGGTTCAATACCAAGTTCAGTCGGCTGCAACATAAAGTTTTAAAATTAACAGTAATTAGATTTGATGCTCAAATAGAATGGGATGCGCAGAGTATCGAAGCTGTATCAGTACTCTGTCTAGGGCTCATACTATCTGTTGCCTGCGGTAATGCATGACACGCCACTATAAACATGTTATTGAGATGTTTACCGGAAGCTGTAGCATGACCGAACACAGTTATGACTGGAACGTGAATGGATATCTTATTTTTTGTCTTTTCGTAACGCAGAAGGGCTGTAGACAGGGCATGAAATCTTTATGGATATCCTGTTTTCTTGATAAATTTCTGCCAGAGAGAGAGCTAACAGAGAGCTAAGTGTGTAGAATGATTCGTCGGCGTTGCTCGAGGGTTCGTGATGTAATGACTTTACTGTCAGATTTTTTTCCCTATTATCCTTATGTCGCTTGGATTTTCACGGGCTATTTTTGGTCTGTATCAGAACTCTGTGACTATAGGGCTTGTCACGCCAGACGTCTTAGGCAAGGCGTTCCAACGGAACAGCATTACAGGCATGTCAAAGAAAGAGTTCTCCTACAAAGAGAGCACGCTGTGACATGACCGAAAACAGCGATGAACGCAACATTTAACCCAGGACAAACAAAAACACCTAAAGCAAAGTTTGCGTTCAACAGAAATTTTAACAAACCACGCAGGCGTCTCCATGTTCTATAAAAATAAATCAATCGAGCGGGATGTATTTTGCGATTTTGCTATTAGATGACAGCTAATATTTTGCTGTAGCCTCCTCAAAGCCGTCATTCATTTCTGTAACAGATAAAAAGAGGACTACGTCGGAAGAGTTGACAGAATTAAGTTGTGCCAGACTGTTTAGTATTCTGCACAGGGCTTTAATTTTTATGGTAAATAAGGCCATGAAAGTGCGGACAAGTGTTACTTCATGGGTAATGGAAGATGGTTTTCGAGTTCATCAGGAGGATGCAAGCACTTTGCTAGCTGGTGTTTTAGCATCCGCTTAATTATCAGAAGGCTTGCAAAACGGGATTAAGTTTGATGTAATTCGAATAACGAGAACCATTTTTTGCGCTCTGTCAGGGAAAAACACGGTTTGGATTGACATGAAATAATTTTTAACGCAAAGGTACACTTACTACATAATAAAGAAGGTGTGAGAAACTTAGTAAATTTAAATTCATAATTTTGTATGGCAGAGATTAGTGCTAATAACTCTGATTACCACTATAAAGATGATTGGGTTACCTTTGTTCGCATGCCTCCATCATCTTCTTCCATGTGTCTTCAATGCTGAAAGCCAGATATCCCTGGCACTCAACATTGAAAGAACCCATCTCAAGTTTAAATTCTTTTTTTCTTAGGTTATTTCTTTTGCACTAATGTGTCAACAGCTTTGAATCCCATTGAGTGTTTTATATGTTCAGTGGTGATGTTTGATAATTTGATGATCGAAAGAAGATCGGTGTGTCTAAGAACAAAATTTCAGTCATATCCAAAGCTATGAAAGAGCCACATCGTTTAAAACAAGTACCGCATATCGGCGGCATGGCTTAACATGAAACGGTTATAGAACCTATGTTATTACAGACTAATAGCAAAACTAAAAATTGAATTGAAAACACCATACAGTAATATATAAAGAATACACAATAGCATAAAATCCTAACCGAGGTAAACTGACATGAGACAGGATTTCAAACCGGTATGTAACGTGTGACCATTTGAAAACTTTCATACCATCGTCGCTAGTGTGGATAAAGTTAATTAGATTCATCGGAAAGGGTAGCAAATCAAGATGATAGCATTCGAGATTCAACAGAAAGAGGACACATACATGTACAAAAGGTCGCTATGATTGGCAAGGAGATGTGAGTTTAAGAGATAAAAATAGAGTCAGTGTTAACATAGAGTACATGTAGATGGATTACTCCTCCCTGTATCTGTATTTGATGGTGTGTGTGCAGAAAACAGTCATTAAACTTTAAAAGCTTTTTTGTTACTGTCCCCAACGGATTCGTGTATACAGGTATAAATCTCTGATAATACAATTCACGGCAATCCCCCTATCGATGGCTGTATCACCTGAATGATTTTAAACATCTGGACCTGCAAAAAAAGTAAACACTATAACGCATTGATATATATTAACAATTTAGGGGTCTTTGTGGCCAAGTGTTTAACGATCAAGTGCAGAGCACTGACCCAGGAGCATCTGACCAATGCGGTCCCTGTGGGTTCAAGTCCAACTGTGGTTGGTTTCTTATCGTAGGTATGGAAGGTCTCTAGATGCTCATGGGTCTCCTCTGGGCTTTGCCTGGTTTCCTCCCTGGTCGTACGTATGGGGAAGTCGGCAGATGGTTATGGTTTTCCTCTGGGCTTTGCCTGGTTTCCTCTCACGATAATGCTGCATGACCCCTGTCGCATAACTGAAAGATTGTTTAGCACGTCATAAAACACCAATGAAATAAATAGATAATTAAACATTCATGGTTTGTGTAGTTCTCTGAAAACATATACGCAAATGATTTACATATCGCTTTATTTCCTGTGGTACACTGTTTATTTAATAACTTAATAGATTGTTCCTTTTTATAGTATAAGATCAATTTGCTGGAAGGTCATATTTATCATATATTGTCTGAGTGTATAATCACGCAAGTGTTTGAGAAACAAACATCATCTCTAATTTAATGCCCTTGATCAAAACCTTTCATTTTAACTTTTCAATGCAAATCATTTCATTTTGTGTGAGATAATTGGACTTTATCGAAAATATCATTTCGTTTCGTGCTTGCATGGTAAAATAACCGGACGAGATAACCACAAGGAAAATAGCATAGCGGTTTATGAATTGGCTTTGTAGGTACTCACCACTTTCACTCCGCATTGGAAGCTATCAGTGTGGAAATGAAGGCAAAATACTGAAGGCAGTTCAACAGGGTATGATAATAGACAGAGAAGAAATTGCCCATATCAAGAAAGCAGTGAACAGATTCTTGTACATCCTTTTCATCAAAAAATATCAGGAAGTGGTCAAAAAGTCGGGGGAATTTCATCAAACGCCAGTTACCTTAGAGTGCCAATACACCACTACATATAATGTTAAAATGTATACTATTGTTCAGACTTCTCTACCCAAAAGTAGTGTTTCTTATATGGCCGTACAACACGCCGGATCTACACACCATATATATATATACAGTACTGCTTAGATCTACAGCAAAAATAGACCAACACTAAATAGTATTGGCATTTTTTGTTTTAGAAAAAGTTGATCCGGTAAGCCACATGCAAAGTTAAAATGAGCGGAACTAAAACTCGACATATCGAGTGTGTAAAACTTTTCAATAATGATCTAGAATGATATAGAAGATCTTTGGCCAAACACTCATGTTCGCTATAATCAAATTAGGTGATCTCTATTTACCGAGAAGAGCTCGAATTATTGCCTCCCACAAATCAGTCTGGTACTTGTTATAGTGTTTATATGATTTTAAAGTGTGAAAATATCGCAAAGAATCCGCAACATACATTGTGCGAACTATATTACCGATTTTGAGCGTTAATACCTTCAGTTGATATTTTTTGAAAGGTAATTATTATTATTTCACAGTTTCGCTAGAAATCATGTTCCAGTTCCAACTGAGATGGTCAATTAGAATACATCTCTTTGCTGATGCGACTGTTGGTATATGGATAAATGGTATGGTACAACTCAGCACTAGGCCAAATCAGTACGGTACGGGAATAATATATCATTGAGGTTACACCACAAAATGATTCTTTGACGTCATTCTCTTTGCATCGGATGTTTTCGTCATAATGTATTAATGAGACCTTCATTTCTCTGTTCAAAGGAAGTGGCTGTTCAGGAAAGAAAATCACCATCACAAAAAATAATAAAACATTGAATAAGCGTTTGTATTAGCTATAAACTGGCGTCGACGCATAAAGGGCAAGTTATTGCGTAGTGGCTGAAAAAGATGAGGAACAGATATAAAATTCTTTGATGCATTATTATTTTTACAATGGTTCTTAGGTCTGCCGTTTTGACAGAGGTTAATGGTTATTTTTCCCTAACTTAATACGCTGTGTGTGTCCTTTCGTAATGAGGACGGGGTGTCGATAGAGCTTGAAATCCTTATGGAGATCCACTTTTGTGTAAACAAAATTCTGCCAAACAGACAAGTATTTTTTGGACTGAAGTGTCTAAAGAATGGTTCGTGGGTGTTTCTCGAGGGATCTTCATGTGTTAACTTTACTGTCACATTCTCTCCGTTAAAGTTACGTCACGTAAATTTCAACAGGCAATGCTTTTACCGATTCGTGATAAGAGAAACCAGATCTTTTCATGTTATTACTTATACATTTACGGGACTTATTGCCTGAGATGATTATGAATAAATACACCAACCAGTATAGTGAGTTTTGTTAAATGGTTAGCTATAGATTTTATTGACGGATGACCTTTGACGTTTTACTTTACATGCTGTTGACAGTCTTACGAGATGATGCCTCACGCTCCCACAGTCAACTGACAACAAGCTGTTTAGTTTGTTTGGTTTCCGCAAATGCAAGAGTTCTGTTGACAATATATTTCTATTGCATGTAGTTATTTCTCATTTACTGAACGCTGGTAAGAGGCGACATTGTGCCTGTATTGATTTTACAAAGGCGCTTGATTATATTGCCAGAGATAATTTATAATACAAATTAATAAAACTGGGACTACGTGGAAAAATGTTTGACATAATTATTTCTATGTATCAAATATAACAACAATTGTCTTGGTCAAAAACTGTTTTTGCTCTACGGGTATGAGAGAAGGTGGATGTTTGATTTCTTTTTTATTTCCGAAGGTCATAAACGATATTGAAGATTAGTTTTACATTAATGGCATAAAAGAGATAAAACGGGAAGATTTTCAGATGTTTTTACTGCTGTACACCGATAATGTGATATTAATGGCAAAAAGTGAAACTGGACTTCATGAGTGTTTGGGCGCATTAAATGATCACTGTACATCATGGAATCTAAGTGTGAACGTCCAAAAATCTAAAAATATGATCTTTCGAAAAGGGGAGAAGTTGTCTACAATTCCGAATTTTGGCATGATTATAGAAATGTTAGAAATGACTGTCAGATTTAGTTCTCTTGGAATTGTATTTTCGACTGGTGGTTCCTTTGGAAATGCCCAAAACACTTTGGCAGATCAATACAGAAAGGCCATTTTCAATTTATATCAGTACTTGTACAATTTTAATGCATTACAAGTTAACCATATACTAGATTTGTTTGACAAACTCGTGCCTGTAATGAACTATGCAGCTGAAGTGGGGGTGGGGGGTGGGTGTGGCGGGTTACAAACGCACTACCCCGAGAGCAGTTACGTCTCGGCTTTTGTAAGCGTTTACTGGTTGTGGAGATTAGTACATCAAATGACTTAACCCATGGGGAAACCGGTGGTAAAACAATGCTGGCGAAGAGCCTTTCAACCGTTGTTAAGTACTGGGTTAAGATTATTCACGCGAAAGAAAGACGTATGATAAGATTTCCGTACAGTGTGCTACTTCGTGACTACCATGTACGAAATAAGGTTAACTGGGTGTTAGAATTACACCATTTGTTAGATTCTCTTGGGTTTAATTATGCTTGAAGGTATAACGTGTGTTTATATATGTATTAAGCTTTCTCCCTTCTATAGCACATGCATATTAACACTTGTATATATATTGATGTCTAGTGTCAGTCATCACGATCTGAAATGTTGTAGGCTTGTTTGGTCGTGAGCCATAGGTTCGATGCAATAATAAACCATATCATATGCACATTGACAACAAGAAAGTCACAATATCACAAATTTTAAACCTTTGCTTTAATATAATCCATGTTGAGCCTCAACTCTAAGCATCATTCAGGTCGCCCTAACAACTCGGGCATCGAACAACTCGGGCATCACAGTCCGCTCAATGCATTTGGATGTTTATGCTTTGATTATGAGAGAGGGTAATATTATAGGGTGATACCGTCTCATATTTTACAAATAACCTGTGTATGTAGTAAGAGGAGAAAACATACACGAAAATCAATGGTGCAATGTCACTAAAAGATAAACGTTACAGTCTTTCCGAAATTAAAACCGTAAATTTCTTATCTCTAGAGACATGTTACGTAAGACATTAATTTTCTTCCTTAGCTGAAGATAGAGACAAGTGCCAAATATATCACTTCTGTGTAGGGTGTCATTACTGCCCCGTTTCTCTCTGGAAAAAATACTGACGCATTTAATTCTTGGCCAAGACGATACTGAGCCAAAGATCCGCCGCTTAAGCGACCTTCTAATATATCGAACATATTAGGGGATGTATAACTCTGCTGTTGGTGTTTTTTTAACTCTATGAAATGAAATCAACGGTAAAGCCATAGAAAGAGAGACTGTGAACATTTGTCAAGGCAAAAGAATTCGGACATTTTCTTCAGAAATGTAAGGAAAAACACAAAGGTCGGACAACTACCATAAACATAAACATGTATTTCCTTGAATAGAGTTCGAATCCAGTATGCAAGTCGATGCATGAAAATATTATATACTGCTAATGGAAGCGAATATAGACAAGATCGTTTCCATCAGTTGTCTCCATACGTGTAGTCTGGGAAAGATATGAGACTCATACATGGACAGTCTTAAAAAAGCCAGTTGTATTTGTAATTTCCGAACATATAACTGTACACGAGCGGCATAAAACACGACCAGTGATAGGCCTTACACAAAATGAAACAAAGAAACACGAAGACGCTTGAATAAGTTCAATGGATATATTTGAACAAAACGTGAATATGTACGTTTCAGTTCTCGGAAAAATACATGAAGTCACTTTCAAGGTAAACTGGGATGAAATGTACGTAATAGCACAAAAAAGAGACAATGAGCGATAAAAACTCCAAAATAACGTCTCCGAAAAATTACAAGTGGAGAGACACAAGTGTTACGTGCAGAAAAATGGAGTACAAATTGACATATGTCGAACGACATGAAAGTCGATATCTCCAAATCAAACAAACTACTTCCAAGTGAACGACAGTTAATATGACTGGTGTCAATTGGACTTGAATAAAAGACTGCGAGTTTTGCGGCTTATTCACTTCTATTTATAAACTAACGTACAGGAAACTCTGGAACATTTGATGGTAAACATGTTTACAACCCAGGTGCATCCTACCAGAATGTTCACTCTATTTACAATGACATGAAACTCACAAACACAGAAGCCTCGAGAACGCGCAACTAGGTTCCAGTGCAGGCTATAACGTTCACAGAGGTAAAAATGTAGGCCAGACACTGGCCCGTTTAGCGCAAAAACAAATAAAAAAATATAATGCCGTATTTCAAAGACGGGACTCGTAACAACAGTCACAAATAGTATTGTGGTAACGTTTGGGGCGTTTTGGAGACTGGATACTGCTTTTTCTGTCAAGAAGGTACGATATTTTAAAAATGTAAAACATGTGTTCACGATAATGCTTTAGTGAAAACTGCTTAGACTACTGGAGCCAGTAACTAGTTGAAATGCCCTAAAACCTCTTGAATACACAGGGAAAGAACCCAGAAATTCTTCAGCATGAAGAGCTAAGATTATTAAAAGAAAAGAGAACTTCCAGATCGATTATACTGAAAATGAAAGGCGATTGCTTTTAGTCCCCATGGCAAGAATTTTTAAGTTTTACCCATTTAGGTTGAAAAAAATGCAAAAGCGTTATTTCTCTATGAGTGGTCATATTGTGAATCAGTTATGAATGAGACATGTAGTCCGCATGGTTTCTATAAAGTTTTATGTGTTAGCGTCCTCGGTAAAAGTACACATTTAATACCGTGTTACGTTTCGACGCTCTCAATTTACTGTTAACTCTAGACGTGAAGGCATACCAGGAAGCATATAATCTATACCAGTGGTTTTGTACGGAGATCTCATTTAGCTTTGTAGACATGAAAGCTGTACCTATAAGCCTATGTTTTGAGTTTTTGTAACGTCGCCTTAAGAAAAAGCATTGTCTTTCAGGTCAACGTTTGTCACAGTGTACCCAATATGTGGGAACGCCTACTGGTATAACTTTCTCCTTATAGAGAAATAGAGGCCTATCTATGAGTTATAGAGGCCTACCTATGAACCTAAATTTGTAACAAATGTCAAATAGACTCTGTTATATTAAAGCGCAGTGTTATCGTTAAGGTAAAGTCATTGAAGTCTGGAAAACTTTCACAACATGTACAATTTACTAATCTTCTTGGTAATGCGTTCTTTTCCCATTGCGTTAATTTTCTGCGTAAACTCTTTACATAGTATTTTCGTTTTGCTCAGTTTATTCTGAATTAAAACACAATATTTCTATGACAGCCAAAAAGCGCAATCCATCTCCATCGAAAAGCGAGTGGAATTAAGTTCTCCAAGGCTATTTAGTATTCTTACATAGTGTTTTACTTTTTTTACTTCTTTCTAAAATATGCTAGTATTGTAAAAACAGTCATATTAGAAGATGCTGGAAGAGTTCGTCAAGAGGAAACACTTTGTCAGCTGGAGGTTTTGCAGCTGACAAGTGCCTCAAAAGCCTCTTATACATGATAAATTTGAGGTGATTTAACTGATGACAAGCCTTTTACACACAGTCCCTTGAAAACACCCCAAATTGAGATTCCGCTGACGCAAAGACGGTTTACTTTAAACATGAATTGATTGCGTGGTACGCGCGGCATATAGTTCTTAACGAATGTGGCTTAGGTCTGAGTTAAATAAGCGTTTTCGAATTTGTTTTTATTTGTTAATTGCTTCATATATCACCGTGGATGTTTTATGTGCTGCCTGTAGACGTGATAACTTTGTGATGGACGAAAGTGGATTATTACGCCTGCTAATGGAAACTTTGTAACGGAGTGCTAGGAATCTCCCAAGCTTTTCCATGAGTAATTCAGAGTCTTTTCGCGCAAGGCAAAGTAACATGTGAAGCCCACTCGCACAATTCCCATCGTGTATTTATTTATTTATTTGATCGGTGTTTTACGCCGTACTCAAGAATATTTCACTTATACGACGGCGGCCAGAAAGATGGTGGGAGGAAACCGGGCAGAGCCAAAGGGAAATCTGCAACCATCCGCAGGTTGCTGTAAGACCTTCCCACTTATGGCCGGACAGGAAGCCAGCATGAGCTGGACTTGAACTCACTGAGCCACGGAGGCCACCCTCTCGCCCATCGTGTATATATATATATATACATAAGAGTAAAGAGATTTATTATTCAGTAGTTAAAACAAAACCTATCCCTTTAATTAAGCTTTCGTACATTGTGGATCAAGCGGAAGTCAGCGATGTGTGATGCTGTTGAGTTGAATGTAAGCTATACTAGTTTGTACATAGATATTATATGCCAAACTAATCAGCAACCTGCCAAAACAACTGTAACGTTAAGAAGCTCTGGTGAATGGAAACGGTTTGTTTACTGTTTACTCACAGATGGATCATGAGTTTGATCAAATTTTTGATCTGCTCCTTCAGGAGTTCTATGTCTTTCATTGGAATTGTGAAGGTCTTAGACCAAGGCTAAATTCTATTTCTGACAGAAGACACAATACAGAAGTCACACTAACTCGGGATTTGTCTAAGATTTTCTCACAACATATAAACGACTGAAGTGTGTCTTGTAATGTGTCCATTACTAACCACTCATCCGTCTCATTTCTTGGAGGTATTAAGCTGAAGAAGGCAAGTGTCCGTCCATAGAATGACAATCTAGAATTGAATATCAACATCTTTTTAAAACAAAGAACATCGTTTTCATCTTAAATATCAATTTACGTCGAAAAAAATTTACTTGAAAAAAAAAAAACTGCGTAATTCTTCTTTGAAACAGAAAGACTGATTTAGCGCTGAAGTTGTTAAATAGATTTATGTTTCTGCAGAAGTCGGAATTGGTGCTCTGATATAATATTGTATTTGTTTTTTGCCTTTTCAAATTGCATGCGCCGAATGTGTCTTTTCATGTTGTGAAGAGGCTTTCAACAGAGACAGACATCTTTACGGAGATCGCATGTTTAACACACACATTTCTACCTAACAAATGTGATTGGCATTATTAGCAGATACGTGCATGTTAATTTAACCGCAATGCATGTATTAAATTTTTAATCATGTGTATTAAAAGTCAGGTACGTACCTTTTCATTGTGTGAGCAAGCATACAGTGCGAAATTCATTTTATTTAATTCAAGTATTGCATTTGGATTTAAACAAAATTAAACTAATTAAATCTAAGAATGGTATCATTGACAAGCATACATTATGATCAATCTGGTTGAACACTTTGACCAGTTCATCCTTGCATGGTGCTTATTTATTTTTTCTTGTCTCCATTAAACATAATAAATGGCTTGCTCCACCTTCATCGTTTTGAAGGACTGGTTTTCTTTCATTTCATACAAACTCGACGCACAAAGCAAACTCGACGCCGAAAGCAAACTCCGACACTCAAAGTTAGTTTGCATTTTGGCAATTAAACTATTTTGCGATTGGCCGAAGTTTAACAGTTTTCATTTTGCTTTAACTTGAAAAAAATATTCCGATGTGAGCTTTTTGACATAGACAAAAACATTTTAGTACTACTTATAAGCCGTTGTGTTTTTACTTGGCACTTCTAATTAACTGTGTGCCTGTCTAGTTACTAGCTACCTGCAGTCAGATAGCGCATTTGAAAACAGCTCAGGGGAGATTTCTTCCAGCTCTGCATTACAACTGGGACATCTTCTCGCCCACCTTTAAAGATGACGATCCCATTAAGGTATCGAATATGTCAAAAAAAAAAACAGGACTGTATAATACATAAGAAAGGCATATATCGGCAGAGCTGAGTGTCCGGTTGAGGCGATATATAATCTTCTATAAATGGATGAAGAAAAAAAAACCGGTTTTATTAATATGTAATTGATTATCTTTTTGGTATAATATGATAAGAATATTGAATTCCAGAAGAGGAGTTTCAAGCAAAATGCTACACCTTTCTTTGGCAATGATTATATGTATTGGCTATGTAACTCTTACAGACATAAAAGGGACAGTCTGGAGACTGTGACAGACACAGGAAACCTAAATTTAGGTCAAATCGGCTGAAACATCCTCACTAGTGATGCTGTGGGGTGAAATAAAGCAGGCGCGTTTTCCTTCAGTAGAGACCAGTAATGACCAGATGAAAAGGGTATAGTCTATAGCCTTCATATCTAATCTTCGAGGTGTCCTATGTTCTCGCATTGACTCTTTTCCGCGCATTTGCTCAAACATGCAATTCGAGATTTGATTCTTTCATTTGAGCTGAAAACTTTGAATTAACTGTTTCAGATGTCTGATATAATGAAATAACTGTCTTGTGAAGAAAAATTTCGACAGAAAGGAGAAAATCTCTGATATCATTTGTAGAACAGAGAAACGCTTCAGTTAAATCTTTAACCCGGCAGGGCACGGCTATGTTAACACGTTCGTTCAATTTGGGCAATATTTTGCTTTGGTGTACTTGGTCTTGTTGAAGTCTAAACCGCTGAAGCAGCATAACCTTTTGACAAACAACGAACACAAAAGGAGACTGCGTACTCTCAGAGGGCATGGGATGTGTTCTGTGTGAAAATTCACTGTGAATTTTATTATGGCGGAAACTCTGGCTCTGCCATTGAACGGTCAAGGCCCCTCGATCCTTTTAGAGATTTAAATAATTACAGGCATGAACAGTGGGTTAGAGCTTAAAAATAGTAATTCACCACGCACTCAGACAAAGTGTTGCACTCTGCGATAAATGTTCAGTAGCTTAATGGAATTCGTCGTGTGAAGGCGAAATGAGTGAATTACCAGTAGCAGGAAGAAGGCTACGCGGCCACATTGTCCAGTTACCTGTGTAATTTATTTATTTATTTATTTAATTGGTGTTTTACGCCGTAGTCACTTATTTGCTGTACTCAGTATGTTTCATTTATACGATGGCGTCCAGCATTATGGTGCTAGGAAACCGGACAGGGCCCGGGGGAAAGCCACGATCACCCGGAGGTTGCTGGCAGACATTCCCAAATGCGACCGGATAAGGAAGCAAGCGTGAGCTGAACTTGAACTCACACCGACCGCATTGGTGGGATGCTTCTGGGTCATTAGGTTGTGCCAACGCGCTAACTAACTGAGCCACAGAGGTCCCCTTCTGTCATTTAAGTCAATATTCACTTCCATTCGTCTGTATATTCGTTATCGGTTTTGCAATGCCCTTGACTCCCGTAATAAACAATCTATAACAACCACAAGAAAGTATCAACCCACAATGTATGAGTGTGACTGTGACGTATTCAGTCACGAAAACGACTGACCAATTACGGTGGTAATACCCACAGCCAAAGCTCGGAGAAAACACGGAGAACCAACAACAGGTTAATTCTGTCATTATTTATGTATCGACAGTAACCGGTGATCAATTTAGCTGGACGGTAATCACAGATTGGTAGATCGTTTGGAGAATTGTTTGGATGGGTGAGTGAATTGACATTGCAGGGAACTGTTTCAATGGCATTTAGAAGTTTAGAATGACTGAACGGGTAAAAGATTCTCATGGATCTACAATATACAACGCCCCTTTTTACACAACGGACGAGCAGTTCAAGATACATCTTCACCCCGTCTGGCCACACTCACCTAAAAATGTCGGCCCAATTTGCACCATGTCCATACGCCCGTCCACACGTATCTTGATTATTAGTCGCTGAATTCCCGAGTGCTGAACCAAACGAGACTCCCAGAAGACGTGTTTTGTGTGTCACTAGGAGTTAGATCAAGACGGAGACCCAGACCTTGTAATTTAAAGGTCAAGATCACCGTTATTCTTGTTTGTTTTTTTTTCAGAGAGGTAATTAAATAGGAATATGAAAAAAGCGGGTTTATGTCGCCTGCTTAGGAATAATAATTTACTTCGCACGCACAGAGAGGGCGTCGTCCAATTTGATAGATATACGCCTGGTTAATGAAGTTCTGACTGTGAGGCACAGATAAGATACTTGTTAAGCAGCTTGTGATATATGTGAACAAATTAGTCTGTTAGCTTCAGATATTTCAGTCAGTATTCACATCAGCAACTGGGTTGCTTTCCAATTTCATTACCGTTCTTACAGTGACCTTGACCTCATGTCCAGTGATGACTGCTATCCTTGGGCGCAAAGAGCCAGGCGCAGTATGAATGAGACGTGCCCATTGTCCAAGACAGCTGATCAATCATCTAGCTAACTAGCATAAGTTTTTCTGACAGGAGATGCCAGTTATCTTTTCTCAGCCGGGATATGATACGTGTATGATTGTCTGAATGTTTCTTGTGTTGTACACTATAGATGAGTATTGCGTCATTGCTATGAACTTTACACAATAGTGAGTTTACATAGCCATCCACAATTCTGTACGGACTTAAAAATCGAAACAATGAAATTAAAACTAAATGATCTTCAATAACTCTAAAAATTAAAAATCCTTCTGTGGACTGTCAGAATGCCATGATTAATTTTCAAACTGAAATTGAAATGAAGACAGCAGGATCCCAATGATATTGCCGGAAGAAGATTGAATGTACTTTATATCTCTTAAGTTCCTGTTGTTTATCGAAGATATACCTTTTGATTTCAAAATGTATGGAAATGAGCAAATAATGGAGCGACACCATTATTTATGTGTACATTCACGTTTCAAAAATATATTTCAAAAGAAACACTGTTTGTCATTTAGCAAGAAGTAATGAAGTGTAGTATATTTCTTTCGCAAGATTATCGCCTTCCTGGTGACATAAAATCTGCTCAAATCAAGAGACAAAAAAAATACAGACAAACGTCTTTTCCCATTACATGTAGGATTTATCGTCCGATACCTGAACTTATATATAGGCCTACCCAACATGAAAAATTGGTATTAAACGTTTTTGTTTACGAAATCCCATAAAATGAAGATAACTCATAAACCAGACGGATTCCGCCTTCCGAATTCTCGTCAGCCGTGCTGTCACCAGGTGCTGTGTATGACTCCATAGAGTCTCATAGGGTTCGACTTGAGACTCTTTGCTCCGCCTTGTCTGATCTTTGACAATGGGCATTAATATCACTCCGCGGGAACATGTTTCAATGTGTTACTGGCCACGATATGGTTGAGATATAAGCCGCAATCCTTCATTCATGCATTTATTCAATGTGTTACAGCCCCTTACAGTAGAGGTGAACGCCATTGCCCACACGATGCATTTAGCGTCAGGGCACAACAGAAAGACATCAGTACGCCGAGGAAATTTCCACGTAAGGAATGAACCACTTGAAACACACAAGGACACAAAAATTGTGACTGATTTAAAAAAGGGATTATGTTCCCGTCCTGTAACAGAGTCATGGATAACTTCGTCAGTTTTATCACTACAACATACTTTGGTCACGACCATGTGTGCGAAACTTTTTTGAGTACCGGACAAAAGAAACAAACAGATATCCATTACAACCAGTCACTGCGAAACAAACATACTTCGAAAGGTACAATTCCTTATGCCGAGTCGGAATGGTGTAAAATTTCCTCCTGTCGCGAAATTGAGTTGAATTAAGGTATTACATGCACTGACATACGCGAGTGTTAGGTAGTGTTAAGCCTCTAAGCGTTAAGCACCTGAATGGTCAGCGAGATTCATTAATACATGCGATCAACGTAAGCATGGAGACGTGAGATTGTAACTCATACAAGCCCTCATTGATAGTGATACTTGGCAACATCAACTTACAGAAACCCCGGGGCATTTTTATATCGACGCGCTTACATTCTCTTATTTAGTGGTCACTCTTCGACTATTGCAATTACCGGCCACATTTCTATGCACCTCACAGAGAATGTTTCAACGATTGTATTTTTTATATTATTGGCTTACGCCATTTGTTGGATCTTTATTCATAGTGACAGGGCGTTGAGCACTGCATTATGTGTAGTTTCAGTGGAAATTCATTACACATGTATCTCCATGTACATTACTAATGTGAGACAAACCCTTCGACCAGCAGATCACAGTTTCTTGGGTTATCCATAAAACTGGGTGAAAGTTTAAATACTATGATGATTTACGAATTGTATGTGGGTATGTCTGGAAATTTTGTAATATTAAAAGTATTAAATTATTATTTCATTATATACAGAGCGTGTTGTAGGAGGCAGAGCTTAATGCGGTTGTCTTTGACTATGGTTTAAGGCAGTTTTCAACAATGTTTTTACCATATGATGATAGATGATAGTCACCTGGTCTAAAGAGCTACTTTGGTGTCAAAACATCTGTGTCTTAAAAGCAAGGTGAATTGATAAAGACTGGGATAGTCTGAATTGCTTCCCTAAATTGTGAAAATATAGCGGTGAATTAAAACCAATATTGAACGTTTGGTCAGAGTATACGGTAACAAAATATTTCTGTTGCTTCCACTTTGCCTGGTGTGACGTCAGCAACGAACACGTGACGTCATCAATCGCTGACGTGTTTACACAAATGACGCTACCTATTCAAACGCTCTTGACGTCATCCCAGCATAAATGTCTTACTCAAGGCACATCTGCCTAATTCGACGTCATACCGGAAATTTTATCACGTCACATCAGGCAAATTTTACGGACGCAGACGAAGATTTTGTTTTTCAAGGAATCTTCAGTTATAAGGGTTAAATAGTGTTATTCAGCAAAATCCTTTTGAAACATGGTGTTAGGCTTACTCCGTAGGTTTTATTTCATGTCATTGTAATATTTCCACACAATTTGTATTCTGACCAGAGTGGCACTTTAATGCTAAACCCAGTACTGACCTACTCATAGTATTGCCAGTGCAGTGGAAAGCCTTGCTACTGTGATATACCCGCCAGATAATCATCGGAAATTGGCACTTGGATATTACCGTCGGAGGCGTCTAGACAGATGTGGAATCAGGATGATAATCCGACCAACATTCTTGACCTGGACCAATTACACGATTTACATACGGTCTAGGATGGATGTCGACCTGGTATAGACCAAATCAAATACAGTATAAATAAATCAGATATAACATTACTGGCCAAGACAAGGTGGCTTGTTCCAAGCGCGGAACACTCTTGTCACCCGGGACTGTAGTAAACCGCTAGGGTTGTGGTTGAAGCTTATTTGTACATGTAAATTTATAACATGAAATGATCAAGAACCTTACTTCCGCCACAAGACATTGATCTGAAAAAAACTTTGCAGGGTTGTTCCCATCTGTACTTGTTATAATTAGAACATAGAATTTATTTATTTGATTCGTGTTTTTCGCCCTTCTCAAGAATATTTCACTTAACCATGGCGGCCAGCATTATGGTAGGAGGAAACCGGGGAAACCCACGACCGGAGAGGAAGGCAGCATAAACCGCACTTTAACTCACAGGACCGCATTGGTGGGAGGATTCTGGGTCAAGCCCTGCGCCAGCGCGCTAACCGGCTGAGCTATGGAGGTCCCCTAAAGCATGTAACGTTAAAACAGCGTGCTATCCCTATGTTATTGCATGTTACATTGACAGACAACTCAGAGCATTTACGTCACGGCTTACAAATGACTGATATCTCCTAGCTGTCTGATTGGCCAATCTCTCATAAGCTTAAAAGCATGGTCGCCTTCAGATCACCAGTCGGCAGCACAAAACTCTACATTTCAAACGAAGATAATTTAGCAATGACTTCATAAAGTTTCAAACAGGTTTTTATGGTCAAGAAAGAATTTTATAATCTTTTCAATGAATAATACGTCAACCATGAGCGTCAACCACATTATTTGTGTCGTTATTGAGGCTGCCTGTCATTTTGCACATCTTGCACATGACAGTAAAATTCCAGACAAGCTGACAAGTGCTTGAAAGAGCTGCCTTGCTAACATCGATCATGAAATAAGAGCAAATAGTCGACATTTCACCATATACATGTAGAAATTACAGACATCTGTTAGCACCTTGTCTTCAGAAAAGTATCAATGGAAAATAGTATGTGATCAGAACGTGACAGAACCTACACAATGACTGGCCTTGGACAAGCCTTTAACATGGGCTAATATAAGCGAATCGTCAATGGATATTCAGCTGATGCCAAAATCCAGGACAACGTATTTATGCGTTCTGTAAAGAGCTACGTGTTTCATGGAGTTGTGAGACAGTTTTATCACCGTGTGGTAATTTTAGCTTCTTAAGAATTAACTCTCTCAGGTAAAAACCATGTCAACTATTTTAACTTGGAATGTTTAGTGGCTCTTCTTTTCAACAGTCTCAAACCCACTATATTTGACAATCAGATCAGATGAAATTTGTTCCTGAATTTAATTGATTGTCTATTCGGTTTACTTCTGTGGTTCCCTATCGATTCTTCTTCGTCCACAGTACAAAGAAGCAAGGCAACGTCTTGATTTATTGCAAACAAAAAGGATAACTTCTCTAGAATCGATCAAAGATGGGTCATGGCTTCATGAAGGTGTGCTCTACTTATTCCATTACTCCATAGAAGGTTTCATTGGGGCCATGATTAATGGTGATTTAACAGAGCCCCTAAAGAGAAAAAAGTCATGGGCACCATCAGTAAGTTCCGTGTCTACATTTTCTCAGAACAAAAAACTGAAGACGAACCAGCGGTGAAGGGTTTTGAACACGCAATAGCATTGTTCAAAGGCCGATAGCGTGTTGAAAAAATTCCCCACCAGATGGCGCCATCAGCTGTTGCGGGTAGAATCATGTGCAGGTCAACACATAACGGAATGAACTGGTTCACATACACCATGACCACAAAATATTTATCCTCTTAAAATGCTTTCATGTTTTGTTAAACTAGGTTTCATTAGAATGCAATGCCAAATGAGCTTTTACTGAGTAAACTGTTCGATCCACGTAGCATGGACTGTTAGCATACTTAAGCAACATTTTCTTGTTTTCTAGGATAATTTATAAAACATAAAATGCAAAATCCCAATTTTTCCCAACACTGTCTGTGATATTGAAATTAATTAGAATTTAAAGTTTGCAAAAAGGGTATTGACACGATCTGTCACCTTCACCCTCCATGTATGTTGCGGATTGTTAAGGTTGTCCCTGACTGGTCAGGTTTTAAATCCAGACAACACTGATCTCAGCTGGACCGTGATGGCCGGCCCTCTTAGAGAACAGTAGCATGAGTTATTCCGTAACACGTGCCAGCCTGATCAGTGTCTCTGTGTATCAAAAGGTACGGTTTGTCAGACACACAGAGACTGCCA
Source organism: Acanthopleura granulata (assembly GCA_016165875.1). NCBI lineage: Eukaryota > Metazoa > Mollusca > Polyplacophora > Chitonida > Chitonidae > Acanthopleura > Acanthopleura granulata. The sequence goes on from JABBOT010000003.1 coordinate 26,645,462, forward strand.
AGGATCATCGTCCTACTCTACCATTTGTCACGAGGTAGCCACACTAGAGGAATTTGCCTTGGTCTAAGAAAGCCAGCCTGGATGGAATGTCCCGGTAATCCATTGCCCCACTCGTGGCACCTCCAGTCTCATACATGGACAAACTCCATTAGCCATGCGTCTCGCAGAGGTGTCCCCGTGCCCAAATGTTCTGGCAACCCGCTTTATTCGGTTGTCGCTGTTCACCCATATCTTACAATATTGCATCCATCGTTAAAATTCCCCGAAAAATTCCTTTATTCACTAATACATCGTAGCTTAATTTTATTCCGACATATGTGATCATGGAAAATAGACTCAGCGGTCTGTTTTGTTCAAGGCATGAATTGCTTATATTATGTTAGAGAGTTCTGTTGTTTTAGTGACATTTGACGGCAGTTTGTTGTTTGTGACATGTATTGGAACTGTCATGGCGCAACACGTGGGAAGAACAGTTTTGGTATGATTATAAGATTGTCACGAATGTTCGGGATGTGTACACAAGATCATTGAGTGCTAAATCTCAGTATTTTTAGGCAAAAACGTTTTAATCAACTTCTTGTTGTGTAGATGATTTTTGGGTTACGTTGTGCTGCTTTCAAAGAAATGTTCTTCTGTAATTGCCTCGTAATTTTATTGTTTTGAAAGTTGGATGTGTTTCCAATCCCCGCGTCCTTCAATGGTATAATCAAACTGACCGATGTTTTGTATTGATAACACAGTTACAAAATCCACACGGTGCCGCGTCATTTGCCAACATGTTTACAAAATTGCAACAAATCTTGATCTATATGCGCTTGGCTTGTATTGAAAAGCCGACCCAAGGGAGATATATCCTTAATTCCAAATCTCTCCTTCCCAGCAATTAGCTGATTGCTTTGAAATTGTATTACAATACGAGGGCTATGATGGATAGATTTGCTGGGTAGATTTGCTGTCTCTTCGTTTACGAATCTCCTCTCCCCTACCTGGGTTCACTACTTCTTCTTATATTATAAAGACCGAAGCAGCGATTAGCGAGAGGCTCTCTTTCGGCTTTCATAGGGCGTCTTATGCAATGACTTCCAGAAAGACAAGGCTGTGTCTGTAAGGAACCGTCTGGTCTCTCTGTTCAATATTATCAGCATTGAAATGGGCTATTGCTTTTCTAGAAGTTGAACGAATGTACATGTACGTCTCATAAAGCCCTTCGGTTTTTTTGATATACAAAAAGCAGACTTTTCATATTATCACAATTTTAATAACATCTTGTACCCGAAAGGTGGAGTGTGAAAGGGCGATATCTCAGCTAGCAAAACCGGCGTCACAGCTCTGCATGGGTTGATGTACTCTGGTTGGGCCTTTCCTGAGCATCATGAATTTATTTATTTACCTGACCGTTGTTTTACGCCCTAATCAAGAGTATTTCACCTATATGACAGCGGCCAGCATTTTGCTGAGAGGAAACCGGGCAGAGTACGGGAGGGCCGGGGGGGGGGGCGGAACTTCCCAAGTACGACCGGAGAGGAAACCAGCACCTAAACACCTGGCAACGCTGGGGCTTCTATATACATGTTGTTAATAACATACAATATTAAGAAGCTTGCTTTTTGATGTGGTGAGCGGGATACAAGTGAGAAAAATAGGGTATTGGTACTTCATTGTGACAGAATTATGGCATTGTAGCGCTCAGGAGGATGTGACTGGTTTGCCATTTATTGTTAGAGATGCACAGTATAAAATTTGCGTCTCAAACAGCTCTCTTACGTTATTTATTTGCAATATGTGCGTGTGATATATTTTGAAGCCCAGGTCCTTTTAATATTTACGCAATTTAAAGCAAGTAAAACACCGACCATGTCAAAAATGTGTAACTAAATGTTTCCATAAGTGAAAGAAAACAATTTTCATATGAAAGTTGGAAGTACGCAAGCTTCTGACATGAAAAAAGGGCCACTCCTATAGACAGATTATCACAGCATGGTTGTAACTGCAATCGAAATCCAGCATTTGATAAGGGTGGAATTTATTGTTTCAGTTCCCATCTTTTCATGTTTGGTTGGCGTCACTGAACGAGACTTGGCTGATTACATTGTGTGGAAATGGCGGCCCGTGTTGTGAGAATGTATCTCTGAGACACAAGCAATTGGTGGTGTATACACCACACGAGACGTGCGCCAAAGGTCGATAACTGAGCTGCCCAACGATTTGAGCTTTCCACCCTAACCTCATGGACCACTTATTAGGGGGTTGTTCCCCAGATTTCCCAAGGGGTTGACCACAGATGTTGTGTCATTTTTACACACACCTCTTCCATTATAAGCCCAAGCCAAAATGTTCAGACAGATAAACATAAACTTTGATTCAGACTTCATAGGCTTAGCAACATTCACCTCTGATTAATAAGTGGAATTGTTAGAGGTCAGTTAAATATATGTATAACATGGTTGTTTAGTGTTTTGGCACAGTGTGTCTTGTCCAGACTTTTTCGACTTTCTTTGATATCAAATCTTCGCACTCAGTACAAAAAGTAATAAATGGTGATTGACCATTGTTTTATATTAGAGAATATTTGAATTAACCATAACTTCACGTGTATAGATTTGAAAACAAAGTCTCTAAGAATGGATACATTCAGTGTTGCTACTGGTGGTTGAAAAATCTGTACATATTTTCCTGTAATGATGTACTTATATACATCTATGATCTGGTCAACACTGAGAGGTTAGAGGAAACAGGACTGGACGGCAAGGTGACAGTATAATGGGACTGGGTAGGGTGTCAGATCTGGTGTCTCTGGCATGATATTACATTTGGCGGCATGGACTCGCCCTTCCACGAGAAGGTACAGTATACAGAGAGCGTCAGTACCACTTGTCGTCAAATAGCTGAAAAATTGTTAAGTACGACGTAAAAACCCAAGAATATACACCTACGTAAATATATGCCTACATCTATGATCTGTTTTACGCGGTTTTCAGAAAGCTTTGTCGTTGTCCAAAACGGTAGCTTCAGTGGCTCACGAGTTAGCACGTAAGCGCAGCGCAATGACTTAACAGACTCTCACCAACACGGTCGCCGCGATTTCAAGTCCAGTTCATGCCAGCCTTCTCTCAAGCCGTAAAAGGAAAGGTCTTGTCAAGAACCTACAGTTGCCCCTGGCTCTGCCTGGCTGACTTCCTCAATGATGTTGGTTGCCGCTTTATACTGAAATAGTCTTGGGTACGGTGTATATGTAACACTCTAATCAAATAAATAAATAAGTCAAATCCCAAACCTGCACGTAACAGCAAAATCTCAGAGAAGCCAACATAAGGTGTCTTGCGAACATTAATTGGAATATTTCGTCAGAAATAAAGAGCCTAGGACAGATATTGTCCCGTGTAGAAATTCATCGCGTTATATGAAGTAAGTACCAGTGGAAACTAGAAAATGAGCAGATTATTATAGAACCAAACAGTATGAGTCTTGGACAAACCGTTAACTTAATCGTATAAAACAGGATCAGCAAGTAGCTTCCAATAAATGTCAAAAGAGATGTCATGGCATGAGCTGTTAGACAGCTTTATTAGCCGCTGATAATGTAGACCTGACTAGGACATGACGCACAGTGTCTGAAGGATTGACACAGTCAGGTACAACTGTGTCAAGGATGTTTACCCGGAATGTTCAGAGGGTCTATTTCCGGAGGCCCATTTTATCAACATACCCATTCATTCACTTTAAATTCACAGTCTTTGACAGTCAGGTGAGATGAATACTTTAACTGAAGAGATACGACTTGTCTCTGTGTTGTCGAATTCCATTGACTGTCTAGTAGGAGTCACTTCACCGCATGCGTGAAATAGAAATATGCTACATTGCTGTGTTCAGGATCAGATAAGACGGCATGGGTTATTCAGGAACAAAGGGACAATCTCATTCGTTAGAAGCAAAATGAGTAACATTCTTAACTGTGGTACAAAATGAAATCGTAATGGTAAATAGTACGAGATTGTTCCGTTCGATTTCAACCTGTTAAATAGTGTGTCTGCGAGCTTCTTGAAAGTATGTTTTACTTTCTTATTTGTATAAGTGGTATTTTTATAGCAGTCTAGAAATACAGTAAATACAATTCCATTATAACCGCATGTCGTCTTGTTCCCTTGCACAGTCTGCTAGAAAGAGACAGCTGTCTTTGATTTTTTAATTTTTTATACACTGGAACTTTTTACTTGTCCATGTACATCGATTGCACCACTGAACACTTTTCTACAACTTTCTTCAACATCAAATATATTCATGACAGAATAAGCTTAATATGCGGTTATAAATCCGGTAAGAATTCTTTTCCAACTAGTTTTGACTCATCTGATCATTTGGTATATCGCGGAATAGCGCGCATGCCCTTAGCTAATCAGTTATAAAATCAGGACAACATGTTCGCCTTTAAACTCAGCTGGACATTGAAGGCCGGTCTTCATTTCCCAAACATCACACTGTCGTCGATGCTTTCGTTCCATCTTAAATGCTACTGTCTTTACTATTCTATCAAAGGGAAGGTTGGCGTGATTTATTCCGGCACGCATGGCAGTCTGATCACAGTGTCTATGTACTAAAGTGCGGTTTATCAGGCACAGAGAGACGATCAACGGTCAGTTTCCTACTCAGACAGAGGCTACAGAGAGAAGTTCCTCGGTCTAAAAAAGCCAACCTGGACGGAATGTCCGTGTAATCCATTGACCGACTCAAGGCACATCTCTCTCCGCACATAGATAAACTCCATTAACTATACCTCTTGCCGAGATGTCCTCGTGTTCAAAAATTTCGCCTCCCATCACACTTCACATAAAACTCCTATAATACCGGCGTCGCCTGGGTTCACCTTGAAATCGGTTTATTGGTCGAAAATTGTTTGCTTAATTTAATCCATACTTCTGTCGTCAAGGAAGTTTGGCAGAACAATCTGACCGATTTCTGTCTTAATCAATCATGTCTGTTCGTGACATGACGCAATTCATCTGGCTTGTATTACTTCGTGAGCTAGAGAGGGTGGTTTTTAAGGAAATGTGCTCCTTGGCCGAAGTGGATAGCGTGTTAGCACAAAGGACTGACCCGGGAGTCTCTCACCAATCCTATCGCCGTGAGTTCCAGGCATGCTGGGTTAATCTCTGGTCGTACTTAGACAGGCTCCACCCTAGAAACACCAACCAAATGATTCCACCTGTAGTTCAGACTGGCATTCCGTGTTCCAGTCCAGCTCCGTCTGACATTGCCGCGGTTTTACGTCACGAGGCGTATTAGGCACATGACGGTGCGCAATGGTTTTCACCCGTCTTGGACTAAGGGGCAACATTCTAACGTACTGTAAAAAGTATAGTTCAATTAAATAAAACAGTTGAACGCGTTTATATAAAGCTCACAGACTCACTAATATCATATATCAAATCCTCAACAGACACTCATTTTACAGAAACATCAACATTCATATTTCATTCCCATAAAAACATTTTCATTTTGCTTGACGTTAATCAGACTGTTAGCTTGTTCGCACCAATCGCGCATGACGCAAGCCTTCAGGTATATTCTCATAATCAACACAGCAAAGGAACAAGGCGTCTCTAAGATATATGGATTTGCGGGAAGGTGGCGGTAAAAGAATGAATGAACGATTATTGCGATTAGGGCACAACGTCAGGGAAGATGGAGGTGTTTGGGAGATAACAGCGATTCGACAATCAGGGAGTTATGTGAATTTTAGAGCGAGTAGATGAATGGATTGATATGTTCATGAAACTGCCTTCAGGGAGAGACCGGCTGAAAATTCCAGGTATACACCCTTTACATCGTTGTACCTGACTGTATCAGTCTATTGGTCGTGATTGTCGTGTCCCGGGACAGGCCTAATTTGGCTAATAAAGCTGTCACACAGTTCCGTAGCACACATGGTTTATTAAAGTCCGAACAAATGCGTGGTCATGGATTTTGGTATAAATTAGATTTATATTACCTGACAATGATTTTTGTTGCATCATTCTGATCGCATTCTAGTTTGCATTGGTACTTTGAGAGGACGTTCAAAGACCCTACATTTCTGCGAAGGGTTATGTCTACTATTTGCTTTTTGTTTATAAAGAAATGATTATTTAAACCCTAGCCGGACACGCATGCTTGTCAGTGTTCTGGAAGTTATCGTTTCATGACGTCACTCATATCTCAGTATGAATCACTGCTTCCAACTGGTTTCTGGGACGCAGTTAAACACAGATCCAAGATTTAAGTAATTGCATGTAGGGCGGGAAAACACTGACTGATGGCTGACGTCAATATATAATAGTAACCGTTGTGAACCTCTTTATCCGCTTCAAATGATTTTATTCCCTCCAAAAAAGTTTACTTGAAAAAAGGGACCACAAGTACATAGTAAATATAGGTGGTGACGCTTTGGTGTTTCAATTTCCCCAAGCCAAATGATATAGATGCAAGTTCCAAGTGTTAGATCAACAAAATCCAATAGTATATACCTAGATCGAAAGAAACATACTGCAAAGGTTTACCAAACTGTGATCAACGATAAACTTGCATGGAGAGAAAACATTGCTCGTCTCTAAAAGGGGGATGCTTTTTACGGCGATAAAAAAAATTTGGCATTGATTTTTCAATATGGCTAATACTCGGAAGACGTTGGTCCTCTGATTAGTTTCACGTATTAAATAGAGGACAAGAGTAACTCAGAGAAATGTCAAAGCTTTCATTTTGGTATCTCAATTGGGACATGTATTTATGCCATCGCCAGGATTTATTATTATGCTCAAAATGGTCAGAATATGATCACAAGCTAATGATCGCTCCGGAAAAGGAGTGCACTATGGGGTGATATAATAAGTCAAACAATTTACAGTTGTGATCATTGCTATAAAAACTTAGGGCTAGGTCGATAGCGGCGAGAACGTCTTGTCCAGAAAAGTGTCAAGTGCATCAGTGTATACCCGGAAGTCTTTACCTATTGTCTCTTTGCTTACGGCTCTCACTGGAATGAAATGTGATGAAGTGGAACCAACGAAATACCTCCCGCCAATCTCCCCCATGCTAGACCATAAGTAAGGTATCTAACTGGTCCAGGTGAAGAGCGTTAATCGGATTATCATCCTGGTTCCTGTCTAGACGCATCAGACGCTAATATACAACTGCCAATTTGTGATGAGTGTCTGACGGGCGTATAACATTAGTCCAAGTCTATGTTATTATTGCTTATTTAATAGGTACATTGTATTGTATGGCTTTAGTAATACAACTGCTTCAGCGCCCAAGGATATACAATAGTGCAGGAAAATATTTTTAGATCCAGGCCTCAGTCCTGTTCTCATTCCCGGGTCATGCCTAAGGTGTTAAAATCGGTAACCTTGGTGCTAATTCTCCTGGCGCCCAGCAAGATTAATAGTGCAGGAACTGATGGTGTCGCCGAATATGACTGGGTGGGATATCATATCAGGGATGTTCGGCTTGGGGTTCCTGTGAGGCAGCTCCATAAATATGTTGGTTTTGGGTCTGGCTATCTATTGGAAGACATCATTAAGATATGACAAAAATATTAGTGAAAAGGACGTTGAATTATAACCAAACATACAGGCATCAATAGTTGCGCATAATGTTACATCTGTACACACCACAGCATGCTATGAACTGTTAAAATAGTTAAATACTTTAATGGCAATATGGTTATCACCGAATACTCTCTAAGTGAATTTAAACTGCTGGTTAACTTGTTTGTCTGAGCATCCACTGAGGGTAGTCTTCAAACCCTATATGAAAAGAATGGCCCCACTAATGTATGGACTTGCGATCTTGTGATCTTGCGATCGTGTGAACGGCTAATTTTGGCGGGATATTGCTAAATCTAACTGTCAGCTGTGATCTGTTGTTCTCATGTACACACACGTATTTAACATTTCCGCAGTTTTCGTCCCTGGATTCTCTCCGTCCTTGGACCATCTCTCACATTCACCAGGAGTCTTTCTGACTAGACAACATTGATCTTTCACCAGCAATATCGAGATAGATAAACCCAAGGCTTAACGATGTTATCTCACTGTGCAAACCCTTCATCTACCAACATCAACAGTGTACGGAACAACTATTTTCCCGATACCGACTTCTTCCGAGGTTTAGAAAATCTCGAATGGAAAGTTGGTGCTATCAGATTGATAAATAAAAATTTCGTGTAGACTTCTATGAAAGCTCGAATCGATGAGAGGCAGTTAAGCTAAACAATCTTGTTGGAAATGGTGGTGTCCAAGTTAGCTGAAGATAAACATTATTGTGATGATGTTTGTACAGGTCATTCTTTGTGGACCGGGTAAAGGTGATATCTACTACCAAAAGTAATAATAACGTTCAGTTACCTTTATATCAGAACCTAGCACAGGCGTCTATGCACTCATATAATAGGGTTAGTTTGGTTGAAACTCATCATACATGGAAGGTAAAGTACCCACGGACGCAAATTTACAAAGACTCCTTCAGCAAAAGGGCAGTTCCACGTTTGGCTTTCCACCAACTAGAAGACAAATTCGGCACAAGAAGAATTTTTAACCTCAACAGGTCTTAATTATTGTCATCAGGCCAACAAGATCACTCCGGTCGATGTTTAATGTTGACTTGTTCTAGTGTAGGTGTTTGGTCAAGACTTACGGAGAATGACGAAGATTGCTAGATTTACTGAGACACATTTCTCGGTCTGTTAACACCTTCAGGCTTTCAGTTTTAATCTTATTGATCTAAGTGTTACTGTCCTAGACTTAGACCAGAAGTCAACCTATACTCTGTGACTAAAGGCGAAATTAACCTCTAGGACGGGGTCTATACTTTGTACAGTAATACCTTTTGTGCCATCAAAAATGTCTACCACTTTGGCAAGGAATTGTGTCTGTTGTAGAGAGATTGGTTTGCATGAATTAGATGCATTGGGCATAAACTTATTTAATTACTTATTTAGGTTTTTTAAAATTCATTTTATTGCTTATATTTTACTTATTTATTTATTTCATTATTGCACTCAGAAGGCACTGTTCAGGTTACCTAGAGGGAGAAACTATATGGACCCAACACCAGCGTCTTCTGCAATCTCACTGGTAAAGGGTCCGACTTGTCACTTTAGACCTATCAGCCAAGCACGTGACCATTAAAGCCTAGTTTTCTGCAATCTTGTCACTTATGTTGTGCTTTTGGTATAAAACGTGGTTATCTATGACTTCACTACATTGCAGGATGCCTTTCGCAAAAAAAAAAAAAAAAAAACAAAGAGAAAAGAAAGAAAACGTAAGAGCGTTTTATTTCGTGTGCTTAAAGTAGTTGAGTTCCTTATATGGAAATTATTCCAATGAAACTAGTGTGTTTTTGTAATCCCTGACGACTATTGTGTGCACAATGACGTGCAGATTCATGATTAGAAACATTAACATACTTAAACATGGCCCCATGGAGTGATACATTACCACCCAGCAGACAGCAGTCTCCAAAGTCAGGCCCTTTGAGACCCGGCGGAGTCAAACACATCACCTACCATAACCACAGCCAACAATAATCCCGATGGTGGAATCCTTTGGGTATTTTAAGAATCTTTTTAAGGAGCTGGCAAGAAAAGAAAATAGCTCATCCAGTGTTGTGTGTAAAACTTGAGAGAACTTGACAAGGAATGTATGTCGACAAGGCCGTCTGTCTTTGTAGGCTTTTTGTGGCACGGAGAAGGGGATGAATTTGCATGAGGAAAACGCACTTTACTCTATAACTTGTTTTTAAATAGCAGGCGAGCTGTTCAATCAGCTTGCGCTAGTTACGCTGAATTTCATTTCATTTAATCTTTAAATAATTTTTATGTAGCCAGGGGTCTTTCATGACTTTTGACATTAATATACAGCATTATGTTAAATATGTGTCATTTTGCGCCTCGACACCTCTGTAACATAGTAAGATTTGTATTAAAATTTATTGTGTTTTTATGTCCCTTGGCGATTATATATTTGGGCGATGACGTTGCATGCTCGACTTCAGCTCTTAGTTGTCCGGATACTGTTAACATAATGTCATACACAGGTATCCCTTAAAACTAAACAGATATATAAATATTGATAATGCTAATTGTATAGAAATCACATATCACTCCACATTTTATTGAAATAAATGTGTACCAAGCTATATTTCAGAAAGTAGAATTTAAGAACATTTATAAAATTATGTTAATCCAAGATTGAATTTGTGTATGCCTCTGGCCATAATCAGTTTGAAAATAAGTCATGGCGTTTCGGAAGACTACAAAAGGTTATTATTTTTAGTTAAATTCATGATGTCAGTGTGACTTCGAATATTTAATTCCATGATACCATACCATACAGAAAAATGTGCAATTGTTTAAAAACTAACGTTAACGCAATACACGTTATATTGCAGATTCAAAGAAGAATACGTGTCATATTTCGGCTGAGAAGAGGTCTTAAAATGGCCCCGGCCGTCAGAAAAACTTTTACTTGTTAGCTCGGTGACTGATCAGCTTTTCGAGAAATTGAACACGTGTAGCTCACACTGGTACATTGTGCTGCTCTTTCCTCCCTCGGATGGTAGCTGTTATTGGACATGAGATCAAGGTCACGATAAAAATGGTAACACAAGTGCAAAGTAACCAGTTGACGTGAATACATGTACTGATGTAAATCACAGAGGCTACCTGACAATGTGGTCAGGTATACCTCTTTCTGTCACTCGCTGTTCATCCATTACGCCTACAACGTTAAATGTATCATGTGTTCTTCACATCGCGAATTCCATTAAAGGAGGCGTACATCTATGAAAGTGGACAATATTTTTTTACCCCATTAGTAAATCATTATATGTTAAGAGCTAAACTTATTTATGACTCTAAATAGTTAAGGTTGTGAAAAAAGGCACAACAGAAAAAGTGAAGCTCTTGACCTTCCAATTACAGAGATAGGGACTCTATTTTGACAGAAAAAAAACTTACAATGAAACACAAAACACGGTCGACAACCCCAGAAAGCTCGAAACCTCAATGCTTGTCATTCCCATGGCAACAGCATCTTCTACCCCAGCGCTTGAGACTTCAGTGAGTAATAATGAAGATACTACTAGACAGACCTAAAATACGGTGCAATTGCGCTGACATCTTTTGTGACTCTGACAGATGTCCCGACGGGTTGAGAATGCATCTGGACGGTTCATCTGAAGTGTATATGATGTCTATTCAAGGAAAAGACCAAACAGTCAACCCGTCGTCAAATAGTGTCCGGAGGAACTGATCTATTGCCAACAAGAGAAATAATGACAGATTCACGTTGCTGCTCGTTTATTTGGGGAAAGTTGGGAGAGGATTTTGGTTCCATGCCAAAAATATGCTCAGAAATACTTCACTTGAGCCGGGAAACTGTCAAAACTATGGATCGAGGAACCCATAACAAACTTCACAGGTGGACCATGTGGACCACAGGTTATAGGCCATGGTTATAGACCTAATATTGCACCACTGGATGAGGATGTACATTTTTCTTTTTCACTAGAGCCTCATGGATAAGGATGCCACAGCCGATGAGACAAATTTAAGTTTTCCGTATCAGTCACACATGACACTCTTCAGGGTGTGCGGCTTGGGGTATCTGTGAAAGTTGTACGATGGACATTATAGAAAGTGGTACAAGTAGCAAGTGGTACAAGTAGCAAGTTATACAAGTAGCAAGTAACTACATGTTCACGTAACATAATCATTCTACACTCAATACATTATTAAGCGTTAACAGGTTGCTTCAATGTCCTCTTCACCAAGATCTAGCTGAAACTAAATAATAAAATAAATATTATTCTAGAATATTAATGGAAGCATTTTTCACCCCTTCAATAAAACCAGACACTGAGTACTGCAGATATATAGGCATGCAACTTGGTTGCGTGTGATGTCTATAAGCATTTGTGTTGAACGACATGAGCTTACCTGCCATGGGCAATCGTCGTCGTGTTTAGAAATGCAAGATAAAAAAGAATCGCCTAAAGCCATCGCAAGTCTGGTATTTTTTTTCCTAATTTTAAAGTAAAATCAGAAGCATTCTGGTAAGAACTTTCTTTTAAAACCAAGATCTGGCGTTTTGCGGGTAAAAAAGTAAGGTATTACCCATTCGCTGTTGAACCCCCTCTTTGAAATATTGTATTAAAGTCTCTGACCAGATTTTGACTGCTGTACACGTTATAGGGTGCACTGTAATTCAGAAGAGCCTTCTAGAGGCTTCCGTGTTTATGATTTTCGTGTCATTGTACATAGAGCGTAAATTCTGGAAAGATGTACCCGTGTTGTAAGCATGTTTATGACCAAATTATCCAGAATTTTCTTTACGTTAGTCTGTAAATTTAACCCGCTGTTATATTTATTTACCTCCACTTGAGTATTTTGGGAGTTATTAGAGATTAGGTTTTCACGCTGTTCTACATTCGTCATTCTATACTCCAATTTTCTGCACGTAGATTTTTCTGATATGTTCATTTGGGGCTTGTATAGCGCATAGCCTCTTTGTGCGATTGCGTTCTTTTCATCCCAGTTTTACCCTGGAAATGACTTGGTAAATATACACCGCCAGCTCGGTATCATCTTCCACCCGTCCGCCCTGAGAGGTGTTCCTAGGCGGGCCGCTGAATACAAATCGTCGTCGGAGTGCCGTATCTCTACTATCGTTCGTCACTCTGAGGCCAGTGTCATCCTTCGATGCAAGGTTTCACATGAACTGTGAATTTCAGTTTAGGTGAACTGACTCGCTTTCGAGGCTTGATATTCCATCAGGACTCGGACGGTAGTCCTTTAGATACTATGTATTTTGTAATTATATGTATTGTTTCTGTATAATATTGTCAGTTGTACAATATGTATTGTAAGTTGTACTATATGTATTGTAAGTTGTATTACATGTGTTGTATCGAAGATGATGTTATCATCGAGACTTCCTATTTCTTTTGTACAACTTAATACCGCCAAGAAATAAGGCAATTTACCCAACCTTATCAACACTTCATGATGGACACATCTTTTACGACAGAAATGCTGTGATAGAATCTGTAAGAAGAAGTGTATTTTGTAATCTGTGTTCTGTTGCAAAAGGAGTGTATAGCCAATGAAATTCCCAAAATAGAGTGGTACCGAAGCTGGCTGAAGATGTGCCCCAGATGAAGGTCCATGCGTGAGTGTTAGAATGAAAGTTTGATTGGTGCTCAAGAGAATTGTACATATGTGTCGACAAAGAATCCTATTCATATTACAAAAAAGTCACTTTTTTAATTTGTGATGTAGAATAACCGAGATATCGGAGTTCAAAGTAGGCAAAAACGCTCTAGTAGCAAAAATCAAATCGGTCGCCAGGTTTTACCATCCGAGAAGCCAACTGTTCTTAATTCTCCATTTTGCCATGTTGCAGTAGTGTTAAATCAGTTGTTCTCCTTCTGATTACGAGAAAATTCTGGTATACTTTAAAGTCATTTTCAAGGAGAAAGTTGTAGTAGGATGCGCAACGTAGGGTTAATCCGTGATTGTCTCAGCCAGGATGCCACAATATATAGCATTCAATTGGAATAATAATGGTGATCGTACTTAGCACAAAAAGGAGTGTCTTGCTTGGGTACGAATGACGCCACATCGTGTTTTCGGTTTCTCTGAAATGGGGTTTTCCATGGCCTCGTGAGAATTTCACATTAAAAGGTGATTTATAGAGTTACCAAGCACGGCATAAAAAATGCCTGCATCCGTTTTAGGGTGTAGGAACTCCTGTTTTGAAATAACTTTCGTTATATTTTTTGTTGTCTTTTCTGTTAACGCCGTACCCGGGGAAGGTTACACATATATGAGTATAGGTCTATCTGTCAGTGGCCGCAGCTGATTCACGTAACTATCGTTTAGCTACCATTCTCTTTTGTGTTGATGACAGGTTATAAACAAATTACATGTCTAGACATATCGTACATGTAATTGGTATATTTCGTATTCAGTTCGATTGCGTATTAACATTTTAATACCTAACATCAGTTTGAACTATAGCAATTTATGCCGTTCTTAAAGCGTTATGAAAACACGTCAGTGAAACTCTTTCACGTTTGAAAGTCTTTATGAAAGGACTTTATATTAAAGGGGTTTATATGGAAGAAAGGACGTTTCTTGAAACGAAGTGATTCTTCACTGCTGAGTGAAATGCTTTAATTTCTTTGACGACTTCCATTACAAATTTTCTATCCACAAGCATCATTGAATTTTCTCTCATATTTATCAAACCTTCACCCAACCTTGTAAGTATTTGACAGCTGCAAAAACTCCAGATGACAAAAGTATTAAAGAAATCTTGCAGCATTTCTGACATGGCTATGTTACACGGTAATCTTTCCATCGCCTCAAAACATTCAAATATTCTAAAACAGTGAGACCCTGTATGGGAACACAAAGAATCTTGTAATCTTCCTAATTCTAAACACACTCTTGATGAACTCAGCTTTTTATCCATAATGAATGGAGGCTTTTAAGGTGTAAATTAATACAGAAAAAAATTATTCTGAAGACTTATGATTATATTTTAACTACACATTTTGAGAAAGTTTTCTGCAATTCAGTTTGGTTATTGGCTTCTGACAGGTTAATGCCCTTATCTAAGCGCCCAAATAGATATTGGTATAAAAACCGTTAACCAGGATGTTCCTGGTCAATAATCACAAGACCAGTTTCCAGAACAACATTTAACGTCAATAATCAAAGGAAGGGCATGCCATGCTAGTTTATAGGTTGTCATTAACAAAATACATGTCTTAGTTGATCTGTGATTGCAATCATTCATACATATACAATGTGGATCTTACTGAACATAATGAACATATGGCCCCGGGGTTTAGAGGGATTAGACACAGTTATAAAGCAGGGTTGCAGAGATTCGAGACACTGTCCGTATTTACTGACAAGAGGGGAAAACGCATTGAAAGACTGAAGATCCATGACACACTAGTTTTCACCCTAATAACCTGTTTGTTGTGCTCATTACGTAGCAAATACATTTATGATAAAACAAACGCTACAAGGTGAGATACAATGCCATTTACCTCTCTAAATAAGCTTTAATTGAAATATGTACAAGCACACATATGATTGAATACTACATCCATACATAAAAAGCTCTAAGTTAGTTTGTATGCCAAGTGAGCTTACGTTCGAGATACATGTACTAGCAAAATACTTCCAAACATAATGACATCAAAGCAAGATTACATTGACAAAATTCTTGCATCTATAATAAAAACTAATTCTTAGTTTTTCAGCTAAGTATATCTGGCGGTCTACCAGCAACCTGTAGATGGTCCTGAGTTTCCCCAGGCACTGCCCGGTTTCCCAGGGCTCCGAACGGTTTCCTCAAACCATAATGCTGGCCACCGTCGTATCAATGATATATTCTTGAGTATGGCGTAAAACGCCATTCAAATAAATAAATAAATACATTTCTGGCAGAGGGAATGTCTTTGGCATGATAAAATGTACTCAGTAACTGACTGTTTCCCTCTCCCTTTACTTTCCCATTAATTAAATGTTGTAAAAAGAGGAAGGAATAAAGAAAAAATGTAACTCGGCTAATATGTTTGGGCGATAAATCAGAACGATGTTTTTGGCGCCCATCTTTGGCTGAAAAACGCCTTTAGGGAGAATTAAATCCATGAAAAATTTTTTTCACTCAGACACAAGGCAACACTGAAAACCTACAAGGAGGTGATATATTTGGCACATGTTTCCAGTTACCTCATATATTGGGAGCAAAATAAGGTCTAGGTGAAATATCTGCTTCGGAAAGTGATTTACGGTCTGGAATTCAGGAAGGCTGTAAAGTTTCTTCTCTAGCGACAATCTGTGATTCATTTTCAACATGTTGTAAGGCATATTCTCTAGATACATACATTTGAAAAATATGAGATGGTATCATGTAACTGTGTAATATTACTGCACTATGAATATAATGTAATACTAAATGGTTAGAGGCTTCGCTTGTAGGTGGAGACTGCGCTTTATCCATGAGCTTAGTTAAGCGTGAAGATTTGTGTGCTTTGCTATGTAATCTTTTTGCCCTCTTATAAGGTAATATGTCAAGTCACACGACTCAGGGGTTAAACATTATACTGAGTTTCTTCGACGTAACAGGCTGAGTGAAACAGCACTATAAAAGTTGGCGGCCACTACGTGGGCGTACACATCGGACGAAGAATATTGGAACCGAAAGTAAGGTTCACTCGAAAGGAAGGAAAAGCCGAAACGGAAAAGCCGTGTGGCAAGAGGCTCTCTGGTTAGCGTAATATACTTGTTCATGTACTATTCAATCATGGATTTTGGGGGTTTTAAAGTCATTGCAGTGTGTATTTAGGAAATTCGAAAATGCTTTCTATTAATGTGTCATTACTGACTTGCAATTGTGTGGCTTGCTCTGACAACATGACCGCTATAGATTGCAGGTTAAAACCAGGCGGTGTTCAAGAGAACAAATCAAAACACTCGAACAAATGCCGCGACCATTGTAGACACTTCTGTGTAAAAAAGGTAACGGGTTTTTCTCTTTGGCGAGAGTTTGTTAGCAAAAACAAGATCTCCATAAATGGTTTGGGCTGTGAGACATTTCAAGAACATGAAAAGACACACACAGCTCATCCAGTGTGCCAAAAACTAAAAACATCCATAAGCCTTTGTCAAAACTCCAATCCTGACAGCCATTGTTGAAATAATAATACATCAAAGACCCTTACTTGTGTGTTATTTTTCTCGTTTAAAGCAGAGTTACGTAATAACTAGTCCTGGATGCTTCGATGCCAATTTATAGTTAATATGAAAGGCTGTTGATGTCGTTTTTGTGCTGGTGGCTTTCTTTATTCCATGGCCAGGTCCTTTGCATTGAGGGTTACCACTCTCGCTATTCCTTAACTCGTGATATAAACTGTGCAATATGCTTTCTATGATAAACTGATTTTACTCTAGTATTAAAATGTTTCACTAAATCAATGAGCCCACGCCCGAGGCAATGGGAGAACGATTGTGCAATCTCTTTGAGAATAGACATGGGGCTCCTATTTAAATCCCAGGTCCGCCAACAACCTGCGGAAGGTCGTGGGTTTTGCAAGGTTTCCTCCCACCATAATGCTTGTCGCCGTCGTATAATTCGTCGAAATATTCTTGAGTACGGTGTAAAACACCAATCAAATAAATCAAATAAACCAATTTAAACCCGTTGTTCATGGACAATTTCTGTGTAGTTTGGCAACTCGCTTATTGCATATGAGCAAGTAAGGGAGTTCTAGGGGGAGGGATTATGCATTTGTTTTCGTTTTGAACGATCGATGTTCTCGGTGTCTTCGAACATTTTGGATGCATCCCATAACAGACTTTCTAATCTTGGGCGTATACCCATCCCCTTTCGACCATTAAATTACCAAATCTTACCCTGGAAGATAAAAAGCTCACTGCCAGTTTTGATAATTGATACCACAGACCATGAAAACAAAAAAATTCTAATGAGTTTCTTCATGTCCAATTCCATTATACGACAAAGTGGTTAACCACAAATAAGATTAAGCCAGTCTGAAATCTGTTGAGTCTCAGGTTCGTTTAGCATTTTTAGAGTCATGAAATAAGATGATACGGGCATGCAAAGCACGGGATTTCAGTCATCTTTGTGATTACTATGAATATTATAGAAGCACGTTAATCAAATGTAATTTGATCTACAAGTCGTGGTAAAGCTATGTGCCAGCATATTGTGATACGAATCTATCACAATAAGGGATGTTCGCCCAGGCTTTTCTCGGCTTCAGAAAGTGGGCATATTTACCAGAGAAGTAAACATTCAAACCGTGTACGGGAATATTAAACAGTCTTGCATTTGATTTTAAAATCTCTTCCGACCCATTGCTCTTTCTCATCCGTTATGGAGATGGATGGCGGTTTTAAGTACGGCGAAAGAAAGATGTTAGTTGTGTTCTTATGGACAAATTACTTATAATGCATCTTGACAGATTGACTTTTATTAAACATACAGGAAGAACATGTCATCATGGTTGTCGTTTTTTTTTTGATTGCACGCAGACTTTGGCATTGTTGTTTTAGCTTTTCGATCGTGTCACTGCGTTCTTTACTGTTGAGAGGCCGATTTTTAGCACATGTTAACTGTGTTGTCAAAAGAGAACATCGCTCGGAAGCCATCCACAACGGAATTACACATTCTGTACACGGAATTACAAATAAACCATACCGTTTTTACCAATTCTTGGACTATCACTTGCTGAACGTCAAGTTAGACAGCACAAATACCAATTACACTTCTTGTCAATTTTATTTATGATACATGCCGATCAGCTTAGACTTGAACCCTGATTTATCGCACACAAGGCTCCTGTTATCACCGGTACAGGCTATCTCTCTCTTAACATTTAGACAAATGGTTGCTACCGGTACTAAACTAGCACGAAAATCTATCATTGGTTGCCCCAAGCTGATATTGCAATTTTCTCAATATATCAGTGTGTAAAAACATCAAAGGAGGGATATATATCGGCTACAATGTTTGCGGGATTAATCATAGCAAGACATTTGGCGCCATTGTTTTTCTGATCATAAATGCATTACCGATTTTCTCCAACAGAGAAACGCAGTAAGAGTTAAAAACAACAGGAATGTAATGTATATTGCTCTCTTTTCTTTTTATGAACAGTCAAGTCCGAAGCAATTCATTTCAAAGTAAAATATTTGCTGTGGCTAAAATTACGTTTTTTGTAAAATAAATGGCTGTAAAGTCTATTTTAAAGAAGGACATTTATGTTTTCTCTATTCTAACTTTGTTAGTGTTATGGAAAAAATGTTATCATCCATCATGTTTATGATTCTGCATCTCTCGTGGAATACGCAACTGATATGGCTGGCAGTACATGGACGTTTGTGATCAAGGCATGCGCAATGTAACAACGAGTCAGCGATGATCTCCCATCCTAAAAATAGAATCAGCCTTATTGCTTTCGCAGGGAGGGTGACCTAAACACATATTATGCAAGAAATGGACACTTTCGTCTCTGCTTTGTAGATTTTTCTCGTTCTACAGTGTGCTCAGACAAATTTGATTATACATTGTTGTGCTTTAAAACAAAAGAAATCCTAAAAGTTCCGGCTACTAAAGACGTGTGGAAAATCTCAATAATTTAGATGGTCACTAGTACCGCACAGGCCTAGTCATACCTCGATCTGACTCAATCAAGGTACATGAGTGCATCATTCTTCGAAGACATAGCGGAAGTTAATCACAGTGCAATGGCTGTTATGATCAAACAACGCGCTTCAAAGAAAACGGCGTAACGTGGACTCATTACTAAGCCTGGCCATAGTTGAGATCTCATAACTGACAATATTGGTTCTTCTTCGCTCGGGATTTGGCGATAAGGAATAGTTCAAATGCAAGTGGTCTTGTAACACAAAGCAAAAGTTCCGCAGGCAGAGTGAGTGATTCTGCATGTATGTGTAGTTTAATCTGGAACATTTCATCTCTGTTCCTATGATCAATGTTGCCTTTATGTTATCCAATAATACAAAGAGGTTTTTCTTCTTTCTCCTTTGTTTTTGTATGAGCTCAACTTTCTGGCAAAATAGTCGTTAACGCTACGTGATACTTTACATAATAATTGGCATAATGCATCATTAGCTATCAGGCTTTTTTTCGACTACTGTTGTAAAATGATATTAAGAGCCATCATGTTGTTTAATAACTGAAAGCATAGTTATTATGTGTGAGCCCTCTGGCTCTGATGTAGTTTCCTACCATTATAATGCTGACCACCTGCTAAAAACTTCAATGAACTAAACAAAAAATGTAGAGAATATTTCCCCAGCTCTGTTATTCAGAAACCCGCCCTCAAAAGAGTTCAAATCTTCAATGTTAGGCAGTTTAATAATTTGATTACTCACTAACATTCACTTAAGAGCGTTTTAGAGGTCTTCAATTAGCTTTAAATTACAATAAATACAAACCATTGGTCATTTGACTATGGGCTTACTACTGTTTGAGATGAAGGGGGGAATGGGGATCTTTTACACTGGGTGGCATAATCCATTTAAAACATGACAAATGCCTCACAGGTCATTGACACGGCGAATTCCATCAACATCGTCTTCCTGAGAACATTCTGTGAACTCATATGGTTGCCAAGCACTACAATACCCCTGTCAAATTTCCAACTGGTCACATCCCGTGAGCTACATTAGCGACGAAATCATTTTGCAGATAAATTTTTATCGACCTTACTCCTTTAGACAGAAAGACAGAAGCTGCTAACTAGTGATATCTCGGAAGCACCAACTGGTTATTACCAAGGTCTTTTATAAAATTTCCGAGACCAATGGCTTGACAAATAAACAGCCATCATCCACGCATACTAAGAAACTAGTCAGTGTAACTGGCTTTGAAGATGCACGGTGTTGTAAAACTTGTTATTGGGTCTTGATTGTACATGTACACGCTGTTTGATATTTTAAGTAAGGTCAACGCGTTGTACTTTGATGGTTAACATAAATGCTGTGGAATAAGTCGGAGACATACCAGCAGATAGAAATGTGGCCTGTGGCATTAGCAGATTGAACCACTACTTATCAGAGGCTGTCCGTAAGATAACTAAACTACTACAACTGAAAATGATGACGTCAAAAAAAAAGGGTGAGATCGGGTAGAGTGACGTAGATAATCAAGTTCCTACCCAAATCCGGAATTGAATCTACATTTGGCGTGCCAGGGGTTATCTCCCACTTCTTTTATCAGAACTAACCAGGGTTTTAGATTCCTCGACACTAGCAGGTATCTCATCATTAATTAATGTGTTACGCCTATGTATCAAATGTTACGCCTATGTAGAAAGCCAATTCTACTTCAGTTAGACAGCTGCCCTTCTTCGAGACACAACTGACAAAAGAAAGTTAAATCAACACCTTTGAAAAATAGCGTTTCTCGTTTACAATTTGGCAGTCTCTGTCAGAATTTAAAATAGGATGACTATTTATGACATCCTGTATTATGTAAATATCCTCACAATGACGTAACGTAAAAATTAATACGACCCAATAATTTACAATACAGATGCGTTCCTTCATCAGAAAACCACGAAGAGAAAAAGTGGATCAGTCTGTCAAATTAAAACTTGGAATGCTGGAAACATTATATCTTTGTTGTCGTGATCTGAAAGGGTAACACTTTCTGTGGATATCATGTCGGAAATATGACATAAATCAAGCTGAGATACAATTCCCGCTCTAAAATTTATGTACCAAGCTATTACCAAGTATTTATGATGGCTCCGATGATAAATGTGGTATTAGTTATGGGGAGAAAGGTGACGGTAGTGAAAACGGTCAATGACCGCAGACTAGAATCTAATTGTATAGCTGGATTGCTTTGAAGGTCAATGAACTTCTAAAATCCTTGATGGTCTTGACACATTTTCAAGCAGTATTTTGTACACAGTTCTGTTAAGGCCAGGAAGTATAAGCAATTGTTACTGTTACAGCATTTTGTAAGGCGTAGAAAAAGCAATGTTAGAATTGTATATCAACATTGCACATTGTACATCATTCTACAATTGCGCTCGGTTACCTTGCATGTTAAATTTCCCCAACTGCTTTCTGATGAGATGTGGCTTTTAGCAGTGCCTCCCTCATTATGATAAAAAGCAGGTTGGATGTGAACAATCTGAGCGGAAAAAAGTGGAAAGAAATACTGCTGTTTTCGTTTTCTTTCTTTTGGAATCCTTCGGTAATTGAGTTATGGACGTGAGCAGAACAATAATAAGTTTGTTTTATGATTAACAACAATGCACTGCAAAAGCAAAGGATTCTACAGAAAAATGTAGTGATGATCCGATTTAACTACATTCTCGAGATAGCTTTCTGATACATTGCTTTGACCCAATGTTGAATCCTATGTCTTGAATATCCAGAAGGTTTTGAATGATACATGTAGCGAAGTCATCAATGTAATAACAACATTATTTCGAAACTAAGTTTTCTTTTCAATTACTTCGATAAAACGATATAAGTACTCCTGGAAATTTTGTTATCAAAATGTAAACCAGTGGCACCTCAGTGGTCGGGGGGGGGGGGGTTAGCGTGCTAGTGCAGTGTAATGACCCAGGTGTTTCTCACCAATGTGATCGCTGTGAGTTCAAGCCCAGGTCTTGCTGGCTTCCATTTCTGCCCGGTTTCCTCCCACCATATTGCTGGCCGCCGTCGTATAAGTGAAATATTCTTGAGTACTGCATAAAACACCAATCAAACAACTGAACAAAATATATTACGATGATAGTTTCAATTAAGCTGGATGAAGAAATCATGATCACACGCAATAATCAGGCGCATTCTCAGCATCCAATAAATTATAAAGCCTTGCAAACAGAATATTTGTATCTGTATCTCTAATACAGTATCTGTATTAGACATCGTACGCTAGCATGAAAACATATATTTCAGAACAAAAGCACTTCATGTTATTTCTTTGCAATACAAAATTTTACTATAAGTTGTAGACGTGTTTACAACCAAGACAATGCTTAAGATACTTACCCTTTCAATTACAAGGGTGCAATCAAGCCAATGGTTACAACATATATTTTATAACCCACTTTTATAAAGACCCCCAAAGCTTTAATTTGCAGCACTTGATATTATACAGCGAATCAGTGAGCCCGGGCTGCAGAGCTTCTAATCTGATCGTGACAATCTACAGCAGGTCAGTGAGCCCAGACTGCAGAATCTCTAAGATGATTGTGGCATTATACAGCAGATCTGTGACCTCCGGCTGCAGAGCCTCTAATCTGATCGTGACAATCTACAGCAGATCAGTGAGCGCAGACTGCAGAATCCTTAAGATGATCGTGGCATTATACAGCAGGTCAGTGAGCGAGAACTGTAGCGCATCCGATCTGATTAATAATAATAAAACCTCAATTCTCTTTGCACTGTTTAGGTGTGCACTGTTTTGGGTGTGTTATTCATCAAGTTGTACACCTTTTCCATACTTAAAACGTATAAGCTGACAAAAGGTCTTACGTTCAAAAGGTGCACTTCTGTTTGTTTCATTATGAAGCAATAAACGTGTTTACTTTACAGCCGTCCTACCAGAGGCATAACTGATGTAAACTTCCAAGTAGTGTGCACATCCTCTCAGGTTGTTGAACTAAGTAGAAATGCTCAGCGGTTAACATACTCCTGTTATATTTCCTCTGTGTATTGAATAATAGTACAACAGAGCGAGGCTTAATATGTGACTCGAGTAGATCATTCAGCACATGTTACAGAAAGTAAGTAGGCAAAATGTTAACACTACAGACAGTAGGCGGGCAAAATGTTACGTTATCGCTACTGACAGTAGGTAGGCAAAGGGTTATGTTATCACTGCAGACAGTCGGTACGCAAAATTTTATGTTAACACCACAAATGGTAGGTAGGCAAAATGTTAATACTACAGACAGTATGTATTCGAAATGTTATGTTAACACTACAGACACTAGTGGGCCCGCTTTTTTCTTTCTTTTTTTAGGTATTACTTGTTTTGTCTTGACAAAAGACCAGATTTTTCTTTGTCAGCTCTTAACTGTACTGCACTGCTGTGAGCTGTTTACAAACAAGCCTACAAAATAGTTCTGTCTTGCCTATATAATTGCTTATAACACATTCCACTTCACTACATATTCCACTTCACTACACTATTGATCAACGAAATCTTGTGTTGTACCAATTCCAAAGAGTCTGAAAGGTGCTACCACGACTATTAATTTTGCTCTACGATAGGCTAATGCGGCCCAATTAGGAAGATTCACAACAAGGTAAAGACGAATAGCAGAAAATTTTAGCTTAGTAAAACATTATAAATTTTAGATTTCCCACAACATTATACAACGGTGTTTTTTTAAACTCTGTTGATACATCCACAATATGGATGAATGGCTACGTATGAAAGCTCTTATATTTTAATCGTCACCTTAGTTACGGTACCTGAATCAGGATGTTCATATTCCCTGTATACCCCCTTATACCCTCTTTCCATGAATCCATTATAATTGTTTTATAATTTATATACTTTCTTTAATTCATTGGTGGTTTGCGCTATTCGTCGTTTCGGAAACTGGTTTGCGATTATTCACTTGGAATTTTGGTTGGCGGCTGGTATACGAATGTCGGTTTCTACGCCTAGACTGAGATGACTTTCAGGCATCGCTCTATGATAACCTCATATTAAGGTTTTATCACTTGCGTAGTGGAGAGATATACAAATTTCGAGAGCTCTTAGATGTAAATGATTTCACCAGCCTGTTTACGTATTTTATTTATAAATACCATGACTGGTCTAGTAGTATATAGCAGCGGACCTACATGTACATGCCTCAAGAAAGTTCGTCGGTTTTATTGTGAGCTCAAAGCGATATCCTCTGATAAAATGTCAGTTCTGAAAAGCAATAAACCTGAAATATAACTAAGATGTGTGGACAGCCCACTAACTCGCGGACATTCTATCCATATTTGACCATAACCAGAACTCTAAACCTGTGAAATTCCATCGATAATTGCGCACAACATTATCAGCTACTTAAAATGACCCCCTCAATCATTCGGAGAATGAGATAAGCAAAAATTGAAATAAGCAACATTCTTCAAAAATATGTAGATGAAAACCTGAAGCATATACACAATCGGAGATATCACCAGATTATAGTGCCTTCGGTTTTCTTTCAGGAAAACTGAAACTGTTGTACTTAATAAATTATTAACCTTCCCACATCTTTGTTGAGTTTTAGCCTTTACAAACCGAAAACATGTAATCCTTGAGCTGATGCGTATTTCCCCGCCATCAAGAAACACGCTTAAATAGTTTGACGACGGAATTTCAAAAGAAGCCAATTTTGCAGAGACTGAACATCCCCATGTCAATCTCGACTTAAAACTATTGTATTTTTTTGTTAAATTCTTGTTTCTTGGATAGGATTAAACCGTTGATAATTCAAATGCCGATATTCTTTACTCTGTGATTTCTTGTCAGACTAAACTCCGCAAGAAAAACACCCATAGCTTCTTGAAACCGAACAATTTGCTCATGTCATCCAGTATAATACATTTCGTAACGAATGAAATCCTAATGGCTGTTATTGATATGGCGTTAGATGAATGGTCTAGACCAAGGTGAAGTTAAAACCCCGGGCTTTATTTATGACCAGGGTTATTGTTAATCATTGTTCTCAGCTACGATGATAAATGTGTTGTCGACAGGTTGATGTCAAGGGAAACATGAAAGCGGTCAATGCCCTGTGGATAACACGTCGATGTTTATGATGTACACGTTATGTTGAGGGAAATGTAAGAGATTATAAAATCTTTCTATCACTCTCATGGGCAATACTGACATACTTTTCACCGAGATCTAGCAGCTTTGGTTCCAGTCATGAAGAACCGCTTGTAGTATTAACAATTGGAAAACTATTTCTGTCTTTCTGGATGAACATGTTTATACACATGTTGAAGGTAAAGCCTTTTCAGTTCATTTATCCTATTTAGCTGTCATAAATTGTGTGCTTAGAATAGAAAGTCCGCGGTAAAAGAAAATATTTCAATGGTTATGATGTAAACTACTTTGTAGTCCATACATTGTCAATGATAACATCCGTATGAGTAACAGAGCTCACATCAGCCTAGGTAAATACATAACTCTTCTTTGAAACCCAAGTGACATCGATTATAAGAGATTTCTTTGTACAATGCTAAACATAGCCAGGTACCGAGAGAAATAGCAACAATAAGCATGAAAGTTGACGACAAATTCCAATTCTAAATGGAAGTTTGTCCTATGGCTTTTTCAGAAAAAGGCTACCATAATAATAGAACGTCTCTGTCTGCAGCCGCTAGTTTAATCTGTAATCTCCATTGTTACACTTGAGTCTTGCTCATTGTACAAAGTGGGATCGTTTGCTAGCCAAGTCTCACTGAAAACTGTGTTTTGCATTTTATATTTAAACATTCTTCTAGAAAGTAAAATACCTACCGTTGTGTATAGCTATCACACCTCATCAACCCTCGTGGATTTGGGGTCGGTCAAAAACCTGTATTAAAATTTGTTGCCATTAAATGCCATTTTAATACGGTAATTAAATATTTTGTTTTTTACTTATTTCATAACAGTCACACAGATTAACCAGTTATAACTGGTCATATCTTATATACCCGTGTCTCCAAAAGCACCTTTTCACGGGACTATGACCTCAGTCCTAATGCTTGCGGGCTTTCGAAGGGATCAGCCACCAGCGATTTAGAAGGAACAGACTCAGGAAGGGCTATTTTTATTTCCTATCAATCTGATTCAATTAAAGCGATTGTGTTGATACGAATAACTAGAGAAAAAAGTGGTGACTAGGAAAGAACCGACTACTATCATATATCGAGTACTTTGTCGTTAGAATGTCTCCATAAAAAGCTGGCTAATCCTTGCATGTATATGGGAATATGCATTCCACGTTGTATTCACAAATCATTGAGGGCAATCTCCACTATCTATCGAATAAACTTGTCAGTGTTCAAAAGCTCCAAATTCATCACACTTAGGGAGCATTTGTCCTGTCAGACAGCTGCAAAAACCCACCTGACAAAGTATTCCTCCATTGTGTGCACATCCGGCATCTCTTGAGACTGTGCCGTAGAAATAGATTCAGTTAAGCCGAGCAGTCTCGTACTGGCACTGCAAGACTGGACAAAAACTACAAAAATGCCTTCAAAAACTAAGACGTCTTACATAATTAAGAAAGATGGAGACCTTTTAAAGACGTCGCAGAAAGGAAATTAATTGTCTTGTTCAAGCAATAACACTGTGAGTTTCAAATTATTACTAAACTTCTCCAGTTTTTTCAACGAACGCAAAAACCGAATGTTTCTGCTTTATTAAAGGATTCATGGTATAAGTGTCAAAGTGTCTTGTGGAACTAAAAACGGGCTGACTGGCAGCCAGTGATGGACTCCGGTCATGATGACCCCGAGCTAGAAGGAACTAGGCTTATCGTCATCCCATATTATTCAAAACATATTATTCACTTCAACGGCGATGTCCTCATTGCTTGAAACCAAATAACCAAATACTGATCCACCGGTGTCAATGTGCTGTTCTTGGTTGAGATGTCTGGTGTCTTCAGATGCATGCATTTAAGGGTGGAGGAAGCCGGGATAAAACACATTGCTTGTCGTTGCCTTGAGATAGTTGTAACTGTTGACATGCCTATCAAGTTGTTGCCTTTATTCCTATGGCTACATGAACCTATGCGTACGCATAAATCACTCTGCGAGTGGGGCAAAATCAATACCGTGTTTTCCAAGGAAAACTCAAGTTATGTTAAATCTCCAAATCTGTACAATTTAGAGCTATTATAGGCAGTTTATGGAAGACAAAATGCATGTTTCATTTGAAGTGTCATTCAAAAGCTGTTTGAAATAGGCCAGTTTACGGCATATTACTGCGACATCTGGATGGAAGAGGACATTGTTTCGTCAAATAGAGCCATGTTCTATATCTGTATGATTAATTGCCTAATCTGAGTTGATTGACGGAGATCCTTACTGTAGTGGACATTATCTAATGTTTATGTGTCAAAATATGGTCGTGCAGTCTGTTATGGGAATTATCGTCTGATTTATGCTCAACGATATCTAATTACGGACATGAGTAATGGGTATGTGTGACTTCAGGGTAGACGACAGTGTCAGAACGAATGATTAAATATTGAGGCACTGAACAGGATTTGTCCTAAATTTGAAGAAAAAAATGTGTTAAGAGCAGTTAAATGTAGTTTCCATAGAGACTGCATACATGTTACAAGTCTCTACGATACTGAGGGAGCCGCAAAATTATCCACCATTTCCAACTTCTCAAATGTGTTATACTTCATGCTTTTGTCTCTTTATCTCGCGATTTGGCGCTATGTATAGGTTATAAGGTCATGAGTTATGGGTTTTATGCAACATGATTGGATTAATGAGCGGATTTTTGCAATTTGGGTAGAGTGTAGATATCGTTTTTTGCTATGAATTGTGGGACTTTAAAATGTAGTTAAATGATATGCATGTGACTTTCCCTTTCGTCACAAGCTCTCAGACATCCGCAGTGCCTTACGGTGTATGGCAAAAGATGGTAAATCTTGTAATCGAGGGCTATTTGGACATAGTACAAGCGTCATTAATGTTCTCTGTTAACGAAGATACACATGCGCATAATTGGCGTTTTGGACTGACGGATTAGATCCACGAAAATCAAACCACTCCTAATATGGGGACAAATTTACAACATTTCATGCCCACTTATGCTAGTATAAGCTAGCACATACAGTTTTAATGTGCCCATATACGCGAAATTGCCCAATTCGCATGCCGTGATGACGTCAAACATGATGTCATAATTCAAGCTCCTGTCGGTGACATTTTAGACGCAAATGTCGACGTGACATCATAGACGACAACGTCGAAAAAACGTCATGGACAACAACGTCAGAGACGAAATATTATGCCTTTCATACAGTAAGCTACTGTACAAAACCATACTAACTTCTCTTGCTATTTCAACAGAAGAACAAGATTATTTAAAGTTTAGAAATGACTTACAGTTTTTACTGCAAGAGGAAACGACCATGCTGTTCATCATCGTCTCCATCTCAGAGGTGTCTTTGGATCTGGCCATCAATGACTGGGCCCCGCCAGACCCTCAATCTTCAGCCGTCACATTCATAGGACTTGTGATATTTGGACAGCTTTTGCGTTGGGAAGAGGGGTAAGAATTTTAGACTACTTGATCATTTCGTTCATTGAGCATGTAAACGGTGCTGTACCGTTATTTTGAAGTTTGTTTCATGTAAAAACTCAGTTTTATTTAAAAAAAAAAAAAAAAAACAACTGTTTAACTCACTGATCTGTGTTTTAGATGCCATCATCTGTATTCACTTTCGTTTACTTTATAATTGCTGGTTGCCTCGGTGGCCAAGGGGTTCCCGCGCTAGTGCAACGTAATGACCCAGATGTCTCTCACCCATGGGATTGCTGTGAGTTCAAGTCCAGCTCTTGCTGGCTTCCTCTCCGGTCGTAACTGAGAAGGCCCGCCAGCAACCTGTGGATAGTTCTCCCTCGGGTTCTACCGGGTTTCCTCCCAACACAATGGTGGCCACCGTGACATAAGTACAATATTCTATAATACGGCCTAAAACACCAATCAAATAAATAAATAAATAAATAAGTGGTGTTATGGTAACATTTTTTGTTACATACACATCACGACCTCTTTTGCAGACGGTATTGTGACATGGCTGAGTTCGTTTTTCTCTCCAATGACCCACCAAAACTTTGAGGACATTTGCTCCTGTCGGTTTGCACAGGAGCATAGCGGACGCTCTGCATGGCCCCTATACCGATCCCCACAGATGAGTGACGTGAGCACTGCGGTGGTATGGGCTACGATTGACAGCCTGACAGCAGACATGACATACG
Organism: Acanthopleura granulata; assembly: GCA_016165875.1. Lineage (NCBI taxonomy): Eukaryota > Metazoa > Mollusca > Polyplacophora > Chitonida > Chitonidae > Acanthopleura > Acanthopleura granulata. The sequence goes on from JABBOT010000003.1 coordinate 26,675,019, forward strand.
TAAGCTTAGGTTCTTTGTATGCGTTTTACCACGCTTGTGGATGTTTAATTTGTTTATTGTGCGTTTACATTTACTATAGCCTTGAAGATAAATGTCTACTCTGCATTTCAATGAAAAGACTATGAACGGTTATTTGAACGGCTTGAATATCGACTCATTAACAGAGCATTTAAATTTAGTGTAACCTGGGAGGTAAATGTTCAATGATCTTTAGATGGATCAAGAAACTGACATATTTTATTACAGATTAAATTAGGTGACTGAAGTAAACATGAATACATATACAAATATTGGTAATATTCATCATTATTATTATTCATTAATTTACAGGGTGTCGACTTCACTGTGAGCAGTCTGCATAATACCATCATTCCAGCAGACAGCATTGCTGATGACCTGGACAAAGCCGACAATTTTCTCCTGGTCACCTGGTGGATGACTAGTACCTTACGAACCATCCACATCCGGGACATGACTTTCAGAGAGATTCTTCACAGACCTCACTTCTCTTTCTACCCGGTATCATGAACTCCAGTTCTTCCTTTATTGATCATGGTTCTTGTGCTACTTTCATTTTGTTCAAAATGTGATAAATAACATATCCAATAAGTGCTATAAAAATGAATAACAAGTAATACTTAAAAGTTTATGGAAACAGCTCTTTTTTTCATTCAAACGTATATAGCATACAACCCTAAGGTGTCAGTTTTCCTTGACAACTCATACAACTTTATGTTTCCAGGCAAAAGGAAAAGGGTGAACCCTCATTACGTCTACAACATTAAGGATGTACAGAAGGCTCTGGCCAGTAAGTTTTATTTTGTACTAAATATGTTGAAACGATGCAGTATTAAGGTACTTGTTTCTAGTATTTGTACCGAATACGAGCATTCCGAACAAATTTAAATTGTTCTCGCTGTGATCATTTTTTGGGCTGAAGATTTTATAGCTATTGATGTCATTTAAATATCTTCAGCGAACTTGTGTTGGATTTTAGAGGGAAGACGCCGCTTTGCTCACAGCAAAAGTACAGAAAACTAAACAGGAAAGGAAGAACTTGCCAAAAGGTAAAGCTCCGGAAGAGTCTGATAACTCTGCTCTGTTGTAAGTTAGGACATTGATATTTAAATATATATGATACAAAACAACGTGATGACATGCATGCCACTAATTGAAGGAAACATATTGCAAAAAGTTTTATTACGTACCATATTGAATTTAGTGCGATGTGATTTTCTTATTATAATAAATTGTACAACATATATATATATATTGCACAAATTTGTAAATATCTTTCAGATAACCCATCACCTCAGTCAATCCATGCGCATGGAGATTTTAATCAAACCTTCAGAATCATCAACGGCAAATTAGTCGTCCAGAAGCTCAGGCGGGACCTGGAAACTCCACTTTAAGGAGGACATTTTTTCTGATAGTCTGTGTTAACACGCACCAAACAACTAAACACCCGAGTGACTGCAACGTTTGTGTAAGTGGAAAGGACCGCAATCCTGTATAGAGAAGGCTGTAATCCGAATCTGAAAACTTTTGACAGCCTTATGCCGAGGACAAATCTGAAGCCTCGGTATAACATTTGTTGTGTAAGACGTTTTACGTATTTGTCAAAGACGAGCATTTTTGGATACATATCTTTGTACTTCCTGAAATTATTATCTTTTTCAAACAGGATACATATCAAGTCAATAAAATTAGTATAAATAAAACTTAAGATCACTGTTGTTGAATTCTTTTTTATACACTGGTGACTATGTGCTGATGTACGTAGCCGACGTTATTAAATTCATTTATTTGTAAATATATATATTATGAACAAATTAATGGCATGGTGTCTTCCCCGGCTATGTGTGGAAAACTATAAAATGCTTGTATATTACTTCTGTTATCTTGAAGTATGCTATTTTCCGGACGTTTTCCCTGTTAGTTAACGCGGTTTATAAAGCTTTTCTCCCATCATAAATGAAATAGTCTTAAATATCGCGTGAACACCAACCAAATGAATAAATCAGACATTTAGCCACTTAGGTATCTTGGAAAACACCTGTGAATTCCAGCTTTCGGTTTCTTCCATTTAAAACTTTGACCACCGTCATGTAATGTAAAACATTTTAAGTTCTACATTAAACATTTGTCAAATAGAAATTTATTCCTTGATTAAGTTTTATTAGTTCGCCATTTTCTTATAATGCCTCGTGTTGAAAAACAATGGAAGGCCATGGAGAACAATGTTAAAAGCTCTCTTGTCATTCGTGGACGGTATCTGAAAATATCCATGCTCATTTGCGTAAAGGTGAAAGTTGGTTACGGTAGCTACAAGTCGTGATTTCCACAAATCCTGATTTGACATATTACTTCGAAATTTCATCTAGTCTTTATTACAATATGTATACCTAACTCAAATCAAAGGATTTCCAATAGTGAAATGAAGTTTTCTTCAACACGAAAGCCCCACCGGTTCACAGCGGTGACAATAGCCTGCGAATTCCTCTTTGTATTTGATTACATACATACTTATGTCTGAGTCTATATCCAGCGAACCCTTTAAATTCACGTCTAGTATCATCTGTAGTCCTAGGCATATCTTCCCAAATCCTTGAATCATTGTCTGTGATGGACACTAAATCTTACGTCTAAGTCGTACATGCATATAGATTGTAGCGAGTGGTTCAGCATAGAGAGGAAGATTAAACCGAATCAGACGTCTTTCAGGGAATAGTCGGGACGACAATGTCAGGAAAACTGTGGTCACGTGACACCGTCCGGCCACTGAGGACATAAGGCAAACATTCATTGCATCCGTTTACCAAAAACGTAAACATTAAACCTTTTGCTGTCATCACGATAACCTGTATTTATTGGTAACACAACATAAGGGAGAGCAAGACGTTCTTGTCCCAATCCATTCCCATGCAATCACTTAATTGCTCAGTAGAGGAAATCTGGAGCTATGAATCGCCCACATCTGTCTCCTGAGTAGGATTTCAGCAAAATAAAAGCGGATATAGATCAAGATTTGTTTTGAATGTTGCAACCATGCTGGAAATTGACGGGGAATTTTGTCCAGACTTCACAGATGTATCATTAATGATGCATATCTATCTATTTTGTTACACTTTTACAGTGTATAGAGAGTGGAAACGTACCAAAGTTTTATTGCATTTCAAACAATAAAATGACATTCCGAGGCCATCAATCACAAAAGCACATATACTTAAAAGTTACAGAACTCATCTCACAAATAAGCTATGTAATAAATGTCAAGTAAATATTTGATATCTGGAATGCTGGAGACATACAATTGGTTCACATGTTGTTGCTAAAGCACTCAAGCTATGAACTCTTTAAGTGATCTTTTGTGCAGATTTCTTCCCGTTGTACCAAGACTGCTTTCCCCACAATGACAGCTGCAATATATTTCACAAAGCAACAGATTCTTTAGCTAAAGCTAAATTTATTTTTTTATTTGTTTCTTTATTTGATGGATGTTTTAAGCTGCACTCAAGAATATTTCACCTATACGACAGCGACCAGCATTATGGTGTAAAGAAGCCGGTTGCAGGATGCTGGCGCACCTTTCTGCGTACGACTGGAAGCCAGCGTGAGCTGGACTTGAACTCAAAGAGATCACTTTGGTGAGAGGTTCGTCTTTACGACGAACTAGCGCGCTAACCCGAACATTCCATCCAGGTTGGCTTTCTCAGACCGAGACCCATTCCTCTAAGTACTGCGGCTACATGGTGGCAAATGGTAGAGTAGTAAGATGATCACTAAAAGTCTCTCTGTGTCTGACAACACCGATCATACTGGCGTGTGTTCAAGAATAAATCACTCCACTGTTCTCTGAGAGCACTGCATGGCCATTACGTTTATTAGTGTGCTTGGTGTTTGGATTAAAACATGAACCGTTACAGACAACCACGGTAATCTGCAATGCATTAAAGTGTAAAGAAAATCAGAGGCAGCGCATAATGTATTTTGATCGCATATATAGAATACTTCAAACTTTTAAAGTTTTTCAAGGATTTAATGTCATTGCGAGTTTTAGAGAAAAATGCTTTATCATGTAGCCCTGATTTTGGTCATCTAGCTGGATCACCTTGTCTTAACTTACGTCCGTGTCCCGGTAACAAAGTCATGAAGCAATTATACAATGTACAGAAAACGGAAAAAATCAGAATCTTTGAATATGAAGAAACAGTGGAAGTTGTCAGGTTATGTCGACAATCAGGAGAAGATGTGTAATAAAGCTGCAGCGTCTATCTTAATCACATGTTTGCAAACCGTGCCCACAGGATACTTAGTTTAAAAGATAGTTGAAAACAAAAGGAACGCTTATCTCGTCATGTTGAGGGGTTTTCCTGAGGACCATTAACCTGATATTGCTTGTTTTAGACCAGATCCCCGCGACCTTCAAGTCTATTTCAAGCCTTCATATCTCATATTCAACGCAGTCACGAAATTTTTTTGGATTTGCTTTGGTTAATACGGATATGCGTCTCCATGCTGTAATCTTTTATATCGTGTATTGTAGAAAAACGAAATAAATGGTTATGGCTGAACGCCACTTCAGCAGCATTGCAATCATATAAATAGTGGTGATTATAGACAAAGGGAAATTGTCAAGCAAATAAAGGATTTCACCGACTTCGTCATGAGCGGAATTCGACCACAGTTAACGAAGTCGTATTTCTTCAGATACCCACTTATTCTTTGTATTGTAGGCAGAAAGGAATCTGACAATAAAATAAGGAACCACGACTTTAAAATAAATTGGACTCGAGTACACATAAATAACATTGCATCAAATGTGCAATTTCGACTAACCCGATTACTTTGTATCGTCTTAGAATGAATAAATAAATGAATTTCTGGAAAGGCACCCGCTGAACATTTTGTGTAAACATCCTTGGTATTGTTTTTCCAGACTGTGCCAATCCTTCAGATTCTGTGTGTCGTGTCCTGGTCTGAATCTTAATGACCGGTGGGTAATAAAACGTTTCCAAGGCTTTTGGCATCAATTGGATGTTGGCCGATGGTCCCGTTATACCGGAACAAGTGAACGGTTTGTCCGATGCTGATCATGCCCACGCTCAAGTTCTCGTTGTTACGCTACATGCATCTCTGGGAGACTGCTGGAGGAGACCTATAATTTCCGCCTACTGCAATGTCTCCTACTAGCTCTTTTGTTTCTGAGGAAATCCTTCGAAGGAGCTATCTAAAACCTCCTGTCAAACAAGGATTTTGTGATTTGACATAGATACCGTGAATAAGGACACTGGATCAAACAACTTCTTGAGAACAGGGTGAAACCGTGATCTAATATGTAAATAAATCTTAGCTAGTTTTGAATCATTTTATCCACCCGTAGGATCTTGAATTTATTCACTCTTAGTGGCTTTATCCTAGAAACATGCCATTTATGTAAACATGGAGATGCAGGGACAATTTAAATAAAACCCAATTCTCAGAAATTCAACGAACTGTAATCAGTCACCGTTTGCTCTTTGTTTTTTCACTAACCATACGCTGCTTCCTGACTTAAACATATCGTCACGATATTACTGACGTGACCTTAAGTGTAGTCATTCTTTTTTCGCTCAGTTTGAAGAATCAGTGTACGCACCCCCACCACCCCAGCCCCAAAACACAGGCACACACACACACACACACACACACACACACACACACACCCTGAACGAAAAAAGGCTTCGGTAAAAACAACAGTTTGCCGAAGAAGCATAAAACTATTTTTATTATGACAAAAACAAACTCAGATTAGTCGCATGTGAGTTATATAAGTGCGTCTCGTTCAGATAGCGGTAGGTAGTAAGGATAATTGTCATCGGAAATGCTCAATATATGTGTATTATAAGGCTTTCTTCCCTTACAGCCCACAAAGCCAGTCACTATCCTGTAATAGCATATGTTAAGAAAAGCACTCTTGAGAATGTATTTCGGGTATTTATTATCAGTTATATACACGTATGTCATCAGAACTCATTGCGTATAGTTTACATACAGATATATACATGCATAATACGTAAAACACCATGCAATAATACAGTTAGGTATATATACACAGGTTATTCAATACGCTGGTGCCTCAGTTGGTTAGTGCGCTAGCGCAGCGCAATGACCCAGACGCTTCACACCAATGCGGTCGCTACGAGTTCCAATCCAAATCATGCTGGCTTCCTCTCCAGCCGTTTGTGGGAAGGTCTGCCAGCAGCCTGCGGATGGTTGTGGGTTTGCCCCGGGCTCTGCCCGGTTTCCTCCCACTATAGTGTTGGCCTCCGTCGTATAAGTGAATATTCTTGAGTTTGGCGTAAAACACCAATCAAATAAATAAATAAATGAAAACGCTAGTCTTCATTAGCAGAATGTGGTTTTATTAAATAACAATAGTTGGTGAAAGTAAATGCCGCCAGCCTCTACAACTCTGATGTGTTATACATTATTTTGATTGTAACTACAACTTATATAATATTATGGTTGACGATTTAGTCACTGTATAAACTTGCAAGTCTTCAACAATTCCTTGGATTTTTCCTGCATCACTGAAAATTGTTGACCCTTTCCTGCCTACATGGCTGATCTATTTTCTAATATATTTTTCTTTGTGCTTTAATGGTTTAACGTGAACCTTGTTTTGGGGGATCGGTGTTTCGTGTGATTTTAGACTAGAAACTATGATTGATCAATTGTTTAGGAGTCCACCCCTAACGCAGACTCTAACCCAGCTCTTGTTTGTGAGGTTAAATCAGGAGGTTTGTCAGGTACATTGTGAGGAGCGGTGGCTTCCCCGGGCATCCGGCTTCTTCTGCCTGTAAACCTGTCAATCATCGTAACTGAACAATTCGCATATAATTCCGAAAATAAATAAATAAATGAATACATAAAATGTTTACATTTTGCTCCTACATGTTGACCCACTACCGTAGTGTAACACCAGATTGTAGGAAAGAATTTGGCTGATAAATAATCTTTTACCACTATGGTGACAATGTCTCGAGTTGATGTCTAACTTCACCGCGGCTTTTGGTTTTACTTTTAACATTTATATTTCTCCACACTTTACAATCCAACCTTGAACCTGTGTCTGTCTCAGACACTAAATCTGGCGCCTGGATTGTATATTGCTAAATTATAGTGAGTGACTCAGCTCGGAATGGAAAGTTGAACTGAATCAGATCATAATATCCTATGTGAACGTTCACAGAGACAAATGTAGTCTGGGAGGCGAGATTTACTGTATTTCTTATTGTTACAAACCCCGTCTTTAAATATTGCATTGTATTTCTTTATTTGCTTTCGCGTTATCTGGTCAGTGCCTTACCTACATTTTCCATCTGTGTAGGTGATAACCTTCACTAGAATTCAGTCGCGTGATCTCGAAGCTTCTGTGTTTATGCGTTTCGTGTCACTGGACATAGAGCGTATATTCAGGAAAGATGTACCCATGTTGTAAACATGTTTACGGTCAAACTCTCGAAAATTTTTTTACGTTAGTTTTTAAATACGAGCAACGAAGTTGTAAAGTCCGCAGTCATTTTACTTATGTCCACTTGAGAGAGCATTTGATCACGTACCCTTAGATGGATTTTGTAGGATTTGGTGATATCGGCTTTCATGCCATTCGACACACGTCAATTTGTACTCCATTTTTCTGTAAGTAGCACTCTGTGAGCCTGTGTTTCGCCACTTTCTATTTTGTTTGAGTCTTTAATTTGGAGCTTGTATGGCTCATTGTCTCTTTGTGCGATTACATACCTTTCATCCTAGTTTACCATGAAAGTGACTTTGTGTATATTTATAAGGACTGAAACAAACATCTCCGGCTCGGCATCACGGAGACTATTGTTAACCCGTCTGTCCTACAGAGTTGCACCTTCCCGGGGAGTTGGATATGTACCATCGTCGGCGTACGTTGCCCTCTGGTGTTTGTCACTACAGGACTGTCATCATTCGATTCGAGAATTCCAAGGACAGTGGATTCTATATTTGCTTGGACTGACTTGCCTTTGGAAGCTGGAATATTCCATCCGGATTTGGACGCTGTCACCAGTAAGAAACTATATATGTATATATTGTAATTATTCGTATTGTATCAAATATATGTATCGACCTTATTCAAGCGTCTTTGTGTTTCGTTGTTTGATTTTGTGTAAGGCCTTTCGCTGTCTGAGAGTTGAACAAGCCATTTGTTTATCATATTTCCTCTCCGATACTGGTACTCTTAGAGTATAGTGTCGGAGAAAGACTGACAGGTAGCTGACAGCTATACTGGTTTAAAGCTTTAATCTGCCTAGCAAATTTGTCCAACATAAGTGTGAGCAAGTGCACAGCAGGTGAAATCTGGAGTAAAGAATATTCCGAGACTACCGGTATCTCTTGAGCCATATTTCATCCAAAGCAAAGCGGATATAGATGGAGATATATTTCGGATTTTTTAACCATGCTGGAATTTAACCAGGTATTATACGTCTGAACGTTAGAGCAATACAGACATCTCCCTTGCTGATTCCATGTATATCAGTAGTCGACGCCACACATTTTGGAAAAAAATGTAGCTTTCATCCCATGGAAGAAAATAAAACAACGATTAATCACATAAGCACATTCCCCTACACAGCAACTCACAACTGAATAATGTCGCAAATGGCAAGCAAATCTTTGATACATGATACATATGTTGGTTTTAACCATCTTGCTGAAAATACTATTGTTTCAATGCCCTTGTGAACACATTCCATGGGGCCTCCGTGGCAGAGTAACAGAAAGCCACCCCTCCAGGTCAACAACATAAACAAACTACATATATTTAATTTATTTTATATACATAATGCTCAAACTGGAATACTGCTGACTCAAGCTTTACTAAGCTGTCAACAGAAGCTGACGATTTGTAGGTGAGTCAAAATCATTCTGGGTTTATTGTAATTTATAGATGAGCTTCACTGGGCGAAGAGTACGGTTGAGCAGAACGTTTGAATATTGGGTTACGGTGACGAGGCTAATGGAGTTTGTCTTTGTTTCAAATGTGACGTGCCATGACTGAGGCAATGGATTACAGGGACAGTCCATCCAGGTTGGATTTCTCACACCGAGACACATTCTTCTACAGCGGCCGCCTCGAGACAAATATTACAGAAGCAGGCTGATCGCTGACACTCACTCTTTGTCCGGAAAACCTTACTTTTGTACACAGACATACTGATCAGCCTGACGTGTGCTCGGGAATAAATCACAGCCATGTTCTCTAAGAGCACCGGAGTGCTCTCTCAACAACGGCTTCATACGATCATCGTGTTGCGTAGGATCGACACGTTGTATATATGAGCAGTTGTAACCAAAGCGCAACTGATATACAGATGTGATTAACGACATCGGTTTTGGTTTAGTTTAACGATTGACGGCACCGCCTCCAAATAATTTTTAGTGGACCTTATTTTAACAACAGCGTAAATATACTAAAACTGTACACTATTTGTATACTGATTTTATTCATTAGCTTAGAACATTCCTTAGATGCGTCTCTCCGTCATCATTGAAAACTGTTGAATTCTTTTTATATTTTATAAACTTTCGCACTTCTTTGGTGGTTTGTGTTATTTGTCGTTTTGGAAAGTAGTCTTGCAATTACGCCCATTTCAGTTGACTGCTGCTATGAGAATGTTAGTTTCGACGCCTACATGTAGATTCATAACATACGTGTTCGACAACATAATTTTTAGCCTGGCCGTTCATAAAGATACACTGAGAACTGAGTTTTAATCATATGTTTTTTCTGTGATGTTTTGACACAATTAAGTCACTTGAAGTACCCCCTCCCCCTCCTTGGTGGCACTTCCTCTCATTTACTTTCGAGATTTGCCATTGGAGCACTTTTGGAATCAAAGATGTAAACACCTACTCATGTCCACTGGATTACTGGACTGAGCTGCAGGGATCAACACCGACAGCGTTCACGGAAAACAAATCGTTAATGAACTTGATCGAAATGGAATTCATCAGCATTCCACCCGTATGCAGTATTAGAGTTCCTTGTTATTACAGCAGTTTCCACTGAAAGTGAACTTACATTTGTTAATTAAAAGCTACTTGAGGCGACACACGTTTGCTTCTCAGTTCCGAATACTAATCCACATGTAGCTCCTAGTTGTTGTTGATTTTGTAGCCATCGGCGACTTTACAACTCAAACAGGCCTGTGCAACGTCATACCTAATGATCAAAAGGGAGTTTCTTGTGGCCGAGTGATCAAGACGCTTTCACCTCCATCGCCTAGACATTCGAGGTTTTGGTTAGATTAACGATTGACGGCAGCGCCTCCTAATAATTTTTAGTGCACCTGTTGGAGGGAACACCCCGAAACACAGCTCTCTTTCTCTCTTAATGGAGGTAAAGCGCTGCAGCTGGAGAAGCTGTATAACATTGGTAGTGAACGTTACACGGACAATGCATCATTTATCAACTTACATGTAGCTGAAGTCAACAGGAATGTGGAAAATTACTCAAAACAAATACGACTGGAATTACGGGGCATACAGTAGAGAAGATCAGCAGTATTTACCAAGATTTTAAACCATGGAAACTGTAGTGTAATAGATGAGAGCATTCTGACAATAGTTAACAATTCTACTGTGCAAAATGGTGATTTCCTCATATTTTAGATCCGTATAAGAGTAATGGATGTTTCACTTTATGTCAGTAACTTCCCTATCATCTGAACACCGGTTTGCGGCTAAAAGAGTTCATACAAATGTGTATCGTCACATTTCTCTACTTATTAAATCATAAAGTGCCTTATCTTCTCTTTTATATTATTATTTTCTCTGTACGAATCCTTCTATCTGACAAAATTCGTAACCAAGGGCGGGAAAACTCTTATCTATATGTGCAACGTCGAACGATTTATACAGAACATTATATTCATCTTATCTGTCATCATCTAACGAAACTGTGCGAAGATCAAGATACTGGGACGTCCATTTTTGTTCATGAGCAGTAACTGCTTTTGTCTTTGCTCTGAGTGTATAATTGCTCCCACACTGACGAGAGGCATCTGGGCTATAGCGCTGCGTTAGCACTCAAAGCTACGAAGATCCCGTTATTGAGTTTCAAATGATTTTGGTTTAAATGTTCTCCCCGCGTTCGGCTGCAATACTGCCAAAGTGGTGTCAAGCCACAGTGATCGAAGCCATGGTATGGCGTTCTATGGACCTAGCGTTGACCATTGTGATATTTCGCACTGTCCATTAACGTCATGGAAGCAAGCAGAAGAAAAACTAATGAAGTTGGCGACAGGCCAATACAACACGATTTAGAGCCAAATAAACGTGAAACATTATTAGTACATATTGTATACATTCCCGCCATGGCTATGTGAGTTGTATGACCTAGCGAGACCCACCAGCACGTAAACAAGAACACGTGCTTCCTCCTGCACGTTAAGAAGAACGCTTGGCGCAGTAGTGTAAAAACTGATAATTTTGGCGCAATTTCTTATTTCCAATCACACCATGAAGTGTTGCAGATTTGAAAAACCATTTTTGGAGAAAGGAAAATCAGGATTTGGTCGGCTTAATTTCATCAATAACAGATATTTGTCAATCAGCCGGTGAAAGCACGTGTTCTTGTTTAGGTGCTGGCGGGTTTCGCTAGGTGGCGCAGTGTTCAAGCATGTGCGCCATACAACTAGTATAGCCATGGGCTCGAGGGGCCTAGCAAGGAAATATGTCTAGTAATGATAGTAGAAATCCCTGCGAGGAAACCAAAATGGCAACAACAGAGTAAATAAGTATGTACTAAAAATGCTTCACGTTTATTTGGCTCTGGATCGTGTGGCATTGTCCTGCCGACAACTTCATTGGTTTCCTATGCTTGTTTCCGTGTCGTTAATGGAGAGTACAAGATGTCAGAATCGTCAACGCTCGGCTCATATAGCGCCATACCAGGGCTACAATGATGCATTCACCCACTGATTTATTCATACTTTCAACTGAGACCTCGATTTCGGATGGCCTCCCTACGACCAATCATACGGTCAGTCTGGCAATACGAGTGTTTCCGCAAAACCACAATCAGTCGCTTATTAGCACTTCCGCTTTTCGGGAATTACTAATGTAATTCTGTGTATTTTAAGACATCAAGTCTTTTTTTCGCTGCCTGTCAGCCAGCCGTTTTTGGTGTGCAGGTGCATGGTTGGCATGAGAATATTGGAAATTGTCTGAACTTTTGACAGGTCTGAATTTTGACAGGTGAAATTCTTTGAAAAAGAGCAGAAAATGTCTGGAAGTGCTGAGGCTGCAAGTGATATCTACTTAACGTTGTTAGGCAGTCCCTTCCCGAGATTCTATCATAGTCCTGAGGGTCCAGAGAAGGTCAACCTTGTTCCAAATTTTCAAGGCTTCTATCTCACAGAATGGGCATGGTATGCACCAATACTTATTGTGCACGGAACATTTGCTTGCTGAGTTGCCGTGCTACGTCTTAGCATTGACGCTTGTTGAAAATTAACAGTGATCTGAGGCCATCTCTCGGTTTTGACTGCAAGTGCCACCTGAAGTAAATTGATTGGTACCGTTCTTCACTCGAAAAGCTCATGCAAAACCATCGTATATTTCGGAATCTAATGAAAAGTAACTCAAAACAACTCCATCTGAACAGGCAATTTTAAATTTGACTTTATGATTGTTTGGGGCTCTTGCTGGTTCATTAGGTTTGCAGCATTCATCCCGCCGTACCCTATTAGCCCATGGCAGCTTATCGGTTTTTAAATCAGTGGTATTCTTGGCATTCTTGCTCACCCATACATAAACCCGACCACACCATTACATATATGTGTGTATGGTAAATTACTGAGCACTGCAATTAACACCATTTGAAAGAATAAATACATCAAGATTATTATGCCAAAACTGAATTGGTTGAACGGAGATTTCCTCGGTTATAAGCCATCGAAGCAACCAGATACATTTATCTCCGTGATCGATCACTTACCATATTGTGGTTTGATTTAGTTAAACCTTCTTCTCTGAGCTCAGCCTCTCTCTATAATCTAGTACTATACGACCCAGGCGTCAGATTTAGTGCGAGGCACAGACATAGATTCACGGATGTAGAAAGGTATGCCGTGGAATACAGATGATGGATGTGAAATCGACTATCTCCATGCAGATAGATAGGCAGTATCTAACTAAATCTCATTCTTGTTTATGAATATCACCACCAGACGCTGCTCAGTATATTCTTGTGGAAGATTATTAAACACAGAAATTCTCACCGAGGTGAATTGGTGATAAATTTGGATAGAAATCTGCAGTGACAATGTACATGGGCTTTGTCGATATTTATTTAACTGTTATGTGCAGCAAATTTTCACCTTGGTGTCTGCATGCACTTTGTGTACGTCTGTCGACATCGTCCCTGTACAAAACAGGACAAGATTGATCATTCTTTCCATGTGATGTAAGGCTTTTGCAGATTTATTACCTCTCTGTGTAACTAATGTAATTTTTACACTTTTGGTATTTTGCTATATTTGTTAGGCAAGGAAAAGGAAATTATTTCACAACTATGGTCTTAATACCGATAATTATTAAATAGTTGAGACAATGAATGCATTAACTACTTTCTACTGTGTAAGAAGGGCAAGCAGAATGAATGGGTTATTATGTGTTCAGACCACTTCGGCAATATGTCGGCCATTTCAGCAATGTATCGTGGCAAACACATGCTTAAACCAGGGGACAGAAACACAGAAAGACAAAAGACCTACTTGCCAGAGCTTTCTCTATGTACCGCCCATTGGTCACATTATAGTCGTTGACCATTTTCTTTCCGAGGCAGACAAGTGCAAGAAACTTCATTAAACAGGGGTCGATTTAATCAGGGGTGCAGTATTCCAACTTCTTCGATGTATTTTCTAAAACAGCATCACTGTGACCCGTTTGTAAACGAACAGAGCTTGTTACAAAACATGTGATGCTTTGATATGGAATTGAGTGCCTTTCCGAAAAGCTAAAATCAAAGCTTTCAGTATTCGCTGTCTGGGATAAGGTAGTGTGTTGGTGGAACATAACATATCTACTTTGTAAGATTTTCATTAAATATTGTGATAGACAAGGAAAAACAGAAAGACAGGAGCAATATTTACCTCTGAAGAGAACCATGGTCAGTGAAAGAGGAGTTGGAGCCTATGAGTCGAGGTAGAAAACGATGTGAGGGCTGAAGAATCTCTCTGATGTAATGATATAGATGGAAGGCAAGGTACCCTCCATCCGCCAGTATAGGTCACGAGAAAGCTGTCCGCATTGTTCGTGCCAACATTGTGGTCTGCCTGTGTGATTTTACTGGACAAGTGTGGTTCTGTTTACAATTAGGGGGCATCCCTGGCTGATTGGTTAGCTCGCATTGGACAATTTTAAGTCGTACCCTGCCGCTCATTTCCAGGAAAATACCTCTCCAGAGACATCACTTTTACGAGTCCCTCATTTCGGTAAACGAACACCGCATAGATGGCTACAAGCGGCAGCCGCGAGACTAAACGCTTATGTATCCGAATGTATAAAATCAGCAGAGCTATATAAGCTGTTTCCTTTTTTGTGAACCATAAAGCGCTCTCACGTGCATGTACGGAAGCTTAAGCTTTGTTATGACCTTGGCATCTCTCGATTTGTGTATGGATTTTAGTGAAATGTAGGAAAACTGTGCGCTTCATGCCTAATTTGCTCCAGATGTTCAAAGTCAAAATAAACTATTTTGTCACAAGTTCACACTGCTTCCAGTCATGGTTGGGCCGACGTTCCCGGGGAATTTTCTTTCCACGAAACGTTGACACTTCCGTTGAAAAGTGATGTTTTGATTCACTTGGTTATTCAGTAGTCGCATGATCGTCCACTAATTTTTTTCCAAGAGAATTTCTACGCACTTCCTATCACGATGCCATTCCCTATGATGATGGCGTGTATGCATGGAAAGACATTACAGGCATGTAGGCCAACATGTAATGTTGAAATGCCTAATTATAATTTCTAATTATATTTCGATTTCTCAGCAATCAAAGAATAATAAATGTAGGATATTTTTAATCGCGAATTCAGTCAACGAAATCAATATATACCTGCACAGGCCTGAATGCAGAGGACACGAATCTGGATATATCTAATTTTATCGACTTAAAAAAATCATTCACTCGCAAATTAAGACTCTGGACACTGTTTTGAGTGTTAACAGTTTTTATCGCTTGAAATAAAATTTCTGATGGACAATAAAGAAAGGTAACACACCGTGTGTCTTTTATCGTTGATTCTCAACTTCAGCCAACTTCATTCGGTTTATTTGAAACTTTACACATGATTGTTCCGTCTATTTCAGTTGCAATTTCGTGAAAGAAGGTTCCGTGTGCGTTAACGCTGCTAGACTCTGTTGTAAATTGAGAACCCATCGAGGCATCTGATGAACCTTGTGATGTGTCTTAGAGGTTGTCATAATGGCCTAGGGTAATGTTCGCGCCAGTAAACTACAGAGTGCCGACTGATGACTGCTCCGTTTTCTTTCACTCCAAACAGATGAGTTGTTAATATATAAATAATATTACTCGTACATTACTGAGAACTTAGTTTGATAGAATACATCAAGAGAATAATCGCTCGATTTTTAATATATTGCGTGTTGTTATATTTATAAACATCAGGGAAGAGAAACAATCTCTGGCCTTTAATCAGCAGTCCTTTAAGAGGAAAACTCATTTTCTTATAACCATCTGTGGCTGCAGTTAGTTATTTCATTTCATGTCCATACTGGCCTTGACATCTAGGGTTATAACATGTACACTATCCCAAAGGCTATTAGAGTTACTCAAGACTTCATTAAGTCTACCTTCGTTAATTTTCAATGTTCTTCGCATGAGCTAACCTTGTGTGGCAGTTTTACGCGGAGCATTCCATCAGATTATGAAACTTTTTGCTGACATTTTATAAAGGTCTTTCATACGGCTTTGCTTTTAAATCAGATTATCCAATTACGTACAAGGAAATATATACCTTTCTGAGTTTTTATTTAGTTTGTATTTATCTCTTTTTATACGACGCAGAGAACCAAATATCAGCACCGGTCACCTGCGTTCGATATTTAATGATTTAGAATTTTGTATTAAAGTAGTTTTTTCACGGATTACTTTTCTTAAACGGAGCCTTTTCTTTTATGTAGCGATCTTCTTGCTGCCACAAAAGGACGTCCACTGACGTCCGCTATGTACCTGACAAACTTTCTGACTCCAAGCTCTTCCACGGCTGTACGTGAGAAGGTCTGCCACCAACCGTTGATGGTCACGGGTTTACCCCAGGGCTCTGCCTGGTTTTCCCTACCATTATCCTGACCGCTATAGGACAAATGAAATATTGTTAAGTAAGTCGTTAAACACCACTAGATAAATAAATAAAAAAATAAATAGATGGGGTTTAAAGTTCTCATATAAAAATGATCGGAATTGTATCACGCGAGATGCCACCACACTTCAAACCTTCAAGTGCGACAGTACTTTAACTAGCACAGATCACGATAAGGAAACAATCTTTAACTATTTATATTTTCTCGAATATACACTGTATTTTAGACAATTATACGATATTCTGATGTGTCTTCCGATTCTAAGACATATACAGGAAAATTATCGGCGCATCCAGTTTTCATGCACATACATGTATGCCAAGCATTTACGCAAAAAATCTAACCTTTACTTCCTATATCAACGTTCATGTGGGCGTGACGCTTAACAAGATTCGGTGTATTGTATTTGTGACGTCATCGCACGACATTGTGCGAGTCGACGTCTTTGTTCATGACGTCACAGACAAACAATCGGCACTGAACGTTTCTGTATCTGCAACGGTGTGTGATTCAGTGTGTGGTTTACTTGTCCAAGCGAGATGTTTTGTTACTATTTAGTAACAACGGTTTAGGATCCAGGCTTCTGTCGGGTACTCAGGTTGTGGTAGAAGAGCAATGCTGTCTAGCATAACCTGGGTATCAGCTGTGTGTTTGGTGGTAGCTTACACCGGCTGGATACCGCCAGAGTCTCACAATTTGTTGTTAGAGTCGGAGTCCACCGGGCGCCTGCAGGAATCCACGCCGCCGTTTGCAGCTGTGCAATCGACGGAGAATAGCAGGTGAGGTATGGTAATATGTGAGAGTTGAGAAGCTATTTTTTCCCCATCAAATTTATTTGACAACCAGCGCATTTCTGCTCTCACTACTAACCAATAAGTTGATCTGAATAAGCGTGTGCAGCTGTACCTGTGCATGGCTAGAAGCCTAGAAGTTGCAGCCTAGAAGTGTGTATGCTTCTGAAAAAAGATATAAATCTATTACGTTTCAACAGGCAAAGGAATCTGTCATATTCTAACATAGTCTATGTCGTATATCTTTCCCTTTTCTTCAGAAATGCTGTGTTTCTCTCAAAAGGACAAAATGCAGATAAGCATACAGAAATATTTACAAGTTCGTGTCCATGTGGAGATAATGCGGGAGAATTACACCAAAATTCAAACTATACCGCACTTAGAACGTCAGCAAAGAAAGGCCATCTGTCCTGCTTGAGTCATCTTAGGGCAAGACTAATAAATGTGAGTACATTAGAAGTAAAACGCGCCCAGATTTGCTTTATTTCGCATTCTGATATACTATTTACTAAATCAATATGATTTTCGTGCAGCAACAAGGAAAGTCGCTATTTGGTTCATTTTCCTTCTGTTAATATCTATACCAAATGAAAAGTATTTTCATGTGACCTCAAAGAAAGCTGATCTTTGGTCTGTTGCGCACTTCTGCTATACCAGACTGAAATGATTTTTGCAGGAAGGAATTTTGCAAGTATCTCTTTCTGTCGCCTTTCTCTACAAATGTTCACGGAAGAACTGCAATGCAGACTGTGGGGAATATTACGTTTTGCCTATGCAAATTAGACAATGATGATAACGATATTACAAAGAACACAGGTGTGTTGTTTGATAGCTAAACTTATTTTCAACGGGCACAGCATTAATCCCATGCAGTCAAGTAAAATTACACTGGATTATCGAAGAGTAGTGCTCGGAATTTCGTTTAATATGTTATATTTTTTATTAATGAACAGAGTTTGCACTTTATGTCATCACCAATCATTGATAACGACATCACTGGAGTGAATGATTTGCATGTGACGTCAGCACAGCAGCCACTGAGTCAGGGCCCAGTTGTGTCGTTTATGGAGTGTTGCTTGCACGCGGAACACTTCTTCTTCTACCTAGGATTGGGAACTCCCGTTTTTTCCTACATGATAATGGTTTATGTCAAAGGTAAGCCGTTCAGTGTAACACCCTAAACCTTATCACCTTTGTCGTTAACGTTATTTTAGAAACGCTCAAAACCAGTAGCAATTTCCAACTCGAGGATTTACATCTACTCCGGCACCAAACGGCTGCCCCTATTGCAAATGCATACATGTATAGGTGTGGCCAAGATTTCAGCATTTATCCTTGTTACTAGGCCATTATTCTAAATACAAATTGTAGTGAAATAAACTATGTCTAAATATAAAAAAATAATAATTTTTGCTTTTAATTGCAGGACATGGAAAGAGATTGGGTGTAAATGTAAGTCGCGTCAACCAAGAATTGTCTATGTGTAATTCTCCAGTTAAAAGCGGTAAGGTTGCATATCTATATTTGCAGACGTGAGTTTGTATAATACTGTCAGGCAGAATTGGGGACATTAATTGTTTTATGTTTTTAAAGGAAAACTTTAGTAGTGAAGCTGACACAAAACTAAAAGTAAAATTGGCCATTAGATAAAGAAAAGAAATAGCTGACATGCAGTTGCGTGGTTCATTGTTTAACATGTAACAGGTTTTATCGTGCTGTCTTTTCTTTCCAAATTCAGAATCTTCCAGCCCCAAAACACTGACAACCTCAGGCCTGTTCTTACCAGCGTTGGATGGAAATGTGTGAGATGTGACCTCCAAACCAGACTAAACCCGCAATGCCTGTATTTTAACACACAAGGCAATGATGAGGAGTGACACTGTAATAGATTCAAATATCTGTGCCTATATTTTTGCCTATCTTTGAATTTATTTGATTTATTTATTTTAAATCCGGACTTCCTTCTATCACGTATTATTCTTCGGATCAAACTTATATGACCAAATGATAAACACATCATAAATGAAGACAAGTGATGCCCTTTTCACTAAAGCCTTAGTTATGTCACTTGGTTGTTGAATAAAGTGCAACGGGTAGTTCAACAGACAAGAACATTGTCAAACAAAGCTATAGTAGACCAAGTTGGTTGTCATTATGATGGTATCACAGCTTACATCACATATGATACAAGTCCCATGGAAGTTATTCAGTCATCTTAATCTGCAAGGAGTTTATCGAACAATTTAAACGGGAGAACTTAAGGGTAATAAGACACTAGTTTGCCAATGGCATGCCGTCAATCGGCCTCTGGCCGTGGACTACTGTTCCACTCTTTTTAATATCCTCAGTGAAATATATTCCAGTATGGCATTCTTTTCTAGAGCCAGTCCACTATTAAACCACAGATTTACCACAAACAAACCACCAGCAGACTACTGATTCACCACTCATATACCCACAGATAACTTTCGCTTCCCATGTGCCTTTATGACATTTTTTCATGTAGTATTACAGCTGTTGAAACGGTTTTCAAATTATCTGAGACAATCTCTAACTGTAAGCTGCAGCCATGCCTGCGAGGATAAGATTTGAACATGCGACCTATAGGGCTAAGGGACTTTGGACAATATAATAATGGAGTGCATCACAAAATTATCGAGGCGATTTGGCAAATTGTATTTTTAAAGGGGGCACAATCTTTTTAATTTATCGTTTATTAGCAACAAAAGGTCGGTCAAGTGCTTATCACTATGGTGTTAAATAGAAAGTCATCTTTGGTGCCCGATTATTGATCCGGAACGTTCATTTTGGTTGACGGTTGGTATACGAATGTCGGTGTCGACTCATAGGTATGGCGTTAGAGTGAGGCAGCACTACAAAAATGTAAACATCGGGACCGGTTTGCTAAATAGAGACAGGCTCCAAGACCAAGGTGAATATTACTAACAGATAAGCTTAAGCTGAAGTCGGTAAACATACATTGCGATACATGGAATAATAATCTCCTGAATATTTATTATTACAGTTTGAGCAGAGCGACAAGAGATTTGCTTAGATAACTTGATTACCCAGGGTTGCTTCTATTTAGTTCAATACGTCCGTGCTAACGGCGAGTTCTCGGTGACAAATGAGGGGTTTAGAAGGTGATCTCTGACAGCTCGCTTTGTCGTCAAAGTGATCAGAGACACTGATCATCGGGATAAGTGTGTGCAAACTGATCCGGAGTCATTGCCCACAGGTGTTGTCGGTCGAGTGAGAACGTTATATTAGTGCAATGCATCATGACAATCCCATTTTTGCCATATGTCTGTCCTGTCGAGGAAAAAAGTTGATGAATGAATGAGTGATTGGGACTTGGTGCCGTATTAGCAGCATTATCTCCATGTACTGTGAGGGCGCTCACTTCTGAATGGCTTCTATACAGAGAAGGTTTTAACACGTTTCGCGCACTGACCAATCCTTACTGTATATAATGAAAACTACGTAGCAGAAGGGAAAGACTGCGGTTTCAGGGTTGGACGAACGTTATCTGTTGCAGGCCTTCGGCTGAAAAAGGAGAATTTGACTTTTTACCACAAGGCAGTTTGTCGTCGTGCTGTAAAGGATTTTTCCTTCGTACGAAAACGTCCTGTTTGTGTAGTTGTGTAGTCATATTTTCTCACGGTGATCGGACAAGGAAAATGCCATAAACAAGACACTGATATTGGTTATTGCTGTTATTCTGTAGGTGATGATGGAAAAGGTGTTGTTTACACTGCGAATAGCATAACAAGTCCAAAAGTCGGGCGAAATTAAATTGGCTCCGGCACCAAAGGTGACTTTCTGTTGAACTGGGCAAAGATCAAAACCATTCCATATATTTTTGCATAAAAGAAACAAGAAATAAATATAACATATGTCGATATGTTGAGTCTACAGTTTAAAAGAATAAAGTGAGCATTGATTAGCCAAGCGTTTCAGCTGTTTGCTAAATGTTTTCATAGATGCTTTAATTAGACTTTTTTCACAACGAATAGGCATAATTCGTACATTTACAGAATTAAATCAGTTTTTACTGACTGATATTACAACTTACAATCCAAGAAAGGTGTGAACAGAAATACCCAAAGCATTTCATCTGCCATCCAAAGTTCCATTACACTACATGATTCCAGTATTTCCTCTACATATGACCTAACAAATTGCATGTCAAGCTGATAATTCCCCGTCTTCTCGTCCACGATAGCAACACCTAGTACAATTATTTTTGAAAGATTTCCTGGCAAGTGTGTGACTTTTGTTGGCACAGGCGTACCTTTATTATGAATCATTGTGTTAAACGAGAGAGTTTAATTAACCGCGGGGTCAGATATTGTGGAATCTGCCAACGGCTGGACGGATTTTTTGTGTGCCAACGAACTGACTTAACGGTTGCTGTTATATCGAATCAGCCTTTAGGGAGAATGGGGTTTATACTGTTAATAAGTTAGTCAATGTCATAAGACGCCTAGAAAATAGTCAAAGTGCCATTAACTGTTCCAGAAGTTTACTCACACTCTTAGTTAGAGGTCATTATAAAAGGCGTAGGGAGTAAAACCACAACAGACATCGTGATGAACTCGAAAAGACTTGAGTAATGAACCACCCAGACATGGTGCGGTCCCAGATGCTTGCTAAAACATTCTAGAACACGGCACTGAACAGAACATTTATGGATAAAAACTTCTCCAAGGTGTGTTAAGCAACCTTTCAAAACTTCCAAAAAGCTTCCATTTAACTCCGAATTCGGGATCTTGACGAATGCAATGTTGAATGTTGTCATTTAATCTTGTGTAAACTTCGCCGATTGTTCTATAGTTATTAGAAAATTGATACGAAGCAACTTGGTGGAGCATATATGTAGGGTACAGCAGGAACATTATTATGTAGGTACAGCAGGAACATTATTATGTGGGTACAGCAGGAGCATTAATATGTACATATGCAGGTAGAGCAGGAACATTAATATACAGGTACAACGGGAACATTAATGTGTAGGTACAAAAAGAATATTATTATGCAGTTATAGCAGGAACGTTATTATACAGGTACAACAGGAACGTTAATGTGTAGTTACAGCAGGAACATTAATATGTAGTTACAGAAGGAACATTATTATGTAGGTGCAGCTGGAACATTATTATACAGGTGCAACAGGAACGTTAATGTGTAGGTACAGCAGGAACATTAATATGTAGGCACACAAGGAACATTAATGTGTAGGTACAGCTGGGACATTAATATGTAGATGTAAGTGTACAACTATCGGAGAGGGAAAATGATAACTGGCTTGTTCAACTCATTAACAGCGATGGGCCTTACACAAGATCAGACAAAGAAATACGATGACGCTTGACCATGTTCTATACATATATTTGAACAAAATAGACAAATAGTACAACTGACAATAATATACAAAACGATACAGATAATTACAGAACATACAGTTTCTTACTGATGATAGGGTCCAAATTCGGATGGAATATCCCGGCTTCCAAAGGCAGGTAAATCTACGAAAATATAAAATCCACAGTCCTTGGGAATTCTGAAATCAAAGCATGACAGTCCTGTAAGTGACAAACAGCAGTGGGCACGATACGCCGACGATGGTATGATTCCAACTCCCCGGCAAGGTGCAACTTTTCTGAGAGGACGGATTCACAACAGCGTCCGTGATGCCGAGTTGGTGATGTATGTTTCATTCCTCGGAAATATACACAAAGTCACTTTCATGGTGAATTGGGATGAAATGTATGTAATTGCACAAAGAGACAATAAGCGGTACAACCTCCAAAAGCACACCTAAAACAAAATACCAAATGGCGAAACACAAGCTCACAAAGTGCTACGTACAGAAAAATGGAGGACAAATTGACATATGTCGAATGGCACGAAAGCCGATATCTCCAAATTCCAAAAAATCCATCTAAGTGAACAAGAGTAAATATGATCTCAAGTGGACATAAGTAAAATGACTGCGAGCTTTTCAACTTCGTCGCTCATATTTATAGACTGACGTAAAGGAAATTCTCGATGGTATGTTCGTAACCATGTTTACAATATGGGTACATCTTTCCAGAATGTACTCTTGATGTACAATGACACGAAACTCATAAACACAGAAGCCTCGAGAACGGGCTACTGAATTCCAGTACAGGCTATCACGTACGCAGAGGGGAAATGTAGGTCAGACACTAACCCAGTTAACGCAAAAGCAAGTAATAAAATATTAAACAATATCACAAGGACGGGGCTCGTAACAGTAGGCACATCAGGAACATTAACATGGAAGTAAGTAAAAGAAACATTTATGTGCTTACGGTAAACAACTGAACAATATGCGGATAGTTTTTCAAACTTGCGTGATCCGTGTTCAGGGTGTGAATTGGAGATTACTGGCGTCTATTTCTGTCATCTCCCGCAGTGTAGATTAACTTGTCCTATTAGCAGTGGACATAAAGTAACTGTGATTTATGGTTCATTGATATCTGCTCCTGATACCTTCTAGTAATTGATGTTACACTGGCTTTTTTAGGATGGTGATTGCTAATGTTAACTTTCTATTTAAAAGTTGCGCCATTAGCTCCTAGAAGTTGTTATGGGTGAAATACGTATGTCCTGTTCGAGTGTTCCCAGCTTGTAAATACCAACAAAAGAAGATATTTGACATAGTTGTAGCATACTTTTCCAGTACATCAGGCATCATGGTTGGGTTTATAACATGCCGGTATAAATCACATCTGGGCTATAAAGCTCTCACTTTGCCCCATAAAGCACGAGCCCATTACGAAAATGAACAAAATCCACTCTCATCGAATACGGAATTAACTTTAGATGGATTGAGGAACATATAATTCATAAGGGAAAGATAAATGTTTTGTCTTCGGATTTGACACTTAAGGCAACATTCAAGTGACATATTTTACTGAGACAGGTGGAAATCACGGAAGTCTATGATTATTGGCCTGAAAACAAACCACTGGCAAAACGGCATCTGATCCGTTATGTGGCACCATAAATCTGTATCAGCGGTCTTGAGGAATTAGCCGATTATGGCACAGATACTTGAAACCACTTATCAAATTGCAGTAACCCACAAAATGGGGAATAGACGTTGCCGTTCTACATCAGTCATATGTATCAATCAAATATCCACGCAAAAGTTTGTGAACAATATGTAGTTGTTTGCTAAACCTGAAACAGCTTGCACATTTTTACATCTAGAGCCACAAATTGTGAGGCCTTGCAAAGAAGCTGTTATAAAGTTTGATCAGGTCAGCTAAATATGATTTGGGATTAATTTGAAAGATGTAGTCAGGTACATGTATATACGTGTGTATTTATTTATTTATTTATTTGATCGGTGCTTTGCGCCGTACTCAAAAATATTTCACTTAGACGACGGCGGACAGCATTATGGTGGGAGGAAACCGGGCAGAGCCCAGGGGAAACCCACGACCATCTGCAGGTTGATAGCTGATCTTCCCACGTATGGGCGGAGAGGAAGCCAGCATGAGCTGGACTTGAACTCACAGCGGCCACATTGGTGAAAGCTTCTGGGTCATTACGCTGCGTTGGTGCACTAACCAACATATGCATCTCTAGATGGAAATAGTACGTGGTCACGTCCAGACTTGTGCTTGGGCTATGTAAGGGTACCACTATCGGAGAGGAAAAATGATAAACAAATGGCTTGTTCAACTCTCAGACAGTGATAGGCCTTACACAAGATCAAACAAAGAAACACGAAGGCGCTTAATTAAGTTCAATACATATATTTAAACAAAAAAAAAAACAAACAAATTGTACAACTGACACTAACACACAAAACAATACAGATAATTACAAAAATATATAATTACTTACTAATCATAGCTTCCAAATCCAGATGGGATATTCCAGATTCCAAAGGCAAGTCAGTTCACGTAAATATAGAATTTACAATTCTTGATAATTCTGGAATCGAAAGGTAACAGTCCTGTAGTGATGAACGGCACTGGGCACGGTACGCCGATGATGGTTTAAACTCCCCGGGTGCAACAATCCAAGGCGGACGGTGTTGACAATAGTGTCCGTTGTGCCGCGCTGGAAATGTATGTTTTAGCCCTCAGAAATATACACCAAGTGACTTTCAGGGTAAACAGGGATGAAACGTAACGTAGTCACACAAAGAGACAATGAGCGGTACAACCTCCAAAAGAACGTCTTAAACAAAATACCAAGTGGCGAAACACAAGCTCACAAAGTGTTACGTACAGAAAAATGGAGTACAAAATGTCGCCTGTCGAATGGTGTGAAAACCAAGCTCCAACGATATCCCAGCGAAATCAGGTGGACGTAAATATGATAGCTCTCAAATGAACACGAGTAAATGACTGCGAGCTTAACAACTTCGTCGATCATACTTATAGACTAAAGTTAAGAAAATTCTGGAGAGTTTGATCGTAAACATGTTTACAACATGGGAACATCTTTAAATAATGTACGCTTGATGTACAATGACACGAAACTCATAAACACAGAAGCCTCGAGAACGCGCGACTGAATTCCAGTGCAATCTACAGCGTACACGGAAGAAAAAGTGCAGGAGAAACACTGACCCAGGTAGCACAAAAACAAATAAAAAATATAATACATTATTTTAAAGACGGGGTTCATAGCAGCTGATAGATTTTGCTCTCGGACCAAAGCAGAATGGTGTGCAATTTGCCAGTCAATATAAAATGTGTAAACACACATTTGTTCCCCGCAATATGTGTTCAAAAATAAATATGGGTAGATGTGATATTACCAGTTGGTGCACCCGTAGTTAACTCTGACGGCTTAACGAACACCCCATAATGGACAGAGAATAGCCCATGTTAATGTTCCCATGTGCTCGTACAAGATGGTCATTGACCATTATACAACATTTATTGATACAGATTTGCTAGCATTTGCAACCACGAACCAGCAGCATATAAGATCAGTTGTAAATTTTAACTGATATGCGGAAGCTTACTATTATCACAGGAATTGTACGTGGGTACTATGCATAAACACTATGTTTATCAAGCGTGACTATAAATGTGTCTTCTTCATATGCCAGTGTTATTAATAAAGCATAATGTATGATAAAGACAGTTTGAACATTTTAAAGTTGTTATATTCCAGAAATGGCGAAGCAAGGAAACGAAGTGTAATTTTGATACCTGGCTTAGTCTCAGATAAGTCGTACACAGTACACCTAGACAGAGGCTGATTTTGGACACAAGATCATAATAAAATGTCTACAAGACCAAGGTGTATACAAGCCACAGAAGACTGTAGGACGATCTCTGCGCTCTATGGTAAGCGTGCATTGTAATAGAATACGTCCAAAGAAAAACCCGGCGTCTCTCCTTGGGCACCATGAAATCCTCTTGCATTCCCTGTTCCTAGAAGATGGCGTCTGGAATTGGAAGTTCTGATACATTTAGACTTGCTAGAACACAATGCCCACTGTCATAAGACAATGTACTTTTCACAGTAAATTCTAATCCATGGAATGCCCAGAAGGTGTAATTGAACACGGCGTATCGTGAAATATAAAGGACAACAAGAAGGAGGGGTAATGACAGAACAGTGATGACAGTGTCATAGCTGGCAAATGGTCACACGTGACGCGTAAAACCCGGCCTTTTGTCAATTTACCAAGGTTAGAGCTTTATTTTATTTGTCCATGGAATTGTTTAAGAAGAAGCAACTTGGAAGCCCTACATTACCATGACTTGAACAAAATTAGGGAAAATAATATAATGACACTAAACACAGTTATAATGGACGTCACAGATCTAGAAGGCAGACCAATTTCCGTCCAAAAACGTCTTGCTGGAGATGTTCATGTTCAATGACAGACGCACTAAGACATTTTTCTATTTTATATGAATATCATTGGTGTTGTGATATGAACTAGTGCCCAATATTTCCTTCTACAGGGCTGATTTTAAACCGCAGTTAAAGTTATTATCGATTGACATATTAAAACATTCGTATGTACCAAAACTTTTTGTTATCGGTTAGTATTAAAACGTCGTCCTGAAACACGTGTAGAACTTTTGCCATGCAGGCGTTTTATGGTGAAAAGTACACAAATCACTGGTGAGGTGGGAGAATATAAATACACACTAACAAAAAGAACACGTCTCCTGTCATTGTAGAATAGTTCACATTGGTTTCTTGGAAATGTTATTTCTTGTCCAAGGTCTCCACGATAAAGGTTTGTGGAAGTGTGCAGCTGGCATCCCGAATAATACCTCAAAACAGAATGGTCAGAGGCAAACATCCTTGACATTACTATGCTTGACAGTGTAAATCCTTCAGAGGCTATGTGTCGTGTCCTGGACCGGATCTAAATTAACGGTGGGTCATAAAACTATCACACAGCTCAAAAGACCACATTGTTCACTACTGGGGAAACAAATACATCGTCATTGGACTAGGCATTCATGGGATACTGGCCGACGTACGGGTTTTATTGAGACAAGATAACTAGCGGCCCCGGAATAGCCATATTGGTGGTTTTAGACATACAATACTCTGCACTCGGTATTCTGTAAGGTGTCGATATCTGACGGAGACGATACTACATTTGAAACTGAAAGGAATAGTTTGAAGTTCTTTTAATTTACGTCCCTGATAAAGATACCTTAGGAATACAAAAGACCACGCCACGGACAGCAGCCCCTAGGGTACTGACGACAACGTGATAGTTGCCAAATGACCGCACCTAAACTGAGGAACCCCGACCTATTGTCAACTGAAAAAATAAGAGTTAGATTCTAGATTTTCAAGAATTTTAAATGCTTAAAAACGCAGCAACTTGCATTTTCTCCGGCAACTTCCCTTAAGCCTAAAGTTACAGTGATGTCACATATATAGTGACCAGTAACAGAACAGAAGGTTAACAGAAGGAATTTTTATCAAGATTTCAAGATGACCGAGTGTGTTACGTTCATTTCTGTACTGACAAATAAAACCAAGAAAATAATGTAAACTGTTTTACAAGTAAAGTTTGTTCCCCGTAGCAGCAGATCCAGTCCTTGCCTTTTTGATGGATCGAACTCGTTGTACTGTGGGTAAGGTACACAAGTAGCATGTTTCTTACTTGAAGTCATCAATATGGTGCTTGCGTGTTGAGGCATCAACTATTCTGAGAGATAGAACTTTAACTATCAAGAGCATAGAATCGATAGTGATTTATTTGTTTTAGGTGAATAAAGTGGTTAGGACTTAAGGTATTTAGAGGACGTATGCGATCAGTGATAACAATTCGAAAACAGCGGAACACAACTCGTTTACAATTTATTTTATCTCTTATCTTTCATATATTATTATCCTGACATTTCATCTTAGTAATGGTCACTCGTATATCGTATCTTATATGTAAATCTGTCTGAACTAATCTAATAATGTCTTTTTCGAACCACAACGGAGCGTATTTAAATCCTCTAATTGCTGACAGTTCAGGGCGCTTACTGGATTATAAAGACACAGTTTTGAAATCATTACCATAGAAGTACAGTGGTTATTGCACACTGACATCAAAGAATTAAAATCCATGTCATGCACTCTCCTGGTTTCGAAAGATTCGTTCTGAGTGTTGAATCGATTCCTAAGCGTGAGGAATAAATCAACGAAATATAGTTCACAAAACTTTGTATTCTTTGGAAAGGCTGTGGTGGCATCACGAATCAAAGGTCTATAAAAATGCGATAAAAAAGTTTCATCGCAGAGAAAGGCATTGCGCATAACGAATTCTTAGTAATTATTTCCCCCTAGAAATCTAAACTTGATGTCTAACTGGAATGATTTGTGCATCTGTTAACTGAAGTCACAGAACCGTCTTCTACAGTTGGTGATACCAGTGACATGTGGTCACGCATTTGCTAGCTGTATAAATGTCACCACTGCTCTGGCTTTAATCTCCATCTTGTTGTCTATTATCTTCCCAAGGGTGACTTTAAGATCTCTGTATAAGGTACGTGCGAATACAAAACAGGTGACTTATGGGTTGACTCGATGCCAGTGTAATAGTGTGTTCTTCACGTACACATTTACAAATCTGGGATTATCTTTAATGCATAAACGGAGTCTATCCGGCTAGACGTTATTCATCTTTCATGAACAATCTGACGATACCATTAGCTCAGGACAAATCTATATTCACTGACCATTAAGGTCCATCTCCCAGCAAAGCTCAATTCAGCAGAATAAATATTTTCCCCATTACTTCCTCACAGCTGATCTTTCGTTGACGGTAAATCGTACTATGAACCTGGGCGATCAAAACAGTTCACATTGCCATAGTTGTTTTACCTATAACACCCCTGCACATTAATTTTAGCGATAAAATTTTCTGCAATTCGGACACAGGTGTTCTAACCCTATGTCGCCAGATGATCTGAAAAGAAACCTCGCTATTATGTAATATTGACTCATGGAACATGTTGTGCTGGAAAAAAAGATTGACATCAAAATGCACAAAAATGAACATCGCAGTGTAACTTGGTCTTAGCGCCTAGTAAATGAGACACCAACACACGCAATAGAATGTATATTTATTTGTACCGGATGTTTATAGGCCTACATGGGTATGTCAGATGCCTTAGGCATGTTAAGAAGGCTCACACGATGACACTGAATTCTGTATATAGGTAGAGGGATCAGTGGTTCCTAGAGTATATCGTTCTGGCTAGTTTCTGTTGAAATTTTTCACACGTCTTGAAGAGACTAGCGCGAGATATTTGGGGAAAATAAACTAAGGCTGTGCAAAAAGTTAGAATACAGTCGATAGATTCTTGTCATCAACCTCTATGAACAATTAGGGCACAGGAATCCAAGAATGAAATTCATAATAACTATATAGCAGGTAAGGCGTATAACGTAGAGTTAAAGTTTTGTAAAAGAGAACGCATTCAGCTCCTGAAAACAGAAGTATCAGCGCACATGAACTTTCTTTTGAAGTGTTGTTAGCCTTAATGAACTATATGTACTTTCCGCAACCTTTGGAATATCAACGTAAAAACCGATAGCACTTTCTTCCAAAGAGTGTCTTGACATTGCTACAACTGATCAATGCCCCATTTGGTATTTCGTATTTGAAGGGAAGTTGACATGTGGTGTCTGTTTTGATCACACTATGTTGATTACATAAAATATAACCCTTAGGTTTTGCAGGCTGTCCATTCTCGACTCCACTATAGCAAGCCTGATTTCATCGTGGAAAGAATTAATTGGCACGGACGTTGTGTCGAGTAGGTCTAGTGTTAACTGATTCCAAGCTATTTCATGAGGGCTTTATACTATCCGAGTTTTTCAAACGATTAATTCGTCAACGCTCTTTCAACTTTGAAATAAGATTACTTGATCACACCACATGGTTGGTCTACATAGATACACACAAGTGCGAAATACATGAGTAACAAATTTATGTTTGTGTAACACATGTACTCACTTGTGAGTAATGGCCACAGATCATTCCCGAAAAAATGTTCTTCAACGGATTTTTTAATGTTATCTTTCACTACTGTGTTAAACTTTTGATAAAACCACATGTAATCAGTCTGGCAAGCGCGTCATCAAAACAACTAAAGTGTGGAGAAACAGCAGGTTAATCACGGATGCATTCACTTCCTTCTCCTAGCCCAAGATAACAACCACAGACAGTAATATTGCTAACGTCTGTTACCTTCGAAAATACGGCTGAGACAGCTTTTACATAAGCCGTTACCTTGGGGTAATCAAAAGTGGCATTAGGAAAAAACAAAAGCGGAAACTTGGAGATTGATTCGACGATGGAGAATTTGTATACGGCAAGCAACATATAGAAATATCTGATACCATATTACGCCAGATATACCAGGGATTACGATTTAATGATGAAAAACACCAAGCAATTTTTATGATCAGTGTCTGGGGAGATTTCGGGTCCATCAGTGCTGTATATGAAGTTAAATCACTGGGGAAAGTTGGATGTCCCTAGGTCACGGTCAGCAATTTTGATAAGGTACTTACGAAGACATCTGGACGTCTATACCTCGAGGCTTGTGAAAAAATTCTCAAAATGAACTTCATTTGCACAGTGGGTCTGGGAACCCATATAAAACCTAAGTCGACAACGCAACATTGTATGAGGTTGTCCTAAGAAAAGAAACAACCGACTGAAGAAATGGCCGTGCACGAAAAAGGTACATTGTACATCTATTTAATTCAAACAGCTCGTGTTTCTCCATCATACTGGTTGACAAAGAAAGTATGGTTTGTGCTTGTGGTCGTTAGCAAAACTGCAATCATTAATTAAATCACAGGAAGATTTCCTGTGGAGAAATAGAGGGAAACGCTGCGTAATATTAAATGTCCAAAAGTAATAAAAAGTGGTACCACCTTTTATCGCTTTGACGCTTCGTGTTTGCACGATGGAAATGTTGAGGAGGAAGCCATCTCTACTCCTGCCACATAAAACAACTATACTGCAACAGTGGGTGATTTCATTGAATTCCATATGTACATGAGCACTTTGGTAAGGTGAGGGCCTACATTATCGGCGTTTCATCCTCTCACCAACTCGGCATTTCGGATTCCCTTGGTCTTCAACGTTCGATGAAGAAGCTGTTTTACCTATACTTGTCATATAACTGTCTGATGGTATCACCCAAGAGTGAGTTATTCTTCAAATATGACTCCCAGAATTTTCCTACTTAAGCCATTGATCGCGTTTTTAAACATAAACATACCGATAAAACCAAACATAAAGTCTGCCAATTGACAGAGAAGTGGTAACATCCTTCGTTTTGGATGGTGTTCTTTATAACAGGACCTTTTTAATTACTTGTGTCAACCATACTACGGAGACCCAACACGTAAGCTTGACATTGATGAATTCTTCATTCCAGCTGATACACTATTGGAACATGAATATAATACCGAGATATCATCTGTACTATACGTTATATGAAAGGAAGAGCTGCCTCAGCTTTCATGTGTAGGGACAAGGACAGGAAATGACCACAGGTCAGTATCATAGACCTCTAAATGGCAGATAAAGTAGGTTATTATAATGGGACGAATATCGATATGGCGCACTTGAAGCTCCTAGAGAATAGTGTCATACCTTTATTGTAATTTTGAAAAGAACGTCGAGATGTGGACTCTGTTTGGCCCGAGAACAAGAAGACTAGTGGTTTGTTACATGGAGAACCTAGGCGTCGAATCCGACATTCTTATGCCAGCCCTGTACAAGAATGGACCTTCGGGTTAAATAATGGGAAAACCAGCTTCCAACAACGACAAAGAACACAAACCACCAAGGAACTAAGGAAGCATGTAAAATATAAAAAATGAGGGATTCGTGCAAAGAGAAGTAGTGAACTGTTTTCAGTGGTGGCGAGAAATAGTGTTCTAAACGGATGAATAAAGTCAGCATCCCAGTCGTGCACCATTTTGGTATATATGGTGTTATTTATTAAACATGTATCTCAGTTGGACTTTGGATGCACTTGTTTAACTCTATCCAACGCAGCGATCATATTCAACTTACAGCCCCTAGCCCAAGGTTTATGTGGAATTAGAATTATGAAGGTGGCAGACCTTCTGAACACTCCGTCCATATTTACTAACAAGAGAGGTATACTCATTGTAAAATTTAAGAAACTTAGAGTGAAGACATTTAGTGGAATATTTTATGCAGTAATAACTTGTGGCGTTGATTGAAATCAGTACACAGCACACAAGATCTAACAAATGAGACAAAGCGAGATATGTACGCACCACATGCAGGGCTATTCAGTGTAGTCGTGAATGCACGAATGAATGACTATGGCTTAACGCCACATTGACAGTGTATTGGTGAAAACCGACGCAAAGTTGCACAAAGAATCATAAGGTGAAATTATTAGTTGATAGTAATTGTTGTCTGATTGGAAGAGTTGAACATGACAACTGCTGTTTCCCCTGGGCTCTGCCCAGTTTCTTCCCACTATAATGCTTGCAGCCGTCGTTTAAGTGAAATATTCTCGAGAACGGCGAAAAACATCAATCAAACAAATAAATAAATAAATTTATTATTCATTTACCCATGTACGCTTGAGGGCAGTCATGTTTACGTCCACTTGAGGATTTCGGGAGTTATTGGAGCTCGGCTTTCACGCCAATCGACATACATCATTTTGTACTCCATTTTTCTGTACGTAGCACATTGTGAGCTCGTCTTTCGCCACATGCTATTTGTTTGAGACGTTATTTTGGAGCTTGTATCGCTTATTGTCTCTTTGTGCAATTACATACATTTCATGCAAGTTTACCCTGAAAATGACTGATTATATTTGCAAGGAGGAAAACATAGATGCCAGCTCGGCATCACGGGCGCTACCGTCAATTCGTGCGCCCTGGGAAGTTGCCCCTTCACAGGCAGTTGGATATAAACCATCGTCGGCGTGCCCACGACTGTTCGTCACTTATAGGACTGTCATCGTTCGATTCGAGAATTCAGAGGAGCGAAGTGACGAATGGGAAATGGTAACACATAACAGGTAAAATGCGGCCTTGTGGTTAACTTACCTCAGTAGGGTTTCTTTCTAACTGTTCATGTAAATGCGTAAGTAACTGCATTTTGGAAGCCCCCAGCACCATGGATTGTACAAAATTAGGGAAACTAGTACCTCAATTACAAATATAACAGACATCAAAGGTCTAGAATATCAAAAACCACAGCACTGAGAATCAATCTACAGCACCGACGACAGTGTGATAGTTGGCAAATGGCTACATGTTACTAGTGAAATCTGGCCCCTGGTGAATTTACCACAGTCACGTTTTTTTTTCTTAAGACGGGCCAGGAACGTGTTGTTTGTATGTGTGAGTCTGTGTCATTTCCGTCTATAAACGTCTTCCTGGAGATGTGCGTGTACAATTACAGAAGTACCCAACCCTTTTCCTATTTTATGCGGATATCATGCGGGCTGTGAAATGAAGCAATGTCGAATGTTTCCTTCGAATGTGCCAAGACTATTTGTTATCGTTTAGTATTAGCAAGGCGTCTTGAAATACCTGTAAGATTTCTGTCATGCGGGCGTTTTATGGTGAAAATTACACAAATCACTGGAGGGGTGGGGCGAGTATAAATACGCACTAAGAATAAGATCACGTCTCCTGTCATTGTAGAATACATAACACTGGTTTCTTGGGGTTTTATTTCTCGTCCATGATCCCCGCGAAAGAAGCTTCTGGAAATCTGCAGTTGGTTCAGCCGAATGAAACCTCAAAACAGAATGGTCAGAGGTACTCGACAAACATCCTTGACATCGGTATGCTTGACAGTGTAAATCCTTCAGAAGCTATGTGTCGTGTCCTGGGCAGGATCTAAATTAGCGGTGGGTCATAAAACTGTCACAGAGCTCCATAGAGCACATTGTTCATTACTGGGGAAACAAATACGCCGTCCTCGGACTTGGCATTCATGGGATACTGGCTGACTTACGGGTTTATTTGAAACAGGGTAACTGACCGTCCCGGAATAGCCATATTGTTGGTTCTAGACATATAATACTCTGCACTCGGTATTCTGTAAGGTGTCGATATTTGACAGAGACGATACTACATTTGAAACTGAAACAGAACAGTTTGAGGTTCTTTTAATTTACGTCCCTGATAAAGGTGCCTTAGGAATACAAAAGAGAGTAACCTCTAGAGTAGTAACGACAGTGAGATAGTTGCCAAATGATCGCACCTGACTGACGAACTCCGACCTGTTGTCAACTGAAATAATAAGAGTTATATTCTAACTACCTCATGTATTCTAAAGGCTTAAGAAAGTAGCAACTTATAATTTCTATAGTAGCTCCGCTTGAACATAATTAGGTAAAGAAATACAATGATGTCTCATATATAGTGACAAGCAACAAGTACGAAAATCAGCCACCTCCTTCAAACCCTTCACAGTAAGACTGAATGAAGAAATGATTCACGCCGGCTGTATTTATAGAGTGGTGTAACATGGAAGGGAATACCATATTATGACTGACTTTTGATGGATTACTTTTCTCTGGTCTGTACGTACGATTCTTTTGTGGGAGTGTAATGGAGTTGTCCCGTTATCGAGAATGGGTTTCAACTACGGTTAACAGAAGGATGGTTTTATGAGGACTGGACAGCGTGTTATGTTTAGTTCTATATTGACAAATAAAGACAAGAAAAAATAAGGTAAACTTAAAAGCCGTTGACAGTATCAGAAGAACCACCTCGTGCCTTCTGATAATATGAGTTCAACTGGTTATACTCTGCTAAAGGTACAAGTAGCATGTTTTATATTTCTTATAAATAATGAAATATTAAAGTCATCAATATAGTGCTTGCATGTTGAGGCATCAACTGTCTGGTAGAATGACGCGAAAGGATGAGATATGAAACATTACGTGTAAGTTCCAAAAAAACAGAATCGATAGCATAACTGTCCTTATCTTACGTGAATTAGGCGAAGTGGTCACGACTTATTTCGTACGTTTGATGCTTGTTTGTCCTGACATAACTCGATTAATCGTCACGGCTATAACTTCGCTAATCTGTCCGTCAGTGCCACAGTGTACTGTTTAGTTTTCTTGGATTAGTCGCGGACACAACAGAATGGACTTACGTTGTTTAGACCTGTACCCAACAGAGCGTCACTTAGCTTTCTGACAATTTGCATACAGACGTACATAAACACGTCCTGGTAAGGTTGGACAAATTTGGCTGCAATGTGGTCAGTGTGAACGCCGTAAACCTTTACAGATAACATCGGTCGGATTGATTTTAAATGTAGATCTAACTGATCAAACCTAATAATGTTTGCTATCCTGAACCACTAGGGACCGTATTTAAAATCAGATTATCCCATTGGTTCAACCTCTGTCTAGGCGCTCTTTCCGCTGAAATAAAGGTACAGTTCTAGAATCACTATCCGGAAGTACAGTGATTATTGCATGCTAAGATGAAAGGATTAAAATTCATGCCCATTACTCTCATGATTCCGAAAGATTCAGACTTAGAATCAAAATCGACTCCTAAACAGGACGAATGAATCAATGAAGCACAAAGCGGAACTTTTCCGGGTTTTTGGAAAGGTTTTTGTGGAACCACCAGTCACGGGCTTGTAAAAATGTAAGTTTCAACACAGAGAAGGTATTGGGTGCAACGAGTTGCTAGCAATCACTTCGTGTGTCGGACAGCTGTTACTTAGTGTGAAAATCTAAACTTGTCTAACTGGAATGACGTGCTCAGGTGAGCCGTACGTGACAGAACCTTACTACTACAGCTGGTGATACAGTTTACATGTAACGGGTGACGGGTTTCACCAATCGTCTCCATGTTCTCAATGGTCTGGCTTCAATCTCCAGTCTTTTATATTCCGAAGTTGGCTGTAAGACCTCTGTATAAGGTACAAAAACACAAAACCGATGACCTACTAGATTTACTCGATGCCAAGTGTGTAGGAGGCATGAATATAACAGTACACATGATGTCCATGTCGACTCTCCCAGATTGACAAATCTCGGATTATTTTGGATACATACACGGAGTCTATCCGGCTATACGTTATTGATCTTTCATGAGCCTTCTGACGATACCATCAGCTCAGGACAAACTAATATTCACTGACCATTAAGGCCCGTCTCCTATCAAAGCCCATGTCAGCAGAATGAATATTTTCCGCATTACTTCCTCACAGCTGATCTTTTGTTGACGATAAAACATGTTATGAATCAGAGCGATCAAAGCATTCCACATTCCCCATGGCTACATTAACTACAACCCCCTACATTTCAGTGATAAAATTATCTGTGATTCTGGCACAGATGTTCTAAGACTATGCTGCCAGATGATCTGAAAAAAGCCTCGTTATTATGTAACATTGACTCAGGGAACAAAGTCTGCAGGAAATAAGATTGACCTCAAAGAGCATAAAAATGAACATCGCCAGTGTAACTGGGTCTTATTCTCTGCTAAATGCGGCATTAACATGCGAAGGAATGTGCCTAAGTTTGCGCCGGCTGTATTTAGACCTATATGGCAGTGCCAGGTGCCTTAGACACGTTGGCTGTCATATATATATAAGAAAAGGGGGTACCAGGATAAACCACCAACTTTTGGCTTATTCATAAATTGTTGGAAGGTAAGTGACCTTTAACGAATGTAAGGCTGTGCCAAAGTGCGACACAGTCGATAGAATCTGGTCAACAAACCCCAAGAAAAATTGACATTACTTCAACTGAACAATGCCCCAATTGCTAGTTCACGTCAGAATAAAGCGCGACATATGGTGCCTGTTTTGACCACACTAAAATGATCCGATAAAATATAGCTGTTAGGTGTTGCAGGCGATCCATTCTCCACTCCACTTTATCTAGAGAATAAGATTAATTCGGAACCGACGTTTTGTCATGGTAAATGTTTTGTTGACTGATTCTAATGTTTTTCAAATATGTATTTTTCAAATAATTCATTCATCAACGCTCTCTCAACCTTAAAACAGGCTTACCCGATCTCACCACTTGGTAGGCCTACTTAGATACACATAAGTGGGCAATGCATATATATGATGTTTGTTGCTAAGCTATCAGATTGAAAGGGTCTGTGGGGAATTTGTATACAGCAAACAACATATATAAATATATGACATCATATTATGTCAGATTTACCAGGAATTATCATTTGATGATGAAAGACACGAAGCACTGTCCATGAACAGTGTCTCAGGAGGGTTCGGGTCCATCAGCGCTGTACATGAAGTTAAATTACGGCGGAAAGGTGGGTGTGTCTAGCTCTCGGTCAGCAATTTTGATAAGGTACTTACGAAGACATCTGGACGTCTATACCTCGGAGCTTGTGGTAAAATTCTCAATATGAACTCCATTTGCACAGCGGTCTCGCGACTCATATGAAACCTAAGTGGACAAAGTATTGCCAACGAGAGTGAACTAATACTGTACGAAAAAAGCACACACACACACACACACACACACACACACACACACACACACACATATATATATATATATATTAGAAATGCTCGTCATTTTACATCATGCAGGGTTAAGGACACGATTATGCGTTTATTCCTGTGATCATTAGCAACAATGTTAAACGCATTGAATGAAAGAAAGAAATAGAGATA
The DNA here is from genome assembly GCA_016165875.1 of Acanthopleura granulata. Taxonomy (NCBI): domain Eukaryota; kingdom Metazoa; phylum Mollusca; class Polyplacophora; order Chitonida; family Chitonidae; genus Acanthopleura; species Acanthopleura granulata. Next base: position 26,713,402 of record JABBOT010000003.1, read on the forward strand.
AACGTTGTAGTATGAAATATCCAAAAATAAAATTGAATGTGTCGCAGTTTCCTTTCACTACTTTAATACTTCGTGTTTTGCCTAGTGGAAATGTTGGTGAGCCGGTCTTCTCTGCTCCTGCAGGATAAAGCAATTGTACTGCAACAGTTGCTAATTTTGCTGAATTACATGTGTACAATAGGATCTTATTAAAGGGAGGATCAAAATTATCGGTGTGTCAATCTCTCACTCAGTATTTCGGAATCTCTTGGCCCTAAACGCCCGGCGAAGAAAGGAGCAGCTTCTTCATAACTCTTACGTAACTGGCAGTATTGCCAAAATACGGGTTATTATTCAAATATCGCTATGAGAATTTTCCTACTTTAGGCGTCCGTCGCATTTTTGGACATGAACATACCGATAAAATTAAACACAAAATACATCCTTTCATACAGAAGCGGAATAGAGGAGTGTGTCAGTAGATGTTCTTTATAGCGGAACTTTCTAATTAGCAGTGTATGAATTCTTGATCCGAGATAATGGACTTTTGGAAAATGAATATGATACAAGGATACATGTATGATGTGAGATATAGTTTAAATCAAAGGAAAAGCTGCCCAAGGATTGACCTGAACAGGAACTGACCACAGGTCTTTGAAGGTAAACGTGTGATAAAGAAGTCAGTATCATTGACCTCTCGGGGCAGGTAAAGTAGATCATTATCGTGAGACGAACATGTACACGCCGTACTTGAAGCTCGTGAAGAATGTTGTCATAAATTTGGTGCTATTTAAAAATGCTATGGATTCTATTTGATCAGAGGAAAAGAATAGTGTTCTGTTTCATGATGAAAACCCATGCGAAGCTTGTCAAAGAATCATGTATACGCAGTAATAATAACTTGATAGTGATTGTTGCGTGATTGGACACGACGCCTGTATCTTCCTGTGTCGAGATGAATTAAAAAACAAAGGATCCCATACGTGAAAGTGATCAGAAACACTACTTAAGTAATTGTTATAAACGGATTAACGGTATAATAAAGCAATCAATCTCTTTCTGCAAAAGTAAACATCAGCCTCTATCCTGAGTGACATAAAAGCTTTACTAGTTTTGACTGACAAAATGCAAAAGAAACGCTACTTCGATAAATGAGTCAAGCCACTGGGTACCTAGACAGAGACTAATTTGACCCTAAGATGATTACAAAATGTCTATAGAACACCACCAATGAGAAAACAAGTCCCAGAAGAGCGACACTTTATCACTGCGGTCTGCGATGGAAGTGTATTGTAATAGAAAATGTCGAAACAAAGCCCCGCCATGTCCCAGTAGTACATGCATTTGGGCACCGTAATACTCTCTTGTATTTTGTGTACTTATAAAATGGTGTCTGGCATTGGAATGGTTCTAGGTCACGGAATGCCCAAGAGTGTAACTGCACACTACGTAGCTTAAAATATAAAGGGCAGCAGCATGTAGGGGAAAACCAGAGCAGCGGCAACAGTTAGTTAGCCTCAGTTAATTTATTCATGTAAATGCGTAAGTAGTAGCAAATTGGAAGATCCACAGCTTCATGGCCAAAGCTTAAATATGAGAAAATGAGGCAATAACTTTTATTTCAAACTTCGCAGGCGTCGCAGGTCTAACAGACAGACCAGGAGCACCTTCTTTATATATACCAGTCTGTGTCATTTCCGTCCAAAACGTCTTGTTGAAGATGTGTGAGTACAATTACAGATGTACCCAGTTGTTTTCCTGTTTTATGGAAGCATTATTGGTGCTGTAAAATGAACCTGTGTTCACGACTGGCTCCCAAACGGCTGATTTTAAACCACAGTTAAAGTTCTCCTCAATTGAGATATTAAAAGATTCGTTCTTACATGGTGCCAAGACTATTATCGGTTAATACAACAAAGACACCCGGGAATACGTGTCGGACTTCCGCCATGCAGGCGTTAATGGTGAAAACTACACATATCCTTGGTGGGGTGGGTCGAGTATAAATTCACGCTAACCATAAGATCATGTCTTCTGTCCTTTGCAGAATAGTTCAAATTCGTTTCTTGACGTTCAATTTCTCGTCCAAAGTCTCAAGGAAATAGGTTTCCGGAAATCTGCAGTTGGTACAGCAGAATAAAATCTCGAAACAGAATGGTCAGAGGTGCTCGGCAAACATCCTTGACATCGTTATACCTGACAGTTTAAATTCTTCAGAGGCTATGTATCGCTTCCTTGGCCGGACCTAAATTAGCTGTGGGTCATAAAACTGTCACACAGCTCCATATAGCACGTTGTTCATTACTGGGGAAACAAATACATCGCCAACGGATTTGGTATTCATTGGATACTGCCCGACGTACGGGTTTTATTGAGACAGAATAACTAGCCGTTCCGGAATAGCCATATTGTTGGTTGTACACATACAATCCTCTGCATTTGGTATTCTGTAAGGTGTCGATATTTGACAAAGACGATACTGAACAATGTTTTAAACTGAAATAATACACTTTCAAGATTTTGTTATTTACGGACCGAACAACGGTGCAAGAGGAATACAAAAGATCATGCCACGGAGCGTAACCCTATAGAAAGGTCACAACAGTAAGATAGCTGCCAAATGACCGCGCCTAATCGATGAATTCCGACCTCTTGTATTCAGAGTAATCAGAGATGTATTCTAACTACTCGTGCATTATTCTAAAGTCTTAGAACAGAACCTTACTCCTACTGCTGCCGATATAGCTTGCATGTGACAGTTCATATGCCAACTGCCTCAATGTCTTTACTGCTCTGGTTGAAATGTCAATCCCTCAGTCTTTCATACTCAGAGGGGTGACATTAAGACTTCTGTATGAAGTATATGCGAATGTAAGACCAGTGACCCACGAGGTAGACTCGACACCAACTGGGTCGCAGGCATCACTAATAGTACATGTAATCTCTCTGTTGACTCGGTTATTCACTCCCATATTTACAAATCTCCGATTATTTTTGATACATACACGGAGTATATCCGGCTAGACGTTATTGATCTTTTATGAGCAATCTGACGATACCATCAGAACAGGATAAACCAATATCCACTGATCATTAAAGCTAATTTCCGACGAAAGCTCAAGTCAGCAAAATAAATATTCCCCCATTCCTTCCCCACAGCTGATCTTTCGTTGACCACAAAATCGTGCCATGAACCTGTGAGATCGAAACACTCCACATTCACATAGCTATATTGAATACACCGCCTTACACATCATTTTAAGTGCTAAAAGCATCTGTGATACTGGCAGGATGTTCCAGGTATATGCCATCAGATGGTCTGAAATAACGTGGATGAAGTTGGCTCGCAGTTCACAGTTAGCAGTGCACAGTTCAAAAGGGGACAGTGCTTATTTTCCGATCAAATATAACTAGAGATTACGCCTTAACAAAGAAGCGCAGAGATCTCATACTTGGCACAAAGACACAGCTTGACAAACCCTACAAAATAACGGCAAAAAGTTTTAGCGTCGCGCTGATTTGTTAATCGAACTGTTAACTGGACATTTAGGCAGTCATTAAGCCTTAGCAAATAGGCCCAGAGATCTCATATTTTGAACGCAATCACAACTTGACAGACCCTATAAAATGACGTGTAAAAGTTTTAACGTCACACTGAATTGTTAGCCGAACTGTTAACTGGACATTTCGACCGTCATTTCGCCTGAACAAATAGGAAATAAAACCTCGTACACTTGACAAGCCCTATAAAATAACCTCAAAAAGTTTTTGTCCGACATCATTTTACATCACACTGAATTGTTATACGAACTGCTAACTGGACATTTCGACCGTCATTGCGCTCTGACGGATAGCCACAGAGATCGCATACCGTAGTACACAAATACAACTTGACAAGCCCTTCAAAATGATGACAAAGGTTTTGACGTCCGACGTCGGGTTACCTCACACAGAGTTGTTAACCGAACCGTTCACTGGATATCTAGGCCGTCATTGGGCCTTAACAAATAGGCACAGAGGTCTCATACTTGGGACACAAACACAACTTGGCACACCCTACAAAGTTTTGGGCTGATTTTGTACGGCTTGCCAACCACGTTTTTCTCAAGCCAGGACAAAGTATTACTGGAAAATGGTCTTTGATGTAAAGTAGTCTTAAGAGAATGTAACACTGTGCAAACCTTCAAGCAAACAGTCGCAGGATTCCTTAAGAGACATGGTCGCTCAAAACTTGGATTTTTAAGCAAATTCTTGAAGTTTTGAAGTTCGTTCATAAACTAAATCAGTAACGTTGAAATAAACAACATTCATTGAGTGAGTAGCTTTTACGAGCCCGGGCGGGCCATGTTTGACGTTGTTAACACCTCCACAGCAACAACAACATTTACACTCACCTTTCAAGCAGTGTAGTTTTACGACCACTGACACCCAAATACAGCTCTAAACTGCTTGTCGACCTGCTGAGCTCTCTTTGACGCCTCTTTTTTTGGCTGTAAGTCCATCCCTTACGCTGGTCATCACCCACATTTGTTTAAATATGAAGCTGTGCGCAGGCTTCAGTTCCACTGAATTGACAGACCCTCATTTATGTATTCTGACAGACTTTTCAATTAATAAATTTTTGTGTTTCTTAAACATTCACTCAATGTACAATGCCGAGGGTGGGATTAACGAAAAGCTTGTAACTTTTTCTTCTTGAGAAAAATACCTAATTCTCATGTCGTTCTGTAATCACACTAAAATACCTAATATTTGGGCGACGATGGTAATAAATACATAGTAAATAAGGCATATTTTGTAGTTGTAAATTTTTGTGAATTAGAGCATATTCAACTCATGAAAATGCAATCACGGGATCAGTGGATAGGAAATTTCATTGGTAATGTTCCTTAATCGATAATATGTACTTTTCAAAACCTTTAAAAAATCGTTGTAAAAGCACTTTCTTCCAAAGAATGTCTTCACATCACTGGTAGTTCGTATTTGAACTGAACGTGACATATGGTGCTCGTTTTGACCACACTATAGTGATTCGATAAAATGTAACCGTTGGGTGCTTCAGACATTCTCGATCCCACTTTGGCAGGCTTGAAAGAGAAAGAAGCAACACACCGACACCATAAGCGTGGTAGAGAAAGCAAATTAATTGGAAGGTTACAATAGTGACCAAATACTGTACGAAAAAGGTACATCTTTGTATCGAGAAAAAAAAAATGAAACAACTTTTCAGCCTTCTTCGGGAGTCACAAACGAACTCTATTATTTCCATTGACCAGATACAAAAATAAAAGAATTCCTCGTTTTCGAAGATTGAGATTGTTACATGGTGTTTTCTTTTCAATACCAACAGCAGCTAACAGCAGTGTGAAGTTAGCAATTCAACTGGGGCTAGCCATTATTTAGATAAAGATATAATAGGCAATATCTCCATAACACATACACCCAAAGGCTTCAAATTTAGTACATTAATAAAATTTCATACGGGCTCTCACCCGATGTACATAGTTCACAGTTCTAACAGAAGTGGGGCCTCTGTGAATAACTGTCTGAATAACTATCCACTTTGCATCTCCTCTAATATTACACACACAGGCTTCAAATTTAGCCTATGAAACAAACTTCATACGGGCTATCACCTGTTGTACATAGTTCCCTGATCTGACTCAAGGGGCGCCTCAGTGAACCCGGATTTATCTCTACCTTTGTATGGTGTGCATCCAACTCCATTTTCTGAAAAAAACACACAAATTTGTACCTGCAATGAAACTTTGAAGCCCGTTTTTCAAAATGATACCACACAACAAGCAGTAAAAATGAAAAAAAGCAGCACAGAGGAGCAAAAGAAAATATCTGTGTTAATACCCGGGATTTGCACGAGTCCTTCCCGAAGTATTAATTATAGTGTATAGTCATAAAGGATTGTTGTTGTTCTAGAGGCTCGTCTGTCTGTTGGAGAATACACCGAAAACTGGTGGGTCGCCCTATGCCTATTATGATGTTTTTTGTGTGTGTGCTGATAAATGAGCATCTGAAAACTGGACAGGAAAGACGATGGTACGAGAGTGGAAATTGGATACTGTAGAGTCACAGTTGCCACAGTTATGAACACCTAGTGTCTCTGATGGTTCCCACTGTTGAGCGTTCGTATGTTGGAATTTTGTGGTGAGAAATGATCACAAATCATAAAGGGCAAATAAACTAGAGAAACTAAAATTAAGTGAACTAATACCCTATTACAATGATGCTCATGTTATCTGTCACCCAAAGTTTCTGTTGTGACGAATATTGCATTTGTGCGCTTCATATTCGTTTGAAATTGGAAGAAAAATCAGTCGTCCTTATTAAAACAGAGGCCAAAATTGTAATAATGAATATTTGGGTGCCTTTTATTGAGATTCCATAATTGTAAACCAAATACCAAAGTGTGCAATACATGGGATTATAAGGTGAAAAAAGAACATATTAGAGAGCCGAGGGAACAAACGCAGCCTTGATCAAAATAATTAAAATCAGTCTTCCAGCAGAACTTCACAACAAAGCATTGCACACCATTCTGTCTGATCAGCTACACGTAACATACGCCACAAAATTTACAGCTTTTCAGCTCACAGAGTGCCAACAACATTTTTGTGCACGTCATGTTTGAATGTAAAGTTGATGACCCAAGTTGAGAGAGCTAGATGAGGCCAAGTTTGTCAAAGGAGATTTATTATGCGTTGTCAATATATTACTTACCCCCAACAGTTACAGATCTAGAATTACAATTGATACATACTGACACACTACGTATCTACGTGACTAGAGGTAACTGATCTTTCCTGAGCGATATGATGCTTGCAAGATAAACAAAAGTTAAACGGCGATTTTTGAGGTCAGACTCCTACCTAAGCTGAAGGTAACCAAATATTATATTTCCTCTTTGACATACTTACTGTTAGACATTCTTCGACAATTCTTGTCACTGATGACGTCAGCTAATGCTGTTCGGCGTTCTTTATCGACACTGGAACGTAGACTGCCTAATCCCAGACAACAATAACGGTCTGTTTCAGGGGTGAAGGAAAGTAACATTTGCTAGACATCTGCTCATTTGGCAAATAAGTCTGAAACAGCTTTTATATAAGTCGTTACCTTGAGGTAATCAAATGTGTCATTCGGGAAAATAAATATGAAACCTGGACATTGTTTTGAAGAAGGAGAGCTGGTCCGGTAGAGAAATACGTAAAAGTGGCTGATATAGTGCGTTAAAATTACGTGGAATTACCAATAGCAACGTCTGTGATCAGTGTCCCAGGAGGGTGTGGATTTGTAAGCTGTATCTGAAAAGGCTAAATGACATTGGAAACTAAACTATTGGTTGGTCACTGGTAGCAATTTGGATAAGGCACTTACGGAGACATCTAGACGTCTATACCTCGGGGCTTGCGACCAAATTCTCAAAATAAACATGTTGCACAGCTGGTTTAGGGTCCTGTGTCAGACTTAAATAGAGAGAGTGTTTTTTCCACTGAGACTCTGGAGTTGCATGAAAAAGTAAATCGCAGGCTGTTTCCTTTTACATTTTTCTGATTTTTTTTTGTTGCAGAATTAGGAATCACTAAAAAGTGTGTTTGTGCAATGATTTACAATCATCACAAAGTGTTTTCCTTTGATTTACAAAAGTATACATGTGTACATGCAGAGCGAATTTGTTATTTACTCAGTCGTATGACAAGAAATCATATGGATAAGTAATATTGAGCTCTGGGCGTACACTTAGTGGTAAGTGTTAAAGAATGGAAATATCAAACTTCAGTTCAAACTGAAATGAAATTCTATTTCGATTGCAGGTGTTTGATATAATCATCAACATCGAAATAAAAAATGTTACAAGGGAGACAGGAGAAAACTAAGTCGGCCAAGCAGAACGTAGAATCAGAAGAAGATAGTGATGCCACGTGTATAAGTGACGTCATATGTCAGGGAGTTCAAAGATTATGATGACATATAAAGCTACTTAACGACTACCATGAATTTGAATTGACTTTTATCAGTGATGTCAACGAGAATGGCCCACCATAAATCATTCATTTTATGTGTGCTTTCTTTGAAACTTGTTTGTCCACGTCAAGTCATTCTTTACACGAACGCTTTCACTCCCCGATGCTGTTTAGTTGTCGTAAATAACAGTGGTGGGCTTCTACTACATCGATGGACTTATGTCGGGAATAGTATACTATTAGCACGCTAACCCAACCCTATGGGGGAATTTTATCATCAACATTCCCCTTTTATCATCCCCTTCAATACGGTACGTTTGTCGTGGGTGTGTAACAGGGTCTCTAGAAGTAGCCATTTGTGGTTAACTATTGTTAGGTTTACTGGGGAAGACACAGAGCTGAATGACCTCCGGTCTTAGGGGCTCCAGCTCCCTATGAATCCGATACAAGATATGGCAAAGTTGAGGTAGAAAATGGTATTTAGAAAAATATTGTTAATGCTATATTTAAGACATCTTTGCTAAGTACAAATCTTGGATGTATCCGCCTTTAACCTGAGATCGTGAAACTAACTTGAAACACATAAAGACATCCTGTAGAGACACGGAGGAAAACGTGCCATATTGTTAAATGTGCCACAGATTTACACGAGGAAATTGACAGGGTATGAGATTTTATCAATTTCTCACACTGCATGGTGTATTGTGGAAAAAATTAGTATTTTTGAGTGAATATTGATGGAACAATCTACCCGTTATCTGGAAGTACATCACCAAATATTACCGGTTATTAGGCCACATACACTATGCACTATTTACCACGTAGAAACCGATGAAAGCAACCACCAATCGCACGATGTCTTACAATTACACTATGGCCAGCCGGAGATTTAGTTCATCTACAACTGTTCCGGTAAAATCCACACAACTGTCAAGCTGACCATTTTGTGTTTCTTTCTACATTGTTTTGACAGAGCATACTGGACCAGCACGATCTACCTGCTTACGTCGATAATGAACATTTCGTGCTGATACAGTGTTCCATGGCTTGCCGAATATATGCGCATCAATGCATTTTGTAAAAGCCTTGTTTAGTTACCCACATGCAATTGAAGTTTTATGCCACCATTATTTCTTTTTTAATTTCTATGACCGGGGTAATCCGCTTTAAGGGCGAAAAAATCTGAGCACAAGCCAAAGAAAGCAGCCGCACTTCATATGATATCTGACAACCACCACTCTGCCAGCCAACAATTCAAGAGTTCATCAACGGAATCGACGCTTCATATAGCTGAACCAGCGAGATCATTACAACTACAATCATTACAACAACAGTGACAGGTATAAGGTTGTGCCCCTAATAGCATGGTTACGTTTTTGGCTGTGACGACACCTTCAAATATCGAAATCGTCAGAGGTAAGATTTCTTGGACAAGCCTATCTCCTTATGTCTACAATGAACAATGTACGTAAGAATCTGTTGACATTTGCCACTAAAAGATTAGTGTTAAAATATGACCCCTTGGAGAAAATAAATTCCCCATTGTTTTCAGCCTATATGCAAGCGAAATCCGGCGAATGCAAGAACTTGTCTCCGCCTGTTTTATCACGCCAAGGTTACAGCAGAACCTTCCTAATTAGCAGTGTCAATCACGCTATACACATCCAAGCAGTCTGTCGGACAATGATGAATTCTTCATTCAAGCTAATGGAGTATTGGAAAATTAATATAATCCGGGGATATCATGTGAGATATAGGTGGTATCCAAACAGAAGCTAATTGAGAATTTATGTTCAGGTCATGGCCAGGAACTGACCACTGGTCTTCGATGATAAATATGTGGTAAACGGGTCAGTATTTTAAAGCTCTCAAGGCTAAGTAGGTTATTGCATTGGCCAGGGACAGAACGATTAACGCATGAAGGCTATTGTCATGTCTCAGCTGGAACTGTTGACATTTCGTTTGGTAAAAGAGACCAGTCGATGTAGCGAATGATCGAAAGGCTGAAAAGAGCATTTACGTAATGCATATAATGGGCTAGCAGGTTAATGAATACATACACATCGAAATAATTAAGAATAAGACTGGTAAAGTTAGACACGACGACTACGTGTACCCTTTCCCGGGCTTCGGGCGGATGAGCTGCATGGTACAAATCTTTATTTCACAGAGCCACTAGGAATACCTATGAAGGACCCAAACTGCACGTTTTAGTAGCTATCAGACCATAATTAAGGTGAAGGCAGTGTGATTTGAGAGGCTTTGTCGGCGTGCTATGGTCCTTGTACGCTGTAACGACAGCATGATAGCTGGCACCAGTCTCATGTACCCGGTAGAATATCGTTTACCCCAGTAAGCGTAATATTCTATTTGTCCATGTAAATACTTAAATGGTACCATTTTACATTCTCTAATAAGCAGCATGGCTTGAACAGAATTAGGTGAAAAAATGAAGTGATGTCCATAGCCACTTATTAGACGTCAGCAGTCGTGCCTTTACCTGGAGAGCCCTACCAGTGAAACACTTTTCCCGATGTGTTCATCAATTATCTCGACAGCAGGCTGGCTCGTGGTACATTCAGCATTGCTGCCGAGGTAGCCAACATATTCTCCAATGCCTTTCTCCGTAATTTATAAAAAACATCCTGGAAGGGAAATAAAAAATCCTTACCTTACAACCTATCCAAGAATACAGTTAGCTGGCGAAAGAATCATTCCGCCATTACCCACTAATACAGCCTCCACGGGGTACAAAGTATCTGATAGCAAAATAAGAACCCCGGACAAAGAACTTCTCGGCAGACAACATGTAACATCCCTGCTCGCTGTGTTAGAAATGTTCTCAGGTCACATTAACCGCATATCTGATGAACAACCGCCCTAAACAGGTTTTATTAGGTGATATCTTAGATTACAAACGATCGAATGAAGCTCTTATGCAAAAGAACGAAAGGGTTCTTAAAAATGCCTTGTAACAGAGTTAATCATCAGGGCTTCATGAGGGGTTCCTACTGGGAGACATTTCGTGACGTCGGAGCATGATCCGGATTGCTGTGCCCACGAGAGAAGAACTGATGTACGAAATAGCGGACAGTTGTGGGAATATAGTATCGTCTAATGTAAAGATCCCGGTTGTTGGATCATAAGTAATTCTATGTTGTAGATCTAAGACATCTGGAATTGATAATGAACAAACGTCTCACTTAGACAAAGTATACTATTTCGTTCGTATTGATATTACATGTATAAAATGTTTTGTTTGCATTGACACATTCATGTGGTTATTATTCTTAAAAAAGTACGCATTTATTTTTTTATTTCATTGGTGTTTTCCGCCATATTCAAGAACATATCGCATATACTGCGGTGGGCAGCAGTATGGTGGGAGGAAACCGGAGGGTGTTGAAAAGTGTTGAATAGTTTTTTGAAACTATGCACAATTTAACTCAGTGTTACCGAAATTTGAAGTGTAATTGCAATCTAGAGAGATATAAAAACCAAAATTGAACAACGAACACAGAAAAGTTTGAAATAACTCCTTTCTTCCCTGACAATTTTTCTAAGTTGTTTGCATTTACTGCAACGATAGTGCAACTACATTGTTCCATGAATACAACATCAAGTCACAGGGGATCAAATCCTACAACACATGTAAATGCTAGAGTATGGTGTCCATAGTTCATTTCACATCAACATAAAGATGTAGGCCACGTGTCAGCTCGTGGTAGTGTTTAGAAATTCTTTGAAGATGAGTACACCTAAGGGGTATGCGCGTGTGGTGTACTTGGGGACAGTGTGACGAAATAATGTATAAGGCGATATTCGTTGGTTAGCAAACGTTCAGTATTTCCTGCTGCATTTCTGTTATGCGTAAACAGGGTGTGGTCAATTGGGAATTCAAGGAATGTTCATAGAAACTTTATCAGAACGTCTACCTGAAGGTAAATTTTACAGCAACGGTATGGTGGAACCTAAAAGTATGATTACTGACAGACCCTTATCAAAAACAAAACAAAACGAAAAAAAATGGCGAATACCTTAGCGTTGTAATGTCGTGATATGAAGCATTTTAATGAAATTGCCAACCCTGTCACCAAGTAAAATAAAGTGATTACTGTATTTATGTACATATATATTAATTAATTTACTAATTGTAATAGGATTAATAGATGGTCAAATTTATCATTGGAAGAAGCCTAGAAGACAGATTAATTAATACAATGGAAAGGAATACGGTGGTTAGAGGGCGGTGAAGCCTTATGTGTCGCCCATCATCTCTCATACACAGATTAGATTGATGACTAAAAGTAGACAACGATAATCCGACATTATTAGCTACGCAAACCGCCCATCGCAATCGCCTTCCTAAATCTGTGAAGGACATTAGCTAATTACTTACACAGTAACAGATCAGCTTGGAGATTTCAATGGCAAAACAAAAAGAAACATCCGCTTATGAAAAGACTGTATTTGGGTGGTAAAAAAGACTTACAATGTAAAAAAAAATGACACGTGGCGGTAAGTTGATTTTGCCCTCTTCTAGAAATGCCTGAAATAGGTGTTTAAATGATCCAAAAATATGAACTTTTTTGTTTTTAAATCCCGCTTTAATCGTTTTTCTAATCGCTTACTTTAGCCCTAACATTGCTTTCTCATTTCTTCAATCTGGACACTACCCATAAATTAATTTTTTGAAATAACAATCTTTCGGATTTTTGCAAAAGTTTAATTTATTGTAGGAAACGGTTTCATAAACCACCACAAAGGCAGATGATGGAATGCTGTAAATCATCAACGGACTGGTTCCTTCAGACGAAAAGAAACTAAGATGTACACTAGGTGAAACGTTTGGCATATTGGCCATGGAGGTTGTGTGAGATTACTACAAATATACCATGAGGAAGATTTAGAAAAAGAACTTGGACGAGGGTGGAAAAAAGCAGTTGACATGGTTAAAAAAAAACAGGGGGTCATAATTTTATCTCAGCTGACATCAGATACATTAGCAGTATTGTGAATGAAAACTTAGATCTGTAGTGTATCACACTTTCGGTCACACAATGTAAATCCATGTAAATGTAAGTAATGCAAGTGGAGCTATAAAGAGGTTTGACACTTTGAGTCACACAATGTAACTCCCATGTGCTGGCGTTATAAAGAGATTATTACACACGCCAAATTTACCCACACAATATATCTGATAAATCCAAAGTGCTGGCCTTATAAAAGGTTATTACACACACCCAGTTTACATTTTCACGCAAACAATATATCTGACAAGTCCCAAGGGATGCTATTATGAAGGGGTTGGAGCCTCCGGTGCTCAGTCGGTTAGCGCGCTATCGCAGCACAATGACCCGAAGCCTCCCACCAATGCTGTGAGTTCAAGGCCAGCTCATGTTGGCTTCCTCTCCGGTCGCACGTGGGAAGGTCTGCTAGCAACTCGCGGATGGTCGTGGGTTCCCCCGGGCTCTGTCCGTTGGCCGCCGTCGTGTAAGTGAAATATTCTTCAGTACGTCGTAAAACGCACATCAAATAAATAAACAAATAAATAAATATAAAGTGGTTTATTGCATACACCCAATTTACATTTTCAGTCACACAGTATATCTGACAAATCCCACGAGCTGACGTTATAAAGGGGTTATTACAAACGCCCAATTTACATCTTTCAGGCAGAAAACGTATCTGGTACAAGTAAATCCCAAATGTTACAAATTCGAACAGATGCAGAAACTATCAAAGTAACGTAAGACTAATATATCTGCTAATCTTCCTCGATCATTACCATCTGATTCTCCAGTGAGTTTGTACTATAGGTCTGTCAGTACTGAAACAGGCACAGTACTTCTTGAAATTTCGACATATCGGTAGCCAATTTATGAAAATGTGTGTTGGGATAACACACAAATATATCAATCACTTTTACAAATTAGGGTTGCCTCTATGGAATCATATACAGAAGACTAGAAAACAGAAAATCCAATTCGTACATGTAGCATGTAGCATTTTGTACATATTTTCGTTCTTCTGAGACATGATGTTACAAGTAACATGACAGTGAATCCTGGGAAATCTATTCTCGGCTAAACGCTCTGGACATCGAGCATTGGCAATGTCAGTCCTAAGTGTTCTCCACAAGTACCATTACAATTTCATCGAATCCTCCAATATGAAAAGCCTCGCTATAAGGTGTTTGACGGAAACGAGGCCCTAAGTCCACACTATCATTATCGTTCTTCCAGACCGGTCAAAGAAAACTTGGAGGTGCATCATTAGTTTAATTGTCTCTATCTCATTTTGTATGAACAGAGAGAAAGGCAGATAAAAATAAACTGGTATTTGTGGATTCACCAAAGATCCTGACTTCTATATTCTGCAATTTACTTTAGTTTTCTTTGTATATTACAAGATGTGCAACTAAAATGCTCATCTTTTAAAATCCCAAACTGATGATTTGGTCCTGTAGACCAAGAATAACATCCATGTGTATTAAGCCTGAATGTGAATACCACAGACCTTGTTTGGCCACTTGGCATTAGGTACCTCAGGGTGTAGGTTGGAAGTAATAGGGATTTAGACTTATGCACATGTACAACATGCTTGATCGGCTGCTCTATTACTGTTTTCCGATAAGAACTAAGACACGGACATTTTGGTTATACATTTGTGCATTAGTATGACTTTCATCCAAAAGACTACTTTGTGTTGTAGTGTATTCGAGCACTCTCGTTGACTGTGTTGTCATGAAATATTGCTTCTTGTATTATAATCTGCCAGAATTCTGCTCTTCAGCACGAAGAAATTCATTCGTGGTATGAAAGGGCAAATAGCATTTAGGTAAATGGCATGCATTTGTAAATAGACTTGCATCAGTTGGACCTGAACTTCACGGTGGACCTCACATAGGCGAAGATAATGCTACAATTTTCTGCGTTCAGGCTCTCAAAGATCGTCTCAAGACATCTCGTATCCTTCAGAGCATGATAAAATCATTACCACGACCTGCTATTGAATATTGGCTATTCACAATGACATATAACAAAAACTAAATTCTTTAATTCAATCCTAGATACATTAAATCTGTTTTGACTTTTTGATACCAGTTTCACACCCGATTCACGTGTTAACCTTTGTTATAGCCAGACCTGCGGAGGTGGAAATCATCAGGTGTCCCGCGGGATTTAAGTGCAATCTCCCTCGTGCTGAGTGATTGCTGGCTAGTTCAACAAGGCCTTAAATTGTCCTAATTAATCGATATTCCACTATGTGGCCAACTAGCCGATCTGCGCACTATGGACGGTCCCCCATAGGGTCTTATCTGTGAAGTACTTAGATGTCACCCTGTAACCTCTCATCAGTTTAATGGAGCTGTTTTTTAGTCCCTAATCTATACTAGTGTCCAGGCGTTGTCCACATTCAACAAACCCGAATGTTGTACTAGGCTACAAGCTTACACAGCATTTCAACATAACGGTGCATGTTTATGTCAGCTGTATATGTTGGCATAACCGTGGGATGACACAATGATATTAATCAACGATGCAATTATGGTATATGTCGCAGTAATTCGGTGTAATATTACTCTATCGGATACAACATGAAAGGGCTCTTTGACGAATAAAACGACATGAGAACTTAACAGTTCGCTGAAGCCATGGTGGGGATTAACCAGTGTTCAGAGTTCATTGGTCAGTTATCAAAACTTAAATATTTGTCATCTGACGAAATTTGCATAAGCTTTTGATTGCTGTCGTGGTGGGAGATGAGGTAAATCAAGCGTTTATCTTTCCCAGATTCACCAGGACCCACATCTCTGCTAATGCGAGTTTTAAAAGAAAAAAAGTAAAACATTGAGTGAAATTTAATCCCGGCCACAAACTGTAGTTAAACTATGGCCATAAAATAGTGCTGAATAGAGATCGCCCAGATGATTAGGTATAATGAAAAGACTGCCGTTGGCTGAGTCTGTGTTTGTCTACCTCAGAATTTGTAGGCTGATATAGGATAACGAAAAGGTAGTTTCACAGAAAGGAACATCCTCTTTTACTGACAGTCTCAAATTGGAGTATTCGCCTACACGACGATATCAGTGGTGCTTGAAATGGAAAAAGAAAGATGCATTAACAGTTTGTAAAGCCTATGTCCATAAATGGTATAAGGTCAACGCCTTGTGAGACTTTTAAAATATCATCGGGATTAACACAGCCAGGAGGTTGAACAGTGGAGGCGGACATTATGTCCACTGGGATAACTGGGGTTTGGGAAAGCCATGGACAAGCCTATAGCGACCTCGGAGGTAACTTGTGGGGGAGGGAGGGTTCTTTACATGCCAGTGAGGCACACATTACCGAAGTATCACAAAGACTGTACCGCTAATGTACAAAAGTGTTCCGTTAATCCCCAGCATGGTGAGGTAGATGAGGTTAAATCTGATATTAGAAGTTCTTCGTCATTATACTTACTTGTTTTCTAATGCATGTAACAACTGGTACTCATTTTAGTATGTGTTCATAGCTGGTTCAGAAGTTTTCCTTACTTGCGTAGCCACATGATTTCAATTTGTTTTTTGATAATTGTTTCACAATGCCATATTATCTCTTTACACACGTCTCCATTCCATTTGCCACCCGCTACTTCATGTGCCCAGTAATAGCGTGTCCTCGATGATCAGCGCCGTCATTTTGCCTTTCTGCAATTTGCTTTGTTTTCGCCGAATAAGAAGAAAAATATGACAGACAGCGGATTGCATAATAGCCTTGTCAGTGAAAGAAAGTTCTTTGGAACATTTCCTTTTCATCTGGCCGCTCATCTCACTAACTACATGTCGAGACTTGTGAAATAGGTCAAGAGTTCTTATTCAAACCTTTTAAAACATTACGGTCACGGTGCCGTCGGGGTTCATTACCATGGCTTTATCTTTTTTCATTGTTGTTCTTCATCTAAAATGACCCTTGCTAAAATTTAGCAAGAATGCTAAAGGGACCATACCCCGAGGACTCCTAAATGTAGTCAACTAGTCCAGTATCTCGTAAGTTAAATAGGAAATTTATGGCGTTCTTCATGTTATAGGGCTGAAAGCGGCTTAATTTACAAGGAGAGCTCCGAAAAATGGACTGACACAGTTTCTTGATAGCTGTTCTTATTCCATGTTTCGAGGCAGCATGTAATCGTTGCACGTAGCCATCAACGGATTGGGCAAGCGCACTGAATCATAAACTGAAGCTATGGGTTGTAAATTAGTAGTTTACAAATCTCAAGTCTAGAGGATTTCCCAGAAAACGAGTTTTGTTTACTTCTTGTAGGCCTATGAAACATAAATGATGCATATGTGTGACCTGCCAAAAATTTGAAAAGATTTTCTAATAAATACACTTGCACGGCCGCATAGCCATAGGCATTTTCTCGGATACACTGACTAATGACGTCTTGTCTACAAGCCCACATATTCTTCACAGTCAGAACCTTTCGCCCTCCCTAATTCGTCCAGCTGCGAACTATTAGTGAATAGCCTGGATAATCAGCAACCGTGCATGTTTCGGACTTGTAGTGTTATGCAGGCTGACCCTCCACTAAGAGATAGGCGGAACTGATTTCGTTGAGACTATGAAACCTAGACTTTGGAGTGGAAAAACTTATCATTTCGTTTCGGACAGGTAAAAATATGACTTCATGATTAACAAGACCCCTTGCTTTCATCACAGATTAGTTCCAGGAAATGCTCTCATCATAATGACTGTAGAATGCTGGAGCTTTATATTCTTTAGACGTCTCGTTTCAATTCTAGCTAATACCAAATACTTGTGTTCCCAGAATGTCCCGTGTGAACTGATCATCTGAATACCACGAAACCCCAAGGAATTTTCCGCGAAATAGTACCTCATTTTGGATTAAATATCGGTTACAAATCGCAGTTAAGTTGAGGTTGACCCATGTCGTTTTTATTACTACAACAATTTTCATTGCATGGCAAATGTCCTTGATTCGGATTTACAGACGACCATAGAAAGAAATTGTTTTTTTTTTCTTCCTCTCTCTCTCTTTCTTAGAACTGGCCTGCAAGCTTGTGTGTAAATTTAGCTGGAAATGAATGTGGTTTGTTTTGATGCGATTTCCCCACAAGGACAGCATGGGGCTAAAACACAGCATTCAGGATGGAGTTTCAATATTAATCAAATCTCTCGACAATACTGACAAGATTAATGTGACAAAACTGTTGAAGAAGGGAAAATACTGACTTCCCGCTATATGCCTTTTAGATGTCCATGTACATACGCATCTCATGTTCACCTTACGTTGTTTAGCTGGGTTAACAAAAACAGTTAAAAATGCCAGAAACGCATATTAACTGATTCCTCTAGGGATGAAAATCGCCTTTTCTTTTCTTGTTTCAGACGGGATCAGTTTAATTAGGTTTAATATCTGTTGAATGTTTCATTAGCCATCTGGTGAAATTCGACTCCCTCCGATTTATACCAGTTATGTCTTTTACTATAATAGTTAAAAGAAGGCCATTAAAATATAAAGTAAAGTTAATTATTTCAAAAAAAGATGTATTCTCAAAATTGCATTACTGTCAACGACTAGTTGCTGTGTTTGAGGTAATGTGTTTCATCAGGCAAAATTCATAAATACTATATTTCACTGTTTATCACTAGAAGCCGGTATTCTTATTGTGCTAGACATTTTTACGTGTGTAAATTTCAGCTTCAAAGGAGATATTGTATTAAAATTGTATTTCTGTTAACAAGCAGTAACTGTGAAAAGGATTGCCTTTGATGAAACTAAATGGGCCAATGCTATAACTTTTCATTTGGCATTTTATGCGGGAATATTAGTTGTGTCACCCTTTGTTCGAGGAAAGTTCATCGTATTTCTGAAATGGGTGCTGTCCTTTCATACGAAGACATCGTAGCAGTTGGTCGTGCCGAAGATATGTAAACAACGTTCTATTCGAATTCGTATATCATGACAAAAGCTGACTCTTTTTTACATTTTGATATTCCAAAAATCTTCAATGTTATTGTTAATAGCCTGAGTACCAAGGTCAATTGGCGGTAAATTGCAACCACCACATATCGATCCGCGTGTTTAGCAGTCTCCAGCACTCAGGCTGTACATTTGACTTAGCAGTGCCTGCTGGCTGTGGAAGGCGGTCATCACTCTGCTAGATTGTCACGATACCAATACTTTACAGATTTTCGATCGGATACCTGTGTCTGAATGTAAGAAATGTCCGATGGCAGTGAGATGCATAGAAACATAATGGATGCATGGAAACAATAGATGTCGTTCATAATTATTTTCGCTTAAAGAGAGCAACAAAACGATCTTAAATGCTGTCTTTAGAAACAAATTCAGACTTTTGAGCTACAGGTTTACTATAGCTCTATTTTCATTTACTTCGTAGTGGCATTGTCTTTATTTCATGATGGAAGGCAATCACAAGTGGAAAAACCAAATTAATCTGCATGTGATCAAGATCGATCGCTTAAAAAACATTTATATTCTTATGAGACTGGTATTCAGATTCGGAATATCGCTGTTTTGTTACTATATGACAGCGCAGATGTACCAGTTGTACATATAGCGAACCAGACACCAAGAACGAATCCATCAAAGGTGAACCCATAATGACTCAGGCTGACAGATAGGCTTTTGGTCGATATTCTTTCTGGGAAGAAATATACGACAGGTTTGTAGTAAAATCTGGATGTCATGGGAAGCAATTAATTGGCGCCGTCACAAAGTGTGGAGAAGCCCGACTCATATACCTACGGTTAATAGCTTTGTATGTGCCTATGTGCTAGTGGTGTGGTTCTTCTGTACACTTTGAATACCTCTAGAGAATCCTATTCGCCTTGTTGAAGTTAGCTTCCTTGAGTGAAGGCGGTAAAGGTACCTCCGTCAGATCAACTTGTCAATCCCAATGTCAAGATCCCCCAAAGAGGTATTTCCCGGTTTCTGACAGGCAAGAAAATTCAAAATAAAAAGTTAATGCCCTTGTTGAAATTTTTTGTCTTCCACGACCCCTTGGTTTTACTTTCTGTCGAGCATCCCAAGCCTCTTTGTCAAACATATATTCTGCGTGAATTTTGTCACATTTGGGCCATCACTTCAGCTATTGTTAGCGCTTTGCATGTACATGTGTTCCGTCTTCTTTAATTTATTTGGTAAAAAACATTAGTTGACAGATGACTTTTCTCCATTTACGATATTTCCACGCTATCCCTCAACATGTCGTTCTAGGCTTTTGAGCAACCAATGTCGCGCATTGTATTCCTGAACTGAAACTGAGATTGGAAATTATCACATAAATCATTTTATATATTGTTTGTGTCTACTGTAAAATGTTCTCGTTCCTTAAATAAAGGCAGACGATAATAGACCAAGACTGCGGTATATCATAACAGAGTGAACGAAAGGGGTTCATGTATATTGATACTGACGGTATCTAACAAAGAGATTTGATTAATCAAACTGTCTGAGATGATGGACTGGTATGTTTAGTGTGGTGTGTGTTACCCGAGACTCGTGTGACCAATAAAACTGACCAAAGGTGAGTGTCATGATTTATGCGGAGTGTTGTCTCATTACTAACATAAATAAAGGGTATACAAAACGTTCGCTGTGGGAAAGTTCAACAGGTATCTGTTTATCATTGATGAATTACCGTAAACTGAATAAGGCGTCTTATATTATTGATGATTTAATGTACTATAATGTGGCTCGATCCGACATGACTGGAATGTTGCGAAGGTGGCCCTAAGCCAAAATCATTCATTCATTATTACTTAAGGAACAGTTGGCGAATTTCATTTATTTGCTTGAATCCGATTTTTACGGCCTACTCGAGCATATCTAGATTACTTGGTACATGATGGTTATCAGACTTATGGGTAGACAGAGACGTTACAGAGCCTCGCCAAGCACCAGTCTAACGCCATGGCTTGAAGACTTCTTTGCTCAAGGGCATGCCGTCTGTAGCAAAGATGACGCCATGGTAACATGTACTAATGAGAACAATGCCGTGTATTGGCGCAGAGTGTTGCATCGAACACTGCCTTTAAGACTACAAAAAACTGTGTTTTCCAACTGAACAGAACAGCAATAAGTATTCTTCGATTTTCATATTTTGACAAAGTTAGGAGGATTTAATGACAGCTCGAAAGTAACCGTACATGTATATGCGCGGGATCCGTGTGCAAGATTTTAGCTTCTGGTATAAATACATAAAAACGAAGACTAGATGAATGAAAGAGGCGAAACTCCACAATAAACAGTAGAAAAAGAATAGATTACTCAAATGCTATGCCTTGTGGATCTGTGCTGTGACGCTTGACCGTACAGTAATAAGCTTGAACTTCCAGTTATAAAATACGTAGAAAGTTTCCCAAGCGCAAAATATTTATCGTCCCTTCATTAATTTTCCATCTGACAAGGAAAGATATCAATTTATAAAATTAGGAACTGCACCACCTCGAAAACAGTATGACATAGAAAACAAATCGAAGTCTGACATAATCATTACGAGCATTGCTGTCTGTGTTGCATGGTTTGAAGGCTGAAATGCTTTTTGAAGAAATGTAATCTGCTATTGGCCCTGTTTACTGAACTCCAAGATGTGGTGTCTTCTGAATGCTGTGTCTACTGGTTGTATGTTGCCGCATATACAAGTTTCGAATTGTTTGAGAACATATTATTCTAAAGCTCCTGTTACGCTACGGTGCTGGTGAACTACCTGCTTGCTTTACGAACATCACAGCTTACAGAAACAGTAAGGTATTATCTAAAAGAGGAAATGGGAACACTGCTTGCGTCAGTTTCGTTTTGGCGGCCGGGTTATGTTCCCTCATTACTACCCCCAGACCAGTTAGATGGCATTTTCAAATCCGGCGTGGACAGATTTGTCAGGTTCCTGATGGGTTTTCCAGCGCCAATAAACCCCACGGTCTTCATATATGTGAAATAGAATTCTGTAGTGTACTCGTAAATCGCCAGTCACGCAAGAAAGTCAAGCCTCTGCAGACAGTCACCTTACAGAATTGCATATCACGCTGCTTCCATACCAGCCTTGACCTTAGCGAATTCTGGTCGATGTTTAGTAAAACATTATATAGCGCAGTAAAGGTACCTTCAGAATGGTTGTCTTTACCTAAAGAGACAAACCAATTATTACAGAAGAATATTTTGGAACAATAAACATGGTTTTAATCATGCCCGTTTATCAACATGTAATACGAAAAAAAATCTTTCCTTCAGTCTAACATTTTCCCCATTTATGTGTCAATGCATCGTTAGTTCATAATATTGCAATCTTTATTCAGCTAAATGACGTGCGTCACAAACATCCATTAATTATGTATGCAAACTCTCCCAAAAACACAAATGAACAACAGCAATACACAGGAGGTCCACAAACATGTTGCAAACTTTGAAAAAAAAACCATGCAAAATTACTAATAGCGACGTGCATCTGAAAGCTTTAAAATCTTTAACCCGACTTCTTACTAGAAAAGAACAGATGGCGGGCGTCAATCAAAAATTTCTGGACAAAATAAATCGCCGTTAAAATGTAGTTATCGCCAGATGAACAGAAGAAACAGGATAGTGCCTTCAGTTAAACATATCGCTTAAATCGTGTCTTATCTTGGCGATTAAACTTGTATACATACGAATTGAATTGGATTTGATCACAAATAACTACACTTCCGGTAGAGCTGTCGATTGGTATTCCTTGAATATCAGATCTTAGAAAAAAGACTACAGCATACATAACAAAACCAGAGCAGTAACGACAATCTGCTATTTGACATTGTCCAACGTACCCAGATATGTCGGCCTCCAGTCAATTTACATCAATTAGGTTTCATTCTAACTCTTCATGTACCTAAATGGTTAAAAAATAAGAACTTGGAACGTCCCCAGCACCATGGTCTAAGCAGAATTAGTTTAAAAAATAAAGTGATGTAAACTACAATTTATTAGGTGAACACTCATCCGGGATAACTCAAAAATACCATGGTGCTGTCATAATAAACATCTATCGGAAATGCTAATTATGTCATACTGTGAATTCCTTCTGTTGACTAATTTACCTGTCGGTTGACAGGTTGCATGATGCTACCGCTTTTATTGGTAGCACCAGAATATCTGCTTGACCAATACCATTGCATTACAGTCAAATGAAATGAATTGTGGTATTTATTTTTGACCTTGCCGGTGTCGCAGCGTGGTCGGAATTTCTGTCATGATTTATTGAAAATGGAGTCAATTGCCTTTTACCGAGAGCCTTTGCTCGACCTCTTAACGGTCTCTGTGTCAACTATAATTTCGTCGGGAGCAGAAGTTGTCCAGTGCGGCAGCAGCGGAGGCGGAAATCGGCACGGACGCCATGAGTTTAAGTGGAATCAGTTTTGACGTGATAGATTCTAAGGTGTTCCACCAAAGCTTTAAATTGCCCTAATAACTGCTGATTCCATCAGCGCAGTGACAAGTTGTGAGCACCCGTCTAAAATCTGCCTAGATATTCCATATCCGAAAGACTAAATACCAGTACCTTAAAATGCTAATATAAACAGTGAATACGTTTGTCATAGACAATGTTTTATCGTATATGCAAGGCCACATCTGCTAGCGAAAAAACACGTCTTGGTCACTGTTTGTTGCAGTTATTAGTGTTTAAGTAGGTTACAAAAATCACACAGTGTATCCTTATGTCAGTCATTTGAGAAATGGGCACCAATAAATACCAATAGTAAAAAGTTGAATATTATGTTATATCCGAAAACGTTTCGGAGTAATTATTTATTTCTTGGGCTTTCCATTATTAATATTGTCTTTTCGGAACAGGCAGGATGGTACCAGGGTGGACATATTTATATTGCTGTCTCAACGAAACAGCTTGGAAAAGACACCCGGGCCTGTTTCACAATTTCTCTTTTAGAAAACAAAATATATGATGTTGGATGCCCAAACATGGCTCATATCGCCCTATGACAGCATAAAATTAGCTGTGAAAAGTTGATGTGATGCATGTATTGTGAAATAGATCTCAGACATCATCCTGGCATTTTTCTTCCTGCTATACATTGGACATACCTAACACCATCGAGTGGATGTATGTTTTTACATACACAGTGGTGAAGTTGTTTTAGAACGCACAAGAGGCCCGCTAAAGTACGCTATCCTGTAAAATCGGCAACATCTCGAGTCATTTGTCAGACATGCCACGGAAATAAATAAATTGGAAAATTATCGCGGATTGATCTATGATGTAGTCACACGGGATGCTAGCTACTGTTGTCTGTCTAGTGTCGTACAGGACATCAGTGCACTTCTCTGCGCCGAAAGACACAAACCAATGAGCTGTTTTATGCGTTTACAATTTGCATTACTTGTACTGTCAATCTAGTCAATGGAGAAAAGCGAGATAGAGTTATGGATCTCCAGATAAGTATATTGGATTCATAACGTGTGCGTTCAAGAATACTTTCATTGTCTCCATCTCTGTACTGTGAAATGGCGTAAGCAAAAAAACTGTTTTAAAAACGAGAAAAGAATATATACTGGCAGAATGGCATGTACTGGTGGTGCAATAAAAGTTTCAGAGACAGCGAAAACATGTTAGCCTCATATCAATTGTGACTTTTGTCAGTCTAAGATGATGCTACATTATTTAACTTATCAGCCATTTCACAATTTTCACAATGACACCAGACGGTCCCGTTTGAACAGTTCATCAATACAATGCAAGATGATCATTTTCATGAAGGCCATACACGGATCGGCAATTTGGCACATCGGGTGTTATGTACCAATTTCAGTTGTAATGACTGAGTTTTTCCCTTGAAATATACAGGTACGATGCAATATCGCCTGACTGGTGTTATGAGTCTTTGTTTCAATCTCATGGGCTCTTCTAAAATAAGACTAAATAAGCACATATGTGGAACGTAAGAGGAAAATAATATTATTGTTGTAAATGCATATTTACAGGTGCATCGTGTTTTAACCACGTATAGTCATGACAAAAATTTAAAATACATGTACATATAACATATTATGTGAGTATCTTTTTTTCTTCACATATGGGGTTGCTTAATCTCTGTCCACGGACAAGTCATGTATATGTGTCAGGCGCATCGATACAGGCGATTATTTCCATTCCCCTGTTATTTTAATGTACACGAGCTTGTCGCTATACAAATTTGCAGTCAAATGTTTGAAGAACTGCGGTTATTAACCACGTGGAGGTTTTGGAAGAGAAAGTAGTATTGGTGAAACGAAAAAACGTCAGATGAAACAAGATGGTGTGTTGAGGAGAGATGATTTCGAGATATCCATTGTGCTACCGTTACATCTAGTGATCGGCTCGCCTTTTACCGTTCTTGATATATTTATCTTGTCTCCATGTAACGCTGTGGCTTTGCTTGTTGAATGTACCAAAGGACATTTACATGATTTACATTGCGTGATGGTTCTCGGAAAATTTTGGATCGCCCATTAGAATGCCATTGGCATGTTGAAGCGTATGTATACGTCTTGCTCGTCACTGAACTGGGTCCACTGGGTTTCATGAAGTATACTTAGTGCTAACTAGCTCTTAGCTACGTGCACTTCCTATCTCTGCAACATACGTTGTTATGGCAGTTAAGGGAATCCTTAGCTAAGTGCACTTCATGAAACTGGGGCCTGAACGTTTGCGATAGACTAATAAAACTGAATGAACTCTAAACATTGTGAGGACTAAGGTACTATATAGCCATGTATCCTGATTAAATCCCAGGTTAGATGTCTTACGGTATGTCAGCAGTCCTACATTGTTTGTACTTGTTGATCTGATATTATAGGTTGACTTGCAGGGCATTGTGTTAGTGTTGAGCACCGTAAATCAGTTTTAAAAAAATTCACCCTTGCTCCTGAAGAGTTTCCCTTCATGTTCACGTTTAGGTGTTATAATATATTATATTATGTATTGATATAATTATATTTTGTTTTTATATGGGATCCCTACAGCCACATCTGTGCCTTTATTTACAGTATAAAAGAACAGGGGCATTTGCACCTAAGATATTGGGTTTAGATTGTACATCCGCGGCAGTTCTGATGTGGTCGTCAGAAAGGGCTGCACTAATTCACAGGTTGGTTGATAAATGATGACCGATTTTACAACAGAAAGCCATCTTGATTTATTACAGCACTAGATATACTCACTGTGGCGCCAATGGCCCTTCCTCAGAAGATTGACAGATTTGTGCGGCCGGTCAAAAGTTTCCAGTCGTGGACGGATGTGAGTAATATTGACAGAGAATCCGTATAATACTGCCTATTGAGGATGGTTGGTCGGTGTCAAGATGGGGCCCGGCAAGGGTCAGTGAACAGGGGTTACTCATCGAAATTAAATCACAGCACCGAAAGCAAAGGTCCACTAAGACCACTCCTCGATACTTCAATGGTCGGCCAAATTTCCGTGAGAGCGATCTACTTTCGCAGCTTACTGCCGGGCTTCATCTTTAGTCCAAACCACATCAAGGCATTAGCCGGTAAACAGGTCAACTTCTCAATGGAAAGTAAATCGTATTTTGGAAGAAACCAACGGTTCCTTCATGACCCTTACGTTGAAATCAAAGCGGACCGTGATCAAGTAAGGGGTTCATCAACACGGTGTTTTCGCCAATTCAAAACAAGAATAAATCAGCAATTTCTCCTCGGGACGAGAATTCATAGGAAAATCTTATTAAAATCCTTTTCGGTTCATTCATTTCATTCATTCAATAGTAATGAATCACTGCTTCATTAAAGCATGTAGCAGAGCAGAACATTAAGTAATTTATGGGGATTTTTTTAAGACGCCAGTTATACTTGGGAAACCTATTGGGTTTGGTATTATCTTATGTTTCTATTGACGAAGGTCTTCGAAACGTTTCAGTCAAATTGAGATGATCTGGTTGTTGAGTGGAGAATTCAACTGCAGAAAGAATTCAGTCCAACGTGTCAAGAACATAGAACACGCAAAGCACAACGGCAGATGCATGGGGTATAGTGAATTGTGTATTTAAAGGTGTCGTTTCGGTGGCCAAGTGAGGCGCTTTCAAGCAAAGAAACACTTTATGGTTTCCCTGAAGTTGAAAATGTGCCCAAAACAGTGAGAGCTTTGATGGTTATTTAACCGGAAAAGCAGGCTCCAGGACATGACAATGCGTTTATGAAAAGAAAAAGAGCGGATAGAACAGTTATCATTGAAGACTGCGGTTTGATGTTTCCGCCGAGATAAAATATAATCCTCAAAATAATATAAATTTACGCATTTTTTTACCAATATTGAAAGTTTCGGTTACCGATGTCTTCTTTCCTAAGTAGGAAAAGAATAGCCAAAGGTCATATAGATTACCAAACAACTCGCAATCAGAGGATTGTTTGCTGGATGTTCATAAAGGTAACGGACGTCTACACTGAATCAATGTTAATTTGAATGGGGATAGGTGGGTTTGCGCAATCAAAGCCCATTGTTACCGCGAACAGAAGTGGATTCTTCACGAATTCATCCATGGGAGTCCGACCAACGTCTTTTTGATGATATTAAATGGCAGTCATAGGCCCCTGACTGATGGATTTAACAATGAAATTTCGGATTGAATGGCGCGTGAAATCGATTTTTTGTAACTGTTGTATATGCGGCCTTACTCCCTAAGGACACCTGCATTGATCTAAAAGCCGCTCACGCGCGAGAACTGGTCGACCACAAGCATACACTAGTCAACTCAGGAAGGATAATCCCTTTCAATATGCAGCCAGCCGTGTAAGATAAAATAGTCATGGTTGGTAAAAGGCTATACCTTTATAATGCTTATGTCAACCATATCTGAAAATATGCTGTTATGTTGTGGCAAATTGTCATCTTTTTGGTTCTCATTTCCTAAGGCATGACTCATTGAAAATATTTATGAAAATATTTCTATACGTGTTTAATACTATAGCCCCGTTGTGCTGATCCATATACATGTAGTGTCTCAGAGGAGAAAGCGTGCCTTTTACAAACACGTGACCAATTCATCATGATAAAGACCCCTAAATCCTCTCAGTGGGATACATGTATAGACAGCGTTTCAGTTCTTTGTTCTCTGGCGGGCAGGGGAGCGCATTAAAAATGCTGCCTGCTCTGTTTGTTGCCTGTGGAAGACGGATGCGGCCACTCACGTTCTCGAGTCGCGTCATTGAAAACCTTCAAAATTTTGTCAAACCGTGCGAGATTAGCGCTAATCTCGCGTTGTGGCATTCTCGAGCCGCACGTGCAGAACGCCAGAATGGGAGATTAACACTAAAACGCGAGATTGTCACTCGCTAGAACGAGAATGACCGCATCCGTTTTCCACAGTTGCTGGAGATGCGGTGCATTTATGCTCAATTTGATTGTTACAAAATGTTGTAGAAATCAGCACTAATCTTGACCGTCGTAAAGTGCAATGGCGCCCCTTTGTAAAGAATTGACTGGTCGCCGTGTACAGAACAACTTCACTCTCCCAAGCAAAGTGAGGGTCACACATGTCAAACGGCTTCTGATTGGCTGATGGGATGTTTTGAGAGCCAAATGTTCCGGGTCAGAGTGCCATGTAGATCAAATATTTAACCGATGAAAAAGCGGCAGTGTGCTTCTCAAACAGTCAACAAATGAAACATATTTTTCTACTGCAATGTGTTATCCAAGCAAACAATAATAGAAAAAAAGATTTACAAGCGTCTAAATCATAATTCGCAAAAAGTTTTAGCTGAAACTAAGTCTTAGGATACAGGAAGATACAGACCTTAAAGTGTAAAATGATTTTACTCCATATATTTTTGAAATTAGCATGAGGAAGAAAAGCTAAATTATAATGTCAACAATTTTGAATTATCCCATTTGATGAACAACGACTTTAACAATTGCGGGGGAGAGTAAGAATCTAAAACTCTCCATATTAAAAAAATGACTTGTTGACTCTTTAACCTAAGGCATCACTGTTCTGGCTGAAAAAGGCTATTTTCACATTTAATTACATTATCCAGGGGAAAACTCATTCACGGTTTTATATTTTCGCTTTCGGTTAAAAAAAAGTAAAACAACAGCCGTTTACATTTTTTATGCGATCAGAGTAATCGTGATGTAAAATTGTTTTCAAATGAACAAAGAAACACAGCAACTTCTATGAACATAGCTCCATTAACCATCCAAGCGGACACTTTTAAATCTATGTTGAGCGCCAAAAAAGTCTTTGTTCCTTGACATTTTCATGCAGGCGGAAATGTCACCAGGAATATTAAAATAAAAAAAACACCCTTTGTAGAGGTGACAAGCATAATGCCTTGTTAGAATTTCGGCTAAATGTGAATCATATCTGATTCTGTGTGTTAATTCTGGAACATCTGTGTAAAACGTCCGTTTGCACTGCTGTCACACATCGATGCGGTAATTGCGAGGATGTGTCACCCTAATTAGAATATATGTCCCAAACAGTCTGCAGTATAAAGATCTGAGGTATAAATCATGTCCTCACCATAGAAAATTAGGTTCTGACGGCGTCATTATACAGGGCGGAATTGTCCACGTCTGTCAGGTATTAATTGGGTAAATGTTTAGGGGCATCAAACCAAAAAAGAAAGCCTTTCATAAATCAAGTAACTGATGAATGTGTTGATGGCATAATGGCATAACGAATAAACGATATCCAGAAAACACCTTGGCAAAGTAAAACTGAGGCCAGTGCCAACAAAGCTGATCTATGAATAAGGCATTAACAAAGAGTACTTTTGCTAAAGCGCCTTTGCATGGTTAAATCTGTTTATTCACAGCAACGCCTCTGAACCCGGACAAAGACACTATTCCTAAGCGTTCAATGGTCGCATTTACTTTTCCAATACAGATTGCAACGTCCAGTGAACATAACTAGCGTTTGATCTACGGAGCATTGGTTATCCACTGGTGAAAGTTCTGTACACCCAGAGCTTTAGTCCGAAGTGTGGCTGGCAGCGAGAGCGCGAGGTTTCCGCACCGAGCAAACCCAACCTACTCGGTCGATAGTTAGAGTATGGGGCGGAGATTCAAGAAAAATGCCCGGTGCTGCATGTTTGGAAGGAATTCATCAGTGGACAGAAGGAAGCGCTGATTTGTTTTAAGGTGCACATCTTTAAAATTCCTATACTCTCGCATCAGTGACCTCACATGATCGGCTGGGACGAACTGTCGTCTGTTTACCTACCTGGCAATGCTTTGTACATTGCCAGAAATTGCTGAAAAAGGGTTACGCCAAATCTTAACTATGGATTTTTCTGTCAAAAGGCTTTCTAGGACCAGACGCTTAGTTGGTAAGGCAAGACCGATAAAGCAATGGCTGTGTTTACCTGGTGTGGCCATTCCAAAAATATGACGGGACAATTGGAATTGTTCCTTGAGACAACATCAGAGGATTATACTAGGAGCTATTAATCGCTTATTATAGTTTTCTTTATGTTTTGTGGATGGCGGTTTAATGCGTTTGGACTTTTCATGTGTCACCAAGTAAGTGTCAACCCGCTGCAGATTTTACAAAAGTTGTTAATGTAGACAATTTGGTGAGCATATTTCAGAAATGCTATTTCTGGTATACGGACATATGTGTTTGAAAGCCCGCACGGTCATTGCATCCTACACACTGGCGCAATGACATTTGGAATAGGTGGTTTGGAGTGTAAGTATTCGACGGTAGTACTGCATCCAGGCTGCGTCAAAGAATTCGATTGTCTAGTCGCACAAAATTCCGGTTCTGCCAACATCTAACATGTTCAACTGGACATCTATCCTTGGGAACGCCACGAACATTTCCTTCGACAGGGATACATACCTGGCGGACTACCTGGGCCCCAAGCGGGGCAGTGTGGAATCGGTCGTTATTCTGACCACCGTGTATTGCATCATATTCTTCACGGGTGTCATCGGAAATGTCTCAACGTGCATAGTGGTGGCCAAAAATACCTACATGCACACAGCCACGAATTTTTACCTGTTGAGTCTTGCCATTTCGGATGTTCTCATACTAATTCTCGGTAAGTAGCTGTAACAGATAAGTCCCTTTAAGAAGGGTTCAGTACATGCATTGAAAGTGGTATCATCTTCTGGAAATGGACTCCATTATAATGTGCTCTTAGCACCAGAATTCGTATGCAGTTAAGTCCACTAGCTATCCAGCAGATTAACATCAAATCAAACCTTCAAACATCAAATTTTCAAAGTAAATTAATTAAATACCCATTTACGTTAAAGAGGGCATTAGACCCCCGCGGTTTGTAGAGTTTCCAAACGGTTAACTTAAAAATGAATACTTTCACATTTCTACCCTACTGCCACAGTAAAAAGCAACTGCGCCAGAGTGAGCCTGTATTTCTGTTTTAAGGTATATTCATTGCCTGTGCCCGTACACAAAATAGTACTGAAAAAGCACAAAGGTGATTGGAGATCATTAAGCGGAATTAACTTATTGTAGAGAGCTGAATATAGAGATTCCATTATGTAGTAACTCATACAAAGCACAGAAATGACTTTTCTGATAAAGTCAACATTGTCTTATTTAAAAACTTCCTTTAACCCCTTTAACGTCCGTGTTATAACAACTAACTCTCAAGTGCAAAAATATTTATTATTTACTCATTTATTTTTTTACCTGATAAGCGTTTTGCCGTCTGCTCATCATAAAAGCCTACAAGAGAGAGAATAAAATCACATCAGCGACTAGAGTGTGATAGGTGGCAAATGGCCACGTATCACCAATGAAATCCTGTCGTCCATTTCATTGCCGAGGGGTTGGGATGCCAGCGCGGTACAATAACTCGGGAGCCTCCCACATATGTGGTCGCTGTGAACTCGCGCCCAGCGCATACTGCCACCCTCTCCGACCATAGGCGGGAAGGTCAGCCCGCCATAATGCTGGACCCCGTCGTATAAATTAGCGCGGCATAAAACTCCAATCAACTGTTATTGTCTGTGCTTAAATAATAGCAATCTACACCACTATTACCAAAGCCTAGATGTGACTTTTTAAAAACGTTTGTGTTATCAGATTATTGAGTAATGAGAACTGGACTGCCTGGAGTAAATCACTGACCTTTACTATATACCTGACAAAAGTTAACAAATTGGACATTTTTCTACTTGGGCGAATTAACCATACAGCCTGTACAATTGCTCTCTGAGGATTAGACCTACATATATCTAATACCTACACCGGCCCCAAGAGTCCAATTCTGTGTTGCCATGTTAAATATCTGGACGCAATGTAAGTACAAATGTGTATATAGAGTCTGACAGGAACATTTAACATTTAACTTCTCCATTTTGAAAATCCAAGGCATTAGGCATTAGGCTATTCAAGCGCGATCCTCTTCCATCAAATGAACGACACTGTGTATTGTCCAACAAGGAAGTTTGCAATGTAGCCGCACGTCTCCAGCCACAGTTTCATTAATCGCTATCTATATAGCTGAGCCAGTTTTGCTCCAGCAAACTAGCAACAGTTCACAATTGAGCGAATGTAAATTGGTGCTATCCATTGAACTGCATTCCATCTTTCCGGGTGTCGCCTGCGTGATCAATCTCAGCTGTCAATGCTCGTCACGGAATCTGCCTCACCTTTCCGTTCACCTCTCAACTCCCTCCTCCACCTCACTCAATCCTTCCCTATCCCCCTACCCTTCCCGACAATATCCGCAGCTTACTGGCTGGACCGGTGTGGGAGTCCCTTGGGGGCATCACTCTTACTTTTACCACACACTGGAACTGACTGCCACCATACGGTTGAGCTAACTCTAAAAAAAATACAGTCATCGAACTAATTCATCAATCAACCAGTCCGAAGCCAACTTGTTATTTACTCCGCCCTTGTCTAATCAACCGCAGGCCGAGACAGTAAAAGATTCCTTCCTCCCAAGACCTAAAGTTACAACTATCTTAAAGGCCGTGTTAAAACAATAAGAAATTCAGACGCTATTTTATGTTGTCGCATTTGTACAAAATGGCTTGTAAAG
This sequence comes from Acanthopleura granulata, assembly GCA_016165875.1. Classification (NCBI taxonomy): domain Eukaryota; kingdom Metazoa; phylum Mollusca; class Polyplacophora; order Chitonida; family Chitonidae; genus Acanthopleura; species Acanthopleura granulata. Next base: position 26,746,392 of record JABBOT010000003.1, read on the forward strand.
GTATGTCTTTGTACAACAGGCGATTTGTTTTTAGTTGAAATGGAGTGGAGTTATACTTGCACTGATACGTGCAACATGCCTTTGTCTTGTGTCACTTGAGTGTCATGGAAGCATTTAACTGCTCCAACCATGTCAAAACAACCACCAAGAATAAAATAAGCGTTAATTAGCAAGGAAATGGAAAAGAATGTAAAAAAAACCCCTACAAGTGTAAGTTTCGAAAGATCCTACAGGAACAAAACTGTTCAGTCGAGTCCACTTTGCCTGACAAGAACACATGTCTTGTGGGGTGACTCCAAAATTGCTTTAACGGACGTCATATCCGCGTTCAACGTCACATACGGAATATCTTCCAGTGACTCTGGGTAAATTTTAGAGAAACTGCCGAACATTTTGTTTTCAGGACTGAATCAAGGTGTGATAAAGTTGCCTTTTTAAAATTCTAAAATATTCGTCTAGCCTCTTCTGGGACTGACGTAGCTCTTAAGACCGTGACCAATTAATATTAACCACACCCAGAGGTTCCTAAGTATGTTGGGTGAGCTCTAGGTTATTTCATAGGAATGACACTGAAGTGGTTATCTTTACCAGTAAGGTATAACCAGACCAAGTCAGGATTCCCATCGCGAAAAAGAAAACATTTATTGGCTAAATGTACTTAGTTCGTTGAGACACAGACGGCCCATTAGTTAGTCTATCTTTCGACACAAATTTGGCGTTATGGATTCCCTCGAGACAGAGAAGGTGTCTAAAGCCATCCTTTCAAAAATTCAAGGGAGCATAAAACACGCTTAGCTACATGCGGTGATACGATATTGTGTACACGTACCTGTTACCTAGGGACAATCAAAGTGAGGGTCTGTTTCCGCTGAATTTTGTTATAACATTCGTATGGAAAAAACACGTGATAGTGATGAAAAGGGAACCTTTAGGGGACACATAAAGATGACAGACATTGAGAAAGGAATGATTAAGGTTAATTTTGACTGAAACAGAACTTTGAAGATATTTCGTTGGAATGAATGGAAGGTTCACAATATGTGTTCATGCTATTCAATGCAAATGTCTATAACTAGTGTAGGGCCGATGTTCTGAAGCCAAATACTTAACTTGGCCCCTGTGCATTAAGATGACATACAGGTTTCTTCAGACAAGGATATTTAAAATGATTTTGGGGGGCTCTTTCCTGCGGTTGGTATATTTTATTACTTTTTTTGGCTTAATTCGCACTGACTTGTATGTACATTGTATCTTACTGCTCATAATTAATCAAGCATTCTAATTCCTCCAGATTTTTTTTTCACTTATGCGATGGCAGTTAATTTTATGGGTGGAAGAAAAACGCGAGCCCGGTGAAAACCACAGATCATTGGTAAATTACCGAGAAACTTAACCACCCAATGAGAAAAGGCAAGTGGTCTTCAGCGAACATTCAAAAGTCCAAACTGCCACAGGAGAGTTTTCTACCGCTTATGGTCATCAGCTTTACACGGGTTAAGCACACGCACGACGAATGTGACTGCTACAAGCATGGAGGCATGCTACCCTACGTGGGCAATTCTGAGTCTCGGCATCTATTTCTCTCGGTAGCCGACGAATAGCCCCTCGTGTGGATGTAATCAATACACAATCTCCCGATGTCAAAGTCAACGTCGGAAGATTACATCCAATCTATCATTCCGGTGAAGTTGGATAATGCCAAAGGATATCTTTGAGAAAGACGAATAGCAGGTTAAAGGCAAATTCCTAGACTGTGAGAAAAGCCTTTGATGTCCTATTCCTTTCTAGTAATCTTTTCCGTACAAAAGCTTTTCTCCATCGCAAGGCAACCTTTCTTGCGGATACTTTCCTCCCTCATAATCAACTTTCTGAATTAATCATGGACAACTTGTTATCACCATGAAAAGTTAGATTTAGGAGTTATACGGAAAATAACGATGTAGTATTGTGTGTGAGATGTTCAGTACAGATCAACGGGTTATCCGAATATCTTATATATTTTCTTAGTCCCTTGGTGGTTTGTGTTATTTGTCGTTTGTAGAACTGGTCTTGCGATTATTGGGGCAGGCGCCCAACTTGGCTGGTTTACGAATGTCGACTTCAATGTCTCCCTTCTGAGGCATTTTTCATCTATTAACCTAGAGTTAAGGTATTTAGGTTACCGACCAGATTTCCGGGTTCTTCAAGTACTTGCCCAGATGTGTGATGGACCATGCTCCGGCTCTATGCTGCATTTCTGTCAACCATAAATCTGTTTGTTATCACTGGCAGACAATATTTGACCAGGTCCATATTCCACTGTCATAAATTTCTCTTATCTATTCACCTGATCCGATTCTGTACACATTTATCCTTGACCATGTAGTTAAGAAATACCTCGTGGTTTTATTTATATCGACAGTTTACGGAAAAGGCACAGTACTGAATCACCGACTTAGTGCTGAGGGACCAGGCTTACTGTAGGAATAGTCTCAAGTGCACCATTTCTACTTAAATGTACTCAACATCTTACCAGAGGGCAGCTGTATTTCTAAATGTTCACCTGGCACGACGGAACAATCTTTAATTACAGAAAACGATTCCCCTTAAATCCTTCTTGACAGGAGTAAACACATCCGAAAAACAAATAAACCATAATTTCAGTTCAAACGGCTATTTGTGCTTGTTTAAATTCTTGAGAACTCAAATCCAGTAAATAAGTAACTAAATATGTGTTTTGCTCAAAAAATCCTTCATCGCTTTTATCCCATACACAGGTTCTTACGCCACGGTTGTGGAAACCCTGAAAATCGCTAACAGCAGCGTTTAAAGCTTTTATTCCCTTTCGTTCGACATCTGGGAAAAGACAATTTTACACGAATGCGACAGATGTATAATGTCTGGTGTGTTACGTGAATGTTTAGGGCCGTCTGTTATACAGAGAACACTGCTGCAAATTGGAAGAACATTTGTTCCTACAGCAACGTAGATCTGTCAATACTATGTTAAAATGGGAATCTTAAGGAAAAGTAACGATTACAATGTACATGTATATAGTGATACATTTCCACAGATTTGCGTGCATGGAATTAAGCCAGTGGCTACCACGTATATTTCTAGTCGTGATATTGAGATGGCTTTAGACCCTGCTGACATATTTAAAGATACGGCTTCATTTGAGGTGAAGGTTTACGTTCATTTAATCCTCCAACCAGTAATGATGTAGTAGTATATGACCTGACTCATGAGGAAAGTCAACGTACCAATCCAGTTTGATGGCAGTCAGTCTTGGCTTTGCTCGTTTAACCAGTTTTCTATACCTCACCTAATAGATTAAATATTCAATTAAATTTACCATATTGTAGGTTTGACTTGAACACAGGTTGATGTAGAGAAGATTCCTCGGCTGTGAAATCTTACTTCTAGGGGTGTCTTTTCACCTTCGTCTGTTGTCATTGTTGTCAAATATCCTAGGTCGACTTTCGAGCATGATTTTCAGAAGAGCATATATGCTAATCATCCAAACAAGCACGTACTGTATTTGACTGATCTATTTGGTCAGTAGATCGTGACAGAAGAATTATTTGGTTAATATATGTTTAACGAAACTGGAAAAAGAATTTGGAGACATTTCATCTTTGTAACCCTTTTGGGTTTCAGGGATATAATGTTCGTTTCAATTCCAATTAAACCGAATTTCGGTACACAGTATTTGTTCAGCCAACGCCTGTATGATATGAATCAAAGGTGTGTGCGTTGCTTGCATGTCAAATTAATTTACCCTTCTCTGTTTGTCGGAGTTTTGTCCCACCCTGAAGAGGAATGGCCAAAGGCTAATATATCGTGAGATTGAGCTGGCGAAAAGTGATCGAACAGCGTATTAGCGACAGATCTTAACAAGACGGCTGAAAATAGGCCCGGCTATTTGCATATCGACGCTTTTATCATAAAATCCACCAAATGTGTCCATGGCAGAGCAAACAGACAGATGGCCATAAGCTTACAGACGTATCAGGCTATCAGTGTGGCTTTCCCAAGGTTTTGCTTCATCTGGATAATGCGTCCACTCGGTTCTGATTGTCCAGGCAACACTGGCCATAATGAGTTGAGGAGCAAATCGGTAACGCTTCGGGTACCATATGGTCATGACTTTCGCCAGAATCAACTCAGAAATAATTGACAGGAGTCCAGCAAGCTCGAGTACAGAAAAGTGGTAATTTAGTCAAAATCAACAGTATCGGATTAACGACTGATTTTTGGTGGTGGCCAGTAAATGAAAGGTTACAAGAACCAAACGTCATAAATGACGGAGAAGAATAAATGTGGTCACTCTCAGCGCTATAATCGACCCTGTCATCATTCCCTCGATGAGGGGTATTGAGTGGACAGTATTCATGACTGTTAATACATCATTAGTCGCCGGTTGTGTATCACTCGACCCCGATCCAACCTTGTAGCATGGAATGGAGCCGCCATCTAAACAAATCATCAACATCATCATCAACCTTGTAGCCAGCTCAACCTTCCATATTAACTTGATGCAAGGCCGTTCATCGCCGACATTAGCAGATTAAATATTGACAATCTTGACGATATGAATTCAATAAGTATGTACTTAAAAAAGGTTTCGTTTACCACATGCTATCTCAAACACGATCGTTTCGAAGAACTGCACTTGTTTCGAAGAGCTGCAAGTTAATAATTCACATGGTATTAAGACAGGGCATTGTTTCTGTAAACACCGTATTTTACAGGTTACTTAGCACACGACCCTTCTGATTATTGTTTATACTGGCTGGCATTGTTTTCCCTGTGATTAACACGACATCCAGTGGACTTTAATATATCGGCGGCAGTGAGTGTGAAAGGAACGTTGAAATATTTTTTTCCAGTCGCCGTGACATTATGTGTTATACGCGTACCATGGGTTTTTCTAGCAAGTCTATTTACAGAAAGTTATTTGAACAAGTCAGAAAACTCAACATTTTTCATCGCCAATATATGTACAGTATATCTAAAACTCATTTATTTTATCAAAACTGTATGCAAAATTTTCTAAGACTCAATTTTCCGATATTTCTCGTTGTGGTCACCACTACGAGAAAGTGGCTAGAAAAATACTCCGTCGTACAAACAAACATGCAGTCTATGCCATCTGCACTTCACAGATGTAAGATCACTTAAAGCTTTATAAGCTGAACCGTTTAATCGTTTGTTTGACCCGCCCATCCCTGTGGCCGAGAGTGCGAATCCACCACCAGCTAATCTCGGTTTCCACATTAAGTCTTGAAGATTTTCTCTGGTTCCCAGTGAGCGAGGATCGTGCGATTTCTAGCCGAATTTTTTTTTATCTCTACCTCTAAACCTGACCGCTGCCAGCAAACTTTTTAAAAGTATAGATGAGTACCAAATAAATAAACTATTTTATGTGAACCAGTCTGATATTGTAAACATATATTGTCACTGCGAATATTCATTTCTTCTTTTATTCTGCACATTAACTGGCTGTAAACAGGTGCCATAATCATTGAACATGTTCAGGTTTTAGTGCGAAATTATATCGCACATAAGCCCGGAACCCTGAACCTTGGTAATCTCCAGACAGCAGTGGAATCTTGGGCCTATTTTTACTTGTATGCAAGCTTTAACTTTGTGCATTATTGATTAGCCGAAGCCTAGTTTATCGGAATAATTCCCGTAAATCCACTGGGGATTAAGATCAACGTTTTATCACTTGTCTCGTCTGCCTCATCCGAAGTATCATTGCCTTCGTCACCGAGGTTATGTTTGTCTCTTTGTCCGGCAATAACTCTACACAAATCGTTAATACGTAATGATTTGTATGAAATCTTTCCATTACATTTTTATGTTGGCGGTGATTCGGATACACTGAATTTCTGAAACAGCACTTTACCATTGCCATCCTGGGGCAGCTCCTGTTTTAACTTTTCAATTTACTTCAGTCTATCAGCCATGATAATGACATACTGACTTGTACATGTACAACCTGCACTAAAAGGGCGCTTGCAATGACACATAGGCACATATTGGACACGCAATATACCACGTTCAGTTTTATCACGTTTTGTACAGGTTAACATTTGAATTATGTCGCTACAGCTTCGGAAATTAATGGATAATTGAAGAAAAAATGACCACGCATTGAACATTGTTCAAAAATGAAGACTGATCAAAAATCAAACCGAAAGATTGAACAAAAAGTGCAAAATCGTTCAGATACAGAGTGAAGAATTTAATAAGTGTAGAAATCTAGCTCTACTCTACTCTTGTCGATTCACCCACACCGCCCATGTATTGACTGCAAAGTATTTAAAGGGTAAGAACTCATGGACAGATCGACGTGTAACCACGGGACATTTTTTTAAGACGCTAGCTACATGTGAATATTAGCTGGAGTCGCTGTTGACAGGATATTCAATAAGGCTTCGTATTCTGACATTTCTGTGTAATGTTAATCGTTAAGATATTGATTCATGTAGAGCCATTAAAAGTTAATTGAAAGATGACCTTTGTATGCCCTTAAACCTGTCAGTTTTTGGAATATCCGTGCCAGAAGCCCCAGAATGAGTTCGATCAAACCACTTGAGGTAATCAAACTGGAGAACTCTTCGACCGCGGACATAAACCCCGGTGCACGAGAGAAAAAAGTGCAAAAAATATCCAGCGTAAATTGCCAGTTTATACTTCCGTCGATCGCCGCCGTTTAGAAAGTGGCCCCGAGGAAACCAGTAAAATGGCTAAAGAATCTATTCTGGGACGTCGACGTTGTAGACTGTACTCTATCACGTTAACACAACATTGATCAAATGTTCCAGTTTATATGCTCTTAAACCACAAAAGGAACCTCTTAGGTTTTGGTGGATTACCTTCACGTCTTGGCAAAATAACAATAATTAGGTTGAATGGACCGTGGCTATTTTGCCAGCCAAAGTTTAATGAGCTCAGATTGAGAACAGGCTAGGGTCAAAGATTCCACAAATAAATCATCGCACCAACCAGCGAATGCTCCATGTAAGGCATTAACCAACTGACCAGCGCACTATATGTGTGTTTGAATATCCATCTGATACACACAGGTCATCAGCGATTATGTGGTCCTAACTATATCGTGACAACAAATGGTTTATTTTTACATTAAACTTTGCTGTCATCTTGGGCGGTAAAACTACAGTCAACGGCAAAGTTACATAAGCATAATGCCGTTAATGTGCTACATCGCCTGATGCTTACGCAAGGTATCGTATGGGCATACAGCACTGACTCATGCATTTTTCGCACTCAAAAGGCTGTAAAGGTGCAAATTAATCAAATATATACCAACGTAGTACAAAAGAACAGCTAAAGTGTTTTTGCCACCCAAACAGGTCGTGTGTTCGAAACCAGTTATCGCTGTTACGGTTGAAGCTTTATGTCAGGTTCTAGGTGAAGGTCCTCTAGGTTCCATAATCCCATAGACCTGACTGCCGGCTTAATGACAGACTGAACATTTGATTTGTAAGAAGAAGAACCGCGTACTCGGCCCATTCTCCCCCCCCCCTTCACCCTTAATAAATCTGGCCGTGGTAATATAAGTAAAACATTCTTAAATATGGGAGAATTTAGCAGTCAAGTGCAATTAAAGACACCCTTCACTCAGGCTACTGTTAAGGTATTCGTGAACGTGTAAATGAGGGAGCAAATGGCATTACTCGGCCAGACAATTATAGCGTCTGTAGGTGGAACATTTGCTCAAAAACATAGGTTTTTTCTATCAGTAATGTGATGGGTCAAAAAAAACGTACATTATCACTTTCGGTAATTAGTGACAAACGTTGAGGTGTTTCTGGAGTTTAATTACAAATCGTGCATCAAATTACAACGGGGAATGGTACTTCATACTGGTGCGCCTTTCCACCTTTGGAATACAACAGTAATTCAGTCCTTGCTGTATTTGCTGAAGTGTAAATGCACTGGGTCCTTAACCAAATGCCATTCGATGACCGTATCTCACCCTCCGAGACGTTCGCCGGACCCCCAGACTCTGATAATCCCGGCTAAAGCACTTTGTCACCTCTCCTATTTCTAGACATGGAATGCTCATCAACTACCGGGTGTAGGCGACCATTTGGTCTCTACGTAAAAGAAAGCTCGCTAGTATTTTATCGATTTTCTAATTTTTTTTTCAAACTGAATTACTGCTCCTAATAGGAGAGAAATATCTTCACACGTAATTCAGTATTTCATTTATGTTGCAGGTCTTCCCCCGGAGCTATATTCAATCTGGGAATCCTACCCCTGGAAGCTAGGAGAGTCCTTCTGTATTTTCAAATCCTTCCTGTCCGAAATGACATCGTATGCTTCGGTGTTGACAATAACTGCTTTCACCATTGAGCGCTATGTAGCAATTTGCCACCCAATTAAGGCTCAGACCTTGTCCAGTTTGTCTCGTGCTGTGAAAATCATCATCTCCATATGGATATTGGCGTGCCTGTCAGCTCTACCTTATCCTGCTTACACTCGACTGGATTACTTCCTGCAAGACCCAAACACAGGCAAAGTGTTCCCGGAGTCCCTCATCTGTAACGTGCCTAAAAAATGGAGCGGCGATATGAAAGTCATTTTTCAAATTTCTTTCTTCGTGTTCTTTGTCACACCAATGACCATTATCACAGTGATGTACATATTGATAGGGAAAACGTTGAATAAATCGGGATTCACGTCCAAGACCACGGATTCTTATGACAGGTGTTCAGCCGTTTCCAGGGCCAGAAAGGCTGTCATTAAGATGCTAGGTAAGCTGTAATTTGGTTGCGTGGATGGTAGGTGATTTACAGGGGTATTAGGACGGTAAGTACATGACTACAGAGGAGAAATCCGACCCGCTATTACAGAAAAATGAGAGGCTATGCAATAGGCTAGATAGATCATACATTGGGAGATTTTCGAATATTGGTCAATGACGACAAAGAACTTCTAAACCCCACAAAAAGAAAAAAACAAGAAGGAAGAAGGGAAGGCCTACTTTATGACAAAATGATAATATACTCTTCCCAAAGAGGCATGCACCTTTTCAATATTTGACGGAACTCGTGCAGACGTTTAGACAGTTTTTCTGTCGTTAACAACAACTTGCCTTCTGCCTATTTATTTGTTCGATTGGTGTTTTACCTCGTACTGAAGAATGTTTCACTTATGCTATGGCGTCTATCATTATGGTGAGAGGAAAACAGGCTGGAAACCGACGACGATCCGCAGATTGTTGGCGAACCTTCCAACGTAGGGCCGGGGAGAAAGCCAGCACAAATTTATCTTCTAGTGAATGTGGTGTGCAAATCTGTGTGTCACCCGCTGGAAACTTCGTCAGAAACTTGTCAAAGGATGATGATATACCCCTCCCCCCCCCACCCCCTCGACCAATGAAACTGACCGACGTCATTAAAGCGAAAAGTATAGTTAGTAAACGAGTACGGCGTTCAGCAATAATCAAACTATTCACCAGAATATAGCTGCAATTCACCAGTTATCATCGGGGGCCTCCGCGTCTCTGCTTGTTATCGCGCTAGCAGCGTAATGACCCAGAAGCCTCCCACCAGTGCGGTCGCTGTGAGTTCAAGTCCAGTTCATGCTGGCTTCCTCCGATCGTACGTGCCAGCAACTTGTGGATGATCGCGGGTTTCGCCCGGTTTACTCCCACCATAATGCTAGACACCGTCGTGTAAGTGAAATATTCTTGAGTACGGCGTAAAAAACAAACCATTTATTAAGTTGGCTACCGAAAGAATGGATTAACACAATGCTGTATATCTCCTTTTAGTTGCAGTGGTAATTGCTTTCTTCATCTGCTGGGCCCCGTACCATGCACAACGTCTGATGACGTCACACATCACGTTGCACCAATGGACACCAGAGCTGATGGCCATTCAAACCTTTTTATTTTACACTTCAGGTAACGAAAACTTGATGTACATCATGTAATTAGAGAATTCCTGTATTCAAGGCAAGTGAGCAAAGCTTTGTGTTTTTCCAAAGCTCGTAGAGATTAATCATCAGAGTTGCTATTTACAAGTGACAAGGTTATGACGAAAACGAATATATAGTGTCAAACAACGACATATATTAATTAAGATATGACTTTGATATGGTGATGCATGAACAAACGGATAATTGGCTTATCATAACAGGATAGAAAATTGGATTCTGTTTTCAGTAGGCTTAGAAAAAAGGATTTGTCTTACGGTCTCCCTGATTTAAATGTTGATGCAAGAAAGCTGTAATGATCTTATATAATGGAAACATGTATCTATGCCACGCTTTGATAAAGACACGGATGATTTTCTTAATAATTACCTCTACTGCTAATGCAAGATTTAAACGTGCTGCAGGATTGGAACCTAAATGGTTAAAAGTAAAACAGCCATTGATACTTTACGAAAGTCTTACTAAAATCTTACTAATAGATTCTGAAGACAAATTCCAATTCAAAGAAAAAGTAATACACAGATCTTCCTTTAAAATGAGATATTTTGTTAGCTTTTCATTAAGTGTTACTGACAGTTGTGATATGACATTTTTTGCTTTCAGGGGTTTTATACTTCATCGGTTCCACGGTGAATCCAGTGCTTTACAATCTCATGTCGAGAAAGTTCCGGCAGGCCTTTAAACGGACGCTGTGTCGTTGTTGTTACACGCCGGAGGAACTGGCGGAAATGGCGGGGAAATCTGTCCTTCTCACAGGGACGACTAACTACACGCTGTATGCCAGCATGAAAAGACTATCGAAAGATGGCACCTCGATGGTGTCTGTGCAGTTTAACGGGTACGCAGGTCGCGGATATCAAGATGGGTCGGGCTCTGTCAAGTCAACGAACACATCCCCCGTACATGGCAAATTGGGACAGCAGACAGCCAGTCAGCGATCATCTTGTAACGGGTTTGCAGTTCGTAACGGTCGACTGAGTGCCAACCTGTCCCGACAATCTGCCCGATGTCACTCAGTGGGTGATGTACGGGATGCTGTCTACTCTAACTCGCACACCCGACCCTTGATCTCTAACGCAAACAGCTATAGCAATTTGGAGACGGAGTCGAACGGAAGTGAAGAACAGTCCAGACAATCGGCAAATTTATCTCGAGGTCCATCTCTAAATTGGGTTACTCGACAAGGTGACCGGCGCGGGGAATTTGTTTAGTCGCTGCCTGCTGGACATTGAAATTATTTGGAGTTTTTCAATCGATGGACGAGCATTGCTTGTTATGGTGATATGGGCCCCTGTTATTTTTCTTTTTAATCTTGTGTCTGCAGTTCTGAACGTGCACTGAGGGAGTTTACATGATTCGGTTCAGTACTTGTGGCGTTTACGGAACATAGTGCAATTTTGATCCCACGGGCACTTATTGACCCGCTGAGTATTAAGTTGTACTTTAGAGTCCTCTAATTGGAAACAAGAAAGTCAATTTATTGGGCGTCTTTCAATAAAGTTTTCACCAATTCTGGAGATGGAATTCATTCACTGCTTTTTCACGCCGGTTATTTCTGTCATCTTGTTTGACACAAGATTGAATTTTAAGATAACCTATATATATTGCCAATCTTCCTTGATCTGGTTCAACTGTCGGCTTTCAAACGACTGCGAAAGCCCGGAAAATTGAGTTCAGTGTACAAGGCCCTGTGAGACAATTGAGTTAACCGTTATGGCTGTCGAAACTGCCAAGGGTAGAGAAATTGCCTTCTTTACACACAAAAGCTTGACGTGAAAGCCAGGGAATGAAATTTATATCACCGAACTTTTCTGCACCTTACCAAAATCATATGTTCCAAATTTCTTTGAAATAAATAAATTTCTTCTGATATTGCTGGTTAATATCCATAGTTCTAAATTATTACGACGCACAGACTGATTGATTGTTCTGTTATTTTTCATTCGTTCATAGGCATGAACACTTTTGAGCATTGAAGGAAAAGTCATCTAACCAATAAACGTCGTCTAGCACAGCGATTTACTTTCGTCTGTGAGACACCTTGTGTAGATGTAAGGGCAACCTAATATGTTCTATAGAACGACCATGTAAATACGTATACAATTTCATCCAGATTAGTTTATTTTTATGAATACAATGATTCAATGAATACAATGAAAGGAATCCAACAAAGCACTTACATCCATCCCTAGAGTTCGCTTGGCACATATACGCCGACTTCACCGTGTCAATACCGGACGTGTAGACAGAACTCTCTGACATAAAAAAATAATAAAGTTGCAAACTGATTAAGCCTGAACATCCATTTATATTCCTTCGTTAGTGATCGTCATAAATAATATCCGTGCATACAAGTCAATTGTTGTGGGCAGCAGGACGAATGTACCTTATCATGGGTCCTTTTGATGAATGATCTATTCTAAACTGCGAGAACCTAGATAATCATGGGGTCTTGTCGTATATTCTATATGGCTCATTTATGGGTGGAATCAATACCAACCTGCACCAAGTGGAATCATGCAGGATTGTTCACTGAAAGGTTAAGGCTGCCATGTTTGGGAGGACCGACCCATTATTGGCTATCGCTCGGAGGTATATTTCAAGAGTAATGTTCGACTCCAACATATGGGACGTTTCCAATGCATAGTAAATTGTATTTGATAGACCTCTGCTAACTAGGTCCTTTGAGGACTTTTTGTTTTGCTTACATAGCAGACCCATCTTTGGAGACCAATCCATACCCTTAGTACATGGTAGGATAGGAAGGTATTCTTTGCTAGCATCTTTGCTGGCGAATGTATGAAATGCTACCCTGGAGTATTCTTAACGCACGTCTAACTCTCGCAGCTACTATCGCTCAGCTTTGACGGACAAGTTTTTCGCACGCCCAAGTGCTGATCGCCACTTTTGTTACACTTTAACCCCAAGAATTTTCTGTCCTACCAGTAACACTGCTTCCATCGGGGGAACCTCAGCGGCCTACCAGACCGAGGACAGGCCCATCCCGCGTGAATTTGTATGATGCAATTCTCTCAACAGGAGTGATTTGTTTGTTAAAAACTGTCTTGTGTAAACGATTTTTTGTAATAAGTGTAACGAGTGTTCAAGTCTACAATAGGATCAGAACTATTCGAATTTGTAATCCATTGTTCGGTTCATCTCATGCCATACGTTTATCTTACATTTCAAGGAGGTGTATGCAATGTGTCATACGTACATCTCAATGTACATACGCGAACTCATTGATTAGAGAAATGAATTTTTCCACTGTTTCAGCACATCAGATAAATGTAAGAATGTTTGATGTGACGTGTTGAATTGTTGGTCTACAATGTATGTGGAAATTGCTAAGTGGTGGTGCGTGCATGTCGCTCCGAGCTCCAGGACTTCGAATCTGTTTATGACTTATTCATATTCAGTCTTTAAAATGTGGTGTTATTTTTGTACAAGGATTTTAACATAAACCTTTATTTTCAGTGTATGTCTTTAAAAAAATCACCGTAAGCTATTTGTAAGTTAATCTTGTTACTTGCCTGATTAAGCGCTTAAATTAAGTTAAAAAAATATGCACTGTGAATAACCTGTGCTTTAGGTGAAACGAAATGTCTGACTTCGACGAAACAGAGATTCAACAAGACATCATGGTATACATGTCGGCGTTGGGACAAGCAAAGCTAATGTAAAAGAGACACCCTGGTAAAAAACATGATGTTCAAAGTATATTGGTTATAATAAAAACATAGCGTTAAGTGCTTCTAATTCTTGAAAAAAATAGTCAAAAAAAAATACTTCTACAGAAATTGGATTAATGGATGCCCGTAACTCAAAGTGCACATACACCGTACTCATATGTTTTTGCCTGACCCAGCCCGTCGACAGCGAATCACGAAGGGAATGATGATGTCATCTTGATCTTTACGATTATCAAGAAGTGTATTATACAAGTAATGCCCGTGTTCTGCATTATGGATGACTGTGTGGATTTTGTGACATCACCTTCTGTAGCATATGGATACAACAATCTAGATTAAGTAGCCGAGAAACATGTGACAAGCATGTTCTTCAGCTTGTTGGCATAGCCCTGTGTATGAGCCATGCTCAGTGACATCTCTCTATATATTTCTAAAACAGATGCCGAAAAATGCCATCGGTACATGATGATGTCTGGCTGGCAGACAATTTCCGTGATGTCATATCATATGCCTCTTCGTTAAAGGGAAAAACCTCGCAAAAATGAAGTCGTGGTGAATAATGGTGCATTTAGGGCTAGAGAAAGGCCGACGTGAGGCTACTATTGACGCACATTATCAATATGGTTCATAAATCCAACTACACTATTAAAACATTTGGCAGGATTTTATTTGGTGAAAAATGCCGCCACAGATTCAGTTTGTAATGGTGTTTTTTTTGCTCACCATAACTTTACTTTTGTGGGACTTCTGCATGCACGATTTTTGCATGACTTAAATCCTGCAAGATGTATGGTTTTCGTGTAAACTGTGAGTTTGATATGGGATCATGTGTAAGGCTTACAATGTCTGTGTGTTACACAAATTCTGCGATACCACTGATACACCGTGTCTCCGAGATTTATTATTGTGAATAATGCATGATTTTTGCATAACGCCACACGAGGTCTGTGACCTATAGTTGTTCGTGCGATCCTGTTTGTATGACGTGTATAGTTTGCGCGTTTTGATCTGGCCCTCAGTAGCTGTGCAAGGTTTTGGTGAGATCCAACATACATAACAGAGAGAAGATCACTCAGTGCTTTCTGGCTCTGTATGACAAACAGTGTTTTGAATGTAAGACGAACGATTTCTGTATGAAACACCGTTATACACAATCTGTCTGGCAGCAGAAAGAAATCCTGCATTCTATAGAATCATAAATAGTGACGTACTATGTTGTAATATTCACAAAGATTCGCAAGCAAGGGACAGAAGGGGAATCTAAATCCCTGCCCAAGACCGAATCTGAACCAGCGTCCTAGCGTCTGAAATGGAAACACCTTAATTATATAACCACCTGCTCTAGTGTACAGTTTGTAAACCGTCTTTTAGCAATGCCTATTGGACCGTAGACGACCCTCTTTACGTACAGAATCACTGTAAGTGGTCTTGTTTGTGGCGTACAAGGGTAAACCTGACCTTCAAGTGGCCAGAAGCCTCAGGGGAGAAGGCCAGTCTGCTCCACAGGAGTGACGCGCACTACTTTTCCCGCAATTATTTCTCCTATAGCTCTTTGATGAGTCGTCGCAAAATTTTCCACTTTCCGGCCTGTTTCTATCGATTTCTGGTGCGAAAATTAGCGACATGGCCACTGCTGTTCGACGTAATCTTTTACAACGGTTCGCGAAAATCCCCACCGAGCTTCACGGTTATTCACTCCTGAGGATGGGTATACCAACGAGTGCGCATTTTCCCTTTCGCAATAACAATACATTATTTAGCCCATATAACTGTTAGTGTGGGCGGTTTTGCCGTTAATAACTGCAGCGAATGTCTTGCTCACAGAAGCAGAACTCATCTCCCAGCAGTTCGTCAGGGTTCAAATTGTGTTGGACCTCTGTGTTTGATTTCTGGCCAGCTGGTAAATGTAGCAAAATGGCTTGATAGCATTTTACACAGCGTTAACGAGAATTATAGTGGAAATCAAATACATGTTGGAACAGGGCAAACATTCTGCACCAAACATCAGCCGATGCCGGGTGAAGAATCAACTCTAAGTATCAATCATTCATCCGTTACCTCCCACATCTTCATTTGTCCACATTCTGCATTTGTCCCTGTGCATCTTTATTCGGCTTTGACTGTCGAGCGGATTTGTCTTTAAGTAGTAAAACTTATACATAATTGATGTTTTCGACGTGTCCTTTGTGTATCAGATTTGGGATGAGTATAACGATAGAACTAGTCACAAGTTACGCACCCAAGAGATACTATATGAGTATTAAAATTGCTTCTAATTGGCCAATTACTGGATCGCAGGAAACGTATCGATATATGTGCCCCCGGTGACTCGCCCTCACGTGCAAATAATATCTTACTGAGTTATAGATATCTTATGAATGTAGGGCATATCAGTTACAAATCAATATCTTTCATTTCACCGACAGGCTTATTTATCGTACCCCTGAAGTCAAGTGCACTCATGTGGTCATCACCAAAGGAAGTTATATTAAAGTGCACAATTATCTCTTTGACAAACCATCGTGTGTATTATTTCCCACGTATAGATTTATCTATTAATCCGCCGACAGCTTTCATAAAGTGTACGGCTTATAGCGAGATGACCCTCTCAACAAAACTGGAACCGTGAATATCAAATACATAAACAATTCTGTGACAATTATTGACATCAAAGTCCGATGAATGACCCCCGGGCATCTGTAGAGATGAAACGATTTATTGTTCTAAAACCAGCTCGTACGTTTGTCTGATTCGACGATGTGTTTTGGTCAGCCTTTGACGTATTGAAACATGCATGTCTATCATCGGAGAAGAATTTCTGCTGTACAGCCTCCCTCGCCCACCCCACCCCAATTATGTCAAGGTGGTGATTATAATATATCGTGCTACCTTCATATCAAAGGTAACGTTGAAAAGCCTCATTGCGAAAATGGGTTTTCAGGCAACCTGACAATGCCATTGTGAGCACATTTCTGTGACTTTTGAAGCGGTTTTTTTTTGGTTTATTACTTGGCTTGGCGATGTAAGTCAGCACGACTGTGTAATTTAACGTGTCGACCACATGTTTTATGTCGGCTGTGGTGTTTTGTCTTGTCAAGGGACTTGCCAGTGTTAATGTTCGAGCTATCGCGTACGAACGTTTACATGGCATGAAATCTGTGCTATTGTGCAGTTTGCTATCACCTTCTAAACATTAGCGACATCCCAATGCTGGATTCTTTGGCATAGCAATACACGAAAGATAACATTTAAAACAATACTATGTGTTAGTAGAATAATGTGTGACGTTATTTGTGGAATAACAAATACAAAATCAAGGCACTTGCATTTGCAATGTTCTAAGGAACTTGCATAGTAAGGCCTTGATACTCTGGGTTGTGGGATTGTGACCCTTGCGGATAAGCTGCTTGCCTCTATCCCTCTAAGGATTTGGGGACAAAACTATGGAATTTTTTAAGATTCTCACCGATTCCCTAGTTGTTGGCACCTTCAGGACAATATGTGGATAACTGCCTTCGCTTGTGTGGTGGTAACTGTCTTATCTAAGGGCCATTTGCTTCCCAGTATGAAGTACAAAGCACCTTTTTGGAACTGTTTTGGGTATGTGTCATCCGGGCTGTATTGTGTATTTTCTTATTATATGATTAAAGCGTAACATTAAGACGTTTTATAGTGGAAATCAAGGGAATGCAACAGGAATTGCTTTTATCTTATGTTCAATATTTGTATTATACCCCCGGTGAAACTTACTTTGTAATCAACGCTTTGCCTCCCTTCAGCATTTCCAAACGTGACAAATGCACACTAGGGTTGTCTTAACACAAGATCTTACCTTCATCAAAAAAGGAACATTCGCACCTCCAGTCCCCGCATAGGGAATTTATAAATAGGTGTTTAACATGTCACCCGGGTTTCCTGGATCACGGATGTAATTACTTTATCAATTTGTTTCCCCCCTCCCACGAAAGCTGGGCAGTGATGGTCCTGATTTGGGATACAGCATGCCACTAGTTTTTCGATATTATTCGACACACGACTCGAAGGCAGGCCTAGAACGTCTCAAATATCAGTTAAAGTAATGTCTGTTTACCGCTGTGATCGGATCACGGACAAGACGGGACATAAACCTTCTTACTATTAGCCTCTGTGCTTGTCCAGGGGGACATTACAACCTATCGTCCCGCGAACGGCTGTACTGCCTGAGCCTAAGTGTCGATTGAGAAGACGTACGGCCGGGTCTAATAACAACCACAAGAGCAAGGATACTGGCTTGTGCATGAATTATAGACACTACGACATCTATCATGAGGAAGTTTGGGGAAACACTCCATCCAAACACCTAATTCCAAGCCGTTATTACCTAGGTACAGATCTCTACCACCTCCCCCCCCCCAATACCCCATGGGTTATTTATTTTGCATCGAGTTGTGTGACATTAATTTTTATTCAGGGCATCTGACTTTCAGAAAACGTGACGAGTCCATGGTGTCCACCTATATGCACAGGGCGGATGGAATAGTAGTCAAATTTATACATGCAGATACACATCACGTTTCAATCGTCTAGTTCTACCCTGTACTTCTTTGGGTGTAGAGGTTCTCTTCAAGCACACTGTAAGCTGATATATCACTTGACGTAATTGAAGTGTTATTTGCCTCCTCTTTACATTATTTAAAACTCAGCCAGTTTATTAGTTTTCATGGCTGTGCACGATTACTTCACGTTTGCCTCGGTAGGCAGAAGGTGATGAAAGCAAGTTGGTATCAGAGTAAAGCAAGACGACCCTCCCTCTACATACGGCTTTCATTATCAACAGATTGACGCGAGCTTGTGGAAAAAGTAGGCAACCTCATTACAAGGAGTACAACGTCTGGGGCAGTTGGTCAGAAGGGCAATGAAAGCTAAACCGGATTTAAATAATAGCACCGGTCTCTTTCTAGCTGAAAATAAATCACACGTAGAATTAAAGATAATACCAAACATAAGCCCTAACGTACTTTTGATTAACAGACCCAATGGATACACCAAGGTAATAAAGTACCAAGCTACACCAGACCCACAAAGGATCACAATACACCAAGGGAAGAAAGGGCAAATATATACCAAGGTTTACGGTAGAGCAGGCCAAAGTAACAAAAATATCAAAATGCACCAGGTTAACAGTGACAATTACTACACCATGGCAACAATCTACCACACTGCACTACTCCATGGAAATCCGGGTCCAAATCTCACCAAGGAAAGAAAGGACCTAGATACATGTAGACCAAGGTAACAAAGGACCCCTTGACAGTACACCACTGTTGCAGATGAAAAAAGTACATCAAGGTTACACAGGTACAAAACACATCAAAGTATTGTCTAAACTCGAGAAAAAGCCTGTTTGTCATTCAGTATCCACAAGTACATAAATCTTCATTCGGGATTTCGGTAGAGTAAATCAAGAATGGTTCCTAAGAGAAAGGTGTCCTTTATAGTCTGTATACTGCATTCTAATACCAAAGCCGTCAGACTAAATACTGTTGACATTTCATCATACAAGAACCACATTCCACTTGTGCAAAACCACAGGATTTTATCAAGGCAGAATCAAACAGGATAAAATATTGACCTTAGCTTTTGTGGTTCTTTCTGTAGAAATGTGTTGTCACACTCTATTCATGGCCTCACCAGCGTACATTTTGTGAAACGAAACTAGATTATTTGCAAACCTTATACGCCATGCATTTCACAGCACTGAATCTGTACAACATTGGTTGCACAACCTAACATATTCACACCTATACTGACTTAAAGTTAATATTGTATTGTCTTGAACAGATTCCTTCCTTTCTGGCTTATTCTGCTAAGGTTTTATTCTTGCCAAAAGCGATTTGTCTCTTCGTCGCAGGTTCAAAGCCACTAATCGTTCCATGACATTCAAAGAGATATTTAAAAAGGCGCTCAAGGATCTTAACGATTCTAAACCAAACGTTTGCATCATGTTTTTGTCCACATTGAAAGCATTAAAAGTTATAAGCAAAAAGTTGGTATTATAATACTATTCTTGTATTAATAATCAATCCAATGTGGCTAATCCTTTCGGTTGGAGAGGAAAAGCTCACTTACAGCCCTGGCTTCACACCGTTCAAACTAGGGTTGAAGATCCGCAATTGGTGCATTAGACGTCAAAGTTTCTGGAATCTTTGTAATAACGCAGACAGCATATAACCCAGAAGCCTGACTACTAACAGTTTCTACAAAGGGGGCGCCTTATAGTCTAAAGTGGCTCACTGATGCGCCGTCCCCGTACGTCGAGGCTACACAGTAAAGCGTTTGTTCTCAAAATATCTACAGGAAATTACTCGCACAAAGACTATCCGGCATTATGCTAATGCTGTTGTGATGGCGTTTTCGATGTGAATAGATAAAAGCAGAACTCTGCGAATTCCAATGTTATCATTAATAGAATGGGTGGTCTTAGAGGATCGGCTTCTTCAGAACCCGTTGAAAGCATACATCACCGCGAGCCATTGGGTTTGTGTGCGTGGGCCTTCTGCCCTAGTTTATAACGATTATCTGTTATCTCGTATTGTTATACGAAAATGTGGCTACTTACATACAGTATCAGAAATTTTGGCCTTCTGTACGTTTTAAGTTTCCTATAAGAATAGTTAACAAATACAGGAATAAATGTTTAACTTCAAAGCTATCTACCTGTAAACTGTTCTAGACCTATGTCCAATGAGCCATGGAAACACTGCACAGGATCTGTGTTCTGTGTGAGAGACAAAATAATTTTTGGCCCCTCCATACAGATGGCATTAAATTACCGTCATGGATCAATGGGTTCTTGTGGATAGAGGGTCAGTATCAGGAGCAGTAGCGGCCACAGTAAGGCCAAATTTTTTATCGTTTGCAGGTTATATAGGCAATGAGATAGTACCGTACTTCGAGCAAAGGAACCCTTGCAGCTAGATGAGAAATCGTCAACCTGTCGCTCAGACTGAATTCCACCCTACTCACAGTGACATATCGTCTCCGAAATGACGCAGGGGCTTCCCCAATTGGCGGTTGCGATTGTTATATAACAGGAGTAGCCGGTGAAATGAGCCAGATAAACTACCTGCAACCAACCATGAGCCTATATACTGTGTGTTTAGAAAAAAACATTGGCACATTTAAACAAGTTTGGTCTTACAAAATAACTGTATCGTGAAAATATGATTTGCAAGTTTCGGATATTAGGGTTCAGATGGTAAACATATATACTTGCAGGTGCCTGTTCCCAACGACATATGCGGGCTCCGAACACCAGCCACATCGAACTAAACTCACGACGTACGACATGATGTACATATTTTTCTCTCTGCATTGTGCTCTACTTCGGGAGTTAATATATATATCCATGCATACTTATATTGTGGAAAATTAATATTTAATAAATACCTTTGCCATGTATAAAAAAATAAGACATGCTTTTCGGTTGGTTTAATAAAATTCTCCATCTGTTATGTTCAACCGGCTACAAAACTCGAACCCTTGCATTCACGAGGTGATTGGATTGTAAGCCGCGTGAGTTACCTCTAGGCCATGGAAAACAACAGTCTGAAAGTCAAGAACTATTATGATGAATGCATATCAGAAAGTATTTGATTTTTTTTTTTTTTGATTTACAAAAATATAATTTCTTGAACTAACGTTACACTTTGCTCCTGAGAAGGTTCACAGAGAACTGTATTTAAAACAAGTGTATTACATTTGAAGATTTTATCACCATGAAATGTGTAGTTAAATATTTGACAGGTAATGCCAAATTTTGCATAAAGGTGTAAAAGATAATTCTTCAACCCAGATGACACTTCGGTGAACTCTATTCATAGAATATTATGTGTAATTAAGGATATAAAACAGCTAATCCGATATTATACAAAGATTGCCATGAAGCAAAATCAAAATGGGGAAAAAATCGCTGTACCGAAATACTGTATGGACCATAAAGTCCACCATACAGCTTGAACTCCAACCTGCGTAAATCTTGATAAAGATGAATTGTTAAAAACTAAGTAGATATTTTTAAGTACAGTTTCTATTGTCTTTCTTATAATGCTTGCTTAATTTTTGTTGACACAACTCATTACGTCCCACGGATGTATGATACTATTATTTCAAGCGTCGCTACAATGGCGTCTTGGAGTCGACACTTTGGTGGGAGAATGCACAAGAGGCTACCAATCCGACGGGTCAAAGATGGTCATTTAGGTACCTAGGAGCAAGTTTGAAATAACTTGCGGATTGTAGGCTTAAACCATTGTCATTTTCTTCCGTCTGGTCAATAACGATTCTAATGCTCAAATTATATACAAGCATAAGCTGGCATTTGTCCCAAGCCGGCTGAACTGAACTGTAATCAACGATTTATTTATGAGCGTATTTTGTGTTGCCCAGAGCAATACTATACATGATTATGCCAATACGCTGTACAATGCTGAGAGATTTACACTGGTTCGGTACAAGTACGTAATGGCCGACCGAGGATTTGTCAGTTAGTTTATTGTCCCACAGAGATCACTGAATATCCCGATTCTGTTCTAAGTAAATGCTTGCACATTTACAGCGTTTAACTGATGTCTATTTTTATTTATTTTTTTCGCTAAATAAGACCCGTGTTTCACAGGATGATCAATTGTCCCTGGGGCAAGAAATAACTGCCTAAGATTGGGGTTAATTACTTTGACATTCCATCTGTTCTGATCTGTGTGTGTAAAAGGCAAATGAAAAGAGTGTTTTGGGTCTTTTCAAAGTATGGTTTTAGATGTTGGAGGAAATACTTGATTTTTTTTTTAAATTTCGTATATCAATTAAAATCCAGTGTTAAAGAAAGAACAGAGGAACATAGTTCTCAAGTACCAAATAAACAATATTTGAAGTTCACATGCCACTGATTATGAAATATTGTCACAACTGAAATGTTTTCATGTGATTCCCTTTAAATTACTGATGGTTATGATGCACGAAGATTTTCCTTTCCAAATGTGATTCATACATGTAACGCTCAACATCACCTCGGGTTGATCACTTTTCCTGGTCAGTAGTGGCTCATAAAGTGTCAAGAGCTTCAATGATACATGCTGTCAGCGGCACTCTCAATTGCATACACTTATTATACTTAATTTGCTCACAGAAGTACGCGAGTGAAGCATCGCCTTAAAGAAAATGTTTCTCTTATTATTGTGTTTACTGAATTGAGAGAGACGTGTTAGATTTCAACATTCGCCATAATGCATATAACCCTTGTTTGCCCTCGAAGTTATCCAAGATAAGTAACTGACATCAGCTTAAATCTGAGCAAAGAACCATTTCGTGATTCCTAGTATGATCACAACAGTTGGGTAACAACGAGCCGGCGTTAGGCTGGCTATGAAAAAGGTGTTACGGGCACTCATTTCCCCCCGTGGATTAGAGTTTCTAGACTTTTCTTCGTCATTTTTCAAACATCCGTTCCCAATTGTAGTTAATTGTGTGTGGTACTAGAAGAACAAAGGCTCTAAGAAATGTTTATCATTGTAACCTGGAACACGTTAAGATCATAAAGAAACAAATGCTGACGCAGTGTTTACCTCCAAGTTACAGAGGCCAACGACCCCGGCAATAGTCAAAGTAGCATTGTCATGTTCAATCTGAAGTGTGATATACTACGAAGAGCCTGTATTTTTCAGACTACAACCAGTACACTCCACTAGCAATTTCGACAAGCCCCCAGGCCACTTAAATCTTATTCAGTAACACGGTAGCACCGTGTTTTAAGATGTGGCCTTGTACTAACTCATCGTCCGTGTTCAGAAGCTGTTGGGCTTTCACCGTCAACCAGACACGTTTGATCTTGTTTCTCTGTGGTGCTCTTAAAATTTCTGGCATAATACCAAATCCAAGACGCTGTTGCGACTGTAGAGAATTGATCCACTTGATCCATGCAATTCTGGACCTATATGAAAATCAGAAGGCCTACATCTCGCCCTACTTTTACTGAACAAAGATTCGACCTCCAGCATTCAGTCATTTGATTCCTTGCCAGAGAGCATTGTTCTTGAGAGTAGGCGCCAGTCTTTGGCTATTTTCAGCAACGCCAGCATCAAGTGACCGGTGTCTATCAAGATGAAGCAAGGGAAGAATGGCAGACAAATGTCACTTCGCAAACCTCCGTCGATGGGTAAACGTGAGTCACGAATTCTAGTCATCGTAGCCCTGTAGGGGTAAATCCTCTCTAGTAGCCTTTTGGAGCTTTACCAGTCATAGCGGATTGATCGATTGGTGGATCGGTGAACCAACCAACTAACAGCCCAACCAATCAGTCACCAAATCATAGTCCCCTAATAACCCACTAAACATTTAACCAATCAAAAAACTGATCAACAAAGCGAGCAAGCAAGTAAACAAATGTCAAAGCAGCAAATCATTTCAGCACGTAATCCAGCAAGTAAGAAATGAATCTTGTAATTGTTTGATGCATCCATCGGAAGCCGTTTGGAAATCACTACATCTTTCAGTTGCATGGATTATGTAAATCCAGCAACCTGTAGTTTTAGTACCGACCTCCCCTGTCTCATACATTAACAACTAAGTTTTAATGCAGTATTGTTTGTTTCTTTTATGTATGAGATTTCTCAAGTACTCAATCAAGCGCCCCACCGCACGTGTTACGCTTGTGGCGAAAAACTGGATTCAGGGGACTGTACTCATGGGAAGAATGGCTTCAATGGGACAAATAACATGGATTTAATCCCCTTTAGTTACGATAAGGTACCATTCATGGCTTGGGTGTAATAGGCGAATACAAATAACACCCTTTTTCTTGAAAACTCCATTCAATGTATACATCGTATATACATGTAACTATTTAGTTTCAAGTCACCTGAACTTTTTTTGGAAAATATAATAGGTTTTTTACTCTTAGTATGGTGCTGTGTATAAGAGGTTCGCTGTTTAGAGCCATATCAGATCTGGACATAAGAAATGCAAGACAGCAGTCAGTGTTGGTTGGCTACAACCGAAAATAAGTCAGATTACCATATAACGTATCCAGGCCCCTATGTACCGAAAGCAAAGGTCAGGAAAAGAAGCACACGATAGAAGTGACATGACAGGGCACAAATTATCATCTACACATTTGCTTCTTGTTTTTTTTAAGCTGGGCATAAAACAACTGCAAACATTTTCACTGAAAAAAGGGTATTTTGTTTCAATATGTCTAGTGGTGGGCACATTCCTTTTTAATGGTTATATGTTGGGACGGATACCGTGGACACTGCACGAAAAGTACCGTAGTGCAACTACAATTCACAAATTTAAACACAACTGAATACGCAATTAAACAAAAACTACACTTCCAGAGTGATAGCGGTCTAGTTTTAACTACGCCAGTTTTTTAGATGCTGGCGTAAGAATCATGGTGGTATAAGCTATCTCCTAAACACTAGCCTACATACATGTAGCTGACGTCCTGAACACACAGATTAATATGGTTAGTTTTCATCGAGGTTTTCTGGATGCTCACTGATAAGTTGAACTACGCACTGAACAACACGGTAACACAAGGAAATGGTTGACATCTCCATACCTTTCACAACAGACGTTTATAGACATATTGTAGGAATACTATATGTCGCTGCTGTATACCTACTCTTTCAGACGTAACGGCATGGTCGTTTCCTTCAAATTTAACTTGAAAATTCTTCGTTCTGAAGATTCGGAAATGGAAATTAGGTAATTACAACAAATCCCTAGAGTTTTGTCCCATGGAAACATGGCTAATTTTCAGCTGCGGTGATAAGATAACCAACCAATCAATCAACCAGTCAAGTAATCTGTAAAAAGTTTACAGATTTACAGAAAAAGTTTAGGCTTGGAAGGTTTTGTATAACTACATTGTACTGTATGAAGTGAAACTTCATGGTGTTCCTTAAAATATCTTTGTTGTATTAAGAACTGACAAGTTTGCATTTGCATTATCGTGCTATTTACCTGCACATCGAAGTCATAAATACTGCAGCATTCGAGACAAACTGATTTACCAGTAGCCTATGTAACGCGGAGGACATCAATTTCTTGTGTAGAATGACAGCAATGTTTCCATTTTGTCGTTCATTCTTATGTATTATTCGTATGCGAAACAACAAGCCGACATGTCCTTATCTATTTAGGGGCATTGAACTACACTGTAAAATGACCAACGACCAACGCGTTTAAGGTGTGATTAACCTTCACACAAGCGCGTTTAACAAATACAAATATATATTTAAGTATTGAGCATAAATGTCTAAAACATGTCTATATTTTACTGCTATAATCTCCAAGTGTTTATTATCTGATGCATCAAAGTTTTTATAAGGTAAGCATTGAACTTTATAGAGTACATGTATCTGGACGAACGCAAATAATAAATCCATAAATAACGATAGAAATAAACGAATAAGGTTATCGAGAAACGTGCATTGTTCATTTAGTACTGAATACTTTGCTTCCTTTTGCTCACACTAAGATAATTACTTAACCGGGAAATCAGAGTGAACCATGTGAAGGCTTGGGTCAATCTCTTTGCCGGCTGTACTAGGAGATTTTGTTATTCAGAAAACCGAGATATATCTGTATTTTACCCCAGACATTTTGGCTAGTTACCGTGGTTTCCTACAGTGTTGTTCAGCTACATAGATAATTGGCAATTGATTATGTAGACAGACACCTTTTCACATTCATAAATAATTGGCGATTGTTTATGTAGACAGATATAGATAATAGCCAGGGCCATAAGGGACGGCTCACCAACCCCGCCGGCCCGATCTCTCCATTGAGATACCCAGGATATTACTGATACTCTAATGCAATCAACATGCCCAAGGGACACAACACATGCAAGTGGTTCATGTTAAGCTCAACAGAGCTCTGCGGTAAAAGCTGTCTTGGTGCTTTCTGTAGGGGCTCATGCACACAGCCTTGTCGAATTTGTGGGGTCGGCGTTATTAACAAACATCTCGCGTGCGGATATCGAAATGCGTGGCGGTGTGATAAGAGGGCTGCCCAGGGAGAACTTGTACGTCTACCCGCCATTGAAGTTCCCATTTAAAGACATTGCTACATGTGATATACTTATCCAGCATCAGCATGACAACTATGGATGACCTGATTGACGAGATTCTTGCAGAGTACGAACCTGGGTATATTCTCGATGAACCTATTCCGGAATACGCCGAAAACCGCCTCCATTGGTCTTCTCCACGTGTCGGGTGGAAGCGGAGGACCCACTGATATCGGCGATATGAAAATCACTGTAGCTATACATGCTAGAGCCGGCTGATTGGCTTTGGACCCTAGCATCTAGGACGAGAGGGCGGCTCAGCTTCTCACCGCCCTTTCTGGATGGGGGGGGGAGGGGAGGGTACGAGTTCTCACTCCGAATCAAGTTCCGGAACGACAGCGACTGGGTTGTTGAAGACCCAGTCCGGGCTGAGAGGAAAAAAGAGTAGGGTGTCATCAAGATCACGAGGGATACCAAGCCAGGCACTCTGACTGGAATGGACAGTGTGTTCTATCAGAACGCCTACCTTATCACCGTGGTTGTGTATGGGATCTACCCAGTCAGAGACCCAAACCCTGCCAACCTCGCTCCGCTAAGAGATGGCGACCTCAACTGTGTGGCCCAGAGAGTACTTGGAGGGCGGCTTGAGGGGTCAGGGGCTGAACGTAGCTAGACGTGTTATTCGATGATGTGGCTGAACTGGAAAATGTCCTTAAAAGGGCAATCATCCTGCGGGACATTGCCGGCGAGGACATCTACCACAGTGGGAAGTACAAGGATTGGCATAGACCAATAGAGCTCATCTGCCACAATGTCCACGCTTGGTCCAAAGATCTCCACTTCCCCCAAAGCAGAAAGGTCCACATCTATGGGGGCGACGTCTGGCAGGCCATCGGGCAAGACAGGCAACTCGGTGTCCACCAGTTCGTGATACAGGACGGCCTCACCTTCAGGACACAGGGAGCTCACGAGAGGCCCCAAAGCTATCTGCACCAAGCTAGGTAACCACGAACTGGCCGAGAGAACCTTCTGAGAGAATCATGCGGCCAGCATCATGGCCAAAGAAAAAAATGACTGGAAGCCAACTCCAGCCAATCTGCTCGACGACATCCAGAAGGCCTGCGTCAAGCACGGTGAACTCTAAAACATGATGGACCACGACACCCGAGACAAAGTCAGCATCAACATGAAAGCCTGCTACCCGGCCTTTTTTTAGGGAGAAGGCGAAGAAAAGCCCTACTTTGAACGTTTCGGACACCCTACCATCAATGGTATCAATGCCAATCCTCGTAAAGGATTTAGAGCTTCTCGATCTCGTCCTCGTCCAACTAGTCAGTTTGGTCCACAGTCCATGTCTTCCCAAGACACTGTTTGGCCCCCCCTCCACCAGCGCAGCAAGCCTTTCACGGTGGAGAAGTGCGAGGCTGGCAGCACGCGCTTCTGCCTACTCCTCCAATGGCTACTTCTGTTTCTTTTGTCCAACCGACGCGGCCTCACTGTCATCGTGAATCAGTTCGTCGATTAGTTCGTCCAGTTCGTCCATATTTGCCTTCCGAATAGTTTGAGTCACACACCGCATGCAATGCGCGATATGTACCACTATCCTCCTAGCTCTAATATATTCACACGCAGTCCATACGATCACACCTCAAAGGTGATTATTTGCAGGGAAAAGAGCAACAGCCAGCTACAGTTAAGCAACAATGTTTCGCACATTTTAGCACGTGGTATGCAGCCGCCTGATAAGTCTTCAGCAGAAGATTGGCATGCTTTGTTTGGGAAAGATTTTGCCGTAGTCTGGCCTGCTCTTCCATAGGGATCATGTCATTTTGT
The DNA here is from genome assembly GCA_016165875.1 of Acanthopleura granulata. Classification (NCBI taxonomy): domain Eukaryota; kingdom Metazoa; phylum Mollusca; class Polyplacophora; order Chitonida; family Chitonidae; genus Acanthopleura; species Acanthopleura granulata. The sequence goes on from JABBOT010000003.1 coordinate 26,774,925, forward strand.
CGGAGGCATTCTTCAAACGAGTCCCCGTCTTTGCAGTGGAAGATGGCGACCCAGCGCGTCTGCTCGTGTAGATCCTTCAGGATCGAGTTATATTTCTAGGTGAGCATCAGACGCTTTTCTACGCGTGCCGGCCTGAGAAGGCTAACTCAGAGAACATGTCTTTCTTTTTGATCAGCGCCTTTGTGATCCAGCAGTTGTCAATGATATATAGGGTTGGCTTGTCTTGGAACAGCTGGTAGAAGGCAGTTTGGTAGCCATGGAGCCTTTCACCTGGGTCTACGACATAGACGTTACACCCAAGGATACTCTTGATACACATACAATTTGGGAACCGAACAAGAAGCTGTTCAACATCGATGTTGATACACATACATCGAGCCGTCCTCGATGATGAGGTTGGCGTCCATGACCACGTAAAGGTAGATGCTCAAAGCGCCCGCCGCCACGGCTGTCTTCGTGATGTGAATGGTCCTCCGGTCACCGGCGTTCTTGACGCGTCGCCAGCTGCCGTGTAGCTGGTCGTCGTCCGTGGAGCGGAGGTCCAGGCACAGGGCGTACTTCGTGGTTAAGAAGTCGTAAGGGACACGTCCGTGAGTGCTTGGTCTTTTTCGACTATGGCCACTTCGGGATGGCGCTTACAGCCCACTGCAAAGAACTTCTTTGCCTCTCCACTGCTGGTAGGCACTCAGGCCTTGGCTGTACTGCTGCTTGGGAACTCGATCGATTGTCATCTCCTCCTTGGTTATTTTCTAGATATCGAGAGCCTCGGTGTTCCCCTGGAATGCCATTCTTGGGTCCTCGAACAGCATCAAGATGCCTTTTATACTGCCGGCTTGTACGTTGAGATTGATGTTCCACAAGGTATCTCCGTTGTCGCGGATAATTTTGCCTTGCTGGATCACGAAGTCATACAGTATTGCCAGCCGGTCAACGTGCTGGTTATGGATCACCCGGCCGAGCTCAGACTCGGTGACCATGTCATGCTCAAGGCTGATGTTCTTGTAGGTTTAGCTGGCATTGGCGTCCCCTGCGGCCCTGATTACGCGGCTGTAGTACTTGAAGGGTAGCTCGTATTCGAGCCTGTCCCCCAGGGCCGACTGGTAGAATGGCATATGGCTCTCCACCAACTCGAAGTCGAGGGGTATGAAGTAGCGGTTGCCATAGGCCTCTGCAATGGCTCAGCCTTTGGTTACAGTCTCGTCTTTATTCTCAGCCCCGACCCGGGTTAGGGTGACACTCTTGTTACAGCTTGTGTCGATTTCCTGGTAAGGGGCATTCTCTCTTTCCTAGGCCGTTTTCCAAAGGTCCATGTAGCAGTTGTACACGTCCCTGTCATCAATGGACATCACCTTATTGCCGTTGACTTTGACCGTGGTCTTCTTTATCACAGCACAGCCGAGGTTCTGGACCACTGTTCGGTTGACGTCGGTCGAGCCCAGGGTGATTGTGAACGTAATTCAGGTACAATGACGTCACGGACGCCAAGGTTTGGGAACCGAACAAGAAGCTGTTGGTTCTTGTCTATCCTACTCGGATTACTTATGATGACGACGAACTGCAACACACCCTTGAACCCAAAAGGGGTTCTCAGGCAGCGGTAAGGATTAGCTTTTCGTCCGTATACGTTTGAGGTTATGGTTTGACCGTTGGGCCGCCAATGTTCAACAGCCAACATGGCAGACTTTGATTTCAATAACCCAACGTTTCACCATGACCATATAGAAGACGATGAAGAGACCGTTCCCATAGACCCCACAAATGATGCTGACATGAGCTTCAGGGCGACTGGGACTCATGTATCGCTGCATCAGGAGCTCCTTCAGTCAGCGGTAGATGACTACTACAACTTCATGGAGGAGAGAGGCCGCATCCCCTCAACTGGTCGAGATCGAAGTAAATTTGAGCTCGTCGGCAGGCGTTTGCGTTTGAAAGCACATCCCAACCTCACGATTATCAACTCCCGGACAGGAATACCACTTGCACTCTCAACAATAGGCGGCCAGCCGGGAGGGGGGTTGCCATCAGAGAAGATCTGAAGTGCACCAAATGCACCAAATGCAAATGAGCTACCGGCTCAGGCTGTTGCAGACATCCAGACCGCCGATAGGATGTTGGGAGAGGTAGCTGCTGACATCGATACTGTCGAGACTCAGGACCTAGGAGCGGTGGCGAAGAAGGCGGAAAATGCAGTCCAGATTCAGGACATAAGCCTCACGGGTAGCGCCGTCGATGAGATCTGTCTCACGATCAATGACCCCTCAACTGCCTGTCCAGAAGCTGACTGCCCGTGAGCTGCTGGGTCTTGATAAGTTATTGCAGACTATGCCAGGCGAACATATCAACAACTAAGCTCTCAGGCCTCGATGAAGACATCTCTCGGCAAAAGCGGAAACTGGATGAGGCAGAAGCCGCAGGTGTTTATGAATGCATTAGGCGGCGTGTTGCTGAACGGCTGCATGACCTTCAGGATGGGATGGCGGCCCGACTTGAGGCCCCTTCGGCCACCAGAGATGAGTTCCGCTCTCAGATCAACTGTACCCGGGATACCACCAACCACATCCTGCACGAGGACACAATTCTTGCCGAACTCATACCCACCCTGTTCCGCGAGGAAGGTATCAGAATGGCGTCGTTGCTCACTGTGATCGGAATGGCGGTATCGGCATTGGTGTTTGCGCTCAGCGGGGGCTCAGCAGCGCCAGCGCCTCCAACACTACCTCCTGAGCCATCCGACAAGGGCGATCTGAAGGAGTACCAGCGGGCCTGATCAGGCTTTTAGCCAGGCTCGCCGGTAAAGCCGCAGCGGTTCTCCCAGGTATTATAGGGAGTATCGTCTCTTGGCTCCTCAGCACATTAGGTAAGGCCGTGAACTGGGTTGCCAAGAATACTTGGGCCCTGGTTCCCGCTATAGGTGAAATCATTTACGCGGCTGTTCGGGCACATCTAGCGTGGCCACATTAGTGCAAGCCCGAGAGCAACGCTAAGTATTACTAACGCCAACTTTTCTTCATCGTGCTCTCTCGGTGAAGCAGGAGTCCTCAGATAATTCTTCTCTGGCGATGCCGGCACGGATCTCGGTATTACTGGAGTGGGCACGGGTATTGCAGCTGGCTGGGCCTTTATAATACTGGTGTCCCCAGTCGGAGGCGCATAAACTATTCACGTATTCATTAACCCAGAGTTTTTGATCTGCGGTGAATGTGACGATCTCGTTGTTATAGCCACGGATTTTTTCCGGTTCGTAGGTCCATATTACCTGGCGCCATGTCCAGGCCCACGCCATACGCATAATCCACCTTGGAGCGGGCGTACCTCAGGACGTTCTGGTACCGCTCTACGGCCGAAAGCTGATCAACCGGTCTTACTATGGCTTCTTCGATATTAGCTACGAACTGCTTTTGTGCGTCAAATGCAGTGCCTTCCGTGCCTAAGATACTGCTACGAGTTTGTGGCGGTGCTCCGAGGATTGCCCAAATATAAATCCGAATAGTGTGGTTAACGAGTTCCACTTCTGCCTGGGTAAAATCTTCAGATTTGTCGAGGATGAAGGTGTCTCATGCTTGATTGGGCACACCGCCTTGAGAGATAAAGTCGATGTGGAACCTTTCTGGTGTTCGCTGGAATGATATGCGCCTAGGATCGTAGTCGTAATGCTATTCAATGTATCCTATCCTCGTGACATAATAATAAGCCGCGCCTAACCCGTGGCTTCCACTTCATTTTTGCCGCCAATCTCTGTCTGGTTGGACCCGAAACTCCTTGCATAGTCTTGTGGAAGTGGCGCTTTAATCCCTTCCAGAATACTGTGCACTTGATAGCACACGTGGAAGTTGCTCAGTGTAGTGTTTACTATAAGGAATTTTCATCCGAAAACATCGCCGCTGTGTCTACCAGTATTGCAAGTGGCCCTACTCTTCTGAGGACAGTCTCGGTATACCACGAATGCGTGAGCTCCGGAAGAACGGTGGTATTTGCCAATCCGCAGAACAAAAAGCTGTCCAGATTCCAGAGAGGTATTTCTACACGAAAGAAGGTGCCTTCGGGTTTATCATGAGAACCACCTAAATCTCATGAGCTCGCCTTCTGGATATTATATTTGGTAATAATCCAGTTTCCAAGGTCTTCCATATCCTTCCTGGCTTGAAGATTGGGCGGTTGCCAAAGCATGTCGGTGAAAGCGTAACGATCGTTGTAAAAATGCTTTCGGGAGCTAATCAGGTTGAGACGACGTTAGACAATGTCCGGGCCGCTGGGGTACAAATGGTGCGGATGGACCGGACAAATCTAGAGCATGGCGTTCAGCTGAAACGGTCAAGAATAAGTTTGCGACGCGTATAGCAGTAGGCATGGAAGGCGCGGCCTTAGCCTGCGGCCTTCTCAGTGGGGTGGCCAAGTTTTTAAGCCTGCGCCTGTCCGTCAAAGGGAAGAAACACAATGAAATTCGCTTACTGGCTGAGAGAAAGCTTAATTCCATCACGAACCACGTCTCTACAGCGCTGATTGACGGTAAGATTTGGGATACCGAGTTTCGGTTAATACTCGGTGAAGTGTAGAAATACCAAGAAATGAAAGAGCAAATTCTATTCGGTACAGCACATAACTCGATTTCATTAGATAAGAAAATGAGGGACGAGTTAGTACAGCAGGGTCGGGACGAAGCCCGAGCAGCCTTCGTGAAAAAACTATCCGCCAACTGAACTTCTCGACAGAGAGGTGGGATACCGGAGTTCCATATACTTACAGTATTACTCGCAAGTCGGCTATAAGATGTGTCCATCACGCTTATCCGCCATAGGGGTCAAGTGGGGGCTAGTTATATTATGCACAAACTTTACAACGCTCTACAAGACCAGACAGATGAAATCACCAGACTCAACGATAAATTAGATGATTTAATTTGCTCTGGATTTCCAGACCTCAGTGGTAATATAGATGAGGCCGGGCCGCCAGAATCCAACTGACGGATTAGTTGAAGTCTCCTATAATACCGATTTGTTGAAGTAATAAAAATTAAAACCCTTGTTACCTCTCGCCGGAGGCCCGTAGGGTTTTAATTTTTTTTTCATTCATAAGCCTTGGGACTCCAGAGGCCTCTTTCCACTGGGAAGTGACTCCCATAGGCCTGTGGAAACTGGTCTCACATGTTAGGCATGTAAGCCTGCTGCAATGTCACAGCCGTCCCCGGGTTGAACCAGCCTAGGGGTTTGAACGCCAACATATGAGAGAGACATGACTGGAGTGTACTGTGTCGGTCTTTGGGATATTCAACTGCTCCCCACGCCTTTCGAATATCTTAACTGCGAATCTATACATTCATACTTCGCAAGACCTATCTAAAGTAGAAAGACGAGCTGATAAAGAATATCCCGTTAATTTTTGTCCAGAGCGATTATTTTTGCAGAATTCCGCACATAAAAATATGCTAGTCATCCATCCCACAGTGTCATTCGGTAAACATGGTGTGAAAAGCTGAGAGCTCAGTTCACATTGAAAAGTCGGTAATTTAGACTCCATATGCTTCTATATTTACACCAGCTAGTTGTAGATTGTATTTTATTAACCGTAAGAAATGATTTATACACAACAGAGGAGCGAATATACGGCCAATATGCTTTACGCATTCCTATTAGACGTATAAATAGGTCAGGAGACTCACGTACTATTATCAGCCTATGTTATATATAGCGAACCTAGAAGTACGTGAATATCTGGGCAATGTCGTACACATAATACACGTAGGTAATACATGCTGACCTTTAATCTTAGATCGATCGATATAGGCGGCTCCGGCCTACATTACCTAAAACACAGCCTGAACACACTAGCGGATTTTGGCTCGGTGGAATTTGCAGTTCAATCACCACAGCAACACGTATCTCTAAGTGGTGAGCCTTACCTGGGGAAATTATGATGCGCACATAAACAATCGCTAATTATTTATGAATGTGAACTGGTCTCTGTTTACATAATCAATCGCCAATTATCTTTGTAGCTGGACACTATATGGTTTGATGTACAGCAGAAATTGGCCGGAACGGGGGTTGGAGGGGTCACTGGGGGGGTTGGCTGGGGAGGCCCCCAATAAAAAGTCCACTCGCCCTCCCTGTTGCTGGCGCCTTTCTTATCAGTTCTATGGGTGATTATTCGGTTTTTGAATGGAAAACTCATCTTCTTCAATTTACCAGAAATGTGCCTGTTTATGGTGAGGATATTCGTCGGTCGCTCAGTATTGTCAGCATGACTGATTGCTTCTTCCAAAATCAATCCCCCTCAAGAAAGAATTAAGCACTGTGTTATGCAACAAGGCAATTGCACACATTACCAAATGAAAATTAATTTAATTAAATCTCTGATATTGTCGACGTGTAACAGCTCTGACAGTTATTGACGTGATATATAGAGCTCTTGACCGGCTGTGACTTAAGAAGGCGATATTTGGGAAAAGACTACCGCATTGCGTCGTGACGTTTTATTTATAGAATGTCTTTTCCCAGTCACCGTTGTCACGCCTTCTCGTCACATAATCTCTGTTGATTGCTCCAAAATATCTCCATAATGTTATATGAGCATGTAGACGATACGCAAACTGGGGACAAGTCATATTTTAGAATGATGCTTGATAAACGATGTTTAAAATCTTGGTAGTCCTGTCATATAGAGAAATTTCAACAGCAGTGTACTTAAGAGGAGGTGGGTAAATGGGAGCATGGAACAATTACACTCTCAGCAAGCCAGATACCGAAGTATCTGTAACACAGACCAGGTGGAGCCTGTGGCCTAGATGTGGCCCGCATAGTGATGACCTGACATCACGCAATTTCAGCCCAGTGATGGATCTACCGGTTACATAATTGATCCATTTCTACACTTTCTAACCTTTAATCAAGGCATTAAGTACCCAAGGGAGACATACCTTTCCGAATTCTTGCATCAATTACTTCCTCATGAAGGGGTGTATTTGCAACGGGGTGACAAATGCGTGAATCTGACCGCCCATTTTTCTTTTTCTTCTTCTACGAGAATTCTTATTTTTGATGACGAGGATGGTCTTCGAGTGTCAGTGTTGTCGGCATGACTGATTGCTTGCACATATAATCAGACGGTTCGGTTATGTAAATGCTTCCTCCCAAACAATAAAAATAAAGCGCTGCGGTAAATGGAATAAGGCAAATACTAAAGCTTGCCTATACATTTTCAAATGAAAATTAATTTAACCAAATCGTTGACATTGTCGCCATGTACATTTGGAAGTGATAACTTGTACTTTTGACCCACTACGGCAAAAGAAAGCTGTATTCGTACAAAGATTTCATGCATTACATCAAACAGAATTTTTAAAAGAATTTTTCACTGGAATCTCGACAATCACGTATACTCATCACACAGTCATTGTTCATTCCACCAAAATATATCCACCGTCTTTGAGCATGTAGTCGATACAAGGATAACAAATTGATATAATAACCCGACCAATCAGTCAGACATTATGCGCTTCGTCCGCCAGGAACTAAACATATGTTATGAGAACACTAAGCAGCGATTTAGTGGGGCATAATTACGTCATATTGCGAGATTTTTTAAAGGCTGTTTAAACCTACATCTGAACAAGCCATTTTCTCTAAAATCACGCTTGATACAATGTTTGAAATCTCGACCGGCCTCCTCTGTCCATAAATTTCAACAGCAGTGTACTGAAAAGAAGACTGCTAAGTGGGAGCCTGGCACAATTACTATCTCAACAGGCCAGATATATAAATGTTTGGATCACAGACCAGACGGAACCTAGAGGCCACTGTAGCCCGGGTTATTCATGGATGGCCTGAAATGCGGGCTCCTGTCCCCGAAGTGACACCCCACTACTCAGTTACATAACTGAACCAGTACTTCTACACTTTCCTAACCTTAAATCAAGGCATTAAGCACCCAAGGGAGCCAGAACATCCCGAATTACTGCATCAATTACTTCGTCAAGAAAGAGTGCATTTGCAATCGGGTGAGTCTAGCCGCCCATTTTTATTTTTCATTTTATTACACCTTGGATTATTCCCACGCAATAAACAACCCGTGTTCGCTTCACACTATTACAAAGTGTTCGTAAAATTGTGAATAAGATACCTGGCAATAAGCTACAATGCCTACTCGCTGTAAAATATCGGTTATAAAGGACGTGTGAATCCCACAAAAATCACGTGTTTCTCCTATTACGGGTGTTTTACCGCTACATCAATCGTTACGTCCTCGTATGTATATCGGAGATAGTGAGCTAGGGAAAAACATGAACTTCTGTTACAGTGCAGAGATCTACCCGGACGAACTTAAATGGCAACTGCATAAGTAACAGTATAAATAAACAAACGAATAATCTGTTCAAAAACCGTGCAGTGTTTGTGTATTAAGAGCGAACTCTCGTTTCATCTAGCTCACGTCAAAAATTGAATAACTGGGATTTGAACCATGTGAAATTCTTTACCCGCCATACTAAAAGCTTAGTATGTTCGTTTGAAAACAGTAATATATCTGTATTTTGTCTGTTACATTAGGATGGTTAACTTTGTTTTCTAAGTATTGCAGGTGTGTCTCCCTGTCAGTGCTGGCATTTAAATACTGTGCATGAATTACCTGTCAGTGTGTCTCCCTTTCAGTGCTGGCATTTAAATACTGTGCATGAATTACCTACCTGCATGAGGCTGTTGATAAACATATTAAGTTTAAAATTTCAAGTGATATCGTGAATTAAAGACGTCTGTGTGCTGTAGGCGGGGTGTGCGCTTGCTGTACACATTGTTTAAATTTGATTTTGAATGTATATTTGATGACTCTTAATACGCACACAATCTCCAGCTCGATTACTCTTTCATTCCGTCCACGATCAGCACATAGTGATAATAATATTGTAATATTTCGTATGAAATATGTGCATAATTTGCCGGCTGTCAAACGACACACTCCTGCTATTTACGAGAATTGTTCTTTTTTATGGCGAGGATGTTCGAGAGAGGAGGATTGTCAGCTGTCTCTTCGTGCAGTATTTGCTGATTCCCCCAAAATATCACGACAGGCATTCCTGTGACAAATAGTTGACTTCCTGTTGAGGAAGTTGTCATCACCGATATATTCTTGCTAAACACATTTAGCCATTACAATCATTATGATTTTACTGCCTTTCGTTTCACGTATATGTGGTTATATCCTATTTAACCGTTTGGAAGACTGTGTACGACGACGTAATATGAAGCACGCATTCAAAGCCATATGGTCATACGGCATTGTTGGAATTTATTGTTTCCCTCCATTAATGACATCCGCGTAATAAAGCAGCTATATGACATTAATTTTTCGTCTCGAAGGTATTTATCTGCACATCAAAAAGTTAAAGTGTACAGCATCCTCGATAAATTAATTACTGGTTGTAATACAGGGACATTTGTTTTTGGTTCTATGTCTTGGATTATTCCATACCAAAACAAGCAATCATCATGTAATTTAATCAGTTGGAGATAAATCTCGCAAAACCATAGAGACAGAGCCTTTGGAATGAAGAAGATAAATATGACGTAAATATGTATGCGTTCTGTGTGTCTGCTGTGTTCTTTCTTTCAAACTAGTTTCTCGAACATAATGGTTCCTAAGACGCAGACAACCTCTAAAGCGACTTCTTTATCATTAGACTTATGGACAGTACACATAGCATCCCGGCACATGGAAATAAAGCTCACCTCCTTCTATTTACCAGAATTTTGTATTATTTTTTTTGTGTGTGGCTAGGATCATCGTCTTTGTCATAAAAGCAGCGCTCTGTTGTAAATGGAAATGAGGCAATTACAAAGGTCTGCGCATACGTTACCAATTGAAAGGTAATTTTCTCAAATCCCTGGCGTTTCAGCATGTACAGTTAGACCGTAAATCAAAAAGGTTTCAAAATAAGACACTTTACAGACACATTTCTTTCATCACTTTAGTGTCGCGGTTATAAACATTTACTGTTTTACCTTAAATTAATTAAAAACACGTAAGTGTTTATATATAAAACACTAAAGGTGTTTTTAAGCTTGTCCCCACTTTAAAAACACTTTGAATGTTTATAAATAAAATACTTTCGAAAAGTGTTTCAAAATAAAACATGGTTAATAAACACTCCTTAAAAGTGTCTCTAAATACCATATTTAGAGTTAGCTGCAAATTAGTTCAAGATCACATTGCAGCTTAAGATGAATTAACTCTTGAAACCGATCTATCTGACACTGTAAATCAAGAAGAAAACACCAGAATAAATAATAAGTCAAAACTTCATTAACCTTTTTCTCAAGAATTCAACATAAACGCTAAGAACAAAGCCATGCACACACACTGACTGGCAAGTAAATTTGCAGACAAGATACAAACTGACCATTGTCCAATTTCAATCTTTTTTGAAGGATGTTGTTAATTTTCCTCCATCTGAATGTTAAGCTTTACACGCATGTAGTCCTGGTTTTTCACAAATTCCTGAAGCAATCACGAACACATTGAGAATGGTTTCTTGGATGTTACAGATGAAAAGCACTATTCTTCCCATAGTACATGTATTTTCCGTGTCACTTGCAGCCACAAAACTGTTCCTGAATGGATCTGATCCTCTAAATATCACGAATTTTGGACCCTGCTCCACTTTTGGTTTGATGCAACAGTTATCGTCATCGCCCTGGACGTTCTGTAAGAAATGGCAATTTAAATAAGAAGTTACAAGGGGACACAAACATATCAACAGACATAACATAGATAACAAGAGAACCATAAAATCATACCGAAACCGAAAGTTAGATAACCTACTGACTCCTAAAGGATTAACAAACAAAACGTCCTATGACATATGACATCATATCCTGGGCCACGTGATGTAAACAACAACAACAGCCTTACAAGTCCCCATAATAAACTCCGAATTATACACGTAGACGACAAAATAATTGACCAAAGTTGCCGAAAACGCACTTTTAAGGCGATAGAAGTCTGGAAAGTAAAACTGAGTAATTAACATTACGCACTGTTACATGGCGCACAACATGTCGGTTCCATCCTCCTGTCCACAACAACAACAACACGGTCGTCTTATCGAACAAAGCTACAACCTTTCCTTTACTCCATAAATACGTTTAATGTTTCTGTGGGTCATATTCCTTAAGATTTCTATAACATTATTGGAGATAATATGACAAAAACTTAAAGATAATATAGTACCATTTCTATCTCTATCTCTATCCTCGATCCTCTTTACTCGGTCAAAAAGGACGCGAAATGAAAGCGCCCGAATGAATGTCCGAGAGCCCTCGGAACAGACTTCGACTGCTTCCGGTCGGTTTGCAGCTGTCAATAAAGTTTGTTCAGGACAAACCCTTTACTCACTTGTGTTTTGTATATTTACATATATTGTATATAATCAGTGTTTGAAATGTTTTGTTTTTATTCACGAGTGATGTTTCATTTTTAAAGTAATTTGCAAGGAAGAATAAAATACTGTATATTTATAAACTCAGTAAGATAACACTAAATATGCAACAGGTCTGTGTTTAAGCAATACTGCGTAAAACCATAGTAGCAATTAGGAGACAGATGATTTTACACCATGCCGGATTAGTTAACCAACAGTTTATAATAAAATATACACATGACATATTACTTGCTAAGACCCATGAAGCTTTCAAAAGTGGAGGAATTTTTTTATTATCTGACTATACTGATAAAAACTTTGATCAAATAATACAAAATGAATGATTATAATTTAATATCAGGTAAGGCAAGATTTAGTTAGATATATGATATGAAATTTATTGAGTAAGTGTATCTGCCTCATTTATGTCTGTGGGAGACACGTTAACTCCAAAAATAGAACTTTCTCATGCATATGCTTGAAATAAGACAATAATATCTATTAATATTGAGTTAATATTGGTTAGCGCATAAATAATAGGAAATATAATAATAATAAATATCATGGTGTCAGGATCAGTGGGTGTACAACACGCCGTTTTATAAAACACTTTTACCTAGGTAAACCACTTTTTTCCAGATAAAACACACGTGTTTTAATAAATAGAGTAACTGAACCATTGAGTGAACAAATGTCATGGGTTTACCATAAAAGTGTTTTACAGCCAATTATGAACACTTTCTAAATAGTTTGAGATGAAAAATACTTTAAATTGAAATAATAGTGTTTTATTTCATGACACAAAAATGTCTTGCTTATTTACAGTGTAGGACCTAATATATATTGAGCTCTTGGCCCTATGTGGCTTAAGACGACTCGACATGCATATATCAGAAAAAGGTGCACGTATTAGTTCGTTATATAGGATCTTTTTAATAAAACTTCTTATCTAATTTCACTTGATACGGCTTCTGTACACATAATATTTGTTTATTCCACCCAAAAATCTCTATCCTTTAGGAGCATGTAGGAGGGTCATATAAATAGATATTATGGTAATAGTGTGTGTAAGGGTACCACTATTGGATAGGAAAAATGATAAACAAATACCTTGTTGAACATCTCAGACAGCGGCAGGACTTAAACAAGATCAAACAAAGAAACACGAAGATGCTAAAGTAAGTTCAATACATATATTTGAACAGAATAGAAAAACAGCACAACTGACAATAATATACAAAACAATACAAATAATTACAAAATATACATAGTTTCTCCCTGGTGACAGGGTCCAAATCCGGATGGAATATTCTGGCTTCCACAGGCAAGTTAGCCCACATGAATATAGAATGCACAGTTCTTTGGAATTCTGGAATCGAGGGATGACAGTCCTGTAGTGACGAACATCAGAGGGTACGGTACTCCGGCAAATAGTACAATTGACAATAACATACAAAACAATGCAGATAGTTACAAAATATATACTCTCTAACTGATGATAGCATCCAAATCGGGATGGAATATTCCGGCTTCCAAAGGCGAGTCAGTCCAAGTAAAAACAGAGTCCACAGTTCTTTGGAATTTTCAATTCGAAGGCTGACAGTTCTGTAGTGACGAACATCAGAGGGTACGGTACGCCGACTATGGCATATATCCAACTCCCCGGCAAAATGCAACTATCCTGGACGGACGATTGACAATAGCATCCGTGATGCCGAGCTGGAGATGTATGTTTCGGTCCTCGGAAATATACACAAATTCACTTTCAGGGTAAACTGCGATGAAATGTTCGTAATCGCTCAAAGAGAAAATGAGCTATACATGCTCCAAGATAACGTCTCAAACAAAACAGCAAGTGGAGAAACGCAAGCTGACAAAGTGCTAGGCACAGAAAAAATGGAGTACAAATTGACGTGTATGGAATGGTGTGAAAGCCGATATATCCAAATCCCACAAAATTCTTCCAAATGGAAGAGGGTAAACATGACTGCTCAGATGGACATGGGTAAAGGACTGCTCACAGGTGAACTTGAGTAAAAGACTGCGAATCTTCTAACTTCGGCACTCATATTTATAGACTAGCGTAAAGAAAATTCTGCATGGTTTGCTCTTAAACATGTTTACAACATGGGTACATCTTTCCAGAATGTACGCTTTATGCACACTGACACGAAACTGATAAACACAGAAGCCTCGAGAACACGCAACTGAATTCCAGTGCAGGCTACAACGTACGCAGACAAAAAAATGTAGGTCAGACCCTGAACTGTTTACCTCCAAAAAATGTGAGATCCGCGATGTATCAGCTTGAGTTGTCTGAGGTTGACCTGTCAAGCGGACCTCAGACAACGAGGGCTTATACAACATCGCGGTACACACACTTTTATGATAACCTATTAATCATATACCTTTGTTTTTAGGCACAAGATAATCAAAAAGCTATTGGTTCCTCCTTCATCGGTAGCCTGACACTCCACAACTAGAGCACCTGCGAGAGGAAATGTAGTTCTTCTGTAAATGAGCAAAATGTCTTCTGCTCTAATATGATTATGTTGTTCATCTTTCTATTTCATTAGTTTCAAATGGAACCTACTTAAATTAAACCAATCGAGTAAACATCCACGAGCTTAAACTATTATATGGCAGTCGCCTCGCTTAACGCTGATCAGTCATTACGCTACGATAACTTCCTAACACGCCGTCGCCACGTGAGGCAGAGGAAAGTGGTGTAAATGACGAAACTATTGACGACTGCTGCAAATGTGTGAGCGCTGCATGTATCCTGTGTGGTCTTTTTGCTGTGTACATTCCGTGAAGGGAAAGGCGAGGGACGGTGGATTCATGAAAACGGCAATGTTTGGATTAATTTCACACTGACCTTGAGTGAAACGAAGTCAGGTAACCGTTTAGATTTACAAGCATGTCCTGTGACTGAACATTCGTCCTGGTGGCCGTGTGTATAAGTTGCTTTGAGAAAAAGTTTAATAATTTTTTCACAAGGAAGGTGAGTCATATTTTCACCGAACACTGAACTTTGAATTAAAAACCCGTACCTCTGCGGTGTGACTGTGGACCATATTTAGATCAAAAGGTTGGGAGCCGCGATCAAACTTCGAGCAGTTTTGATTGAAAATTAGTTAAATAACGCCCAGGCCCCTACCCTTGGGCTTTGTAGAGTGTGCTTGTCGTTTCTTTGTATGTTACATCGAAAATATTAAATGTGTTTTTTTTTCACAACTTGATGTTGTTGTTGTAGTTACACCACGCCAAATTCCGATGTTAGTTCAGGGGTTTTCCCGGGAGAGGACGCTTTGAATGTAAACATTGAAAGTCGACCATGTGTCCAGAGGATACAAATATGAACCATGCTACCCGGAAAAATTTAGAATACCTCTGTATCATGTGGGTAACGGCCATAGGTATATGATGAAACTAGATACAAGTGTCAATCAATTAGATATCAATTTAAGAATTAATACAATAAGTTATTTGAACCCTTTATGTAGCGTTTCTGTGGACCATCAAACCGTCGCTTTGGGAGATCTGTTCAGACTGGTTACGCAATCTGTGCACTAGCCATTCTCATTAAAGCGATGCTTATATAGAGTTAAAACCTCGCTAAACCTCATCTCTTCATAAATTTCAACAGCTGTGTGTTAAAAACAAGAATGTTAAGTGGGAGTCTATCTGGGACAAGTATGGTGCGAACAAGCCAGATACTGAAGTGTTTGTAACACAGACCAGATAGAGCCCAGAGGGCACTGTGGCCCGGTCAGCGTTGGATGGCCTGAAATACGGCTTGCTGTCCCAAACCTGAAATCCCACAACCTCAGGTGCAATGATGGATCTGCCGGTGACATTAAAGAGCCAACATTTCTGGATTTTTCTAACATTTAATCAAGCTTTTAAAGACCCAAGGGAGTCATACCTTTCCGAATTTCCGCACCAATCATTTCTCTATGACAGAGTTGTTTTGCGATGGCACGCCATATTGCACAGCGGCAACAAATGCTTGACTGTAGTGAGGAAGTTGTCAGTTTTAAAAATTTTTCTTGTTTAACGGACTGAGCCGACATAAGGTTACGCCATTTCGTTTGATATATTTTCTGGTATAATATATTTAATCATTCAGGAAAACGCTTGTTCAGTGAAATGATATCACTTATGAACCCTTTGATGACTCAGTTAATTCAAGTATTAATTGTGTGCAGCAAATTCTGTTCAGTGCTCAATCTGGTTGAATTCTTTTGAAAAGAGGAGAACCCCCCCCCCCCCCCCCCAAAAAAAAACCAAAAAAAAAAACAAAAAACAACGTTTTCTGCCCTTTTGCACTCCGGCTGCAAACTTAGCGTTATCAAAATTTATTTAGTCACTCCTACAAACACCCAACACCTCGTATGAGACCAGGCTCCATAATGACGGAGCTGTCTTAGAGTTCAGCCAAACTTTGTCTTAACTTTAAAACAGTTTACAGTTTACTAGTCTAAACCTTTGACTTAACCCATATTTTAAAAGCTTAGGTTTGTCTTAGTTGTTCCTAATAAAGTTGAAAATTTGCCTTTATATAAATATGAAAGATATATTCAAAGTTCAGGAAAAGTGCTGGAAGTGAAACACTAAGTTAGACTTAAATCTAAAACAGATTGTGATCCTGTGCCTTGGGTACATCCTCTGCAGCTGAAACAGGAGGAAAATGACTTAAGTAGCATAAATAATGTCCACCCTAAGATGTGAGTTCATTGCTCTCGTTGCGCCTGTGGTTCTGTTCAAGTAACAGGACGAAAAACGTCGGACCTGAGGCCTGTGTCTCTGCAGAGAGAAACATGAAAATATGGGTCATATAACTTTTAAAACCTCTATCTAATAAATGTGTCTAGGTGTAGCAAACGTGTTGTAGGCTTTCCCACGCTAATGATTTCACCTGACCCTCTTGAGTGTATTTATTTCTGAGAACCAACATCGTGTACCAGGGGAGGAAACCCTGTTGGAATTGTTGAGATGCTTAGCTTACAAATAACAGCGGACGAGGTGTCAATCCCATTCTATGGATTGTCTGACTTCCACTGTTCCCCAGGCTTTGTTGGGAGTAAGTTATAGGCAACGACTTGGCTTCTAACAATACCAAGATAAACTGAATCACAAATTGCCGATGTTGTGTAGATTTTCCACAGTCTGTCCATATTTGCTTTATTATGCCTTGAATTATTCCTAAAAGAAACAAGCACGCCGTCATCACGTGTTTTAATCGTATTAAGCGAATCCTAACTAGAAACGTGACTGATAGTTGTGTAACCATCGGAACAGAGAGATGAACGAATAAACCTGAAAAGCTCATGGCGCGCCTGTGCATTTAATGCAGATTCATTCGCTTCCTTTAGCTTTGAGATAATTAAATAACAGGAATATAAACCCGAATCACGTAAAGGATTACGCAACGCTCTTTGTCCGCTGTACCAGAAGTTTATTTCAGATACAATGATAAATCAGTATTTTCCTAGAATGTTGAGGCTATCTCTCCGCAACTTCTTTTCGTGCCATTTCACTGAACTTTTCTGTCTTTCATTCTTTCAATCTGTTATTAAAAAATATATATATATAGGTACCACTGTCGGATAGGCAAAATGATACACAAATGGCTTGTTCACTTCAAACAGCAATAGGCCTTACACAAGATCAAACAAAGAAACACGATAACGCTGGAATAAGTTCAATACATATATTTGAACAAAACAGACAAATAGTACAACTGACAATAACATACAAAACAATACAGATAGTTACAAAAATATATACTTTCTAACTGATGATAGCATCCAAATTGGGATGGAATATTCCGGCTTCCAAAGGCGAGTCAGCCCACGTAAATACAGAATCCAGAGTTCTTTGGAATTCTCGAGTCGAAGGATGACAGTCCTGGAAGTGAGAAACAGCAGTGGGTACGGTACGTCGACGGTGATATATATTCAACTCCCCGGCCAGGTGCAATTTTCCAGGGCGGACGGGTTGGCAATTGAGTCCATGATGCCGAGCTGGCGGTGTGCGTTTCTGTCCTCAGAAATATACACAAAGTCACTTTCAGGCTAAACTGAGATGAAATATACGTAATCCCACAAAGAGACAATGGGCAAATCTAGTTCGAAGAAAATGTCTCAGAAGAACAGCAAGTGGCGGAACACAAGCTCACAAAATGTCACGCACAGAAAATCGGAGTACAAAATGACGTATGTTGAATGGCATGAAAGCCTCTCCAATCCCCAAAAAGTCATTCCAAGTGGACGTGAGTAAACATGCTCTACAGTGGTCATAAATAAAATGACATCGAGCTTTACAACTTCGTCGCTTATATTTATAGACTAACATAAGGAAAATTCTGGATGACTTCATCGTAAACATGTTTACAAGATGGGTACATCTTTCCAGAACGTACGCTCTGTGTACAATGACACTAGACTCATAAACACAGAGACCTGGAGAACACGCGACCGAATTCCAGTGCAGACTATAACGAACCCAGAGGGGCTAAACACTGACCTGGTTAGCGCTAAAACAATACAACATTTTAAACAAGGGGCTCGTAACAGTACCGGTACACTGTGTATGGGTCACTCGTCTGTATGTCAACCTGAGGGCTTTCTGCGTGCCGTGTGTCCGCTTTCAAATTGATTTGTGAGGCGTAATGGCTCTTAATACCCAGCAAATTTCCATCGCATTTACAGTTTTATTAGTGCAACGATCAGCGCATATATTGTAATAATATATCAATTGTGTTGATAATTTTCTGGCTCTTGAATGGCAAACTCGTCTCCTTCTATTAACTAGGATTGTTTTTATGGTTTCGATCATCAACGATTGTCAGTATTATCAGCAGAACTGATTGCTTCTAAAAAGTCCGACGGATCGGTTATATAACTGTAAAAATAACGCGCCGCAGTAAATGAGAAAAGCACAATTACTAAAGGTAACAAAATGAATAATGAAAATTAATTTAACAAAATCCCTGAGATTGTTGGCATGTAGAGTCTTGACAATTGTGGACGTGATGTATTATGCTGTGAACCACTGTGGCTTTGGAACATTATATTTCAGACAAGAATACTTCATTTCGACGTCAGATGGGAACTTCCTTTTATCGAATCTATCTTCCAATCTGCATTGCAACCTCTTTTCTTTACAATAATCAATGCTGATTCCTTCACAATATCTCCATCTTCTATGATCATGTACACGATACGTGTAAAAATTCATATGAGAAATGTGTCAATGTGTTACATATCAATTTAGAAGTGAATGTAACACGATATAAGGGCTCCAAGTAGCGGTTAAGTGAGGCATTTTCTCTAAAAAAAAATGCTTGATACTGTGTTTGAAAAATCTTACCAGGCCTCCTTGTTTCACAAATTTCCAAGAAAATGTACTGAAAACAAGAGTGTTGATAGCCTGGGACAATTACTGTCCCAACAGGACAGATGCTGAAGTGTTTGCAACACAGACCAGATAGAGCCTAGAGGGCACTGTGGCCAGGAAACTGATGAATGGCTTGCAGTACAGGCTGCTTTTCCCGAACTGATATCCCACTACTCACGGCGTCATGATGGATCTGTCGGTTACATAATAGAACCAACAGGTCCAAACTTTTCTAATCTTTATTGAAGGCACTAAGCACCCAAGGGAGTCATACTTTTCATGAAAGAGTGTATTTACGATCACACGCCATGAAAACATGTGTGCAACATGACGATTTGATATCTTTATTTACTTCATTGACGTTTTACTCCGCTCTAAAGGTTATTTCACCTGCAAGACGGTCGTTAACATTATGGTGGGAGGAAATCAGACAGAACCCTGGCGAAATCGCATGTTGCTGATTTCGACGTAAAGGGGGAAGCCTTGAACTCACAGCGATCACATTGGTGAGACAATTCGTTGACTTCGTTGTGACGAAGATGTCAGGACTGAAAAGTTTTTGCTGAAGATATTTAGCCAAACCATTATAGTGTCACACCATTTCTATCGACATGCATGCATTATATGTAACTACATTCTTGTTAATTGTATGGACACAAGTGCTGTGAAACCAGTGTGGAAAATTTTGTTTTAGTCAGCGATAAATGTGGTTCAAAAGTGGCTGAAAAGGATGAGAAAGAATTCACTGTTTCACATCTTTTGTAACGACATACAGTAAGGATATCTGCCACAAAAACATTATGGCTGCACACGGCGTCGCAAAGGCCTGAAGAAGGGTCTCCCTTAAACATGCACATTATCGAATATATTTCAAACCCCTATCCCTACCAGAAACCCTCATTACCCATATTCCCTTAGCCGACTGAAGGTATTTCCACTTTCAAGCACATAAGGCGTTATCGAATATGCCTCAAACCCCTATCCTTACCAGAAACCCTTATTACGGATATTCCCTTAGCCGACTGAAGGTATTTCCACTTTCGTTTTTCCTTATTCGTTATTCGGTTGTCGAGTAACTTGCTAGCACGTTTTCGTTATTCGAATATCAAATAACGATGTCGAATAACGTGCTTGGGGAGTCCAAAAGTACCACCTATTCAGGTGAGACGAAAGTAACCTGGCTTAAAGTAGGCAAAGGATAAATATTATACATTCCGACACAAGAAAAACCCTTGTCATATGGCGCTGCCGAAAGAGTTGGATTGATGCAACAATCGTCTGAAATCTGGCACTGCGATTGAAAATTGGAAATATGTGTGAGATGTAAAATAATTTGAACAGCTTCGTCAAAGTGTTTGCAGGTGCAGTAAATCCGTTCTAAGTATATGTTCGTTTTCACTGCTTGTCTGTATAATCAGATCCTTTCACATATTAATATAGCTGACATGTCTAAACATCTGTTCAAACCTGTCTTATCCCATAGGGGCCCATCTTACAAAGCTGTAGACGTTTACATTCGTTTTAGTAGCGGTTTCCGCCAGCTCCTAGTAGCGTCTTGCTAACGTTGTCGCAATGCTTAAAGTGTGTATACGAAACACCACAAGCGCCGCCATATTTAGTATACTTAAGGAATTTACGTCTGCCCGAGGGTAGGTGTAAATTTGCACCAAACTTTACATCAAGTCGCAACTACTCGAGCTTTGTAAGACGGGTTCCAGAGGCAGGAAGCCGCGACAGTGTAGCCAGGATGCGTGCACCATAATCACCAAGTTACGTCTGACGAGTCACGGGTCAGTCAGATTCTGTTGATGACACTGCTTTCATTGTTCTCCTGGCCTTCGTGGATATAAGTTATCCAATGAATGGTCATCGCAGGAGACTGCTCACGTTTATCAAGCAAGACGACACATTTCACCTGTTCAAGCCCACCCAACGGTGGCTTCCACTCCGGTCGTACGTGCGAAGGTCCGCTAGCATCCTACGGATGGGTCGTGGGATTCCCCCGAAAACTGCCCGGTTCCCCTGGATGCTGGAAGCCGCCGTATAAGTGAAATATTCTTGAGTGCGGCATAAAACACCAATCACATAAATAAATAAATAAATAAATAAATAAATGAATAAATGAATAAAAAAATAAATAAATAAACAAATGAATAAATATGTCTTGTGGCTGAGTTTACCAATAACTAGCCAGTAATGAGTGGTTTACTTCTGACACTCAGGGTCCTTCTACGCTAAGAAAAATGGCTCTTGTCGTGTAAAAATTATTTTGCATGGCGTTGAAGAACAATGAAAGGCATGAATCTTACATACTGCTGTATCGGAAGATTAATATGCCATACCAACCAAAGTGTATATTAAGGTTATACCAGTATGCTCAACTTCTGATTGCAATGGACTACGTTGCTTTGTTTTGTTAGATGGGTTGAATAATTGTTTCAGTTTGATCGCTACGTTTTGCAATTTTCATTTGTTATTTCTTTTTTTACACATGTCCAACACTGTATCTAATGTTCATCAACATCATTGTTTGCGATGATAAGAAACCTGTGTTTTTCTCTCGCCCCCCAAGCAAGCAGTGAGATACACACTACTATACGGCAATTGAAAAGTGTTTGGCAGCGTTCAGTAAATAAGTTTTAATGTTATGTACGTGCTTGATAAACATTCCTTTTTTATGGATTTAGATCACAACGGAATTGTCGAATGTGATACACAACTACCAGCTGTTGCAACACCAGTATAAATCCATACAGATTCTAATCGACCGAGTTTTCTCAGAGAATGTAACACAGGGATGACGAAGGGAAACGTCTGAGCAGACACCAGCACACTCCAGTACAATAACACTAACCAGTAGAGTTATGAAGGACTTTTATTCCATTGGTCAGTAAATGTACTTGAGAACACGTGTAATTTGAGATCCGGAACTCCCGCAGTCCTATTTAAGAGATGCAATTTTCTTCACCTTTGTGCCACTTATCAATAAGTTGCGACATGCACAAGACCTCGTCTTTGGCTCCATGGCGGTTCGCCAACTCCACGGTTGCCTTACTGGTCAAGTCAGACGGAGGTCGTTAATCCTTAATGTCTATACCAGTTATGCTGATGACCATCAGCTCACAGGGAGTAGCTGTATAGTGTAAACGCCTTACAAAAGAGCAAAATAACAGAAATGTAGGTTTATTTCATAGCAAATACATATATTCATTCCAACGGAGTAGAAATAAAATTAAAGTTTACTGTCATACGCTGTGGTAACATTCCCGATTAACTCAATATAGAAAAAAAATCGAACATAAAACCCGACCTTTTCCAAAATCTAGGCCTGTCTTAGAAACCAATCCGGTTCATTTATTTTGAATCACGTACAGTGCTTAAATCGCAGAGGTAATTAAAACATAGTCGCGTATCTATAAAGTCCTTCCCTAAAATTCGAATGCATTATATGTTAAAATCTCTCAGGTGCTACTCTGCAGGTTTATCGTCCGTTATCAGTTCCACGAAATCCGCAGGGTAAAACCCCTTACGCTTGAGAGCCGTCCTACTGGAACGTGTCCACCCGTAAGCCATTCCATCTCTGTTAGCTGGATTCTTCTGTTTTAATACCTGTCCTGCAGAACATATAAGACATCTTCTGTGTTATTACAATAACAACGAACTTTAATTACTAGTACAGTATGTAAATGGTCCACAGTTGTAAGCAAACATGGATTGTAAAAGCAGAAAAAAATATGTGTTAATCTCCCTATAGATATAAATTTTCTTCAGCACTGGGCTTCCAGGTTAAGTTGAGCTTGCTTTGTCACACAACCATGGTCATAAAAAGAAATAGTTTTATTATTTATTCATACATAACCGAAAAAATAAACAGTTTTGGATGCATAAAACGCTTTTGATCATACGTTAACCTGTAGTTGTTATGTCACGCAACATTGTAATGGATGTTCTGCACTCGCACTTTAAATTAAAGCAAAGCAGTTTAATGGTGATTTTGAACTAGATTGTCTATTGCTACTCTGAACTAAACTAGAGTGCTATGCGAAGTAACGGGGCCAGCCATTACAACTGCATTTGATTGATTAAGTTGCTTTCCCACTGGGCTGTTTCCTTCATGTGTTGCCCTCAGCATAGCTGAATACACATTTAAGGCCTGTCTCTCCGGAAAATAACCAATTAGAAGATTGAAAGTGAAAGCTTCACAGTCTATCTGCTTTAGCAGAAAGGGTTATTTCAGTACTGTTCCTTGCTTTGTCGGTGGACGTAATGTCTTTACACGGCTAACAGTTCAGCCGCATTTCGTTATGGCAGTCAAGCTGCACTCAGCGTACCATTGTTTCTAGAAAGGTACAATGCATTTCGTTTATCAAGGGACATTACTGCTTAAGTGCTGCGGAATAGAAATCCTTGAACAAGACGCGAGCAACTGTCAATCATGTAAACTCAACACCATTGGAGACAAATGGATGTCATTGACCATGTGTGGTGATCACGGAGAACACATTGAATGTTGATACGTGGCGAGAAATTGCGTAGTTCGAAGACAGCCGCAAAAGAAAATGGAAGAGATGGCTCTTTTGCCATCAAGATCCGAATGGTGGATTTTTCTAACTTTTTGACACATAATTGGATGTAAAATTTCAGGTGAATCGACTATCTCCCCTTTTCCCACCAAAATTCAACAACAACAAAAAACAAAACCAAAACAAACAAAAACAAAAAAACAAAACTTATTGAGAGTGACAGTCTCACACGGACTCCATGTACTTACCAACTTTTAAGCTCAGCTGTGTCCTGTTTTTCGCCTTGTATGGCACAGTTGCCCGAACATACACGTCGTATCTCTGGCTAAGGGGAGTTACTCTGGGTGGCAGTATACCCGAAGTAAGGCTGATAAACTCATCACGTGACGCACATGTGTGACGTTCCCTTTTCTTGTTGGGTTCCGTTTTCGGTTGGTATGCTGTTGCCAGGAATATCTCTACAGATGAAAATGCATAAAATAAACTCTTTATATTTAAATTGAAAGAAGGCAATAACGATGCTATATTATGACTCACTAAAGTATTACAACTTTGCTCATGTTCGACAAATGGTTGAATGTCCTTATTGACACATCGAAAACCATTTCATATCTCCGGGTTTAAACATTACCTAGTAATTTGGCTGCAATACTAAAAATGCGGCGTTGAGCCAGAAGCATTCGTTCATTCAGAATTGATTCAGCATTTCAACAATTTAATGCAAACTGTTGCGAAACTGTTGTAATCTAACACTATTATAATGAGAAATTCACACTAATAGGCGCTGTGTTCTGCACCTTAATGGCGTGTTTCACACTACAATATTAAATGAAAAGCCTTTTAATCCAACATGATGTAAAATCTTGCAAATAATCATGAAATAACATTTTATTATTTTAACAGTGAAATATGTCGAGATTTTAACATTTTATTTTAAGAGTGTATCCGCCAGAAGTATCTCTTTGTATGAAAATGTCATTCAAATGCAGTGTAGAAAATGTGTGTGTGTGCGGATGTGTGCGTGCGGCAGTTTTGGAATATTATTACTAGAGAGAATAAGAAGGTAGATGGTGTCGCTTCAGTGCAAAAAGCTACAGTGCATTTAATAATTTCCCCAGCAATCTGCATTCGTGAACGTGCTCCTATTACATTTATAAAGAGGCGAGAAAAGCGTACCATAGTTCACGCCGCGCTTGTACACGTCCTTCATGTAGGAATCGATGCTTGAATGCCCTCGCCAGGGGTAGACGTTTTCCTCGGAGTTTTGTAATGAGGACGACAAGCTGTCTGTTGCACTACTGGCTACTTCTACAGAAGAATTCAGGGACACATCCGGTGTAATGCTGTCGGAGGTTTTATAGGATGATGCCAGGAACATGTCTATGTTAGAACAAAATAACCAGTAGACGCAAAAATAACGCAGCACAAGTAGCAATTAAGTATTATTAATCACAATGGTGTTTTTGGACTTTCGCTACAGATTATGTAGCTATGTATATGACACATCTCAAAATTATGTCAGAGGAAAATCGAGTTGATTGATCGCTACCTGACGAACCCATTGACTCATAACTGGTCTAACCTAGTGAAAGTTGGAATTGAAATCAGTATGTAACTGCTCAAGAGTGGTATGTCGCCTACCGGCTATGACAATTTTAAAAGCAGACTTTAAGCCACATCATTTGTAATAAAAAGGAAATGGGAAAAGAAGTAAAAGTATACTTGTGAAATGATGTTGGCAATTTGCAGGGACGTACTCTTTAAAAACGCAGATCTTATAAGCATTTAACGGATACCGGTACAACATATTATATGCTGTTAGTTATTAATATCAGCAGCTTAATCTCTCCCCCATAACGCTCGTCTGCAAATCATATAATGTTAGGTTACAAGAATTGTACATTTAAAATGAATTTAATATGTTCATTTAATGTTAATTATAGAAGACAGTGCTAAACTACAACATCTGCTAATAATTGTTTAAAGTGTTAAATTAACTATTCTTCACAAAGTGATAACCTAATACAATTACTGTCGAAACGATGGAGTTTAACCTTATTAAAGGTAATATAACATTTCAGTTTCAAGACGCTAGTACTGGAAACGGAACAGTAAAGCAAAAGCTTCGCATTTTGAATTTGGGTCCGATTTTGAGAATATCAGCTGCTGAGGTAGAACACATCCTTAGGAACCCCTCAATCAGCGATGCGTATCTCTGTAATATCACTAAGCTTACAGCGGACTAGCCTGGATGGGTTTTACAGTACGCTTGTCTGAACAGTTTCATTCCGTGATCATTCACACTTATCAGTACACACCATAGTTTACTCCGTGTTTAAACACTCCACTCATATAATCGTCAAAGTCGCCCTTCAGTGGAAATGGAGCCACTTTACAGCATTTTTGTGTCTTCTTCTTCTCAGGAGGTTCTGGTTTGCCGTAAGTACCATCATTTCGTGTCTGCTTTGCCGCCTTCTGTCCAAATTCTGACACGATAACGGCTTCATCGTTTCTGAAATAGAAAGAACCATGGACAAATTGTACAATGACTCTACAAAAAAATACTTCAGCATCGATCCAGACGCTTTGGTTCTGATCAAATGAAATGAACAGCAAATAGCCGTTACCTTAAAGACGTCACCAAAAAGTTGATACATGTATTAGAGATTTGTTGGTTGGTTTTATAACATTATTTATTTGGTATTTTATTTTTTATCATCTTACTCTTCTTTCTCAGTATCTGAGACTTACTTGTGTTTGTTGTAACTTTTAACCAAATTCCATGTCATATTAACCATCTTCTGAATAAGAACCTTGACTGGTTCGTCAAAAGACGAGTAATCTTCCATTTTCTGTAAAAAACAAATTCACAAATCCATCAACATGGGGAGGTTTAATTCTTCATTATGTAACATGCTCGACTCATGAGACATAGGTCAAGTTCGCACTGTGCAGTGTGTACATTTGTGAAAGTCAACATGTAATCTTTACGCTAGAGTGGCGAATTCATACATCACCCACGTGGCATGGAAGCAATTTACCAGTTTAGAGGCCATTGCAAAATAAGCTGTTGTCAGTCATGCAGATGGTAAGAGTGGACAAGGTGATAAGAAAAGTAAAGAGTGCGAGAGTTAACTTACGTCAAATCACGACACACAAAGATTTGAGGAAGAGAAAATCTAGAAGGAGTACCGTTTAAGTGTTGTCCACTGTCCAGGTTTCTGTCAGTTGGTAACGAAGCCAATCGCTCAAGTATTCGAACCCACATACCTGGTCGATACACGCCATTAGAACAATCTGGGTATTCAGTTTATTGGAAAGTTCCTTTAGATCTGTCTTCAGGCTTGTCAGGTAGGCATTCTCAGCCATCACGTCAGCTAGACACATCTGTGACGTGGGCATTACCAGATCCTTTGCGCCGCCCAAACGTCTGGATATGTCCTGGCAGCATAAGAGCAACATGAAGTGGTTTGTAAAGTGTGATGTCACAGTATGATTTACGCTCAGCACGCCCACGCGGTTTACGCATAATTCAGGAAACCAGGCATAACCGTGACAAAATTTTGATAAAACAGTTGCATTCACCTGTAAACAGTTAATATATAAGATCATGTTGGCTACAATTCTCATGACTGTGTTGATAATACTAATCCTTCCATTTTTCGTCACCACCAATAATTTAAATATTTAATCTACTTCAGTTTCTATGGAAATGTTGAAATTCTACGTAAATGGAGTATGGTGGTAAGCATCAACAAATAAAGTGGCAAAAGTTAAATAAATAAAAAAATAGCCCAGAGAAATAAGGGATAACCGTGCATGTTCACATTTCTTTTTGGTACATTAAGCATTCACCGACATTCCAACCCACCTTAGACAGGCTGACCACATTCTCGAGACCCTCTATATGCCGTGTCAGCAATACTCTGAGAGGTTTGCTGTGGAACCGGGACGTCAGTCCAGACTGGACACCTGGCTTGAGGCCAACAGAGGACAACCTGTGTCCAGGAAAATTAATCAACCGCACCCAAAAATGAGAATCTAATCGAATTATCAATCGTTGGGGCAAGCTATGCAGTCATACATTGTGTTAGCACTGTAAGCTTTTTAATATTTTTGTTCGCTTTATTCATTGACTTTTAAAAACACTTCATCGCCTTGGTCGCTTCCTGTCATGAACAATTCATGGACAGTGACACGGCTTTGCGTGTAGCAGTAATGCATGTACATTCATTCACAACAGTTTCATCGGTGATATGTGTTTGTTCAGGTTTTCATTTGGAAATTGGATGAGAAAGATACATACTGCCTGATTAGCCTGTGCTTCTGTGTGAAGGCGCCATCTTCGGGCATTTCCCCATACTGTGTGATGATATAGTGCACAAAACGAAACAGCTCTGTGGTGTCTTTACCCTCTGCACAGAATAAGAAATACATATACACAAGCCGGTGAGAAATGGACATCTGCTATTAAACATCGGTGTTTCTGTTTCTAATCTAACATGCTTCCATTTAAAGATAATGTTAGTACAAAAAATTGATCGATGTATAGATTAATATTGTACAAAAATTTGAGCCGATGATATATCAAGATAACTTTCGACAATTTAAATAATATCGAACTACGTCTTTGGGCTCAGTATTGTTTCCCAGAATATAAACACAACGTTATAGTTTGCTAATATTTTCGAACACATTTTCAACAGGTGGTAGCCACCGTACCTAAGAATTTATTTATTGGATTGTTCATGTACATCCAAGTATATGCCGTTATATCGTGTTCGGTACTGTTTTTCCTTGCACACTAACGGTAAGGTTTATGTGAGTGGAAAAGCGTTTAAAGCCTGGGAGAACCCAGCACACTGCACTGAGTACCCGAAGAGACGCCCTGACATAGGGCCGCAGCGAATGCAAGAGGTGCTCTGTGGGATACCATGCCCTCAGAACACATGTACTTACCAAATTTGTGAATCAATGACTTTCTGAATCCTCGGTATGCAATACTGGCACAGCGAGTAAATCTTTCCCTGAGCTTCGCTCTGTGAAGTAAAAATTTATTTACACCTTTTCAAAATAGGGGTACAGGTATGAATTCAATTTATTTTTTCGAAAACCAGATATAGTTGTTCGTTTCATTGACTGATGATGAACCTGGATTGACTATGCCCGATTCATTGTACCGATTCACAGCTTTCCTCTTGTTCCAAGAAAACAGGACAAGCTCCATGTCAAGCCGTTTGCGTGGTTAAGATTGTTCAGTTGAAAGACATACATGTATATCCTGACATGTGAACACAATTTAGCAGACAACAAGTGGTTAGCTAACGGTAGGTTGGAAATCTTAGGCTACTGAGTTCACGAATAAGTCGAGCCTTTGCAGCTGTCTACAGTTATAACATGTCTCGGATGTAAATGCATAAATGGCATGTATACAAAATTAATGTCAAGTTGCCGACACTTTATTTGAACTCAGGAATCAACAAGATTACAAAAAGCATCGAGAAAGAAAACACAGAATGCTTAACAGTTAATAAAGTTATTTAATTGTTTCATTGGTGTTTTACTCCTTACTTAAAAATACTTCATCATGGTGGAAGAAAACGAAGCAGAGCCGTTTAATAAACATAATGTTTTAAATACATGACAACAACATCACTAACGATGTTTTTTTTCCACAGAAACTTGGAGTCGCATGTACAAAATAAATAAATAAATAAATAGATAAAAAACTAAATAATCAAAAACAAGCACAACTCAGTTATTCAATTAGACGTATCCTGCGTAGCAATGGATTTAAATGCACGATACATTGATTCACTTTTACCCTCACAGCAGTGGATGTAATGGCTATGTTCTTTCCTTATATTAACAGTGTTTTAAAGGGACATAGTGTAGGCTGTACAAGACCCCCTGCTATGCAGGGTACTTCAATTAGTCTATAAACTGCAGGAGAGAGAGGGGACGTAGAATTTATCTCCGGTCTTGGCCTATTGCTGGGTACATTAAAAGAAAACAAGAAATCGTGAAAAAAAAATGGATGTGCATGCGGGTAAATTATGCACTTACCATAATAAATAAAGAACAATTCAGCATTAACCTTACCTTTCAGTGTTCAATTTTTCTACGTTCATGGTTGCAACGTATGTATCGCCTCTAGCCGCTTTCGATCTCCAACGTTTACAGGACGTCTACTTCTTTGCTTACTTTCTGTAACCCTGGTTGATTACCAAAGTACGACGTATTTGTATACTTCGGTAACTTTGGGCAACCTCCATGGCAGCATTCGAGAACGTTTTTTTTCTTTAAAAACGGTGAAACCACGACGTCATAAAGCGAGAGAAAAGAAAATGTTTTGACAAGCGAAAATGCAACGTAACAATGCGTATGTCATGAAGTGATATGCAACGGGAACGGAACAAAAGCTCAGCGGCTGGCCTGGCGCCAGTTATTCATGTCAATATCACAATTCAGATGTCGGAACATCCTCGTCGGTAATTTCCGACTATCGATCCATCAAAACGCGTTGCCATTTTATTCACGCCAAATTTTCCTTTCCCAAAATACCATAATAACGTAATATTAAACTCATGCTGGGTTTCTCTCCGGTGGCACGTGGGAAGCTGCGAATGGCTGTGGGTTTCCCACATCTAATTATAATGACGTCAAATTAAAGGCACTGCGACCTTTCTGAAGAGTTTTTATTGACATCAAACGTTCCTTTCCCAGCTAACCATAATAACGTCACAGTAAAAATATTACCAAATTATAAAAGAAACTGATATGTTATAACATTGTCAACGTTTCACTGCAAACAATATTTGACATAACGATGGAATGTATCGCACTTTACGCTAGCGCAACCTCAAAGGACTAAAGAGTACGTCACCTCCTTGATTTCTAAGTTAACCTTCGGCATAGTAAGGTTTAAGAATTAACATCGACAGCCTGTCAATTTTTACCTTTCAATCAGCAACAGTGGATATTATGATTTCAACTTATACCTTAAAATTCACAGAAATATATATTTTCTTCAAACTCGCTACACTGGTGGTCTGTATAAATCTGAAATGGTTTTCACAGTGCCAATTACACAACGCCGAGTGACATAGCTGAAAGCAAACAATATACAGAGGGAGTTACCTACAGTCGTTTGGAAAAAAGAATGATCTTGGTCCAAATCCACATTGCCTTGTGACATATAATCACACCACATGGCTTTTGCCAGAGAAAACATTTTACCAGACGAAGGCTGCTTTAGAAAACGTTCTGTACATGTCAGTGTGAAAAAGTAGCAAAACCTTGTAAACAGTCGTATGTCATTAGCACGTAGCTGATTTATGTAAAAGTATTGATTTCCAGAATTTCCAATCTAATTAATTACTCTTACGTAAGTTTACCTTTTCAACGTCTGCTCTTAGCCATTTAAAATGATACGGGCATTATCTTACACTGTTGTGGTTACCCGGGTGACCTCTGTTAAGTTAGCTCATTTCTGTTTTAACTGATTTTTTGAATAAAATATATATATATGTATTCAAGTCCCTGAGCTGCACCTAAAATGTTAAACCAGTACCTAATATGGAATATGGGCACGTTGCTATATCCATACATATTGGTAAGTATTCAAGGGCATAGTAATACTGGGGAATAAATGTGAGCATAAACCATATAACCATGTTGTAGGAAAGAATTTGAAACAATACATCAAACCCGTTTTAATTAACCTTCATTAACTCATCCGGAATGAGGCAACGCATCTTCATGTAAAATGAAAAAATTGAAGGTTGTGGTATACTTAAGGTCCCAAAACATTTGAATAGTATTTTTTATTCATCCGTATTATTTACATTTCGTCCACGGTTGGTCTGCATCCACATAATATAGGCCGTAGTCTCATAGTACATGTACCTAGTCTTCAATGAGATGATCATCGCATTGAAATTTTTTAAATTCAAAACTAGCGTCTGCTCAAACATAGATAGTCCTCTCTGAAATGTTCAATTTTCGAAAGAAAAGTTAATCCTTAATTAGAAAAAGGCGCAGAAGTTTTAAGCCAATATAGTTAACGACCAGACAAAAAAAAAAGAACAATCTTTCATCATATCGCGGAGTGAAGAAACTTCATTCTACGAGTCCATTTTAAGAACTGGATGTTTAAGTCTGTATAAAGTAGACTTATAATGACATAAATCAGGATTAGTTCAATAATTAACTTTCGGATATCGTTCCTCGATACCGTGTTTAAAGAATGTGTTGTATCTTTTACTTGTTTTTGTGTTAACTGGGTCAGTGCCTGACCTACATCTATCCCCTGTGTGCGTTGTGACCTCCATTGTAATTCAGTCGCGCGTTTTACTTTGTGTATATTTTCGTGGACGGAAACGTACATCGCCAGCTCGGCATCACAGAGGGTTTTGTCAACTCGTTCGCCCTGGAAAGTTGCCCCTGTCCGGGCAGTTGGATATATATCATCGTCGGCATACTGCGCCCTCTGCTGTTCGTGACTTACACGACTGTCATCCTTCGATTCGAGAATTCCCAAGGGCTGTGGACTCTATATTTAAGTGAACTGACTTGCCTTTGGAAGCCGGAATGTTTCATCAGGATTTGGACGCTGTCATCAGTGAGAAAGCATATATTTTTATAACCATCTGTATTGTTTCGTATATCATTGTCAGTTGCACTATTTGTCTATTTTGTTCAAATATATGTACTGAGCTTAGTCTAGCGTCTTCGTGTTTCTTTGTTTGGTCTTGTGTAAGGCCAATCGCTGTCTGAGAGTTGAACAAGCCATTTCTTTGTCATTTTTTCAATATTGGTACCCTTGCAGCTTGACATTTTCGAATTTGGCACAAAAAAGAAAAGGTTACAACTCGAAGCTCTGCTCGTCAGGGGCAGGGGATTTTGTGAACGTGCCGTCTTTCTGTAGTTAATATGCTATCAAAATAGGAATTAATCACCCGTACGTTAGTATTCACACATGGATGTGCATACCCCTGTGATATGAAAAATATAAAAGCGTTTGTAATTACAAACACTTCAGATAGACAATACTTGCAATATTACAGTTTACGGCTTAGCGCAACGCTAATGGAAGAAATAAGATAAAGATTAAGACAGACACTGTCAGTAGAAGTGGGGAAAGATAAACGGAAACCATGAAAATTTATTAACTTAACCTATGAAACATTGCCGTGGTCATTTATTTATTTATTTATTTGATTGGTCATTACGCTGTACTCAAGAATATTATGGTGGAAGGAAACCTCGCAGTGAACGGGAATCCCTAGAACATGAGCAGAATCATTACCTTCATCAAATTAATATTTATACAACTCAGTTAAACAGCATAACTGTTATAACTGATAGTTAGGGACACACATTTAAGGCCACATTACTTAATTTTGGCTTCACTGAAAGCACTGATTTTAACCAAAAATGGGATAAAAATTTCAAAATATTTTCATTGAAGAACAAGCATGCATCGGTGACACACGTTGCCGTGGACAAACATCATTTGTGGCCATTTCATGTCTTATAAAAAAAACCCTTAATTCCTTGTCAACATAATGTTTTTACTAAACTGAATAATTTGAAATTTGGATTTCATCACGACATAAAATCCCTTAACAGTTTCTCTTATCCTGTGATCGAGCCATCAGGTCATTACAGTAATTATTCCACGTTCTCGTGTTCATATAGATATTACTGCTCATAAATACTACATGGTGCAGACTCTGCCAATGGCTTAGTTACCCGCCAAGTGTCAATGTGCCAGACGAGATAAACCTAAGGTGGTTTTCAAGATGACCGCGAAGCCACACAAGATCCTAGTCTTGTCATGCTGGGACGATCTACAGACCGACGGGTGGGCGGCTACATTGCCCTGCACACCGCCATTTCTACCAATCCTTGAATATTTCACGAAGCCTAATTTTTTATTTGGAGGCATTGTGGAGGAAATGTCACCCAAATTGGTTCATTAGGTCTTGGCGACCCTCCAGTTTCTGCCTTATGACTGCGGGAGCAATTTCTGACTGTACGTGGGAGTAGGTTATATGTCAAATGATCTCGAAAACATACATGTGTATGTGACAAGTCATTGTGAGTGTGAAGAAAGCATCACAGTCCAGTATTCTTAAAAATTGGGTGGTTCGGTGATGTAAATTGCAATTTAAAGCACACATCTTGACACGTGTACTTCATAAAACGTTTTGCAATCTGCGTTGCGGGCGGTTTTCTGTGAGAGAGTAAAGAGACGCTGATGAGCAATCAGTACCATTTACTCGGAGGACAGTCACACCCCTGCTGTCCACAGGGAGGATGTGTCAGTCACATAGCTTAACACTGTGCTTAGTCATTCAGAATAAGGTTTGTAGCAGTTTGCCACTAATTAAAACAGACAACGGCGTGGAAACTAGAAGGCGCTGAAAGATTTCTTGGTCACAGGAAAAAAACTCTATGCCGTAAAAGCTCACAAGGGAAATGAAGACGAATTTTAAGGAATAAATATACATATACAATGTATTTTATATTATGTTTGGTCTACGCATACAGGGAACATTATGCACCTTCCTTAAATTCCCCAGGAAAGGGTGGTACAGTGGTGAGACTAAAGTTAGCTGCATATCTAACGTGTGCTTGAATAAACGAATTTGACAATGGCAAATGGGTTTTATTGTACATGTATCACGATTGCAACACAGAAAGGCAAAAGTTCGGACGAGAGTGAAATGCTTCATTGAAAAGACTGAAATTTTTGGCTATGCACTGTTGCATCTGAACACTTGCGTTATGTATGGGTTGATAATATTGCAATTTTTAAATGATTCATAAAAAATCTCAA
The DNA here is from genome assembly GCA_016165875.1 of Acanthopleura granulata. Lineage (NCBI taxonomy): Eukaryota > Metazoa > Mollusca > Polyplacophora > Chitonida > Chitonidae > Acanthopleura > Acanthopleura granulata. Next base: position 26,809,105 of record JABBOT010000003.1, read on the forward strand.
AACCTAAATCGGCCGTTTGATTTATTATATATAACTTTGAATGCGTAAATTCCCTGTCCATGTGTTTGCTATCATCATTTAGAATCACAAGCTAAGTTTAATATTCTAAAAGTAAACAACATAAACCGCAAATGCCAACTGCCTACAAAGTGTGCTCTCCTTTAGAACTATAGAAAACATCCGTCCCCGAAGAAGGAATATATTTAATACATCTATAGGTTCACTTCTAGCTCTTGGCGTATTTCATTCCTATCTTTTCAGAATTAAAATAAATGACATTTTTAACAAACGCAGTTTCAAACTCCAGGTATCAGAACAATCAACAACAAAGGCACGTGTAGGAGCTTTCACACAAATTAACAGCAGCGCTGTTATCCTCAAGCTTCAACGATGTCAAACAATGAAACTTAGTACTTGAAAGGTAACTGCATTGTGTAGCTGTTGTTTTATACTTGAGAATATATCTCGCGGCCTTTTGGGAAACTTTGAATGTTGGATAGGTCTGATCAAATGTCGCACATTTCATTACTATCAGCGGTATTATTGTTCAATTTCAATGATAAAAGAGACATGGGAACTCAAGACAATGTGCCTTACTTTTGAAATGTTCCAGACTACCACATATGGGGCTCTTAATATAGCTGAAATTCAGCGAAGTTCAATTATCTAGACTGAGGAATATATACTGTAAATGCGAATGTGATTGAGGGCTCAAATCAATTATTGTTACAAACTTTCAGCCCCTTGTATGTAATGCTATCGTGGTGAACAGCAGCTATACGGCACATCGTTTTGAGAACGTCTAGCCTATCAATTTTTCATGCCCTGTAAGATGGACGAGGGACAGGAGATGGAACGGGCGTGGGTGTAATGTCTACTGCTTAAATCAAGACGTTCTAAAAATATCCGGTCGTCGAAAATTGTGCACGGATACTTCAGTTATTCGACTTTTTTATGTTGAAAGCATGGCAAGCTATATGGCCAGCCTCACTAGTGGATAAAAGCTTTCCAAGTAGTCGAGGACGACCAAAGCTGCAGTTGAACATGTAACAGTTTGATGACTACATCTTTGGCACGCTGTCGATATCAGTCGTTGAACAAATGAAGTCCTGTTTTCAAGTCCAACTGTTCCCTTTTCAGCTGCGGTTTTAGGTCAGAAAGTTGACTAGATACTGGCCTAGGTCGGCGGTTCACTCCGGGAAATCCGGCTTTCGCCACTCCATAAACCTAATCATCACCCAGGCTCTAATTAATCATATAAATAAATCGAATCTACATCAAAGATGAGAGATCCACATGTAGCTAATAACAATAACACGAAAATGGAGGCCATTAAGTTGTGATAGAGTGGTTAGCGTGGTTGCGCAGACCAACGACTCAGCAGCCCCTCGCCAGCACGGTCGCTGCGAGTTCAAGCTCAGCTCATGCTGGTTTCCTCGCCGCTGGTGTTTCTTCACCTATACGCTCAGCTCAGAAAAGCAATTTGTGTGTAATGTGTGGCTGTGCATAATGACGACATTGGCATGACAAAAATAAAAGACAAGACAACACTACATCTTCTAGGGCCACAAAAAGTATTCCCACGTCATGGATGAAATACAAAATATAGTCCATAAAAAACGTATAATATTATTTAAGTGTAACTCATTGAAACAAAAATCGAAATAAATGAATGAAAAATAAGTTAAATTATTGTTTACACCTCAGTGAATTCGCAATATTTCCTTCACTGATAAAAGTGTTATTTTCGCTGCAGTGAATTATAACATTTTGATATTTCACAGCCACATATGACGTCATGACGTCAAAGAAGAAACATTATATTTGATAAAGTTCCAACCTGATGTCAGCTCAATGACGTCATAATGCAAGTTTAGTCAAATGCTACATTTTCACGTCAAAGAAGAAGACGCGCCGTCATATAACACGTCATGTACACGACGTCACGGTCTAGGCATGTCTGTGACAGCCTACGGCCGGAAAAAAATGCCGAAAACTAACTGAAACACATAAAACCGTGATACTGTTTGGGTACAAATAATAAATAGAATATTGCACACTAAAGGCTGAATATCATGAATATTGTTCTCGTGAGAGGTGGAAATGATGACCCACTCGACGCTTCAACCTATAGTGTGCAATATCTTCTATGTATTTTCAAATTGTCTACATGTATCAATGACGATTGTTTCCTATTTACAGTTAGCGTTACAGTTAGTTCCCTTTAGCGTACTAGTTAGGCCAGCTGGTGGTAAGGCCTTCTAAGAAGATAGATTTCATATGGGTAGAATCAGCTCAGAGTAAACAAAATGACTACGGCTATGGAAGGAAATCTGTACATTGCCAACTATCTATGGTGGTGTCTAACTATGAATATTATATTTCCAATTACAGACTTTATTTTCTAATTAAAATATTTTGTCATCATTACTCTTATTTACAGAGCCAAGAAAAGAATAATCTATTTCTTTATTTATTCATTTATTTACTTGAGTGGTGTTTTACGCCATACTCCAGAATATTTCACGTATGCGATGGCTGTCAGTCTTATGGTAGGAGGAAACCAGACAGAGCCCCGGGCGAAACCCACGGTCATCCGTTGGTCGCTGACGGATCATATTAATAATACATTTTTGCAATGCTATGCTCTTCATTCACATTATTGCCGATAATCGTCTTGCATACTTTGTAATAGGATCACAGCATTTACTGGGTTATTAAAATCAGGTCTTTAAATCTCCACACTGTATGAGGCAAGTGTTAAACCTGTACGTGGTGTGTAGATATTGAGGGCGTCAGCGCTGAAAAGCGTGCTCTTTCATTTCACAATGGCTCCTAAGCTAGCGATATATAGCCCCTAGATTTACAGATTTGACAAGGAGTTAGAGATACCATATGGTTTCTCCATTACATTTGTGCAAGGCTAGACATCGGTAATTGGGTTACTTCTGTCCAAGACGGAATATGTCACGGCCATGAGACAAATCTCTCGGGCAGTAGGCCGCGGGGAACACATATAAGGACGTTATTCTTGATGGTATTCAAGTATATCGTCAGCTGTATCCAACCAGAGTGTGAAAAAGGCTAAATTGTCACACACCGTCTCCTACCAAGAGCCCGAAATAGATGTTTACTTTACCAAAATGAAATTGTGATCCATGTCTTTGCACAATTGTACCAATATGAACATGCACCATTGATGCATCGCTGACTCAGCGCTTCTAAGTCTGTAATGATTACATCAGTCGAGAACACATAAGGTTAAGTGGTGCTGACAATCCGTGAGTATCAAGCAGGGCGGTACACTTTTCTCTTGTAGTGACATTTAAAAAGGCTTTTAAGATTTTAAACCCAGGAAAACAGTGGTTTCTCTGCTTCCATAAGAACTACATTGCCAAATTCCCTTGACAGCAGCTAATAAGCGCGCATGCTCCCATCCGCTGGAGATGGTGAAGTGTCTTTCCTGTTTCCGTAACACGTAAAATTCTACATCTGACTTATCAAATAAGTTCATAAATAAATGTACAACAATATTTCTGTCTGAGAAAATTAATGTATTGATATTTCATTGGCCTGTGAGGTGATTTTTTTAAACAGGATGTGATGATACAATGTCCAAATGTCGACAAATTTATAGTGCTGCCTCACTCAAATAAATGCAGGCAACATTTCTTCCTGAGAAAAATGCACCGATATATTTGATCGCGTGAGAAGACCATTTCTTTGTCCAAATGTCGACATATTTATAGTGCTGTCTCACTCAACCGCCTTGCCAAAGACACCAAACGTGACACCCCATGAAGCAAACCATGTCGAACCGATCTATCACATAAATAAGTACATGATCGGTAATTGTAATGCCACATAGACAGCATTTCAGTCATATCGTAGCTAGTCTCGGAACTGCAACCACGGGTGTGTCGCATTCCCTTTAAAGAGAGTGATGTATGGACTCCTAGGTAACCTCTGTAAAGAGCTCACATGCTTGTATGACTTGATAAAGGGTCTGCCACGTGGTTAGTACGCAGGTCAGTGTGTGCTTCGGCCATTCGAGCTACTTTAGAGGGGTCATTTACAAGTGTTCCCGACTAAGGGAGGTGCCACTGATTTATAGCTATCGACGCGTTATCATTCCTCGACGATGGCGTTCTCTAACGGGAACGCTGTTCTGACTTTCTCTGTGGATAACATGAAACCTCGATCGCCAAGGGCCTGGCTCATAATGGCTTATCACAGAAGCACACTTTGCCAAGTCTTCGTGATTTACATGTTGCTCAAATATGCAGACGGGCGTTAGGGGAACAACATCTGATCCTATAAATGCAAATGGAAATTCGAATCAAGGTGCAGACGGCAAATGTCTTCAGGTTTCATTAAGGGTCAACAGAAGGTACAATTTCGGCGCTGGATGGAAAAATTGGACTTGACAGAACTGCTCTTGTGGTCAAGGGCCTTTTCTGTTCGATCGATGAGATTCCCACTCCAGAGAAGTGGTTGACCAGCAGACTGGCTTGTTCTTCTGTCAATGCAGCGTACATCATAGTGTTACACTGCGAGGAAAATTAGATAATTTTGAGGAAGGACAGCTCACTAAGACACATGAATAAGTGAAAGAAAGTAAAAGCAGATGAGGGCAGTTTAACTACAAAAACTATATATACTGAACACAGAAAAAAGATATTCCATAAATGTTGATACTGAGTAACAGCCGATACGCGACTGTGCAAAAGAAAAAAACTAATGTCATGTGCATCACCGAAGATAAAAATCGTCTATCAAAGTGCTACTTTGCATCTGTGTCATTTTCAAGATGAGCGCTGACAACAAAGTGCAAAATTACCAGTCTCAGTCTGCTTCTCAAGTTTCTAAAAATATGAAGAATTTTGACCAAGTTTAAAAGTACAGTGACGTGAATGTTGGAAGGCCAGAGGCAACGTAAGAGAACTGTCGCTTATGGGCTGGAGATGAGAAGAAGAAGCGTAATCACCCATGCCCGAGTTAACATTTGTTTATCAGCTACGTCCGCTCTCGGAATCAACCGACGCCGACAGTTAATCGATATAACACAACACGGCGTGTGTAGCAGTCTGGACTCTGGACACGTCACTCACACAACGCGATGCGCGGACCTGTAATCCGGGAGTCAAATGAAAGAGGACGCCCAAGTCGTGACCAACCCATGTTGTACTTTGCAAACTCACGATTGCTTCTATAACTAAAAGCAATAACCTGTCTGATCTAAGTTACAAAGCCTTCTACCGAACGCCTAAAGTAGCATCGTATACTTTAAACGAGTCTTGAATTTTTTACTCATTCTATTTTGTAGCGTGTTTAGTCTCAGAGATAAAAAGCGTCAGTTATAGTCGAGATGTTTGGTTAATATGGGAATATTTGGACACAGATTTTGATGAAGTTCTAGAGCAGGAACTGTGTGAAAAGTGGCACTCTAACCGAACACCAGGCGTTGTATAGCGCATACCTGTCTAGTTAGTCACACTGCGGACCCGTGGAAAACAACCCCATTGCGTATACCACAATGCATACTGGAAACGCTCAGTTTATAGTTCCAAGAGATTCTTTCTCTTTTGTGGTAATCGACATTTTATATACCAGAAAAACTTTCTCTTGATATGGATATTTATGAGTTTTCATTTTGACCCTGGATCCCAGGAAGAATGTTTGCATTGAAGAAATGTCAAGCCCATTTATGTTAATTTTATTAAGCATTCCTTCGTTACTTTTATCTTACTTGTTGTGTAATTGGTAATAATTTTAACTCTTTTGTTTATTTCTGTATCACAGAGTATTACCCCGAAAATGTCAAGATAATGGTTATGTTGTATTTATCATACATCAACTATGAGTGTTCACCTTTACCTTTGTATTATTTATGAATTCTGTAAACACAAAAAATCTGACATTATCTTCCAAACCGTGAGAAATATTTATTATTCTGCATCTCTCACTTGCCAAGTCATGATCGGATTTCCGTACGCTCGATGTTTGTCAAAGGCTACAGCTAATTAGCTAAATAAGCCTGAGAAAATAATTCACTCGTCGAGTGCATGCTGTCCTAAGCTTGTCTTCATCGTTCGTGTGCGAATGTGTTAGATATATCATGCAGACAGAGATAAGAAGAAGAACTCTGGTTACGTAGTAGGCCCGGTTCTGTCGCATGTGGTACAACAAGACCGTTATCTAAGGAATAATCTATACCTCCAAGCAACTGAAAAATAACGGTAATGGCTCCAGAAAATTCCGTTTGCACGCGGTTGCCAGTATTAGCGAAAAGATAATGTACATCTTGTCTGTCACTCATTATGGCAAAAGTTCACGCACCCGTGTCATATTCAAGTACCGATCGTGGGTAAACAGCTTGCGTATGCAACTCGGTGTGTTGAGGCTAACGTTGGTAAGCGCTTTTAGACTCTTCCTCGTACAGCTGAACACGTACAGCTGAGGACTTAGCGTGGGCTGTACATCTGCAGGAGGATCCTTGCGGTAGTTTGGCACAGTGTTAGCTGAGCTGCTATGGTAAGCTAGAACGTGAGATCCGCTGTCGGGTTATCTATCGGTGCCAGGCGAAAGAGAATTTCAGTCAAATCCTTCTTAAAGGCGCCCTGATGTGATATATGTAAATACGTTGGCTCGTTTACCGCACTCAACTAAAGTCCACAGCAGAGGTTTAGGCTGACTAGGTCAAGTAAGAGTTCTGACGTCAGAATCGCGGGATGGATTTACTTGATCAAGGATCAATTACAGATTGAGACTGGTCAACATTTTCACTTTTAGGCTGAAGTAGTTACAAAAGACATCTACCAATTGGTTCTAGTCAGTTGTTCTCCTTTCTACATCGTGAACTCTTCGAAAGGCCCTGGAATTCGGCCCTTGGCAATACCACTCCTGACAACATTGAGGGTAAATAGCGAACATAAAATTGTCGAGGGCTTCGGTGGCTCAGTCGGTTAGCGCGCTAGCGCAGCGTAATGACCTGAAGCCTCCCACCAATGCGGTCGCTGTGAGTTCAAGTCCATGCTGGCTTTCTCTTTCTCTACGTGGGGAGGTCTGCCAGCAACCTGCGGATCGTCCTGGGTTTCCCCCGGGCTCTGCCATTTCTCCTCCCACCCCAATGCCGGCCGCCGTCGTATAAGTGAAATATTCTTGAGTACGGGGTAAAACACCAATCAAATAAATAAATAAATGAAATTGGGTGAACCTTTGGGGAGCTCTCCCACTGCCATTTATGTAAGGCGCCTCTCGATAATAACATGCCTTGGGGCTTTTCCACGATTATGTAGACCTTCACATCTTAATTCCCTTTGTAGCACAGAATGACAACCAATTGCGCAATTCAACATAGCTGAAGCATGAACCATTCCATATTTCTTGTAAATGGACACTATATTGCTTAATTCTGTAACTGCTGTAGAAGGCTTCACAGTATACAGAGGAACAAACATTGATGAAATTCAACCCACGTAGTTTTCGATTCTTTGATAACGATGAGTCTTACACACTATATGTTTTAGGCTCCTAAAATGAAATTGGCAATTTGAAAATGGTTTGAAAAGAAAAGGTTGCAGGGCTGAATAAAAGGAGAAAAGTAGTATGGATAGAGCACACAGAAAAACACCTAAACGTCCATAATCATACTTTCTACTATTACTACAGCGAAGAACCCTTCTCTTGCCCTTTTTCCACGCAGCTCATCATTCTAGACTAAAAGTGAATCAAAACTAATCAGCTGCGTGGAAAATCTGTGTTCATTGAATTCAAACCAGACAGCTTTTCGACAAAACCGTGAACATGGTAAATCAATGACACAAACTGATTACATTCGAACAGAATTAACATTTTGCGCGGTCTAATGGTTTCCGCGCAAGTTTTTGAGAAGTTCCCTCACATATATTTGCATAAAACCTGATGTTTATTAAGGTGAACCTTGTAACGGCCCGAAAAGAAGTTTCCAAGAACAACATTAGTTTATTCCAATGGGATTTTACGTTGCGCTCAAGAATAATGCACTAATACCACGGAGGTCAGTTGAGACAAGCTGGACAGAGCCAGACCGGTAGGTCTGAGTGGACTTTGAAAGTGGATAGAACTGAAGGCAACCTAGAGGAAATTTATCATCAGATAACTCTTGATGTAACTCAGAGAATTGTAGTCTAAAGCAGCCCACACTGTCTTATTGTGAACGCTTGTGAAAGAATTCATACACACGCACGCACACAAATCACAGTTTATATAAATCTTAGTCAGTAGTGGCCTTGTGTATGCTAATTACATGTAATACCTACGTAACAGTCAATCGAAGAAACTGAATACCCCCCCCCCCCAAACTTTCCAAGAATGTAAGGTCAACGTACGCACTACAGGGATATAATGATTTCTATTCTCGATCGTTGTAACAGACTGGTATTTGGGGGAAATGATGCCTGACATCAACGGCTTTTATTAAACTCTGCACTGCCTTGAATTTTCGTAAGTGTAATGGTATTAGTATTTATTTCATTCTGAGTGACTGTTCCTGAACGATATTCAGTTTCATTAAATGGGCGAGACGAATGGGTGTATTGAGTGCCCGGAGGCAAGTTTCCATGTTGAACGTTGTTAATGGATTTCAAAGTGACTATTTCATTAATCGGGTTTGTTTTAAAGGTAGTCCCAAATGTTACGGTGAGGGCTCAAGTGCATCATATTTAGTAATCATAAACTCCTAAGTCGGTATTCCTGAAGATTTATTAATGTGAAGCGTGTTTCATCATACTAAATTCAATCGCACTTGCTTCTAAATTCCTCTAACTCTAGGAATGTGTGTAATTTCCTTTAAGCGTTAATGTACGAGTAAATATGCAATCGCACCCTGGAAATGCTTAAAGTGATTTTTTTTCTTCAGAATTTTGACAAAATCAGCAGGATGGAATTATTATACGTGCATTGCAAGGAACCTTCCAGATGAACACTAGGCTCTGTGCTCCTCACTGCCCAACTGAGTGTGACAACGGCAAAGGTGACAAAAGTCTATTTTTTACCCTAACTCCCTGCTCATGTTACAAGGTAATGGGCTACATTTGTGTCAGTTTTATTACATAGATGACAACAAATATACATCCGAAACACAGAATTGATTTTTTCTTTATTTATTTGTGTTTTAAGTCGCACTCAAGAATATTTCACTTATACGACGGCGGCCAACGTTTTGGTGAGAGGATACCGGGCAGAGCCCGACGGAAACCCTCGACTATCAGCAGGTTGCTGGCGGACATCCCCACGTACGGGAGTACAGGAAGCCAGCATGAGCTGGACTTCAACTCACAGCCACCCCATTGGTGGGAGGCTTCTGAGTGAAAATGCTACGGTAGCGTGCTATTCCACTCAGCCACCGAGGCCCCCAGAATGGATTAGAGCGCTAGTGCATGGTAATGACCTCGGCGCCTCTCACCAATGCTCTTGCTGTGAGTTCATGTCCATGCTAGGACAAATTATCATTGATGTAGGTGAACTATGTAAATATCCAAGCAGACAAAAGCTGTTTTCGTATCAGACATAAAGCCGAAAGAATTTAGAAGATCAAAGTGAATATTCCAGCCAGTATACTAAAATAAAACTTCCGGCTAATGCTGCTGTAGTAAATACCCAGCAAAAATGCAAACGTGACTCTGTCACTGCTTTAACTTGCAACAGAATTTAAAATCGACAAAAACGGTTTTATGTATCTGTATCTGTCCTGGGATTAAATTCGTGATACCATGGCGTGATAATATAACTGAATCTTGACAATTTATCAGGAATTCATGGAGGAGAATTACCTCTCAGAACCATTGCTGTAATCCGCAGTTATATCACAGCAACAATCCTTATATAACTCAACACCACCATGGAAATCAGTCTGTTGTGAGAAAGCCTAGCAATTATGATGATATAAACACGATGGATGACTCTAGGGCTGACCCAAACCGGTGATTAAACTTCCACTGCATCATTCGTTCCGCCATTAACTGCTACATACAGGACTATGCAGCTGCAATTGCATTTCTTCCGCAATACCCCAGCAATCATATATCACATCACAATACCTAGCGGGTTTGCCGGCTGGGTGCAAGAGCAATGTCCATGGATCAGGTTTGTCTCACATTTAATCACAAATATAAATTGTGACATAGTTTTTTATTATTATTTTTTTTTCGTGAGAGATGATCGATTGACTGGCTCGGTGACTTTACTTTATACTAGAGATATGTCGGGATGTGTTTTTTTCCTGGAAATGATTCTTCAGCGATGCAAAACGAGAAATATGATTCGATGCAAAGATACCTGTGGGAAAGAACCTTTCAGCAGCATGTCGTGTATCAAAGCGAAGTCATAAATTGCAAATGATACATAGCCGCGTACCGAAAAACTAAAACTACGGTGGTTATTTCAGTCATCTTTTTATTTACATTTGTTAGTGACAGAAAACCTATGGAAGGCACCAAAAATGCAACATATAAGCAAAAATAAGCTATCAGACAAAGTCAGGTAGAGTCAGGTATAGTCAGAGGCTAGCAGTCGGAGCGAACGTTTTTGCTGTAACTCTAATGCTGCCAAATCTGCAGCCTGGTGTTTAGGAACACTGGGGAGAATGGTTTTTCATGTCGATATCAAGGACTTAAATACCTAAAATCACTTCACGATCCACGTATATCAGAGTACATCGAAGAAGGTGGTAAGTAGGGATATTTGCAAGAATTCTAAGAATCTATGACAATGACATATGAATATGCTACAGAGGCCTAAAAACACCGGTAGCTGTATTAAGAGTGAAAAACCAAGCTGTTTAACGACGGGATTTAATGATGAGGTTAAGATTAAGAATCAATGCTATTTACATGGTATCGCAGACAAAAGTTATCGATTCTTCAGTTGGTATAGCTTTCTCCTCCCCGGTATGAACAGGATTAAAATTGAATTCAGTTAATCACATGGAGATAAATTTAACTGTGTGAACTAATGTCATTTAAAAATATCACTTTCCATTTTATTGCGTATATCACGCATCCTAAGTGTCCATGACTTATGACTAAACAATGACCGGTCAGACGTGCATAAGATCACTCCAGCAACAACAACAACAAAACCGTTCTTCAATAAATATGCTCTTCGCAGCTAAATTATTCGACCTCATGTAAATGATTCACTAATATTGGTACCTCAAACAGAAGTCCTGTAGTGCCATTGGGTGTAATGGATCAGAAATACAATTGTTATTTCGGATTTTCTGGCACATGAAAGCACCGTGTGATCTACAGAAGAGCCAGTCACGTGTTGAATGAGGCCTCAGGTCGGCATGAAGGAGTTGAAACGGTTGATTAGGCTCTGGTTTGTAGAGACATCAAGGGGCGATTACTGGACAACATTTCTTTATTTAACGAGAGCATAAGAATCCCAGTGTCAAAGCTGAAACGGATTTTTTTTACGAAATGATTACTCTGATTACAACCTGTTGACACGTGTCTGAAATCGGTGTCCTTTTTTACCGCTGTGAGGATGTTCTCCTGTCAGCCTATCTCACTGACCAGAAACTCTGGCCAACTCCTAAGGGACTGATCTCAAAAAAAGTTTCCGAGTAAAAAAGTATTCCGAGAATAGTTTATTTACACCGGGAACACGTCCTAATTTGTATGATTCCCAAATTGCAAGATCACTACAGCGACATGATCAAGCCAGTTAGTGAGACAACAGATCAATCCGCGAGGTTACACACAAGAAAAGCCCGATGTATTCTAAGAAGTCAGTTACGAGAGCAGAAATCTTATGAATGATTAATTCCAAAGCTTTGTAGCAAATGCATGTGGCACCAAGATAATACAATTCTATCACTGTTATAAGCTGAAAGTCAGTGCGATGTTTAGACTGCATGTAGAATTTCCCTCCAGTGGAAATTATTTGTCTGTCTGTGAACCGAGACAAACGTCATAGCAAGGTAAGTGTCGTAAGTACTGGTTTTTACGCAGTTTATTTTGGAAAAGAAGAGAGCGCTTGATTACATCCGGTTTAACGGGATCGCTCTGTGTACATATATTACACACTGTGTGCAAGATGTATTAGAAGAAAATTAACGGGAGACTGGTGAGCTACACGAAAGAACCCAAATTGCAGTCAGACGCATACATCGGTTTCTGCTGTGATACTGCAGTGCTTATGTAGGCAGCTACTGCATGTCTTAGGTGTTCATAAGCACACATACACTGAGAAGTGTGACCTACTGCCAGAAAAAAAGCAAGAGTACATGTACACAGTTTTGGGTAGCTTGATCAAAGATAGGAAGGAGTTTTACGAGGTCCTCATTTGTGATTACGTTCACAACTATCTCAAACCTTTGAACTAAAACGTTGTTTTTTTTAATTTTATTAACAGCTGTGTATATGGTAATGTTTCCGGTGTTCTAGTGTCATGGGCTCTGGGAGCAGATTACTCAGCACAAACCACCTAGTCATGCGACGTCCAATGTTTCTTTTGATGTCTGCAATGATCTGGTCTTGCTTCAAGATGGACACCACTTAAAATGCTGCGGTCAATAAAGAGGACGATCAGTCAGTTCTCTGACAGGCTTTGATCTTGTAATCCTATGGAAAAAATAAGGAATTTGCCCCTTAGTAATGAGGGATCGACTTGGGACACATTTTTGTGCACAGAACTTCTTGGCAAATCATAACAGCCGTAAGATATAAATATCACCGAACAGTTAAACACAGGATATGGAAGAAGTTTAAACATTAGCCTGGTTTGATGCATTGCTTGAAAAATTCCGTTGATCCATTTCACAGTGAATGGACACTACGATTTCAAATCTTATCCATTCAAGCAACGTTTAATTTATTTTATTTATTTTTTCATTATCTTACAACATAAATAAAAATATGCAACACTGGTGAGTTAGGTTTAAGGTCGTGACTATGGTCTTTTAAAGAAAGAAAAAGACAAACTGTGTGGTTGCATTATGGCATGTTGTAGTTAGTGCGTTAACGTTTTGCATATGTACAGAGAAATGACTTCGCACAGCCACGTATTTTGTCAAAAAAACATTTGTAGGATCCGGTCTTCTGAGTTCGCCTGTCGAAATTTTCGAAATGATTCAAAAGTTACAACAATGTATAACAGACGCCACCGCGATATCATGCTTTCTACAATGATTTGTTTCATAGATGGTAAACAGACCGCGGACGAAGTGTTGCCATTTGTTTCCCGTTTTCGATAACTGCTAACAGACGCCGAAAACAAACAATACTCCCAGGAGAAGATCAGGTATAGCGACGGACGACCATCCACCTTATAACTAACCCAAAACAGTCTGACCATTAGAGTAGGCTCAAAGCTGACAGTGTTGCGGAAAAGGTTCAGCTGGGCCAGAAGGAATGGCTGGATAAGACAGGGCTCCTTTTTTTGCTCTGTACGTCAACTGCCCATAGTCAGTTAGGTCTCATTGATAACGACTCTTACTTGACGTTTACAGTTGCTGACCCCATGTCTGAAATTGACATCAACGTATAAATTGTATCGACATTCAGATCCCTTAAGCCCCGTGTGATCTCCAGGGTAAAAATAATAGGACTTCAGCACGCAGGCCAAGCCTGACGTAAAAGGTGACTAACCTGCAGAGATCTTATGTCTGGGCAGAATAACAGAATAAATCCATATCGTTTAATGAAACACAAATTCGTTCTCGACGTTTTCCATGTGACATTTAACTTCCCGTAGCGGGCAATGGTGTAGTTAAAACATTTAAATATATTTCAAAGTTACTGTATAAGATCTTTGTTTTAATGATGTTTCTCAGGTAAATATATAAAAACTATGGTAAGTGTGATATTTCGAATTTTAAGTGTTTTTTGGGTTTATTTTACACTGTATGAAGGCGTCGTATGCCTCTTGTTTGCTCTAGCTCTACGTATCGATATTATCTATAGCTATCTATAGCATGTCGAAAAGGAACTGTTTACCGATGGTGGCATGTCCTTAATTGTCAGGGAAAAAACTATATTGCTGCCAATATGACATTAAACTTTCATTCATTCATTTACTTTGCTACGAACCCCGTCTTTAAAATAATGTATTATATTTTTTTATTTTGTTTTTCCGCTAACCGGGTCAGTGTCTGACCTACATTTACCCTTTTGTGTACGGTATAGCCCGCACAGGAAGTCAGTCGTGTGTTCTCGAGGCTTCTGTGTATAAGTGTTTCGTGTCATTGTACATAGAGCATACATTCTGGTAAGATGTACCCATGTAAACAAGTTTACGATCAAACTCTCCAGAATTTTCTTTTCGTTAGTCTATAAATATGAGTGACGAAGCTGTAAATCTCGCATTCTACTCAGGTCCAGTTAAAAGCAGTCATATTTACTGTTGTCTCCTTTGAAGGGTTTTGCTGGATTTGGAGATATCGGCTTTTACGCCATTCTACATACGTCAGTGTTTAGTCCATTTTTCTGTACACAACACTTTGTGAGCTTATGTTTCGCCACTTGCTGTTTTTCCGAGAGGTTATTTTGGAACTCAATTTGCTTATTGTCTCTTTGTGCGCTTACGTACATTTCATCCCAGTTTAACCTGAAAGTGACTTTGTGTATATTTCTGAGGACTGAAACATACATCACCAGCTTGGAATCATTGCCACAATTGTCAAACCGTCCGCCCTGGAAAGTTGCACCTGGCCGGGGACGACGGCCATCGACGGCGTACCGCGCCCCCTGCTGTTCATCACTACAGGACTGTCATCCTTCGATTCGAGAATTCCCCAAAACTGTGGATTCCATATTTACGTGGACTGACTCACCTGTGGAAGCAGGAATATTCCCTCCGGACTTGGAAGCTGTACCAGTAAGAAACTATATATTTTTGTAATTATTTGTATTGTTTTGTATATTCTTGTCAGTTGTACTATTTGTGTATTTTGTTCAAAAATATGTATTGAATTTATTCATGCGTCTTCATGTTTCTTTGTTTGATCATGTGTAAGTCCTATCGCTGTCTGAAAGCTGAACAAGCCATTTATCTATCATTTTTCCTCTCCGATATTGGTACCCTTATCCCTTAATCCAAATATGTCCATTCAAGTGTTTAAAGAAAACTATTATATGTTATTTACAGAAAGCATCAAACAGTTATAGAACAGGTCGTTAAAACGGAAACACTGTGGTCATGGGAAATGGAACACTGTTATCTATGTCGCCTTCCGAATATCGGCAAAATTAATTTGCAGACATGGGTAACGAATGGAAGGCGGAAACTTAGCCAGATTAGGTACATGTGTGTAACTTCATTGTATTTGGCAGATCTACCGGCGGCATTTAATGAAAACCCTACCGAAGTCTTCGGTAAGAATGGCTAAGGAAATCTTTATCTTAAGTTTGATTTCGATTTGCTGACCAGAGGCTTTAAGTAAGTCAACAGGCAGCTCAAGACTTCTGCTAGATGTGAGCAAATTTCACCACAGTTCTTCAGGAAATTGGTTCAGTTCTTTATCAGCTGATATCAGTGTCGTCTGTCTGGATGTATGTGCTCTCTACCTCTGACAAGATGTGGTTGTCAAGATACTCAGCCAAACCCCTGAACTAGACTGGCACAGGAAATTATGTATCTTCCATGATTTGAGAGAATGTGTTTCACCTCAGGTCAGGTTCAATCCGAGCCTCGGTCTTCGAGCGTATAGCTTCTTTTAGTTAATACAGTAGTATTTCACTTTTGTTGTAGGGAAACAACTGTTCGTTTATATCAGAATGGATTATGTAGCTAAGCGTTAAAAAATACTGACAAGGAAAATAAAACAGAAAGTCACGCGTACTTCGCCTTTGGTAGATCGTACAAACATCACTCCTTTTGTTAACTGAGGCAAAGGATCCAATTGTTAACACAACCTTGGAACTGGAACCGTATTTTGCGTTATGTCTCACTTTATGATACTCTGCCTCCGCCACTGATACATCAGTGACGTTCCTCGACGTACACGCAGAACACTTGTAGCACCCTTGATAATCAGTCTTGGCAGTTGGCTGGTAATTTCGTAGTTAGTTAAATGACAGACCAGCTCCTTAAGTCTGGAGTCCAGACAGGAGAATCCCTGGTATTCATTAGCCTCTTTAATGGGGCTGTTAACTCCAAATTCTTCTGCCCTGATATCTTAGGTGACACATGACCTTTATACCTACACGAGTTCTGAAGACCCGTCCTGAGGGCATGTCAGTAGCCTGCACCCATTACGGTGGACAATCCAGTCGTTGCTCTTGGTTTGCGTCCTTGAATCCGGAACGAATAATCCCTTAATTACTTTGATTCATTGGAGTTTAATGTTGATTTCAATATGATTTCAATGAAATCCTGACTCTGATCTTACTGTAGGTTGTGGGTGTAACATTAATGTCTTGCATCATGCCGAAGTCACCAGACACACTGACACCGAGTTGAGCTATCTATGTCCTCTAACACTGAACGTTAAATGAAGATGTGGCCAGACCTGACCAATTTTAAAGTGGTAAAGAATATCCCAATTGGGAGAGAACCGGGGAACTCTGGCATACGAATCCAGTCTACATATTCCTTATGTCAACCACACCATCGTTATCATTATAAATAGGTATGTTTTTTAGAAAAATGAATCAGAAAGGCGCAATAAATCAATATACAGTTCCTCATGAAGAGACTTTTTACGACAAATATCGTATAAGTGCGAACGCAGTATTTGGCTCTTGCTCCATCTGGTGTCTCGTTCAAAACGATAAAAGGCAATTCCGGATATTTGTGGCAAAACAAATGTGTTCACCCGGATGTGTGTTCACAGCAGGTGGGCCATCCATGGCATGCAATATCTTGTGAAAATTTGATGACTTTCCTACTAAACTGGATGAACGCCTTTAGTTACGTAAATTTTGCACACATAAAAACGAAATTAAGCACTGTGCAGATGGTTTTGCTTTTTGACAAGCCACATTACCTCAAACTATGTTTCTTATGTTAACGTCTGCAGTTACCTTGGCAGTAAATCAACGAATGTATGTTTATTATGGCCTTTGTTTGCATATCAAACCACATTTAACATCATCATGTAGTATAAAACTGTCACAATTTCCCAGAAATCTGCCTTGCGATGCCTTATTTTTTGGAGCAGAACACCGCTAGGTGTCTTTTCCCCTTTCTCGCAACGGACTGGCTATCTATACACGGTAACGTAAAGTGTTTTACGTAAAATTCAATGTAGATTTCACGAGTCTTGGAGGCAAAAAGAAACAAAACCCTAAAGGCAAAATAAAAAAAGATCCGGTATTTTTGTTTTAGTTGGCAATTCTGTGTTACTTTACCTTCCGGAGCACAGAAACTATTCAATTCATACTTTCAGACTAAGGATGCTGTTAAATTGATAAGTGCTGAATTGTAGATTAAAATTGCCAAACTGTTTTCATTGGATACATTGAAGGATGACGTCAGTGTTAACCGGTTCACTGGATTAAAGTGTGAGTAAAACGGCACTTAAAGTGTCTACTTCTAAGAAAAGTATCCAAGGTATATGTTTAATGTGATTCTATGGGCATCAGATTGTCTCCTACACTGCGCTTATAGCTGTCATTGCTGGCCATGACGACGGAATTCCTGGTGTATTAAACTATCCACATGTGACAATATCACAGCAGGCATAGCCACAGGCAGGAAACATACGCCAGTCATTCTGAGAGTACATCCTGCGGTTAGATCCTTATTCAACTAAGATTATTACTGAACACAATTTTCGCCACTTTTATTTACAACAGTTTCCATATAAGATTATTTTTCCTTCTCCAACTAAATTTAGATATCGCCGAATTATTATTATTATTATTATGATGATGATTATGTGGACACCTTGGCTCCAGAATAATGGATCCCGGTATCTTCTAACACTACGTAAAACATTTAATGTCTTCTGGGAACATTCGAACAATGCATTTCTCTGGTTTCCCATCCTCAGTTGTTCTCTGGGCCTTGGTAGCAATAGGAGATCGCCATTGTTTTGTTGTGTGGTCTCACTTGAAGTTCGTTTGAGACGACTTGCCTTCCACCAAAGTGGCATATGTTACACTTGGGAAATCGTGCACACCGGTTTACTCCATCCATAAAATAGACCGCGTATAGTGGTGGTGAAACATTCCTTAGTATGGTGTTAAGCAACAATGAAATAAGGATACAAATAAATACAACTGGTCGGAAATTGGTTTACTTTAAGGCAGGAATTCCTCCCAACATTCTTTCCTTAGCCTTAATACACTTTCTGGTTATGTTCCAAATATTTGGACTCTCCTGGTATTCGTTGACAGCGACCTTGTGAAGAATAAATGCATCGTGTGTAATTTTGTGTGCATATGCATGTTAGCATGTAGCATGCTACTGTTGTTCGGGACTGGCAGGAGGCTTGACTCACTGTGTGCGGAGACAGAGGGTCTCGTGAGGGCAACCATTAGGAATACTGACGATAACCTGAAACTGTCAGAGAATATAGAAAAATATATCTAAGAAATAAAACAATATGAATGAATGAATATTTGGCAAATCATGGCGAAACAGGAACCGAGGGTAACTCTAAACGGACATGTATTGGTTTGTATTGGTTTAGTGTCATTTTTTTTATTCCGTCCATGTATCCAACACATGTTCCAATTTGAAAGTAGTGCTTATATCCTTTTTTCTTATTTCTTAAAAGACAAACTTTTCTTTGTGTTGAACATGCTCTTAATATTTATTCTACCCTGAAGTCATACGATCTTTTGCATATGTAATGTATTTTATTTTAACCAAGATTGCATCTATACATACTTATCCAATTCGTTCTTATCAGGCAGTCGCCTTATGCTGAACGCTTTTAATCAACAGACCCGTAATGAATGAAACCTATAGTTTCTGCTGTATTCGTCTCATCTCTTTGCCTCTCAAGCTATTACGTGTAATAATTATATTCCAGGAATCTCTGACCTCCATTTCGAGGTGAATTTATTTTGTGCATGTATGTATACGCGCTATATATAGCTTTTCTTGCTCGCTCATGGCATCATCTTTCATGAGAGTCACCTAGCAATAACTAATCGTTACGTAACACATGGGTGAGTTGAATACGTCACATTTCCCTCCAGCAATTCGCCTTACAAGAAAGTCCATTCCCTCTGTATCCTGTGGGAAATAGGATATTTCAATATTTAACTGCCATCATGCTTTCATC
This sequence comes from Acanthopleura granulata, assembly GCA_016165875.1. Taxonomy (NCBI): domain Eukaryota; kingdom Metazoa; phylum Mollusca; class Polyplacophora; order Chitonida; family Chitonidae; genus Acanthopleura; species Acanthopleura granulata. Next base: position 26,828,327 of record JABBOT010000003.1, read on the forward strand.
TTCTAGAGGATTTTGCGAGGTGTAATTTATGTCATAAATGATCATTATGCACTTTTGTTTTCTTTTCTTTGTTCCAAAATCACAGTGAGGTCTTATCACATAACTTGAAAGTCATTCCTGACGGGGTACACCGAAATGAGTTCTGCAAAATTATCGTCGAAACTATATTTCTTTCACCTAGAATTCTGAACTATATATACCTATTATTCCTGTGGCAACCCTTTTCTACATAAGTCAATATTCAACGAGTGGTGCTTATTTTACCGCGACAAATAATGCCTGCTTGTAAACTGACAGCCGCCCATATGTTGTTCGGTAAACACTGGCAGTGGCGGTATGCCACTTAATGATATAGAGCGAATCCGTCTAATTATTTTACAGCGGGCGATGTTTGGGCTATCAGGTAATTGACCTCACCAGCTGACGCACATTTAAGTAAATCAGGTGGTGTTATTAGATGAAACGGCGGTCAATGGCATGGCTGGGAAACTGGATCATGATGAATGGCCCAAAAGTGGAGACAGATAGGGGAATAAGTAACTTAAATGGATCATAGGACCTGATCTTCTCCCTAATGTACAATCTTCGATGGCCGGCACCAAAGTGCGCCGTATAAATTGTTGCAACGTGGTGGTATTTTGCCTGCACTCCATCTTGAGGGCTCATGCAGTACGACTAAGTGATTTTAAATGTCCTTTTGTCTTTTTTCTCTGAAAATCGCCATAAATTTATAAATTATTTCTGTCATATGTGTGTGTCGCAATCGGATCTAATAGACAGAATTCAGAAAACATGAGTTAATTTCTGGGTTTTTTTTATGCTTTTGGTAAGGGGAAGCATTGCGGGGGTCTTTTATACCTGAAACCACGAAAAAAAACCTCTAAAAGCTAACCGAAAAATCGTGCTGCACAACGTCAGAATTCGTGTAAATATATCAATATATAAACGAACAAATAAAGAACTATATATATTTAGATTTGTTTCTCTACTTTTTTCATTTTTGGTTAATGCCATACTCAGGAATGTTCCACTCGTACGGCAGCAGTCATTTTTATGATTCTCCACATTCGAATACGGCGTTCTTAAGATACGACAGCGATCATTTAAATATCTGAAGTTAGAGAAGAGTGTGTGGGTTGATAACTGCACCGAAAAGGGGAGCTTTTCAATGTGGCTGTGCTGTTGACAACGCTTGAGTTTTTTTCTTTTTCTCCCAGGCAGAATTGGCTGGTTACGCTGCATCAGGAACTAACCTACCCATAATGATCTCCCCGATAGTGCCCAAGATTTGGACGAGGGCGATTTAATCTTCTCAGCGAAACACTGCCATGCTGTGTAACCGGATGATGCAATCAGTCGTGACCTGCTCTTCGGCTTGGCTGGAGCTTCCAGCTAAAAGCCGATGTAACGTATCTCCGGACCTGAGAACGAATAGGGTTGCCTGGCGTGTCTCAGTAATTTGTCGCTATCACCCAGTAAGCAGCAACAGCGAATGGGCGCAAGCCAAGAAGATGATAACCTTTAATGAGTCAAATATGAATCTGCACAACAACATTTTTGTTCAGTTGATACTCCGTGATGCATGACTATATCTTGAGATACTACTTAATTGCTCAAAAAATGTGCACATATTGAAAACGTGAATTAAAATACAAAAAAAACGTGTATAAAATGATCCTTAGGTGGATGTCAGATGAATGGTCCCTGTCAGATGTCTCGCAGCAATTGAATAGCTTTCCACTTTTTCAACCACGGCTTAAAGCTAGTAGATTTTGCAGGTAATTTTCGAGGCACTGTGGATTCCTCCAGGTTCTGTCCGGTTTCTCTCTGCCCATAAACCTCAACACCGGGCTACAGGTGTAATATTCTTGAAGCATGGTATTATACACTGATCAAACAAATGAAAATGAAGGGCCACACAAAAATGAAATTGTGGTTAGTGAAAAGACCATTAAGACCGTTCAAGACCACTGTGTCTGAAAATACCTTCACTGATTATTTTAAATTTTTTCACCAAATTAAAAATGCAGTCAAATGTTTTGATTGAATGGTGGGTTTTATGGATCACATTGAAAATGGTTACCCCGTGGCGCCACAAAACTTTTTGTACACTTTTATGTTCAGCTTTGAGTAAGGTTTTTTGAGAATTGTACTTCTGTAATGTGTGCTTGTGTGTGAAAAAGCTAACATGTCATTAAATTTTCACTTTAGGGCCAGAGGAAATTAGACGTGATGTCACTGGTCATTTTCAATATGGTGCATAAAACCCACTACACAATGGAAACATTTCATTGTATTTAATTTGGTGAAAAAAAATCTAAAATATTCAGTAAATTGTCAGATACAGTTTTAATGGTATTTTCACTTGCCATAACTGCACTTAATTCTTTAATAAGTAGTAAAAGCTGCTTGAGTGGACGCACAGTCGCATCATTAATTATGAAAAAAGTTTTCCACTCTTAGAAAACTAAATGTGTAGTGTATTTTTTGAACAGCGTAATCAGCGAAGAACTGCGTTTACTTATATCATCTGACAAAGGAGGGTCTGCTCAGATTTCAGATCCTGAGACAAAATGATTAAATTGTCCAATTTGGAGTAAAACGGACAATTTTGATCATTATAATCATTTGATAATCATCTTTTCTTTATCTGAAAGTTTGTTTATTTATTTTATTGTTGTTTTACGCCGTACTCAAGAATATTTCATTTATATGACGACGGCCAGTATTATGGTGGGAGGAAACCGGGCATAGCCCAGGGGAAACCACCGACCATCCGCAGGTTGCTGGCAGACTCTGAAAGTTCAACAGCTGCAGATATAATATAGATACATATAATAATAGGTTAGGAGAAATGTCACTGTTGTTAAGTTTCCCTACTCTTAAATTAAATCTCAACGAAAAAGGAAAAAGCAACAGATCTTTGCAGCACATATTTCACAAAGTATAGTTTGCAGAAAGAAGAGAAGACGCTAAGCATTTCTGTAATTCTTCTTCCCGTAGGCTCTACGAATGCCATTCAACCACGCGAGAAGTACATGAGTTCCTAATATAGTTCAGATATTTTTTGACCAGTTAACCCTCTTGACTCAACTGTCAGGGCCTAATTTGTGTTCTGAGAAGTGACCTGGACCCCTGATATCACACAATTCTGAGAGCACCTGTCTTTGTGCATTCCGCGAACATCTTTCCAAGTTAAGTAGTTTACGTCAACCATTGAAAGTGTGTTATGCGAAGTCCAGGTTTAACATCCTTCCTCTTCCCTCATGCTTCCTCTTATTTTCTTACCTTTTAAAAATTTTTGTTTTTCAATTTTTTTTTTGCCAACGGTACTATAATTGGGAAGCTCTTACATTGCCGGAAGAAGAGTGGTCTTCGAGGTATATATCGTACTATGTGTGTGTACATTATATCCATACCGTGGCACCTGTTTTCCCGTCGTGTGATATGAGCAGCATCAAGTATTAGTTCGCTCTGTTTCTCGTGGTAATTGACGATAAAGATTTTCCGCAGGAAAATCACTTAACCAGGATGTACCACACCTAAACCACAGCAAACTCACAGGGTGTTGTTTTATTTTCTTCCCGCCAGCGAAGTGCCAGGTGTTTCCTGGAGCATATGGTGGCATGTAGCGCAAACTGTTCCGTTAGCTATCGACGAAGGCCAGTTCATATTTCATTAGTTAAGCTGAAACACCCACTTCTACGTTAAGCCACTATACATACTCATCATTGTGGTAATCATTTGGTAAGCTGAACCATGTAATCACTTCTAAATCTGATCTATTTTAAATATCGTGTTCTCCGCTTGCCCTATAGAACTCTTCACCTCTTTGGCCTTACATAAACAAATTAAACCCCAACTGGCAGGAAAAGGTCTTTGAGAATTACCTCACGTTTGTTTTAGGGGCTCAATAAAAACGACATGATGCGTTAGTGAGACGGAGGTGTAAAATCGAAGAAACGCGCATTAAAACTGTTAGACCGTAGTGTTGTGAAAAAAAGATCCCAGCAACCATTTGTTAAAAGGCATATATGCGCTATGTTTATGACGACGTAATTTGTTCCGTAAGTTTTTGAGCGTCCATGAATGACAAGTGCTTGCCATATAATCTAAGTCCAGTGAAGTTCCTTTCCATTCTGCTCTTCACACGTTTCATAAAGCCAATTTACAGTCTACAGCCCAGGTCGCTTGCCGCAGAAAATCACTTTAGCTGTTGGGGAAGATCGGTGTGTCACTAACAGCAAAAAATCACTTACAACTGAACGACGACAGGGTCAAAGTTCGACACTGGAAAGTTAGAAATGTGCTCACAGTCTGTCCAGTACTTAATCTTAAAGTGTTTTTTTTCTCTGTGATCCATATGAATTCCGAATAGACTGAAATACCATTGAGTTTGAACCGTCCGATAATTGTTGCCTAGACCATCAGCCAGTGGGTACCACTCTACCGGTCCAAGATGTTCGTCTTTAACCCATACCGTTGCCTTTAGCAGGCACGTCGCGTTTTTCTTCACTACTGCTCCTCATTGCAATACGATCTGAAGGCTGTATCTGATACTGTGCGTCTCTTACAACACACATGTAGCATACATATATTGGGTTTCCAACAGAAAACTTTCTTTGAAAAGCTGATCATTTTGTGCCGTCAGAGATAAATGGCTATTCCTTCTCCTGGTTTAGGTGATATATTCGTGGGCGTGGTATTACAGTCAAATCTATCAGTCAGCTCTGGTCAGACACGATGGCCGTATATTTCCAAGTGGTGTGTTCTATAGTGTGTTCTTGTCAGATCTTCGATAGATCCGGTTGCTTCAAGACGGCCTCCTAGGGAGAATGGTGCTTGTGATGTACAGGGCGAAAGCTGCTCTGCATTTCACCCTGCGCAGATGTAAAAAAATTACATGTGGGTTGCAGTATCGTATATGTTAACCAACAAAAGGGATCGATTTACTTTGAAGATTACGAACAAATTACACCACTCCATGTGCTGCATCGCAATAGATCCTCTCTCGTGAAGATGTTGATTTACGTGATAACGTGATTGATATAGTTCTTGTGTTTGTCGTCAATCTCTTTTTACAACAAAAAGGACAACCTGTGATTTCCTTCCTCTGGCGCATATATTAGGGGCTAGCCGACTATTATATGATGTTGGTGCACGGATCCCAACAGACAGTCAGTACTGGTTGCATAGTGTAGTGTGGTTTAAGCCGATTCTCTATTGCGGACTGGGCGTGTCTTAACATATGAAGGGCATTGTATGCAAAGTGCTACTTTTCAGGTAATTTTTGCTTATCCCTGGAGGCACCATTTTACTTACTAAATCCACAACAGGTGGACATACTGGGCGTCCAACCCTACACATAGACACGGGTCGAGGCGGAGGAAGTTTTATCAGTTATGGCAAAATAATCGATATCTCAGATGCGAAGCGATGTGTTTCTGACAAGGCAAGGTATCTGATTTGAGTTACTGGATTAAGTTGGGCGAACCTTGTTCTCGCATTTATTTTTCCTCCGGCCGTCGCTCGTGCTCGTCTGACAACATCACTACCTCATGAGGCAAAGCTTAAAGACGAGCGCTACCTAGAAACACATGCAGGATCCTGCGGATGTCAGAGTACCTCAAGAATGTTGAGTGATACGGGTCCGACGGAAAACCATTCCACTCTGAAAACCAACGTGTCCAACAACCTCAGCACGCAAGATGCGTTCGACGTGGACTCGTTCTTGCGGAATAGTATGGGCGAAAAACATTTGCCTACAAGCATTGTGATACTGTTAACGGTGGTATATGTGATTATTTTCCTTACCGGGATGCTCGGCAACGTGTCTACCTGCATTGTTGTGATGAGGAACAGTTACATGCACACGGCAACCAATTATTATCTATTCAGCTTGGCTATATCCGATGTTGTGTCGCTCTTATTGGGTGAGTACAGATATATTATCGGTTCTAGTCTACCTCACTGTTTTCGTTCTTTTTGAACAAAAATGATGCTGTCAGCACGCTGTACAATGTTCCCACGATTCACAGATTTGAATATTGTTCAGTTCACAGAGATTACGGCATATTAGATGTGAATGAATGGACATCTAACTGACAAAATCGTAATATAACAACATTCCTTCAGGAAAGACGGATATGTTTAAACACTTTAAAGGTATGTAACTGAAGCAATCCTTAGCAAACTTACACGTCATAACATTTCATTTCCAACACACTTAAACAAGTCAACATCAACATTTAATACTTATGTTTCAAGAGAATGTTGCTTTAAATCAACAGTATTATAGCGAGTAACTTGTATCAGTGCAGTAAGATGCAATTAATGTGGATGACGATATTTTCTCCTGGAGTATCACTGAGGCGTAACAATTCATGGATTTCCCATAAAATGCAATGGGTGTTATTTCGTGACAACCGTGCATATTTTGAAATGAAATCAGGCACATATATATGCACTGTGCAGCATACTTACAATTGTCAAATATATAAATGATATTGCACAGTGAAGGTTGAATACCATAAAAATTGTTCGAATGAGAGGTGGAAGCCTCGAGTGGGTTATCATTTCCAGCTCTCACGAAAACAATATTTATGATATTCAGCCTCCAACGTGCAATGTTCTTATTATTATTTACACCCTAACAGTATCATGATTTTTAGTACTTTAAAGAGTTTTCGAGAGTTTTTCCACTCGTAAGGTGTCGCAGACATGCCAAGCACGTGACGTCGTGTACATGATGTGTTATGTGACGTAGTATCTTCTTGCGTGACGCAAGAATATAGCAGTCGACTGTACTAGTCACATATATATCTCCACTTATGTATATATATATATATATATATATATATATATATATACATAAATATCAAACTGTGATATTTCACTGTAGTGAAAATAACACTTTTATCAATGAAGGAAGCTCTGGGGTTTCACTGATGTATAAATAATAATGCTGTCACGCAGTAAAGTGTAAGTATACTTGTTTCTTTTTGTGAAGTAGAGATTGTGTTCACATGGTCAATGCAGTGCAGAGTATGGGCGTGTGCTAACTAGCATAAGATAAAGTATGCATACATGGTGTCATGTAAGTTCACACGTTATCGAAGATTCTTTTGGATTTTCTTCTGTTCTATTTTATGACATATTTGTGTCTATAGATGATTAACGCCTAAGATCAATTTTACGCTTGGGATACTGAATAGAAAGAAGTTATTAACTGCATGCGACAAGTAGACCTATACTTCACGCTGTGTCGGTTGGTCAAATTTAAATCCTTTCATTTAAGTTACTAGTGACTTGAGGACCAGGCGATGTCGACTTTTTGCGAGATGCCAGAGTTGTTGCTAATTTGTAAACACGTAGATACATTTCACAATATTTAATATGTGAACCATGGCTGAATCAAGCGTATAAACTGTATTCGTTTATTATTATAGACTGGTAACTCATACTGTCTTATCCAACACGCGTTCAAAATATGTGAGATATATATGTGAGACAAGCTAATGCACACCGCCGCGCAGTTAACGTCCGTAGAGATGTATCAGCCTTTCCATATGATACACAGTTGTAAATCTGCAGTTGTAGATCGTAAAATGGTCATCAGATCGAATCCATGTTACTTAAGTAATCACATATCACACTAAGTGCAAACCTCATGGCTATTGCCAGCCATTCTGAAATGAGTGAGATCTCTCAGTTCCTTAAAGGTAATGGTGCATTAGGACAACAGATTGGTGTCATAGATGAATTGTAACGGCCTTATTTCATAAACATTCACTTCAGGGACTTGCTCCAATAGGTCGGTCAGCAAGACACCGAATCGTAAGCACTAAAACGCTGATGTTATACCAAAACATTAAACAAGAAGTGCAGTCCTTTCCCAGTCACTGTGACGTGCGCATGCAAAAACCTAAAAACAATGTAACATTAGAATAACGAAATGACGTCGTACGTGGGTTTGTAGGAGGCGAATATTGGCGTTTCATTCCATCTAATAAACAAAATGGAATGTTGTTGAGGGCATATCCGTCTTCGTAACGGGGAATACTAGATATGCACAGGGGGCTTCGTCGTTGTTTGGCACGACGAGTAGTCCTACATACACTATCACCGTGGCTGGTCGAAAAATATCTACTTCTCAGCAACAGCATGCGCCCAAGACATCGCCCAAACCATCATAACTTAGGTGAAAGAGTAAAACCGAATAACTAAGGGCATCGATGACTGTCAGTCTTTTCTTCCGCCATGGCGAAACGCCGCTGTTTCAATCCGATGTTTTGAAACAGCACCAGTTTTATGATTGTTTGGAAGATAACCTGGGCACATGCTGTCGTGGTGTGTGGCGGGCACTTTTCCACCAGGAAAGCAAACCATAGTCTGACGACTCTTTCCCCAGTCAGGACTATGAAACACCTAGTCATATTGTATAGGACCAGGACAGTTTCCACTTGCAAGTACCTGTGTATTTTGGTTTTTGCACCGATGAGCACTTAAGTATTAACTACTTGCGTGCTGACTAGGTCTTTGGAAGAGGAGCCCGATATTTTGTTTTCCATGCTTAATCAGCAAATTTATGTAGACACCCCATTCCGCTTGCTCAACACGCATTGCAAAGAAGACCACATTCAACAAAATCTGAGAAAGGCTTTCTATTTTTTCTATTACATGTAGTTTGCTACGTTTATCTCAGAAATATTGCCAGAAAAGGCAGGTCCAATTATCCCTAAGGTTGAACAAGGGTTTTTGCAGTCATCAAAATCCTGCGTAAAGCTTAATTCTGTGGGCAGCAGGTGTCTTCTGGTCTGATAAAGGCCGTCATTTGGCTTTTTAATACACATTCAGTTTGAAGAGTTCAATCTGTGAATGTCTACTCCCCCTTATCCTTCCCAGCGTACATTAGGACAAGACATGTTAAGTTTAGTAGGATCAATCTGGGACCACGAACAGCAAAGCAGGCAGTGAGACATACTTAGCATGGAGCTAAATCCAAGAGTTAGCTGCGCCTCTACGAAATTGTTATTCTGTCTCTCTCTTGATTCCACATCCTGAAATCAATAGAGCAATGCTGTGTTGGTACGCTCTGTATGTTGGACGAGCGACTTCTGATATTTGGGGCAGAGCTTAAGTTGAATTTATGGTAATTTTTATTACTTTGCGCGGATTCATTGCGTAGTTATCGTAATGGTAATGTGAATTTCTATCATTCTACAAGGTGTTCACTATGCAACAAGTTACAAGCACAATTTATCCAGTTTGTTTGTATGTGTTACTTTATGTTTATTTACATTTTAAATATTTATTTATTTATTTGATTGGTGTTTTACGCCGTACTCAAGAATATTTCACTTGTACAACAGGGGTCAGCATTATAGTGGGAGAAAACCCGGGGAAACCCACGACCATCCGCATGTTGCTGACAGACCTTCCCACCTATGGCCGGAGAGGAAGCCAGTATGGGCTGGACTTGAAACTCACACCGACCGCATTGGTGGGAATGGCTTCCGGGTCATTACGCTGCACGCTAACCAACTGAGCCATGGACACCCCACATTTTAAATAAGAATATTTCGTCATACACAAGAATTCCCCATTACCCCACCACCACCTCCCACTCGGTCGCATCGGTGTCATAACTGATAGAGCGTCTACATGTACCTTGTAAACGGCAGATCCGGTGCTCAATCCCGAATCGAGTCCTACCTAGGATTGAACATTGGTAATCTTGGTTCTACCACGACTGGCGCTCACTATAAGAGGAATTGCCAGGTTATTGCTCTGCCCAGTATAACATGATTCGGTGGGAATCATGCCTTGTGTCTTCGGAATGGTGTTACAGTGACCCATCACTATAAGTATGTCGGCATTCTTTCCGACTTGACACAAGGAGATACTGCAGTCACAGGATCGAAGCAGTGTGGAATGCGACCGTTAAACCGGAAAAATATATACAAACAAACAAGAATATTTTTACGATTACGATAACGCATTCATAGGAAATTGTGTTAACCCCGTTCTATTAAGTGATGAAAACTAGATGTAATAATCGCTCAAAGGTGATAAAGCAATTTCCATGAAGTTCGCGGAGATCTCATCTCTGTGACCAACATGCCATACCAAAATATTCAAAAAGACACTGTATCTGTTGGGACTTAATGGCAAAATGGGTGCACAGGACTTTCATTCAGGTGGGAATAGCTTAAACCGTGTCATTTTTAGGGTATATATGTGTCCTATAAATATGCAATGGTGGAGAGTCCACGGAAGCCATGAGATATTTAAGTCGCAGGCTCTACATAATACTATACTAAAACATAAAAAATTAAACTCAACTAATTACTCTCTATGACAATGGTATCACTTGATGTGTAAAAAAGCGGAAAGGTTCTGTTGGCCATTGTTCTTGGTGTCATTCGATATTATGATGACACATATTTTACCTACTTCATTGTTACAAAGGCTTTCTTCTTTTTCAGCCTTGCCACCAGAGTTATATTCAATCTGGGAAGCTTACCCTTGGAGATTCGGAGAGCCTTTCTGCATTATTAAATCTTTTGTCTTGGAAATGACATCATATGCCTCGGTCCTAACTATCACCGCCTTTACCATCGAACGTTACTTTGCCATCTGTCACCCAATTTGGTCTCAGAAATTCTCGGATTTATCCCGAGTGCTGAAAATAATACTCTTGATCTGGGTGATAGCGTGTTTGTGTGCCCTGCCTTACCCTCTACACAGCCGGCAGTTCTACTATCTCTATCATCCGAGCACAAACGAACCGTTGAAGGATTCTCTCAGCTGCAGCATACTTCCGGTGTGGCTTAAGGGCATGAGCTACATGTTTCAAGTGTCTACGTTTGTGTTCTTCGTTGCTCCGATGACAATCATCACGGTCATGTATATCCTGATCGGAATGGCGCTAAGGCGTTCAGAAGTCATGACCATGAAGAACAGCAAACTGAATTCCACGTCAGCCCCTGCCTCTAAGGCTAGGAGAGCAGTGCTGAGAATGTTAGGTACGTATTATTGTTTGTGAATTCAATTCTGCATTCGTATAGCGACTGTGCAACCACCCTTGGCGTAGTGGTAGAATGCTTGCATCGTAAAATCTATACCCGGGGTTCAGTCCCAAATCGAGCCATATCCTAGTGCTTTAGCATCAGCAATGTTGGCACTCTCGTTTGGCGCTGGGCATAAGAGAAATAAGGCAAGTACATGTAAGTCTGTCCCCGACGTTAGTACAGAGAGACTGGGTCGCGCTTCTTGTCAGGTGTCATCCTCATCGCCTTTGCATGAGTGAAGCAGGACTGTAAATATGTCGACCTTTGAGTCCGATCAATTGAACAAACAGTTAAGCCATTGTCCAGACAATAAAAAGAACGTTCAAAACCCTTAATAGCAATGCCTCACCATGATGTGAATGCAATATTGCCGAGGTGGCGTTAACCCGTTATCATTCAGTGTCATCTCGGGAAGTCGTTAACCTACTCCCTGCCTTTAACAAAGCTATCGACTGTATGTTCCCTCCTGTAGTGTCCCCCAAACTTTGTTGTATATATACCCATAACACACGATGGTGGTTCACAAGCACTCCAGCGTAATGTCAGAAAACGGAGTGTTTCTCCCGCGATTTCGACCTGTTTGTTTCGCCCTCATAGTCCACTACTCCTACTGAAGGAAATGTGGATAAAATATACAAAAAAAAATCAAGCAAGGAGAGACAACCTTAAGTTTTCAGTGATATCAAAAGACGACATTCTCTGAACGAAATCCAAATCAGAAGTTCCAGACTGTTAAAGCGTTTTACACAATTATAAGAGAGACCAGCCTACTTCAATGAACCTAATCACCAGCGTGTAAGTTAAAAATCTGGAGTATTGCGTTATACACCATTAACCAAAAAAAAAAATAAACAAATCATGTGCCAGTATCCTTGAACCCTCCGTGTTCAGGCATATCATTTCCACTATAGCGTCCCGTTCTTCTGGACAGACAAGTCAGGGCAACAAGGCCACGTGACCAGTTTAGAATAAAACGGACAAACGTTTTGCTAGGATAAACTGTTAACTATATACCTCGGGCCACTTTCGTGAAAGGTCGTACGATATTTTTTGTAGTAAATTTTATTGCACAGCGTGATGTACGATAATGTACGGCGTTCGCCGTTTTCACGAAGTTGTTTCGGTGAAAGACTTATACGTGAGGTACGATATCTTACATAATTGTAGTACCGTCGAAACTGTCGTAAAAGTACGACATTATGATGAAAGTGGCCCTTGTTCTGTATCACTAGAAAACTGCATGTTTGACACAACTTAGAACTCAGTTCTTTTGGCAGGAAGCTAATACGAAACGCATATGCACACAGATGTATTTGACGTAGTATGAATGCTCTATCATCAAATTGGTTAGACATCCCTAGATATTTATAACCTGGAATTTTATACCTGTCTGTTAACCTTTTTTCTTCCAGGGACTGATTTTATTCCTTTTTGATCGGTTTGTTTTCAAGATTTGAGATTTCGTCCATTAAGGAATACTCATTTCATATTTTGGATCGCCTCAGTGATCTCAAGAAGTTGTCAAGTGTTTTGTTGTTGTGTGTGTTTTAGCGATTATGAAATGTCGAATTCCGACCAAGCGAATGCCAAAGCGTGCCTGTTAAAACATCAGTTTCAAGTAAATATTGTTTTGGTGGACCAGCGATATACATGGCTTTTGATTTCATGCATAAGTTTGCCGCAAATATACTTACGGGAGCCTGGTTAATTAAAACTAACGTTTTGAAGATAAATTTCGTGCCCTGAAACAATTTATCATCCAAATCTAAGTTTATTTGTTGGAACGTTTGCTCAAATTCGGCTTATTACAAAAGCCCCTTTGGTTATAGAATTGCGTCATTAATAGGAAAATAATTGTATGGTGGAATAGTGTTTGCACGTTGCTTTCCAACATCAAAGTGTCTCCAAGATGATGATCCGCTGACCAATTAGCTTAGTTAATCTGCATGACTTGTGTAAAACACATGTGGTGATAAGGTAACCTGGCTTAGCCTTCAGCAAAGTAAGTAATAATCAAGAATGATTTATGTATTGGCCATGCGTAATGAGTTACAGGTGTAGTAATGCATACCGCGGGTGTTTCGTGTTCCAGCATTCAGAGCTTTGAAAGGGTCTATGCGGAAACTCTTCTGCAAAAGCTTACACGCGCCAAAGATTCGACTGATGAAAGAATGTGGCTTGTAGATTATTCATACCGTCTAGTCAAGTCATCTCGTCAAATCCTAAAAGAAACACGCTATTGGTAAAATACCATTGGACGAATTCGTTTATATTGGCAGAAACAGTCAGCGGCCAGATTATGCATTTTTATTTCACAGCGCCTGTTGCCTTTTCATGAATCCTTGTGACGCTGTAAGATGGTCTCCATCTTGTGACGCCATTCACAAAGGTTTACTGTACAAAAAGGCTGAATACTTGTAATTCGCGAAATCACTTGGATTGGTTGCTGTCTGTCCATTGCCCTCAGTAGTTATTGTCTCCATTGGAGGATATGATGATTAGGCGATAACACGTCTGGATAATTTGCGATAATATCGCAATAAAGCGATACGGTTGTTTGGCGAGAGCACGTTGTAACCGCTTACTAAGATAATAAAGTGCTGTCATCATAAATGTCATGTTTTAACCTTTTCTAAAATCCGACGTGTTATTTTATAAATTCAGCAACCTGAAAAATAGATAAATCTGCTATATTTTACCGTAAACCGTATAGTTTATCGCTGATCATAAAACAACGAAATGATTGTATTGCATTCGTTTGTAGGGAAAAGACTGATTTGCTCAAAAAGCATTCTATATATTAATTCATATAATCTTAATCAATATTCATCAGTATCAAATTATATTAATTGTGGAGAAGAAAAAAACATGGTGCGGGACATAATAGTCTGCAGTCTCTAATTGTTCATCACATCATCTTAAACGTTTACAATGCATTCACATGTTCCGATACGCCAAAGTCAATTTGACATTTAGGCTGTTTATATTAAAACAAAATTATTAGAATGTATGTCTCACAATTGTATTATATTCATTAAGATCATTGTTATATGGCGATCACTAACAACTCCTTATCATTAAGTCTGTCCCGCAAATTGCATCTATCAATGAAAATACTCGGGGAAAATTTCACGTCTAGTGAGCAAAGTGTTGCTTAAGCCATAATATTAAACACAGTGTTTTTCGGTAATTCTGATAACTGTGCTATCGTTAAGTGGATAAAGATCCACCTAAATACCATGTGGTTCTTTGACATTCTAAGGGAGCATGCGAAACCATAATACATATTGCATATAACCTGGGCGTCTGTGTGTGAAGAACAATGGGCCGATTTCACAGCTTCTTTGGTACTTACTAGTTTTGACTTTAAATTGTGTCACTTGTGCATTTGCATGGTATATATGCAACATGAAAAATAGCAAAGCCTAAAAGTAATATTTAGATCCTAGTTACGAATTCTTACCTTACAAGCGCACATAGATAGGCTATTGCTCCATCATTGCCCTGAATGTATTGACAAATTTTGATTTTTCTTAAACTAGCTACTACGAAGTTATATTATCTGTTTATATATGTGTAAAGCATAGAAAAACGTTGCATCAGTTCAGGCAATTACGAATGTTTTATCAGACAGAATACGCGAATTAGATTATTTATTACGACACTTTTGTTTAATTGAGAGCGAGAGATGTGAGGGGGAAGTCCTTTGATTGCTAATGAGTTATTAGCGCTTGCATGACTATCAGGTAACGGTTTAGAGAAAGTAGGAACGGCGCGTGCCTAGCCCCGTATCGGAAACAGCCTCTGTTGAACCTGTTGTGTAAATGAATATTTTAAAGGCTCTGACAATTTTCTCTCCAGGACAGCCGATTACTCACAGCGAGAGCTTGGGTGAGTGGGATATCTGTAGGTTGAAGACAAGGTAATTGCCTGTCCATTTGATGTGACCGCCTTAGATCACCAATTTCCAGTAAGCCAATATAACACATATAATGAAGGCAATCTGCTGGCCAAGCACTCCCCCTTGTTATTGGCCACATGTAGACATTACTCCCGACTAGGCGCCTTTAACCGGCGTTCAGATGATTAACGGTTCAACTGCCCGCTGTAGCGCAGTGGACACGCAGTCGGTCAGAGGTTGTTTAGAGAGGGAGTGAAAAACAGTGATGAAAAATGAGTGTGTGGTTACGTAAACCTCTTGCGACTAAATGGACTGTGAAGCACTGACAACTCCTTGCCTATGCAAGAACACCTACGTCTACACAATGATCCATAAAACACGGAAAGTTGCTTTCATTTTTTCCTTTCACTGGCGGAGAAAAATCACATTACGCAGACTGCGGCAAATCCTTCGCTAAGAGCAATTCTACGTTCACCTGCGTTCTTAGAGAATGGTTACTTGGCAATTGCTTCATAACAGATATGATTAATCTCACTAAAGAGCTGGTTCAACTACAAATTAGCGTTAAACTGTACTCCGTCGATTTTTCTTTTTGTTTTTGGCGAACTCATGGTTCAGTCTCCAAAGTTATATTGCGTTTGCTCCTCTGCAGTGGAGTCTTGTGCATTTCTTGCAACCAAAGGCCTACATGTACTAACATAAGTTCAAGGTGTATGAGTCGCGAAGAGCATTGAGATATTCATCGTATATTGTAAGTTTAAAGTGTGTAAGCGCATGGTTACCAAGGTAAGTAAAGAGATACAATGCTGCAAGTTGGGCTTCTTTTCATAGTTTTGTGTCCGCATGTATTCAGCGCCGTTGCCAACGATTCCCGAACTTGGTATACACTACTACGCTCGAAGACAAATGACAAATTGATCCAGACAAGCGCTAGCACCAATGTGTAGAACCCTTACCTTTAGTTTGCACTTCTTCCGGATTAGAGTATTTGCTTTTCGGTGATTCAGGCAGCCATTACCCATTTTTCAACACAACAATGATCTAGTATCGCCTTTTTTTTGATATAAGGTTATTGTTGCATCGTACCGGCTTGATACGTTACCTTACGACCTAAATTCCTTTCGGAACTTTCGTCCACTGTCATTGTCATCATGACCAGCTCAAATTCACCTACAATAGAACAGATGCATCCATTCGCTGTTCTGCTGGTTGCAAATGTGAAAAAGAAAAAAAAAGAAACGAAAACAGACACAGGAAAAAATTGAATATCACCTTTAATGCGATAAATTCTCATTTCATGGACGGACATCTTGTTTTATTGATTCGACTCAGAAGCGTGGCGTATTTTGGAAAGGTGTTCGAACCATAAGTGGACCGCATTTATAAGCCCTATCACGGACATGCGCAGCTCAAGCCTTGTGAATCATGGCCAAGAATACGTCGTGCCAGGAATGCTTTAAAGCTATATGTCTGGCTAAATTGCTCTCGTAGACAAAATAATAGGCTTTGGGGTTCTAGGGGCCTAAGGGCGTTAATATCACAGTTTTAATACCATCCCTGTGTTCACATTTACAATTGCAATAAACGCTGAACTAAGATGTAGTGCTGCAGGGAATGCTGGGCTACTTATATACCAGTTTAACAGCCTTCAAACACGCCATGGTATTGATTGTGCCTATGGCGCACGTTTACGTATACTTTTTGACGAAAGGATCTAAGAGATGAAAAACTTTTTGCTACTTTCAATTTCAGTTAATGAAACTTTAGGTAATTATAAGTGCCGTGGAAAGATTGTGGTAATTTATTCCATGAATATGACAATTCTTTATAAATTTCACACTTAACGTTATATCTATTCACCTAGAATTTTAAAAACAGTTCTTCACGATCTACATACATCTATATCTAACTATCCGCTAAGAGATTTATGCTCTGTGACAAGTCAAGCATATCGAGCCTGCGATCTCACCAGTCAGTGGCCGATCAATGTCATCATGGGGCGAGATCAACACTTCAGGCTAATGCTCCAGCGAGAGCTGTAGGCCATTAAAGTCACGACAAATGCCCAGTACCTTGCTGTGTGCTGTTGTTGCCCCATTCTCCCTGGTTTTGTCCACTTAAACCTATGCACCATCATAAGTCAAGCATTCTTCTTTACCGTCAAAGACATCAATCTGTGAAATAAATTAAGTAAAAAATCACATAAAATCTGATCCCTCTTAACGACCCGAGTTTGCTATATGGAACAAAGGTGTGGTCATCATCATATTCAGTTTTATTTGGTAATTTTTCTCGGTGTCTGTAAAACGTAACTTGTAAGCCGTGTTTCCTTCCAATGCAATTCACATAGCATTTTCAGGCTGGTCAGTCTGCCCTCCATTTAAACGTTAAAGCCTATACATTGTCCCCGGCGAAATCTTGTTTACATTTCAAGGGTTGCCTCGTTGGCGGCATTGGTTATCATGGAGGAAGTTAATTCGATTAGGGAGAATCCCCCAAAGAACTGGCAGTGTTACGTAAAGAATCAATCAATAGCCGGAGACAAAACGGGTCTTGCGTAACATTCTTCACTACATATCTACAGCTGATCCCATTCTGTATCACTTGCCCGTTTCATTAGAGATAACAAGTAATCGCAGATGAATATATTTTTGTCTGCCGCCTTTTTATAGGCGATGGGTAAATGCGAAATAGTCATTATTGTGGTTTCGTTCTTGATTAATATTCGCATACGAAAATAAAAGCAAGATTTGGAAAAGAAAATTCATGGCCACTGAATCAGATAATTGATATCCGGGCAATCACGTGGCATTCTTGAATGCACTTGTTTTAATATATGTCTTGGGAGTTGATGTTAAAAGAGATTTTGGCCTCAAAGTAATGCTGATTTGTGTGGCACATTCTCTTCCATTCCACATAATATGAGTGAAACACAAAACACAACACAATTAGCCACTGATGAGAACGGGAGGCAAATTACCTGAATTCTTCTTTCTTTGTTTTGTGTAGAGCTAGGAAACAGCCACAGTGGAGGAATAGAAAAAATCTTTTCCGTAAATTTACATTATACACGGCTGTTGTGACATTAAAACGTCGAGAGTTTAGAGGGTCAAAAACGTTTGACCCTCTTTATTGAGGCTCTCCGGTACTAACTAAACATAACAATCTACGCCTGTGATCTTCGCAGCAGCGTAAATTTCTGTTGTTATCATGTGCCACATTAAATTTGATTAGATCCTTTAAAAGAAGTCCTCTTCATCTAAGTGACATGAACCATCCATGTTCTCGATATTTTTTTTTCAAATAATAACGCACGTAAAACGGGGTTTTCTTTTTTGCATGTTCACATTAAAGATTTTAGAAAAAGTCAACTACGGAGGTCTGCTTAGACAACTTTTCTGCGCCATGTTTTCTTGATTCGACTTGATTTACATGCCCCATCGATGTCAAGCGTGTGTAATCTCCAATGACACAGTAGATGATCAGTAGAATTCACTGTGCTTCATTGAGTCGAGTGGGCATTGTGTTGATGGCTAAACGATTATCATCTTCGTTATTCGCCCTCACAACGGGATGATCTGTGCAAAATGACGTTTAACTCATGGTTAGTATTAAGATTTTATAAAGCTTAAAATACAAATATGAATTATTTCGTGCTTTCGTCACATCAACCTATTTTAGGGAGAGCACTTAGAGAAGAGCCAATTTAACTGAGAAGACTGAGTCACCTGAACAGATGAGTCACTGAAGATTCATCTTATTATCTTATTGGGGCTAGTTTCATGAAGCATACTTAGTGCTAAGCACCACTTAGCCAAGTGAACTTCATATCTGTATAATGTCTGTTGCTATGGTAGGTAAAGCTTACTTGGCTATAAGTTTATGAAATTGGCCCCAGAGCCATAAATGGTCGAGGAGTACTTTATTTCTGTTGTAAGTCACCAAAACAAAGAGATCTAATCTATAATGACTTAGTCAAGCTGGTCGTATGACTCGGTTTTGAGAGTTGAATTAGCTCTACTGGAATTCTCAAATTTTGGGGTCTGCTGTCCCACATTTTCTCTCAGGGAATGTGGAAATGTGGTGTACTCATACACATAAATACATACGTCGCCCCGGGTGTCCCGTGATTGGAGGTTTTAGAATTCTGTCACAGGTATGTCTAAGAAGTGTTTAAGCCCGTTTACCATAAATTGTCAGTAAGTCAAGAAACCAGCTTTCTCGAAGGTTAGCTGACCATTTGCTTTAAAGCGTTTAATAAAAATGACAAATTAAGAATAAAGAGAACAGTGTTTACAACGTATTAGCACTTTTGCCTAAGCATAAACTTTTCTGATTTGGAAACCCAACTCCTTAAACAATCATACTACATGCATGTAGAATTCAAAATTTATGTGATTGGAGGCTGATGTAATGTATGAACCCTAAAGCCATCTTGTGAGACATATAAGAACTCTTCCTTCTATAGCATATGCCTCGTAATATTAATGAGGATACAATTACATTTTTTACTTGTAGCGGATATGTATGCCATGCTTTAACTATAAACCATTTTGCTGGAGCTATGCCATTCTTCTTTCAGTTGCCGTAGTGGTGGCCTTCTTTCTTTGCTGGGCGCCTTTCCATACCCAGCGGTTAATGACTGTGTATGTACAACCCCAAGACTGGACCGAACAATTGCTCAACATCCAAACTCATATATTCTACTTGTCAGGTAAGTTACCAACGACTGCTGAATTGGCTTCCCTCCGCGATTGAAGGTCAATCTTTTAGTCCCATACACCGCTTTTCTCTCCGGTGTAATGGGCTGTTTGCTCTAGAGGCGGCATATATATCTCCGCTGTCAATTGCAGTTCCCTAGCCAAGAATCCAGTTTTCTCACGGGTGATGGGACGTGATTGCCAGTATCAGTGTATCGAGAAAGACCTCTGTTACTGTCAACAGCTGACGGGACGCCCAGTATATCAACGAGAAATCTATTCATTTTCATCCACAATGCATCGGATATTTATTACACATAATTTATTACACAATGATTTTCACCGAGACGATTTAACCTGTAATACAGTATTTTTGAAAGATTATCAATAATTACTGTATAATCACAATTAAAAACCGACTGTCTAACACAAAATTATGAAGAAAACAGTTGTGTCATTAAGTGGATGTTCTATGTTGCGAGCTAGGCTTACAAAACCGTAACGAGCTCGTCGGACTACTTCATTCCACCGCCTTATATTATTATAGCGCTGTATTTATAATTTGTTAGTCTTATCTCGTTAAATAACACTGATCAAATGGTTTTCCATCTCTATTAGACAACACTGTACGTCAGTTACTTATTAACCCTTCCGGATATGATCTGACCGAGCCAATTTCTTAATTAATTAACCTTTTGAGGGCGTTCCAGTGTGTGTACAATAATACCTAGTTCTTTATCTACAAGCATGCCTCCAAGACATTTACGAAAACACTTTTGCATCAGCTGCTGCACCTCAGGATAGGCTCATGTTAGAATCAGATGCCGGAACGTAGTATGTTTAAGTATTGGGTGTAATGACCGATTGGCGATCGGCTATATCACGCACTTTAGGCGTTTGACGTATGTTTATACAGATAAATTTAGCTGTACAACGCCAGGCAATAGCGTCTGGATGGTGCAATTCGTTGTAGCTGATTCTAACTCTGGTACCAAATACAGTTTTTTCCAACTGTGATTGTAAAGAGAGATTATGTTTACCCTAATTTTCCATGGAGCTCGGCCTTTCTTAGAAATTCTCTCATTTTTATTCCTTCAACTTAAAATTACTCGTGTCATATCGCTTTACGATGCACCGCCAAATATAAAATTCCTATTAGCAAGCAAGCGGCCACTGAAATCAAGATGCCATACCGATCTGTCTGACCTTTTCATGCCGTCGACAGGAGTTGTCGTATAAATCAATAATGGGTTTAAACTGCAGAACGAACTGTCATCTGCATAGGACCAAGTTACATCAGCATTCCAGCACAAGGAAGAAACGCCAACAAAATGCCAACACGGAACAACTGTCCTAAATCGTTTTGGATGAATATGAAAGCGAAATGTCTAGAAAGAGCCACTCTAGAATATGTCCACGTATTTTACAATCAGTTGCCCCGGTTGTTTACTTGCTTGTCTCCTAATCGCTACAACCAGGGAGGTTTTGATGCAATCTTAGCCTCGGGCAGGATATCTTCAAGATCTCTTATTGTTCTCTCGGGCTTGCTCGCTATGAGCTGTCAACAGCGCTGATAGTACCGTTCCACTAACATGGCTTACACTTTCAGTTGTCTCAGCGAGACAACGTGTGTGTAGCAGGCGAAATATTTCCTCATTTGCGTGCAAAAGGTGGATGGATTTCTCTCTACATTCCAGTGATCTACATGAAACTAAGCCATGCTTTATTTATGAAATATTCTTGGGATTACCCTTAGTCTCAAACTAAACAAATAATATTGTGTTCGTGGTCATCATATTTACAGCAGATGGGCTATGATTAAAAGCAATATTCTCTGATTGAAACGAATTATATCTGTTTTAAACAAAAAAGACAAAAAAATATTGTGCCTTAAAGTGCTTTGTTTTTAAGGAACAAAAATTCAATTAGTAAATACACTTTTATAAAAATAACTGAACTTAAAATAAATCCAATGTTTACCCTTCTTATATGAGGATCGACGTCAGACCAAGGCAAATGTAACTAACCCCCAGGTATAAGACAACTGTGTGATTAATCATTTTGCCAGTGGGTTGTAATGAGTTGACCGGATCTCTCTAATGTTTGGAGACAATAAAAACGGTTGTACCCACACACTCACAGGAAACAGGAAACAAATTAAGACTTCTTAATTGTCGATAGGAACGTTGATAACCTAATAAGCCTCGTTGGCTGTAAGCACCACAGGGATCAAAACACAGACATGGTTATTAAAAAGAAGTTGGTTGTGACTTTTATTATTGCCCTTAAGGTGATGCTCTTGTCGGTCAGGAAATATTAAAATGCCACTCCGGCTTAGTAAATGAATGTAAACGAAATGTATTCTTAAATGGGATGTGAAAATAGCAGGTGGTTTCCTGTCAAATTGTCAGTATAGTTGAAGTAAACCATCCCAGTATAGATGGTCTTAGACACATCTTATTCCACAAGAAAAAATTGCACAAAAATGCAAAACTTAGTTTAGATGTCGTACTAATTAGAATTTATGGATAAAGCTGCTTTTTAAAGTTGAATACTTTTGTAGTGCACGCTCACTACAGTATGCTGACAATTTCATTGGTTGAAGGCTATAGTAATTTCAACCATCTCGACCATCATTGAGAGGCCTAATTCGGATGCATTCGATTTGCACACTGGCTTATGTACGAAAAGTCGCACATGGAAATACTGATATAATGATGTAGGATACCTGTATATATTTTGCTGCAAATTGGCTTCCAAATGCTTTTTAAAAAGCGGGGTCAATAGCGTACAAAATGACAGGCATGACATATCGAAATACGTGTACAAATAAATGTAAAATAACAAAATCAGAATGATTTAGGCACAGTTTGATAATATGCCTTACTTTTAGTCTATTATAGTCGTCTGACGTTCGGGTAGGTCTCGCATAAAGCTCCAACAGATCGTGATAATTCGACTACAGTTTTAAAACTACTTGTAGAGATAGGTAAATAGCTCAACGCTCTGGTGAATACCCCTCAATCATTGATCAAAGGTTGACATTTAGAAAACTGTGTGACTCTTAAAAACGCATTATCATATATTGCCATTACCTACCAAAACAGCGGCCAAGGTTTAAATGCGATTCTTAACGTCCTATTTCACGGATCAGGTCTCCAAAATGTGTAGCTCAAAGTAGTCTCAGACAGTCTCTAGCAGATCACTCATCTAGTTACTTCGCTGTGGAGAGCCGCTTCAATCCGTGCACACCGGAAATACAAAACCGCTCCCGCATCTGTGATCTGCTTTTCTAATTGAGACCAGCCTGTTACTGGTCGATTAGGATGGCAGTAAAAGCATGAGTTGAAGATAGCTGGATGTTATTTTAGACCAGTTTTCGTGCCCTGGTTCTGTTCATCCACCCTATCAATGTCAGATCCCCAGGATAACGTCTGTCGTTAATCTAAACTTAACCAAGGGGAATATTGTCATGTTATTTTTATGAAAACCATATTACCTCGTGAATTACTCGAAATTTCCTTGAATATTTTTTAATGCCCTTACACAACCCTGTGCGTTCTACGCTTTTAGATCTTTTATTGCTTTTGTGTGATAAAGTTATAAATGACTACACATTATGTTATGGATAGCCTTTTACAACGTATGTTCATGTGTTGAAATCTCCAGCAGCAATGGAATTAGTCCAGTACAACCTGCTAAAACAACCATGTTTTAACGTTCACGGCCAACAGCAAAGGATCATTACGCCAGTGTTTTCTTGCACTTGCATGTTTTCCAGAAGATCCACTGCTTCTTGTGTGCCTGTCTAAAATACACACCGTGAAACATTATGCAACCACAGCAAACGTGTTTTTTTCTCCGCCTGATATGATTCTTGACGTCTGGGTACAAATAAGAATTGCAACTGTTTTCCTTGAAGCAATTTTCAAATGTTCTCTCTGTCCTGACCTCCATACTGTCACATTTTTCCTCCCTGTGTTTTTTTTTTTTTTCAGGTGTGTTGTATTTCTTCAGCTCTACCGTAAATCCTATCCTCTACAACTTGATGTCCAGGAAATACCGACATGCCTTCAAGCGAACTCTATGTAGATGCTGTTTTGGCTCTAACCAGTTGGGAGACATTAACTTTTTCAAAACGAGATTTTCTACGGAGAGATCAACGACGGCTTACACCAGTTTACGGACGTCGTCTAAAGAAAGATTAAGGATCTCCTCTCCTGACGGCGACAAAGCCGCTGTGTCGAAGCTTTAGTCCAACCTGACGTCATTAAATAACACATCGTGCTGTGCCTCAGAGGCAGTTACACTCAGAATTTTCGAGGCAAGGATTAAGAAAACAAGCATGTGAAAATTCAAGACTAGCGTGCTTCTGGACAGGCTATTTCTTTCCCATCTAATGCAGTGAAAGCATAGATGGTTAAAAATCATGTTTTTTAATAGATATTTTTTCTGATAATGCTTTGTTTCCATGTGACACGTTTCACATGTATTTTCCACACCAGGACTGAAATTATGGAACCGTTTCAAATACGACAGCATCAAGAGAGTACTTAATCTGTTGCTTGTTACTTAATCAGTGACATTTGGAACATTTATTCTATTTGCATTTCGTACTGATCAGTGAAATAAACTGTGGGAACAGTGGACCATCATGGATGTTTTATCGATATTTAAGCTTAGGTGCTGTGCAAATTTTGCAGGTCTGATGTTTTGTTGATTTCTTAAAGTTGTATTGTCATATTGATTACAGAAATGATACAAATGAACGTTTTATCCAGTTAATGTCATTAGCCGTTTACTTGTCAGGCGTCTTGGACAAAATATAAATGACCAGAAAGAGAATGCAAAGAGAAAAAAATTAAACGTTTTGCATCAGGTATAAGCAAGTTACTTACTCTCTTATACGTGTTCCTTACACATACGGCGCCTTTGGTCACTGTTTTATGTTAGGTAGATCCTAGCTGAGCAAACATTTTTGAATTAAAAAAAAATGATGACAACAACTACGCTCATTAGAAATTAAAGAATTTTTAAGTATTCCTCCCAAAAGGTGTGTTAGCTGACATTCTCCTATAAAAGACATCTAAGAGTGAAAATGAGGGTGCAGTTTGTCTGCGTAGCTTGGCTGATGTACATGTTGCATTGCTCCAATCAGTCCTGGGTGGCCGTATACTTGTGAATAATGCACTACACGCAATAGGAAATTATTCATTAGGAATTCCTCACTCTCTGGAGTAACGGAAATGAAGAAAACTACGAGACATTTTAAACTGCTCATCTATAGAATTGCCTTCGCTATACTGTCACACTGGAAATGTACCTTACTAGACAGAGAACTAACTACTTATTTCAAAGTGGAATACATAAAATACTGAAAAAGATCCGAAGTCAGAATTCAAGTCCAGTTGCCACTTAATCGTTCAAATTTTGCAACGTGCTTCCTGTATAAAGCTGTGTGTCTGTTAGCTTGTTTGGAACTTATTACCGTTTTCAACACTATTTCATCACATGTAAGCTGTCTCTTCGTGTAGAAAGCTATTTCCAATGTCGACATATTTATGGTTTTGCCTCACTGAAGCGCCACGCCAAAGACAGCACACATGACACCATAACAATTCACAGAATATTGTCGCTTTACCAACAGCCTATGTTATGCCTCCAGCCGGGAAAAAATCGCAGAAACAATTATAAAACAATTTAAATTGTATCTAAACTTTTACACTTCTAAATCAATGGCCTGGCAGTTCACTGGAGCATGTTCGATCAGTGTGCAAAGTCGTCCTTTACTGGTTGGTTTTTACTTCCTGGTGACGTAACTTACCCTGATCGTAAAACTTCGTTGACATCAAGTGGGTAGTGCTGTATTTTGATGTATCCTAGAGTGTTATAAAAATTCAAGCCGCGACTAGATTGTTGACACAAAAGATGTCAAGCAAACCCGGAAGACAACAAATTGGCATAACAACAAAAATGCCTTGTTTCCATGCACCTGTAAGTAGTGGATTTACTGAGGTACTTACAAGTGCATGAAAACAGCATATATGATTGGTAATTTGAGAAATGACGTTCAGTGCGCACTACAGTTCGAGTAGGCACGGGACAATTAATACTCAGCGTGTAAAGTAAGTGAAGTGACGTGGGCGTGGAAAGAGGTGAGTGTAAATAACTTAAAATGTACCGTAGAATGCGTTATCGTGTGATTCTTTTTGGGGGGGATTTATTTATTTATTTATTTGATTGGTGTTTTACGCCGTACTCAAGAATATTTCACTTATACGACGGCGGCCAGCATTACTGTGGGGGGAAACCGGAGAGAGCCCCAGGGGAAACCCATGACCATCCGCAGATTGCCGGCAGACCTTCCCATGTACGGCTGGAGAGGAAGCCAGCATGAGCTGGGCTTGAACTCACAGCGACCGCATTTGTGGGAGGCTTCGGTCATTACTCTGCGTTAGTGCACTAAGCGACTGAGCCACAGATATTTTTTGTATTTTAATACAAAACTTGTCCGTAGATCAATAAAGGGATTGTTTTTCTCAGACCTACGTTTATAAACATGTGGGTGTCGGAAATACGACATCACTCTCATCCGAAATTTCATCAGTTACATATCTCATTACAAATTCCATCATGCTTTATGCTTGAAAGTAGACGTGGGAGAATTGCACACGACGATATTATATTCTGACTGTTCGGTCGTGATACATGTATGCAGTCAGAGTCCCACATGTACATATCTTCGTGCTCTTCGGTTCTTTTATGATCCAATGAAATCTCTCGAGACTAGAGATTGTTAAACTGATATTGTTTCTCTCTGGCATTGAGACACGATTGAACATCTAGTAAAATCTATTCTCCCTCCCGGCAATAGATTACAGTGTTTCAAAGCTAACTGGTAAAACAGTTTTTTCTCAATATCACTTGATGACGCCCGTGGGGAAGAAAGATGAAAGTCGCGACTTAGACGGGGAAGGGGGAGGGGGGGCACTGATTCCCGCCGGTTAACCTTTGAAAGTATCGAATGGAATTAAAAAAAATAGGTCAGATCAATCTGGAATTTATGGTTGAATGTCCAGTAGAGACAAAGGGAGGGAATGGTGTTATTCCTACTCTGATTCGCGCTGACAAAAGATTAAAAACATCAGTGATCGACTTCACTACAGCATCATAGCCGATGCAGCTTACATGGTGCCTTTATTCATCAGCGTAACATAATAGTGTTGAACTGCACTCGCTGGCATCTTGCCCAGGAGGCTATTCGGATTGCTCTTAAGTTGGGTTGCTTTTGAACGGCTACCCATTGCTGTTATTATTATTATTTTTATGGTATTCTTATTTTAAGGAAGTGCCCAGCAATTTCCTGCCCACGTTCAACAATAAAGCATCGCCAGTATTATTATATACGTTACTTAACGCATAAGTCTGTCTCCCAAAATGTTTTTATTGAGCGTTGATCTAATTCATTACTGATTCAATTGACTGATTTAAGAGGCCTATCAGATCAGTTTCTAAATTTCTTTGTTGGATAATTTGATTGGTGGTTTCATTGATTCTACTGGAATGAACTGATAAATCTTCAAAGTCAGCACGCACTGAACACTCACAGTTTACATGAAGAGTTAACATACCACAACCACAATCATTAAACTTATCACTTGTATATTTGTTTCATCTTTACAAAGATGTGAATTATTTTTTATTATTTGTTATGGAATAGTTGACTTTAAAGATTGTTTGGTATTGGTAATAATTCTAAGTCATACTTTTCATTGGTATTGGTAATAATTCTAAGTCATACTTTTCATTGGTATTGGTAATAATTCTAAGGCATACTTTTTATCGGTATTGGTAATAATTCTAAGGCATACTTTCTTCAATGCTATTAACGCAGAACAATCATTATCAGACATTTCGCTAGACACAAAAATTGCATGTGTTCATTAACTTATATAAATGTTTATGGTAAGAACTCAAAGAGATGCACTTTTGCGATCTTTGAAGGTTTCCGAAATCCGGAGTGTCACGTTTTGGGCATAAAAAGTGTGTGATGTTTAACCAGCTCCTATGGCATTCCCTTTTAAGCTTCTATCTGGCATCGAACATTTGAAGTTGAACCGGAAAGTATGTCTCTCCGACGCAGACTAAACGACCCCGTGTCATCAAACTGTTATCCCCCACCCAGGCTAATACCAGAGCCA
The DNA here is from genome assembly GCA_016165875.1 of Acanthopleura granulata. Classification (NCBI taxonomy): domain Eukaryota; kingdom Metazoa; phylum Mollusca; class Polyplacophora; order Chitonida; family Chitonidae; genus Acanthopleura; species Acanthopleura granulata. The sequence continues at coordinate 26,856,201 of JABBOT010000003.1, forward strand.
CCTGGAACCGTTAAAGTGTTTATGGAAGGACAGTTTGTGAACTTGGTGGTACTTTCCACCCCTAATGCCCTGAAAACCATTTTCTCCGCTCTGTGTTTTGAAATGTTATGAACTGTTTACGAAAAACGCCGCAAAAGAAGACGAAAAGTGGTTTACGAAATGGTTGATGTAGAGAGAACAGACAGGCGAGTGTTTCAAAATACGTAGCTAACAGCAGACGGACATACTAGTGGATTATATACTCAATAGATTCAATTGATGCAACATTTTCAAACCAAACAATATCCAAGGAAATATTTTTGGTTCCCTTTTTCGACCAAAAAAATTTGATTTATATGAGGTCCATCTGGTTTGCGGAAGGAAAAACATACGTTCTTTGTCACAAGCTTTTGCTGGGCTGATATTAAGCCACACCTGGGCCCATATGGAGTTTGATTCTTACACATTCGTTGCAACCCAAACGATTCCACAATGTTCGTCAAGAGAGCCTCCTTTCCGCCACTGACGAGTAAATATACACATGCATATAGCTGCAAATAGGATCCCCTTAACACAAACAATACATTTTTGCAGCAGATTTTTACGCCTCTTGTCAGTGTTCATTTCCGTCAGTGGCCATAAAGCTTGCAGGTGTTAACTAACCCGATCTGGAAAGTTGGCTTCTCGCCATGATGGTTAGTTTCCATTTTATAGGTTTTTGCTGATTGAGCCCATATTTGCATTAATTAATCAGTCATACAGGCAGACTTATTCATGGAAAGTGTAATAATGGATATGACACTTTTGGAGTAATCAAATTATAAGCCACTCTGTATTATTGAGTTATACAAACCCGATTAATATAGTGTGCTAATGAAGTAGTTAGCCTCTCCCATTGGAACAGTTTGGATATGGTGTCAAGAGTAGCTTCCCTTTCTTGTGCAGATACTACCGCTCATGAAATGTTTGTTAATCAATGTGGACATTCTAAATTTTTTCATCTGTGGACGTTGCCGATCAATTGCTCGTTTACCAGTAGGAACATCTTATCTGTTCAAGATAATGCAAGTCAGAAAAGTGTACACAGATCTAGTTATGTATATACATGGCGTTTACGTATACACTACAACGCCATGGATGCCTTTAATTGAAACACTGTTTCGGTTCGGCGCTTACCTCCTCACCGACCCATACCCGCTGGTCCCATGGCTCTCTTCCTGTTAATATTGCTTCTTCGAGTTGAGAAAATCTACAGTGTTAACATTCCACAGCCAGGGCATCCATACTAAAGGTGCCACAGGCCGCGATTCATTGGTGGTCTCTCGATTCCATGTCAACGAGATTGCCCGCCATTACACATGACCTGTTTAGTCGTCGCGACGTGTGGAAATTTAACCGCTCGGAACTTATAAATCTGAAGACTACATGTTCGTTTTTGTTTTTGCTCTTTTTCGCGATGTGACTTTTCTGTGAAACATATATATTCTAATTTTAACTGCTCTGAGTCCTGGATAACGTCTGTGGCATAGTAACGCCTTTTGGCGGAATCGAATAAGTTCCGACATGATCTTACGGCTAAATGCTGTGACGAGTAAATGAGCTCACGTGCAATGGTGGGCAAGCACTGGGAACATGGAATCAAGACGCCGGTAATGAACCGAGGACTGTAGCACCTTCTGTATGGATGCCATGGCTGTAGAATGTTACCAGTGTAGATTTTCCTAAGTCGAAAAAGCAATATGAGACAGCAAAAGAGCCTTGGCAGAAGCGGGTGTGGGCGGGTGAGGAGGCTGCATTCGAACCGACACAGTGTTTCATTTAAAGGCATCCATAGAGTTCTATACGTAAACGCCATGTGTATACTTGGCTAACACCTATCAATCATATAGACTACGAATCGTTAATTGTGTTATTATTTAAACCAATGTTTGCATATATACTCATTACATCACCCGAGGAAATGGAATTTTCGTCTCGAAACCAAATCTCTATAGCCCAGCACCACCTATCCTAACTACATTTTCATTTTAATTCTGTGGACTAAATGTGAAGTGTGAACATTGGGCCTGACAAAAAGCGTTTTGCATTTCGTTCCTTGAGTTAAATACTTGTGTTAGAATCACCGCAGAGTAATGAACAAGATCTACGATTCATTATTTATGTACAAAACATAATATTCATATTCGTGGCTGAAAGAGACATCATCATAAAGGTGTCAGAACTTTTGATTCCCTAATCAGTTCTTTAACAGGTACAAGTTGTGTCTTCCATCTCCTCAAGCATATCAAGCGATAAGTCCCACTGTTTCTGGAGTATCTGAACGGAAATTCACTTTTAGTTCCTGAAATACCAGTGAGAAGGTTGATATTCCGTTACTAGGCCCAATAATGATCCCTTCATATTGTATGTAGCGGCTCCTTACATCAAGATATTATCTACTCTGCCGTGTAAGTTCCGACTTGGCGTACGAGCAACAGTTTGTTCGTCAGCCGTAAGGGGAGATGACTCTGAGAATAAAACTATAAACCTATTTCTGCTCTACAGGATACCGTTCAATGGACAAATCGCTACTAGGCACATCTTCATTCTGAAAGGCAAATGTTCAGCCTTGATCCTTTTCGCATTTTGCCATATCAGAAGTGACAAAGAAAGAAAGTAAAATTCTGCTGAAAGTGAAGTGATTGACAACCTGCCCATCGAGATGAAAACGAAAAGAAATGCATGCGTCAAACCATGCAAGTACCACAACAGATCTCAAGCTTCTTGGACAACCATCCTGCATATAGTACACCAAAAAACAACATGCATGTATGTCACGTAGCTCCTCATTTATCCCACTCGTTCAACCCAATTCTGATCGAGAGCGATAGCCCTCTATTCATCAATACAGACTCCTAGTCAATTTACAACAAGGTTTCGTTTTATTCATCTGGGAAAAAGCAGTGATTGGCCCTTGTCGATTTCGTTTCTTAACATCGCCAAATGTTTTCTACAAACATTGAGTCTATTCCATCGAGAACGTAAAGGAAAAACACCACCGACATCCATGCACGGGAGGTACATGCACATACATTACAAGTACTTGTATTAGATACCCGGACAAGTAAGAAGGCCTGCATCATGTTCTAGAGCGTCCTGAGTAAGGAATCTTTGAGCAAGAAAAGAAGACCCCTGCCATGCAATTAAACTATAACAGGGCTCAATTCATTATCAAAGAGCTTAACTGCAGTACATATGACATATGAGAAATCATGCCATGGTCTTCTAATATGAACAATATATATTTCAAAGGATTCTAAATGAAGAGTAAAGAGGAAAATACGTAAAACAATAGGCTTTGTTGTGAGTGGTTCACAATGCATTGATGACTTTTCTACATAATAGTTGCACTATTGTAAATATAGGACGTAATTTTTTGTTTGCCATTTCAGACACCGCCATTCAGTAAGTGCCATCATTCTGTGGTTGATATGAGATGCCTGTTATTCTAGAGTCCATATATCATTAGCCAAAGGGAAATTTAGATCTTTTTCTGTCGATCCATTGACTTTTAAATTTATTCCATCATAGGGCTATGCAAACTTCTTTGCAGTTTTATGAGTGGGTGAGGCCAGGGTAAGCCACTGATCTTTGGCGAGTTAGGGGTAAACTTTCCCACGGGTGATATATGACATGTTGGTGAAATGTACGCGAAGTACAGACAACTTCATGTAAGACAACACAGGCGCTCCATTAATCGCTTCCTTCTACAAAGGTTTCAAAAACAACGAGAGCGTAGGGCACTCTTGAGAATTTCCCCACCAGTGACATAGGAATGACCAGTTGTGTGGACAACAATGCTGTTTACATGGCGTTGGCAATGACCCTGGGGACCAGTGGCTAAATGTCACTGTATTAGGAAAAATTTTATAATAACGTATTTTCCTTCCGGCCAGGCCTTACAAAAACACCTGGGATTCAATCCACAGATACACATTCTCCCCTAATAAACAGCTGTGGAAACGACCTTAATTGTTGCGGTGAAAAATAACTAAGGAAACCATTAGAAGTCTTCCAGGGGACTTTAGTAGGACGTTACTGGGATTTATTTCCCTGCGATCAGTATAAATATATCCCCGTTCTAGGCCTTGGAAAAACATCCTTTATACAAAGCTAATCACCAGTAACTAAGGACATGAGTCCGACGTGAAGGGACACCCAGTTGAGATGACCTATTAGTTGGCCAATTCAGACATGCTGGCCACTGGCATAGTGCATCTAACCCGTTCTCTGCATCTAAATCCCAGGACTTCCGCCTTCAGTTAATTACGCCGATGTAAACAGCGATCCTTGTATTTATCTGGGCTGTATGATTGGCACTGTGTCAAGGTGAACCTATACTGTAATTACAGCTTCATTTAGCTGTAAGACAGATGTTTTGCCCGCCCAACCAATTCAAGTAGCTCCTTATTTCCCTTAAGTATGATATTTATAGATGTTTAACTACTGATTTCAGAGCTTGAGTCATACCAACTGAAATAGATATCCTAATGATTAATCACTACGTTGACTCACAGCATGTCTTTTCTGTACCACAACTCATAGATATACACTTTTCGGTATAACTAATAAATTTAGTGTTCGCCTAAGAATTGAAAATGTATTACAGTGATAGAAAGAAATAAACGCAATATTTATGAGTTTAGAAACAATTTAATGCCTGTGTCTTTAAATAACAAAAGCGAATATACTTCTTTATTTGTTTGGGGTTTCAGGTCGTTCTCAAGAATGTTTCCCTTATACGACAACCAGGCAACCAGGCAGGGCAAATGGGGATATCTCACGACCTTCCGACGTACTGCCGGAGATGAAGCCAGCCTAGGCTGGACTTGAACTCACAGCAATCGCTTTGTTGAGAGGCACGGGGATAATTGCACCCTGCACTAACGCTGCACTTTCGGTTTCGGTCACGGAGGCCATCAATATACTTGTAGATGTCCCGTCAGTTATATACATGTCTGTCTGTGGTAGTTGTCACATGTATCTTGTTAATTTACGTAATACACATTGATCTGGTTTTGTACAAAGTCGCCGTGGTTGTTGTTAATACTATACTGTAACATAATGGCTGGTGGATAGCATCAGTACTAGCTATAGAAGTACCACTGCATAACATTTGCGGCAAATATCTAGGAAACTTTGATGTTAATGATTTTATCAATAGCAACAAACCCGACCAGAAAAACACCACGACACCTTGGTCATAAATGCCTTGCTAATTTCATCCTAAACGGGTGCAGACTTCCAGACTTCAAAGTATGTCTAGAGTAGGCTTAACTCGAACGAGACCAACGTATTAGAGCACATTGACAATCGATGATTATCTGAAATTAACTGGTTTATATAAGATCCATCTGAATAGGCCATAAGAATATCTAACGTTTCTTTTCAGTTGAGATGCACTTGAGCTTTGCATTAATTCGATCATGTAATTTGACCAATCGATATTTCAAGCATTGTGGCGACTTAAACCAAGCCATCTTATGGATCATTTCGTGTATTATTCAGTAGGTAAATTGTGTCAAAGAGTTACCTGCTGCATTTATTCTATTATGTTCAATACCATTTACTCTTCGGAACTATTAAAAAGACAACCTCAAATTGAGGAAAGCTCCAGCATTCATGACCAATCACAACACCTGTCATCAGATTGTTGCTTATGTAGGTGGGCTAATGGCCAGCGCTCTATAACGGTCTTTACATCTTTGATTGGGTAGTTTGTAATGTCTAGGAACTACACAGTCTTTCCATAAAAGTTGAGAAAATGGTTAGAGATTTCTCAGATCGACATCCACAATGAAAGTTGCACTCATTATTATGAAAGACTTGATTTAAACTTGATAGTAAGAGATATAAATATGTCTTGTACTTTATTTACACCTAGTGTAGTTTTTGTACTTGTTCTACAGGAATTCTAATCAAAGATGGCACTGACATCTATAGATTATGGCGTAGATGCTTTCTACTTTTTATGGAAGAGAAATCGGAACACAGGTGAATTGGATGAGTGTTTTGTCAGAGTAAGCATCACACGTGCACAAAACTGCACTATCGATCTGTTGAAGGCCTCTGAGAGTAGAAATGTTTTACCCAGCACGGTCAGCATAATTATGCTTTCAGCAATAGTGATGTTGAAAGCTTCCTGACATTTTTTTCCTGTAAAAAGGAAACTCATTTTTCCATAGCAATTTTTTTCATCGCTTATCAAAGACACACGAGACCTAACAACGCCCAATAAATGAGGACTGACGCAAGTGTCTTCTCTTTGCAACAAAACAACTTTTTACTTGTAAACACATGCTGTGTGCCAAGGTAACAGTTATCGTAAGAAAAGTAGGCAATGCCAACCAATACATTACTTTGTTGTTAGCTTTCAAGGTTATTTCGACGCTGTGTCGTGGTGTCAAACCCTGTTGTAATGCATGATAGTTTCGACACATTTTAAATGTTGTTTCGCAGAAACACTTTGTGAAAGCCAGGCGAATGGAAGTCTCAATCAAACACAATGTACGGTAGCGCTAATATCAAGGCCTTTCCTTTATTTAGTCTAGGGGCCTCCGTGGCTCAGCACGCTAGAGCAGCGCAATGACCCAGAAGCCTTCCACCAATGCGGTCGCTGTCAGTTCAAGTCCAGCTCATGCTGGCTTCCTCTCCAGCCGTACGTGCCAGAAACCTGCGGATGGTCGTAGGTTTCCCCCCGGGCTCTTCCCGGTTTCCTCCCACCATAATGCTGGCCGCCGTCGAATAAGCGAAATATTCTTGAGTACGGCGTAAAACATCAATCAAATAAATAAATAAATTTATTTAGTCAAATTATACATGTGTTTAATTCTTGTAACATCTTGCCTCGTACCTCTGTTTTATTTCTCCACGTAAGGAAAAAATGTTTGCTTTTTGTACAATTCCTTTGGACAAATGAATAATTGGATGCCAAATAAAAAAAAACAGGTAACCAGAGTTGCCATCAACCATATCTGGTGAACTCCACGCCAGATAACACGGGCATATATTTATTTGAAAGACTTAGGAACACTTTGTAAAAGCCTTGTTGACGCCTCACTCTGCAACAGTTACACGATGGCACCAGTGTCAAAGACTTTCTTTTATTTAGTCTAATTATACATATGTTCAATTCTTGTTGAAATATAATTCGTACCTTTATTTCCCTAAGGAAAAAAAAAGTTTGCTTTTTTGACAATTTCTGTGGACATATGAGTATTGGAAGATAAATACAGGAGCGGCTTCCTCGAGATATAAAGTCAACCACACCACGCCAGAGGAGGCTCGCATACATTGATTTAGTCTTTGGTAAGTCTTAGGTTTGGTATTACCTTACTAAGGGGATGTCCAAGCCACTCGGGCATAGAAGATGGTACAGGTCAAAATTGAATGACATAACGATAAATAAAAAGACAAGCCGTGGAACGAAATAGTAATTATAGGCATCACTTTGTTTGTTTTACATAGATTGATCTTATCCATAATTACATATTTAGCTTTGAGAAATTTAAACCGCTTTGGTCTTTAGGTTGAAGTAGCAGGATAGTATTAAGCACCACATCTTTGTGGAAGACACGAAACAGCCAGATGGCCTTGACCATGTCTTCAGGATTACCTGAGTAAACAACCAGCCTGGAATAGCGCAGGGCTAAGTCGATCTGTAAACAATGGTAGTGTCCAGCTTTGGTCCAATGTCACATTCATTGACCGATTCTCTTGAAAAATCCCTTGTTAAATGACTTTGGGCAGGGAATTTACAGTCTGATCTGCCTTGATCACTTGGTGGACTGTTGTTGACCACGCGATTCGACGGCACTACATTCTAGCTCTCCTACTTCGACTGTTTGTTGCGTGCTCGGTAATGTCAGTAATTCGATAAGATATCTCTTATGTTGATGTTACATACGCGCTTTCAACGTTTTCAAGGCGACCATTATTGTTAATTATCGTTATTTTTTACTAATTTTTTTCAATAAAACCATAACATTTTTAATGACTTACACCACCTCATCCCCTAGTGCAAACATCCGATGATATTAGTGGTTGCTAAGAGACAAACCCGACCCTCGTCCGCCTATGAGACCCTAGTCTTTGTGGGTGTTTGGATTTCCTTGGGATTCCATTGTTGCAACATTGCTGCAGCGATTCTTAAAGCTCAAATGTTGATGCCACATTGTTTCTATACCACCTATACCTCTTTCAAGCCATCCGTTGATGAAGTAGCCATATTAGCAGGGCTAATTTAACCTTTCAGTATAGTGTTGCCTGTGCCAAGATGTTGCTCTTGAAAATCTTTGCTAACGGAAGGTAAAACGCTACACGCAGAAAAGTACTTCCAATGGTGTTTTCCAATGGTATATAGCACAGATATAATTTAATGTAAGTAAGCAAACCGTAAAGTAGATTAGCCTTTCACAATATCAGGATCTTTTAAAGACTAAGTGCCACATTACCATGACAGCAAATAAATACACACAAGACAACCAATCCTTAAAATTCCAAATACGCGTTCATTCTACCAGAGATTTCGACTTAAGGTAAATAGCGCTTAAAGTGATACAAAATCATAGCTGAATTTAAGACATAAAATCCGATCTGAACTGCCAGTCAGTCAGCTTCGATTCTGTATTCCCTTAAATATCCCCTTTCATTATAAATGAAATCAAATTTTTAGTCCTGTTTTCGTCGATCACTGTACTTGAATTGTGCGAATTGTGCAGTTTGACTATTATTTTCAAAGCATTCTAGGTCACAGCACTGCATATTTGATCAGTCCAAATTTTGATTAATCGAAAAGTCTGCACAGGAAAACAACTCCTCGATTTTTCAATCCTGGCATGAATTCTCTTCACTAGGACACGCTTTGCTGTTTTTGCTCAGTCCACAACCCTACTGATCAGTGTCCAATACTGAACGAAGTTTCCCTTGGGAAATCGCCCTGTTTAGATTGTTGGATGGCATCTGAACCGTCTATCAATCCACAAAAAATACTGTCTAGTTTACTGTCTAGTTTGATCGTGAGCTCCAGCAGCGGTGGTGTTTCGTAAAACCAGAAATGAGATTTTTCGCTTAAACTTGTCTAGGCAAGATTAAGATACCATACGACGGATTTTGTAGAGTGTACAGTGTATTTAGAAACCAAGAATATTATTTAAAACGAACATCAGTTTAACGTGGCATTACGGGGAAATAATTTAATTGCATGTTATGCCCACACGGCTATTCAATTTGTAACATTGGTGACATTAATTTAAAAATTAAATTACTGAATTAATAATTTTCCTGCGTCGAGCTACTTTTTACGAAAATGTTTTCAATACAGTTTTTTTCAAAACTGACTGCAAGTTGGTACACGTATGGCACAACCGTATTGCTGGTGTTAGATTCAATATACTTGTAATATCCAGCCTGTTTCCTATCCACGTCTCTCCGAGCTATACATGTAACACATGTTCCTGTAACGCGTTAAAATCAGCAGTGGTATAAAGAGGGTCTTGTTTACTTGGGATGAGATGCGATCGCCGGAACTCTTGGGTAAATATGTGCGCCTTAGAGCCACGCAAGTAATGTGCTGTCTTTCCGGGGAGGCCCTACAAAAATACGCGGATTTCAACCCTCAGATACAAATTGTTCCTCATAAAAGCAGCCTTGTAAACGACTTTAATTGTAGCAGTGAAAGATAACCACGGAAACCTTTACAAGTCCGCTTACTTGACTTTAGTAAGACGTTGCTGGAATTTATTTCCCACTGATTAGTCTAAATATATCCCCGTTCTAGGCCTTCCAAAACATCCGTCACAGGGGGCATTCGCTGAGGTCTAAGGATATGGGTCTGATTCCATTTGTAATGACCTATTAACAACCTCATTTAAACATGCCGGCCACAAACATCCTGCAGCTACGTCTAAATCCCAGTGTTCCCGCATTAAGCTATTTACGCCAATGTAACCAGCGACCCTTGTATTTATCTTGGCACTTTGTTTTGGGATGTTTTTGTAAGCCTGTGTCAGTAATTACACCTTCGAATAGCTGTAAAACAGATGCTTTGACCGACCGACGAATTAAAGTAGTCCCTGATTTTTTACACGTAACAGACTTAGAGATGTTTAGCAATTGACTCCAGAGCTGGAGAAATTCCAATTGAAACAGATAAGCCCAAACAATCATTAAGTTCGCACGGTAATCTTTTCCTCACCACATCTCAATTAAGTACATTTTACATGAATTGTTGATCTATTCATTCTCAAAAGAAATAAATATGTAATACAAGTAATATAGTGGATTTAAGAAAATAAGTTTTAAGTACGAGAATTTTTGTTCAATATTTATCAAAACCAAAAATTTACTGTGTATGAATATTTGTGTAAAACAGAAACAAAGGAAAAGTGCGGTGACACGTTCTTCATCTGCTGATTTTGAGATGCACTCTTGGGCGTTTCGGTATGGTATGATATGTATGTACCAAATAAGACACATAAATATTTTGGTTGGAGGTCCAACTAGTTATTTACGGGTGCCTTTATTATAAGTTTTATCTCGTCAGGTTAGGAAATAAGATATTTCTTTGATGGTATTTAGCTTTTCTAATATTGTACAAATTTAATCCTTCCGGCTCTTGGGCACTTATTTAATTTAATCAGAAGACCACAGCCCAGACAAGTAATCTCTGAGACATGGTCAGCTGTGCCCTACTAGTTTGATCAAAACCGGGTACAAATTTTCAGCATATGCCTCATAATCGCTGTTTGACCTAACTGACATCCCATTACACTAATGCAATTTAATCTGTAATCAAGCCTACAACGGTTAGTACTGATTCAATTCATTAGCCTCAGCTTAACCGACGTAAATCTAGAGTAGACCTAAGCCGAATGTGGCCGATGTATTACAGGCCATTGAACCTGGGCAACTAGAAAATTACTTTATCTTTTGGAAGAGAAATGCATATAGAGCTTGAAGGATAATGCTTGAAAAGAGCCTTTAACTGAAAATGTCAAGCACACGTTTACATATCTCTGTCAAGTTGACCTGTTTAAAACCTAACCATAGACTTTTTACCAATCACGGTTAGCAATGTGTTTTTAGTAATGGCGATGTTGAAAGCTCCCTACAGTTTTCTCCGCTCCAAAAAGCTAATTTTTTTCAAAGCCTGTTTTGTTTGTCGCCATTAAAAAAAAACACATAAGACTGGACTTCCTCTCCGACCTTACGTGGGAAGGTCTGGCAGCCACATGCGGACGGTCGTGGGTGATTGCTGGGCTCTGACAAGTTTCCTCCCACCATAATGCTGGCGGCGTCTTATAAGTGAAATATTCTTCAGTACGGCGTAAAACACCAACCAAATAAATAAATAAATCATAAGAATGGAAAAGGTAGCACAGGGATTTTGGAACGAAACGATTTTTATTTATTGGTAGACACATGCTTGTGTGCCAAGGTACTGAATTTCACAGAAAAGGTAGGCAAGGCCGACGAATCTATCACTTGGTTGTTTGCCGACAATTTAATTTGGAGTTTAATGTTTCGGCAATGTCTCTTCGCTGCCTCTTTGTGGTAAACCGATCACATAATTTGCATATATTTATAGTGCTGCTTCACTTAAATAGCATGCTACAGAGACACATGCTCAATCCAACCCGAGTATATATATTTACAGAGGGTTGACCAGTACGTGAACTGCCTACCTATACAACACTGTCATGCGAGGAAGCCGCAAATCATTGGATTTGAAAACCTTTTCCATGATCTGACTCCCCCTTTGAGTCTTGACGTGTGGCGTAACGTCTTAATTTCTGGTTCACCACACTAGGCGATTATTTATATGTCAAATAAAACAAAATACATTACAATGCATCCCAGTTATTAAAACATAATAAAGAAATAATTTAAGTGTACTGAATAATTTGTTTTCAGACAATTAGCTATATCTACTAGAAATTCAAAAGGCGACATCGGCTGAGCACTGTTTCTCTTTGCGTGTGACTCCTGCCTTTCAGATGACGACTTGTGTGATTTGCCACTAATATCGCTCTAAGCGGCATTGATCCGGAAAAGACATCAGTCGACTGAAATTATAACGCAGAGGTAAGCATAGCAAATCTTCGACATGTGTAAACGACAAGGAATTTGTGTACATGACCATATATATACAGATTTATTCAGTCAAGCATAGCGCATGACTAAGCAGATTTGTAAACAATGGTAGTGCCCAGCTTCGGTACAATGTCACGTTCATCGGTCGATTCTTCCAGACAAATCTCTTATTAAATGACTTTAAGCAGGGACTTTTGCAGTCTGATCTGGCTTGATCACTTGATAGACTAAAGCGGACCACGTGATTTAACAACATGTCAGCCTATGTACAGTCGAGTGGTATTTCGTGTTCAATAAAGTCAAGCACAGGTATTCTTCTTCTTACCCTGATGTGGCATACCAGTATTGATCTGAATTTGGTTAATACACAGTGTATCCTTTGTATGGATGGTTTTCATTAGTTTAAGACACCGATTACGTCTCCTGAGGGTTTTTTTTTATCATAGAGTCATCAGTGGCCCCAAATCGCACTACTGTTTATACTCGTTTAGAAATTTGTTACTTATGGGGAAGGCCCAACTTCCCAAGATCTACTCCTGCCACATTGTTCCGGAGGCTTTTAAGTCATTCACCGTGATAGCATTTCCATACATTGAAGAAAATATGGTGGGGAATTTGTTATTGTCACTACCACGCCAATATTGGATGTTTTATTTAGAACTGTTTCCAAGATGTTACGAATTAGCTGCTGGATAACACTGTTAAAAATACAATGAAAGCTGTAGGCAGACATTTGTCTGTGTTTTCCCTTGGCATATCGCATAGATACAACTAAATTTAAATACGCAAACCATCAGTTAGATCAAGGTTATATAATATCACAATAATTTTGACACAGGGTACCTGCTCCCTCGTATTTGTGCATATGTGTAAGATACAGGGAAGGAGTGTATATGCTAATCAAAAGGAGAACAATTACGGAACAGAATACATGTTGAAGACTAAAATGCATGTTTGAATCATTCATTCACTTATCATGTTAAGGCAGCGCATCGCTCGATTATAGATGTGTTTCTCCAAGCAATTATATTTTAAATGCTTTCTATGGGTATTGTACATCCGTCATTCATGGAGCACATTTTGTAGTTTGACAGTTGTTGTCACCCCATTATAAACCTCACTGTTACCATCTTGCTAGCTGGTCAATTGCAGCTTGGATTGATTGAAAACAGTCTACAAAAAAATTTCCAGCCGTGCTATGAATTAATGACATTCGGACACGCTGTGTTGTTTTTGCCTATTCAACAACTCTACTGATCCCAATATCCAAAATCCTTTGGGAAATAATTTTGTGCATCGTCCTAAATGGTATCTGACATAACAATTAATACAAAAAATACCAATCAAGTTAAGTTTATTGTCTGGTTTAACCTTGAACTCCAGCAGCTGAAATGATTCGTAAAACATAAAATAAGATTTTCCTTTTAACTTGTTTACGCCGGAATCAGCTACTCTGTGAAGGTTTTTGTGCAGCGTGTTTAGAAAGAAATACTGGTATTTTATGGTGTATTAGCTTAAGGTCACATAAAAGTGAAAAATGGAGAGTGAAACATCTTTAGTGAAGGTAATTGAAGAACATATTGTTAAAGGCTCGATGTTAACATTGTAACCCACAGCAACATGCGGCTCTATTCACTCCGTTTTGTTTACAGCTTTGGGAATATTGTGTATGGAATATGCAGATTTAAACATGACTGGACATTGCAAAACATGATATGATAATACAAATAGTTATCGTAACAGGAATAAATGAGCTGTAGTAATTAACTTAATGAGTTAGTGTTGATTCTTTTAGTCTTGATATGTTATCGTGAGTTCTCAAATATGAACGCATGACAGTTGTCTTCGCAGAAAACATAGCAAAACGGCGACAAAAATAAAAACATATCCATTACCATCGGTTTGACAAAATAGGTTGAATTCTGAACGATTAACGCCACCTTTTTGTTACCTTAATTCAAATGATGGCAGGAAGTTTGTAAAGCCGATAATGGAAGTGCCATATTTACGCCGGAAAAAATTGCTTTAATTGTATTGGCAGTTCAGATGGTGAAAACCTGAAGATTAATTTTTTTAATAAAAATTAATGTAATCTATAAATCATAACTTGCTACAGTGATGTTTTTTTCGCTCCAAAATATCGGAGTCTTTGCCTGTAAAGGATCAATCGAATATAACCAATAGGTCATCCAGCTAAAAATCAGTCTGACGTGTATTCTGTTCCTAATGGCAAAGATATAGAGTATTTGTTGCAAAGAGTTCAGATGAGTGGTTAACAATGGCTAAGGCTGATATTCTTCTGACTGCAAACACGTCCATGGCTCACGTGGAGGTTTCAGAAAGTCAGATGTAAGCTTGCAAGGTTACTATTTATGCCATGGCCAAATAAAAATAAGTGAAGGTGTCTTAGCTGCTAAACATGAGTGTGAGGGACATCTGACATCTGACTTCCGCCGATTTGGGCGCTTTAAAACAGCACGCAGTAGCATCCGATATATATACCACTAGATGAAGACGTCTGGTCATGTTTCAGCTATTGTATATATGATCTCCCACCAAACGCCCATTCATCCAGGTGTGACTAAAAATTACACCGACAAACTGAGCTATTCCATGTTCAAGATAGCCGTTTATCTGATGTACGCCGCATGTTTCTTTCATGCCTAAAAACCCACTGACATGTTCGATTTAGTGATTCAGGTGTGACGTTGTCTGAGCTGCCCTTGCGAAAACTAGCCAACGTTTGAATCTTTTGGAGCTTAAGCTTGTACCTTTTCCGTATTCAAAGCATGGCATACAGCTATATGCTACTTTGAAATATTTTTTATCATTAATTTCATTTCGAATGACAGTTGACCAGGATGAAGTTTAATTATTTGCCTGCTATTTGTTGCTGTATGTAGTGTTTTGCTTTGCGCCTACCTCTTTGTATGAAGCTTTGTTCTAACATACGGTTTGGGGGATATAAGTCATCACAAGTCCGTGAAATCCCCCCTGTGGGATTGTCCACACTGAAGCCGATTCTCACGAACAACATGCAGCTTTGATTGATGGATCTGTTCTGTTTCGAAAAAGGTTCCACATTTCCCATCTGAAAATGAATTCCCATGTGCTCTTTATAGCAACCGCTCTACATGAACCTGTATATCGGAAACCCCTCTGGGAAATCACTTTGCACAGCCAGTTGGGTTCTATGTACCACGGCCATCGATCCACAAAACGTTTCAATTACATTAAGTTATTGTCTGGGTTACCTTTGAAAGAAAGCGGTTACAATGTTTCCATGGGTTTCAGTCGGTTTAAGACGTCGCGTAGGTATTCCTCGGGGAGATTTTTGAGAGATGTGTTTACAAACATCACAGACATTAGAAATTCCAAACAAATCCTCCAGCGGAGGTTACTTTATATTTCCCGATGTTCAGTTTGCAAACATGTATATTAATCGGTTTCTTTCTTCATGCTTTGGTTATGTAGACATGTTTGTTTAAGCCCTTAATCAGCGTCGTCGCATGGTTTTTTCCTACTGACTGTGTAGCTTTTCTTTCGCTTTTATTATTTGCAAATGTCGATGGAAATTGGTTTTAGATCCCTGTGACCTTTGAAACGGAGAAACAGACAGCATATTTATCAAAGAGCCTTAAAAAAGACCGTGTAAACGTGGGTTTGGAATGTTTCAGTTATTTTTAATACTGAAAGCCAGGTGGATTCGTTTCTTAGCATATTCTTGGCACCTTAGATAGACTTGCTATGTGGCTTGAGTTATATTTGCCGGCATAAAATTTCCTATGACATCCAATGATCCTAACTTCAGCAGATATTTAGAAAAGAACTTTAGTACAATGCCATCAGACAACAGTATCAGCACAACTTCGCGGAAAATACAGTGCAACTCTCAAAAATCGTGTCCAAAAACACAGTGTCCATTGACATACAAGTTATAATCAAAAATTTATTTTCCCAAATCCTATTCTCTTAAATCCCGATACAATACAGAACTAAAAATAATCATCCTAGGATTGCTATTCTGGTGGCAGTTTCTTACAGTATCCTAAGGGCTAAGTTGCATTTAGTTAAGCGTATTTCATATCTCTATAACATACATAGTTTTACATTAAAAAAAGTGGCGGCAAATTCGTAATCAGGGATTTATTTTTGTACATTTACACGTTGTTATAGAGAAACAGCTAACTGTACATTTACCGCATATTCACCTGTTTAGTAGCACCCTCTTTTACGTTAACAAATACAAGTAGTTACTGGATTTACAGGCAATACATTTGTAAATTTACAGGTGTGATGAACATTTGCACCATATCTTATAATCCTCCAGGAATATAGTGTCTTTTGTGTTGTAAATTACATTCTTTTTTCCCATGTACGTTGCCATGGTAGTTGAGGTTTACTTTGCCTAAGTATGGTTCATGAAAGAGGCCCCTGGAGTTTAAGTTGGTGAATCTCATGACTTCACGAGCAGCAGCAGCAGCTATGAGCAATCGTGGTAACATGTGTGTCACATGGAATGTTTGATATGTTGTGAGAGAAAACTTCAAGGTAAAAATACTGATATGACGATGTACCTCGCCGAAGGTTGTGAATATATACCGTGAGTTGAAGTTGTGAAATTCACTACATATGCGTTCCAGAAAGTTCAACTGAGACACTGATGTAACGTGGACAGCTGGAGCAGAGCATGAGCTGTCGGGAATGGCAGGATGTTAAATGTAGTCTAGACAGTTTTATGGTTAATGGGCAGCCTACATATTTCAAACAAACTTTACCGGGTATCGAATGAAACGATATTGCTTTCTTCATAAATACCAGGCAATAAAAATGGCATAGCTTATTGAAAACATAAAGCTGAAAAGACATAAATTACAAAATTTGTTCCAGCAAAACTGTAACTGCATAACGCATAGCCAATCAGTTTCCAGCATTAGTAATCAAAGTTAGTGTTTTATTCTAAATGTTGGTCAAACACTGTCATGAGCTTTTCAGTCATGGAGAATTTTCTTCGGAGAAAATCCACGCTGATCCCCTGATAGTGAGGTATGGACTTTATTTTAAGCTTGAACTCTACTGTATCTATCGCGCTAAAAAGCCTCTTGGTGTTCCGGTGGAAATAACAAAGTTAACATTTTCCTATAGATTTACTCTGTGTATCACTGTCTGTCTCGATCATATCAAAAGTCGCACCTAATTCAATAGTGAGTGATCGTCATTTATGACCAGATGAGATTAATATAAAAGCAAATTTGTGAAAACTTTGACACCATATGGTCGTTACACGGGCATGCAATGACATTAACATACATGCATAATAAATCGATTGGTGTTTCACACCAAACTAAGGCTGGTCTTGGGTTTCCCAAGGTCTCGGCCCATTTTCCTCCCGCCTTAACATAGGCCGCCGTCGTGTAAGTGAAATAATTTTGAACACGGCCAAAACCACCATTCAAATAAATCAATAATCTTCCCAAGGTCTCCATACAATAAAACCGCTCGACTTAATGATCCTATGTTTCCATTTATCTCTTAATATTACCAGGTTTGCAATTAACATTACTGCATTTTTTTAACTACTTCTACCTATGCCTTGGTGGAAGGAGGCCTGTAAGTCCCAATTATTTGTGCATTGGCATAAACAGTTGGAAAAAAACTTCAACTAAGGCCAAATGAAAAGAGGCCGGATTTCATAGGTTACATGTCATCATTTGCTGACTATTACACTGTCGGCACTGCTTTGGTTTACTGACTATACCGTAGCCTTATTTTGTTGAGTTTTTGTCATCTCAGTACAAACCACTAGTTAAAAACAGTTATAGATTAATCTATACTTAAACCAGGTATGAAAATGACAGCAAAGTGTAAAACACTGTCCAAACCGAACCCATTTTTTCTTAAATAATACGGTCGTTTTGCATGTAATTGCTTATGGCGTAGGAGAATGAATGAATTTATGATTATGGCTGAACCCCACATCGACAATATCTCAGCCATATCGTGGCGAGAACGTGTTCAAACCATGAAGCCTTGAATCGTTTTCGACATGATCTGATGAACATTCAAAATTTAAAGGAAAACAGACGAACATTTTTTAAAAGCAGTTAAAAAAAATAAATGTCATTTAAAGTCGAATACCACAATTGTTTTTTATTTTATACATTGAAATTTATATATAAACTATATTCTATTATACAGGCTGACAGCTTTCAAAAATGAATAACACCGTCGACAGCGACGCTGTTAAAATATAGAGTTGACTGTGTAGAATCTTTGCCGAATATGAGCAAAGTATACACAGTCAAACCGGATATGTTCGATACCGTACTGGTCATCACATCCAACACACTCGGGAGCACTGCTCCCATCCAGGATAAAGTTGTGTCTCAGACGAGAATTCCCAATACGGCACCTTGTTAAAACGACGTGGTCTCTACGAGACGTACCAAGAGTATAAGAATTATAGCTACTGACAGCATGAATAGCATGCAGTTTGTTGTTGACCTGCAGGTCCCATTAATCCTGCCAGAGGCGAAGAATATATTTAAGAATATTAGATTTAAAATCAGTATAAGGAATTTTAATCTTAGATATGGATTTATTAAGGACAGCTTTCACTTCCCTGTCTACGACTGTGTTTCCGTGAATACCATTATGACTTGGTATCCAACAGAATATAATATCTTTACCTCTTTTAATTAACTTTCTATGAATGGCTAATATTTCTAGTATTATCGGAATTGTAAATTTGTTTTGTTCCATTGCCAAAAGGCAGGACGGCATGTTTGCTGCATTTCACTGCCCTTCAGGCAGACCCACAGGAAACATACTATAAATCCAGAAGTATAGCTCTGGCCTCAAAAGATTGAAAATAAGGATGGAAGACGAAGAGAGGTGACTCGCTTCCGCGACCCTGTTCGCATCCTTTGTAGAAGGGACCCTTTACATTGCGCCTGTGTAAAGGCACAGGAAAACTTTGAAAATGCGTGACGAAAGAGTAATTGTACACAGAGAAGACGGTTAAATGTCAGGCAAAAAGCAGCTGGATAATTTGAAAGCTGTCAACTGAAGATTGCAGACCCAGACGAATGCTATGGACTTCAACTTTGCTTTGACATTTATGGGTATTGCAGTTTTGATGAATCTTTCCCCCCCCAAAAATAGAGAGAAAAAAGAAAAAAATAAGAGAATGTGTTGCGCAATGAGAGTAAGAGGGTGACGTGCAATAAATCACGCACTGAAACATGACACCATTGCGTAATGAATGAGGCTGTTACAGTAACACATGGGTGTTGAAAACATGTGACGTATTTGATACATTGCACCCTTTCTACACCTAAACAGCGGTGCATGTTATAGACTTGTCCACACAAGGCATTAAACTCTGGAACTAATGGAAATCCTTAATGGTGTATGCCATTAAATCGTCTTCCCATAGGCTTAGCCGACAAATCAGCCAATAAAATAACTGATTGACTGATTGCTGGGTTACACCACACACGCAAGAATTTTACGATCGATCCACTCTATGACGTTGCGTGCTTGCTTCCGTCTTCAGACAATGTTCTCAACTCTCCGATATTGTAATTCTTGACTGCTCTTGCTTTGTGGATAGTTCAAAAATGACCCAGATAGTCGAACTCATAAAAATCGGTCTTTCCATAGAATGTGGATTGTAAGTCCTAATACTAGGTTTTCTCGAGCACTACTTACTAGAGCTGTTGATGGCTATTCACTCTACTGGCACAATGTATTTTAAAAAGCTTATTACGTTTTATCCAGTTTACAAGAGTAAAGTTGCATGATTTCCAACCACTGATTACAGAATAAAAACTGAATGGCTTGACAAAAGACAGTGAATTATCAGCAATATCTCATACTTGTTTTACACATTCACCATTCTTAAAATTATCAAGCGGTCTATTACAATGTCGTGTAGATTGGTAACGATGCGAATGTATTCAGGTGATGATATTTTTATTCAAGAATCCCGAAAGGAGGTTCATTAAGATGTATGCACTTACACCCAGTGCCGTTAAATGACTTTCCAGGGAGTGAATGGGATTCCATTCTTCCTGACATGGTCAGCGAGTCCTGCGCAAGTAGCCATTGTAGTTAAAATGTGATATTGTTATATAGTCCGTTCTCAATTAAACATAGCATACAATGTCACATTGGGCCACTGAAACTAAATTTTTTTGAACTCATCTCTGTATACTTCTCAAGATCAACATGCTAGTAGCAATGAAGTAGGTTGTAACACTCTTCTGCAGGTTAGAAAATGGCTTCCTATAAACAATTTCGCACAGAAATACCTTTTCGGTTTTATCCACGAGACCTTAAGTGAAAACCCATTATGTTATTTACCTTTTTTTGTAATTCAATTCGACAGACCAAAACGAGTTTCCCTTAAGAGAGCTTTAATACTTTTAAATGGAATTCTTGGTCGAAATGTGAAGAAAAGTTCTATGTTTCACTTTTATCACTGTTCAGCTAAGGTTAGCCAACAGTCCCCAGTTTTGCAAGTTAGGTTCAGATTTCAATTTAGTTTATTATATTCTCTCAACGCGCACTAGTTCGGTGGGAACATGTCTCTAGCCGTGACCTTGTCAGAGTATATGTAATTGGTTCAAGCAGATATCGCCTGCATTTGTACAGATTCGGCATTTTCAAAACGAAAAAGAAACACGTCGATATAATTCAAGGCCTAACGAGACTGCCAGGGTTTATTCACCTTTAAACTAATGTTTATGGCTAGGCAAGCCAGGATGTCAGAGACTTAAGAGACAAATCCATGGACGAACTGATGACTCTTCCCGTTTTCCACCGATGGACAACGACTCAGTAAATAGCTGGCTCCATCGTAACGCCTAGGTTCAAGAAATGGACAGTCTCTAACTGGTTATCGGAGGAGATCATGGGTATAGGACTATTCAGATGTTAAATTACGGATCTAGGATTCTTATACGGAATGAAATAGGACAAAGCCAACCGAGGCTGAAACTGTCTTTCTACAAAGCACACAGTTTAATGTTAAAAGGACCGAAGGCCGTCATGCTAACCGTTACGCTACACATTAAGCTTACTGTCATTGTTGAGGCTTCGGGATTCATCACATTTGATGGGGAGGTTAGCAGTTAATACATGGAAATTGACTTTTCCTGATTAATATTAGATCACAAACAGTGTCGGCAAGAATATTAGAACACAGAAAACACAGAACCGTGGAAACAAAAAATGACTTTTTGATTGAACCATTAATTTAATTTTTAAATTTTGGTTGGAACAGGTAACCTCTTGTGCCACTGTGGTCCGGTTTTTCTTTGCAGTAAAATCATTGAACTTTCTCAGGCAACAAGCAAACTTCCTGGCTGAAAATTGTTGTATCATGTTGCAGCCAGCAGTTTAACAACACTTTCATTAACAATTTACTTGCACCACTTTTGCATGGTGTTGTTTCTTTCTAAGGCGGAAACTCTTGGCTAACGCACTTGCGTGGTACTTAATCGACTCGCTGCAAAGGGCTAACCTGACACCAGCTATGCACAATCCAATGTGTCGATTTTAATATTGCATGACACCAAAAGCATAAGCCCAATCTGTGTTCTTACAGCCGTCTCTCAGCTGACAGACATATCATAAAACCTTGGGCTTGAAACGCGTGCTATTGCTTTAACTGTAATATTCTTCAATTTATCTATTGTGGCGTGCTTTTGGTAATGATAATTTATACAGAAATCAGTACATACAAGTAATATGAAAAGTATTCTTTAATACAGTGCATTTAAGGCTTATGTTTTTGTGCTTAAGAGAAGAGTGTGTTGATGGATTTACTCTTTCTCTGTCAAAATTTCCCTGGGCTCAACAAAATCATGTAGTTTATCTTTTCTCTTTATAGTGCGGTTAGGAAACAACGGACCGGCTAATGTTTTCAAAAGTGCTTTTCGAGCTAACTGATACATGCATGTACTTTTACAGTGTTTAATCTTTCATATTCGCTGAGCCAAATGTTGCAATACTTTTTTCCTATATAGCCTACATGAGGTCAGAGACAAAGAAGTTCCAAGGCGAGACGTAGCCATTAAATTACAGTAAGATCATTAAATTAATTACGAATATATCCTACGGCTGCTATTTACTTGGCTTTGTCTCTAAAAGCTCATTGCATTACAAAGTTACTGCATGAAAACAATTTTTAAGAACAGTTTCGGCATGAAACCAAATTAATTGTAGACAGGTGAAGATGTTTACATTTACGGCACGTAAGGTACAGAAGGAATAATCACGATTTCTCGGCAAAATGTGTCTGCCCTTTACGACGTCATGCGGAGCATAAACTCGCGAGGACTCCTTTCCGTCTGAGACGAGCCAAGAAGGATGGTCGATTTTGACAGGAATTTATTCCTCGGCGTGGTAAATATTTTGCAGAAAGACGTTTAGCGAATTGATAAGGTTAGCTGTTTCTTGACTAGCAAACACAGATACACAGTGACGAAAGCCATGGCTTATGCCGAGAATGACGTGGTGTTTTTGTTTGAGTCCTAACAAATATTGCGCTCCTTTATTATTTATGACTACCAACAGCATTTGACATGCGTTGTCATAGAGGCCGTCCATGATTGGACTGTTTACCACCTCTCCTGATATTAATCAACATGGATGACTTGCTAATAATCTAGCATTAGAAATCTAAGATTTCCACAGGCTTCGTGTGAGTTCATATATCAAGAAAACAAAACCTGGATCTTAGAAGCGTGTACATATTAAAGGATATTGACCAGTACTATATTAATGTAATATGACATACTGATAATAGAAAGTGATAGTGTTTAACATGTCAAGAGCACACTCTGCTCTTTCCATGTAATGTTTTGTACTCTCCAATTCTAATCAATATGGAGAGTACCTGTGGCAAAGTATTACAGAGCACCGCCACCCGGCTACATAACACTCGATATAGCGAGATTAAAGTTCTTTGTTCAAGCATAAATACAACTTAAGGTGGATATTGCAAATGTAAATTTTAATTGCACTTTCTCCATAGGAATTATTCGGTGCTGTAGTAATGGAATGGGAAAAATTACCACCATCACATTCTTGCTGTCACAGCTAAGTGGCCAAAGTTAAATCTTAAGCCACTCTAATAACCCTAAATGCACCAAGAAAAAACATCTTAGCACTATTTTTATTGATGAATTCATACTGACATGTGAGTGACTAGGCAAATAGTAACCACGTCCCTCTGGTAAACTGAAGAAATGTCCTGAGTCCACGTCACTTGCCAGTGTTGTTTCTTTGTTCTCAATGATTTTTCTGCGATTACCTGTAGAAAAGCCTTTGACAACACAAACATGATCACGACATGCACACGCTGCGGGAGTGCCTATGCGTTATAATGAGGAGAGTTTCCGAACGCGATCTTTCTGTTCAACATACCGTACTTGTTTGTCATTGTGGCCAATTCACTTAATGGAACCTTGCTCTGTGAATGCGTCTTAGAAATGGCACTTGGCCAAGGAAATGAGGTCAGTGCGTGGCCAGTGGTCGATATTTCGTGTCAAGCTGGCGGAATGCCTTGTAAATATTTTTCACCGGACAGACGGTTGGCCACCTGACTAGCTCAAACCGCAACCGATATGTCTGGATAAAACACTCAAGATTTGTGTAGTCGATATAGACTGTGATATCTTGGATATTTCAAATGAAATGCAGAAATGAATAACGAAAATGAAGTCGCTTTGAGGTTCACCTTATTTCGAGAAAAAAAACAGAATTCATTCTAAACTAACTCATCAGGAAATTACATTGTAATCTAGGATTAAAAGTAAAATTTGTCAGATATTACAGTACGGATTAATGCAAACAAGAGTTCCTCTTATCTGATTTCGCCGTTGTTATTCTCTGAAAAAAAAAGAATATCCTTCAAAAGTTATCCTTTATTATAGGTGAGTGAGCCAGATTTGACTGTAAAACTCTTTAAGAAAGTCTTTCATGCCAAGCTTGTGCGCACAAATGTACTGTTTTCCAATACAGTGTCTTTCATCACCTAATAAAACTCATCGCATATAACAGGTAGGGAATGTGAAAGCTATTTACATGGTTTTTGCACTCCAATCTGGAAAATGGATTGGGAATTGATCACCAGAAATTCTTAGAGGTGACGACATCAAGGAGAATTAATAAGCTGATTTAATTAACTTTATTAAGACGAATAATCCGCCAGTGAACGGCCGATGGGCACATTCTGTGCCCCATGCACTGGTCATCTGAAGGTAATACTATCTGGTGCCGATATAGAAACGTCTTCGTTCTTTGTTTATGTTATGTTTTATTTAGCCATTATTCATATCGGTCCAATGGGTCGTGTACTTAAGTCTATCTTTTCTTGTAAGTTCCGATAATAAAGAAAGACTGAAATGAAAAGAAATAAAAGGGCCATGTCATCTGTAGATGTTTCGGGGGTATCAGAAACACACACACACCCCGATACCAAATTCTTCGTACCTATTGGGTACAAATTTACTCAAACTTTTCTCAATTTTTTTTCCAAATGTCCGAAAATTCCATTGCCTGCCTCAGCTGTCGATTCGATTGGTCACAAAGCATCATTCCAATCTTAGTCTAGCTGCCCACAAACCACTCTCTTACAAATGACTAGATGCCATTATCCACCGATCTTTGGGGACCACCATGTAGAAATGATAAAGTTTAGATAGATCACTGATCATGTTTGTCTCCACGGACCTAGACATGAGTGTGCAATCCAAAAATGCTTTTGTTAGAATGGAAAGTTGTAATCGCACTACCCTGAAAAAAGGGGAACGAATGTGCCTCATCTAATATCAGAGGAAAGTGTTTGTGAAATCTTTGACGTTTACTTTTGACATCAATTCCACTTTCTACGATTTCCAAAGGGCGCAAGACTGAAGAGTTGATCTAAGGAATGGCGCATGTGCAAACCGGGGACTTGGTGGCTTGCTTTTTAGTGACTATATGAATGAACTGTCAGGCGTTTATTGTCGGAAGACATAATTGTATTTCGTGGGTCATGGAAATGGTTAATAAAATGTCAGCTGTACAGAGATTATGTGAAAGGGTATAGTCCGATGTGTATGATCTCGCGGGAAAATAAATGACAGCCTTTAGATTAAGACGGACAGAAAATATAAAGATAACAAAAATATTCTACCTCTTGGATCACGCCAAGCCATAATTTTTGTTAGGGAATAAATGAATCCCGAGCTTACCTAACATTTCGATACTGGCGAACATTTAACCACTGCATTCAAAACAGTGCGGTCCATTTCGATCAAGGGCGGTTCGAGTGCAGACCGATTAATGATAGATTTAAAGGACCTGATTGAAAGTAAATATTCAGGCCACAGTAGAGAGGCCTTATGCAGTTTTGTGTGTTGTTTTTTGAAGCCAAATTGCACTTTAGTATATTAATCTAGCTCGCAGTAAACCCAAGAGAATCTGCAGGTTGAACCCTTAAAATAAAGTACTTTTTCCTGTGTGAGGTTTATCCCACATGTGACCTGAAGATATCTGAGGGTTCTACAGCGCTCATTGAGTAACTGGCGTAGTTTTGTTTTTGCGATGTTAGTTTTATTTAAAACTTCCGGTCAAATAAGGCGATGTGTTCACCGTTGGCGATAGAGTCGGGGAAATGTCCCGGAAAATGCCGTGGACACTTCGTTATGGCGAGTGGCGACAGCTTCACGTCCAAACAGTGACTGTGCTAGTCCAGATGGCCCGCAGGATGTTTTCTTACTTTATCTTGTTAAAGGAATCATTGGTGGAATTAAAACCTTGAATTCATCGTGTTTTCATTTTGTTTAGATTTCAAATTGCCTGCACTTTATACGTGTTTACATATGAACCTATTACTACAAAACTTGAAATAGCAATTCTACAGTGAGTGCTTTAAAAGGAACGATAAAAATGGGACAGGAGGTTAACGCCCCTGTGGTGCAATCGGGCTATGTCCCGAAATATAGTTAGCCACTCAAGAAAAGAATACATACCAGAAACACACAATGAAACTATGCTAATTCATGTTGACCAGTATTAACGGAAAATCATAAGCATATATTACGGGTATGTTGTAAAATCCACATCCTCTACTCCTTACAACGATCCTCGACGGTTCAGTTACCCAAGTGCTGATTGCGCCGCGGTCGATCAACCACTGACGAAAGAGACGCAGGCTTGATTGTAACAGTCGATAGTTTGGTGGTGATTTACCTCATATTAAATAAGGAGATTTATGAGATATATTACACATGGCCGGGCACTCCAGTCCTACTAATCCATAAAGTTGATTGCCATCATACAAGGTAAATTTCTTGTAAAATACTCTTCTTCTTGGTAAATAACTCATTAATTTGCTCTGTGGGCAAGACATTGGTCAAATATAACAACCACTGTGTAAATCCAATCAACAATTAACTTTATCACGGAAAAGCTTTGAGCTGTAAAATTCTAGAATTATTATTACATCTAGAATATTTTCTACAAAACCACTTTGCCACAGGGGAAGGTATAGACCATTAACTGGAGAATCGTCTGTCATAACCTCCAGAGCCGAGTTAGAAACGGAAAAACATGTGAATGCCCCTGAGAATTAGAAGCTATTATGTCTTGTATTGTACAACAAAAACAGTGACACTGAGTTGAAGTGACTGGGGAATGCCATTTGATATCTGTGAACAGGGTGTCAAGAAAGCCATCAAAGTGTCCAAGCGCTCAAAAGAAACAGCTGTAATGAAATTCATTCTCTAATAATGGTATTTAATCCGTCACCTTTAAGATAAAGTTGCACATGAAAGAACTGATTTAAGGTTTCAAGAATACATGTCATTTATTCGGTGATAAGTACTCAATTCAGTAATTGTCCAAATGGCGCAACTATGTTTCCACAGGATAGGGCCGGTCGGTTCAGTAATTGGTGTTGAACGCTGTGCTCAACCATGTCAACATTTTTTTATTTATATGACGGCGGTCGAGTTAGGGTTACAAGGTACGAAAAAGGAAGGATAATCAATCCCATAGTAGAATCTCAATGGCATACTTGATTCTCTACACCCCTTCATGTTATTCTCCACCAAACCAACAGATAAATATGTTGTTTTTGATAGGTGATGTCTACTGTTACCACGAACGTGCTATTCTTGACCCCGGCTATTCACTAAAATAAGGAGGACGGAAGGCCAGATTGTGATCGTTAGAGCAGTTTATCAGTTATAGTGTAGCTGGATAATAAAATGAATGATAATTACACTTTAATGTTTCCAATAACCTCAAATTGTCAATAACTCATTACATTACAAGGCTATTACAGGAAAACAACGTATATGTTAGCTCTAGCTCCGTCCAACTCCATGCAAACCTGTTTTACCTACATACATCATAGTTTGATGTTGGCATCAATAAATCATTTATTGCCGTAAATCCAAATATCTAAGCCGTTCGCTGTCCGGTGTTGTCGAGTCGCTTAGCCTCTAGTAAATGTTCACTGGTACAAAACTCCTCGACAGTAGATCTGTTTCGAAAGTCATTCGCACCGGTCTAGCCATGTTGACATATACGTCATCGTTTTGAGGACCTGCTAGTCGAGCACTCGGCTCTTTCCCGGACTTTACCTTTTCCGCTAGTCTTTTAGATTGTACCGTAATTTCCATTTTCTATGGCCGTACACATCTGCAAGTTCATTGCTGTCGAACTGCGCCATGTGCTTTGGTGTTGTTTACTACTCGGTAAAGTCCGGCAAGAGTTCGGTATGTCAACATGGCCAGAATGACTTAGAACTTAGAAATAGATCTACCGTCGAGGGGTTTTGTACCAGTGTGCATTTACTAAAGGCTATGCGACCGGACAACACGGGACAGCGAACAGCGTAGACATGTGGGTCTACGGAAATAAATGATTTATTTATGCCATCAAACTGCAGGAAGTAGGAAGAATTGAGGTCTTAGCCTCAATGGATAATAATCTATGGTTAAGCCCACTAGAGCTACGTATATGTACACGTTTTTGCATTAAACCAAGTTAATTGCTGAAAATTCTTCAGTTGAAATGCTTTCATCCAACGCTCGTAAATTTACAGAAGGAATCGTCGTCACCTCACGATTACCCGAGAGAAAACTGTGGCGTCCCCCGGAGTAGACAGCTCTAACAAGTCCTAAATTTGGCGGACTTGGAGGACGGAAGGATGTGAAGGATGATCGATCTTTGCCGGCCTGGTAAATATTTTGTAGAAAATCATTTGCGGGCTCACGAGGCTGACTGTTTCTTGATGAGCAAACAACGGGGAAAGAGTGAGGAAGGTTACAGCTTGTGCCGAGAATGACGCCGTGTTATTGTTGAGTCCTGAACAAATATTGCGTGATTTCAATATTCATGTCTCCCAAAGACATTTGTCATGTAAGTTGTCAGAGCTCGTCGATGACAGGGAGTTTACCACCTCTCCTGATATTAATTAAGACGGATGATCTATTTACTATTTAAAATTCATAAAGAGACAGGATCGGGCCCATGACCCTTACATATAACTGTCTATGAGGTAAACAAAATTGCAGCTCGACGAAGCATGGATTGACATGCAATTGACGAATAGAGACATGCCTTCGTGTAAAATATTATAACCAAAACAGGTAACACACCGGGGTTACATGCTTAGGGGAAGTGGAGGTGATCTTCATGTCAGAGCTTAACATGTCCTACCCCATCTTTTGTCATACATGTATGGAATGGTTTATACCTTGGGATACTAATCAATGAGGAATTCACCTGTCGCACAGTAATATTGATCATTCATAATACCATCTATGAGATGCTGATGAGAATCCCTATTCCTTTCGAGTAATATAGTCAGAAAATTATCACTACCATTTTTATGGTCGCGTCTTTGACTTCTCTTAACTCACCTTAGTACTGTTGTGTTGATAAATTCATTATATGATACTCTTAGCAATGTCAACAGGTACCATGTGTGATCTCTGTTTAAATCTTTAATTACTCTGTGTGCTTTTCACGACGAACGTGCTAATGCCATGCACAAGCCTCTTAGTACAGCAGATAGGTAAGATATATGGGAGAATTGTGCAGATATATGGGAGAAAGAAGCACGACATTTGGCACACTGGCAGATTATCATATGAGGAACACTTTTGGACATAGGGCCATCTCAGATTTTTCCTGTAACAGTATTGGCAGCCATTTTCCAAGATTTTCCAAACGTATGAACGTTTTGTTTACGGTTCGCATGCCACTGTCTTTGATAAAACTTATCTCGCTTGGAGTAGTACATGTAAATTACATGTACTTAATTAAGGGAAACTAAGACATCAAGGCAACAATGCTCGTAAGAGCTTCGCCGCTATGTGGGAAAATGTCCGCCAGTTTGAAAAATGTGCGTCATATTCAAAATGTTTAGCATTACGGTCACAAGCTGGCATAATTGTGCTAGGAGTACATCTTTCATGGTCCCGCCTGATAACTGCGATAACTGTAAAATCCTTAATTAGGAACTCGATATTTCGTGTCAAGCTTCGGAATGCCTTCTAAATGTTTTTAACCGGACAGATGGTCCGCCACCTGTCTTGCTAAACCCGAAGTCGATATGTCTGGACAGACTCCATTTATTAGCATCACTATGCCAGCAGTAAAGCATACACGTCTACCTGTTAAGCTCTAGTGAAGTCGTTATGGACATTGATATCTTGGATATTTTAAATTTGCAGAAATGTGTAATACTATTGAAGCCGGTTTGATATTCAATTTATTTCGAGAATAAAAAACCGGACTGATTCTCAACAAACTCATCAGGAAATTACGTTGTGATTTAGGATGAAAAGTAAGCTGTACAAGGTATCTTTGTACGGATTAATGCACAGAAGAGATCCCTTCATGTGTCGACGCTGTTTTACTATTAATTAAAAAGAATTAATATCTCTTAAGAGTTTCCCTTTGTTATCCGTTAGATCTCCACATTTTCATACAGTGTAAATCCCACTGAGGAAATCGTCTTTTATCTCAATCTTATCAGAATGAATTTAAAATTTATCATCAATCTGCTCGTACATCGTTTATTACCAGATAAAAAAATCGTAAACAGCATAATGGGAATGTGTTAGTTGCAGGGCTCTTGCACTTGCATCAGGAAATTGGATTGGGGACTGATTACCGAGGATTCCTTGAGGAGACGACACCAATGACAATAAATATGATGACTTAGTAAATCTTATTAAGACGAATAATCCGCTGGTGAACGACCGGTGAAGTCAGTACTCCCTGGCGCCGATATAAAAGTGTTAAGGTCCCTTGTTTTATGTTATTTTGTCTTTAAAGTGAAAGACAGCTCATGTTCTAAATTAAGTTTGCCAAAATGTTGCACAGTATTATGTTTATTTCGGTTAAGTATTTCTTCTGACAGCTAAAGTGCGATCGACTACATATAGTATTAAACGCAGCCATTTTGTGTCGGCTGTGACATAATTGTTCCAAGCGCATAACACTCTTGACACCTAGGACTGTAGTAAGCTGCTAGGGTGTTGTTTATAACTTAAGTATATATTTCGATCTATAATATGAAATGATCGGGAAACTTACTCCCACCACTACACAACGGCCTGGGAATACTTTGTAGCGTTCTTCACCCACATACTTGTTATGATTGAGCCATATCACATTAAAAGAGTGTGCTGCCTCTATGTTATTACATGATACATTGACAGACAACTCAGACCATTTACGTCACAGCTTATAAACAGCTGATATCTCCTGGCTCTCTAATTGGTCAGTCCCTAATAAGCTTAAAAATATGGGCGCCTTCAGATCCAGCACAATACTTCAAATGAAGATAATTCAGCAAGAAATTCATACAATTTCAAACAGGTTTTTACAATAAAGAGAAATTTTATAATCTTTTTAATGAACAGTACCTAAGCCATGAGCTGTCTTTTACTTTACCCGTCAGTTATGTAGGTTCAATGGGTCATGTATATAGTCAAGTTTATCTTTTCTTGTAAATTCCAACAGTCAACAAAGACCGAAATGAATTGAGGGGTGTGCGTCATCCGAAGATGTCTCCGTGGTTAGCACCATACTGGCCCTAATACCCAACCTAACGGGCACGGGAGGTTTAACATTCATATGTTTGGAAATTACATTCCCTGTTTTAGTATACTTTTGTTGACCTGTCGTCGGAGCTTGCTTTTTCACACCACTACATCAGCCATTAGAGATCAGCGTGTAGAAATAGTATAGTTCACCTTTGGACAGATCACTGATGATGTTTTTCTCCATGGAGGCAGACTAGAATGTTCCACCCAAATAAAGGAATGTTTCAGCCGCCATGTCTGCTTTAAATAAACAATAAACATATACCACAGACTTTATATAGTGAGACATAAATGTGTTTGGAAATCTCTGATATTTGACTTCACGTCCACTTCCCGCCACTTTTTTAAAATTACAGATGAGTGTTTATCTTTACAATTGCAGAATAGTGCAGGTTTTCGCAACTGAAGATGAATACACATCTTGACAATTAAAGATGAAAGTACATCTTTACAACTAAAAAATGTTGCACCTCTTTGGAATTACAGATGAATATGCATCTTCATAATTACAGCTGGGTGTACATATTTTCATTTACAGGGTAGTTCACATAATTACAATTACAGCTGTGTATATATCTTTACAATTTCAGATTAGTGCAAATCTTCATAAATAAGGATGAATGTACATTTTTACAGTTACAGAAAACTGTACATTTCCACAATTACGGATGAGTTTACCTCTTAACAGTTCCAGCTGTGTGTCGTTATAATTACAGATGACTGTACATATTACCAAATGGATGAATGTACATCTTTACACTTGTATAATAGAACACCACTTCACAATTACAAATGAGTATATATCTTAGTTATACATATTTCTATATATAATAATATCAAGATGAATGTACATCTTCATGATGAAACATGAAAGTACATCTTTACAATTACAAAATGGTGCACCTCTTTGGAATTGCAGCTTTGTGTAGATCTTTATAATTACAGATGACTGTACATATTACCAAATACAGCTGAGTATACATCTTTATAATTACAAATGACCGTACATATATTATTAAATACAGCTGAGTGTACATCTTTACAGCTACCTAGTAGTGCAGATCTTTACAATTACAAATGAGTATATATCTTAGTTATACATATATACATTACAGAATTGTGCAAATCTTCACAATTAAACATATCTCCTCATCCTTACATATACTGGTGATATATTACACATGCGAAGATCAGTGTAATAAAGAATTTTTTCAGTTCTGTTGTTATGTACTTTCACACTACTGCTATGCCATCATGCACCGGTTATAGTGTCATTGTTGTTATGACATTAATCACGTGTTTCAACACAAAAAGAAAATGGCATGTTGTACAGCTCTCATTCCTGATCGTAGTTTCTGAATTTCAATTATGCCAATTTGTTTTTGAAAGCTTCCTCGTTGTCGCAGACTACTGCTACATTTTTTTCCAGCTCTTTACATTAATTATTTCTTTACATGTATCAGCATATTAACGTCAAGATCAATCTTTTTCAATTTGTTTTTATATATGTATCGTTTTGTAATAGTAATAAGTGTATTAAGCAGGCGTTCACTTTAGCCTTCCCAAAGATTATGTTGCAGTTTATCAAAGTAATTTCTCTGCCTTGCTCTTAAACCATGCGCCCAGCTCTTGCCAAAAAGGCTGCATCTGTTGACAAAGCAGGAAAAAGTGTTGAATTGTCTCATTTTCATTATTACAATAGGAGCACAAATTATTCTTCTGTGGTGTATAGAGAGGAATTTGTACCAAATCTTTGGTGTATCGCGCGGTACTGAGAATCTCGTAGTTTACTCCCTAGGGTGCTAGCAATATTTCTGATGAATATATCTTGCAAAAGATTCCCCAAATCTGTATTTAATGTCTCATTCCATTTCTTAATAGAAGGTGGCGTATAAATCGTCTTTGTAGGGTTGTTTGAAATGTCGCCATATCGTTTACATGCTTTCTTTTGTGCTTTCAAAAGTGGAAGGCTTTTACCTAGTCTTGGATAATACCTATTTTCTGTTATCACACATAATTTCAGTTTATCTTTCCGGTCTTTAGGAATTGCTCTTATCGCCCGAGTCGGAATCCATAAAAGTTCCATGAAATTTATTGTCAATCAGAAATAAGCGCTTCATCCATGAAATTTTTAAACTGTTAACAAATTGGTTTAGAGTTACCATTCCCAATGCTGTTTTTCTATTCCAAATAAATTCGTGGAGCATAGAGTTTATTTTGCTAAGGATTTCCTCAGGAAGATTTGGTAGGGCTAAAAATACGTGTCATTTTAGAGACGGTAATGGACTTGATGATGGTTATGTTTTATAAAAGCGTAAGGATGTGCAGGTTCCATTCACTTAACTCAGTTTTCAAGCGGTCAGATTTTTCTATATGATTATTTTTCCCTGTCTCGTGTATTTTTATAGTAGAGAAATTCAAGACTAGTAACTAGAAATCTGTAACCCATTCTAAATGTGCAGTCTCGTGTAATAATTTTATTTGTTATATTAACTGTATCTGTCATTCAAAGTAACTGTGTATATGTTAATGTCACCCATTATACCATGAATGCAAATGCGTTTTTTTACTACTTTACCATGATATTTATCTGCTTTCCCATTTAGATTTAATGTATTTATTTTCCATATGAAAATGACGCTTGTTTGATGTGAGTGGTGTGTACTATGTTTGTGTCTGGCTACTGTGTTTATGATCGTCTATCTGGTATGCAAGTTCAACTCATGCTGCCTTCCTCTCCGGCCGTACGTGGGAACGTCTGCCAGCGACCTGCGTATGGTCGTGGGTTTCCCCCGGGGCTCTGTCCTGTTTGCTCCCATCAGAATGCTGGCCGCCGTCGTATAAGTGGAATGTTCTTGAGTATGATATAAAATACCAATCAAATAAATCTATGTGATATGTCACGGACAAATTACCTATTTAAGTCATCAGGAAGATGCAAGTACATTATATCCGCCCCAAATGCCTTAGTCGTCCACTTATATTTATTGTTGGGAGGGAATCTACAGTATTCAGCTGTTAATATGGACTATGAGATTGACGTAATATTGATCAAAATACACATGTCAAACTACGAGCGTTCTTTTTATTATTAACATATGGCTGCACATAAAGAAAATAAGAAAATAAAAAATAAACTAGAGCCCAAGAGCTGTGAAATGGGACAAGTGCTCTTCTAATTTTATTCTTCTTGTAACTAGTGACCAGTTACCTTCCAGTACAATTCGTTAGTCTTCTCCACGCACCCCCGTGCGGCTCACGGCAGTGAAAATCAAGCTTGTCGTACGAGGCGACAAACCTAGGGTTCTCCCGTGGGGTTCCGGTGAACAGAATAGTTCCACAGCCTCCCCGGATTGTCGTACAAGGCCACTAAAAGGGCAACATGTTTGCCGTGGGTTGCATCCCGTGATAGGGGAGGGCGGGATCCTGGTGGCTGAGGACGGCTTGTTCTTCCGAGATCCTCACGCCAGACACTCCACTTCGGCCCTTACATCTGCAAAGGCTGTCGGAGGTCCTGCTTCAATCAATCGGCTGGTCACGCCAGTCCAGATGTCCGGATGTCAAACTTCATTTATCACGCTATGGTAAAAATCACTACTTGCTGTGTTGGACGCTGCTAGTGAGATGTTCGGATGTCTGGACGGTGGTGTAGGGTCAGTCTAGAAGGCCGTTTCTAATTTATTAGATTCGACCTGCTCGAGTATAAGCGAAAAATCTATCTTATCGAGGATGGGGTGGAACTCTCGTCTCTCCTTCCGCTGGTTAGTCACAGAAGGGGTTTCATCATACATGTAATGACACTCCGGGATTGGTGAGAGATACGTCGTAATGAATTATAAATATGCTTCGTTATGTCTTCTTGTAATTCCCTTACCTCAAATGTTTCTATGTCTTTATCGCAACCATCAACGGTTGTGGGTAAAAAAAAATTAGATACCATTAGATATAGAAATGGGAAATAATTACTTCCTATCTTTTCCAGTAAAATCTCCTAAAATGAAATTGCAGGTCAGATGAAACTAAATCCTTTCGTCTTAAAAAGACGTTGGCGAGGTACGGAGGAACCCTCAAGCAGATAAACAAAATGAAATCTGGAAATATTCTACTCGAGTGTTGTCGAAAACAAGAATATATAAATTTATTAAAAATGCAAACAATTTGAGAGCAGGCTGTTTCTGTTACATAAAACTACTCTCAAGGCATAATCCGTGACAGGGATCAAGGCCTCAACGATATGGCAGAACAAAAAATAACAGAAGAACTGAAAGATCAGGACGTAGTAAATGTCAAACGTTTCGTGATTAAAAGAGATGGTAATCTTGTAAAAACAAACAGTTATCTCTTGACATTTTATAAACCATCAGTCCCCACTTCTATATTTATTGGGCCGTATGTTGTGCGGGTTGAGTTATTTATATCTAACCCGACCCGGTGTTTCACCTACCAGAGGTTTGGCCAATGCCGCAACTTGTCTGTTTTAGATGTGCGGAAGCGGGTCACGAGGGCTTCGACTGCACAAACCTAATAAAATGTTTGAATTGCAGCGCAGCCCACATGGCGTCTTTCAAGGACTCTTCTGTCTTCAGGAAAGAAAAAGAAAACGTAACACTGAAAAGCAAAAATAACATATCGTATCAAGAAGCGAAACGTCTGGTCTCTGCCACGGGTGGTCTTATTAAATCTACATATACCAATGTTGTCAAGAAACCCTCCGTTTCGATACGGGTTCAAACAGCATTCATTTGGCCCATTGGTATAGAGCAGCCACAAAAACTGGTCATGAAACCTTCGGGTGACACGGTAAATCTTGTTGAAAAGCCTGCTACTTTACCTGATTCTCCTGCTGTTTCTTTATCTGACCACAAATCACGTGCAAATAAATCGAAATCATATAAACGCATTGAATCTGCACAGAATGCAGCAAGGGATATAAATAAATCTGGTAAAAATCAGAAAAGGATAAACCTACTGGCCCCTTGGAGCGTCCCTCTAAAGCCACTAAGGACTGTAAATAAGTTTGGATCGTTTGAAAACTTTGATCCTTCAGCATTGGTTGCAGGCGTGATGAATACATCGTCTTCACTTGGGAGATCAGATCTCCGAGTAGATCTCCCAAAAAGGGTCCTCCACGGTCAAAACATAAGTCACCAATACGCCTTCCACCATAATGTCTTCCTTAGACAAAATTATAGAGTGGTATTGTAGAGGTCTTAAGGTTTATTTCATTGAAATAATTCAGCTAGTTTAATCCCTAAATCCAGTTGCCCTTTGTCTTCAGGAAACTGACCTGAAGACATCTGACAAAGATCAAATATGACTTAAAATTTATACGATTTATAGCACTTATTCCAATGAAGAAGAGCGCGCTTGTGGCGGCTCCTCTGTTGTCGTGAGTAATAATATAACTCACAGCCCTGTTGCTTTCAATACTGAGCTTCAGGCTGTGGCCGTCCTTGTTTCCTTATCAGGAACAACCATTTTATGTTCAGTTTATGCACATTTTTCTTTGTCATTTTCGCAGTTGCATAATTTAAAAGGCCAACTGCCAACTCCTTTCATAATTTTGGGAGATTTTAATGCCCGTAACCATCTATGGGATAGTAATAATATAAATGATAAGGGCAAAAAAGTAGAAGGTTTTTTATCAAAAGATGAACTATGTTATGTCAATGATGGTTCGAAAACCTATTTGCATCCAGGTAATGGTTCATATTCTGCTATCGATCTCGCTATCATGGAGATGTTCTGTGAGGCTGACAGCGCTCGAAAGAATCTCAATGCTGCAGATGATCCTTTGTTAAAATTCAATGAACTCATATTAACAATAGCTGATGGAACCATCTCTAAGACATCGACAAATCCTAAATCCAAAAATAAACCCTGATATGATAATGACTGTCGTAAAGCCTTTAAAGGCCATAAAAAGGACGAGCGAAATCTTAATCATCGTCCTAAATATAATAATTTCAACCATGTTCGTATTTTTGAGCTAAGGCTCGTCGATTAATTAAGTCCAAGAGACGATCTTGGTGGCGCTACTTTGTTTCAGGCATCACCTCAAAAACATCTATGGGTAGGGTCTGGAACTTGGTTCAGACACTTAAGGGCAAAAACAATAAAGCCAAAGTTCAGCATTTAAGAGATAGTGACACCTTATTAACATCTCTATCTGATATAGCCAATAAACTAGCTAAAACAATATCTCAGAAATCTTCATCGGAGAATTGTTCTTTTGAAGTTAAGCATATTACAGACCAGAAGGAGAAAATTAAATTGCCCTTTTCTGCTAAGAAATTAAAAGGCTATAATCGTCTTTTTTCAATTGAAGAGCTTAAAACTTCTCTAATAAGAGCATACGATACTGCGTGCGGTCTGGATAATATATATTATAAGCTTCTAAATCATTTACCATCTGAGCCACTTGACACTCTGTGGGACTTACTTAATCATAGTTGGACAACTGGTAATTTTTCGCCGTCATGGAGGGAGGCGTATATTACCCCGGTTTTAAAACCAAGTAAGGCTCATAGTGATCCAAATAATTACCGTCCCATAACTCTTACCAGCTGCGTCTGTAAGACTATGGAACGGATGACTAACAATAAACTTGTCTGGTTTCTTGAAACCAACAAGGTTTTATCTAATATACAATTTGGTTTTCGTCAAAGTCGATATAATTTTCGACCTCGAAAGGCCTACGACAACACATGGAAATATGATATTTTAAAAGACGTTTCTCATATGGGTTAAAAGCTTCGCTTTATATCTTAATCTCAGTTTTTATCTGATCGTCAATTTAAGGTACGGGTGAGGGTCCACTCTTTCTGACTCTGATGAGCAGGAGATTGGTGTGCCCCTGGTCAGTATTCTTTCACCAACACTATTTAGCATAAAAATTTATAGCTTGACTAAAACATTAACATCTGGTACAGAGGGTTTTTTATATGTGGATGATTTCCTTATATCCTATCGTGCTAAAAATATGAATAACATCGAGCGGCAACTGCAGCTTTGTCTCAATAAGGTGGAGAAATGGGTAGTTGCCAACGGTTTCAGATTTTCTACGTCTAAAACCATCGGTGTACATTTCTGTAATCAACGGAAACTTCATCTAGACCCCGAGCTAAAAAGTTTGTGGTCAACAAGTGAAGATTCTTGGGGAAAATAAATTTTTAGGGGTTATATTTGATAGTAAATTCTCTTTCATTCCTCATATAAAAATGCTTAAGGCTAAATGTACAAAGGCACTCAATATAATTAAGGTCGTTTCTAGCACTGATTGGGGTGCTGATCAACCAGTCTTATTTAATTTCTCTGGTGAGGTTTAAATTGGACTGTGCATCCATCATTTGCGGTTCCGCTGGGAAATCTTACCTGAAAATGTTGGATCCGGTGCATCACCAAGATTTGAGGGTCGGCCTTGTGCTTTTAGAACTTCACCAGTCGGGAGTTACGTAGAGGCTGATGAGTCTTCCTTATACCACTGGTGTTATAACTGAGCCTTCAATATGCTACAAAGCTTAAAAGCACACCCAACAAACCCTTCCCATGACTGTGTTTACAGTCCATTATATATAGACAAATATACTAAATGTTCTAACAAGATCCTTTTGTTCGGTGTTCGTGTACCGGACCATGTTGTGGAAGGCGGAGTCAAGCTTGAGGACATAGCTCCGATTTCTTTTCCGGAGTCTCCTCCTTGTCTTCTTCCATAACCTAAATTGATATTTGATGTACGTAAACATAACAAAGCAAATACGAAACCTCTGATAATTCAGCAAAGTTTTGCTGAAATTAAGGATTATTCGGATTATAAATTTATATATCCTGAGGGGTCAAAGGATGAGGACAGGGTTGCGGGTGCGACTAAGAGCAATGAGTTACTTCTCTCCGTCTTCCATCCTTCTTTAATATTCTGTGCCGAGGCCAGGGCTATACTC
This sequence comes from Acanthopleura granulata, assembly GCA_016165875.1. Taxonomy (NCBI): domain Eukaryota; kingdom Metazoa; phylum Mollusca; class Polyplacophora; order Chitonida; family Chitonidae; genus Acanthopleura; species Acanthopleura granulata. Next base: position 26,895,376 of record JABBOT010000003.1, read on the forward strand.
CTGGCCCTATCATATGTGTTATCCTTCCAAAAAGATCAACAGACTGCCACTGTCTTGCACACACACTCTTTATTCCCTTCCTATCCTGTGTGCGGTTCAAGCTGAATAGAACCAAACAAATTTGACTATCAGAAAGGTGCATCAGCATGGCGAAGATGTAAACAAGTATGATGTAAACAAACATGCAACGTTTACGCTACAGCTACAGGAACACCAACATTACGCTACAGGAATTCAGCTTCACAGCTGTGCGTGCTTCACATGTGGAGGAAGCTAGTAAACCCAGGAGCAATCGGCGACCTGTGAAAAGTAACTGGCGAATAATGCTGGCATCGGCCGAAATCTTAATCTGTATGTACATATATATTAGACCAGGGAAATGTCATTACTCTACCAATCGCATACACTGATGTGGTATTCCTAGATTTTTGGTGTGAATTTCAGTGATGAATATGAAATGTAACAACAACAACATTAGCAAATATGGAAGTAAAAATCAGGAAAATACAATGGCTAAAGTTACAAATAGCCTGGCGTGTTATGAAGGATCTGTGCTCTCTAATCTGCTATATTCCCCTACTATGGAACTGTACTACCCTCACATTTCCAGTCTGCCTGATAGAAATCATGTCTGTCCTCACCCCGGTATATCCCAAAAACCTAACCACCTCTTAAAAGTTAGACATGAACAAAAAATCGGAAACGGACATACAAGTGTGCCCATAAACCTTACACCAGCGCCTTTAAATGTGAGGGGAGAAATTTCGACCTGAGCATTTAATCCAAATGTGCCAGCATTAATATTTTCAAGCACTTTCGAAAACTAAACATCTGTCTTCAAAACACGCAACATGGCATTTACTTAGACAACTTACACTGTACGTTACCGATCGTGTAGAAAGGTGAACCATAAATTTATTTTTAAAAAATCATTGCATACAATATATCGGAACGTCAATCAGTCAGAAAGTGACTATTTCAGTTGGGAATGAATTTTCGCTTAGTCGGGGACGGACTCCAGAAGACACAGCTTGTTGGTAGGTCGAGTCAGCGCGGTCCGTCTGATCTTGACCTCCACCGACCGGACCAGTCCATCACTTCCGGGATGCGTGTCCACTATCCTATCAAGCCAGACTCCACGCGGAGTATTTTCCTCCAACACTAACACATGTCGCCCACGCGGAGATTTCGTTTAGGGGCGAGCCACTTCTGTCTAAGCTGAATTGTTGGCACATATTCATGAATCCACCGCTTCCAGAACGCGTTTGATGACTGCTGGACATGTCGCCACTCTTTTCTGTACCTGTCTGATAAAGTGAACACTCCAGACGGCAGGAGGGGACTTGACCTGAGCAGCAGCAGGTGATTCGGTGTGAGCGGTTCTGCATCCCTGGGATCGTCAGACACAATTGTTATCGGGCGACTGTTGACGATTGCTTCAACCTGACAAAACAGCGTACTCACTCCCTCGTCATCCCTGCCTGAATCGTGTTATGGAAGATCTGTGCTCTCTAATCTGCTATATTCCCCTACTATGGAACTGTACTGCCCTCACATTTCCGGGCTGCCTGATAGAAATCATGTCTGTCCTCACCCCGGTATATCCCAAAAACCTAACCACCAAAAGTTAGACATGAACAAAAAATCGGAAACGGACATACAAGTGTGCCCATAAACCTCACAATATGTTTCGTCTGGGTATGCCCAGAAAGCTGTGATATGCACTGACTCGGTGTCCTTGCCTTTTGGCAATCTGGAAAAATGAACACAAAAACCAATTAATTCTTCAAATATTAGCCATACAGAGAAAACTGATTAAAAGAGGTAAAGATATTATATTCTGTTTGATACCAGGTCATATTGATATTCACGGAAACACAGTCCTGGACAGGGAGGCGAAAGCTGCCCTACATAAACCCATATGTAAGATCAAAATTTCTGATGCTGATTTTAAATCTAATATTCTTAAATATATTCGTCGCCTTTGGTGGGGTGAATGGAACCGGCAGGTCCATAATAAACTGCATGCTTTTCAACCTGTCATTAGCTGTAATTATTATACTCTTGGTATGTCTCGCATAGACCAAGTAGTGTTAACAAGATGCCGTGTTGGGCATTCTCGTCTAACACACAATTTTTTCCTGGCTGGGAGCAGTGCTCCTGAGTGTGTTGGATGTGATGCGCAGTACGGTTTCAAACATATCCGTGTTGACTTTCCTCATATTCGGCAAACATTCTACACTGTCGACTCATTTGACAGCGTGGTTGTAGTATGTAGGATTATATCATAAAATATAATTCCTTTTACATTATACATACACAAATCTAGTTTATATATATGTATGTATTACAGTTGTAAAAATTATTGTGGTTTTCGAGTTTTATCCGTGGTTTAGTTGTTTTACCTGATTTTAAACACGTCTGTCTTCTTCATTTGTTTTGTGTGTTCACATTTCCTTCTTGAAAACCATATACTTATTCGTGCTTTGAAACATGTTCCCGCCACGTTATGGCTGAAAAACTGCAGATGTGGCATAAAGCCATAATCATTCATTCATTTTCCACGTCCAAACTGAATATCCGTTATTGTGTCTGTAATGGAGGACCCAGCTGCAGTACTTCGCACCATGTTATATCGATCTTTTCTTCCCCAGATCATGAGATTAGTTCAAAGAGGATGCATTGTACTAGAACCTCATATTGTGATACACTGTAAGATTGAAGACATTCTCTCCATCCAAATTTTGCAACTCAGTCCTTAGCAGGTTTATTTTTTCGGTTAGTGTAAGCACCAACTAAAAAATGGCACCATTTGATTGTTGTTTGAGTGAGTGAGTGAGTGAGTGCATGCGGTTTAACGTCGTAACAATGTTTCAGTCACATGACAACTGGGAGTCCTTCTGGTGTGTGCATATAATGTGGCTTCATGTGGCAGGGCGAGTCCATGGCGCCAAAGTGCTGCTACCACTGGGACATCATGCCGAAGACACAGGGCATGACATCCTACCAAGTCACATTATACTGACACCGGGCAGACCAGTTCTGTTTCATTCCTCTAACATCTCTATGCTAAGGACCAAGCTAGGAAGCAACAAGTAGCATTTTTAAAGTCTTTGTACGACACGACATGGGCTTGAATCTGGATCTCCCGACGTCGAGGCGGGCGCTCTAAGCACTGAGGCGGTAATTTTGGTTGGAGGATTGTCAGCTGACTTGAGTCCTTGCACAGAATCACTCAACTTCTGACACCAGTGTTATGGAAATTTATTGTTATGCACTAAGCCCCATAGAAAAAAAAACTGATCAACAAATGTAGTACAGTCAAATGAAATACACGTGAAGAGAAAATACACTAAAATGAAATTAAATAAAAATGTTAAAATAGCTCCCTCATTCATCATTCAACATCAGAGCAGTTATTTCGTATGTTAACCGTTTTAATTTGAATCCCCGCTTGATTTGTGAGGATGTGAAAGGGAGTCGTGGGTTCACCCGGGGCTCTCTCCAATATCTTCCCCCCATAATGTTGGCCGCTGTCGTGTAAGGGAAATATTCTTGTGTTGTTGAATGAACCGAAAATCACATTTCTCAACATTTAAAATAAAATGAAGCGAGGCAACACATTTATTTCAATACAGAATTAAGATTGTCCACAAACGTGCAGGATATTTTTCAGGATATTTGTTTCCTAATATGCTCATTAAAATTCTATAATACTAAACAAATGCCTGCAGGCCCTCATATGCACAGAAGTTGAACCACTGTTAAAGTTACCCTTAAACAGAAGGAAAAGAAAAGGCCAAAAAATGCATATGAGCTTGCCCGGAAAACGTGAAAGCATCACTTATGTACTTTTTGGTAATATTTATAAAATAACGGTAAATATGTTCTTATGTTTTTACCCCATTAAGTCAGTACATGAAGCTTATTTTGGACTGACAGTGATTGCTAAGAAAAGAAAGTTTATGTATATCAGTGTGTTCATTAGTAGCCACTAGGCAAAACCGCCGCCTACTAAAGCTGATTAGAAAGTAAAAAGCAACATGGCGTTGTTGTTGTTTCGCTCTGTGAACGGGAGCGCTTGTACCTTTATTTATTTATTTATTTGATTTATTCCGGTTTTAACTCTAGTCAAGTTGTTAATCTCAAGCAGTAACCCAAGGGGACAGGTCAAATGACATACCCGCCGTCTGATAAGTAACTTTCACATTATTCTTTATTTCCACAGTTTTAATGACTACCCAAGCGCATGATTGCCGCAAGGTAGGCCTAAATGCAATTAGGAACTGTTCAATACATGCAGTAGGCTATCTTACATGATATAAATCTTTTCGCTACATACGCTACCACAGGCATTCAAGGTACCGATCGATATTTCACATTTACCCTTACCCCTCATTCTTAAAATTCTAATTGCAAGCGCATTAGATTACCTTTGTGGACATAAACCTAATAGGATGATAAATGAAAGTACCACTCCAGACGTACTTAAAAGTTTTATTCAGTGCACAATCATTGCACATAAAACTCAACAAAGCAACGAAGAAAAAATCACAGAAGGAAGCTAATATTCGACCATAACACAGGGTCTATTTCGTTAAACGTACTGACACTGAGTAGTTCGGTGAAACTACTACAACATTTTTTCTCCGCATGTTTTCATTCTTCTTGAATGGGCCTCTGGAGATTCTCACCAATAGACCCATAAAATGAGAACAAAATGGGTACCGGTATGTTTATTTTCTGCCTCTGATATAAAAGAGAAACCCGCCTTTATTATTACTCGTCAGTACGCAATAATATAAACGTTTAAAGATGACCGTTCTAACAAAAGCGGTTGTAATTGCGAATGACCTAATCTATTTAGATGACCGGCTCGTAGTGTATGTTCGTTTGATGGTAACTTTTTGAAAGCTTGTTTTATTTCTGACGTTTTCTCTAAGACGGGCATGGAACATGTACCTGTTTTGGGGATATGTTATATTCATGCAGCTACGAAGCATTTACATTTTTGTTCATATCTCCATGTATAACCTTAGGAGGTAAAAACTACCTGGATGAGCCATAGAGATAATATTTCTTTTTTTAGAGGAGGAACACCCGTGTTAACTATTGTTCATATTGATATCACAGTGAATTGAAAAATGCATATAGATGCGCCTGAGTTCAGAGTTTGTTCCCTTAGATGCACTTCATCCAGTTTGATTCACTTTCTATTCGGTATAAATGAGCAGAACAACGCAGAGAACATTTATGCTTTAAGAGTACCTGGCGCACAAGAAACTACTGATATATATCGATAGAAATGTTATTATTTAATATGTTACCTAGCAAGATCTACAATCTTTTATAATGTGAGGAAAGCAATATTTTCTATTCCATCTATTAGTGGGCATCTGCATGGGTTAGTATCCTGGTGTTACTCACATATTGCAATTGTTAAATATATCATTTCCGAATGTCTCTCTCTGGAATGTTACAGTGCACCTGTGCTCTAACCCACCATCTCTGCGTTTTTGTCCTCGTCCATGGACACGGGAATGGTTGAGTTTCTGGTAGTGAGATCCCGTTGGAACATCTGGATATTCAGACGGTATGGTGCGCGCCTATCCGTCCGTCTCTAACGGAGTGGGCTGCGGCTGAATCCGTCCAATTGATGGCGGTTACCTCCCCTTATGGAGGACACCCCTCTCCTTCCACCTAAGATCCTAGAACGGGCCCAGGAGATTCTAGTATGCTGTTCTTCATTTTTTTTTTGTCATTCGTCTTCACTATTAATTCTGTGACAACGAATACCCAATTCATTTCCTGCCCTTTTTTTGTTCCGGTACAGGTTTCACACAGTTATTCTGTCAGTTCCAATCGATAAGAAACATGTCCTGCTCCACAGTTTAATGCTTCTAAAATGCTTGTTTTCAGATGCAAAATTTTGTAAAAACCTGGTGTTGACGTCGGCTCAAACATTCACTTATGCATCCCAATCTAAGATATGATATCATGAAACACAGTTAAAAAAAAATTCGGTTTTAAGGCCATCGTATACTTTATGATTCATCTATTGAACTATTTTTTAAACCTAACTGGTTCTAGTTTATTTTTTTGTGCTATTTCATTGTTTCGTGTTTGTGAGTGCTGCGCACAAATTTAATTATTATGTCCCTTGACCTGATGGGGTCGTCGGATCTTATGGCGCCTACTCGATGGGCGGCGTCTATATCAATGGTAAGGCGGTTACGTAAAAGGCATATCAACTTGTCCACGCAATCCTTACCGGTTGCATCCCATTTGTCTCCCTCAATTCCCTATACACGTATATTCGATTTTTGAGTGTGTTGCTCCAGAGCGTTCAGTTTTGGGGTTATTCTTTGATTTGTATCCACCCAATACTTCGAAAGAGGCAGATCTGTTACTACGTCTCTCGTGTTATGTGTACATCATTCTGGTGTCCCAAAGCCCTATAAGTGTCACTAATACAGTAGGCCTATCTCCCACCAAGTTGTCTTCAAGCCACCATTTTTTCAACAAAAAAAGATTTTGTCACTCTAGAATGAAGGAATGATTATGGCTCAACGTCAGCCACTATCTGAAGGAGACATTCCTGTTCGGGTAGGTCTGCAGAACGGCGCATGTTCCGACGAGGAGCTTGGTGGCTGCTTGTAGAGTGGCCATATGACTGTCAGGTGTTTATTCTGGTAAGACATAATTGAATTCCGCGGGTCGTGGATGAGGTTATTAAAATGTCAGCTGTACAGAGAACATGCAGAAGAGTATAACCCGATGTGTATGATCGGGCGGAAAGATAAATGGCAACCTTTCATATCTAGGCACATATGAGATTTAAGCTTACCCAAATACTTTACACCCCCAATCACGTTGAGCTTGAAACTGGAATAAAAGAATTCTGAGGATATCCAACGTTTCCATCTTGGTAGTCTGTTGGTCATTGCATTTGGAAAACCTCAGTCCATTTCAGACAGGAATGGCTCGAGTGCAAGCCGATCAGTTTTTTTTAATGATTTTAAAAATTGTGATGGGAAATGGACATTGGTAATGCAGAAGTATAAATATTCAATGAATTGTGTGGAGGAAGGACGGGAAGAGGGATATTGTTAACATTGCTATTGACTCTCTGATTGCTATGTGTCTCAATATGATTTATTTATTTATTTATTTGATTGGTGTTTAAAGGCCGTACTCAAGAATCTTTCACTTATACGACGGCGACCAGCGGTAACGTGGGAACGAAAGCGGGAAGAGCCCGGGAGAAACCCATAACCATCCGCGAGTTGCTGGCAGACCTTCCCACGTACGACAGGAGAGGCAGCCAGCCTAGGAAGGGCTTGAGATACTCAATATGATTTTAACCACCATAGCATTGTCCTCTTTGTGGTGTATTGCATTTTTGAATGATGTATTCTAGTCATGGGTCTTACAGCGTAAGTAGCATTTAATCATATCTTAGGTACAAAGTGAAGCAATGGGCGTTGCAGTGTGAAGGTAATCTAGAATTGTATCCGCGTTATAAATTTAACCGATAAACTTTGAAGTATGGTTTCAACCGGCATTATCGAAGTAGTGATGCTGAGGCTTTGGTATTCAGGGCACTGAACTAGTCTCATCGCCTGCTGCCTAGAACGTCGTGGTGGAAATAGATGTAACTATGACATCAAATGCCACCCTAGTCCGGCGGGAGCTTAACTTTGACGGCAAGTGCTCAAAGTGATTACTTGTTAGTCCTTCTACATGCTCTAACTTGATTGGATACCAGGACCCTTTTTTCCCTCATATGGTCCATCGCACCGGTGCTTTTGAAGGACCTGATTGAAAGTAAATACTCCGACTACAGTACAGACATCTTAAAGATTTTCGTTTGTGGTCACTTTAGTTTATACGTGTAGCTTAAAGCTAATGGCTATATCGTATGCCCTTTCCTTGATAGGCCGGCCTTCCAGACTGACCATTGATTCAAGAATTCAAAGTGACAAGAAAGTAATTGCTGTGATATGTTGACAGTGGTTATTTGAAATTAAACCTAGGCAATAGAGGTTTCTAGCCAACTGGACGGGACGTTACACACCTCGTGAATTATAGCCAGGAGTTCAAGTCCAGCTTATGCTGGCTACCTCTTCGGCCGTACTGGGAAGGTCCGCCAGCAACCTGCGGGTGGCCGTAGGTTTCCCCCAGGCTCTGCCCGGTTTCCTCCCACAATAGCCCTGTTCGCCGCAGTATTAGTGAAATATTCTTGAGTACGGCTTAAAATACCAATCAAATAATTAAATCAATCATAGCTTGACCAATCTATTTATTTATTTTACGCGTTCCACGCCGTACTCAGGAATATTTCACTTCCATCATTCTGATGGAAGAGCCAAGATCTTCCACAAGTTGCCCTTTTGTACCTTTTGTAGTACAAGGTATCTTCTTCCTGTATGAAGTTTATCCCTTACGTACCCTAAAAAGCTCACATGGAACTTTAGAGAGCCCACTGAATAACTGACGGCATCTTATTTTTGCTTTATTTAAATTGTTTAGGTTTGATATAAGGACATGTATGATACCAGTGCGAGCAGCAATTCATTATGGCCGGTAGAGGCTAGGAAACACACAGGGAAAGACTGTCTATGCTAACCAGGGTGGTCTACAGTAACTGGCAGGTTTTCTTACTATATCTGGTTACATCTGAACGTTAAACAGGAATCGTTGGGTGAAATTAATTTTTAATTAAAAAATTTAATTTTTTGCTAGGGTTTCAAATTCCTTCCACGTTAAACATAATGCCTTTCACCTTCTTGCTACAAAACTTGAAATAACAGTTCTCCTGTGAGTGCTTTGAAAAGAATGATACATAAGCAATAGGAAGAGGCGATTTTAACAGATTTGTGAAGAATCAGGGTAGGTCCCGTATCAGTTACCAAGGAAATATATCTATCAGAAACACATGAAATTATGTCAGCTAGGGCTGATCAGTGTCAACAGAATATCAGAAGCATATATACAGGACATATTATAATGTCTACGTCTATCAGACATTGACAAATGAGTAGCAGACGTGTTTGTAGGATTCACTACTGTGGCCGATACTTAGCTCACATGTTAGGTGATTTGTCAACTACATTACTACAGGCTATAATATACTGCGGGCACTTCGAACGGAAAAGGATATGGATGCCCTCCTAATAATTAAATACCACTATGTCCTACATACTATGAAACAAATTTGTGACTTTGACGTGAAATAAGTAGGGGATAGCATTTGATATCTGTCGTCAGGATATAAAGAAAAGCCATTAATGCGGCTAGACACTGAAAACCAACAACAACCGTAATGGTGTCATAATTGCCAAGAAATTATCACTGTCTTACATATACCAAGTATGAAAGTACAGTGCCTTGGGAGCACATGGTATTTTGGTTGGTAAATTGGTTTGGATGGACAGTTGTCTGGGTCTCTAAGAATATATTGGGCATGTCAGTCTACATCCTACGGGAATGAGCAGGAAGTAGCCGAACCTGATGGTGTGTGTGGCTTGCGTGAGACATCAGAAGTAAGGCCATTTCAGCCTGGCTAACCCTTTTTATCATTGGCATGGTAAAACTAACAATTAAACCCACTTTATGACAGTAGAGCCGACAGCTGCCCAATTCTGTTACTGAAATGACTTTAAGGATAGTTTCTGTAAAATCACTAATTGTGAGAGAATGTACACGTATTGGTCATGTACTAGGGAACCATTCATTATAAGCCACGGAATTGAGTTACACGTGATAAATTATGGATGTCCCTTAGTGTTTAAATATTATTATGTTTTGATTGGTCAAACAGAACGATGACTGTGACATTACCTACTTGAAAAGATGGCATCTGAAGTCAGTGGACTGGGTTTACATTTAAATAAAGCATATTATGGAAATGTTTTACCAGTGATATAGTGTCCGACATGACACAAGATATGTGATCAGGTTTTATTTAACAGCATTTGTTCAACCCTTTAAACTTGCTATCAAATTAAGTTTTGTGGAAAAACAGAGAGAGTCTAGGTCACATTCCGTGAAGAAAGCGGCTCAAACAATTCTATTTACCAACTGCCTCCTAGAGGACTGCTTTCTGTGTAGGTCGATCGGTGAAAGACGTTCGATTCTGACAGCAATTTATTCCTTCGCGTCGTAAATATTTTGTAGAAAGTCGTTTAATGACTTCGCGGGCAGGACTGCTTCTTGGGAAGCTAACAATGGGACATGTTAGGAAATGTCACGCTTTTGATCCTGAAATGAATCCATGTATACTGCAAATAATAATCAGCACAGACGACCTAATTACTGATTCTTCACAGTCAAATCGACTGTACAATGGAAGGCCATATGTGGCAAGTAAACCGATTTTTCCACGAGAATATTTCAGTATTACATTTAAAAATTATTTACATTAGTTTTGAATAATATATAAGAAAAAGAAAAGAATGCATCACTTAATATTGCAGTCAACACAACGAGAGATGTGCTCGTATTGACGAAGGATCTCTTAGTGCTGTGAGACGCCTTTTCAGCGTTTGAGCGAGCGAAGGCCATGAAAAGGAATACCAATTCAAATCCTTCCGCTTACCTTTATATAAAGCCCGCCCCACGGCATTGGCATTGGGACTTAGTGAATTCCAGCAATAACACGTCAATGAGTATGTCTTGTTTACTGTCCTACCAGAGAAGTTTGATGTCACAGGGTTTGTCGTCCACAGCTTTAGATTTATTAGTTTCCAATGTTTCTATTCACATTTAAGCATTGTTGCCAAACACGTAATGCTACAACCAAAGTAATATAAATACATGGAGTGGTTACTCGGTGAACTTCCAAATACTTCAACATAGAAGTCAGGTAAATGTAGAATACACCCGACTGAAGGCATGACAAAGCCTTATAATTGATTTAAATCACGAAAAGCTTTGACGTTCAACTATGCCAATCAAGAAATTAGCAAAATAATTTTTGTCTGTAGTCATTGCTCTATGACCCAGATGATTTTAATTTCTCCAGATGTTATAAAAACATGTCTCCCAGTACTTAAATAAATTCGTACACGTTTACAGTTTTTACCTGTGTGGAAATGTTCAATGTTTCCTGTTCATTTCTTTTCTTTCATACATTTACTGAAGACAAGCCATTGTTGACAAGAGAGATAGTTTTTAACACGTATTTAGAGTTTCCCTTACATCTGTCATGTAGAACTAAGCGACCTATGAACTCTATCGCTTACCAGATGTCCAAAATCCATCTTCCCGCTCCATCAATCCATCTGTTTAGCTTTGTCTGGTTGTGGCGAGATCGCCTCATTGTATCTCGCGTCGTGCGTGAGTCTGCTTAACCCACGAAATCCAGCCATCCAGTGGCCCGTGATCGATACTTCGTGTCACATTGGCTGGCTGGCTTGTAAATAGTATGAACCCGACTGCTACGAGCCCCGTCCTTACAACATTGTATTATATTTTTTCATTTATTTTTGCGCTGAACGGCTCAGTGTTTGCCCTGGACTTGTGTAAACCCTATGGCTGTCTGAGAGTTAAAGAATCCATTTGTTTATCATTTTTCGCTCTCCGATAATGGTACCCTTACATAGACAAACACCTGGACACCTGGAAACATTTCATTTATCATCCTCATTAAACGTGTAACTACTGTCTGTGGGCGTTCGTGGATTAGTCTAATGAGCAGAATATTGCATAATCGTCCTGGACATCAAGGAAGTTAGCACATTATCATGCCGAAATGTAAGAGAAGTACTTTAGAAAGGCATTTTCACAAGGTCGTGTTGACGACAATGTATGCAGGGTTGTCAACTCTCCAGATCCTCAAGTTCCAGCTTATCAGTTTGTGTCCTTAACATTCAAGAAAACAACTTAACATGAACTAAAGCTTGCCTACAGGCATGAAATATCACCATTAAAAGCAATAAGAGAACATGTCACATTTGTACCTCACAAATCTGTACTGCTGCAGCTATTCTCTTGATCACGTAAACAGCGGAATATATGAGGAAGACCCCTGACTTTAACAAGGCTTTGGAATATTTACCAATTATTTAGTGCGAGTAATGGCTGTTCTTGAGGTCATCTCGTCCTGGACTGACCTACATCTGCCTGTAAAACTGCTTACACTCAGTCCAGATATAAAATCTCTGTGTTATGATGGGGATATGAGAAAAATATTCAAACAAGACAATTGTGGTCAACCTTTCAGTATATAGCTCACAATACCACTACATGCAGTATCATGCCATCATTTACAACTCGAGGGCTTACGTGAGAAGGTCCGCCAGCAACCTGCAGATGGTCGTGGGTTTCCCCAGGGCTATGTAAGGTTTCCTCCCACCATAATGCTGGCCGCCGTCGTATAAGTGAAATATTCCTAAGTACGTCATGAAACACCAATGAAATAAATAAACAAATACACCCGAAGAGTTTTATTTAGCTGCCCTCGACGCATGCTCTCCCCGTCCCGCAGACAATTTGGCATTCTGCGACGGACATGTACAAATTATTTTGTTTACTGTTAGTCTCATCACTAAACATTGTCTTTTTTCATGCAACACAGAATCACCAATGACCTACACCTATTGAAAAAGAGATGTACAGTCTCTTGGAATTGCAGAGTGCCTACTTTGAAATAAAGGGAACACTCAGATCATATACTTAAGTAATGATGTCTTCTATTCAAGGTCGCATCCCTGCCAAGTCAAATATCAGAGCGAGTTGCGGCGCATGCGCTGACGGCACTTTCTCGGAACTGGCTAATAAAACGTCAAATGTACTTCGGAACGTTCATAAAGCAATAGAATGATGTGTATAAAGTGACGGGAAGATAAATCGCGATCATTCATATTTGGACAAATATGGAATTAAAAGTGCCTGCAATGTTTGAGATCTTTGATCAAGTTAAGCGATAACTTGAGTGGAGTTTGAAAGTATAATAAATGAGTTCTGAAGTTTATCGACGTGTTGATATGGAAGAACATTCGGTCTTCGCATTTGCGAAACTTGCATGTATTCCATTCAAACGCAAAGAGAGAGCCAATCAGTCTGTAAACTATTTCGCTGATTGGGTTTGGTATGGACGTTGGCAACAAAAAATTCAATCAAATGTGTAGCAGAGGTTGAGTGTGGGTCATGTAAGCTTGACAGTCGGAAATAAAATTGTTACTGGAACTACTGTGTAGTGACATTTGTTTATGTTAGTTGGAAATTGAACTGTACATATCGCAATGTACTCATTCTTTTGTCATGTTTTGTACACGTCTACAATACAACAAATAAACAGAAAATAAAGAGGAAAAAGAGCAAAAAATACAGACAATAAGGTTATCTTACTTTCTTGAGAGGCCCTCCAACAACTTGCACATGCTCGTGGGTTTCCCCCGGGTGCTGCCCGGTTTTCTATAACCATAATACCGGTTGCCGTCGAATATGTAAATTTTTCTTGAGTATGGCGTTACGCAACAATCAAATAAATCAAATCGTATCTTAAGATATTAAGAACAGACATTAAAGGCTTTTTGCCTCTGGTGTATACATTGTACAGACATGTAGTGACTTCGTTTTTCACAGAATGTGCTAGTTCGGCAAATTGGACGCCTTGGATTTCCATCGGCTGCTGTCCAGAGCGTCGTGTAGAGAATGAAAAATTAGGTGAACAAATACTGTTCAAATCCCGATGCAGATTAAATTTGATTGCTTCCGGTTCACAACGCGGTTAAAGTGATTACTTCTTGGCTCTTCTAACGTGACTACCGACCACCACCTGAATGTCCCTTAAGCTCTTCAGATGCGTGGAAGGGTTTGTAGGTCTTCATCCTAACGTAATGTAAACACACCGGCCACAGTACAGAGGTGATGTGGAATTCTACGGTGTTTTGGAAGTCCAGTTGCCTTTCAGTAAATTAGTGCAGCTTAAGGGTAACGTTCGACTCTATGGTATTTGGCATACTCTCGGAAAGATTTGCGCATACTTAACAAAGCTTACATTGTCCAGTTTACTGCCAGTAATGAAAAGCGCCAATAAATAAAGCATGGACGACGTCACATTTATGAAGGTGCTTCAGCACCAGGGTATCCCTCAGAGATATCAGACTAGGCACTAACAATAGTAGGATTAACGAAGGAAAATGCCTGACAGAACTAAGCCATGAATAATGTATTAACTAGAGCTCACCCGTGTTTATGATGTACTACAAGGAATAAAGAGATGTTCCCGGAAAATTACCGACATATTTCACCTCGCCTCCCTTCACCAATGGATCGCAGGTTCAAATTTAGTTTATGTGCACTATTTTAAAACATTTTGTTCCATTTAAATATTTATGTAGTTAGATTTTTGTGTCCACCGTGCTCTTTATGGATTATCTAAGGTGAAATAAGTTTTATACCAAATCAAGATCTGCTGGTGCAAGTTTGTGTGTCACATATTACCTGATCAGATACTTCCCAAGGGCTGTGATGTGCCTCGGGCACTGTGACTCCTTGCACTCTCGTGCCATGAATATATTCTACAGCACTTCTTTAAACAAATATCAGCAACAGCAAATCTTTTTTAATGATTTTTATGTTTATTCTTCATCACCCTGATATTGTGTAAAATGCTACAATATCGTTATTGTATCGGCAACAGTTGGTATAGCGGTCAACAAAGGCACAGACATTGTCGGCAATATTAAGTTTTCTTTTAGGGGATAGGGAGGACTTACTCCACGTCAACGGATCGCCCGTCACACACTCTGCAACCATGATACAAATTAGACAACCAGATTTCCTTAACAATTTAAGCGTATTGTGTTGAGCCTAAGATTTTGATTAACCTTGGAGTACCCAGAATCATCTCATCCGATATCACACGAACTGATATGAAAATACAATCAACATACTTGACAATCAAAGCCAACTGTATATGCCAACACTCACATTTTAAAATGCATCATCATCTCGGATAAACTATCCTCCTTGTGTGTTCAGCTGGTGATCTGATAGACCAGAAACGCCAGAGCTCTTGATACGAATACATGAAATAGACAAAGTATACGTTTCACTTCTTCCCGGCATCAGAAGACATCGTTCACAAACAAGACTTCCATTGAATTAACGATCATGCCTCGCAGACTGAAAATGACTAAGAAAATTGCCGTGTTTCGTGAACACATGGTATTTTGATTGGTAAACTGGTTGGAATTGACAGTTGTCTGGGTCTCTAAGTACATATCTGACATGTCAGTCTACATTCTACGGAAAGGTGCGGGAAGTAACAAAGCCTAGTCCTGTTTGTGGTTAGGTCGACATATCCAATGTAATGCGCTTTCCATTATGTTGACCTTTTCCAGCCGTAGTAGGTAAGGGGGAATTCCATTCTGGCTATTGCCTCTCGGAGTGCATTGAATATGGAGTCATGGGTTCGCGGGTAGGATTCTTAGCTAACCAAACATGAAATTTAAACTCGGTCTTTGTCGTCTGGGCTTCCTCGTGCTAAGTTACTTCCGTGATGGATGTTTAACTGAAAGCAGAAATATGGTTGGAAGTGTTCTTTACTTTGGACTGTTCACGCTGATACTGTTTTAGTCGTAGTTTAAGTCGATATCAACTGCACATATTTATTTAAATGTTGCTTATTACCCTAGTCAAAAATTCTTCATGGAAACGATGGCAACAATGGGCAAGCTCCTGACGAACTTTCTCAGATAGGACGTATGTACAGCGATATGGGCAACATATTGATGGAAGATTGATGGTGGTGTTCTTGGGACGTTACATTGCACAAACGTCCACATGAGCAGCTGCACCAGCATAGTCTAACCAGTGTTTCAAAGACATTGGGAGAGGGAATAATGTGAGATATGTGGCCATTACTTAAAGCTGCGCAGACAAGAAGGTATGGGACGCTGATGTTGTGTGTTTGAAAACAGCCTGGGTGGACCTCTTCCACCTTAATATTAGGGAATCTCTGAATTAGCCAATGGATCGGGTTGGTTTGCCGCAGTAAACAGATATAAAGTTTTGTTACAGAAGCTATTACAGACACAAGGTATAACGTTTACAACTTTTTATATGTTCACAGGAAAACACGAAAACCTGTACAGTGCAATGATGCTGTAGAATCCGTGATGGCCAACTGATATATGCCAAGGGTATAGATTTTAAAGCCCCAAATAAAACACCGCTTAGAAAGAATGTATTTAACAATAGCAGCTTTCCGTAAATAAATCTTTCATTTCCTATCATATCCTGTTTCTGTGATGGATTTAAAAACCCAGATACATTGCAAAACGTATCATTAAAATTACATTTGTATTTTAAGCGTAAAGTCATTATTCTCTTGATAACAAAAACTACTGGATTGAATAAAGCCATCGATCTATGCGTTATTTAAACATGGAAATGCCCAGGTGTTCTGTCAGAATTATGTATTACTAGTCAACAGAGAGAACTTTCCAACGTTTTACGTTCCTTTGAACGATTTTCTCTATGTTAGTGTGCTTTGGGGTCTGTGATTTTATTTCGTTTGGTTCAAATAATTTCGCGTGTAAGATTGCAAGCAGGATATTTTTTATTAAGATCTTAAAACGTTATAAGTTCTTAAAAACACCCAAGGACAACATGATGTGAAGCCAGTAATTACACAACTGAATTCATATCAACGCGGGGGCCTCCGTGGCTCAGTCGGTTAGTGCGCTATCGCAGCGCAATAACCCAAAACCTCCCACCAATGCGGTCGCTGTGAGTTTAAGACCAGCTCATGCTGGCTTCCTCTCTGACCATACGTGGGAACGTATGCCAGGAACCTGCTAATGGTCGTGCGTTTCCCCCGGGCTCTGCTCGGTTTCCTCCCACCGTCGTATAAGTGAAATATTCTTGAGTACGGCGTAAAACACCAATCAAATAAATAAACAAATCACATGAACTCCTAAAGTTGTTACTCCATTAACTTCCAAATGCCTTGCAAACTTCCGAAGTCAATAAGTCAGTCGTATAATTTTGTATCTTATGTTGTAACCAAGATTTATATCCACAAACCTCTTGCAGCGCAGGGTGGTGAATTTTCCTTGGTGTTTTCTCAGTTTCTCAGCCAGTAAAAAAATTATTGCAAACCGCGAACAATAAATAAATAGAAAGAAAAGCAAACTAAACAGCCCAACACGTATCACCCCCCAAAAGCTGCAATATTCCTGTGATGCACAAAACTATCCATTATTTCAATCATAAATACATTCCCTTTAAAACTGTTGCAGAAGTGTGAAACTTCAATACACTTTTGATTCATTTAAATGACGACAAGTTTTGACGTTGAACGATGTCAGTGAGGAAATTAACAATATGACTTGTAATGTTGTAACATCCCTGCGATTCAGATGATTTAAATTTTTCTAAATGCTATAAAATATATCCCGCAAAACGTAAGTAAAATCATGCACGTTTTTACCTGTACATGAAAACGTCGAGAAACACTGTAAATTTCTTGTTCATTCGTTTTTGATTATTTGACTGAAGACAAGCCTTTCTTGAAAGACAAAACGTTTACCGCAAGAGCTTTAAATTTGGGTTTCTGTCCGGCTGTGATGTAGACCTAAGAGATGTCAAAAGTATATCGGTTTTCAAATGTCCAAATTCGCTTTTCCTGCTGAGTATAAGTCACCTGTTTACCCTTGTCTGTTTGCTGCGAGATCGCCTCGTTGCATCTTGCCTCTTGCCAGCGTCTACTTAACCCACGAAATCTGGCCAGCCACTGGCCCGTAGTCGATACTTAGTGTCAGTCTGGCGAAATGGCTTGTATCTAGTTTGGATCCGACAGACAGTTGGTCAACCGGAAACATTTCCTTTGACGTCCTTCGATATACCTACCATGGCCGTCCGTGTACTAGCTCAAGGAGCAACATATTGCACATCCAGCCTGGATGTTTATGAATTTATCACCTTATTATGCCGAAATGTTTTTATATCCATTTAATTGGTGTTTAACGGCGCACTCAAATATATTTCACTTATACGACGGCGGCCTGCATTATGGTGGCAGCAAACCGGGCACAACCCGGGAGAAATCCACCACCATCCGCAGGCTGTTGTCAGACCTGCATACCTACGGCCGGAGAGGAAGCCAGCTGCCGAAATGTAAGAGAAGTACCCAAATACATCTTTACAAGGTCATACTGAACACAGTGTGTGCAGGGTTGGTAATCCTCCAGATCACCAAGTTTCAGCTTATCAGTTTGTGTCCTGAACATTTAGTGAAACAACTTAACATGAAATAAAACTGGCCTGCGGCAATAAGGGAACACGTCACATTCGTTCCATTGGTAGAGGTCTGCATTGTACTAGGAAAATACCTCAGTGATTCTTATGCCGGGGGTTAATGGTCAATATTTCCACATGGGACATAGCCAAAAATTTTTTTGTACAAATCATGTTTTATTTCAGTGTAAAGAATAAATGAGATGCAACTGCAGCAACTGTTCCGTGGATCACGGAAAACATTGGAACACGCTAGAAAGCTCCCTACTTTAACTAAATTTTTGAATGTTTACCCATCATCTAGTGAGCGCACTGGCTTCTCTGGATGTCAAATCGTCCTGTACAGATTTACATCTATCTGCATGTAGAAATCGGGTACACTCTGTCTAGATACTCAAGTCTCTGTGTTATTATGGGCATGTGAGAAGAAATCAAACACTTGTGGAAAACCGTTTCGGCAATACCTCCCAACAGGATTACATGAAGCCATCATTTACATGAAGGGCTTTTTTTACCTCTCCTCAACGCATGCTCACTTCTCCAAGAAGACAATTCGACATTTTGCCACACATATGTACAAATTGTCTTCTTTACCGTTGGCCACGTCACTAAATATTGTCACAGTCCATGAAACGCACGGTCACCAACGGCCAACTTTCATTCAAAAAATGGTTTACAGTCTGTTGCAGTTGTTACAGTACTCTTACATCATATCACAATGTAACGATTTGTTCTATTTAAAATGGCATCCCCGCCATGGTTCGTGGTTCGGCGTAAGCGCTGACGGGACTTTCACGCAGGCCTTGGAAGTAGTTAATAAAACATCAAAGTTACTTCGAAGCGTTGTGAAGGCAATAGGCTGATGTGTTCAGTCTGACGGGAAGATAAATCCTGATCGTTGATATTTGGACATACATAGCATTAAAACTGTCTGGAATCTTTTAGATTCTCGATCAAGTTAAGCGATAACTTAGTTAAGAGACAGTGTAGTTGGAGTTGGATAGTGTAATAAATGAACTCTGAAGTTAGCCTACGTATTGTAAGTGAAATGTCGGTCTTTTCATTTGGGAAATCTGTGCGTATTTCATTCAAATGCGAAATGAGAGCCAGTCAGTCTCTAAATTATTTCTGTGATTGGATTTGGTGTGAACGTTGGCAAAACAAAACAATATTCGATCGATGAAATGTGTAGCATAGATCGGGTGGGAGTCAAGTCAGCTTGACACACGAAATTACAATTGTTGCTGGAATTACTGCGTAGTGACATTTCTTTGTGTTAGTTGGAAATTGAAACATTAGGTAAACAATTAGTCGTCAAGTCCCGATGAAGATTAACTCTGATTGGTTCCTATTTACAGTGCCCGTGAAGTCATTACTAGTTAGCCCTTCTAACTTGACTACCGACCAACACCTAAATGTCCCGCAAGCTCTTCTTCCCCTGCGTCAAAGACGCAGACCTTCAAAGGTCTTCGACCTGACTGAAAGTAAACACACCGGCCACAGCACTGAGGTGATGTGGAATTCTATGGTGTTTTGAAAGCCCAGTTCCACTTTAGTAGATTATTGCAGCTTAAGGCAATGTTCGATTGTATGATGCTTGGCTTTTTTTTCAGAAAGATTTACACATGCTTGACAAACCTTGCATTGCCCAGTTTGTTTCCAGTAATGACAAGTGTCAATAAATAAAGGGCAGAAAGCATAAACGTTGCAAGCATTTGTGAAGGATTCCTAGCACAAGGGTATCCCTCAGAGTTATCAGTTCTAACAGTAGGTAAACGCAAGGAAAATACATACCAAAAGTGCATCATGAATAATATATTAACTAGAGCTCACCTGTGTTTATGGAGTATTACAAGGAATTAAAACATGATCCGGGAAATTACAGACATATTTCACCTCGCCTCGCCCGAAGCACCCTACACTAATGAGTCGCAGGTTCAAATTTAACTTATATCTACTATTTTAATACAGTTTGTTTCATTTTAATATATATGCATTTAGCTTTTTGTGTTCATGGTGGTCTTTATGGGTTGTGTGAAGTGAAACATTTTTTCTAACATCTCGATCTGTGGATGCAGGTTTGTGTGTCGCATGCAACCTCATCAAATGCTTTCAAGAACCGGTGATGTACCTCGTGCTCTGTGACTTCCTGCACCTTCGTGCCATGAAAATATTCTAGAGTACTGATTCAAACAAGCATCAGTGAGAACAAATTCTGACAAATTATTTTTATGCTGAATCCTAATTACTTGTAGATTTCGCACAACTCTTGATACTGAGTAAATATTATAGTAAATACAATATAATTATTATATCAGAAACCTTTGGTATACTAGTCAACGTAGGCGCCAACATTGTCGGAGTTTTCTTCACTAGGGGGATGGTTAACTCCACGGGAAATGATCGTCTGTAACACGTAACCAGAAACCAGGGTTTCCTCAAATAATATAAGTGTAATATGTTGACCGCAGTGATTAACCTTGGAGTACGCAGAATCCTGTCATCCGAAACTACGAGGCAGGACATAACAACACAGCCAACGTCAAAGCTGTGAGTCAAAGCCAACAGTATATGCCAGCACTCATATTTTAAAAGTCCTCATCATCTCGGATAAAATATCCTTTTTGTGTGTTCAATTGATGATCTGGTAGACCAGAAACGCCAGAGCTCTTGATACGAATACGTGAAATAGGCAAAGTTTATTTTTCATTTGTTTCCATGAACAGAAGACACCGTTCACAAACAAGACTTCCACTGAATTAATGACCATGCCTTGCAGACTGATAATGACCAAGAAAATTGTGTCTCGTGAACTCATGGTATGGTGATTGGTAAATTGGTTGGAATCGACATGTCTGACGTGTCAGTATATTCCACGAAAAGGTGCTGGAAGTAACAAAATCTGGTAGTGTTTGTTCTGAGGTCCTGATATCCACAGTAAGGCGTCTTCGAGTATGCCGACCTTTCCCAGCCACTGACAGGTAAGGGGGAATTCCATTTTGGATATTTCCGACTCTCAGACGGCATTGAGTCATGGGTTCGTAGGTAGCACACTTAGCTGACAGCACATGAAATTTAACTCTGGTCTTTGTCGTTTGGATTTCCCCATGCTGAGCTACTTCGACGTTTAAATGAAAACAGAAAATGGTTGGAAGTGAGCTTTACTTTGAACTATACATTGTGAAACACTGCTTTAGTAGTAGTTTATGTCAATATTACGTATTTATATTAATGTTGCTTAACGCCCTACTCAAAACGTTTTCGGCAGCTGGCAAACTCCTGATGAACCTTCTCCGACAGGACGTAAGTGTAGAGATATGGGCACCCTATTGATAGAAGATTGATGATGGTGTTCTTGGGACGTTACACTGCGCAAACATCCACACGAGCAGTTCCATCCACTTTGTCTAACTAGTGTTTCACTGACTGAATGCCAGCACCTCTAACCACTAGCTCACAGGCAGCTCTCAGATAAGCAATAGTAAAGCAAACTGTGGGGATGTGTGGTCACGGCTTCAAAACTACGCAGTGAAGAGGTGTGTTCGCCCAAAGCCTTGTTGGATGTGTGACGCCTTCAAATTACGGAGTGTCTTCAGTATTAAACAAAGTGGGATGGTTTACATTGGAACTTGCTAGATTTCTACCATGCACAAACTAGACCACTGACTCGTATAATGTTCCTCGGTGCACTAGAAAGATATGGAATTTTGCAACGGAAGCCATCGCAGGCACAAGGTATAACGTTGACATAGCTTTATAGGTTTAAAGGGAAATAAGAAAACCAGTAAAGTGTAATAGTTCTGTAGAATTCGTGCCAAGTGGGAATGACATTGGTATTCAAGGGGATAATATTAAAGCCGGAAATAAAACACCGCTTAAAATGAACCTACTTAACAATAACACGTTTCCATAAATAACTCTTCCATTTCCTGTGCTACTGATGTGTTGTGTGTGTTCTGTTTTGCTTTTTTCTTTCTATATTTTTACCAGCAATTCGTCCTTGTGAGGTCTGTAAACTGCCCCACAGTAAAATTTTGAGTTCCATAAAGTGATTATTCGGTGCGCTAAAAGCAATCGTCACAAGTTCCTTAAAATGGAAAGAAATAAAATAATCACTACAATAACGCACCTAGCAAGACAAATAAACTTCTTTTATGGAAAGAAAACAAATAAAAAACCGAGAACATATATTGTAAAGAATGCTTCCAGTTATGCAGTTTGTTTATGAATATGAGAACCATCAAGCTTTCTGTGATGGATTGGAAACCCAGACGCATCGCAGAAAAACCTATCATTATACTTACATTTGAATTTTACACGTAAAGTGTATAATTTCTTGACAACAAAAACTACTGGATTGAATAAAGCAATACCTCTACATGTTGTTTTTTTATGGAAATGCCCAGGTGTTCTGCCAAAGTTATATATTATCAATCAACATGAAAGCACTTTCAAACGTTTTATATCTTTTGAAATATTCCCTGTACGTTTTGCTACATTGGTGTCTGTCACTTTTTCTTGTTTTTGTTGAAATAATCCCGTGCGTAGGATTGCAAGTAGGTTATTTTTATTAGGATGTTGAAAACTGTCACAAACTCGTAAAATCACCCAAGGGCCACATGGTATCGGCCCAATGACTTTTTACACTAAGAAGAAAGTTTGGGTCAACATAGTCAAGAGTTTTCTAGTAGAGCTAATTAAGCTCAGAAAATTGAGTTATATGACCAGATCGGTGGATTCACTGAACACTCCTCTTATTATCTTGTTGACTCATAAATGATCGATGAGTTCTTTTATTTCTCTTGTAGGTCAACAAGGTGAGAATCAGATGTACCTTTTAATGACCTGGATCTACTTACATAACTCGGTTAAAATTAATACTACTAGAAAGTTCTTTTCCTCTCAGTGGGGGTTGTAGGCTACCGGTGCATTGTTTGTATCCACAAGAAATGAATGGAGGAACTGACCATCAGAATGGTGTAATAATAGAGGAGACACCCGTATACTTTCGTAAGGTAGCGAATAAACGCCATAAAAGGGGTCGCCCAAGTATGGCCTGTTTTTTTAGACAATTTCTCATCAGGGTAAGGAGTGCCAGTTGATTTTTATCATGATTTGAAATTGTGTTTTTTTTGGCAAAATAAGTTGAGTATTTTAGTTATTTACGGGCACTAGGCGCTGTCGTGCTTCACTAAAACTGACTTTTTTTTAGTTCTATCGCGTGAAATAACCTCTGAAACCACCACCAAGGGCTGTCCGACGTCTCAAACTGCATCCTTCAAGTGACATCGGCATGGCTTGTGTGCCATGATACCTAGCCACACATTACCCACATGCCTTTCTTTTCCTCTAACAATGAACCAGATTATTGTGTAGTGAACAGTGATAGTATGTTGGCTTCCATTATTGTCCTTGTTGGTACATGGTGCTTGGCTTATTCATGTAACAATAAAACATAGGTTCAGTTGAAGCTAATCTCTATTAAAGTGACCTCACAGATGGCGCTACTTGTAGATGTAGTTGAAGGCTATCTCTGTGCTAATATCGAGGTGTAAATTTCAAACCCGCAGGATCATACGAAATTTAATTCAGGATAGCGTTTAGTAGTGGGCATCATAAACAGAGGTTCACCTTGAACAAAACCTATCTCCCTTTAATTTGCTTTGACCACACTGATGTGGTATAATCTCTAGTGGACGTGAAGGTCATCCACCATATGCAATGGAAGCACCTCTTTGTTTTCGGACTTCCAGTGTAAATTTGGTAAGGTGAGTATTTTATGTGATTATATATGATTATATGTGAGGCAAGATTATCATGTTTTGTCTGTCAACTGAATCTCTTAGTGTATGGTATTTGTCCATATAAATTGTATATGGATAAAACGTAAATAAAGTATACTTCACTAATAAGTGGAAAAAGTAAATAAATTTGTGGGGTGGGGGAGAGAATAATACAAAAACATATTTTTTTGCATGAATATTTTGCATATTTCCACCACTAAAGACGAAGGGAATAGAATACACTCTCACCTGCTCACCTGTGTTTCACGGATTTGGTTATGAGGAAGTCCGTATTCTTGCGGTTAAGTTTTGGAAGAAGATAGAAAAGTTTATGCCAGAAAGCTGGGAACATTCTGCAGTGGCTGGGAAGGATTGAATGCAGGGGTTTATGAAGAGGCATCCAAGGGTTATACTGCGTACCCCAGAGAAGACTTGCATAGCATGGGCGTAAGGTTTTAACGGTAAATCAGTCAGGGTTTCCTTTAAAGTCTGGTCAGAAACTCTGGGATCCCAAAAGTATGGCCCAGAATCTGTCTGTAACTTTGATGAGACTGGCAGAACGAACGTGCAAAACTACCAGCTACACGTAGAATGAAACATGTTGGACAAATCACAGTTGCAGAAAGAAGTACATTGGTCACTGTTTGTTGTTTTGTGAGTGCAGTTGGTCAGGCGTTGCCGACAGCTATGATATTTCCTAGGGTTCATTGCAAGGAACACGTGATCAAAGGAGCCCAGCCTGGAGACCCCTGGACTCGCCAGACAGAGCGGCTGGATGAACAGTGAACTCTTGTCATGTGTTCTGAAGCATTTCATTGAGCATATTGGTTGCACCAGAAAAAAAAACAGTCTTTCTATTCATGTATAATCATCAAAGTCACTTGGGAATTGATGTCATCAAAATTGCATGAGATAATGGACTTTCCATTATAACCTTCCCTCCCCACGCTGGACGTGTCTGTGTATGGCCCACTCAAAACCATTACAAGAAGGCTGTAAACGAGTGGAACGTGAGTAATCCAGGGATGCGCATGCGATCTTCCGGAACGTTTTGCAAGAGCATTTCATTGTGCTCTATTCTTTGAATATATCTGTGTTGGGTTTCGTAAAACTGGAAACTGGCCTTTGAATTCTGATATGTTTTCTGCAGATGACGAAACATCAATGGAGGTGTCAGTTGATTTCGACCAAAAGGCTTGCGCATCATTCTCTACAGATTCCGATGGCCTTGTGACTGATGCTAGTCAAGAACGACTTCATTTGCGATTAATAGGAGTTTCGAAGGTTTTACTCAGTTCTTTCCTTTCCCAAATAAAAATGTTGATGAACAAAAAACGCCCCGTGCAAAAACCACAGTCGTCGGCTGCGAACGTACAACCAGTAACCCAGAGAAATAGAGGGCTATGGAAAAATTCAATCAAAAAGCAGTGAAAGGAAAGACAGTTGTCCAGTTGGACAGTTCAGATGATGATGAAGATGATGCTATTTCTATTTTCGGGGAGTCCAGCTCCTTCGCAAGGAACTTTTAAGAAGATCTGTTAGAACTCACTAAGTTGGAAACAAAGGATCCACAAACTGGTAACTAAGTCGTTATTAAGCTTACCCCGAAATAAAGATTGTTTTTTTTATGTAGGCCAGATAAGAGACGTGATAACTAATAGGGCAGAAATTTCGTATGACGTAGAATTCTGCAGACAGTCCCGGAAAATGACTGGACGCTTCGTCAAACAAGATGCTGATGGTGTATCCGGGATTGTCAGAAGTGACATACATGTAGTGATGTATCTTCCAAAGTCAGTTTTTCCTGGCGGTAGAATGAGAGTTGCTTTCACTATCGAAATTTGAATATTGAACATTGTAATCGTCAGTAAGTAACTTAAATCAAAATTGATTTAAGCCGAAATAAGACGGATGAGAATCTTGTTAATGCAGCTCATTACACGCTTCTATGCCATAATGTAAGATGGTAATGCATTCTAGCGTGCTAAACCCATTGAAGGGTAAAGTTCAACTATTCGAAACATTAAAATATACTGCATATTCAAAACACATCACCTGTGCTATTTTGCCATCGAAGGTGTGGGTTCAACCTGCCCCGTGTGTACCTTCAAGGTGCTTTATTTGAGGGGCACCGTGAACCACTTTTCTAATTTGATTAAATAAATAAATAATCTTTTAAGGTTGTGGCAAAAATACCCAGTACTGTAGTGTTATACCACCGAAAGAAAGTGATATCAAGCGGTTTTTTTAGCGTCACTATCAAAAAGAATACAAGTTGAGTTTTTTTACCCGTATACGATGAGAAGCTTGAAATATTGAGTTTTTGCCTCATTTGCACGCTAAATTAAATTGAGTTACAGCATTTTTCAAATTGAGTTCCAAGACACATTTTTGTCTAAAAAAACCTGTACGCCCAAAGAAAAAAAGCTGCAAGAGATGAAGGGCATTACCTGACAGCCGAGTTAGCCTATCCACCTGACACGTTAGAGGCTCACTTAAGGCCCTGCCCAATTCGAAACACCCATGAACCATTTTAATCCCCTGGCGGTACCCGTGGGAAGCTCTTGGTCTGTCAGTTCCGACATTGTCCATGACGCCTCATCCTACTGATTTGAAACTTGCTATCATCCAGCGATAGAAGATACGTATCAAGTTGGACTTTCTGGGCATAATTCCCTGTTTTGTCCAAAGCTAGCTGTAAATTCGGAGACTATTACTTTAATGCGAAATGGTAGAATCACAGGTTCTTTATTCTCATTTTCAGAAAATGGATATAATTTATATAAAATGAATCAGGTAGAAACAATCAGCATATCCAGGGTAATCTACTATTGTTTCCTCCCCTCGAAATAACTGTTATTTATAGATCTGATCCCTATTTTCCACTGTAGTCTAGAATATTTCTTAAACGACAGCCAGCATTATGATAACAGGACTCTGGACAGAACAGTACACCATGAATCGGGCTTGAACTCTTAACGACGGCCTTTGCCGTGAGATGCTTTTGTTTCATCATGCTGTGCTAGAACACTCATCACTTCCTCCACGGAAATGTCTCTTAGAACCACAGATAAACCGTAATACTACAATCATACATGTGTATTCAGTCTGCAATGTAACTGCGAGAGACCAACAAATAGATTCAAGAGTACAACATTGAAAGGATGCGAAGTGATCCACAGTTACCTGACAGATTTCATTACTATACAGCTTGTCAGAGTAATGTCAGGTGTTGATATAACAGTAATCAATCTGAATTCAGCGGAAGGAACGAGCGAAAGTCCGCAGGGCTACACTGGCGCCATTTCTGTTAGCGCTAATACATAACTGAGACAGTGCTCAAAACCATTTTAATATTTTTGGAGCAATGCTTCACGTACAAATCATAATAATCATTTACTGGGCACATTTTCTAGAGAGAACAGGCAAAAATATGATTGATAGCGCACTGGAGCTATACTCCGAAAGTTGATAATGATATCAAGGTGACATGTTTGTAGTAAACAACACGAGAACCCCTCTAAATTGGTGTCTTTACTGTTGATAATGCAAGAGGAAGATCCACCCTTGCAAGCTTTCGAGGAACAAAACCCGTGGGTTGCTGGCCGATCTTCCCACGTACGTTCTGAGAGGGCGCTAGCATGAGCTGGACTTGATCTCACGGCGATTGATTAATTCATTGATTAGATCAAATTTAAAAACTTCCGAATTATTTCGTAGCAGTCAGATTGGGGGAAATCAGAATATCCGATTTGAGAAATGCACTGGCCTGGGTCAGGTACCTGACAAACTCTTTGGATCAAGTCAAGCAAAACAACGAGAGGAGGGTTTTGCGACGTGATTGGTCCTAAACACGGTGGAGCAAGCATGTTTCCTCTTCAAACAATGCTCGGATAAATAAACGAACGCCATGGCAGTCAGTGTGTCAGAGGTAATTTTAAGGTAATCCACACTTATCTGTTTAAATAACATTTAACTTTTGCTACTTACACATATGCAACTTTCAAATATATAAATCCAACGACCTATTAGGCTGTTTAGACACACGTGTTCGACCTGCAACTGTACACTGGAGAGAGCGTTAGGATCCACTTCAAACTACCAGTCATTTTAAAACGTTATTTCAAGACAGACAGCAGGGCAGCAGCAGCTGTGGATAGATGCGAATGCAAAAGGGTAGATTACAGAATTGACTGCGGAGAATTATTGATTAAAACTTGCGACAGAGTTGACGGAAAGTAATATGCCTCTGTAGGGGTCACAGGCATCGAGACTAATGTCACACGGTTTCATACATTTGAGAAAGTCTGATTGCCTTGGATTAAATTGCTTTTTCTGAGAAGGCATTACCGGTAGCGACTTATCACGTAAGCACATCATGTACTGCACACAATTCACCTGAAGGAATGAGGGAATCGGAAGGTGAAATAGACCACTAGAATATAGAGTGTGTTTACAAGAAATTTTATTATAGGATTTCACATGTAAATGCCACAATGCTGTATCTTCTATGTCTATCAAAAGATTCACTTACTGGTCACACTAAACACGTGAAAATTTCCTTACGCCACAGCTCTTAATGTCATTCTGAATGGTTTGTCATCAAAAGGACAAAGCAGCTTGTAAGGCAAGGTTCTATTTCCTTTGATAATCGGGGAGTACCAAACAGATCGAAAACACAAATTTGTTACTTTTCCTGAATACAGAGATCTCAGCTGGTTTGAGAATAATGGTGAACTGGCAAAAGAGGACATTTGTTGATTTAATTGGAATGCAAGTGGTATCCCTGAGGAATTGTTCTGTTATTGATGGGTGGACCGAAGGTTGAGATAGGTGAGACTTATACCGAGTTTCACTGTTGCAAATGTAATATGATCTATTTTCCCGTGTTAACTATATCAATAAGGTTTCTTGGTTATCTTTTGCTTGAAACGTTACCTGTCACAAACGTAAATTGACATAAGGTTATATACGTTCCTGTAAAACATCTATGCTCCCTCTAGGGGCCACTGTGAATCTACAAGTGAAAGATTGCAGCATTGTATTTCTAGGAGCTACAACAGAAGTAGAAGGCGTCCTTTAAAGCAGAGCGATTTCGCCATCTAGAATGACCCTGTGTTCTAAATGAGAAAGGTGGTTACAGCGGAACTTTCCTGCAAATTCCGACAATAGATCTGTCGTTACTGTGCTGCATTTTCAGATCGAGATGAAATCAAACTATTTGATTCTGAATCGACCTGTAAGTGTCGAGTTGTTGGAAGTGGCTTCTTGATGACTCCATGAGGTGTAGAAATCCATCCAATGTCCCACTGGAGGAGGGGATTAGGCATGAGACTGAGAAAACATAGTCGTTAACAATTCCACGAGCGACATTATGATGCCTTTGGAGTTTATAGTCACATGGAAGGTGGGCGACATTACGGTTAACTTGACAGTTATATCACCAAACACAGTTCGACCCAAGGCACAATTATGCAGATGTAAGTATTTGCACAAAATATATCTGTTTGATCAACTCTCTTCCTTTCGTGACGTTATGCGGTGAATTATTAAATGACAGCAACTGGGGATTCTATTTTGGCTACAACAAGCAAGGTTAGTAATTAAAAGAATATTTTTTCCTGAAGAAAGGAAATACAGAAAAATAAAAAGTTCATATGATGGGGAGAAACGGGAAAATGTTATATTCTGATGTGCAAGTAGAGTTTTAACCACTGCATACATCTGACAATACTGGGAAACAACTTAGTATAAATAAATATTCCCATGGCGTTGTCGAGAGGAATCGTCCGCCTTGTCTTAACGGAATGGCGTGTCCATCTTGCGAATGTTTTAAGATAACGTCTTTTTTTCTCACAGAAATTTTGTTCGCGATTTCCTTAGATTTTGCCCGAGCTAGACCCAGCGGCTGTGAAAATCCATTAGAGAATATGCCAGAATTTGAAGCTCAGTCTCTCTGTTTTCATTGTCTTTTCAAAGGAAAGGGCACCAGACAAAGGTACCTCAATCTGTATAATGAATGACGCGTACACACGTCCATATATGTGTTGACTAATTTAAAATGGTACACTTTTGGCAGAGCGCGCACACTGGCTAATCAGAATATACACAGTATAGCTGCAGTTATATTTAACGGGCCCAAGGCATAAAGGTGGAATTAGGGACGTATAGCTTATTCCGGCTATAACTTCTCCGTTGAACTACGGTTGGTTTTCATAAAGTTGGAGGAAGCAAAACTTTGCATGACGTTTATTCCTGGAATGCGCGGTAGTATGCATATCAATAGAATAACTCATTCTGTGGTGTAAATACGCCAGACTGGCTGGTGTAAGTTATACCTGCCTGAGGGTAGACTTAAGGTGTGGAATAAGGCTGATTGCAATACTGTAGCTGACAGTTCGTAAAATTTGTTTTCCTTTGAGGGGGCTCTGTGAGGTACCAAATGTTGTTCAAATAATTCTGTGAAAATTGTCTTGAAAATCTCTATTTCGGCATCAATCAACGTAGATAATTAACAGCGACAACTATACATACCTTATTATAATCTAGCATCTTATTTGAGAAAACTCACATATACGGAGATCAGTTTTGAAGGCGCAGGAAACCGGAATGTCTAGGGGAAACCATCGATCTTTGGTAAAGCACTGTTTGTTTTCCTCTTGTGTGAGGTATACGCATTACAATACTGGTGGAACGCAAGTTCCCTTTAACAAACCTAAAACTGCTTCTTAGGTCGCCTAATATTACGTAATTCCCATGAAAATGCGGCGAGACAAGAGAATCTATGAATTCCCTGTCCAAGAGCGGAACTGAACCTGCATCTCGCGTGTACCAACATTGGAGGGACAAGCGTCTGGACTTCTTAAGAGGTCTTAAGTTTAGTTATGTAGTGAATTGTTACACTGCTTATATACATAATTTTCCTACATCAGAAACATGCAAAAGATTGCTCCGACAAAGTGTCTTTGTTTACATGTACTTTAAACTGCTGAGCTATTAATCAACATGCGCTTGATAAGAATTAATGCGAGAAGTTAATAACTTTCATTTCATTTTCTATGACAGAAAGCATAGTTCACAAAACAAATCTGTCATTCCACAAATGGTCCTGTCTGGAGGACCAGAAGTAACGTGAAAGATACAGTATCTCAGGAGCACATGACATTAAGATAAACTGGCGTGAACCGCCAGTTGTGTGGGTCGTTGGGAACATATCGGGCACGTCAGTCTACATGCTACGGGAAGGTGCTGGAATTGTCTTGATCGTGGTTGCGATTAAACTGAGACATGAGATTTGAAGTCATTTGAAAACACGCTGATCTTTTACCCCCACTGACAGGTAAACGGGAATTCCATTCCAATTCCATTCTCAGAGGTTGTGCCCAGGGCATTGACTTTAAACCGGAGTCATGGTTCCTTGGGTAGCACTCTTAGTAGCAATTTAAAAGAAGTCTCTCATTCTGAGCCGGTCCATGATTGACGTTTCATTAAAGGAAGAAAATGTTGAAAGCCAAGTGTACTTTATGTTGTGTATTGTGACACTCTGGCTTACCAATTCGGGATAAGACAAACCGAGTATGGTAGAGCAGCCTGTTGCACAAATTTAAAAATTTTAAAATTAAGCAATCAACAAGCCATTGGACACTGAATACGGTGTCTGGAATTTTGGTAGCTTCAGCTGAATGGATTTGCCAAGTAGCTAGCAAAGCTTGATATTTACATTGGAAAAGACAATCTGGCCATTGGACCGTGCGATATAATGTCCTGTTACTCAGACTTAACCCTTATAAAACGTAGCAAACTGTTCATCTCCGGAAACAGTGATAATAGTAGTAGAGGTATAGAACTCGTGATGGCCAAATCATGTAAGCCAAGGCGATAACACATCGATATTTGTGCGGATATAAAGATAAAGCTGGATGTAAAACACCACTTGAGAAAAAAGGATTCGATTATAATTAACACTGAGCAGTTTCCGCAAATACGTGTATCTCTTCAATTTCCGTTAATGTTGACGCAAACGTGTTGTTTATTGCTTCCGTTACTGACATATCAGTGTTGAATGGCCTGTTAGGTACCGTACGGTAAAGTCCCATTTTGATGTAGAGAAATGATTATGAACCAATCATCAGAGATGTCTAGAGGACTGAAAGAAAGAAAATAGTCCTTATAAATCACTTATAGTCCATTATAATTACTTTATAACGGACGCCTTGGGATAAATGCATATATTATATAATAAAAATATGAAAATCTTGAAAGCATTTCTATGATCCTTTAGAGACACAGAAACACAGGAAGAGAGGTCATAATTAAAATTACGTTAGCATTTTAGGCGTAAAATCTATGTGTAATTGATGGCAAATCTATTGCATTGAGTGATCATTTCATCTGTGTGTTTTATTTTCCAGGTCTCTTGTGTTGGGGTGTTAAGGAACAAGAAAAAATCCCCCCGCTAGTTATGTATTATCATACAACTTTGAAACATTATACAGCTCTCGAAAACATCACGTATGAAGAACAGCTGTATAATGTTGCCAATAACGGGTCTTTGATGTCTTGTTTGGTTGAAAATGTTACCTTTGTAAAACTATAAAGAAGACAATGTATAATGACAATTTTTCACTGCTTCACAAAGGAAAGAGAAAAACATCTGTGTACAACTTGTTGCCATCGCGCTGACATTCCAGATAGCACGGGTGCATTATTTGTACCGCACTATATGAATGTGAGGACTGCCTCCCGCCATGTCTGTTGACTAAAGTCACTTGTCCTTGCGATATGCCGTGACTTAACATGTATCAGAGGCTAATTCTACAAAGCATTTTTTCACTTAGGTCAACAACTTTAAACTCAATTTTAAAGCTTGCTTGATACTTGCTGATCTTGAAATCTGTATAATTTGGCACAATATATACACTTAATAAAGCGCCGCCCTGGTTTTCACTGTGGCGGTTTTGTACACATGCGGTTAATATTCTTCTGTATCAAAAGAGTGTAAAATATGATTGGTTGTGAAGCGTATGACACTGTGGCTAATGAAAAACGACAGAATGATTGGAACCCATGTGTTTTAATGATAATACTCATGCATT
Source organism: Acanthopleura granulata (assembly GCA_016165875.1). Lineage (NCBI taxonomy): Eukaryota > Metazoa > Mollusca > Polyplacophora > Chitonida > Chitonidae > Acanthopleura > Acanthopleura granulata. The sequence continues at coordinate 26,928,506 of JABBOT010000003.1, forward strand.
TCTCTCATCACTGGCTTTGATGTGAAACAATGGCTTTACAGGAATGGTTCCGGAGTAAGCAGTGTTGAAGCAGTGCTTGAAATTACTGAATGAGCTGCCGTTCCTCGTCTAAGGCAGCTTAAAGCTTCAAGTTCAGATCATGTACAGCTGGATCTAAAGGTAAATCAAGTGACTTGCCAGTTAACTGACTGGTGCCGTGGTCAGTACCCTTTACATCGTATAGTGGCGGGCAGGTTTGTTGCTGGGAGTCAAGAAAACACGGGCATTCTGAAGCAACGGACATTTCCATCAACATAAAGCCGCACCCCAAACAGAGAAAGCTTGATACAAGCATTCGAGTTTAGTGGTCATAAATAAGGTGAAGTAAACAACATGGAGTAAATAGGTTTTCATTTTAAAAAGTATATGGCATTTGTCACCTGAATCACCGAGCGTAGAAATGTACAACAAGTTGTCACAGGAGATTCACAAACCTTCCTCACACGAGCTGTTATCTGCATTAGTGTTGGCTTCTCGTCCTGGGTTCATTGTTAAAAATAGTTCAGTAAATTGCCTAAGTTGGTAGTTTTGGGGGGTTTTTTTAGGGGGGGACCAATAATTAAGCTACCACTACATAAGTAGTGTGTCCATTTCTTAAGCAGAATTGTTTTGCTCGAGTAAAAGGCTTAAGAATTTTTTTTTGATAAGGAAAGCTTGGCTAGAATAAAAATACATTTGGATAGACGCTAGTTGCAGCTCCATGCCAGGATGTTTGTCCAGTGTATGTCAACGATTAGCGATAAACTTCACCATAACCTATTCACAACAACGATTCTTCCGAAACAAATACTTTTCAAGCCCTTTTCACCTTGTAGGCAGTTCCAATGGCCCATACGACTGTTCAGAATTAAGAAAAAAAGCATCTGGGCCTCATTTGTATTCTGAACAGAATACAAATAGCGCTGACTATTATAATAGGAAATATACTAAGGAAATATAATAGGAAATATAATATCGTGGGGTTGGGTAGACTTGGTATCAAGAATTAAAGATCAGTACGTATTTGCCCTGTTGTCAGCGTAATGTGATTTATTTTGATCGTGTTTAATAGTTGAGACCGAATGTCTCTGTAATAGTCTTTTTAAAACGGGGGTCTACTAGATTGATAAGATATAAAAGCGACCGAACAGAAATTAAAGCCAGAGCGGCGACGACAGTGTGTTAGATGGCAAATGGTCATACGCTACCGGTGAAATCCGGCCTCTTGTCAGTTTTACTCAGTTAGGGTTTTGCTTTAAATGTTTATGTACGTTTTTAAGAAGTAACAACTTACTCCCTATCACCATGGCATAATCAGAAATGGGTAAAAAAAATGCAGTTTAATGATATTTATTAGACGTCGCTGGTCTAGAATGATTTAAAATGCTGTGTTGTAGCACATTTAATACAATCTTGTGAACCCCGTCTTTAAAATATTTTGTGGTACATTTTTTTTGCTTCCCTGGAGGAGGTGTCTTACCTAGATTTTGTGACCTCTGTATACGTGGAGTCAATCCTGTAGTTTTCTCGAAGCTCTATGTTTAGATAAGAGATTTGCCTGTGTTATCAACATTTTTACAATCAAACTATCTAGATTTTCTATACGTTAGTGTATAAATATGAGTGATATATATATTGCTTACGTCCACTTGAGAGGATTTTGCCGAGTTTATTGGAGCTATCCGACATTCTTTTTTCTGCACTCCATTTTTCTGCACGCCACACTTTGTGAGCTTGTGTTTCGCCACTTGCCAATTCGTCTAAATGTTTGGATTTTTCGAGTACTTAGTTTTCATCCCAATTTACATTCAACAGGATTTTCCGCTCGGCATTACCGACGCTATCGTCTACCAGTCCACCTTGGGAAGTATACCCAGACGGGTCGTTGGATACAAACCATCGTCGGCGTGCCGTACCAGCTACCCTTCGTCACTTGGAAGTCAGTGTTATCCTTCACTTTAAGAGTTCTCATGAGCTGTGGATTTCAATATTTATGTGGGCTGACTCGCCTTTGGAAGCCTGACTTCCTGGAATTGCTTTAGGATTTGCACGGTAATCGCAGTAATAAGCTATACATCATAGTAATTATCAGTATTGTTCTTGCGTTATATTGTTTGCTTATCTTATTTCAATTATATGCATTTAACTTGGCCAGCGTTGTCTTTGTGTTTCTTTGATCTTGTGTAAGGCTGATCGCTGTCTGTAAGTTGAACAAACCATTTAATTTACAACATATACACAATGACCTGAGAACAATGCAAACAGACCAGGCCTCGGGGATAGGTGTAGAGTAAATGGCTTAGGTGAACTCGATGTTTTGGTCATTTACCTCAAAACAAGAAATCTTTCACGAACAAGTCTTAAAATTCAACGGAAAACGTAGCCTCGACGATTTCGAATAAGTTAAAAAGTAGAATTTCTCGGGAACAAGTGGTATTATGATTGCTATATTGGTTTCAACCGACAGCTGTCTTGGTCGTTTGGAACGTATCGGACATGTCCGTCCACATTCTACGGGAAGATGCCGGAGGCAGTCAAGTCTGGTCCTCCTTGTGGTTAGATTCAGCCAGCAGAAGTAAGAAATTTTCAGCCATGTAGGCCTGACAAGTAAAAGAAATTCCAATCCGGTTTTTTCGTCTTTGGGACTTACACCGTCTGAGCTACTTCCGCGAGTGACTTTATTAAAAGGCGGAAAATAGATGAATGTCCCCTGTATTTGTACAAAAGTCTTCTGCGAATTCAGCAAAAAAAATAAAAATAAGCTTCGTTAAAGCCCCAGGATGGTTTATATGTCGTATACATTGTAAAAATCTGCAATTTGAAGCCATGGAACACTCATGTTGGGTGCCATTGTATATTCTTGGTCAGGAGGTGTGTCAAGCAGCTTACACCGCGGGCAGGTTTATAATTTTCCACCATCCCAAAGCAAGATCAGTATTTTATGTAATGTGACTGGGCACGAACTTAAAGACAGAAAAAATAAGCGACTCAAGTCTGCACTCAATGGAATCCTATGACATAAATCCATATCGGCACAAAACTTTAAAAATATTCGACAGATTTAAAAGGAAAGCTAGGAACCAGTAAACGTAACATTGGTGTAGAATTCGTGATGGACAGCTGGTGTAGGTCAGGTGGGTATGATATGAGTCAAGATGGATAAAGATAAAGCTGAGAATAAAAGATAGCTTAGGAGACAACATCTATAACAGTAACACGTTTCCAGAAATAACTCCATTTTATTTTATTTATTTTATTACATGTTGATGTAAATGTGTATAGTTGTTTCCACACTGATATATTAATGCTGCAGGGCCTGCAAAGTGCCCCTCCGTGTAACACTATGCTAATTACGGGAGGTGATTGTGTGCTCCGAAGAAACACTCATCACAGGTCCCTTAAAAAACAGACATAAAAGAGTTTATGAAACTAAGACAAAGATCGACGATCAAATATGTGTTATGGACAAAAGACAAATAAAATGCCTGCATATGGAAATTGGAATGGCTGTGTGAACATGCATCAAATCTATATTTTCTTGAAAACAAAATATTGTACCAACTAATGCACTGCCTCTTTGCGGTCTTATATACAAAGTCTCCGTGCTTCAGCAATAATGAGTAAATCAACAACAAAAAAAAACACAAGCTTTCCACGCATATTATTTATTATGCAAGAAAATGTGAGTACTTTTGAGAACGTTATATAGCTCTACCAAACAGCTTCTGTATGACGCTTCCGATGAATGAATCTTTAACGTCTTTGTAGCCCTTCTTTGGTAGAAATTGTCTGGCTTGGAAAATTTTAAATAAACCGTTTTATTATTTCTACAAGCGGAAGTTTACCAGGGGACAACGTGTTGTCAACGCGCTAACCTTCTAAACTCCAGCAGTCCGTTGTTCCTAGACAAATGAGTATTAGGAGTGGCTCTCGGAATATCTGATGCACAAAATCATTTAGCCTGGCAAGCCTATACGCCTCATCGCGCAAGATTCATGCATTTAACGACTTAATTACACTTGTCTGTCAATGCCCGAGTCAAAATACATGTATATGGTATAAGGTATCATCTAATGGCTGAGAATGGCCACCTCACATGTGAGAGATCCTATTCGGGTCTTGCCACATACCCAACGCTCTGGGGTCCGTTTGAGTCACATAACACGGAAGACACTAATGGAATGCACGCTTGCCTGCCTGTCCACCCATCACGAAACAGTCTAACATACATTTTTCATAACAGTTCGTCCTATTGATTTGTTGGTGGTAGGCTAACATACTTCAGAGATACAAGTTTCGCCTACAGAGCCATGTCACCGATATAAATTCCCAAATATCAGAAAATGGGTAACAATATATACAGATGAATCAGGCCGGAACAATGGGTTTATTAGGGGCCATCTTCTTGTAATCATAATGGGACTGTTAAAGCCGCGAGCACTGCATCTAATCAGAGGTCATAGAGAGGACTCGAGCGTACAACCGAATGATCATATAAAGTTATCTCTAGCCGCCTCGTGGATCCTCAACACTATTTCATGGCTTGTCAGGTTTAAGTAAAATCACTCAGTCTGAAATTCAGGGACAACACGAAGTCAACTGGCCTTCAATGACGTTATTGTTAAAAATGCGAACAGAGAATACGCATGTTGTAGTGACGCAGTGATGAGTCCGAAGTAAACCACGGGTTATGGGGCCATCGGTGGTGATAGGTAAGATTAAGAACATCAGTTTTCCGAATCTTTCTACAGGATCGTGGGGTGGAATACTAAGAAAATAGTACGTCTATTTCGATTTGAGCTCTGATTTTTTTGACAAAGGATCCCGATAATCCCAGGGCCACTTTCACCAATAGTCGTACGATATTTTTTTGTCCTAAGTTATCGTACATCACGTTGTGCGATAATTTACGACGTTGCCCGTTTTCACAAGGCTTGGTTTGTGAAAGAGGCGCGTAGGTCAGGTACAATATCTTACATAATCGTGCTGTTATCGTAAACGTACGACATATTTATGAAAGCGGACCCAGGTCATACTGGTATAAGAGAAATATTCTGTAATGAAATGAGCATTAAAGAGACACAATATGTAACAAAAGTAAATTATCAAATGCCGATTAACAATCGGTGATTTATATCAGATAAAAGCCTAAAATCTAACATGGGAAATCAGAAGTATTTCGACGTTGAACTATTGAAATTATATTGAATTCTTTACTGAATGGTCCAAGTATTCTAAGGCTGGTCCACTTCATATAGCAGAAACCATTTTAAAATGTTAGTTCAGCGTGGAAAATGAAGGCAGAGGGAGCCGTGTAATCAAACGGGATATTGAACAGTCATACGTCAGGTGGCTCGGCCAAATTCGACAGCCATGGAATAGACCAAGAGATGTTAAAGGCGACTGGTGAGAATTATTGATTAAAACCTGCGAAATAACCGACAGAAAGTAATATGCTTCTGTTTGAGTCATTGGCATCCAGAATGTGCTCTTGTGTACCTCTGATAGTGTAATCTAGCAGCATTCCTATATGTAGAGTTAGCAAAATGGGATGGTACTGGATTAAATTGATTTTCCTAAAAATGCATCAGATGCTGGTCATGTGAGCAAATCAAGCACTGCATTTTATGCACCCAAAGGAATATAATATTAAATCTGAAGGTGGTATATAAAATGTGTAAGTGATGTTGGATTATCGGAATGTACATGTAACTGCGGCATAGCTCTATCATTCATGTTACTCTCACTAAAGCCTTAACCAAGGACACCCGATATTATTCTTATGAGTTTGCTACAAAAATTAACAGTAAAACCGCTTGATTGGCATGATTGTAACTATTTTGATTATCTTGGATTACCGAACTGTAAAAGTGGAAAACCAACATTCATTTATTACTTTTTTCAGATTACAGAGATCTGGTAAGTTTGGGGTTCATATTAATTAACTTGTGAAGAATGCGTTAGTAGTAATACATGTTTAATTGTTTATGAATTGACCCATTCCGGTCAGGTCAAATCAGAGTTTTACACATAACGAGTTTTGCTGTTGCCAGTGTAATGTGATCTTTTATCAGTCCGCTCATATTATATTTCTCCCAGCGGCTTATCACACTTGAAAACGTCTCAATTATAACACAGTGGACAGAGCACGCTTCCTGCAAAGCTTGTTTGTTGCTGAAAACGTGATCAATTAAAAATACGACAAGGGAGAAACTTGTAGTGTTTTGGAAGCAATGTGATTTTAGATGTGGAGGGTTGCCACATTAAATTTCCAGACACAAAAATAAAACCTCCAAATAGCTTTAAATCACTGCACTTTCGCCATGTGGCCTCACACACAGTGACCTAAACGATTTTCTCGCTGACGCAACTCCCGCGGGAATTTGTGGGTCATATTTCCAAAAAAATATTGGCCACAGCTCTCCAGCTACATTTAGCCTGCTGCATTTTCAAAACTACTGCATTAAATTAAAATATCGATTAGGAATCGATCTGCGACTGAAGAAGCCTTTTGCAAGAAATTGGCTTCTTAACGATCCCAAAACGTGTACAAAGTCAGAGTGTCTTTCAACGTGCAACGTAAGATTTAAACAAAAATGTTGGTTTCAGTTCCTTGTGAGGGCCGCTTATAGCCAGTAGTGTTTTATACACATGGAAGGTGATTGGACTTACAGTTAGTTTACTTTAAGGACGAACACTTTATTGACTTAGATGAAAGTCAGAAAAAGCATGGTGAAAAACGTAATCACCACACTGGAAATGATAATGTTTCGCCATTTTTTAAATCAGTGACACGAGTAAAGGCTTACAGGAAAATGTCCTGGGATTTGATCGACTCAATCTCCTTTGTGACGTTAAAGTTAAATATTAAATCAAGACAGCAGGGGATTTTCATTTCGGCTCAACACAATGAGATTTGAAATTAAAAAAAAATCTTGAAATGCCAACAGGGCAGAAAATGCAAAAGATAAGAAAGAATGGTAACGATGTCATATTCTTTCCAGATTGAATTTTAACGACAACATTTCCTCTTTTTTTCTGGAAGATTTCGTTCAAAAATTTTACTACTTTGTAAGGTCATTTCGATTTTTATTTTGTTGACGATGCCGCAATTAAAGCATAAATCATGCCTGTTATAATGGTGGTCTCGGCGGAATAATACGAAAGAAAGAACATTCCAATCCAGCACCTGGACTCCACAGAAATACAGCATATGTACATTTTGACGCAACAATACGGTTACCTTTCTGAAATATATTAACAAATTTTCTTTACTTGTGATCAATACGTCTTCATTAAAGACGAAGTATACTTCTATCTAGAAGGGCACTGTTTGACCCCGATCTGTGACGTGAGAAAACATATTGCTCCAGTATGTTATGAGTACTTCAGGACTTCACTTACGGTCTCTCTGGAATTACAACGGACATCAATAGTCAATGTTAATTGTGTGATCTAAGGCTTCTCTCTTTACTGTGGTGATTTAGTGGGTCAATCAACAGAACAGGATTTTTCAACCCAGTTGTTCCCATCTGATCCCCATGCTCTCGTTCCCTGAGGAAAACTGGAATCAAGGTTTTGTTAGTGGAATGCATTTTAATGAGCTGTATTCAGATGAGGATTCATTATGTCAACCAAGGCAAGGCTTCCTCTACTTTGCGCCGTATGTAACATCGTGTCCTGTAGAAATCAGTCAGTCAAACAACTGAAATTCTATTTTCCATGGACACTCAGTTTAAATATTTACCATAGAATGACACTCAGTCAATAACTAGGGCGAAGTCAATTATTATTGTTTAAATTTTAGATTCCGGAATTACAGCCTGTATATTCATGAAGATCAATCCGATTCCGATAGTCTCAGTTGTTGAAAAAAGATGTGAGATCAGTTGGTCTGTCAAGGGTTATGTTACTTTGCCATAGATTTCCGTGCACATACTTTGATATAATAATTCACGCCCTAAAACACGAGGTCGGACGTACAAATTCACGGTTACATATTTGTTATAAAAGCCTGCAGTTTTTGCGTATAAGCTTAGTTTGACTTTCACGAGGCACCACTGTTTAGATACTTCTTCTGAAATGGGCGTGCTGGAACTGATTAACACAGACACAGGAATTATTGTCGTGCGGGCTAAAATATTTTTGTTGCGCCCTCCTTCAGCTGGCCAATTTCCATTTGATCCTATCTCTTAACCTATTTAAGTCTCGGCATGGTTTCCAGTGTGTTCTATTTACAGCATACAATTTGACAATCTGGAGGCTCTTGTCTCAGTTCACTCAGGGCCCTCATCTCACCAAAACGGTGATCCAAACGGTGTGTTGTTGTTTTGTTTTTTTTTGTTATGCGACATAAATACATAGAAACATAAAGAAATGTACCCAGTAATTATATGTACGACATCGTCGAATAATTTTCTATCAGGACTAATGGAGAAATGACCAAATTTCTCACAAGCAAAACGAACAAATTACGGTTTACGTAATATATGGTCCATTCCTTGGAAAGCACTTACGCAATACATCCAAGACGATCTCCGTAAGATGAGGAACTAAGTCCACTATTAGCTTTCCAGTTGTTCAATGTAATTATTTGTTGACAACTAAATCTCACACAAAGCACAAAGCAATAACACTAACGGTGTGATTACATGAACGTCTCCATACTCAAATCTGCGAAAGAGTAGAGCATTCATTCAAATTGTAAAGATTCGTAAGCAAGATTGAAATGTCTACCCAGTAATTAAATGTACAACACCGCCAAATGGTTTTCCATCAGTTTGATGAAGAAAATGGCCATCATTCTCAGTAACACAGCGACCAAATACGGTCTACGTAATATATGGTCCATATATTGTCAAGGAGTTCCTCAACACATCTCCGTGATGATCTCCATGCGATGAGGAACTAAATCAACTGTTAGCTTCCCAGTTGTTCAATGTAATTATTCGTTGACAATTAAATCTCGTAGAAAGCACTAGGCAATAACACTAACGGCTTGATTACATAAACTTCACCATACACAACAAATCTGCAGCAAAATAGAGCTGGAGCTCGGGCTGTATTTTTATTTTTTTTGGCTGACTTAAAACCACTATATAGGGTTGTCGTATATGATCTCTTCAGCTTAACGCGATCCAGTGAGGATAAGTAGACAGTAGCTGTCTTAGTATTGAGATATGTGAAAGTCTGCGGTACATCGACATCAGCGTTAAGCTCCCAAGTCAATTAATCAATCACTACTTGCCACTTTTATCTCACACTTAGTTATAGAGAAAGAAACGAAATTTAGGGCTGCAAGTGCCATTTTAATAGTGTGTGAAGCAGGCCGGCCCTGCTTTTCCACTGAGGGCTATTGACGAACTTTCCCTCCTTGGAGTCAAGCTGTCTTCATAGAATGTTGCCGGCCTCTGTGGCTCAGTAGGTTAGCACGCTAGCGCAACGCAATGACCCAGAAGCCTTCCACCAATGTGGTCGCTGTGAGTTCGTCCAGTTCGTGCTGGCTTCCTCTCCGGCCGTACACGGGAAGGTCTGCCAGCAGCATGCGGATAGCCGTAGGTTTCCAATAGGCTCTGCGCTATTTGTGGTCAACGGTGTGTATTTTATAAAATTATTACATGGTGCTTTAAAATAAACTTCATTCACAGACACTCAGTAGAGAGACAGCAGAGAAAAGAATTCCCCGTGTGTTTCTCCCACGAACGGTTGTACGTGGTGCTCAGTATTTTGGCGTATATCGGTGTACGTGAATGCGAAGGGCAGTGAAATACCCCTCATAAAGTGATGACATCATGAACAGGTTTGGATTTTGCGCAGGCGTATACATGTGCTTTTCTAATGGCCCCTAATGTCACAAAGGCCCAGTGATTACAACAGCGGACAAGCAGGAAAATCCTTTGCCATGCCGTGTTTAAACACTATCACCCGTGCGTTAATTTATGTTGCAGGCATTTTGGATGTTTTCCTTTAATTTTATCAAGTAATACCGCATATGCATAAATCGCCATTCATATCAAAGATTAATTTCATAACATATATTCTCACTTTTACTGGTGTTAATTCAACAATGGCATGCAATATTTCAGACGTTTCTCGAGGGACAGGTTAGTTGTCGGCAAAAATCAATTTATCATGGATACACTGCTGGAAGTTAATTAAGGGCCTCACATAATATCCACGTCAAATAGCTATTAATGAAATATATCATAGATCCAAGACCTTCAAAAGGCTTGATGGTCGTGAAGCATGAACACACAACAATCCCTGATAACGCCTCTGGCAAGACATTCGCAAGCCATTGGAAGTATTATTTACTCATTTTCTATCACTGGATCTCACGATTTCCCAGCATAGCCGACAGTTATGGAAATTAGATCACGGAAGTGTAGTGTGAATTTAAAATTAGATATAGCCTTCAGGCTGGATGTAAGTTAACTAAATAGCTCCCTTTTCCTGTGCTTTCTGTGAATGCCACGTCCTTGATGCTGCCTGTTGGTGTCTATTTCTCGCTGGATTGGCGGTGGTTTTACGCCTTAAGGGTATAATAAGTGCCTAGGCCGAGACCACGGTCTAAGGGTGGCTTATATATACCCGGGGACCTCTGGCTAGCCTTAGCCCCAGGTTTATGTGCACCTTTTGCAGGTGTAAAGCTTGCAAAAAGCTACCTCCTCTTTCAATTCCGCTGCATAAGCGTTGCGTTTTCCCTGTATACTCATAAAGCACCTAAATTCTGAAAGCTGAAATATTTGCGTACATTTAGCCACAGTCGCTACTTAGCCTTAACACACCTTTCTCATATAAACTTTAACCCAAGTCGAAAATACGGTCAGCTGGCACATACTGCCATATTTTCTAAATCTGTCTCAAAGAGGCCCTCATGGTTAGCGCGAGTTGACATTTTCGTGACATCATATTTTGAAATTTACAAACATACTAAATAAATCTACGCCTTCAATCGATTTGCGTAATGATCAACCGCGGATGCGCATGCTCGTACAGAAACAACCCGATTTATTTAGGTCACGAATAATCTTGGATTTACTGGTCGTAAAGGCTACAGAATGTAAAAAAAGTTGGAAGAGGAACAGAAAACGTCTTGGTGAACATAGCTTATCTCAGTTTTTTTCGCGTTCGTGCATGCCTTGGTTAATTTTTACGAACTTTCGTAGCTCGAAGGTTCTCCGCGCTAAGCTATGTTCAAAAATACCACTATTTTAACCTACGTAGCTCCTCACATAGACTCAAATTGTCCTGCATTCATATGCGCGTCTCTCCCGCGTAATATGGAATTAGAAACCTGGAGAAATACTCAGACTTTTCGTACTCTTTTGCCACGGAAATATTGCAATGTGAAAACGCAATAATCACGCAGATAGTCGAACCTACCTACTTCTCAGGCAATTAGTCGAATCTGACAAGTTTCAAAACCTCACGTAAATAGTCAAACTTTTCAACCCAAATGGTCGATTCTGCCAAGCCATCTGATACGCAAATAGTCAAATCTGCCAACGTGACTTTCACTGGCATAGGCTGCGTGTATATATTTTTATGACAGTCATAGAAACATAGCTTTTGCTCTTGTTTTTATCGTTAAAGTATATAGACTGGTCTTGTAATCCATTGTGATGCAGCCATCAGCTTCAGGAACCAACCACTGAATTCTGAAAGAGTGCGTCTCCATTTTGCTGATTAACAGTTCTTTTCTTGACAGACGTGTGGATGTGGTGTGATGAAAAGTATTCCGCTCACACCATTGGCGCGGCTATGTCATTAACAATCAGACAGCATACTCCACACAAATCGATACGAACGTGTATCCCTGTGATTTATTTTATCATTCTGCTTCCCGTTGTAACTGACGGCACCCACTTCCGGGTGAAAATCACCACACACGTCCAAATAAGAGCTTGTGAACCTACGGCAATCCCTCGTACGTTCTGACAACTTGTATGTATCCCACACAGAAATATTTGACTATGTTCCCTAATGCCCTAATGAAAAGTGCCGAGGTGAAATGCAAAATATACAGCTAGTATGTTTAACGGGTGTCCAGAAGAATGCATATATATATATATATATATATATATATATATATATATATATTCCTACCGCTGCCCAATATTTCCTCACGTCCCAGTTATTGCTTGGATATTAACTTGTGGCGATTGTTGTCCATTGAAATCAAATCAACACTTAGTAATGAGTAGCAACCAAAATTCGACAATATATACCTTTCAGACAGGTTAACATATTGTTGGCACAAAGTAGCCTGTATATGCTGGAGTCCATTATGATCGAGGCGAAACATAAAAGACAGAAATAAATTTGTGGATCCACACACAGCGACGTATTTGTTACATGTGTGTCGTATATTTACGAATATTTTGGAAAATGTTCGTATATGAAAAAGTAGTCTTCCTGGAATGTCATGCGGTGAAACAGATATATGTGAAAAACATGTAAATCAACATCTTCGTGCTTGACATATAGCTTTCAAAATCTCGGCGATTCCAACGTAAAATGTTTTTTGCACATTTTTTGTGATTTCTGATATGAAAGCTCATTAAAGCTTATCCGCGGAAGCCGGTTATGTATAAAAGCAGAGTGTGGTGAGAAAAGGATGGGTGAATCCGAAGAGGTTCCAACAGCCTCCTGTGATTGTGCTCTCTTAACGACAGTTCGCTGTTTATCCTGTCCTACAAATCCTGTGGTGATACGGAATTATGAGATGCCTTTACATCATAATGTAACCTGTCAATTTACTAAAGTAACCTGGATGACAGCAGCGATGTTAAACCCTTCTGCTGTAAATCCAGCCTGTCAGAAAAATTGAAGATGACCTTTGGATAACGTACACGAGGGCTCAATAACTTGCTAAACATTACATCAACAACTAAGGATGGAAAAATATGCCTTAACTATTTTGTATTGCGCCAGAATAACTAAACAAATTACGGACCTTCTTTCCGACAGGTGGTTGTCGGTAATGCATTGTTAGTTAAAACAGGAGTAGAAACGTGACCAATTCTGGACAGTGACATGTAGAAATCTCTTGTAATCGTGCTACACCATATGTATTGCTATACCTATGGTGGTATAGCATAGGTATAGCAAGGGCAAGAAAGTCCTTACACGTATCACACATAATTTTTTTTCCAGAGTGTTCAGTATTTACTTTGAGTTATACGACAATACGTCGTAGTGTAAGACGGCGTATAGATTTCTAGTTTTGAAGTATTTACCTGAACTCTTAGAATAATACCTTATAACTGAGGTAAAGTGAACAGAGAGAGTGTTTCATAGGTTTTGTGTTCAGGAGCAAGAACACAAAGGTCAACAGGCCTTCATTGACGTTATTGTTGAAAACGCGAACAGAAAGTACACACGTTGTTGTGAAACAATGATGGACAGCCCGGAGTAAACACCCAAATTAAGCCACTGATGGGGCCGTCGAGCACTCGACCTTGCTGGTCATCAGTAAGATTAAGGACATAAAGGATATTTACAATTGCATGATCTTAATGTGGAATATAATAGGAAAATAATACGCTTAGTTACACCTGGGCTCTGATTCGGAAGGTTTGTCGGACAAAGAATTCCGACAATCCTGGTCATGTTGGTGTCAGTGAAATATTCTGTTTGATAATTAGTAATAAAAACACACAGTATGTAACAAAAATAAATTATTTAGTGCGAATTAAGAACTAATGATTTAAACCAGGCAAATTCATCAAATCTCTCAAAGGAAATCTGAAAACTCCCGCCTTAAATTATTGAACGTATATTGAATTTTTTCCCAGGTCGTTTAGTATATGCTCCAAGTATTCTAACGCTGGTCCATTTCAATTCCATGAACCATTTTAAAGCGTTAACTCGACGTGGAAAGTGAAGGCAGAATGAGCCGCGACAGCTTTGGGATATACCAAGAGGAGAAAAAGGCGAGTGTTGAGAATTATTGATTAACACTTGCAAAAGATCTAACGATCTTGTCTGGCCCTTCTGGTGCAATCTAGCACGGTGACATAAAAATGTCACAAGCACTCGTATATGTACAGTTAGCAAAATGTGATTGTACTGGATTAAATTACTTTTTCAAAAAATGCATTAGCACCTGGTCAAGCGAGCGCATCAAATACTGTATTTAATACGCCCGTAGGAATATGGTAATCTGAAGATGGGATAAATCACTGGTATGTTAAATGTGTGCATGAGATTTGGTTATGTTAATGTACGTGTAACTGCGGCATAGCTCCATCATTCACGTCATTCTTAGGAAAACATAAGCCAATATTATCTATGTGGGTTTCCCATAATCATTAAAAATAAGTTGGTTGATTGTGATTTGTTTAGCAGTCGTGGGCTATCAAACTATATATCGAAAACTACCATAAGTTTGTTACTTTATTCTGTGTACAGGGATAATTATCAACTTCTGAAGAGTACCTTTATTCTCTGATAAACGTTGTATTGTGTCTTTGTATACATTCCATTACTCTCAACGGTTTATCACACCCTTATCCTCAAATGGCGACAAATATTTATGTTTGGGCAACATGTATCTTCTTGGGAGTAGCGTAATTGTATCAATAAAAGTTTGCAACATCCAATTCTCAGACCCGCCCGGATAGCGCAGTTGGTACAGCGTCCGCTTTCGGATGGGGTGATCTGGGTTCAAACGTGGGTCGGGTCATACCAAAGACTTTAAAAAAAATGGTGTATCCTGCTTCCTCGCTAGGCGAGGATAGAGGGTGGACTGGTCAGCCCGGTGTCAGCATAATGTGACTGGGTGAGGGGGCTTGTTGGGTGTCTTCGGCAAGTCGTCTCGGTGAGGCAGCACCAGATAAAAGATACGGTGGAAATCCCTCCTGCTCCAAGGAGACACCGCTTTAGTATAAGTGAAATATTCTTGAGTAGGGCGTTAAACAATAAGCATTCATTCATTCATTCGTTCCAATATTCAGGTTAAAAAGATGAAAAAAAGGTTCTTCGGCCATCTGGGCTCACGTAAAGTGACCTAAACAAAATGGCGACAATTTCGTTCACGCAACTCTCTTAGGAACTTCAGTTTCCCAGAAATATTAGCCGTAGCTCTCCTTCTACACTACATTTATTTTACTGTATATTCAGGATTGCTGGATTAAATAAAAAAATATGGATTCGGAATAGATCTGCGGCCGGAGTGGTGCTTTTCAAGATAATGGCTTCTTAACGATCCTATAACATGCAAAGTCAATCAGATATACGGTGCAGCTGAGGATTTTCGTTTGGGCCCCAACGAACAGGTTTTGAAATAAAGAAAAAACTCTTGAAATGCCAACACGATAAAATGTTAAGAAAAAATGGTAACGATGTCACATTCTGTCCAGGCTGAATTTTAACGACAGCATGTGTCCACATTATTGGAGAATGCATTTATTAAAAATAAGTATTTATCTAATGTGATTAAGGGAATTTTCCGATAGTCTTCTGTTTATTATTGTTGCCCCAGAACGAATGTAGCCATTTAGGTGTGAGGTTATTTATTATATCACCGTCTATGTGTGATTTACTGACAATGCCTGTCGTGCTCTGACAAGTCTACGACGCCACGAAAATCGCATTCCTCGTTTCCACTTTACTGACGCGGTCAGGCACGCTGATCGATCCAAGATCACGGTCAATATTTTGAGATGACACTATATGTAAATACTGTAGCAAGTAGTATTACCCAGACAAGTGAAATCAGTATTTTCCTAACCTGATATGAGGGTGGCAAAAAAGCTTATCAGTTAATTTCACAAGTATTGTCATCAACCATCAAAATGAATACTTACCACTTAAGGACTAGGCGTACTTATCCTCAAGCCTGAAGGGCATTAGTAAAATACACAATTTTCTCATCAGTGTATTACAGATAACTTTGTATATATAACAGGCAGATGACAAAGCAGATGTTTCCAAGCGTTATGTGTGGTGCCTGTTGTTGGATTGTATTTTTTTATTTGTTTTCACGGTAACTAGGCCGGTGTATTAACCTACATTTTTCTCTCTGTGTACGTGATAGCCTACACTGGAATTCAGTCGCGTGTTCTCGAGGCTTCTGCGTTTATCAGTTTCGTGTCAGTGTGCATGAAGCGTACATTCTGGAAAGATGTATCCATACTGGAAACGAAGTTTGCGACGAAGTTGTTCAACTTGCAGTGATTTACTTATCTACAATTTGAGAGCAGTCATTTACTTACGTGCACTTTGAGGCCAGTTGTTTTACTTGTGTCCACTCGAGTCATATTTGCTATTGTCTACTTAGAAAG
This sequence comes from Acanthopleura granulata, assembly GCA_016165875.1. Lineage (NCBI taxonomy): Eukaryota > Metazoa > Mollusca > Polyplacophora > Chitonida > Chitonidae > Acanthopleura > Acanthopleura granulata. Next base: position 26,944,813 of record JABBOT010000003.1, read on the forward strand.
ATTTTTGTGGGATTTTGGAGATATTTGCGTAGACGCCTTTTGACAATTTTGCCATTTTATACTCCATTTTTCTGTACGTAGCACTTTGTGAGCTTGTGTTTCACTACTGGATATTTTGTTGGAGACATTCGTTTGGAGCTTGTATCGTTCATTGTGTCTTTGTGCGATTACGTACATTTCATCCCAGTTTACCATGAAAGTGACTTTGTGTATATTTCGGAAGAGTGAAACATACCCTGCCAGCTCGGCATTACAGAGGCTATTGTCAACCCGTCTGCCCAGGAAACTTGCACCTTGCCGGGGAGTTGTATATCTTCCAACGTCGGCGTACCGGGCCCTCTGCTGTGCGTCGCTACAGCCTTCAATTCGAGAATTCCGAAGGACCGTGGATTTTATATTTACGTGGACTGACTTGCCATTGGAAGCCGGAATAATCCATCCGGATTTGGGACGCTAACATCCGTAAGAAACTGTATATATTTTTGTAATTATCCGTATTGTTGTGTATATAATTGTCAGTTGTACCATTTGTCCATTTTGTTCAAATGTAAGTATTGAACTTAGTCTAGAGTCTTCAAGTTTCTTTGTTTGATCTCGTGTAAGGCCTATCGCTGCCTGAGAGTTGAACAAGTCATTTGTTTATCGATTTTCCTCTCCGATAGTGGTACCCTTACAATCACTCCATCGATCTGCCTGACGCATCTCATCACCCTCTCCTTTCTTCGCATTCAGGGTTAACCATGGTGACCTGAGTAAGGAAATCAGCATCCGGAGCCCAGGAACTGGCTGAGAGCGTGACTATTTAGCCGGTCGTTAATTATCCTCTTTTGCTCATCGTAGAGATTTTATTCGTGATCTGGACATATTTTGCCCGGGCTAAACCACGTTGCTGTGAGAATCCATTTACAGAACATGCCAGGATTACAGCTTACTCCATCTGTTTTCTGAGTGTTTCAAAGGAAAATACATCAGGAAAAAGGAAACTCACACACGCAGTCCTGTATAGCGAATTAACCGTTTCTGCACGCAAATGTGTGTTGAGTAAGTTGGAATGATAGCTTTAATTCATACTTATATTCGACAAAAGTGCCCTCCAAATCAAGCAATGGTGCGAAAAGACGTATGTGACATAGTTTATTTTCGCATCTCCTCTTTTTGTTGACAAAGTATTATACTTTGTGCGGTCATTTCGATTTTTATTTTGTTGACGATGCCGCAACCAAAGCATAAAACATGCCTGCTATATAATGATGATCTTGGCGGAATATCAAAGAAAGGACACTATTTCAATCCAGCACCTTGACTTCACAGAAATACAGCATGTGTATATTTTGATTCAACAATATGGCTACCTTTCTGAAACATATTAGCAAATTTTCGTTACTTGTGATCAAGACGTCTCCATTAAAGACGAAGTATTCTTCTACCTACAAATGTACTGTTTGGCCTATACTTGTGACCCGAGAAATGATATTGCTCCAGTATGTTAAAAGTATTTCAGGACTTCACTTACGGCCTGTCTGGAATTACAACGAATATAAATAGTGAATGTTATTGCGTGTTCTAAGGCTTCACTCTTTACTGTGATGTTTCAGTCGGCTAATGAACTGAACAGGATTTTTCAACCCAGTTGTTTTCATCTGATCACAATGCTGCTCTTCACTGACAAAAACTGGAATCAAGGTCTCGTTAGTGGAATGCATTTCAGTGAGTGGTATTCAAATGAGGATTCATTATGTCAACCATTGCTCTCGTGTCCTGTAGAAATCAGTCACTGAAACAAAAACGTATTTTCCTCGGACACTCAGTTTAAATATTTCCCATGGATTGACACTCAGTCAATGACAAGCTCAATAATTTTTGTTTTTCGGTTTCAGATTCCGGAATTACAACCTGTATCATGATGGGGATCAGTTCGATTCTGATAGATTCAGTTGTTGAAAAAAAACAAAAACAACAGGCAATCGATTTTCGATGTCGGCTTTCTTGTACAGAAAATTTCCACAAAACGGGAGGGAATTTTTCTTAGTTTTTTTATTGATGTCTTGATTTATTAATCCATATCTGACCTTCATCACGAATGGTTGTTCTTCCAGATATGCAAAGTTGATTGTTCTTTCCCTTTTTATGTGAGGTCATTTGGTCTCTCCAGGGTTATGTTATTTTGCCACAGACTTCGGTGCACATTGATATAATAATTTACCCCCTAAAAGGCGTCGTAGTTGCAAGTACACTAGGTGGCTACATACAAATTCAGGGGCACATATTTATTAGAACGGCCTGCAGTTTTTTCCTATAAGTTGACTTTCATGAGGGACCACTGTTTAGATACGACTTTTGAGGGGCCTCCGTGGCTTCGTCGGTTAGCGCGCTAGCGCAGCGCAATGACCTAGGAGCCTCCCACCAATGCGGTCGTTGCGAGTTCAAGTCCAGCTCATGCTGGTTTCGTCTCAGGCCGCCGGCAGCCTGCGTCTTGTAGTGGGTTTCCCCCAGGCTCTTCCCGGTTACCTGCCACCATAATGCTAATAAATCATTGTCATTTGGGCTAAAATACGTTTGTTGCGCCCTCTATCAACTGGCCAATTTCCATTTGACCGTAACTCAACCTACTTAAGTCTCAGCATGGTTTTCAATGTTCTATATGCAACATACAGTGTCACACAATGGCATTGGCCCTTATCTCACCAAGAAAAGCGGTGATCCAATTATATTTTGTTGTCATGCGACATAAATACATAGAGACACAGAGATTCGTACGCAAGATAAAATGTTTACCCAGTAAGTAAATGTACAGCATCGTCGAATGTTTTTCTATCAGACTAATGGAGAAAATGGCCATCATTCTCATTAATAAAGCTAACAAATTACGGTCTGCATAATATATGGTCCAGTCCTTGTAAAGTACTTACGCGACATATCCAAGACGATCTCCGCGCGATGAGGGACTAAATCCACTCTTAGCTTTCCAGCTGTTCAATGTTAATATTGACAACTAAATCTCACACAAAACACTAGGCAATAGTACTAACGGCTTGATTACATAAATATCTCCATACACATCAAATATGCTGAAAATAGAGCTGGAGGTCGGGCTTGAACAAATATCGATGTAGCTAAGCCATTAACGTTGAACATCATTCTGTGAAAGGAAACAGCGAGGCATTTTGTTTCGCATCTCAGTAGACAGTAACTGTCTTAGCATTGAGATACATGAAGGTCTGCGGTGTATCGAAATCAGCTCCCAAGTCAATTAATCGATCACTGCTTTCCAGTTTTATTTCATACATAGTTACAGACGCGGAAGAGAAATTTTAGGGTTACAAACATCATTTTAACAATGTGTAAAGCAGGCCGTTCCACTGCGGGCTATTGACGAATTTTCCCTGCGTGGAGTAAAGCTGTCTTTAACGAATGTTACACTACACCAGCTCGACAAACGAGCGTCTCATTAGGGACCATTAGAAAAGCGTACGCTCACTTGTACGCGTACGGGAAGGTGAACGTCGTGACGTCGCCGAACGCGTTTCCGTGTTTTGTGTTTCAGACCATTAGAAATCGCACCGTGTACGTGAAAAATATGATTGCTAGTGTACATGTATGATCATTAAGACAATAAATAAATAAATAGGTGTGGAACAGTATAACAAATTGTGATTCAAGAAAAGCTTTGCGAGTCGTTGACACGTAAAATGTATTTTGACGATTTAGGACGTTTTTACTGTGCTCCACGTCATCTACACTGACCCTAATTGTTCTTTGTTTGTGGTCAAAGAAACGCTATGTATTTTTACGAAACTACTGCATGGTGCTTTAAAAATAAACTTCATCGAAAAAATATTGAGGATAGAGACACCACAGAAAGGATTTCCCCGTGCGTTTCCCCTAAGTACGACTTTCACGTGGTGCTCACCATTTGGCGTTTATCCGTGACGTGAACGTCAGGCGCTCTGAAAACACCCCTCATAAAGTGATGACATCATTACCAGGTTTGGGATTCGCCTACACGTACGCGTATGCTTTACTAACGGTCCCAAATGTCACAAAGGTCTGGTGGAAAGCGACAAAGGACAAGCACGCGAATCCTTCGCCATGCCGGATTTAAACACTCGTGTGTTAATTTGTATAGCAGGCTTTTCGGATTTTTCCTGTAGCTCTATCAAGTAATATCGCACATGTACAAATCGCCATTCATATCAAAGTTTATTTTTTATAACAGATATTCTTATTTTTACTGGTGTTAATTCAACAATGGCATGCAAAACTTCAGACGATTCTCGAGGGACAGGTTAGTTGTCCGCAAATAGTAATTTATCCTGGATACACTGTTGGATGTTAATTAATGGATACACATAAAATCCACGCCAAATAGATTATGCCAGCTCAAGGCTATTAATGAAATATATCATAGACCCAACACCTTCAAAAGGATGATCGTAAAGCATGAACACATAACAATCCCTGATAACCCCTTTGGCAAGACCGCAGGTCATTGCAAGTATTATTTACTCATTTTCTAGCAGTGAATTTCACGATTTGCCAACAGGGCCGACAGTTACGGAAATTAGATAGTGGAAGTATAGTGTTAATTTAAAATTAGGTATAACCTTCAGGCTGAATGTAAGTTAACTAAATAGCCCTCCCTTGCTTGTGTTTGCTGCGAATGCCACGTCCTTGATGTCCTTTGCCAAAGGTTCATCTGCACCCATTGTTAGGTATAAAGCTTGTAAGAAGCTACCCCCTCTTTCAATCAGGCTGCATACGCGTTACATTTTCCCTGTATACACATAAAGTACCTAAATGCTAAAAGCTGAAATATTTAGCTACAATCGCTACTTAGCCTGACCGCATCATTCTCATGTAAATTTTAGCCGAAGTCAAAAATACGGTCAGCTGGCACATGCTGCCATGTTTTTTGAACCTGTGCCAAACAGGCGCGCATGCTTAACGCCGGTTGGCATTTGCTTCAATCGATTTGCTTTATGGTCAACCACGGCCGCGCATGCGCAGACAGCAACAACCCGGTTTATTTAGGTCAAGTTGTCGACAACGCTTGTGAGCGTCAGTCAGAAAGGTGAATGATCTTGGATTTACTGGTGTTAAAGGCTACAGAATGTAAAAACAATGACAGAGGAAGAATAAATGCCTTGGTGAACATATGTTATCTCATTTTTTTCTGGCTCATGCATTTTGTTAATTTTAATTTTGTCCGAATATTCGTAACTCGGAATAAAAGCGTTAAGCTATATTTATTTTAACCTCCTCACATAGGCTCAAATTGTCCTGCATTCATATTCGCGTCTCCCCTGAGTCGTGTGGAGTTATAAAGCTGGAGAAATACTCCGAATTTTCGAACCCTTTTGCCACGGAAATATTGTAATTGTGAAAACGCAATAGTCACACAGATGGTCGAATTTACCTACTTGTCAGAGAGTGAGGCGAATCTGTCAAGTTTCAAACTTGTCAACCCCCTTGCCACGCAAATAGTCGATTCTGCTAAGCCAACTGATACTGAAATAGTGGAATATGCCAATGCACTTCTCACGTGTATTCTCTGGCATAGGCTACATGCATACATTCGTATGAAAGCCACAGAAACAGAGCTTTTGCTCTTGTTTTTTTCGTTTAAATATACAGACTGGTCTTGTAATCCATTGTGATGCAGTTATCAGCTTTAGGAACCAACCAATGAATTTTTAAAGGGAACGTCTCCATTTTAATAATTAACAGTTCTTTTGTTGGCTGATCTTTGGATGCGGTGCGATGAAAAGTATTCCTCTTGGGAGACACTATTAGCATAGCTATGTCATTAACAATCAGATAGCATGCTGCACACAAATCGATACGAACCTGTGTCCCTGTGATTTATTTTATCATTCTGCTTCCCGTTATAACTGACGGCACCCACTTCCGCGGGAAATCTTCATATATATATCTATATATATGTAGATAGATAGATAGATACATACATACATACATACATATAAACTGTACTGTAGCTTAATGCATACAAACGCAGACACATATACCAACCATTCATTCCCACTACAGCCCAATATTTCCTCACGTCCCAGTTATTGCTCAAATTTTAACTTGTAGCGAGTGTTGTTCTTTGAAATCAAATCAACACTTATTAGTGAGGAAAAACAAAATTCGACAATATATACGTTTCAGATAGGTTAACATATTGTTGGCACAAGGTAGCCTGTATATGCTGGAGTCCATTGCGATCAAGGTGAAACATGCGAGATAGAAATACATTTGTGGATCCACACACAACAACGTATATGATAGAGGTGTACGCATGTCGTGCATAGTGGGAAGTGCATTGGCATCTTCCACTATTTGCATATATTTACGAATGTTTTGGAACATGTCGATATACGTGGAAACGTGGTCTCCCTGAAATACCTTGGGGTGAAACAGATATATGTGAAAAACATGTACGTCAGAATATTGGTGCTTGACATATAGTTTTTCAAAATCTCGGCGATTCCAACGTAAAATGTTTTTTGTACATTTTTTGTGATTTCTGATACGAAAGCAAAAGCTTATTCGTGGGATACAGTTATGTATAAAGACGCGTTGTGATGAGAAGGATGGGTGAACCCGAAGAGGTTCCTACGGCCTCCTGTGATTGTGTTCTCATAACGACAGTTCGCTGTTTATCCCGTCATACAAATTCCGTGGTGAGGCAGAATTATGAGATGCCTTTACATCATTATGTGACCTGTCAATTTATTAAATTAACCTGGATGACGGCAGCGATAATAAACCCTTCTCCTGTACATTGAGCCTGTCGGGAAAATTCAAGACAATCGTTGGATAACGTACGCTGCGGCTAAACAACTTCCGAAACATTATGTCAACAACTAAAGAGGGAGAAAAATATGCGCTAAGTATTTTGTATTGCACCTGAAAAACTATACAAAATACGAGCCTTCTTTCTGATAGCTCGGTGTCCGTAATGCATTGTTAGTTAAAACACGAGTAGAAACGGCGCGACTATATTTGGACGGTTACATGTAGAAATCCCTTGTAGTCGTGCTAAACAATGTATATCACCACACGTGCTGCACGCATGGCATTTTTTTGTATACGACAATACGTCGTGATGCAAAAAGGCGTAAAAAGTGATCACTTTTGAAGCATTTACATGAACACTCACAATAATACCGTATAACTCCGGTAAACTGACAAGAGACATTATTTCATAGGTTCATGGTTTTTCAGCCCAAAGCCACTAAATCTGCATTCAGGGGCAAGAAGACAAAAGTCAACAGGCCTTAAATGACGTTATTGTTGAAAAAGCTAACAGAAAATGCACACGTTGTGTGCAGACCATCGAAGTAAGCCGGTGATGGGGCCGTCGATCGCTCGACGTTGTTGGTCATAAGTAAGATTAAGGACATAAGTTTCCCGAACCTTCCCGTATGCATAAGGATGTTTACAATTGCAGCATCATGCTGTGGAAAACGCTTAGTTACACCTGGGCTGTGATTCGGGAGGTTTGTCTCCCAAAGAATTTCGACAAACCTGGTAATATTGGTAGAAATGAAATATTCTATATGGTAATTAGTAATAAAAACACACAGCATGTAACAAAAATAAATTATTTAATGCGAATTAAGAACCAATGATTTAAACCAGGCAAATTCATCAAATCCCTCAAAGGAAATGTGAAGCCACTCCGCCTGAAATTATTGAACGTATATTGAATTCTTTCACAGGTCGTTTAGTAAATGCTTCAAGTATGCTAACGCCGCTTCATTTCAGATGGCATGACTAATTTTAAAAGGTTAGCTCAACGAGGAAAATGAAGCCAGAAGGGCTCGTGTAAGCAAACGGGATATTGAATACGTCAGGCGGCCCGGCCAAATTCGACAGCCATGGAATATACCAAGAGGAGAAAAAAGTTAATGCTGAGAATTAATAATTAAAACATGCAAAAAATCTCACAGGATTATCTGCCCCTTCTAGTGTAATGTAGCACGGTGACATAAAAATGTCACAAACACTCGTATATGTACAGTTAGCAAAATGTGATTGTACTGGATTAAATTACTTTTTCCAAAAATGCATCTTCGGCTGGTCAAGCGAGTGAATCAAGTGCTGTATTTAATACACCCATATGGATATGGTGATCAGAAGATGGGATAAATCACTGGTATATTAAATGTGCGCATGAGATTTGGTTATGTGAATGTACATGTAACTGCGGCATAGCGCCATCATTCACGTCAATCATAGGAAAACACTAGCCAATAAGAACACTTAATAGTATCCTTGGGGGTTTCCCATAAAAATTAAAAGTAAAACCGCTTGATTAGCACCGTTGTGATTTTTTTTTTTTTTTTTTTTTTTTTTTGTTGTTGTTGCCAAACTGAATAAATCGAAAACTAACACAAATTTGTTACTTTACTCTTAGCAAGCTTGGGCATAATACTGAAGTTTTGTGAAGGGTAGGCATACCTTAATTCCAATACAGGCTGTATTCTGTGTTCCTACACATTACATACTCGCAGCGGTTATCACACTCTTGTCCTAGAGAGGCCGCAAACAAAGCATAGATGAGAGCGCATGTTTCACGACTGGAGAAACCTTTAACGCCCTGAACATTCAGGAAGCAGTGTGAAACCATCAGTAAAAGAATGCAGCATCGAATTCCCAGGTCAAAGAAAATGGGAGCAAGGTTTAAAGCACAGACCTTTAGGCCATCTCGGCTCTCATAGTTACTTAAACCCTCGCGGGAATTTCTGCCTTAAATTCGAAAAAAATATTGGCCGTAGCTCTTCAGCTGCACTTGATCCACGGCATTTTCAAAACGACCGGATTCAATCAAAATATCGATAGAATCTATCTGTCCCCAGAGAGATGTTTTAATGGCTTTCCATAACGTGTACAAAGTCGATCAGAGTCACCTTCAAAGTTGACGTCTTTACGCAAGATTGAATGAAATGTTGGTAAGAGTTCCACGTATGGGCCTTATATATCCAGTGGTGTTTTATCCACATGAAAGGCGATTGGAGTTACAATTAACTCACTGTTTCATGTAAAGATAAAAACGGCTCAGGCTTCGATACAATTCAGGAAAAGCATGATGAGAAAACGTTATTACCATGCTGCAATCGATAAATGTTTCGGTATTTTCTTAATTAGTGACACGTGTAAAGGTCTACTGGAAAATACCCCTTGATTTGATCGACTCTCCATTGTGACCTAACAAGAGTTAAATATTACATCCGAACATGACCCATGAAGAAGGATATACAATACAACTGGGGACTTTCGTTTCGGGTGCAACAAATGAGCGTGGAGATTTAAAAAAATCTTGAAATGCGAACACGAAATAAATGTGTACATAATAAGAACAAATGACAACATGTATTCTATCCAGATTGAATTTTACGCAAAGCATGTGTCTCTAAAGCTTGGGAAAACATTTATAAGTAAATAAGTATTTCTCTAATGTAGTCGAGGGAATTGTCTGTCAGAGTTCTGGTTTTTAACGTTGTTTCTCTCGGTCCCAACTCATTTGCAAGGCTATTTTACTATATTAAGGTGCGTGTGTGATTTACTGACAATGGCTGTCGTACTCTGACATGTATACTGCGCCACGAAGATAGCACACCTGAATTCCAATTTACAGATGCAGTCATCCAATGTTCAGTTAATGTTACATAACCAATCAATCAAAGACCACGGCTAATACATTGAGATAACGCTATCTGTAAATACTGCCGCAAACTAGTAGTATTATCCACACAGGTGAAATCAGTATTTTCCGATGGCAAAAACAAAAAAAAAGTTTATCAATTACTGTTGCAAGTGTAGATATTAACCATCAAAGTGAATATTTAAGACGTATGGGCTTTTGTGCGAACATTTTATGCGTACTTATCCGCAGACCTGAAGGGCATTAGTAAAATACACAATTTTCTCATCACAATATTGCGGTCAACCCTGCTAAGTGGCTGATGGCAAAGCAGATGTTCCCAGGCGTTAGGGTGTGGTACGAGGTAAACATTCTTGAGTAATACTCATTAAGCAGCAAAACTTTCCTTTGTTTCCTGTAGATCACTTCATCGATCTACCTGTCGCGTCTCATCACCCGTTGGAGTTGCTATCCTTTCCCCGCACAAAGGGGTTAACCATGAGGATCTGTATCAGAAAATGAGCAGCCGGAGACCAGGAACTGGCTGAGAGCGTGACTTTAGCAGGTCGTTAATTATTCTCTTTTGGACATCGCAGAGATTTTATTCGTGATCTGGCCAGATTTTGCCCGGACTATGAGATTCCCTTTACAGAGCAAACAAGGATTGCAAGTTTACTCCATCTTTTTTCTGAGTCTTTTCAAAGGAAAATACATCAGGAAAAAGCAACAAATCACGCACGCACTTCTGCATATCGAATTAGCGAATTAAGTAGGCCCAAAGTTTGAATGATAGCCTTTTATCATACTTATTATATTCCACAAAAATGTCAACGAAGTCACGTCATATGGCAAAAAGACGTATGTAACATAGTTTGTTATTTTAACATTTTCTCTTTTTTCTGGAAGATTTTTGTTCAAAATTTTACTACTTTGTAAGGTCATTTCGATTTTTATTTTGTTCACGATGTCCCTATCAAACCATAAAACATTCCTGTAGTATAATGATGATCTCGGCGGAATAACACGACAGGAAATCATTTCAATCCAGCACCTTGACTCCACAGAAATACAGCATATGCACATTTTGATCCAACAATACGGTTACCTTTCTGAAATATATTATCAAATTTTCGTTACTTGTGATCAATACCAGATCATTTAAGGCGTAGTATACTTCTATCTACAAATGCACTGTTTGGTCCAGATCTGTGACGTGAGAAATGAGTATTTCAGGACTTCACTTACGGTCTCTCTGGAATTACAACGGACATAAATAGTAAATGTTATTTCGTGTTCTAAGGCTTCACTCCTCACTGTGGCGTTTCAGTCGACTAATCAACAGAACAGGATTTTCTACCCAGTTGTTTTCACATGATAACCATGCTGTGGTTCAGTGACAAAAACTGGAATGTTTCGTTAGTGTAATGCATTTTAATAACAGGTATTCAAATGAGGATTCATTATGTCAACCAAAGCACGGCTTCCTCTACTTTGCGCCGTATGTAACACCGTTTCCTGTAGAAATTAGTCTACCTTTCAATTCCTCCTCTACACAAACAAATGAAAGTGTATTTTCCATGGGTACTTAGTAAAAATATTTGACAGGGATTGACATACAGTCAATAACTAGCGCGAAGTTATTTAATTTTGTTTCAGTTTTAGATTTTGAAACTACGACTTCCAATGACGACTGTCATGTGCAAAAAAAAGCACAATTTCCACAAAACCGGAATTTATTATTATTTTTTTAAATTTATTTATTGATTTACTTATTCATTTATTTATATCTGATTTTCCATATGAATGGGTCCTCTGGGATCTCTCAAGGGTTATGTTACATTGCCATAGATTTCCGTGCACATGCTTTGATATAATGATTTTTCCCCGAGAACAAGTTTTAAGGGTCCATTTAAGTATTTTCGTTATGCGATATACAAGTTGTAAAGAGTCGTACGGAATATATATATATATATACATGTCTACCCAATTCTTAAATGTACGGTTCATTTTGCAGGAATTTTCGTAGCTCCGCGCTAAGGTATTTTTAAATACCTCTATTTTAGCTTACGTATCTCCTCGGTTGTGATCGAGAACAAACCCCATATTAAAGATCACAGCCGAGATCCTTGGCTAGATAGGTGCCCGACGTAGGACATTGGATTCTACTGATCCCAGTAAGGTGTTCTCCCTCCTCCCCCCCACCCCACACGCACGCACAATTTCTTTCAAGTGTGAGGGAGAACCGAAAAAGACTATATTACAAATGGAAGACCAACTTTAAAGGGGATATTGCACATTCAAACGTATTTTCCGTCTGTGTTTGTTCTCTTCTTGACACCATGTGAATTATTTAAATTTATTTGGTTGATTTTTAAGCCTTTTCTCTTAAAGATGTCAACTTACTGGTCAACCATTGCAACATACTGCTTACTGAGTATCTTGGTTTTGTCATTAAAATGTAATCAATGTTTGTGCCTTGCAATGTAATGATATTTGCTGCTGCATTGTGTTTAGTCACTCAAATATAGAGGCTAAAGTTGGTATTACATCATATTATTTCTAGAATTTTACTCAAAGCAGAATCGGACAGAAAATATGAGGGCCCTTTGACTTCTTCCTATCGTTATTTTGTCCAGACATCACGTTTTAACAATTATTCTAAGAATGCAATTATCTTTATCAGTGTTTTTCGGTGAAACTGACAGTCATACAGAACACAAAACGCTGATTTCATTAAGGAAAGAACCAAGCTGACAAAATAGTTGCCTTGACTTAGTAGCCATGTGTAAAATAAGTCGTATTTTGTCAGATGAAGTCTCTGAAAAATTACTCTACCTGAAAGCTAATTCCAAGAAAATGACAAGATTGTTCCACTGATAAGGACCTATAAACTACGTTGCACGACTAGGCCCCTAGGGGCTTGCTTTAACAAGGCTTCCTGACGATAGGCTCAAATTATCCTGAATTCCTATACGTGTCTCTCCAACGTGATATGGGATTAAAAAGCCGGAGAAATTATCAGAATTTGCGAACCCTTTTGTCAAGCAAATATTGCAATGTGAAAACGCAGTAGCCACGCAGGTAGTCGAATCTCCCAAACTACTTGTGAGGCACTCAGTTGAATCTGTCAAGTTGGACCCACTTGTCACGCAAATAGCTAAATCTGCGAAACCACTTGTCCCCCCGAATAGTTGAATCTGCGAAAACCACCCTCACACAAGTAGTCAAACTTTTCAATGCACTTGTCACGCAAATAGTCGATTCTGCCAACCTACTGATACGTAAATAGCCGAATGTGCCAAAGTCATTGTCCCTGATATAGGCTACATGTATACATTCGTTTGCAAGCCATAGAAACACAACTTTTGCTGCCACCTTCTTGTTAAAGTACACAGACTGGTCTTGTAATCCAGTGTGATCCAACCGTCAACTTTAGGAAGCAAACACTGAATTTTGAAAGAGTGCGTCTCCATTTCCCTAATCAACAGTTCTTTTGTCGAGAGATGTATGGATGCCGTCTCGCGGGTCTACGTTAAATACTATTACTATGTAAACTTTCGAGAACTCCATAGCTCCACTGCTACAAATGGCCTTGTTGACAATGGTATTCACAGCGTTGGTAGACAAATTTAAATGGCATTACAGGAAGATCTTTGGGTTCATTTTGTTTCTACCAATATGACGTGCAGTCTTACCTTACTGTACGAGTTCGACGAAGCAAGCACAGACGGAAAATCCACCAGTTACTTGCAAAAGTCCGATTGTTAAAATCTACACAATCAAGCCATTCACCCCGGTTTTCTCCATCTACATATTAAGAACTGACCGCTGTCAAATAAGTGAAATGATTTCAAGCACGATGTTAAGCACCAATCTGTCGAACATACGTCCTTAAAATAAGGAAGACTAAAAATGAATTGTTTTTAACGAACAGTGACGATGGGTGAACTGCGATTTTCACCGATCTCATACAACATGGTCAGTATTTTAGCCATATCACGGTGACAAAATGGAAAATAACGTAGATCTCCGTCTAAGTCATTAAAATGAGTTAGTTTTACTCTTGAATGTCATTTTATGCACATGACGCGTTACAGAAAACATTTCATGAATTTAATCATGTTCAAGGGCAGATAAATAGAAACGCTAAATTCCGCTCCCGTGCACCTTGGGAAAACATAGTGTGTTGTGGAATGGTATACATTTGGAAACGGAAGAAGACAAACGTGCATGTATATATATGTCTATTCATCTGTTTTAATTTTTAGAGCAATGGCGAATTTTCTGTGTCTCTCTGAATTTTATAAATTTATTTGCATATGTTACCTCTCCATACCTTTCACTTGTGCCGGACGTTTCCGACAAGATAATAGCCGAGAGTAATTTTGACCGGTGTCAGCGGAGTTAGCCAAAGGTCAGCTCGGCTGGTTGGCATTAACTGGATACCAAGTCTCCACTTGGACCGGCGTTGATCTAATTATTTCATAACCGTTTTTCTTCCAAGTACATCCTCCGCCAGGACTTTGATCCATGACAGCATGTCTTTGAACTTGTATCCAAAAATATAAAAAAGTTTGTTGTCACGTTTTAAAGTAAGCTGAGATTTTTGGGTGATATAAAATCTGGCATCAGATTAATCTGTTTCAACTCCTAAGCCCATTGCATAACAACCTGAACTCACAGATCAGAGTGAAGTAACATTCCCGTATACCTCTAGAAACAATTTTGTCGCCGGAGACAAAATTCACATTGATTGTTTTGCTGTGTGAAAATGATACGAAAATGTCAATTTCAGATCGTTTGAGTACAATGTTGCTTGCAGCCTACAGCTCATCAACCAGGAAAAGAGATTTTTGTGAAGGTGTGCGTGGTAAACGTCTATCAAGGCATAATTGAAAGCGGATGACGTGGTTTCGCTTAATTCTAACTAGAAAGAGTTGCAGGTGTGCGCAAGTATTAAACATCAAAAGTTCAACGACTCCACTTCGGTTTTAGTGAGAGATTCTTGAGCAAACGAGTTTTGACAGCAGCACAATTGATAAGCCTTTACCGAAGGGCACCAGGTAGCTTCTTTGAAAAATGTTATCTGGGAGAAGTTCGGGAACTCCAAACCCCTTCATTGCATGTGTGTAATTATGTATGCATGTATGACGAGGAGTCCTTAGAATGTATATGTACTGTGTCTTCTGTTCAGCCCTACATGCCTGACACAGCACGCTCGCAAACTGCTATGCTATATAGGCCAGCCATGTAGTCGTACCTCTTTAAGACCGAGTTACGTAAAATAAGAACTAAGGACTTTTTGATAACAACGCAAATGGCATTCTATTTGGGCTCCAGTATCGAAAATATTTTCCGTTTATATATAGCATAATATATCTGTTTACTGGTTTGTTCTGTATTATTATTTCGAATTTGATCTTAAGTCCAAGGTAATTATAAGGAATTAGAAACTGGGTACTTTCGAAAAAGATCTCCGTGTCTAGAGCAGTACTGGGGTACAATTTCCACAGCCATGGCGATTCGGGTCTATTCTTCTGTTGCAATGCTTGAGTGATATGTTACTAGTTTTCCCACAGGACGTCATTTCAAAGGTAGTAATGCACAATAGACTACTCAGCTCTGCTGCCAAGTACTTTAGACATAAAAGCTTCATCAATGAAGCTCTATAAAAGGCGCACGAGACTGTGAACGAGAATATTTGGCTAGATCAAGATAACGGGGCAGTGTGACCTACCTAGTTTTTCTGCAAACATCGTTGCGTCAATTAACATGCCTGCGATTGCATTGCTCACTAAGTGAATGGCTGTTACAACATCATGTGTTGTAATATGAATGAAAACAAAGCACACATTGTCTCATAAAAATACCGTTATTATTTCGAATGGACAACCCGCATATATAAAGAAGCGTCACTTTCACCGGTTGGTATCCCGGAAGTCCCGAATGAATACATTGAGGATACCACAAAATAATGGCCGGCTTTAACACATTGTAATCAAATACAGTCTGGAACTTTGCATTCCACTTTCTGGAAACAAAAAAGTTCGGAGAAGAAACATGAAATATTCCAGAAAATCGTTCATATTTTGGAAAACAAACACGGCAAGATGAGACAGTATAACGAAACCTATTGAAAGACACATTTTGAGCAATTACCTTGATAGTAATGGCAATTCATGTACAAATATAAATTACACTGCGTGTTTGTAGAAAAATTTGGTCACTCCAGATCACAACATGGTCGCGTCTATTCTCCAGTCCCGGCATTGACAAGTGCTGTCAAATGTTGCCACAGGCAGGCGCTTATGGTCTCTGGCTCGTCTTTTTGGACGTTTTGATTCGGCGTCACAGTAATAAATATTATTAAACGAACGAGACAAAAACTGGCGACCCATTTGCGGATCTAGTCCTTGACAATGTCGACGGCAGCACGACATTTTGTGTCTACAGTGGTAGTGTAAGCGTCCATCAGAGTGCGCATGCCCGCTACTGGAACCACTCGACGATTCGCCAGATCCACCTTTTGTCGTCAGTTTGATATAGGTCTCCTTGGAACTTGGAATACATTTTCTCGGAACAACGTCCTGTTTTCTGTTGTCGTTATTATTATTGTACGTAGCAACCAATATTGGCTTCTCTGGATACAAGTACCGCGCAGTGCTGTGAGAGTCTGGGTCTTCTGTTTGTCGAATGTTAAACTTGGCTTTCAGTTTATAAAACGACGGAAGGCCCTCCATATCGATACAACAACGACATAAAGTCCGCTTGAAGGCCTGCCGGTACTTCCGGGATAAGAGATTGTAGAGAATGGGATTGACAGTTGAGCTGAAGAAGTAGAGAATCCCTGAAAAGATAAAGTAGAATTTGTCAATGAAAGATGTAAAATCAATTGCTGATAAACACCACATATGACCTTTCATGTTATATGCACAGAATGATGGTTCAGCGTTACGAGTGCTGAATACTGCAAATAGCTGTAACACTTGGATATACAGATAGTCCATAAATACATTGTTATGAGGATGTAGAACCCAAACATACATATATAAATAAATTGTTATGAGGTTCTATTGAAAACTTGCAGACTGAGGAAATAAACGTGAGCTACAGTGGGATAGAGTGGTGTGGCCAAGCGTTGGGTGTGCACACAGTTGAGAGTGCTTGATGTGAGCGTAGAATACCGCATATCGTTAGTTAACGGACCTTTATTGGCACTTCTTAGCGCAACTAAATTAAGTGCCCTCCTGGGCAATGCAGGGGTATTTCCATACATTGTTTGAATTCCTCAGCATGCGTATGTTTCAAAATTCAGCGCCTATCCATCCCCCCTCCCCCACCAAAACAACCCCAACACACTCACACAAAAAAGAAAAAATAATCAAAGCACCAAATTTACTATAGAGACATGTTCCGGTGATGTAATAATTACTTATTTGTAACAATATCGGCATTAGAATGACCATCGATTATTACACTAGTTTCCAAACCCATATTACAGTCAGGACAAAGAGGATTCACATTCGGATATTAAATTCACAGCGGACCAAAGCCCCTTCAGGTCGGGTAATCTGCTTTGAGAAATTTTCTTTCGTCCTCTTTTGCTACTTCTGTGGCCAAATTAAACCCATTCATCTGACTGAATGTTCTGTAATTGCCCCAGTTTGGGGCTAAGGAATTGAGAATTTGGCAGCCAGTTCGTTGCCGCTTTTTTCTTGTGGGTCGATTCGAACGGGCCGTTGCACGCAAGTGACTGTGTTTATTCGGTGCTTTGATACGGCGAGATGGTCTTGTATAGGTGATACTGACATCAATGACTTTACAATCATGATTAACAGAGCTTTACAATTCTCATACGAGACCTATCGAGTGGTGTTTATGACATATGGATTGCTATCCATATATGCCTAGGCAGAGAGTCAATACGAATTCCCGAGGTGCGTCCATTGAATTTGGCCATCAACTGAAGTACGTCGACCTGAGTGCGCTGAATCAATGAAAAACCCAAAGGAGTGCCCTCATTTGATACACTTTTTCCCCGCCACCAGCCCGTGATCCCATTATGCCATAGCAAGAGAAAGATGGGACTTTTGCCGCTTCTTAGCGGCCAAAGAATTCCTTTTAAGTAAATACTGCTTTATTTGGAACATCGCCGAGCAATCCATTTTGTGTTTTAAATCAATTTCCACTGGCGTCCTTCAGCAACACATAGGGGGGCAATTCACTTCGAACTACTATCAGCATGTCTTTTTTATCGCCAAGAAAAATTGAGCGTTTCTAACCGCCCCCTGACTTCTGGGTAATGAGCATAAGATCTTTTATTAAATACATGAAACCATCCATAAGCATTTTAATCATTTCAACGGCCCGCCGTATTCGAATTGAATATGTAAATTTAAGCTAGACCTGACTCAAAACTGTATTTTTACTGTTACATGAACTTCAAGCGCAAATATTGTAAATATACATGTTATTTGTCCTGAAATATGTAAACCTGTAAATCTGGCTAAGATAAACGATCGGCACCTTTCTTACTCCGGGAAAAAAATTCGATGCTTTTTATCAAGCGCTGCGAAAAGGAATTTTGAGGACCGTGGAGTATTAATGATCAGATTTTGATGCATTTGGTTCATACAGAACATGGTTCAGACAGAATATTAAATTCTTTTCCACTATGACCGCCATAGAGTCGCAATGTCCTGTACACTGTTTTTCAGAGGATGCAATAGGAAAAACAAAAACGTTTTTAGCAGATGATCGTATAAAATGAGGAGACGGAGCAACGGGTTACCCAGTGATTATTCGACTCCAGGCATGAATAATAAATTATGGGAGGGGAAAATATAAACATTTTAACTCGGGGCCTTTGCAATCTGCTTTGTCATCTTGCCAGGAAACTTACTTAATTAACTTTGTTATTTAATTACTATTTGCTGGTTTCCTCTCAGACTGTATGTGAGAAGATCCGCCTGCAACCTGTGGGTGGGTTTCCGTGTATAAGTCAAATATTCTTGAATGCAGCGTAAATCACCAGTCAAATAAATAATTATATGAACCGCCCTTAAAGTATTTCTGAGCATCGCTCGCATAACTTTTCTCTATTACTGCAGGGATATGCCTAAACAGGGTTTTGCGGCGGAATTGTTTTTGAAAACCAACTGGCCCGATTCATGTCGGACGCATAGTCCAGTGTGGAATATGATATCCGTGGGAGCGCATATATGATTGATTTGCGTGCCACATCGGCATGCGTTTGGGTGTAAAACAAGCCCTTCGATGCTATGGAAGCATTACAGCAAAGATTTTCAAATGCACACTTGCAAAGGAGAGCATTCCGCGACCCTGAATACGCGTACAGTTTCGTTCCTGAATAAACGTCAGAATCGATTTAAATTCTGTCCCACCTTCAGTCAAGGAACATGTTGCTTTCGTGGCAGGCCATAAGTGTACTAAGTCTCTTACAGGTGACAGCGCATTTAACAAATTAGCTGAGTTCAACGAACTACTTAACGAAATATATTTAAAATCATGTCACTGTCACAACGATGTAATAATACATAAATCAGCTTCTCCACTCTTTCAGATTCAGATATGCTGACGAGCTTCCCGTTGGGATCTCACAATAGACTTCTGGTGTAAGCATCGCATGAATATGGGCAATTTTCCGACTTCACCTGAGCTTAATCACATCGTCACCAGTGCAAGCATTCGACGAACACGGCGTTCCAATCTACCATAATAGAGGTCAGGTTTGGCTTTTTACAGTGACGACTTCGATTTTCAGCCGATATGTTATTTTCGTTGGACTGAGTTCGTCGTTCACTATAATCAATATCATCCGATATCCTGCGTGACAAGAGTGGCAATCAGTGGTGTTCTGTAATCCATTCCTTTCACCGTTATTTGACCTTTCATTAGGCATGCGCAGTAGATGACCTGGTACAGACATTCGTGTTTGTTTTGTCCTTCCTTTCCCCTCCAGTTTAAAAGCAAATATTAACTTTTACGATCTTCGTGATCTCTTCTGTCGTATCTTCATTAAATTTGCACCCTGGTCTCTCTCATTTATTGCTGCTATGTGTATTATGAGGAACCATGTGGAGATTATTTGCCACATGATCCTGCTGAATGAGGTTCAGCGGGCTTTTCTCTACAGGGGCGTGAGACGGTACGCTGCAAACAAGGTGGATAATTGGGCGATTTATTTCGTTTTGGCAACTCTAGTACACGTTGCTCGCGCCAACAACATAACTACTCCACTGTAGATGGACGGGTGAAAATGATGCCAATTTCTCTCAGCGTACACCGGTCTTTCTCTATAATCATATGTTTAACGTTGCAGCTATCTTGTGAGATTGCCTGAGTAAGGTACCTCCATAAGCATGATATGATGTCTTCTCAGATTCAGCTAGATTCTAATGGAATGACTGGCGGAACAGACTGTGTTCACCCGGCAAGGCGAGACTCAGATGAACACGGGCAGTGGTGATATCAACCAGATTCTAAACTACAAAAAAAACTAATTGCGTTGGGAGTCTCTACCCACCTCTTATGTCTCACCTAATCTTCGCACCAGCGCTCATTGTCCAGTGGCCTCTTTAAGTCGAACCAGACTGCTCATTTCTCCCCAGTAGTTTGAGAGCCAGGCCTTTATCTAACATCAGGCAGACAAAAATATCAACCGTGCCTTTCCAGAAACATCAGTACCTGATTTGTTTCAACCGCACTGATCAGATCGCTTGAAAATGATGTCTTCATGTTTGGCCAACTTTTGCTTCTAACGTATCTATAGATTGTAGGCTAATAGAAAATGCACCTTCCCTATAACTGTCTATGGAAGTTTTCAAGGCAGCCTTCGAACACAACTTTTCACATCGGATTGCTTAATATAAGCTTTAGTCGTACAAATGTAAGGTATCAGTGACTTTAAGTGCAGGGCAAGACAAATGTCGGCTGTGGCCAAGAATAAGGGCGGTTTTTGTTCCCTCGACGGGAAGGACTTTGGCTTTCAACTTGTAGTTGAGAGCAAGGAGGGAGCTTTATACGGCTGACAAGAGTATTATCTGAGGGGTGTATAGAGGGTATGATGGCTGTACGTGGTTCACCAGGCTTTCTCACAAACACGTCAGTAATCACCCGGAAAGATATCGTCGGAGGCGTGAGGTTTCTGGGGGTGGTTTCTACAGAGAATTGTATGATGCAGTTCAGTTAATCCATTACGGCAACAGGAGACAATGCTTGATTACAAGAGGCTTGGGTAGCATATAAAAAACGAAGGGCCAAGTTCAAGCACCAGGACGTAACGAGAATGGAGGGAATACTTTGCAGCAGTATCTACATGTCTAACAGTGGATGCTCAGAAACAAGATATGAAGGAAGAGAACTCTACAGAAACTTACTACGCACGCACACGCTCATTTAGATTGATGATTACAAATATCTTGATGTGTTTGTTGTGAAATTAAAATGAACTTCATACAAACTAATTATGATAATCTTCGTTTTGCAGGCCATCGCCAGCATTCGAAATTTAGAAAAAAAATAGCCTCAACCACAGTTTTAACACTAAGAAGTGTATAAGGCAGTTTGGCCTGTGTATCTGTTCATTTCCAGAGGATACCTCGCATAACAGAAGTTCAGAAAACTCTAGTCATAACTATAATAGCGTATTACCATATCTGGAATCATATACACCCATGCTAAATTATATGACGTACTTACGTTGTGCACCACATGTTACACACTTAACACATATTTATATATCTAAAACATGTTTCTAGATTGTAATGAAATTCGAAAGCCCAATTTCCAAAAGAGCCTGATATATCTAACAGCGATAACCATGATCTACTTTGCCATGTATCTGAATTGAATTATGCACATATTTGATGTACTTGCAGAGATTTAGGAACTCTGTCCTCCTGGTCAGAAGTGATAGTTTGTACTGGTCTGACGGTACTTAAAGCGAGCCACTGAAAAAGTCGCCATCGAACTAAATCTGATGGGCACTTCACCAAGGCCTTTCAGAAAATCTGGTCAAGTCGGTGTTAACGTGGAAATCAAGTTGGCTAGTTTGCTGTCCACATCAGGCAAAGTATAAAGCTTTGTATGAAAAGGCTCCAGGTAAGAATCTATCCATGGAGACCTGGGAACCGCAGGCTATTGTTGGAAAGAGAGAGAGAGAGAGAGACAGAGAGAGAGAGAAACATGTGTTTACAAACACGGTAACCTGTCCACACTTTGAACCTTATACACATGCTGACCTGATACACATATTGTGCCTGGAGTGATTGATACCGCTTCCTAAGGCCCACGGAATATAAACCGTCTAGAAAAAAAGGGACGTTTCGTCTTTATTAGCTGGTTAATATATCGGACATGTATACCAAATACACCCGGAGCATTCGAGACAGGGCTAGCGCAATAAATCAAGAGCTGACGTTAACACGAAACCTTGTGGATAGAGAAACCCTTCCCTGGGCTCTACAGCGATCAACCTCCCTGTGCTAGGCCCTATACGATCCGACCAAGAATTCAGGCACGAACCCTTGTTTACAGTGTTGAAAACCAACACGCATGACGAGAGTTCTATGTACTTGACTTCGTCTACACGAACTTGACAGATGAGAGGCTTCACGGAAATGCACCGTTAGAACCAACTGGTGCGTACTCGGGTCGCGTTGAATACGCAAGAAAATGTGAAATAATACATTAGAGCATACATCCATACGTAAGCTGGAATTTCCCGTTGAAACTTTTTCGAAAACTTGAATCAATATGTTTAAATCTAGCTTGGTCATGTGACATGGTTTCATTCAGAGATGGATTCATAATAAAGTCTACATTTCAAACTTTTATAAGGAATAGGTAGTATATTACCATTCTTTGTTAATGCAGTTTGAAGTTCACTTGAATAAATTTGGGTCAATTAGCCCTGTTGAATATTGTGTTGAGTACGTCAATATCTGCAATGACTATGAAATTGACCAGTGTGTAAAAATGGACAACGTCAGCGATATGTTCCCATGTGCATGACCACCATTTCGTTGATGTCCTCCTGGAGGTTGACCACGGGTGGAAATGCATCCGATCTGGATAACGTTTAACGGAAATGGTCCACCTGAGACCTGAACTGTCATTTGCATGGGAGACAAACGGTGTGTGGTTAACACGGGCGAGCACGCCGGTTACCAATCATTCTATTACCAAACATTTACTTGTGATCAATCTATATTTATTGCGTCGAGGGAGTGTACTTTTGGGAACGTCTGCTGTTATCCAGAAAGTGTGCTACTTTTCTCGCCGTCGCATGAGAACCGTTTGGGTACCGCAAAAACGGCATAATGTCCTAAGGGACTTTCGAACAAGCCTATAATCTGCATGAATTACAACCACATATCGTGTATTTCGTTGTACTTGCATCTAAATCCATGTTTTGGCAAAGTCATTTAGTACAGTACTCCCATGGTTAAAACTTCCACTGTAAAACTGAGCCTGTAATGAAGTGATAAGCATTAATTATCAATCCCGCAGCTAAGGGCAAGGGCGTTTTGTTTGTTCTCGGTGGCTTGTCGGGTGGCTGGATTGGCTACGATACATACATAAGTGACGGAACGTTCCGATGACTGCTTTGGTTCACCTGTCAGACGTGGGGTGGCAAATATCAAGAATGTACATGTAACTTGGTCTGAGGGAAACTGAGCTTAAGACGGACAGCTGTACAAAGCTACCGCGGTTTCCACCCAGCAAGAAAGTGTCTGGGATCAAACCCCTGAATTAGACTTGGCAGCATATCCACATGTCTCCTTGAAATGCTTTTGCTTAAACCAGCCGCCATAACAAGCATCCTTAGGTTCAACTTCGCCAATAGTCATTAGATTTCCCCTCGAAACCCTATCAAATTCTCATAGGTACAATCCAGAGGATTAATAACGTTTATATAATACAGGCGCATCTTCATTTGGCATTCTACTCAAGCGTGATCGGGGATTCGCATTTAATCACCGTGTGCTTCATTTCTCCCGCTAGCCGGCACATCTCTCTGACTGGAAGTCAATCTTTAAGGGGCCAAGCAGTCTACCGACAGGGTCAATCCAATAACTGCCACAAGTAGAGATCCCAGGAAGACATCACGGCCAACACCTTCCTAAAATCCTTTTACACGCATTATACTCGTAACCTGCGCAAATGCCATTTTCCTCAGGGAAATAAGAAGGCGCTACGACCAGATTTATAGTTAGATGTAGAGGACGGCATTTTAACATAGCCAGATTTGGCACATTTCAAGTCAAGTGCCAATTCCTCATTTGGAACAGTAATATCATCTCTGTTAATTTGAAACATCAAACACACGATTTTACCTGAATAAAAAGGAGCTGGCGGGATAAAATATAACAAATTGCACCTATAAGTTACACTGTATTCTGCAACGTATGCCCATTTACCGGATGCCTTGCGTCTTAAAGTAATAAGATAATGTTATATGACAGCTACTGAAGTTTCATTTATCTGTTTTACATTGCATGTTGCACGATTGGAAAGGTAAATACCTCGCTAACACAAGAACAGTATAGAATTTTTTTGTGTGTGTACTTTTTCTTCAGTATCTGTACTTTTTTCGTCTTGTTATTTTCAAATGGAAAACCACTTGCACATTCTAACAGGTTCTCGTCACTCTATGATTGAAATAAAAGATGGCTTGAAAAGACCATACCCATCCACCCGTTCTAAAGGCATGCAGTTTGTAAATTGATAATCGTTATTGCATCGCCGTATTATATAATCTTTCGCACGATTATCTATACGTAATGCATTTAAATCCTTACCTTCACCTCCTCGGGTTAAAAGTGAAAAATTCTAAAAATGTGAATCTGTGGGATGCGGCTGAGCGGGAGGAGGGAGAGAGGGCGGAATGATAGCTTCATTGTTACCTACTGCAATATAATCTTGTTCTCATAGAAGCTGACGTAGGGCTAACTACCTTCAAATCTATGAAGATGTTACTTTCATCAAAGACGTGTTACGACAAGACAGCCGCAAAACTGCCAAATTCTCGTTTGCCGACAATCATTTATACTAACATGTGATGCCGCCCATGTTTTCCCAAGATAATCCTTGTTACTCTGGAGGCCAGAGACAAACAGCGGTGAGGAAACGAAGGAGGTAATAGATACTCCCTCTTGATAATACAATTTGGGCATTTGTTTTACCGCTATTATTACATTGTGGTAGGTGGCTCATCGACTCTACTGAATGCAAAATTCTCTAGACCACCAAACATTTGTTTCTCTCAACGAGGGTGACAACGCCCACGTCACGACGAGGTTGATTCCATTCTTCGGGACAGTCTTACTGGGATCAGGTGTCCTTTGCTTTGAACAAAGGGCAGATACCGTGAAAAGTATACAGTATATACAGGGCCTACAACTACTAGATTAAAATATGAAAGACTACACCATAAAGAATAAACCCAAAACAGCGACGAAAGTGAGACAGCTGGCAAATGGCTAAAGGTAACCGGTAAAATCCGGCATTTTGTCAAATTACCTTAGCTAGGGTTTGTTGTATAACGCTTCAAGTAATTGTTCAAGAAGTAGCAGCTTACACGTCCCCTATTATGATGGCTTGGGCAAAGCCCATGACAACTAAATTATAGTCTGTGACTATTATGTAGAGTATGGGGCCTATGGCTGCTAGATTATAGAGTTTGTAAATACCAATCGTGGTGTTCGTCAATGCTAAAGTACAGAGCCTATGGACATGATAGAACGCATGGCTGCGAAGTGTACAGCCTATTACTGTTACAGTATGGATCCTGTGACTTCTAAGCCAAATAGCCTATATGACTACCACAGCGCCTATGTTAGAAAACTTTAGATTCTTTGACTTGTAAAAAGCTTATGGATGACAATTAGAAGGTGGATTCTATATGACTTCCAGCGTAAATAGGCTATGGCTACTAAATTACAGGTCCTTTGTTCTCGAAAATCTAGATAGATCAGAAAAAAAGAGCCTTTGACAACTATAGTGTAAAAGCCTGTGAATACAGCAAGGAGCTACGTGTAATATTAACTGCACTAAAGTCATCTCAATACCAAGGCCTACCTCGCTAAAAGGCGTTTCACTAAACATAAAAAATGCCTTCCTGATTGTACTGACACCTAACCTTTCCGTGTTGATAGACTACACCTTAATTTCTTTGAAGCATAACGTATACTTAGGGCATAGTTAATAAGTAAGGTAATCATTGCCTAACCGACTTGCGTTTGTCATTAGAGTATTGCCTTTGCAGTGGGAAAGGATGGCTATTTACTGCACCATGGATGCCGACATGCCTTAACAAACTACACAGGTGGTAAATTACTCAAGCTGTTTCGTAGATATGCCTGGTTTGTTGGTGTAAGCCTACAAATATTTCACTCCAAGCAGGAATGGCACGGGAAAACCATAACATGCACAAGTACTTCAATTCTCGCTCAAACATAAGGGCCCCTTTGTAACAGTGTTTTGTTAACACTGCTAACTTTTTGCACATAAATCAAAGTGATGCGTGTTCAATGGCTGATCAAAGGCTTTACTTCACTCATAATAAAATATAGTGTGTTTCAGTGCGTACGATATCATGGCCACATACTGTAAAGAATAATGCATATGTAGCATAGTATAAAGCGTCCAGAATTCCATCTAACACTTAATTCACACTGAACTCTAAAAGCATGAGAAATGTAATGCACATATTGTCCAACAAAACATACGTTCTGCTGGTCACTTCGCCACGAACACCTTAATACTGATGATCCAGAGAAATGCCGCTCACACTAACAGTTACATTGTACATCGCTTAGTGAACCGCCTATTCCTTCTGATGGCGAGGACCAGTAGCTGCAGAAGTCCAGTGCAAGACTGTGCATTGAAGGAAATTCGAAATATTTCGAGAGGGCTGCATACATAACGGATATAACATTGAACTTCTCACACTAGCATATGTTTTCTAACTGAGTGAGACGCTTTACAGCTATTTGCATTGCACGGGCTAACTGGTAATACAGAACAAACAATTGACTGTGCAGATTTTGTTTATATTTTATATTTGTGTTTCTTTGGGCCTTTGCGCGGCAATGGTGTGTGTTGCACTCTTAATTGCAGCTATTAAAGCAATCAGCTTGAGAAGTTGCAATAAGAAGGTTATCACAATAAAAAAGCTAGTGACATTCAAGTGTACCGAACTGAGCGGAGTGTTCTCATTTTAGATTCTCACGTCTTCCGCAAGTTTTATCGATATGTATTGAATTACAGAGATATCGGGTGTTGATTTCACATTATGGGGATTCGCGCTCCCGTCAAAGAACTCCGTGAATATTTCGCGTCATTCCAAATGAAAGATCGGGAATTTTGCTAGGTGGTCGCCTATGTACGTTACCGTAACGCCCAGTACCGGTCCCATAGAAGTCCACGGTGAAAAATTCACTACAAATAACACCACTTGAACCCTACCTTAAGTTTGGTATGGGTAGATTTCTTGAGTCATCCGGTTTGTAAAAATAGCAAAGCCGTAGCCGTTAAACCATCTTTCAACAGTCGGTAAAACAGAGTATGATTAGGGTGGAATAAAATTTTCGCGGCCCATCGCATATGAGAAGTTTGAATTCAAGACCTGGGGGACGTTGGCTCGAAAAGCCCGGTCCACAAGTTCTTTAGACTGGATTACTATTGAAAGATGATTTACCGGCGCCGGTTTAGCTTTTTTGACAAACCGGTTGACTCAAGGAATCTACTCATACCAAATGTAAGGTAGGGTTCGAGCTGTTATTTGTAGTGAAATTTTCACCGTGGACTTCTGCGGGACCGGTGCTGGGGGTCAGCTTGTGCATGACAGAATCCTTACAGACACTGTTGTGAACACGGGTAGGGCTGTATTCAAAACCCTGATTCAGCTGACCTCGTTGACGCTTAGAGCCCTTCATTCAGATACAGTTCACCTCGGCTTAGGATCGTAGAAACCGTATCATTAAAGAAATAGATGGATTTATCCTGAATTCTGGCGCCGGTAAAGAAGAGTTCAGGAAAAGATCGATCTACTGATATGAATTTGAAAATGTTACCTCTGGCAGTTTTTTTTTCCATTCAGGCTCGATGTGAAGATGGCATTTCACACGTAAGCGCTCCGAAAGAAGACCCATGAGGAAAATGGCGTGACTTCTGACAGGGTATTCGGGAATTTATTAATTGTATTCTAACAATTTCAATGGTCCTCGATCTATATAGTGGTTAATATCCCGTTAGCTGATCAATCATCTCACCGGAACAATGCCATCACACAATAGGCCTGTCTAGCTCGTACATTGCCAGCAAACGAACTCAGAGGGGTTCATGGAGCCCGTGTTTAAACTGCAGAATTTTACACTTTTGTTTTAATAATTGTCAGCCCTAAATGATGACCGGCACATTAACGCTTCCTGGCTCATAGGACGATAAATTCCGTGATTAAGATATTTTAAAAAAATGTTATTAATACTATTTTGGATGTCAGTTCCTTTTCTTAATATGCCAATCATCTCCCATGCTTGCTGTTCGTGATGGATTATACGGGCAATTCATGAACAGCAAAAACTTTTTAACACCATGAATGCACAGGCTGCTATTGTATCACACGGGTCAGAGTCCTTTATTCAGTAATATTCAGTTATTGCCTTGCCTCTGACACCATGATAGCATGCCTTTCCGCATAAATTGAAGCACCTGTTCACATTTATCGGAACAACGCACCAGAGCGAGAAGAAATAAACAAAATATACCGTTATCGACGTGACAGGTAACATAATAATAGTAACCTGCTCTCTCCAGTTACACCTTGCACAGTGATCGGTACAGGATGTTGTATCCATCGCCATAGTTATATTGATTTATAGAAGAATTATAATTTCGTATTATATCGCCAAACTTTTACAATGCTTGCAAATGAATGGTTATTCCGATATATTGCTGATATTATCGTTGAGCTCTTGATTTAATGCAATAACAGCTTAAACTGGAACTCTGAAGTGACGTACAACCGATCCAACAATTCAGTGCTTGGTCTGTGTCTACTGCGCAGGCAGTAGTTTACTAGTTTACATAAGTTTACTATTAGATACAGATAAGTTGGGCTGCATTGACGCAAACATAGGAAATGGGTCCTGAAGCCTGGTCGTACTTGTTTACTGTTTGAGAGTGATGTATGACCACTTTGCTCTGTGGGAACGCTTCGATAATATTGAATATCATGTTGAGCGACACGGGTACGAGAAGAGTATGGCTAAACCTGATCTGTTAGTGCTGACATCTGCACATGTACAAGTACAGGTAATACTGGGAACCAACGAAAAGTAAAGCAGCGCTTCAACGGTGGCTAACATCGTTTGACGTACCTGATACATAAAACAGATGGCTCTGCACCACTATTAGCTCTTCGTTCCAATCGTCTCTTTTAATGTAGAGCGTCATTAGTCGTTGAGCGTGGAATGGTGCCCAGCAAATAAAGAACGCTACCACAACAGCAACTGGAAAAACAAGAAACAGATGGATCAGGCGTACGTCCCATTGTATTTGCAAACCAAATATTTAACTACCTGTGATTCATTGAACAAAAATATAAAACTGAAATTATTTTCGGGTGAAAGTGGCTGTTGTATTAATGTTTACTTAAATTTTATGTTTTCTTTCCTTGCAAGGGTCCCTCTTAAAATAAAAATGTCGGCAAATGTTTTGAATAAAACAATGGAAAACGAAGCATGTTTCACTCTAGTTAAATTAAATGGAACCTTTCTGTCAAATATATGTTTCAGAGGCAAATAGGAATGATATTGACAACACAGAAACACACCTAACATTCGAAGAACAGCCCTTCGAGCTCTGAAGGCAGCAGTGATGGCCGTCCTGTCCGCTGTATTCGTGCACACTTCCGATTTACGTATCTTCCGACCAATCTGTATGTACAGCACCGTAATTAATGTCATAGGCCCCACAAAGAAGGCAAAGGTAGACACCTGAAACACAAACTTCATTTCCTCGATCCATATTTGCGGAATGTTGCACAGTAAGGATTCCTTAAGCTCTTCCCCCGTAGAATGATCAGTAACGTAATAAAACACCCTGGTACATATGGCGTACGGCAAAGCACAGAGACAAGCTAAAATCCAGGTAAGAATAATAGCTTTCACGGCACGAGAGAGACCCGACAATGTCTGAGACCGTATCGGGTGGCATATGGCCACGTATCTTTCCACCGTAAATGCCGTCAGCGTTAGCACCGAAGAGTAGTATGTCATCTCCGACAGAAATGATTTCACAATGCAAAAAGGCTCCCCAAACCTCCAGGGGTAGGCTTCCCAAATAGCGTATAACTCAGGCGGAAGAGCTGTTAACCAAGAAAAATGAACAACTGTTACTTTGTCTTGTCAGTTGTAAATTCTATATTAAGAAATGACAAATGGAAATTAACAATATTGCGCCTTAACTGTAAATCAGAGCAAAAATACTAATGCCCAATTATAATTACACCCGTGTGAAGTAATTAAACAACAGTGGTTGTGACAGGTTGACTGTTTCAGTCTGTGCCAGTTTTACGCAACAATCTTCCACTGATCCTAATCCGTCATACACTCATTCTTTTGTACATCAATTTGGGCAGTGTTCCGCCGTTGTCACTAAATATATCACTCGTATAACAACAACCACGTTTGTGGATGAAAGAGAACGGTTAAAGTTAGGGTGCCGCTCACAGCACTGCACCAGGAATCTGACAAACCTCCTTACGACTGTCGAAACTGGGCAGCAAGAGCCTGATTTTAAAGTTAACGCTGAACGAAACATACGAGCACCGTAATTCAGATTGTCAAGGCCTGACGAAAGCATTCAGACCATAATCGCTCCAAAAGACTGTATTCATTTCTACCTGGTGTCGTGCGCAGCAGAGACTGAATAGAAGATCGGTTACGCGATTGTTTGGTTGTAATTTCGTTGTGGGGATGGTTAAATGAAACTTATGTATAAATAATAACGTACCCTATCAAAACCACAATAGCCTGTCAGGCAAAAGAATGTTAGGAAAAGACGGGAAGTAGATTTTCAGTCACGCGTGTTGTCATGTTTCCAGCGTTTAAACGTAAACGTTCCTTGCCACTGTATCACTGAGCGCAATACATGCTGACAGGAGCTGGCCTGTAAATAACTGGGAAATGTCAGCATAGAGGAAACCACGATTGTCGTAAATATTAGCACATGACCTTGTACATATGGCACTTCTTCACAAGTTCCACAACAGCTGACACAAAAAATAAGATGTCAGTGTAATTTAAACATGAAGTTCACTTTAATCATTTAAATTTAAACATACATTCGATGTTTTACCACGCGCACGAAGCAAACTCGTACATAGTATTCTTGGAATGAGAGATCGGGTTTAAAGGAATAACGTTTATAATTGGATTTATGGAATTTATTACGTCAAACGGAATACACTTCAATGAGCCGTAAAAACTGTGAAGAAATTTCGAGTAACGTCTTGTTCTATGAATTTGTTTGTTTTCAGAATTGCGTTTACCTTTTTCAGTTATTTTCTTTCTTAATGTAGCATATGGGATTTTCTATTCTCTTGATCCTGCGCTCAAATATGTTAAAGGAAATGTTACACTCAACGTGTTATGGATGTTCGTGATATGTCAGTTCGGAAAAAAAACCATAGCTGATTGAATTAAGACAAATGCAGGAACGCTGAAACCCAACCTGATCGCCATCGTCTGAAGATAATATTTTGATCTGAAGTTGTGGAGAGACAGCTGTCATTTAGAACGTCAGCTCGATAACATAGTCGGGACCATGACCGGATATCTATGCAATCGCTAACAAAGTGTGTATGACTTAAGGGCAAATCTCTCAGGGCTCTCCTGTGAACGGATAATGCACAAATGATCGCACATTTCGCTTGGGTGGACGGACAGCAGGTTGTTTCCGCACCAGTACAAAGCACTTTGTCCAAACCCGCGTACCATGTTTCGCTCCCTGTACAACATGATCATCTGAGAAACAAAACATCGTCTTTAAGATTCGCCGAGTTTTGCTTGATGACGTGCTAAAGTCCAGTGGAAACACTTTAATTTTAATAGCAGCAGACGTAAATAAAGCCAGACTGAGATCTGACCTCGTTGTCACTGTCACTGAGGATTGCTTTTTGGTGACATATCTGAGTAACATGTTACGCCACGTGAACATTTCATTGGACACATCCTTTATCCAGAAAGTTCAGCAAAGCTGCAACGGCGTATAACCCATTTCCACAGATTATCCCGTTTAGCATCTATCCTTGCTGATACAGAAAGAGGCTAGAGGCTATAGCCATCAGCTGTCTTTGATTAGTTTTTCGCCAGTTCGCCGACACACTAATGCTTTCCCCGCCTCCTTAACCTGCGCACCGAAGATAGTCGTTCACTCATTGACCATTGGGACACGCTCTCGGAGACAAGTTCCAATTACTTGATGTACACAGCGCGTATGCGTCAAAGAGAGACGTTATCAACTTTGTTGGAATCGTTCTTTCCCTCCGCTACCTTTCTTCAGTTTTACTAGGGAAAACGCTATTTCTAAATTTCGATTTTCTTTAGTGGGCTACAAAATTTGCTTTTATAGCCACATAATCTGTTGGGCTCCGTCGAAATAAGAAAAGTTGGTACATTTCGCTGTACTTCACACGAACGTCGTGTTCTGCTTCCACTGACTTTTGGCGGCTGATGTATTGTGAAACGCCCCTAGGAATTCGCGTCTCTCTCTCAGCTCCATTCACTCTAAGTAGAACGAAATGGTGTATAGGACAAAATTTTCCCTTTACTGGAAAGCGGATAAATGAAAAGTTAATAGATGTTACTTCTAAAGCCACTTCTAAAGCCATACTTCTGAAAAATGGCCACCATTCAATTTACTTGGCCGAGATCCTTGTACCTCTGCGAGACTTTTATATGAAACAGATGGTCATCTAAAGATGGACGTATGGCCTCCTAAAAGCCTCTAAGTGGACAGGCACGGCACAGACATCAAGCCGGCAAATGGCAAAAAAATTGAAGATGAACTGGGTAGTCTAATTGGTCAAACCCAGCTTTTAAACGGAAAAGAAAAGAAAGAAGCGTCTCCCCCCTCCCCAAAATCTAATGAACTTCTCTGTTTTCTGTCTCACAGGCCAAATTTACTTCTTAGTAATATTTGAAGCTGAGACTACATCTTTGCCATTTGCTCTCTGCGGTCGCACGTCAAATGGCCCTAGCAGACACCGCTTTCGAATCGTTAAATTTGTGAGCGGCTTAATTGTTGGATGATCCACGATAAGTATGTTTCAGTTTACAAGAAGGCAGAGTGTTTGATGTTATCCAGCCCATGACCAGTCAGTCTCAAACAGGTGTGTTGGTATCTGGAGACAGGAAGGCTGGAGAGGAATTGATCAATTCACGCCCTGAACCATTTTAGCTTCCCCGGGGCTATACCATTGAACACGCTCCTGGAATATCTATCCCACCAAGTGCTACCGTTCCGAATCAGTTCCACCCAATGAACGATGGGAGTTAGCAGCAAGCAGACAATTCTCTAGAGCTATGGCATAATTACTCTTCAGCAGTCTGTAGCGTATGTAAACGATTCCATCACATCCTCGGCCACTAATCTGTCCAAATATCAGACTACAGATCCGATGAAAACACGTCGGCCAATCACAACAATTATCACTACATTCAAGCAGGGTAGATCTGTCTCTAACGAACTTGTGTACGCTCCCGTATGAAAAGCATTTCGGACAACGCAACTCTCCTGGCCTTTTTTATATTAATTAATATTTGTTTATGTATTTTATTTACTTATTTATAGGTATATTATACTGTGCGCAAGAATATTTTCCATATACAGCGGCGCCCAACATTATAATAGTGGGTGAAAATTGAACATTGCCCAAGGGCAACCCAATACCATACGCGGCTTGCTGGGAAAACATACGAAAAGTACCAAGGTCCGCCAGCAACCTGCGGATGGTCGTGGGTCTCCCCCGGACTCTGTCCGGTTTACTCCCACCATAATGATGGCCGCCGTGGTATAAGTGAAATATTCTTGAAAACGACATAAAACACCAATCAAATAGATAGATGAATAAACATTTCAGTCACAGCAGCGAAAGAAAGATCAAAGGTATACCTACCTATGAAAAGTGTGAGAACATCGGAAATGGCGAGGTTAAATAAATAGTAGTTTGTTGAGGTATGCATATAGCTATTCCGCAGAATTACCACACAGGTGCTAACATTTCCAATCACTCCCGTTAAGAATATCAGGGAGTAAACACATGTAAGAATTATCACAGATCCAATATCCTTTCGCTTCGCGCCCATACTGCTAAGCAATAATTCCTGGATGTCAATTGGGGCCATCGTTGTAGAATTTTCTGTGAACATATTCTCCACTCTACTAACCCCGGCTTGCCAGTGCCACAGCACCCCTGTCCCATTGCCTACGGCAGAAGTTATATTTCTCGGATTTAGGTATCGTAGGTCTTCCTCAGCCTTCATAGGGAGCTCCTGCTGAAGGCTTAGTTCGGTTTCTCCTAGACTACACTACTCCTACCAATCGACGAACTTTAAGAAAGCCGCTCGGTACGAGCGCCATCCACGGAGCTAATCGACTGGCTCGGAACAGTCTGTCTGTGCCAGACATCGCGGTGCGCTTGCGGAGCTGTACATGCGCGATGAGCCGAAAGCCCGATATGAGCAGGCGCATGGGCCGGTACGAAGCCTTACCGGCAGATGTGGCTGGTGTCGTCAATGCTCGTCTACAGTCATCTAATAAATAAAATATGTGGTAATTATTACACAGCCGGAAGTAAGTAGACAGGCGCAGAGATAGAGGTGCTACAGTTGGCGAAGGAGAAAAGCCAGATATTAAGTTACTATGCCGATTTTCAAAGCATCAGGATTTTCATCGTAGCCTCATTACAGGCTATACCCTGTTTGTATGACTTGTGTGAAGCGATGAATGTGGTGTACTAAAACGATCTACCTTTTTGCACATCTTGTCATCCCTCATCAATGCGGCAGAAAGGCTTATATCAGTAATGCACGAATATATACACACACTTCGAAGGATAACACTGTTTTATCTTATACTAGGCTTGCTTTATAATTTAACTACATGTTTGAAGTGAGCTTACACGGGATTGACTTTCCGTGCATAATCCATATAATACTTTGATAATGGGTTTTGTGGTGCGTTGCATACCAAGCTGGTGTAAATAGCATGGCAGTTGTTTTAAAAATACGTAGATTGTGATAAGTAGTGACCTGCATGAGCATGTAACAGGGCATACAAAAATACAGTAAATTAGCTGCTGACCCCCCAACCTGAAAATTGCGAATGTGATTGTTATAAGTATTATAGGTTAAATGAGGTTTTTATCAACCCTAGCCTTATTTCTACAAATGTGGGAAAATTCGAGGATGTAATAGTCAGTGAGAGGTAATGTCCTATGTGTGATCTTTCTGGTTACTTAAACTGTCATCTATGATGAATGATTTGTTTCCATCCCTGTCGCGGTATCCTAATATAATTAGTCAGGATTTTAATTATAATTAGTTTTCGCCAAAATACGCAAACCCAGTTTATGGATGTATGTATCCAAACCTAGACACACATGCATATGCCAACCTTAAGGTTATGTATGTATGTATGCAAACTTATACATAACATATGTACACACACCTACGTCTTATGGATGTAGGAAAACCCATACATCATGTATGGATGGATGCCATCTACGCAATATGTATGCATGAAAATCTGTATGTTGTGTACACATGTACGCAAACCTACGCGTTGTGTATACATGAATTTAAGGAAATACCCAAGAGGTCAAATTTCTTCACATCACACCTTTTGCAAGAAAAGCCTTTGTATTTTGGCTTGAACACACTCGCGACTTTGTATGTATTTTAGCCACTCGTCCAGTTTGTCGCAGGAATCTGTGTGTACTGCTAACGCGTGACTGTCTTGGGGTTCCACGTGATCCCACCCACGCCGCAGTGATTGCTTTTTATGGTCCACACGTGGCGGTATTACCGGCTTTCACTCACAGATAATGTTTTCCGGATTGCTCTGGAGCCAATTTAGCCTCATTTAGACTCTAGACTTATACTAAGTAGTGTCGTCTTCCGACGCTGCGCTACTTGAGCGTTATGTAGCTCGTTGCGGTAGTGACATTTATCATCTTCAGCGCATACATCACGTAACACTACGTGGAATCATTTTATTTTGTATATATGTGCCTATTATAAATAGTTCCTCTGAAGATCACAATATGTATGGTTTATCAATACACAAGTCTAGCGCTCGAGAAGGAAGCGTCTTCGTTGTGAGGTTCTTTATACAGTGTACACAGATTTGCCAAGAGAGGCTTATAAGCATCAGTCAGCAAGCTACATGAACCGAATCAATCCTCACAGAGGTATCTTGACTTCCCCTGGGCGCAAACGAGCAATCCGGCCATCCACTACCCCGAACGTCTGGTAAGAGATGCCGCGGATTATGGCGATTGGTCGTGTAAATGACCAATCAGATATATCGGTGGACAAACACTGCAACCGAAGGAATGCCAGTATGTAGCTTACGTCCGGCAGAGTCTTGTTTTCTAATTCTATTCTCATTTTTTTGTTTCTCGATCAGTTTGGAGAAGAGAAAGTCGTAATGTCCAGAGGTTCTGTCCAATGATTAATAAAACCTGGCAGCCTCTGTTATCCTTGCATAATCGGGTGTCTAGACAAAAAGGCATAATTCACAGCCGTTATTCAAGAAACCTTCCCAGAAATGTGTCCATGGGGACACACTTCTTAATTTCCACTTCCACAACGTGTTTTCGTATACTACACGAGGTAGTCAGTAGTGTGAGAGCTAGCCCTCGTATAGCGATGATTCAAAGAAGCCTTATTCACGCTGCTTTTGTCCTGTCGTGGAGTTGGTGTGCTCTTAGTAATGATGAAACACAGCTAAGTTTAAGTCGAAGTAATTCAATGAAGAATCCAAAAGCATCAATAGGACCTCTGTAGCCGAAGGGTTAGCAGGCTAGCACAGCGTAAATGACCTAGGAATCTCTCACCAATGTGGTGGCTGTGAGTTCAAGTCCGTCAGAATCCTGTGGATCGTCTTGGGTTTCACTTGGACTCTGTTTGGTTTCCTCCCATCAGAACGCTGGCTGCCGTCGTGTAAGTGAAATATTTTTGAGTGCGTCGTAAAAACCTATGAAATAAACAAATCAAAAGAGTCAACTTAGTCGAGACACGTCCTGTACTATAACTGGCAATCTTGCTACTTTGTCACTATCGACCTCGGACCATAAACGCATAGGACAATGTCTGTGTGAGCACAGTAACGTCGCGAGTACATGCATGGCGATGCACCGTAAATATTCATTACAACTATGCCGGCATCAGTTTCAACTTTCTCAAAGAAAATGCCTTCATAACAAGACAGAGAAAATAAATAGGCGTCAAGCCTTAAGCAACACCGCCGTGAGCAGTGAGTAAGCCGAGCTGGAGGACGCTACTCGCATAATAATGGTTCTTTACACCAACAAATTCATTGACTGAGCCTGTCTGAATTGATTGAAAAAGATGATTTGCTGTGATTCTTTGAGGGAATGGTCTATTGGGTCGTTGATTCATCTCTGTCCATTTCATTGGTTAAATGAACAAGTAGTACAATAATGGAAGTGAATATTTGACTTATCCATTAACTGAGTAAACATTTAAAGTATGAGGCATCGTTGGATTGGCATTTAAGCGCAGATGACGCACAGTTTTCTGTCACTCACCCTCGAGTTCATATTGCTCTGTTATTTAACTTCCTGGTCGAGCGACACCAGGTTTGTGTATCAGCGTGTGATGCCTTTCACAACAACGCTATACAAGTGCACTGCATGGCCCTATGACATTATACAACACTGGCGTCATCCGGCCGAGTGGTGTGTCTCCGATTTATCAAAACACAGAGCCAATTTTCTGCCAGAAACTGCAATTTCGCTGTTAGCTCAGGTAACTTCGCGTGCGCGTGGTCGCATTAATCCTCTGTAAGAGCATCATACTTGGGCGCAACAGTCTTCGGGAAATTTTAGCAATTAAATCCCATGTGACTGATCAATTTCGTATAGGCCAGTGACCTAAATTATGGTTCTGAGTAATGTGCTCCGTGGTATAGGATAGGAAGTCAACGGTGAAAAACTTAACTTTGTGGCTCTTCTGGATGGTTCAGCTCGCCCACGGCTAAGAGAGGTCAATTCGCCTGACGTGAGTGACCAGCGGATATCTTATATTAACCCGTTTATTGAGTTAGATTGCCAGCCTCTTCCCCTCGTCTGACTGCCTTGCGATTCCATAGCTTAGGAGACCGACTTAATCGTCTACGTCCACAGTGTAAATTGGCTCCAGAGATGCCCTGCCCAAGAGTGGAGACGCTGGCCAACAACAGTAGGGGCAAAAGGTAAGAAATGCAAGAAAAATATAAACTACATGAAACCAAATGTTCTTCTTCGTGATGACACGTTTGATTAAAATGAGAAGTAAGCAAGTGTGGTGGTAGGTATTGGACTCAGCAAAAACAACGGGAATCGATTTTAGATCACGGACGTGATAAATTATGCAGTCATGTGGTATTGATTCCGTCCCACGGCCCGTTTACTAGCTCAACTGGAAATCGCGTGCAGTGTGTGGCTTATCGCGAGTCATTTAATACAGCTTTGACGGAAACAGATCGTCACAGGCGGTTGACGCCTCCGTGTGTCGGGGCTCAGTCTATATCGTTGCGGACATGTTGTTTTTCATACCAGTCTTCATTGGAGCCGACATATGCGTCTGTAGAATGTTAGATATGAGTGATTCTGCTCAATGTAAGATGGATACGACGACTGGCTTTACGAATTCGCGGAATGAAAACTTATTAATTACTGGTTCCTGTGAAATAAACCATTGTTTACACACAGTCTGTCATTTTGCCTTTAATCTGGCGAATTTTAAATTGTAACGAAAATTCGAATGTAACATTGAAAGAAATAGTTTCATCGACACGCCAAAAGGAAGGCAAAACCTTCTGGCAATGCAGTTGTAATCATTGAGTATCTAAGCCATACTGAAATCAGACAATATATCAACGCGTCGTCTAATACGGCTGGGGTGTTTTGCGTGGTCTGTACAAGAGCATATCCAACGTGTGTGCTGTAAACCCGAGATAACACTGAGACAAAAAGAATATATACGACTGAGGACTGAAATGGAATGCACAAGTTAATCCCAGTGCTCTTTCCTTCAGATAATGCCTGGCTCTTCTTACAACTTGCTGTTACAGATGGCAGGCGCAAAAGCGCGAAATTTTAAATGAATCAAACACAACAGGTATGCACAAAAAGCACTGAGTATAGTCAACTTATATCAGGATGTCTGTATAATATATTGTAACCGGATAGCAACGAAATTTGAGGTCGTTTTTATCTGTATTTTCTCACTTGGCATCTTCATCCGATGTGGTTTATTTATCGACCGAAAGCTGTTTTCTTGGCAGGCACTCAGATTAATGGATATAGCAACCTTTGTGCGAAACCACCTCGACATCATGTTCTGTACCCATTATCCCGGTCTGAGATTTGTAGGCATTTCAAATAGAATGAGTTACATATTCCCACAGTAAAACTGCTGGATACTAAGTTACTGATTGGCTCGCAAACTGACATCTACGTAGTCTACTTAACTTGGCCCTGAATGACTTACCCATTCGATGGACGTTGATTTCAAATTGAACTAGGATAAATACCTTGGAAGTAGGGGGGCTGGTAGATAACTAGCAATCTTTGTCAACTTCGACATCTCATTTTGGTACCCTCATGCCATGGCGCTTCGAGTATGCATCATTCTGTCATTTTTTGGATATTTTTTAATGTAAGGGAGTGAACCATTATCAAGAGCTTATTCATATTCAGTATAGAATGGAGCATATAGACGAGCATCACTATGTCCATTAGCCGGCTTTCTCAACCAGTAGCTGTTTACGTGTTGCTGCAGATAACGCTTCCCTCATCTTCCTGTCCATTAGTTTGTACGAGATGTCTACCGGCGACCATTCACACAAGACAGAACTTTAGAGGAAGGTATCTGTTTATAGCCTATTCATAGGCCGCTGTT
Source organism: Acanthopleura granulata (assembly GCA_016165875.1). Lineage (NCBI taxonomy): Eukaryota > Metazoa > Mollusca > Polyplacophora > Chitonida > Chitonidae > Acanthopleura > Acanthopleura granulata. Next base: position 26,984,686 of record JABBOT010000003.1, read on the forward strand.
GCTGTATCACTAAATTGATAAATATGTACCATCTGGTGTTTTTCATTCGACGACGTTTTACTAATACAAGGTATTAATTAGTTTGTACAGGAAGACACTTTACTGTGTGGTCTGGCTTGTATACAACACCTGAAAAGACAGGGAATTAGATAGGTACAAATACTCTATCGATCTTGCCCTGCTGCAGTGCATGCATCCACAAGAGTCATCTTAGAAGTACTGAAGCCTTCATGGTGTAGGAGTACACATACCCGGTGTTCCTAAATGTTTTATGCAAAGTGTTCCCAAGGTATGCGAAGATTCCCCGGAATAACAGTCTCAAACATTGTTTTTTCAGTAATGCGAATTGTGTATGAAAAACAGGTGACAAGCAAGTAGAAAAGAAGACCAGTTGAACCCAAATTACAGGGTAAAGAGCATTTGATTAGTGTTTCACAAAACAACCCCCCCCAAAAAAAAGGGAAAAGAGCGTAGCTACAGGAAGCCTGCCTTGAAAAAGTCTCATTCGACAGTTGAAAAAAGAAGGCAAAAGGAATATGACTAGCTTGCGTAATTGCTGCTCAAGCTGCAGATAAGTGTATTTCAAATGGGGGTTTTCTGTTTGAGAAAATCCTATTAAATCCTTAATGTTCTTGCCAAAGAATAATCTAAAAAATAGTAGGGTACTCAGAATGTTTTTTTAGGGTTTCAGATGTTCTGGATTCCGAGAGATTGAAAAGATATAAATAACAGATCAATGGACTACTAAGTATGCAAATCAACAAAAAATGTCTGAAAGTAGTTTGTAAGGGCTTAATGCGACTGGGACATATATCGGCGAAAGTACCAAAGCAAATGGATGTTTAGGAATCGGTGAACTTGAACAATCAAACCCGACAAGTAATTTATTTATTTATTAATTTGGTTCGTATTTTACGCCATGTTGAAGAATACATGTACAAATAATTAAAAGACGTTCATATGCTACCATGGGACCTATCTGACCCATTAATCACATTAGCGATCAATGAAGTCGTATCTTCGAACAAACCTCTAACTGGTTCAGCAGTGGCTTTAAGTCAAGAAGTTTGCCGGGTACCGGATGAAGAGAGGTAGCTAGCTCTAGGCATCCCCGTTCCCTGTATTCACAGCCATGACCGCTGTCTTGTAGGTGAAGAAAAGAAGGAGTCCGTCTTGAAGCACCAATGAAACATATATGCAAGTGCCATGCACTGTTGACCGCGAAAAACGAGGTCAGAATGGATGCAAAGGGCCTCACCGGCATTCGGGTTCTAAATCAAGTACTTTGGAAAGTTCGCCTGGGGTGCATTGCAATACTAGCGTCCATTTAGTGGAGGAGCTTCGTGTTAGCGGAAATATCGTGAATAGCGGTTGAGATCTGCATAATCTAACAATTCCAATTACAGCAACATTGAAATTTATGGCTGTAATTTCTAAAGAAATTGCGAGGAATCCATTATGCACTGGCAGGGCATAAAGAAGTGGATATCGGGAAATTTTAACAAGAAATCTCTCTTTAGGGAAAATCAGGGAGCGTTTTCTTGTTGTAAACCTTCTCTTTAATGGATTTACTATGATTAAGTATCTTTCATCTCTTTCTAAACACCCAGAAAGAAAATATCTGGGAAATCTGAAAGAGAATACACCTTTCGTTAAAACAATCAATCTTTTAGTTTCTTTTCATGATTTTCGAATTAAAGCTGAAAACTGGTTAAGCTTGGCACGGAGAGTAATCCGACCTGGTTTGCTGGGCAGAATGCAGATTAGACCCTATGTCTGAGAACCATTTGCATAACAGTTATCAGGATAGAAGCAGTGAGGTCGCTAATGGCAAAGGCATTGAGGCTAAAATTAGATACGTGATCAGTATACAGCTGCAAGTAATTTAATCTATTTCATTATTCAGGCCTGTCAGTATATATACACACAAGTTTATTGAGATAGGCTTTCAGACATATAACCAGATATTTTCTTGTCAAATTCTATATCGCCTTCTATTCCAGGTCAGTTATCCGACAGACGTTAGTTGGTGCTTAAAGGCTAAAGATGATGAGGAAACAAGAAGAAGAAAAAACAATCCCTTGAAAACTGCGACTGTGGAAGTAATGGTTTGGTTCTCAGCAACTCTGCACATGAACACGCTGTCAAAGTGAAATAAAGCTGCGTATACTGCTCCAATTTAAGTATTTGACATATTATTTAAGAATGTTTCAGGTACACAACTTGGGAAACCACCGTTCAACACAGCACCTGGCTGACGTAAAGTTCCAGCCCAACTACCTGCATCTGTATTCCAACAACTGACCCCAAAGGTTAAGGCCTGTGCATCCAAAATGTTGACAACTTACACCGCTCCCAGGATTCTTTTTGGACAGACGATAATGGTTGTTTTCCACAGAAAATATAACGAAATTTTGGTGGATTGAAAATGCATTATTACGAAAAGCAACAATTCCAAAATTATTCTCCGCATAGAATCAGTTGTTTTCTACACGACCAGCAACTTTTAGCTATAGCGATGACAACCCATGGTACGAACCCAGTTCATTCTACAGGCCTACTTTTTGCAAGTATCTTTAAGGCAACTTATTTCAATGCTCTTATACAGCTCTATACGGTAAGCCCTTTTGTGTTACATTCCTGCCATAACAGTGATTCTGCAGTTTGACTAAGCACCCACTAGGGTCCAGTCCCATAATTTACATATGTATTACTTTAGTGCCATTTGATTGTGTATTGCTTTAATGTCATTTAATAGTGTATTAAAGTGATGACATTATTTTGAGTAATTGCAGATCGATGTCGTCTAATAAATTACAGTTAACTTCTCATTCCATTGCCATAATACCTTCCCGCTTTTCATGAAGCGGAAAGAGATATGTACCCTTTTGTTCTTTCCTGGAATATACCAGGCTTTTTCGTGTATGTGTCCTCGTAAAACACTTGCCTAGGACAAAAGTATGCAGCGTCACAACTGGAACAACGGTTTGGACCGATCTGCGTACCCCGTCAGAGTTTCCTGTTACGCTTGAGAGATAGTCTAGGGGCAGTGTAAGATGTTACTTTTTAAGTATTTACATAAACAGAATAAAGCCATAACTGAAATAAATTGACAAGGGTCCTATTTCAGAGATTAAGTATATCTGTTTTTCAACTATCGCCGCTGCTTTGTCTTTACTCTCTGTGCTGTAGTCTTGGTCCTCTCGTCTCCTCCACCCGTAAAACTGACCCCCCCTTGGGTTCCGGGGGTGAAAAGAATAGAACCCCAGTTTTCTAGGCAACCTTGTATGAGGCGATTAACCTAGGGCTCTCCCGTGTGGCCGCTAAAAGGGGCAACATGTTTGCCGTGGGTTGTGACCCGTGATGAGAGAGGACATGATCCCGGTGGTTGAGGATCTATCTGGTTCATGGCGGTCTAGTAACCGACGGACTCAACACTCCACTTTGGTCCTTTCTTGGTCTACACGGGAGATCGGAAGGGCCAGGTCCGATCAACCGGCTGGTCACTTCAGCTCAGCACTATATCCCCTAACCTTCTCAACATCGAAGTAATATTCCCTATGAATCATTCTTTTCCTACCCTTTTGGAATTGGTGGGGCTACGGTCTGGGCAATGGTATAAGGTCAATCATTTAGATTGATCCAACTGTGTCTTGCACTGGTTCCGGCTATTTGACTATATCACTCGTGGTACACCTCCTGGTACTGTCCTGCTTGGTTATCCGCGGGCCATCATCGCTCCGTGGTGGGTGGAAACTCGGATGATGAATTTTCGTTTTTCTCTATGGATGCGTCTTCTCATTCCACCTCGTCAATTAATGCGAAAAAAGCGGGAAAATGTGCTCACAGACACAGAAACAGCAGATACTTGGGGAAAATTCTTAGTTATTACATCTATATGTCAAACACCTGCAACAAATATACATCCTTTTGTCCTTAATGAGACCATTAAGGGCGTTGGAGAACATGTACCACAAGTGCAGAAACTTCGGTCTGGTGACTTACTTGTCGAATGTTGCCGTAAACAACTATTCATAAATTTAATGTCCTCCACAAAATTCATGAATAGATCACCCCTCACAGGTCCCTGAACGACACCAAAGGGATTATAAGTGACCATGATTCCATGGCTCAGTCGATTAGGGCGCTAGCGCAACGCAATGAACCAAAAGCCTCCCACCAATGCGGCCGCTGTGAGTTCAAGTTCAGATCATGTTAGCTTCCTCTCCGGCCGTACATGGGAATGTCTGCCCCGTTCCCAGATCGGGTAAGGATCATACTGATCGAAATAATTACCGTCCCATAGCTCTTACCAGCTGCGTCTGTAAGACTATGAAACAGATGATTAACGATAGACTTGTTTGGTTTCTTCAAACGAACAAGCTTTTAACTAACATACAATGTGGTTTTCGCCAAGGTCGATCTATTTAAATCACCTTGCTCGATTTGAAACTTTTGTTCGTGATTATTAATAATGAATATGTGGTGTCGATATTTTTCGACCTCGAGAAGGCCTACGACACCACATGGAAATATGGTATTTTAAAAGATATTTCTCATATGGGAATAAAGGATAGCTCACCGCTATTTATATCTCAGTTGTTATCTTATCATCAGTTTAAGGCACGACTGGGATCCACTGTCTCTGACACTCATGAGCAGGAGATGGGTGTGCCCCAGGGCAATAGTCTTTCACCAACACTGTTCAGCATAAAAACTAATAACTTGGCTAAACATTAACGTTGGGCACAGAGGGTTCCTTATATGTAGACGATTTCCTTAAATGCTATCATGCTAAAAATATGAATAACGTCGAGTGGAAACTGCAGCTTTGTCTCAATAAGATCGAGAAATGGGCAATTGCCAATGGTTTTAGATTTTCTACGTCTAAAACCGTCTGTATGCATTTCTGAAATAATCCGAAACTTCATCTAGATCCAGAGCTTATATTTTGTGGTGAACCAGTGAAGATTGTTAGGGAAAAGGAATTTTTAGGAGTAATATTTGATAAGAAATTATCTTGTATACTCCATATAAAAATGTTTAAAGCTAAATGTACCAAGGCTCTCCATATAAATAAGGACGTGCCTGTCACCGAATGAGGTGCAGACTGATCAGTTTTACTTCATTCATATCGTTCCCTGGTGAGGTCGAAATTGGGCTATGGATCCGCCATTCACGGTTCCGCTAGAAAATCATATCTTAAAATGTTGGATCCGGTCCATCACCAAGGTTTGAAGATCAGCCTTGGTGCTTTCAGAAGTTCGGCAGAAGAAAGTTTACACGTAGTGGCTAACGACCCTTCTTTACGTCTCAGGCGTATAAACCCCTGCCTTCAATACGCTACTAAGCTTAAACCACATCCAAGAAACCCTGCCTAAGATTGTGTTTCAATCCATTTTATGTAGACAAATATACTAGATGTCCTAACAAGATCCCTTCATTCAGTGTTCTTGTTGGGAACCATATTGTGGAAGCCAAGATTAAGCTGGAGAACATAGCTCCGGTTTCTTTCCATGAGTCTCCTCCCTGGCTCCTTCCACAACCTGATAAACTGATATTTGATCTACGTAAACATAGCACAAAAAAAAAATACGAACCTTCGGATTATAAATTTATATATGCTGATGACTCAAAGGGCGGGGACGGGGTTGCAACTGCGGCTGTCTTAGAGAAGCAAGTGACTTCTCCTCGTCTTCCATGCTCATCTTCTATTTTCTCTGCTGAGCCCAGAGCTCTACTCCTGGGCCCGGTTTCATGAACCATGCTTAGTGCTAAGTAGCCCTTCGCTAAGTGTACTTCTTATCTCTACAACATCCTTTGTCATAAAGTTAAGCGAATACCTAGCTAAGTGTGCTCTCATGAAGCTGGGCCCTGGTCCTATCATATGTTTCTTCTAGCTAACCCTAGAAAATTGTGATATGCAGTGACTCGTTACGCTGCCTTTTGGCAATCGAGAATAATAAATTTAAAAACATACTTATTCTTGAAATATTAGCCATACATAGAAACCTGATTAAAAGAGGTAAAGATATTATATTCTGTTTGATACCATGTTCTATTGGTATTCATGGAAACAGATTCGTGGACAGGGACACGAAAGCTACCTAACATAAACCTTTGTCAAAAGTTAAAATCTCATATAATGATTTTAAGTCTGATATTCTTAAATATATTCGTCGCCTTTGGCAAGATTTATTATTCATTTATTTGACTGATGTTTTACGCCGCCTTTGGCAAGATGAATGGGACTTGCAGATATATAATAAACTGCATGATATTCATCCTCTCATTGCCTATAATTCTTATACTCATGGTGTGTCTCGTAGAGACCAAGTCGTTGTAACAATGATCTTGTATTGGGCATTCTCGTCTAACCCAAAATTTTATCCTGGGTGGGAGCAGTGCACAACAGTGTGTTGGACGTGATGCCCAGACCAACATCAAACAGATCCTGGTTGACTCTGTGGACTTTGCTCATGTTCGACAAGGGCTCTACATAGCAGACTCAATAACTGAACTATTTTACAGCATCCATGGTGGCGCTGTCATTGATTACTTAAAGTATGTAGGATTATATCATAAGATATAATTCCTTTTATATTATACATACATGTTCCTACTTGACATATATGTATTAGAATTTTAAAATTATTGTGGTTTTCTAGATTTAGCCAAGGTTTATATTTTTTTAAAAGATTTTATACACGTCTTGTTTGGCATGTTCGCATTTTCTTCGTGAAAACCGTTTACTGTTTCCTGGCTTAAAGCATGTTCTAACCATGATATGGCTGAAAAATTGCCGCTGTGGCGTAAAGCCATAATCATCCATTCATTCCTTCATTCTTAAAACTGACTACTATCATAGAGGTGAATAATTCCTGAGTACAGTGTTAAACAGTAATGAGTTGAGTACATACACTGTAACTGATGAGAAAGACAAATGATTGTGCATAATCGGTTATCGGTTTTTTTGTCATTCAGCAACAACTGTTTTCAAATAAACAATGACCCAGGAGCACCTGGCCAATACAGCCGCTGTGAGTCCACCATTTCTGGGCTTCCTCTCTGGCTGTAGTAATTGGAAAGGTCAGCCAGGGACCTGCCAATGGTCTAGGGTTTCCTTGGGGCTCTCACCTCTAATAAATGAATGGATGAATCTCTAATGACAGTGAAAGTTTGAAACTACGGTTGGAAAACAACGATGTAAAAGATTGAGATTTTTTGCCGTCAACCTGTTCTCCAAATCAGAAAATTGGACTTTTCATCTAACAGATAACATATAGGATAAAATATGTGTGTAGCAGATGAGCTATTCTTCATACCTGATCCCAAGCTGTCACATAGAAAACGACGTTAATGCAACTAAATTGTATATAGTGTAGATTGTAATTCACGTTGATGTTCATAAAGCGCAGCTGCCGGTTTTTCAGTCACTACTCTGTGTACAAATTTACCGTCTTTGTTTACTCTTCTACCAAATCACCTTTTCGCATAGTTCGGGTCTATGATACTTTCTCAATTTACCCGTAATGTGCCTACGAATTCCAGTTGAGTTAACACTGATGAAAAGTTGTGCATTGGATTTCTTTATTTCATTGAGTGTTGTTTAACACCTTACTCAAGATTATGTCACTTATGGGATAGCAATTAGTCGAATGTGAGCAATCAACCGGCTTACCTGAGGTAAACCATCCAGCATTGGCAAGATACTGACGAACATTCCTATGCGTGATGAAATGATGAACACGATATTGGTGGAAGAAAGGCGGTATTTAAACATCGCATAGTCGATCGTTTACCCTAAGCAAGGCACGCCGAATACGGAAATACAAATTCCCTATCTAAAACCGAGTTTCAACCCGTATTTCATGTGTCCCAGTGATTGAATGGTAACACTCTTTTTCCACTCCCCCAGGGTCTACCTAATGCACTGTTAATATTTATAACACATGAAATATGTACATGTAAAATAGAAAATCACCTTTTTACCTCTATTAACATCTAATGTTTCCTTATATTAAGTGTTGTGAGAATTTGAAGAAACTGATAGATTGAGGTTTTGGATAATGCCGTAATTAATTGTAATGCTGCCTAATATGTGATGTAAATCCATGATCTGCCATTTATTTATTTTCTGATAATATCTGTACACAAGTTGCTTGTAGCTCGGAGTTGCGACATTAAAATGGCACCGAGGAAAACCAAACTATTCCAGTTTCGTGCCTTGCGCTTGTGTTAATTTCGAATAACACAGTTAAACAAATATATGGAAAATCACTTCATGGGCTCTACATTGACAGGCTGTTGTATTTGACTTTTTTTAATCGACCTTTAACTCGTCAGATGTTTAAACTTGGAAGTCCAGAAATTTGTCAGACTGGCCTATCTGGCAAAATGGCGGTTTCCTTCGCTACCGCGTTAGTTCTCAAATAAATAAACATTTGGTCAATAAATTCGAACACATTTCCCTTACAAAAAAGAAGAGCAGGGCAATGACAACATATTGTAACTCAAATATTTTCTTCGTCTTATTTTCTCACTTTGTGACATTCAAAAATGTGTCAGTGATCATTTATCCAGCACACTGCACGCTTTATTCTTGTACAATCAGCACACATTATTCTTAGTCGACGCCGCAAGTGTTTTCCTCCTCCAGGACTTCATACATCTAATAAATATTTAACAAGACTACGTTTTCCGCCAACAACCAGTCGCCCACATATTTCTATCTTTATTAGCATGCGTGGCACTGTGGTGTTCCAGGTAATATATATAGGATATGACAGGTACTTCTTTCCCGACACCTCAACTAATCACGCCACCCTGCAAAAAGATAGTTTTTCCTAGCACAGATGTGCAACGTCAAATAAGAGATGATGACATGTCCCAGAGGGGTGTATGCTTTACAGAGCAAAGGCTCCATGATATGCTAAATCAGTGAGCCAACGAATGTCTGGCCGGTTAAAAAAGCCATATAGATCAAGACTGTTCTATAGTTTCCAGATGTTTGCCTGACTGATTGGAAATCTATATTTCCCAGAATTCAATAATCACATGTAGAGTTGTCAGTGCACGTGAAATTATTTGAAAAGTTCAATAATCTTTGATGACCATGACAAGAATTGAAGAATTAAAAAAATTCATCCTAGAATGGAATTCAACCAATAAGTTTTACGTACATTACATCATTGTATATTATGATTACCAAAACAAGTTTAACGCCATATTTACTTTAGAGTTAAATACAATCAGCAATTACCTTACTTACATGTATGAGAACAACGATGAGATTATTTTTATGTCATTTCTGAACATTTTATTTATTACGGCTGAGACGTAATGAGGGCGAAATGTTTACGTGTATTATGTGATAAATTTGCTTTAGGACTTCAAGAGCGATTTTCAGTCTACTTTAAACGTTACAAAAATAAATCAAAAAATTCACCTATGAAGTGTCTTGTCCTTGGATGTCGTATGCATAACTAAACAAAGACGGACACTACTCAGTACTAAACTACACCCATTGTATTTATAAGAATTACCCAGGGCAAAGAAAGGCGACAGATGATCGAACTTTGAGATGCAGAAACTCAAGGTTAAACCCTGCAGTCAAGACAAGATTTTATCCGCAACCCGAATGAAGATTAGCGTAAAGGCCAACTCCACAGGCTGATGGATGCCTATTGGGTTCCAATCGTGGTGATTCTTGGTGGCGTGAACTCCGATATGACCCCATTCCCGGTCTTTACATGCCACTTAATCAGTGTCATTCTCAGTGGGTGGAAACGATAAACCGCCTGTTGGCTGGGTGGCGATAGGTTGCCTTGCGGCATTTGCCAAGATGACTTTCCTTGGTACGGAAATTTCGCTGCTGTTGTCTGAAAATGTATTGATTACTGGCAGGGCTTATTGTTCTGCAAGCTGTCCGCCAGTAGTTTTCCTCCCCAATGGGTCAGTTATATTGGAATTTGAGGGGTTATGGAGTGGGTCATTTTATGACAGAGGTTGTTATTCGACAACAATTGGCAATTTGTCCTCCCGGCCAGGTGAGAGTGCTTTTGCAAACGGGGCACAATGACCCCAATCTACATGATTTAGAGTCAAGCTACAACAGCTGTTGGTCTTCGTCGTCTATAAACTGTGGGCTGTATACGCGGTGAACAGCTGAAATCCGCTGGTTGTGTATAGTTTATACAGACAAGTGCACCACGTACATTTCTTTTCACGGCTGATTGTAGGCTATTTCAACGTTGATTGGTTCTTGATAATGCCAGGAAGGTATGGAACAAAACACATTACATTTCTTAGCCACGTTGAATACATGGACATCTGGAAACAAAATGTAATTTATTAACTAGAATGCGACACGATTTAGATATTTACTCAATTCCTCCGCTTAAAAGATCCCGCACGTCATTCCGTCGTGTGAATGAATACTGTTGGATCCGCCCTACTTTGACACTTTTTATACTGTCTTGCCTGGTATTTAAAATCACTTTTGGTCTTGACTCCAAACTCCCGTTTTAGTTTGGCAGCACGGTATACGAATATCTATCTCGAGATGTATAGATCCTTGTATATACATATCATGACGTTTTGATAATTTGTGCATTTGGAACAGAGTGTACAAACAAGGTATTAAAGTTTGGTTGTCACAAAAATGTATCACGTACATTGTATTACCTGTCCTTGTTCGAGGGTTTGGTTAGGTCTGTTTTGGAAGCCGACAATGCAATCCTTGCCATTCGAATTAAGAACTCAATAATGTACAAATGTACTTACATACACATTCAACAATAAACTGTCTACATATCTGTGATCGAAGACCATCAGACCCTGTCTACTGTGTAACTTTACCGTCAGTGGCGAATTTCAACTGTTTAAATGCTGAACTCTGGAGCAAATGCTTCGTCATTCAGGCAATGTGATATAACCGGCTTGGTCGTCGCACGGTCGATAAACCTTGGGAATATATGGCAGCTTTGAGTGGCACACTATTCGAAAACAAAAGAGGCGCCGGATTTGTTATTCGCATGACTAATACTCAGCTCCCGATATTTGACCTTTGCACAATTATTCCACACGTTCTAACCAATTTTTCATATGTTCAGGCTTGGGTTGGCGAAGAGGCCATTTCAAATTTAGATACATAACCTGAACCAAACAATCCTACTAGAGGATCCTACTGTGCCTGGGGCCACATATGTGGCCGATAAGTAATGACCGATGGTTCCCAGCACTAATTGGCAAACTCGAAATATGATAGACAGACGTGCAAGAAGCTGATGAATGTAGAATGTGTACATATGGCGTTTTAAGTGTTCTATACTAGCTGGAAAGTGAAGGAAACTTAAAATACACTTTCTAAATTAAAGACGTGTAACGTCGATTTCCGCATTACTACCGTATGAACACGAACACGTGGCTCTGTGTTAATTCTTCAGATGAAACCTGGAAGTCATCCCTCAAAGTCTGGTCATTTTTGTTGCGGAATTAAAGTTCTCTGGTTGTGAAAAATATATAAACTGTTGGGAGCACCATTTTATCGCATGCAAAAGCCAAACCAACTTTGGTGTTAGTTTATTTTGTCAGCCTACCGTAGTTCAGCGGATGTCTGGAGAACCCTAATGCCCAATTGTGCGTCACCAGAGTCAGCATTGTACCAGGCGCAGAAGGGCCCTCGCCTCATTTGTTTCTTTGATTGGACTGTGGGTTACACCTGGTTAAACATGTAAACTCTTCTTATCGTGGTGAGCAAATGCTGCCTTAGAATATGTCGTGAATGTCGTTAGAGATATAGCCTATTTTCGGTAGTTCAGGTCAAGCGGGCTGATTCTTGCCTCTTCGCTATATGGAAGGATTGCGTTCGCATTCCTCGTTGCTACAGCAACTACGTAAGAGGAGACTAGGAGGTTCACCAGTTCTGGGGCCGGTCGATACTTGATTCAAACAGAAACTCGTGGGCCTTTTTACGTGTACAGTACATTCTTAGCTTTCGTGAAAGTTTGTTGATTGCACTCTAAAATTATGTGGCGTGACGAGTGGATTTTAGACTTAATATCTGCACGACCAAAACAAACAATGTCGAGCTTAACACTCATTCTCCTGTACTTTTAGTAATGTACAGCAAAAACTTGTCAACACAATATTTCACACTGATTTTCGTAAAAGTCACAATGTTGCCCACCCTGTTGTCTCCATGTGATATACGTCCAATAACAAACCACGAACAAAACTTCGAACAGTTTATCTTGCATTGTCTGGGGTTTAATAATACCCACCAATGAACTTTCACTTGTGAACACATCAACAACATATATGTTTTTCTAATCTTTCGTACCATATGAAACCTGGAGAAACAAAAGAATTCTGAATGTCACGTTGTGTACAACACAAAAACCTTTGTTTAGAAATGTTAGACCTCAGCTGCGGTGGACATTGTTTAGTCATGTGTGGTTTCGTCCGAGAGTTCTGTAATGTGAGATTACCAGTCTATTGTAATATTTCATTGTCCTACTTAGGTATTCCCCACGCTGATCAATAGAACACATACCAGTGATCTGCTATTTATTTAACGCTGACACTTTCGTGTAGCTTAGTAGCACCTTCCACTTAACTGTCACCACTGGAATTCTTGCTTCTTGGCTAGAAAAAAATATGAAAACTTCAACACGGTACTTCTGCACGTTTTCCATGCAACAGATCTTTACTTCTGCATATACAGTAACGACATTTAGGCGTCGGTTAAATTTCTGCGTAATACACAGACTAAACCCTGCCTGGGGACAATATAGGTATATGTAATGTTGCTTTTTATGCATTCCCTGACTTTGAAATGCATCCTTAACATTAAAAGGATTTCACTGTCTTGTCAGACTTCACGCCTTTCCCACGATTCCTGACCGGAACATTCTTACATATCTGATAAACTTCTCTGCTTTTTTATTTGCGCACACACTTCTTTAGAGACATGTCCAAACTTCGTGAAGAAAGCTCAACTTATAAGGAATTATATGGTACATATCGCGTCACAACATCTTTCACTTTCTATTTGAGGCAAATAAATTTTATATTTCCCTAGCGAATGCATTTTCTAATATATCGAAGGTTGTAGTGTTTTTTATTTATTCATTTTGGACTGGTGTTTGGATGAGGATGAGTGTATTAGATTTAATTCCCTTGCCAAACAATCAGTTCTTTTGTCGCTCACAGAGGTCTACCTCAAATTTGTAGGCAACAGTGCATTTTAGGACCTGAGTTACAGATGTAGAAAGGTGACACACTTTTAACTCAGCATTTTTAAAATGAAACTCAGTAGTGTGTATTTAATTGCCTATTGTTTTGCTCAACTTCAAATAATGTTTCAAAACATTTAGTATTATACGCATAATACTGCTAATTTCGTTTAGCGCTGGGCTAGCTTCAATGGAAAGAGTTTATTATAAATATAAAAACAAATACAAATTTTATTAGCAAATCGATTTGGTGCATAATATTACAAGAGGTATATGTCCGTCTACACTCAGGTAATGATTTTGCTAGAAAATATATATCATAATAATTGTGCTATGGAGATATGCTTTTATGATATTAAAATTGCAAATTGCATTTTCCAGATGATCGCCTGAACTATTATGCTAACACAACCTGGCATTTCTAAAGTTTAAATGCTTTAAAATGCATTAACACCAACAAAGTATTGATCACATCGATTAGTAGCCATTAGATCTCTGGCTTTCAGTAACACAGCTCGCTGACCATTATTGTGTGAGTTTGCCAACATTCAGTGTTGAGTAAGGACCTTTTAATATATTGCCATCTGACATATCTGAAAGGTTTACATTTTTAGTTTGATCCACATACAAGTCACGGATATTAGAAAAAAGATTTCAAAGGACTACTTACAAAACTAACGTATACGAGCTTTACACAGTGTTGCAACAAAAATCACAGCCACATAATTTTGTGTACCGGGAACTCGTGTAATTTCTGTTACACACCCGTGACAAATGTACGCGTGATACACAATTTGTGAAGCACCGATTCACACGTCCCCGTGGATGTGCAAATTGATAATAGTAGCTTAAGAGAGTACACCCGGCAACACTGATTTGTAGTGAATGTATTGCAAATCACAACACAGCTTTTCTGTTTACTACCTGTTATCTTAACATCAAGCCGGAACTTTAGAGGAGAATCGTGTCTAAAATTTTGAAGAAATCAACCACTGCGAACGCGAGACGATTCCACCAATGGGGTCGCTGTGAGATAAAGTCTAGCCCATGCTATCTTCCTCTTGGGCCGTACGTGGGAAAGTCTGCCAGCAACAAGCAGATGGTCGTGGGTTTCGCTGGGGCTCTGCCTGGTTTCCTCCCACCATAATGCTGACCACCGTCATATAAGTGAAATATTCTTGAGTATGGCGTAAAACACCAATCAAATAAATGAATAAATAAACATAAAAGGCGAGGGGTGAGATTTTAAAATCTCCCTGATAAAAATTTATTTAATATATTAACACACAGCTTTCGACCAAACGACGTCAGAGGAAGATTCGCTAGCTCTCACGATTATCATCAGCTGAATTTAGAAAATTTGTTTTTTATGAATTGGATTTTAAAGTATAATAAATCGACCCACACTCCAGCTCGTCGAAGAGATAATTGTTTTTAACGCTAAGCTGCACATCTTCCTCCATAGTCCATCATTCCATTTATTCTTATTCAAAAGAGTGGCACTGAAGTAATCTCCGGTACATTACCTAGTCCCTTGCATAATGCCGCACTGATATCAAAGACATAATCTTATTTGCTGTTGCCAGAGCCAGAGAAATGAAAAAAAAATCCATTTACTTTGAAATGCTACTGACTTGAGAAGATAATGAAGACATTCTAGTTATTTTTTCTTTTAAATTTTTTGTCGCTGTGTCGTGGCACTCTACGTACAGAATGAGTTACTATGGCCAGGTTTTGGTGAGGGTATGACGAGATTAAATCCCTTGACATTTAACAGGATATGTATTTAAATACACAACGGCAGTACACTCCAAAAAAAGAATGTAATTCCACAGCTTAAAATGTAAAAATAACAGTGCAGTTTTTGTTGCTAGTTTACACTCTATGACTACATTCTAGGATTATAAGATAGCATGCAAATGTTCACCACACTTGTAAATTTACACATGTATTGCCCGTAAGTATTTGCCACAAATTCACTGTAAAATTCCAACAAGCGTTTTCTCCGCCGCTTTGCTTCCTTCGGTTGTAATATGACATTAGATAAATGTAAAGTGAACATATTAATGTATACCTAACATTATAATGAAAACTTACACAGCAAACTGATGCAATCTTCTGAGCTCCTGTGAAATATGTTGATGGCGTGATATGTACAATTTTTCAACTGAAGAGTTACAAGTTAAAAATTAAGAGTACAGTGTAGGCTGTATATGTGTGGATTCCGAGGGTGGTTCGATATGTATAGAACCAGCTGTAGGCCTGTAGACCACACAAGAGGGTCCACTAAAGAGGTGAATATGCAGTAAATATACAGTTAACTTCTTTCTACAGCAAGGTGTATGTTTACGGCAAAAATTACTGGTGACCAAAATGCCAGCCTTTTTTTTACTGTAAAACTACACCATTTGTTTTTGTATCGAAGGATTGGATGAAACCGGTTTAAAACGATGAAACGTAATATTTTACTGTTGCGACACCTTTATATGTGCTATATAACTGAGAATAGTTTTGCATATATGGTAGCGTGATAAACGTTACACTGTTATAAAAACTGATATACCAATATACTCCGATTTAAATGCAAGAAATGCACATGGCGTAGTTGTATTTCAGAGGAAGGCATTTCTAAGTTTATTTAAAACGTCAAATGCCTTTAGATCGAAAAAAAAAACAACAAAACGAAACAGATTTGCCCTGCGGTAGTGTTGTTTTCCACGAATATTCTAGTGTTTGAAAGCCAGACACATGTGAGAGTAAACTGGATTGAGGAGCATTGAAGTGCTTTGTCGTTCCTGAAGTGTGTAGTGTGTTGTGTCTCTTCAGACGGATGTGATCAGGCACGGATTCATGCTAACCCTTCATAGCAACGCTTGATCAACTTTCAACCAAACATCTTTTCAGGAAGAAGTAAACGTAGTATATTAAGCTGAGACTAACTCAATAAATGTAAGAACTTGTCCCAGAGAAACAAACTTCGGTTCCAAGTGGTGAAGTATATTGTTTATTCTCATATTGTTATATACGATGATTTTGTGCTAATTAGCAACATATAGATGGATGGTTAATCCGGCTTAGGTGGCCATTCTGTTGGAAAATATACCCATTCCCAGATCACATTTCCCTAGCTGAACAAGGAGTCTACTCTGTTATGACATTTTTGTAGAATTACGGATAAATGGCCTGATGTATCCACGGATAAATGACGGTCATAATGGCTGCAGTATCATCGTGTAACATGACATGTGAACCCAAACGGCTCATACGTTTCTTATATTACTTGTGTGCTACTAGTAAAGCGACGGTGGTGGTAAAAAGACCCGAAGAAACAACGTGGAAATGTGGAAAAAAAGTAGATTGCCTCAACTGACAGTGTTCATCCACCCCAACAACCTCTTCTTGGTCAGAGACAGTTTTAGCTAACCGTTGAAAGTTCAGTAAATTAAGTCTCCTTGTCTCCACTGTCACAGTATCTGCAGAGCTTGTTTCTCATCTAATATAGGACCATTTTTCTCATCTCAAATTTAATAGGGTTATATGCCTTATATTTACACTTCATCCAGGACATACTAACACAAGATGTCAAATATAATAGCTACCATATTTTAATGTATACGCCGAAATTTTTTGCTTTCTTACTCTTCGTGTCATAATTTCTTAACTCATGCACTTCCTTAGTTCTTTCATTAGTGGTTTGTGTTAAAGCTTTGCTTTGAAAATTAAGGTTGCAATTATTGGCCTGGTACTCCCCAGGTTGGTTGACGGCTGTTTCGATCCGTCAGTGTATGACCTACATTTTTCCCTCCGTGTGCGTTATAGCAATACTGGAATTCAGTCGTGTATTCTCGAGGCTTCTGTGTTTCGTGTGATTGTACACAGAGTGTACATTCTGGAAAGATGTACCTATGTTGTAAAAATGTTTACGATCAAACTATCCAGAGTTTTCTTTACGTTAGCCAATGAATATGAGCGACGAAGTTGTGAAGCTCGCAGTTATTTACTCATGTTCAATTGAGAGTCATTTTACTTATGTCCACTCGAGAACACATATACTCTCGGTCACTCGAAAGGGCTTTGTTGGGATTGGAGAGGTTTTCATGCTATTCGACAATTTTGTCATTCTGTACTCCATTTTTCTGTACGTAGTAATTTGTGAGCTTGTGTTTCGCCACTTGCCGTTTTGTTTCAGACGTTATTTTGGAGCTGCTATCTCTCATTTTCTCTAAGTGTGTTTATGTACATTTCATCCCAGTTTACACTGAAAGTGATTTTGTGTATATTTCTGAGGACTGAAACATACATCTCCAGCTCGGTGTCACGGATGTTATTGCCAACCCGTCCGGCCTGGAAAGTTGCACCTTGCCGGGGAGATGAATATATACCATCGTCGACGTACCGTGCCCACTACTGTTTGTCACTTGCAGGACTGTGGATTCTATATTTACCTGGACTGACTCGCCTGTGTAAGAGGGACTATTCCATCTGGATTTGGACGCTATCATCAGTAAGAAGCTATATATTTTGTAACTATCTGTATTGTTTTGTATTTTATTGTCAGTTGCAATATTTGTCTATTTTGTTCAAATATAGGTATTGAACTTATCCAAGCGTCTTTGTGTTTCTTTGACAGGTCTATCGCTGTCTGAGAGTTGAACAAGCCATCTGTTCATCATTTTTCTTCTCCGATGGTGGTACCGTTACAACAGAGCTGTTATCTTTAAATCAAGGAATAGTTTCATTGCATCCACACTGATCAGCTGTGGACTAACTTTACCTGGCACTAATTGAAAAGAAATTGCCAAAAGTGACATGGAAATAATCAAGGTGATAAACAATGTCTTGTATATTGAATAAACATCTGTATAATTCAATAACTTATAGAACCCGTTGTTCTCTTAACTTTCAATGCAACACGTGTAACGCAGAAATATAGAACACAACCTAGACTCATCGGTCCTGCATTATCTCATTAATAATGTAGACATAGACAACAATGATTTTATTCTTTTATTTCTCTTTGAATTTATTGAAAATGAGTGTTTTATTCACACAGTTCTCTGCTTGGGTCTGTTAAATCTTGTATTCACGTGTCTTTCACATTGAGTCACCATAGGAGATACCGTTACAAAGCTCTCACAATAACTCCAAGTTTGTCCATGACCCATATCTCATGCAACGAGTTCAACAACCTATAGCCATATAAATTTAGGGGAAAAAATGGAATGTATCATGGTACATTGGTTACTAAAAATTATAACACCCACTAGCATAAGAGGAAAATAATCATTCACCATCATTAGTGCTGCTAAATTTGCACCCTTATTATATTTAACGAATGTTATTCAACAGACATCCCATTATAGCTTCCATATCCTGCAACTCCTTACCGCAGTAAAACTTTCAAACTGTCACACGCTTTCGGCAGAAATAAAAAAAGACACAATATCAGACCTAAAATGAGGTCGCTATTGACCATAATTTTGTAGTGCGTCAATCTCAGGGGGCTTTTAGAATCATTTTTACCAGATCTGACACAGTGCTATGTTCCAGCTACATGTATTATCTGCAAATGTACATGTGAAGGATACACCGCATAGTTTTTTTATCTACTCTTTAATGTCATTTGTGACGATTAGCATAGTGACGTCAGGTTGCATTTTATCATATCTTACAGCTGATTCCAGGTAGGTATGTAATGTTGTGAGGAAAATAAATATGTATAAGTGATAGTTGTGCCATATTGATGCACATTTAAGTTTTACATGGCATGGGCTTTTTCCACCACCCATAAAATGGGTGGTGGGAAACCGGAATTCGCTAATTTAAAAGGAATCAGTCGCACACGGCAGAATCTCCGGGAAACCTTCTGACTTAACGCACGCAGTGTAAACTGGTCATGCGACCTCGGTGATTGCTACACCAAACCACCGGTGAGGTACTTTCTGATTTCTAACGCCGCGCTTAGGCATTTCCCTTTGAAAAGCCAACGAACCTAGATACCTGGCAAATAGTATGACTTAAAGGTGCATCCGTGACAAGGAAAGCTGGACTTTGTTTGATTCATAATTGGCCGGAAAGTTTTAGGGTGTTAACGCTTTAAGCATCTAACCAACAAGGACTCCGACCACGGACAAGGAGCCTTGACAGTGGATAAACCTGTAATGCAGAAGATTGAAGTATCCCACAATTATATTATTATTAACGTAACCGTGAAGAAGGCATGGGAACGATGACACAAGTATTATATGGGTATGAAAAAGCGTCAGCCAGTTCTTTAATTAAAACTGACAATTGTTTTGCAAACCAAGATGAAAAATAACATGCACATCTAAATTTGGATAATTGCCATCTTATCCCGTTACACAAAAGAACAGGGGATTATTGGTTGGAAACGGAAAAAACCGTAAGCCTCCGTCTGTTTCGAGATTATATAATATATAAATATAGTGATTTTCCATTTTTAACTCAGCCTTTCTTAAGTGATTTTAAAAATTTTCCTCTGTTTTAATGGGTTTTTACTGTTCTCATTATATCAAAAACCACTCACTGTTCCTTGATTTAAACATGTTCTCGCCACGATATGGCTGGGATATTGCCAATGTGTCGTTAAGACCTAGTCATCCATCAATCCATTCATTGAATTCATTTCTACAGTGACTGTGTTCAATCCTTAACTCCCGGAAGGCATTTAATGCCGTATAGTGTAAATCCATTGTAATTTTATTCTGGTGGATTTTCAGCCTGCGTCTAAAACACAGAGTTACAATATTTTTAGAAAATTCATTTACACCTAATTCCATAGATAGAAGTACAGCTCATATATTTTGTGATAAATAATGTTTAAAAACAGGCTACAAACTTTCAAACCACTCAAATGCAGGTTGTGTAAAGCTGCGTGTTGAAAGGCACAGTGCATTGCGGGCATGATATTGAGTACAAGCACTGAACAAATATGGCGCCTGAGTCTAGACCTAAATAGTGGTTCACAATTATCCACATTATGTCCGCACAGTGCCAATTTATTTGACTATGTACACCAGAGGCCGGGTGGGCCTTTTCATGCAAGTCTTGGGTGAAAGCGATTCAAGGTTGCCATTCTGAGAGGACAGACGTGTTGTTGAAGAATTTACTTTTGGGTCACAGTGGGATTTGATTTATTTATTTGTTTATTTGATTGGTGTTTTACACCGGACTCAAGAATATTTCACTTATACGACGGCCGAAGTGGGATTTGAGTCCCGCACCTTCTAATGCCAAATCCACCGTTCTGTTCCAACTAAGCCAACTGGAAATCTCACCACATATAGCTACTTGCAGTATAAGCCTTGGAAAGCTTTTCCCTTTGCTCAACGTGATCACCAGGTGTTTATACGTCACGGGGGAGATTAATTTTCCCAGCACCATTTCCATATATGGATAAATACTATACTCGGGCGGGGGTTGGGCTTGGCTAATCTCATTGTCCCTATACCGAATTATACGTGACTAGTCAAGCCACTATCAGGACAGGCGTATAGACTTACGATTACATGAACCATTGGTGAGACTGGGAAAATCCGCCCTTCTTATCAAAGAACAAAAGCAATAAGCACTAAAAATATATGTTTAACGTTTTAACATATAAAATACAACCCTTTCTACCACAATACAAGTAGATTTTACAACCGTGGGACGACAGCACTAGCATTATGTCAAAGAAAGTGGGTAATCTGAGGGCACTATCTTTTGTAATAAACAGGAGGTAATGTAACGTGGGTGACATTATCCCCGTGGGGGGCGTTTATAAGAGATGCTCTATTACTCTACTCTGGTGTGTGTATTCGTGTATGCGTGTGTTTTCAAAACAACAACAGCATGTCCTGGGGTGGTAATGTCGAATGCGCAACTGTAAGAGGCGCAGATCGGGTCGGGTCGGGTAAATATGAATCCTAATTACAACTCTTTGAAATTTAAACCCATGCACACAGGAGGGATTTTCATGGCAGTATGAGTGCCCCAAGTGAAGAATGAGAAGGTTCTGTGCATAATCTGGCAAGGAAGTGGTGTTTGTATGTTATATATGCCTAATCCTTGTCATCATCATATGCACCATATACAAAAGAGATATCAAGGCATACTTAACGGTATAACTTAGTGTTTTCTTGTTTTTAGCAAAGACAATCATCTTTATAAGCCATTCTGTCTGGCCGTCAGTCAGTTGATTGGCTGAAAGCTCGATTTGTCAATAAAATGGTTGAAATCCTATTTTAACACTTCAGGACGATTCGCTTACCGAAAAGCCTGCGGCAAGTGTCCAAGACATTGGCTTCCTGCCAGATGCGTGTTCATATGCTAGTTTTGGTGACTGGGAGCATTTGGGGAACTCATGTATACGGGACTTTTTGATTCACCCGACCAGAGTATATATGTGACTTTTGTTTAGGCTATGCTTAGACAGATTTTGTAAACAGTACGAACGGGCGGGCGAATGTCCAAGCGACATTTTCGGTAACACCTTGTGGATTGCTCGAATAATACATTTGTTGCCTGCAGGTTTATGGTTGCTGTAATCAGCAATGGCATTTAGATGAAAGTTTTGTCAACAACACGTCCGCTTTGTCTATACACGTTATTCTTCGGGATCAGCAATGGCTCCTGGATTGCAAGTCCGCTACGTGAATTTTCACATACATATAGAAACCATTCCCTCGGATAACAACAACACCGGAACTATTGCTAAAAGAGTGTGTGTTCCAGGTTGATTTAGTCACCATCAGCCTATAATAGCTACGTTGGAACTACAGTATTCATCATGATGTAATATACATGACATTTGCCATAAAGAATTTAAGGGTTAAATGTGTGTGTGTGTGAGCTTCAGCAAGTAAAAACATTGACTAGATAACCTAAATTTAAAGTAAAGAGTAATATAACTAGCTTCTCAACTTTGATATATAAACTCCCGCACTGAGCAATTTGTTTAGATTCAATACTCCCGAGAAAATGTCAAACTTAAAGATAACTCTGGAAAAATGTGACTTGACAAACATAAAACACGTTCAAAAAAGACAAAAATTAGAAAAAGAAAACAGCACAAAATTGTCATATCAATGGATGAAAATTTTATTTTAGTCACAGAGAGGGGTTTCCTCATTTCAGAGTACAATCATTTGCATTATGTGTTGTACTAATGTTATTTTAAATTGCACCGATTATCTTTGGTTAACATTAATCCACCGAGGCCAAATTCCATCATTTAAATAATATCCTTTGCGATGACTTCGGAGAAGAGCACACAAAGCATGTGGCAAAACTATACTCAGTGTAAGGGAACCACTATCGGAGAAGAAAAATGAAAACAAATATCTTGTTCAACTCTCTTACACAAGATCAAAGAAAGAATAAAAAATGGAGTACAAATTGACGTATGTCGAAAGGCGTGAAAGACGAGCTCTAATAAATCCCGAAATCCTCAAGTGGACGCAAGTAAATATGACGGCAAGCTTTGCAACTTCGTCGCTCATATTTATAGACTAACGGAAAGAAAATTCTGGATGGTTGTGTAGTAAACATGTTTACAACATGGGTGCATCTTTCTAAAATGTACGCTCTATGTACAATGACACGAAACTCATAAACTCAGAAGCCTCGAGAATGCGACTGAAATCCAGTGCAGGCTATAACTTACACAGAAAGAAAAATATAGGTCAGACAATGACCTCGATAGTGCAAAAACAAAATAAAAGAAACATTAACGACGGGATTCGTAACATTAGTTGCAAGCTGAAGAAACGAATGCGCATAAGAGTTGATTTGCTAATAACTCCACACATAAAGTCTACATAAATATAGGAACTGGGCCGTGACTGAGTGATTAAAGTACATACATTTAAATTGTGAGGTCATAGCCAGCCTTGAACTGTTAACTTGTAGATTCACCCACTTTCACGTGAAGTGTTGGTGGCAACATGTAGTCAACCACCCTGGGCAGCTTGTTATGTCTAACGTACAACGAAAACCACTTTTCTGCCACCAGTGTGATGGACATACCTGTACTGTACACAAGGTCGTTGGTTTGCAACAGACATGTAGGTAAAATCTGATGGCCATAGTATGAATGAAAATTTCTTAACAACGCGGTTAAACAACAATCAGCATACATCTAGTGGAAACCTGCGTGGAAAACGAACTGAGCGAGAACTCATAGTTCACAACAGAACAAAAACAAACGAAAGGCTCCGGAACTTATACACTCTATGTAACTGATCAAGGTTAAGTCATAGAAGAAATTTCAGTTCAATAAGATGAACCGTTATGGAAAAAGGTCCAGAAAACTGTTGCGTAACCGAGTGGAGGACGGGGTTTAAATGTAGACCTACCCACCGATAACAGAAAACAGTTAATCAGCTAGAAATCGCTTTCTTTCAATGTGTAATATAGGATAATGCCGGGTTAGAGTGGTACATGTATCCAAACCCTTCGGAAAGAATGAAACTGGTCTGAACAGCCGTTCTCTCACTGATCAACTCAAGCACATATCATGAAACAAAGTTTATCATCAATTAGTGATGTGCAATGTGAAAAATATACTTTGGTCCGTCACAAATTTATCCCACAGTGGTTATAAACTCCTTATCAACGCAAACCAGTCCACCGTTTGGAGGTAGTAACTGCTGGACCACACCGGTTAAGTGGAATGAAAACCCTATTCATGGACATAGAATTTTTACGCAGGCGTCTTCTCCCATTTCAATCTCTATAGAATAACTACAAATAGTTAAGAAACTCGAATGAGACATGGTGATTAAGGCTGGAAATTCAATCAAGGCAGCTGGCCTGAAAGCGAAATGCTGTATTCGTCCATGTGTTCTATTTCTGCTGTTTATACATCGCTCAAACCTTGTTGCCAATCTTGAATGCAGTGTAAGGCTTTTACTCCAACCGTCCATTTAACTGCTTATACTACTACTGTGAGGTAAAAACACAAAGCGGCTATGCGTTTTGCAGCACAGCAGTGTAAAAATAAGGTCCAAAGACACAAATGAAAACCCTTGCATTGTTTCTAGTCCCTTCGGTGTAGGTTCACTTGCCGTCCTTAGAACCGTATCACACACCGTATTATGAGATGTAATATACATCTAACAATAATCTTATAACCTATGCCAGTAGTACCTCACTTTTCTAGTGACTGCTTAGCTTTTAACTCTAGGTATGGAAGTAAAAATAAAGGTCTTCTGGCTTTACCTGAATGTGTCTTGAATCTGGTTCCCAAGACACACCATTACTTATGGACAACCGTTATCATCATGCGTTTATTCTCCGCAGAAAATGTGCACATACAAAGCAAAGAACCCGACACTTGCTTGGTGATTTTTTAGTGCTATAATATTTATTTATTGGATCTGCGGTTGATACAGATACAAAGGAGCAACATTGAACAATGTAACAACATTGAACTAGAACTACATGGATTTTTTTTTCATATTGCAGTGTTCTAAAACAGCCGTGTACTTTGTGTCAGTAGATGACCATAAAAATGCTAATATTTTGACGAAAAGACCAATAAATCTTCTGCCAGCTTAATGGCCATTAACGGAGATTGTGAAATACTTTTCCCCCTACTCATGATGGTGTAGACATATGGCATGAGTTAAAAAAAAGTAGCAATAACAGCAACAACATAGCCAAAAGCGCTGACGAAGTACCATTGCTCAAGTTTGCATGCTAAAAAAAATACAAAACCACGGTGGCTGTCCATTGTCCAACTGAAAATCAAAACATGTTTGATTTTACTTGTGGAATGCACGATTAAAACATGACCAAATATGGCGTATATAGAAGCATTTGATTCTACATAATTCAATTACTAGACATTCTTACAAGAATGCCCAACAGTGACAAAAATGTAAGAGTTGAAGTTTTCTTCCAATCATATTGTAATGTACCTGACGCCAGTACCAACCTGCAGAACGCTGCAAGAACAGGTTTGATTTTTAGAATTTGAATATAGAAGGTTTGTTTGTTCCACAGTGTTACGTCAACTTATGAGCTACTCACTTCAAAGATCATTGCCTCTGTTATGTTATGAAAATGACTGGTGCAA
Source organism: Acanthopleura granulata (assembly GCA_016165875.1). Taxonomy (NCBI): domain Eukaryota; kingdom Metazoa; phylum Mollusca; class Polyplacophora; order Chitonida; family Chitonidae; genus Acanthopleura; species Acanthopleura granulata. Next base: position 27,010,006 of record JABBOT010000003.1, read on the forward strand.
TCGATTTAGTAGTCACAGACAGTGATGCAAAATGATCACTCCGTACATCTATTTATGGCACTTGCTTACCATATAAGATGAATGTTTGTTTTGACTGAAAGAATGTAATGCTCACATTTCCGTGACAAACACTGTTTTAATGGGCCCATTACTGGTCAAGTGGGATAACGGCTTCTGCCAAGAGCCCATTGAAAGCCATTCACATTATAAATCACTTGGTTACCAAGTCAGTCCAACAAAAGGTTTATCCAAGCGTAACTTAAAGAAGGTTGGAGGTTGCCTTCCGGCTGGGCTTAGCTTCCTTAGTTTTCAAGATCAGTGGTTAGTGGTTGAGCTACTCTGTGGTTTGACATAGGGAAGACACATATACCAATTGTCGAACTGTCGTATTCTAATTTGAGACCATACTTTTTATGTACAGCAGGTATTTGTATCAGGTTTGTCATTATTTTTAACACCAAAACTGTGCAGCTCTGTAGTTGAGCTGTACATTGAAAACGTCTATTTTCATCTTTCTTTCTTTGACGACGTCTTTGTTTAGCTTAAATAGTTAAGATATGAAATCATCCACCAAAACAGCAACATTTGATTATTTCCATTATACGTGTTTTTGCCACATCCGAATCAGTTATGTGGATATCGTTCCTCTCTTTCATCTCGTGCCAGATTCAGTTAAGATAAATACATATAAAAGCTGTCCTCACGTATGTTTTTAAGTCAGTTTGTGTTTTAGAACTACATACAATACAAATGCTTACAATGCAAACACCAGCAATCACCATTACATCTGGAAATAATAGAATCAAAACATTTATGCCTCAGAAATATTCTACAGTTTAAAAGATTATGTGCTTATTACATTTCATATACAACTAACCAATGAATGCAAATTAAGTCCACTACATGACCTAAATATGATGCAGTTGAAAGTAACTCGAACACGTTGAACAAAGGAATAAACAAGATTGCGATAAGTTGTCGCATGTAAAGCATAAGCGTTTCCAGCTTAAGGATTTAGACTATCACCAATTTTCGCTCAACTGGACCTGTCGTTCGAAAGAGTCTATCCCTCAAAATAAAGTACATCCTTCGATGAACATTCTGGCTACTGATTCCACCACAGGCAACATCTACAGCCCCAACAGTGGATCTACATTCTATTCCAGGAATAATTTGTCGTCTAGAATCTGCATCGACCATCTGAAGAGGCATGTTTATCCGAGTTATGTCACTCGTGTGGGCGGATGACGTGCAGGTTTCCAGTCACAGTGCTCAAGTGACACTGCATTCTATTCCAGCAATAATTCTGATGTCAGTCATCTGCATCGACCATTTTTATCTTAGAGGGAAAACAGGCACAAACACTAACTAGCAGCAATTCGCCCCAGTAATCCAGTTAGCATATTGATTCACGTTCTTAGTGCACTGTGTATCATTCTTTGGTGACATGGTATACGTTTATTTTACCTCATGTCATCCACCTTAATGTACATTGTATAATCGCCTGTCGGATGAATTTTGTCAGTCACTGCATAGCACTGGGTCACAGCAACTGTCCACCCCTTGTCTACTCTAGAGTAAAACATAGTTGAGTCTTCATTAAATATCACTTCATTTAGGCAAAATTACGTCTTTAACTAACATTCATCGCATGGAAATATAACAAATGAAACATTCACATTGTATATGATGTTATGAATTGCTTGTAAAGCGAAAACAATTTCTCTTTAGTCTTTTACTGTGATGACATAAGTACAGCAATGAACCAAATACCAACCAATGTAAAAATAATGTTTGTGTAAAACAGCATGATCTGTATCCTTAAATACAGTAGTTTCCTCAAAACAATTTTCTTGCTCAATTTTTGAGCATATAATTTTATCTGATGTTTTCAGATTTAAACCTAATGTTTTACTGTTCAGGCTTATGATTTCATATCGGGATCTCTTGGGCCACCTTTTACTACAAACAAATTTGTCAAGATGATTTTGTCTTTCAAACAATATATTCGTAGGTATTTTGAGTTCTTTTCCTACCAGTAATATATAACTCTCCCAGTTTATATATTTGCACTCTCTGTCTGCTTTCAAAAAATTTTGTTAAAGATGATGTGTTATGTAGACAACAATGACATTTGTACTCCAAAACTTTATTTAAAGGCTTTTTCCTGACTTCAATCAATCCATGATTTGCGGTATATTGAACGGGGGGAACAATTGTTATGTAATGTATTTCTGTTTAAGGAACAGAATCATTTTTAAAAATTTCCTCGTTTTCAATATACAAGTTCACAAGTGGAACCGTTTGTTCTCCCGCCAACCCACATGGGTTTTACAACCTTTCGATTGTAAAAACTGCATTATGTAAAGCGTCGAGTTAAATTTATCGTATGTTCGTCCCGGCTAGGTTGGATTGAACGTCAATATTTTCCAAGTCACGAGACGAAATAAATGAAACGTGAAAGAAAATAACTTACCTAGTCGTTTCATGTTTATTATTATCGCTACCTTCTTCCATTCAACTCTATCCACCTTACAACCCTGGACCATTTCCGTTTTCAAAACGCGCTGAGGCTGGTACCGGGATCCGCAGGATGCTCGATGATATAATCGTATCTCGGAAGGTTGTTTCCCATGATATCATGACAAATTTATTGGACATCAAACCGCGGTTATGTCTACTGTCCGAGGAAACTGACCTCAGCAGGGAAGAAACATCGATTCCCGTTAGCTACTAGACAAACATGCTTCGTTAAGACTATTTAAACCAGCTGGGGTTGGCAGTACTCATGATTTGGTGTGTCAAGGCTCTCAATATACTTTACTACTTGACCAGGAATGTTTCCATTAAAAGAGAGTTCGTCACGTACATGTAAACATTACACTCTGACAGACAAAACAATCTTTCATTTTTCATGGTAAGAAAATTCCATAAATAGTTGTACGGCAGCATCATCATATTTCCAAACTCAGTAATTCAGATGCCAACATCATGAGTCCAAATTTCTAATTAAAAGTCATTGCAAAAGTCGGTATTGGGCTTGTCGCTTTTCGCTTTGGTGGCAGAGTCGTCTCGATTGCACCAGTTGATTTTATAACATCAAAGGCATGGAATTTGTGGCTTGTATGCTGATGTTGTCAGTGTGGAACAATGAAAATGTCTGTGTCAAAAGTCTAAAAGCACATCTGTGTTGCAGTGTTCCTTAGTTTAATAATGCCGTCCACAGTACAGGCCAATGGGTGTAAGAACACTTAAAACTGTGCAATATTCGCCCCTCTTGTAACAATATAAACGAGTTTTCGAATAATTGGATCTCTAGAGGCTCACGCATCTCTATATTTATTTATTTGGTTGGTGTTTTAAGTGGTATATGCCACTTACACGACGGCGACCAGTAATCTGGTCGTAGGAAACCGAGCAGAGGCCGGAGAAAACCAACGACTAAACAAACCAAACCAGAACCCACCTGCAGGTCGTTGGCAGACCTTCCAGTGTTCCAAGACTAGGGTAGCATGAACTGGAGATGAACTCTTTTGGGCAAGCTAAAATAAACTGGTAGCTGCTGTCAAGACCAGTAGACATGTGCGGAGGAGGAGGCTAGTCAGTAATACGTTTCCTATTTGTTGACAAAATACACGGCTAAGCTCAAAGCAGAGGGATAGTTTTGTAGAATGAAAAAAAAAATTATGTGAATGTAGGCATCCAACGATTTGGCGTCGTCATAAGAGATTCAGTGTTGTATAATCTAATGTGGCTAGTGAACAGGTATGCATTTTATTCACTTCAGTTAGCTGAAAACTGAATAGATAATAGTTATGTTCTGTATCACCAATTTCTCACCTAACTATCAAAACTAGAGTTTGGTGTAGGCCCCCAAATGACCGAGGTCAGAATGAAAGGTGTTGCCAGATAGACCTAAGGCTATTTTCTGCCGTGAAACATTTGGCTCTGGTGGCTTAGTTAGCTATGTACTTAGCTCTTTGTTAGGAGAATCTCAACAGAGAACACAACCAGCTGCTGTTTTTGTCTTGGCAGTTAAAGAAAATAGGTCACGAGTGCATGATGTATTATAGGAATACACTGGAGATATATTTTGCTACATACCTAATCTGAAAACTCCGGCTGAGCTTGTAAAATTCTTATGTCGCCTGCATGCGTTCACATGGTAATGACATGATGTCTTGATCTTACCAGAATCAAATTCTCCACAGATGCAGATCAGAGTCTCGACCAGGAGAAAAATTAAGGAAAAACAGACAAATCTTCTATTTGTCATTCTTTCAAAAAATTGTGGCGTTGCTAAACAGGGGATTATACGTAGACGTTTATAAGAGAAAATAAATTTCGGAATTAAGGCTGCCACACACGTATAGCTTGCCATCAAAAATATTTCCAAAGACGAGAAAAATCGTAACTATGGCCTACATTTCTGTACTCATGTTAACAAAGTGAGTCAGTGTCAAAATATATATGTATTTACCCTACCTTTTGTCGGTTCATTTCAGCAAAGGCCATTTGTCATCTCTGGCGGCTTACTGGGGGCGTTGTCATTCAAAGTTCTTCAAAAAATGGCGCGAAAGTTGATTTTCAAACAAAATACTCCTCAAAGCGCGAAGTGAACGGGCGGATACGCTTTGAGGAGTTTGATTTAATTCTTTCGTGCGTGACCAGTAGGCATCGTTTCTATTTAGCGACTGAAATATTTATAGAGCCTGATAAAGGATATAAGAAAAAGTTTTTGTGTGTGTGCGGCGGGGACGGTGTGTGGTGAGCTGAACTCAAGTTAAGGGCATGTTGCAATATTTACTTCAGATGTAGAGCTAGTTGCTGTCCACTGTATAGCAGACTGTTCAGCAAATATAGAAAAGCCAACAAATCGAGTAAAGGGCCAAGAGGCCGCTCAGAAAATGCACTAATAAAGTCTTACCACAAATGTGCCTTTGCCTGATTTTATCGGTTTCTGTTCATACCGAAATGAAACACTACCACGGCATTCTGCACGTAAACCCCGGACTGTTTATCCTGGAATTAGGATACCATTCTGGCTTAAACAGTTTTCATTCCACGGGTTTTGTCTCAACTTCTTCAAAATGGCGAAAATAGTACATTTTACACACATGTAGTAGCAGAATATAAAATTTCAGCCCGATCGGTTTGGTCGATACAAAGATGATTTGTAAGGGTTTCTAAAATTCAAAATGGCCGCCAAATCACGTGATTAGTCAAATCTCTGAAAATGTCCAAAGTTTTGTCAAGAATGGGGTATCATGAGTGTTAATTTTGGTTTCTATCTTTTGCAGTTTTTGAGATATTGGAGCTCAAAGTGTGCAAACAGTAATAATCCGAAAGAAGGGGGTGGACTCCTTATCATGTAACGTGAGTGGTTAAAGGCTATTCGTTTCCCGAGAGAACCCGGCTAGGCGACGCTGCAAGACAGGATCTCAGTGTTCAGTGCAGAAGAAAGCTTGACTGTGTAGCTTAATATTAACGTTGTGAAGGCCGCTGACAGCAATATGATTGCACATTCAAGTCATTTAGTGCTCTTAATAGTCTACTGTACATTGCGTCTTCAAAGGATTAGGTAATTACGCGCCGGAGCAAATTCAGCCTTGAGGGCTTTCCTATTGTTGGCGCCATTCTTGTAGTCTTTTTAATTAGGGAATGTTTTTAAACCCGAGGGCAATGTTTCAGCCGGATCTGCCTGGCCTCAATCAGTTTGTTTGGCGATTTCATTTGCCGTAGAAGATTACAATATATTGTATTTAGTTGGTTAAAGCTTATGGATTCGTTGCTTCATTATAGCCTGGTGTAGATTCAGATGAGTTTATTCAAACTTTATATTACCATGTTTGATGTGTGGGCGCGGTGCGTTAATATGGGCAACTCCAAGTCATGAGGTACAGTACACGAGGTCCTGGTCCACACCAGGCCCTCGACACAGAACTTTCCATCACTCCATTCCCTAGGGTCTTAGTGATAGTGGGCGGACGGGGACGTTTGTTGGAATCCTTGAGCGGTCTTTTAGTTAGCTAGAAACACTACTACTCTTTCCGATGTTGACACGACATTCGAAAGAGAAGTCGTCAGTAACTTACCAATGGTCATTGGTTTACTCCGGATACTCCAGATACTTGAAAATGCTCACGGTCATCGTATAACTGTACAAGGCTTCGTTATGGAGTTAAAGATAAGATAAGATATACTTTATTTGAGGTCGGCTTTACAAGTGAACATTAGCACTCAAGGTATTATTCTGAAGGACACATTTCAAAGCTTGCACATATGCACAATAACAGGAACATCTTATTTACATATTTTTAAATATTTAATATATTTTAAACATTTGTAAGAATAATGATTATCCGTAGACCAAAATTAAAGTAAAAAGTATAAGGTAAGGTAAACAGAAATCAAACACGTAAATATGTGTTGTGATGTAAGCAAATGCAGTTTTTGTACTAAACTCGTCTAAAATACATAGCTCGACATGCCAGACATGACAGAACCAAGGACAAACATACTCATCGTATTAGTGCTTAGCTTTAAAGTGTTTTATGAAGGTTATGTGATTTGGTATGGTCAATGCATTTTACAACGATAATTTGTTATTCTGAGTAAGGAAAAAACAAAACACTTCGGACGGCATTCAAATCAAACCGTCGGCACAGTAGATGATTCCTGCGTCTTCCTGGGATTAGTGTTGATTTCTACGGTGCATGAATCGATATGTGCACCACTGAATGTTCAAAACGAGCTATACGAGAGTTTCTAGTCCTGAGATTTCAGAGTGGACGGTGCGCAGAGATGTTATCTGACAGGATAAACTCCCAAGTGCCAGATGTATCATTTGTAAATGATTACATCCTTGTTCTTAAGCTGCCAACACATATTTCACAACCAAATATCCGTTCAAGCCCAGTGGGTTTCGGATATACAGAGCTAAGTGTCAAGCCATGAAAAAACACATCCCTCTACCTATCGACATCAGTAGGCAAACTTATTTGTAAAAGCAATCCTAGTGAAATACACCATGCAGACTCAAGTGTTGTTCGACGGGCATGTTGGTAGGCCATCTTTGATGTATGTGGTGTAATGGGGACGTCACAATCTGCATTATTCGCTTGTGCGATAATGTATCACTGAAAACAATTATCAAGTGCTGTCAAAGTATGAAGAAAACAGAGAACCTAGTCGCCTAGACCGACATTCAACCGAAATGGACTTTCGGGGTGAATAGTCGCAAGACCAGATTCCAAAAATGACAAATAACACAAACCACCAAAGAAAGGAGAAAGTATGAAATGTACAAAAAAGTCAATAGTTTTAATCATGTCGAAAAGGCGTAATGAATGTTCTAGGCAGATGGAAAAAAGCAGCATCCAGATGGGGTACCATATGGTGTCGTTGATCAAATATATATCTCAGCTTTGATTCCAAATATTCACGTGGGGATCATACCCAACATGATGAACATACGGCCCCCAGCCCCAATTAGAAAAATTGATGAAGTCCAGAGATTCTCGACACTGTGTCCGTATTTACTAGCAAGAGAAATGTATTCAAAGTAAAATTTAAGAAACAGAGTGAACAAATCCGTGAAAACCGATATTCTTAAACTAGCTGTCAACCAAAATGCGCGTTAGGGGTCAATAATCACAAGACCAGTTTCCACAAACGACAAATGACATAAATCGCCAAACAACTATGAAAATACATAATATATATATATATATATATATATATATATATATATAAAGATCAGGAGTTAGGATTAGGAAAAGATATTAGGATTCAAGCAAAGAGAGGCAGTCAACAGTTTTCAATGATGCCGAAAGACGAAATGAATGTTGTAGACGGATGAATAAAATCAGTTTCCAAACCGAATAACATTTTACTATGGTGTTGTTAATCAAGTATGCATCTTAGTGACGCTTTGATTGCAACCGTTAATATATGCACCGTGGCGATCGATGTCAACAAGATGAACATACAGCCTCTAGCTCCGAGTTAGGCGGAATTAGACACACGTATGAAGCACCAGTATGTCCCAAATATTATGCACACTCCGTCCGTACATACAAACGCGGTGCACTCACAGTAAAATTTCAGAAACTCAGAGTGAAGGCATACTTGTTACGTGAGACAGCAATACAGATACTGCGTTTGATACTACTTTTTGATTTATTTATTGATTTGATTGGTTTTTTACGCCGTACTCAAGAATATTTCACTTATACGATGGCGGCCAGCATTATGGTGGGAGGAAACCGGACAGAGCCCGGGAGAAACCCACGACCATCCGCAGGTTACTGGGAGACATTCCCACGTACGGCCGGAGAGGAAGTCAGCATGAGTTGAACTTGTCATTACCCTATGAAAACACAATTAAACAGAGTTTAACCCCTGTGGTATAAATCTCTGGCCGCTGTGCCCGGTTTACTCCCACCATAATGCTGGTCGCCGTCGTGTGAGTGAAATATTCTTCAGCTCGACGTAAAACCCCAAATTAATAAATAAATAAATAAATCTTCGGTTCTCAGACCCTTTACCACCAACAAACTACTGGATAAAAAGTTCATTGATTGACTATAGGTTTCATTTAGGAAGAAAGTATATTGAACAAGGAAGTTTTTCCATGAAACCAAAGAGTTAGAATGTTTAACAAGTCAAAGGTATGGGTAATTTACAGTTTTATTAATATTTGGTTTCATGTTTACCTCAAATTGCAATCACACAAAAAACTATTTAACAATAAAAAAAGCAGAACGATTTGGCTCACTTTAATATTTTAAGGTAATCTGTGTCAATTTTCGGCTGAAATCTTAGTGAAGCTGTAATCTAATTTATTAACTCCGGATAATACTAATATGAGCTAGGATTTCGAATTACTTTGTATGTACATTAGTAGTACAAACGAGAAAAACGATAAGGCCTTGAAACAACCTGATATGGACGTAACACGACATTCAACATCTATCGCATCGTTACTGTTCCTTTTCCCCGGTATTATACAGTATCCACTGGCATACCTGCTACGATGAACATGTATGCATGTGGTTATAACTTTGTGCTTGAGGGCTACATTCTTACAAAGTGCAAAAGTCACACCTAATATATATTATCACGTAAATTATCAAGGACGTACTTTGGATATTTTACATGATAAACGTTCCAGTCAGAATCTTAAGTGCATCTTTCACTCACTTTAAGAAATTTCTTTCTCCAGTTAAAGATAGCAAAATTAACCCCCTTTTCCAGATTTCAGCGTAATGATTTCAGTCATGCAACTAGGTCACGATGTCATTGAACGCTGATTTTTTTTTTCTGATACACAAAATGTGCTACAAACCATAGAATATTTATAAGTAGAACAAGAAGAGCACAAGGTTAGCATCGAATACGCACATACCTGTCTGATTGTGAACGCTATGTCTAACGTACACATGGACTGATATTTTTGTTAATACGATCGCCATCATAAATTGAACAGCTCTGACTTGACATATACGCTTTTCTTCTGTGTGAACACATTTACCGAAATCAACTTTCTGCTCTCTAAAAGTGAACACGGATGATAACTTATTGTTCACGGATCTAACTGATTCGAAAAATTATTAAGGAACTATCCTACATGATGAGAGACTGCAGAAGTATTCAACACCATCAAGACAACATGTACGTGTATCGCAACCTTCTTAAATTCCTATAACATATACAGCATAGAATTACTTCTAAAATATTTCCTACAGTGAGGAATGTTAAAGCCGCTTTGGCAAAAATAAAAGAGCATGTGAAACTCAGTTTATGGCAGAATGTTGAAAAGAAAAAAAGAATCTCCCATCTTTCATTCCCTTACCGAAATGGCTTCCTCCGACTAAAGCAACGAAGATTAACCTAGTTTTCGTATAAGTGAAATGGCTTCTTTCACGCAAGTCACGGCGACCTTCTGCATCTATCAGATACACATCACACTTGTAGATGTGTGGCAAGGCATTCCACGCAAGCATACTGTAAATAGAAATTTGTACCATTGCCAAATTCGTCTTTCAAATACAAATGTATCTGTCTAGCTGTAATGGCTCAGACAGACTATACATATGACGACTAGACGGAGTTTCGGGCTGCACGCAGGGCATCAATTTTTTTGTAATTTCCCCGCTCTTAGCCTTCTCACAAAGATGTTCACTAAAACTAGGTCTATACACACGGAAAAGGCCGTTTACAGTCACAGTGAATGCAGATGGCAAAGTAGAGTCCTGTTGATAGACGAGCCTTCCAAATTGTACGTATCCATTATTGCCAAGTCATATTATCGATATTTTCCTCACACCCTATAGGTTACCGCACACAAAAGAGTGATTTTGCAAAGCTACTTAAGTATTTTTTTGTGGACAAGACCTTCACCATAACATAGGGGATCATATACAGTAATATCCTTCAGTGTTTCCGGTACTACTGGTCGGTTGGTTATAGTGTCGCAAAGTGACTGTTTGAAACGACGGCTCTTGGCCAGACTTCAGACTCTTCATCTTCTGTAGTTGCCAAACCATGCATTGGGGAGTTTTTTCCTTAAACCAGCAGTTGTTCCAATAGTGTTAATGACAAGACGAGGGATGTAAATCTGATCTACCGCCACAAGTTAGAATGTTTGTGTGAAGGGCTACTATTCCGACGTATCTGATACGTGTAACTAAATAATGGAAATTCCTGGCCGCATCTTTAGGATGGGTCAGGAATCACGAAACCAAATATAAAGGCGATTTTTTACAAGTTCCTTGATTAATATGTTCGTCTTTTCACATGTCTAGGCTGGACCTGTGCACGTGAAACGGGGTGCTCGATGTTACACGTACTGAGTAACAAACTAAAAAACTGGACAAAAAATCGCGGTCATAATTTGTGTTACGGTCTGTGAAAAAAAAACACCAAAAACCGGTGCTCTTGGTCGTTAGTTATCAGGCCGCAGCTGCGTTTGCTTCCCAATGACAATTGTGCGACGGAGACGTTTCTTCACCTGACATCAAAAACAGTTTATGCATCATCAAATCATGCAATTTGTTTTTAAGTGAGGAACAAGATGCCTGGCCCCTCAAGACACTTTCAATGGAAGCGGAATATCAGGCGAAATACATCATCATTTGTGCTCTGTCCCGTGTTATACCCCTTGGGTTTTTTTTTTTTTTTTTTTGCTCTTGTTTTTGCTTAGCTTCTGGGTCATTCGTTGTAATGGTGGGATCTGAATCAGTGTTATATGTGTTCCTCTTAACAGAAACCAAATAGATGCAACTGGAAACATGATCAGCTTTGACACGTATTGCGGTTTTGTTTTCGGCATGTGTTATGTTCTTGGTTGTTAAATATGTTCCTGTTTTTACTCGGTTTAGAGTGTTCACCACATCACATCGAAAGCCATTTACTGTAGCCTGGTTTAAACATGTTCTCGTCACGATATGGCTAAAATGTGCGGGTAAAGCCTTAATCATTCATTCATTCATTCATTCTAGCCAGTTGGTGTCAGTCAACTGATATTAGGCCCTTGGTGTGATAGCCCGATACTGTCATTCGAGGATTCAACGGTCGAACACCTTATATTAGATTCCGGTTGGAGTTCACAGATACAGACCGGTGTACGAATTTTTTCATTTTCCCATGCTTTGTTATTTCTTGGATTTCTTCCAAAATTTCTGAATTACTGGACATAGAGTGCTGGATTTAATTAATGTAATGTTTGTTTTATCATTGTTTGATAACTGTGTTGTGTTATATTGTCATGTGCACATGTTGGGTTGTAATACAAGTGTTTTTAATCCATAAGCTTTGGTGTTCCTGATACACTTTTTGACTAGGTTGGAAGTTAACCGGCTTTGGAACAGGCCATTGATTTTACCCTTGTGAAATCAATGATTTGCGATCCCCACGTCAGCATAAAGGTTTAAGCTATCACAAAGACTACCAATTAAGACTCAGGGTCACGTATAACACAACATATATTTAGTCGCCATCAGTGTTGGTGTCATTCTGTTTTGATTTCAGCATAGAATAAGTCGCCACAATATCACTTTTGACTAATTGGTATGTGCTCTACACATATTGTTGTAGACGTAGGCACATGAAAGACGAAAAAATTACTCGAAGAACTTGGCCACTTTTTGTTAATCTACTCTCACCACCGCCTCGCCACCGCCACCCAAGCAAAAACGGCTGACGGTAAAAGATTTATTAGGGTACATAAAAGCCTGTAAAAGGGTAAAGTTTTTCTTATAAATAATCCATTCAGCTAAAGTAACATCACTGTCACAAAGAGCAAAACAACAGTTTTTGTCAGCGTTTTCTTCAATTCTTGTCTTCCTTTTTCATCAGTTTATACCGTGTTCGAAATCTGACAGGCCTTGGCGTATGCATGGGGTAATAGACACTGGAGGGCATGGACCTTAGAGTAAGACCGACAACAACGATTTGTGTCACCGCTTGCCATCGATTCTTTACATGAAGTCATGCTGCTGGAGACCTGACGCTCCCAGTGGTGACTTGAATACAATGACGTACAGTATATGGCGAACATCGGTTTCTCTTTACCGCATGCTCGAACAGGTGTTGTGGCACCATTCCAGCATCTGACATTTATTTGCTCTTCCTTCATGGATTGCGTCCGGGGACACATTTGTTGCCGCTTTATGAAGACTAAGGACAAAATCTGCCACCCTAAAACTAAGACTTTCTACTGGGTGTTGCAAAACTTGCCGCAGATAAATCCATTATAATAGTCCAGGAATTTTCTCTTTCCCTGTTCGTGTGGGTGTATACAATTTCACTTTCTACTTCAGGTTCGAACTCCTTCATCTAAATGCACAAATACATTGCCGTATGTTAAACATTAAAGATAAGCCGAACGTATAGATGAATAGGAAACCTGGTTATACATGGACATCTCTAATAATTCATCACTGATTAGCTCCATTGTCTTTAGTTCCGTGTGGGCCCAGGGGTTCTGATGATTATTTTATTATCCCTCGATTTCATGCATACATGTATATATTGTAAACTGTCAGAAATGTACGGAAATGCCATTAACAGGTGACCTCACTGGACTGGTGGAACTCTGCGGGCCACTTAATTCCACAAATTACATATGGAGCTTTAGGAACGAAAATTTAAAATCATTTTAATATACAAAGAAGGCTGAGGAACTATTTTAGGCTGTGTATTCAGAAATGTACATAAATATTTCACGTTTTCTTTAAAGTTGTGGTCCAGCGTAAAGAGATGTCATTAAATATTAAAGTGTGCTATATCGTATTCAACGTGAATTAGTTAAAAGGTTGGGTTTGTTTTTTATGTTGAGGTTTTTAAATCTGTTGTCTGTCACTTTGCGGATATACTCCAAAACCTGTTGGCCCTCGGTAATTTAAAAATAATAAAAATCTAAAATATACAACCTTGAATTGAGCGAAATAGAAACTTTTTAAAGCAGAAATGTATTACCATGCCTAGCATTACATTCTTAACGTTATGACATGATCGATCATTTTTGTTTTCCTATACACCATTGCCCTGGCAGGGAAGCCCCACGGTGCCCTTTCTTTTTAAATATGGAAAAATTAACGTCTCAGGCGAAGTGTACGTATCTACAAAGTCCTCTTAATGGATGGCGAATTTTAGAGCATGTCAACTGGTAAAGCCTTTAACTGAACCCTATAGTAAGTCACATACGAGCCGTCAGTCGTTTAATATAGTTTCGTATTTGTTTTCAAAGATGACTTATTAATGCTGTATATCCAGCTTTCTACACCAATAATAAAACTAGCCTCCATCGTGTGAGTGAAAATTATTGAGTGCGGTTTTAACAATGAAATACAGTCTTTGCCTGCAGAACTGTCTGCAACAAACATTTATAAACATTGCCTAAAAATCAGGACGTTTTGAAAAATCCATCCACTGTCTTATTCAGGTTGGTCATAGCCCGTATACAGTTTGCATATATAAATGGCTGTAGAGTTTCCCCTAAAAAATCAATCCCACAGGATTGGATTTAAATTTTCGTGTTCTTTAATTCTTTCAAAACAGTGTATCTTTAAGGACCAATTTTTATCTAGGCTACATTGCTTTCGTGTTGAATTAGATGTCCTTCAAACATTTAATTGTTCGACGTTTCTATGTTTTATGTATGATATCGGGATACATGTATATATAATCCTGTTCGACTTCTTAATTTTCTATGCTTCCATAGTTCACTTTGAAAATAATATGTCTTCTAACTAAGACTACATACCTTGCTAATATATTAAGCTGATGTACTGTTGATGTGGTGCAACATTATAAACATTCATTCCTTTCCATTATCGTTGTCTGCTTCAAGGTTATCTTCACACCCTGGTGACCTTGTGATTAAAGTTGTGAGAGAAACAACTCTTATACTTTTTCTTTTGCAGCCAAATTGCTATGTTTAGAACGAGTGGGTGCAATGATGACGCCCGAAGCCTACTCAGGGTATTATAGGAATATGACTTTAGTTAGTTCGATTGCGTTTTGTTCTTGAATAGTAATTATGTGTTTAAGAGAAATACTTGAATATTGGCACTGCAAGCAAGGTTTTGTCTCTTTCGAGAGTTAGTCTAAGTAGTTGGTGGTTCAACATATTTAAACAAATGCAATCCTAAAATAGTATTCAAATGTGATATGTAGGAAAAAAACAATGTGTGGGCAGAGAGGCAAATATATATGAAGGAAAAGCCTGTAGGCGTCACATGACGTGCCTAACATCTTAAAACAATGAAAACAGGAGAAAGACAGAAGCTATTGACTGCGATGGCAGGAAACAATTACGACTTCTCAGCATGGTTCCCTGGAAGAAGCATACTTTGACTTGTATTAAATGGTAATGTTTTGTGCCAGTGTTTTATTCACAAACGAACTGATGTTTGAGGAAAATTGCAGAGAAATGTAATAAAATGTTAAGGCAGGAGGCAATTCCGTCATAAACGTAAATCACACTCACGCAGATATGCACGAAAATAGCATGGGCGAGAAGTCCGACGACTCTTTCAAGCAATGGTACTTGTCATATTAGTTACATAGTTACTGAGTGAAAGGATACCAAACTACATGGAGTCTGTAAATTTCATGGCCTTAACTGGTAACCTTGTAACGAATTAATCCCGCGGGGGACTTTAAAAATTGCCTTGAAATTTGTTTCTTGAAAAACAAAATAAGCTTCAACAGTAATTTCCTGTCGTGTTGAGGAACTTTGAATTATCATGCAGTGATCTGGGAATTATGACGTTATAACACTATTGACAATGTTTTGTCAACATTATTTTGTGACGTTGTATCGTTGGTGTCACTGTTGTGTCACATTGTAACTGTTACATCATGGCGCTCTCCCTTCTCTGTTGAGTCACGTGACGGATATAGCATCTGCTGCAGGGTATGAAAATATACACGTCTGCCATCTGACCATTACCACCCAATCAAATGCAGAGAATTTTGTCTGATGCGGGATAGAATAGAATAGAATATACATGTTCCCCCTTCCTAAAGGTGAATGTAATTAGCAACTCAAAACTGGCAAAGACTCCTTGTTTTGTCCAATTTTACACGTGATAGCTTAACTATTCAAAAACATACAGGAAGAAGAAAACAACACAGGTTATCAGACAAGATTATCCGTTTTGCTTTGTTTAGTTTTTGTTGCACAGACTGTTCTTGTGCACCGACCGGTTTCACTTACAATACTCCGTGTGACAATTGACTCTGACATTTTTTTCTGAATCATTGGTTTTCAAAGCAAGCTTATTAGGCTGTATACATAGGATTGTTTTTATGTGTGAGGGTATGGCATGATATAGGTTTGGTTAATCCTCTAAAAACATTTCTAGAGTCTTTCCATTGTCACTGAAAAATGGCGACTGCTTGTCTTTGTCCGAATCGACTCCATATCGTAAATTATATTATACGTTGCTTTGGACACTAGTCTTGAGGCTAGTGACCGAGAACGCCCATTTTGGCTGACCGCAGGTTTCGACGCATTGATTTGATTGGGAGATTTTCGTCCGGTAGCATTCCGGTCATATGTGTAAGCTTTGCATTGGGATGCCTTCAATCCGCAGGATACTTAACTGTACTTTTGTTCATGTTACTATTTCAACACGGGATAATACACATAACACACCATTCTGATTATTTCTAGGCTGGTTATGTCAATTAAGATCATTGGATTCTGACTTACGCCAGTTCGGTTTTATTGAAGTCACATGTAAGCAACTGAGCAATTTAAATTATGCTTTTTAAGGCAGGAGGGAGGACGTGGAAGTTGTTACTATCTATGTATTTACATGAACATTGACAATAAATTTCTTACCGAAGTACACTGACCAGAGGAAAGTTTTGACCTGTTAGGTGTGACCACCTGTCTACTCTCACACTGTTACCACTGCCCTAGTTGTACTCATGAAGCCTTAGTCTTATATATTCACACGTTTAGGTCGACTATTTTTATGTTTATCTTTTATTTATTTATTTTTGACTATTTCCGTGATCATGCCAAGTATCCGTTTTACACAAGAAAATCCCTTGAGTCAGGAAGGGGACGCATTGTGTTTTCCCACAATTACACTTCCCTAACTGCAGTATAGACTGACATTGAACACTACAAAGATCGAGTTTCTAAAATTTGTACATCATAGACGGAAAGCTCTGTGACATTGTTTACACTTAACACGTGTCACGGCGGCCAGAACAAACAAGTTTCTCTCCCGTCACAAAGACTTCAGAAGAGAAGAACCTGTCGGCTAGATCAACCTTTTGCGATGAAAACTAAGAATATTGTATACATACAGGGTTATTTACAAGATTATGAAATAAATCTGCAATCACCGAAGCACTGTCCATAGTCGATACTAATTGCGACGTGGTTCTCAATCGGTATTACGACCGGTATTAGCTGCAAAGTTTCTTACAGTAATCTTAGCCTCTGGCACTTAAGTAGCTGCCACAGATCTACTTCTTTCATCCGCATTTCATCTTAATCCTAGATGGTTTTTCCTTAGATGCGGCTTTATGGTTAATTTGATAGTCTCATCCTTTCCCCTTCTTCTCGTCTCTATAGCATTGAACCTATAGGCGCCTATAGGTCGTTAACCTGTATTAGTGCGCGTCTGGAAAATAAGCAATAGTTAAAATGATTGCCACGTTTGGTCAACGTATGTCTAATTCAACTACATAACCGACAAGATGGCGTGTTGAACGACCAAATAGAAAAAACTCTCCAGAAAAGATGACAGTTCCCATCTTCCCTCTTCTCCACCCATGAGCCTCGTGCCTGGGTATGTTCTCCAGTAATATTTGGCACAAATTTGGGGACGACAGACCGTCGTTATTACAGAAAAATGGATTGCAAAATGAAGTATGTCGAATGACATGAAAGGTGATATCTCCACATACCACAAAATCCTTCTATGTGGCCGAGATTCAGTATGCTCTCAAGAGGTGGTAAGTAAAATGACGCTTCTGAAGTAGATTTTAGTGAAAGACTGCTCTCACGTGAATTGAGTAAAAGACTGCGAGTTTCACAACTTCGCCACTTATATTTATAGACTACCGTAAAGAAAATTCTGGATGGTTTGACATATTTACGACGCGTGTACATCTTTCTAGGATGTACGCTCTGTGTACAATGACACGAAACTGATAACCACAGAAGCCTAGAGAACGCCACTGAATTCCAGTGCAGGTCAAAACGTACACAGAGGGAAAAATGTAGGTCAGCCACTGACCTGGTTTGCACAAAAACAAGTCAAAAAACAGAATACAATATTTTAAAGACGAGGTTCGTAACACTGTCTAGATTATAGAAACAGATAAGTTGTGAATTATGATCGACTGCTATAGGGATATCGTGTTGACGACAGGAACATAGATAACGGTGGCAATTCATAAACAATTGTGTGACAATTCACACTTTAAAGCTGTCGCTCAGTGAGGTTATGAAATATCAATTACACAATTAAAATTTGCTAGCGGTGGAAGTCCCTTAGGAGTCTCGGGAGTCCCTTTTGACATTAAAACACAAACACCTACCAGATTGGGACCAATTTGTGAGAAGTTAAATTCTTTTCACTTGTTGTCTTTTCCAGAAGTCCAATTTTCTTCGCCCACTTATGTAGTGTGTGCGTCATGAAGGATTCTAATTTTGTAGAATGCCTATTCTGATGTACTGGTGTGATAGTAATTGTGTAGTGCGCTGTGGGCGATTTAGGTGTACATCGTAATGAACTACCTTTTACTTGGAAGATATGAACGTTTTTCAGTATAACCGCACAGCTGGTTGTCAAAAGCTTGCCTCCATCTCCCGTCGAGCTCATCAGATTTCATACGCACACTGGTTTGCTCCTCTGAACGGACATGTTGAAAGAGCTGGGATGTACAGGAACTGACACATGCCGTCCTGATTAACTCATTCCTGGAAAATATGGCGCTGATTTCTGTAGAGTGGTGTATTTATATGATATACTGAACTGTTGAGGTCAGAAGAGAGACTTGACATTTGGAAATCTTAAAACGCTTTCAAACGCCTCACAACAGACTTGTGTCTTATTTTCTAGACACATAAATCAAACAGTTGCCGTTTTAATGGTTTGATGCAGGCACTTAAACGCAAAGACCCCACAAAAATGAAGTAATTGTGAATAAAAAGACTAGTCATGTCATATTTAGCTATTCCACACACAGGCACGCACTGCTGGATTGGGATTTACAAGAACTTTATTCCAAGGTGAACATAAAGGTATACAAAAAGTTTTGTGACGTCATTGTTAGCACACATTATTAGTGTGGCCTATAAAACCCTTCGTCCAATGGTAACATTTTACTGCATTTAATTTGATGAAAAAATCTTACAAGAAATTTTCAGATAAGGTTTTCTTAACAACCATAACTTCAGATTTTTGGAGATCCTTTCTTTTAACAGTTAATATTCCGAATGATCACCACGACCGTCGGTTATCTGCAGGTAAGACATACACGTGTATGACAGTATATGCTGTGTTGTTGATCCATTGTTTAACTAATTGATTGACAAACTAATTCGTCCACTAACCACACAGATAAGTCTGCATTCAAATCTGCTCTCGAATTCAATAGTTAATTCTGACAATGTCATTACAGATGACCTCCAGTACATTTCTGATATCAAATTATGACATTTATTTGTATTTACCTTGTCAGTATTCGCGTAGTTGTTCGTATTGAATGGTGTAAGTGGTGGTAAAACGCTGCCCAAGATATCCTCAGCTTCAGAAAACACCGTAATGGGAGGAATGATTTGGTCTTTGATGCAGAATAATTAGCTTGTGGGGATAAACCTATAAAGTTATAGCCGTGTAGAATTACTTACAATGCAGACGTCTGCCATGTGTGTATGCGTCATCTTCAGTAATCTTCGTTCTCCGATGTGTTTCAACCACTTTATTTTTGCCAAAGAACTCCTGGAAAAGGTCCATGCATGCCACATTCTTTCTCTGCGTTGAGTCATTTTGGTGGTTCGGTTGTTTTTTCCTATATTTAGAATAAGTGGTCGAGAGATCTTTGCATCTTTTGTACAATTGTCCTCGCAAAGAATAAGCCAATTATTCAAAAAGAATTAAATGTTGGCAACAGGGTGTGAATAGATGTAAATGTTGAAGGCATCTGTGCATGCTGGTCTGCGCCATGATGGTTTCGCTTTTGTTAAGATGAAAAAAGAAATAAGGCACACTCTGGCGTGAGGCTGAAAATCAAATCACCCCAGAATGCAACGTAGAATCAAACAATGTGCCAAAAAGGCATGATAATGACTTTAATGATTTTTTTTTCTCTCTGCTGCTGAATATGAACAGTTTTCATTAAATCGTACAGACGCACATATGTAAATATTTTATCTATCTTTAACATTATGTTAAGTTTTCCTGTCTTCTTCTAATGATTAACGTGTTTTTGGTAAGCACATAACCTTCGCAAATCCCAAACGCAAACCCCAAATCGAAAGATGCTAAGAGGTACTAGATTTTTTCAGTCATTGCTCCTTAAGATCAAACATAAACAATGTACGGCGGTAAGCTGAGTATATATTTTGGTCGTTTAAAGACCTGTCCGCCGTCATTTAAACAATAGGAACAATTAATAGTGTATGAGTTGGTCGTTTGCCAGAGTATTTGTTGGGGGAGTAACCATTTTGGCCGTATCACTACACTCTCTCCTTGCAGCAGGCCTATCCCGGCGCCAAGATGTTTTGACTGCTGTCCCGGAGACGCGAAGAAACATTCCAAGAAAGAAACATAAGATTTCCTAAAATAATTATCACAAATTTCCATGCATTAGTTCTGTGAAACGACATTCTCACCTAGTCGATTCCATGCGATTTGTTTGACGATCTATCCAATCCAACAATGGATACCGTAGGATGGTTAATCACCATTCAGTCGCCCTTTGAATCTGTCCAGGCAGCTAATCCTCGTAGACACAACCACAGGGTCAGCCTGCACCAGGTGGATTTATACATGAAATGGAAGAAGGTACCTAGAATAAATGAGAGATGTCTGTCGCATATTACATGTATAATTTTTTCCAAAGCAAGATTCTTGTCATACATATACAACGGTTAAGTTATTTTTTCTCTGTGTTTCTTGTAATATTTGAATGATATTGAACCGTCTGAAGCTCATACCTGTCCTCATTTATCCACATTATGTCCTAACAGCACAATAAACGGCATTTCGCAATTTACCTCTTAATCTATATTTCTTTCTGTTGGCACAAGAGGATTCTTTGTATATAGCCATCAGTTTACAGGCCAACAACAACCCACTATTCACGCAGCGCAGGTATATTATCGTTCATTTAACCTTAGAAAATAATTGTAGTGTGTATAGTGTTTCCATTTTTAGCCTGCATTTTAGTAAAGGTCCAAAGAAATCTTATTCGTTGTGTTTACAAAGGCATGATGTAAGGTGATCACAACTCCGAGAAGAAAAACGGTAAACAAATGAGTTGCTCCTAGACAGCGATAAGCCTTACACAAGATCCAACAACGATAGATGCAACGATAGATTACTGAATAAACCAATCTGAGCACTACAACTTGTATACATCATAGAAGAATAAAAAAAAATAATAACAAAATACAGTTTCTTTCGGAGATTACAGCAGACCACAATTCCGGTCCAAACTCTGCGACTCAAGATCTCGATAAAATGCTAGTAGTAGACATAACATTAAAAAGATACAATGTATTAAAGACGGGGTCACCACCATGGAATTACGTGATCTCAACCCTCAGCAGTAATGCAAGTTTATTTGTAGTTCATTTTATAGTGTGAATATTTTTCTACACAGTTTGTCTTCGGACACTTGAATATTCCATACTTTTTCCCGGTTTCCTGTGTATATTATCCATGTCATCGTGCAATTAAGTAGAAATTCCTAAGCTGAATGAAGATTTCACTTGAGATATGAGCTATCTTATTGTCACGACAATTCAGCCGTTGTGTTCGACTAAATATCTTGTTTATGAAATAACCTTTCAGATAGATATTAGCACACGATCGTGCAAGGGCGTTCATTTTGTACATTGATAATGCCTGGTTCTTATGTTATAGCTAATGTGTTAATTTTTCCTCCTTTTCTGAAATCGACTACACCATCGTCTTGTACACCTACATCCAAATTATTCTAAGATAATTATACTATGTTTTTTAAGCAGGCGACTGGTGGTTTGTTTGTGGATCGTTGTGAATACCCTGACCCTCTAATAAATGGTTGAGATTTTGTTCTTATGGTGTAAAACTGAACATATTTTTTACTCCTTTCGTCAGGATTGTCCGTTTTAACGTTATTTCAATATCCAGCTGAAAATTGCACTTGACATTTTTTTCATTATTTCTGCATTGTATACCTCCACTGCTGTGTGAAGTGGATGCAGTGTTGACGACAAAGAATGGAATGTACACACGGTTGAGGGAAAGGACCTCATTCCCACACAATTCGCTCAGCATTTTAAAGGTAACGAGTATATAAACATTCCACCAAGTTCGGATGAAAGAGTACCAAAAGTTAGTTGTAAATATTATGTTTAATGTGTTTAAGAAATACCTTTGCACTGGAATTTTTCCTTTTCAGATAACAAATGTGTTCAACCTGGATTTGGGTCATATTTATAGTTTAATATGTCCAAAAATGTTATCATAATTGAGGTTAAATGCATACGTTCGGATATAAACAACAAACTTACATTCAAATAAATTTATTAGACATGCATTGCATCCTTATTTAGATTGTTTATTGTAGCGACGATAAATACCAAAAAGTATTCCCAAATACCCACCAAAGAAAAATATTTTCAAATGTCCTTTTTTTCTCAAAATAGAAAATCCGAGAAAAAGACCATATTTGCAAATACGTTTTAATACTCTTTCATTTGATTTTGGCGTCATTTGGATGTTTTCACCTCCTTTAAAGGTAATTTAAGCAGATGTAATTTAAAACGCACATACAAGCTACAAACCAGTTTTCGCTTCTTGTACGTTAACCTAGGCAGGTGATGGTTAAATATATTTTGCAAAACACAAGCCTAAAATAGTAACAAGGTGCAACGGGTGAAAAAAGGCAAAAAAGTATCAAGGACAAGTTGTAGGCGTCCCATGACATGCCTAACGCCATAAAACATTCAACAAAATGAAAGGACACAAGGACACCTGAGGTTTATCAGCACCCTTGCCAAGAAAACTATTTCGTGTTGTATTTATTGCCCAAGCTTTCTATTAGTGTCTCATTCACACTGCAGATAAATGTAATGGAACTTTAAAGTATGTGTTAATGTCATCATTAAAAGTCAACCAGATTAAAATCAGTACATAA
Source organism: Acanthopleura granulata (assembly GCA_016165875.1). NCBI lineage: Eukaryota > Metazoa > Mollusca > Polyplacophora > Chitonida > Chitonidae > Acanthopleura > Acanthopleura granulata. The sequence goes on from JABBOT010000003.1 coordinate 27,032,893, forward strand.
AGCACACGGATAAAGATTCGCATGTATTGCCTGTCACGCATCGTTTGGAAATTGAAACTCTTATGGGTGACAATAAATCCAATAGTGTATCCATAAAAGGAAAATAAATTTTCAGACAACTATTCCGGTGCGTAACATATTTCCGTGCATAAAATAGCAATAAATGTACGATAATAGCTTTACATGTTAGAACAATATAATGTTTAGTCTTAATCAAACTCAATTCACAAATGAAATCGAAAGAAGGTCGTGGAAACCTATGGCAAATTCCGTTGTCTGCGTGGGATATCAGTGGCGGACTGAAACTACTCTAAACAAGAAAAAAGTTAATGTGAAGAAACAGCAATAAACATTGTAGAAATATATACTGTCAATTGACATGTCGTGATGTTCATACATTCAAGGCTGTTTATTTCAGAAAGTTATTGTGAATTCATTGATCCTCTCAGAAGGATTCCGCTTTGAGCAAGCAACCAAAAATTACTAGTTTGCTTTTGGTTCAGCAGCGAAATCCTTAAGTTGTATTTTCCTTGCAAAGTAACGAAATGAAACGGGGATTCACCTGGTGGACAAAGCATCCCCAAGGTCTGGTCCTTTTGTGCTGTGTTCATGGTGTTGAGTAAATGTGTTAAATTTGATGGCAACACAACATTTTGGGTATTTCTAGACCAGTGACGTCAAGTATATGGCATTTAACATCACCGCATTTATGCTTTTCGTATTCTGCTTAATAAGCCATGGTGCCAGGGTGTGTAGGTTCTCTTGTTACTTCTAAATAAACCCTTATACATGTACAGTTACAATAAAACCCTGACTGTGGTGAGCTGATCACCAGTAACATGTGGCCATTTTGCCAACTATCGTACAGCCGTCGCTCCTGCTCTGGCTCTGCTCGTTATGCTCTAGTCTTTTATACTTTCCTCGCATGGCCAATTTCCACACAACAGACGAATGTCTCTTCCAAAAGATATGACATGCACTTGGTTCACTCTTTGTTTCAAGGCTACAGCAGCAAAACTTGTTACAGTACATATAATCTTTGTTTGCCAACATCCTTCTTCTTTCAACAGTAAATAATATTAATCCCAGATAGAGTCTGTCTGAGTTACATTAACTCCTCCTATTAATTCGCCCTAACGTCTCTGTGTATATGTAAATCTTACACAGAAATAGATTCTGAAACACAGGGTCTGTATCCCATATGTCGTTAACCCTTATAAGTGCAATATATGTATGCTGGACATTGACTTGTCAACCACTGCTGGCTTCATTGCAACATTTGGCAAAAAAAATCGCTTAATGTATTTACTTACAGGACATGGCGCAGTTTAAAACCACGTGCGATACAGAGTGCTACACGGCAAACTGCCCAGTATGGACGAGGCTTTGTTGTTCGACACAGTGGTGCATATACACACGGGTCTAGAAATCGCAAAGCTGTGCTACTATATACACGAAAGTTACCTGTGATTCCTTCATCGCGAATAGATTAACTAAGACATGGGGACGACAGACTGTGGTCCTGGCCCAACGAAGACATCTTCCTCTGCCCACTACTGGCTCAAATGTATGACGCGGCATTCTCGTTAAACCTAAGCATAGAAACCGAGATTCGCATACCAGCCATCAACCGAAATAGGGTAAATAATCGCAACACCAGTTTGCATAAACGATAAATAACACAAATCACCCAAGGACGAAGAAAGTATATAAAACATAAAAATGGATAGATTCACACAAAGAGAATCGGTCAACACGTTTCAGTGATGACAAAAAGACACAATGAATGTTCAACTCGGATGAATGAAATCAGTTCCAAATCGTTTACATTTTTACTATACATATGATGTCGTTGATGAACTGTCTATCCCAGTTGCACTTCGACTTCATATGTTCATATAAACTGACGGCCAAAAGAAACTTTACCATGGTTTTAATTGCCCAAATTTGTAATAACACGAAACAACAGATGCTGGAAATGTTGAAAGCAACAATATGTTTAGGTCATCTACGTCTAAAGTAAGGAAATGTACAGCAGCCCATATAGCCATCACATGTGCCCAACTGGAGTTGGGATAAAAAAAATCGACATTTCAGTTTGATGACCAATCGGGTGAGTAAGGAAAAAGTTGTTCAGTTTGATAAAGTCGCGGCATCAGTGCCTTGTGTGGCCACCCCTTGCTTCAATGCGTGCAAAAATTCTTCGACGCATAGAGAAAGTCAGTCTTCTGATGAGGTCACGTGGGATACGATGTCATTCTTCGTTAAGAGCCTGTGCCAGTTCTTGCCGGGTAGCTGAAAGTTGTGCTCGTTGTCTTACGCGGCGATCCATTGCGTCCCAGAGGTGCTCTATGGGAGACATGTCTGGGGAACGTGCGGGCCATGTTAAGACGTTGACGTCGTTGGCGTCAAGGAAGTTCTGCACAACTCCACCTGTAAGGACTCTGGCCTTGTCATGCTGGTAAAGGACAACGCGTGGATGCTGGGGAAGGAAGGGAAGAACAATCGGACGTAAAATGCCATTCACCTATAACGGAGCTGTTAACTTCCCACTGGTGATGACCAGTGGTGTGCGTTCCTGTCCACAACTGTCCTGGCGGATAGTTTTTTTCATGAAAGCTGCGCGAGCATCGTCCTGCCCCTCCTGCACTAACTCGTCCCTCGTTTTCTTATCTAATGAAATCGAGTTATGTTCTGTGCCGACTCGAATCTGTTGTTTCATTTCCCGGTATTTTTCGACTTCATAGAGTATTAACCGAAACTCGGTATCCGAAATCTTACCGTCAACCAGTGCTATAGAGATACGACGATAGTTAGACTTTTATGCTCTTTCAGCCACCCGTTCTTCAAGCCAAGAAGGACGTGGAAGGGCTTCACTGGATTATGACCCAATATAATATCCAGAATGATTATGGTACCCGGTGGAACTTCGCCAGTGGGAAATGGTGTGTTGATATCGAGGTAGGATGTTGTATCTGGACCCGATCACATGGCCCCTTCCGGCAATATCCTAACGTGAATTTCATCTCCCATGGCCGTGTACTAGAGGTAAACCGCACCGTTGTTGAACAACATCACCCCTTGTGTGCACCAGGACCGCGGTCACAGCAAGATCAATTTCCCATTTGGGATCTTCCGATTTAACGAGATTTTTGGAGCGTATTCGGGGCTTCGATATCCACATCGGCGAGCTCGTTCAACTTCGGTGGTTCTTCGGATTTTCCCAAGGGCACCTTCTTTCGTGCATACCCCCTCTCCCCCGAGTTAGAAGGCGTAAATCCGTCCATCCACCCCTTGTCAATCAAAACCCTCGAGGTTTGTCAGATCTGATAAGGCTAGGCTAGAGCAACTAGAGCACACTGGGTCCATCGAATCGGCGAATGTGTAAAGTTAGGCCTAAGTATGCTGCATCTATAGGTTAGCCGTAAAAGTTTAATAGCTTTATAGTAAGCCCCGGCACGAAGTCAGCCAACATTTTTTTGTACTGTGGATTGACAAATGCCCCCGTCCTTCCGGAGTTTATGTCTTCGTGGTATACCGCGACTGCGCTCAGAAGAGTAGAGCCACTCGCATTACTGGTAGACATTGCGGCGATGTTTCCGTATGAGCTCGAATTCACCTCATCTAGGTGGACAAACATTTCTTTGTGAGGCGCCAGTTTGGGTAGTTTGTCACCTTTACTTAACCCGCTCATGGGTTCTCTTGCGTTTGAGAATCCCAGGATATCAGCTAGACCTAACAGACTGATAACATTATCCTTTTTGTGTCCCAGCCGCACACGACCAGTAGTTTCATTCAATTGCCGTTTAGCACCCAAAGGTCGGAGCACTTCTTTGTTAAGGGTACAGACGGTGTAATAGCCGCCTCGCACGACTATCGACTTAACGTTCAACCTGAAACGTAGGTCGGAGCCAATATTCGATTGTGGGTACAAGGTCATATCGACCTCGTACTGGCCTTTTAGATTGTCCAGACATGTTGGGAGGAGGACACTGCCCCCCTGTTGAACATCACCCTGTGTGACAAACATACTCAGCAATATGCTTCATAAGGCGATTTCGCTCAATAGGAATGTAACCCATTACCATGTCGGTGGAGTATATTCGAGTAAAGAAATTGAGGAGACGAGTGAAATCATGGTGATACATCCCAGCCTGAACAACTCGCGAATTGCTTTCGACGTGACAAAGTTGCTTGAATGCTACACCTTACCCAAAATCAACAGCGACACATTAGCTGAGAAATGACACACGCAACCGATGGCGTGGTGAGAGAGCTAACTCGATTTCGCCGTATGGTGCGCCACGATGGGTTGTGGGGTGTCAACGAAAAATCACCTCATAGCCGGCACACAACTAAACAACTCTGTATTCCACTTCCACATGTACTATCAAGTGCGCCGTATTCTTGAAGAGATTAAGGCACCACTCCCACAAGACGATGCATGGCTTTACCGACGAGCTTAGCTAGAAGCCTGCCAAAGGCCTGTCGGTTGGCTGAGAAGGTGGTTGGAAGCGCTGGCGCTGCATAGCCCTCGGTGATCGCAAGCAACAAGGTCGGGGCGATCAAACCCCAACCCAGTTAGGCTGCATGCTATGGTGCCCCCCTGTTCGCGGAACAAAGGCTGAAGGTGTTCGGCAAGAGTTGTATCCTCATGAAGAGGGCGGCTGATTGTTTTCTTGATCCGATTGATTTGCAGGTCGCAGAGGCATCCTCGAAGCGAGTCGCTCTTTCGTTTCGAAGATCTCGCAATCGTTCTGCAATGCGGAACCTGGAGAACTCATCGGTGGCCTCATCAAGTTTTCTTTTCTCCGAAGCAATGTGCTCGTCCAGTGAGCACAGTTTAGCAAGGTTGTTTGGGAGCTTCCCTCTGTTGGTCTGAATTGCCTTATCGAGCCTGCGCAACTCACGGACGTTAAGCGAGGTATCACCGAGTGTGCTAAGAGCCCACTGAATCTCAGATTCAGTCAACGTGGTTTCGATGATTGCCACCGCTTAAGATGTTTCCTGCACCGCTTGTTGCACGTCCGCTGTAGCCGCGGCTTCACCAAGGTCATCATCAGCTTTCTGAAGAGCTGTCACGACTCTTGGTGGCAGCTTCCTGTCAACAAACCCAAGTTCATTCCGGACGATACCCACTCCAAAACGCCTCCCTAGTGTCGATAGCGCGAGTGGCTTGCCTGTACTTTTGCTGATGATATCAAAGTTGGGATAAGTCACAAAGTCGTATATTGACCGGCTCGAAATCAGAATAATGTCTTCCCGCAGCCCGGGGTCACCCCGTATTGTTTCTCAATGGCCTTATAATAGTCATCTACGGCTGTCCATCTGAGCTCACGCGCAAGTGATTTTGTGTTTCACTCTCTTTGGCTTTGCTGCCCCACTCCTAGAGAGAACGAGATCTCATGCATCAACTCATCATCTGGCTCATCAACATCAAGATCATCTAGAGGGTCCAACCTAAAATCCCCCATTGTATTGAAGAAATGATATAGCCGTGCATTAGTTTATAATATCTACACAAGAACAATTCGTTGTTTAATAAACACGAGTCAATACGGACGCAATCTGAATCCGCACCGCAAACTCCTTGAACAGTTGGGAGTCAAAGCCGTGAGGCAGTCCGCCGTCATCACAAATAACCAACAGCTTCTTGTTCGGTCCCCAAACCTCGGCCCCCATGACGTCATTGAGACCCCGGGACTGGCCTTCACCATTACGCTAAACTCTCCCTACGGCAACCAAGCCGTAGTCCAGAACCTCGCCCGTGCTGTGGTTAAGAAGACCAGGATCATTATCAGCGATAATGAGGTAGTTGTCAATCGATGACAGCGAGGTCTACCACAGCTGCATGGACCTTTGAAAGACGGCCCAGGAGATAGAGAATGCATCGACACTGTGGTCGGCAAAAGTGTTATCAAAAATCGCCTCGGTACACCCATTGCCGGTGTCTCCGCTATCGTTGCCGCCTATGGCAACCGATACTACATCCCCTCGACTTCGAGTTGCTAGAGAGCCATATGCCATTTAACAATTCAACCAAGGAAATTCTTTACAGCTGGTGCAAGCGCCATCCCGAGGTGGCCATGGTGGCAAAAGACCCAGCGCTGGCGGACGTGTCCATTGGCGGCTTGTTGACTGTTGGAGCGGCTTGAACTCCGCTCCACGGACAACGACCAGCTACACAGCAGCGGGCGGCGCATCGAGAACGGCAGTTAGGGAGTGATCATTCAGATCACGAAAACAGCAGAGATTGCGGGCGCTGGATATCTGCCTTTACGAGGTCAAGAACGCTCAGCTCAACATTGAGGATGGCCGATTCGTGCTAATAGCTTCTGGCCCAGGCGTGCCCACTCGGCGATAATCTGCGGAATGACGGGGTGTGGGAAAACCCTTTTCACATTCAGCCTCCTGGAGGGCGCTTATCGCGGCTTGTTTCAACTCAGTTTTTGTCCTGTGTCCCAATGTACGGTACAATCGGATGCATCAACAGTCTCCCTGGGTGTGGAGCAACCCCGAGGTCTATGTCGTAGACCCAGGTGAAAGGCTCCATGACTACCTCTTTGCCCTCTATCAGCTGTTCCAAGGCAAGCCAACCCTGTACATCATTGACGACTGCTCGGCCACAAAGGCGCTGACCAAAAAGAAAGACATGCTCTCTGAGCTGGCGTTCTCAGACCGGCACACGCAGGAAAGCGTCTGGGTACTCACCTAGAAATATAACCGGGCCCTGAATTATCTAGGGGAGCAGACGCGCTGGATCGACATCTTCCACTGCAAAGATAGGGACTCGTTTGAAGAATATCTTCGAGAAAATGATGTGACCCCCCCACCCGAAGAGCGGGACAGAGTGCGCAGCAGCAAACAAAGCATGCAAACTTATGTTGAAGACTGATCAGCCGGAGGCATACCACGTGACAAAATGTGCGACACACTGTAGTTTAACAGCAGCTGGCTGTTGCCATTTTCCCTGCAAATAATCGCCTTTAGTGTGATCGCATGGGCTGCACTTGAACACATTAGAGCTAAGAGAATACTGGTCCATATCGCGCGTTGCATACAGCAAACTATTCGTCAGGGGAATATGGATGGACTAGACGAAATAATCGACGAAAAAATCGACGAATATGCTGATGCTGCCTCATCAGCTGGACAAAAGAAAGAGAAGGAACTATTACAGGAACAAGCAGAAGCGCGTCCTACCGTGAAAAGGCTTCCTCCGCTGGCGGGGGGGGGGGTAGGTCAAACAGTGTCTTGGAAAGGTATGGACAGTTGAGCAAATTGACTCGTTGGACGATGACGAGGTCGAAAACCTCTACGCCCGCCAATAGGCAAGACTAGGTGCGGTCATGACGAAAAGGACAGGACGGGCTGCACTGCAATTGTACTCAAGGGTGGTCAGCATGTTTCTTCCTTTCCCACCGAGAAACGACCGGCTTTTTCGCGCGACCTGGGCGCCGACCCTTTTGTTGGACAGGCGATTAGTAGTGCTTCCTACGTGCTCTATCATAACTAGGGTATGTTGCTGGCTCCGCTAATCGCTGCTCTTACCTCAGGCAGGCACTGCCAATTTGGAAAAAAGTGCCCTCGGACAATGAACAACGGCGGAGAACCCGACCCTTCCTTCGGAGCACCAAGCGAACCCGCCGGACGAGACACCTCCGGTGGAGAGAGTGACACCCCATAAGAAGTAAAGTAAAGACCCCAAGAAGGTGCCCTGGCGTGCTGACAGATAGGTCAAACATAAACGACTGATAGAACAGCATCGGACAGCCATAGAATCACAACACCATGGTGTTTCTCTGGCTGCTGCTACAGCAAGACAGCAGGAGGCCTTGAGGCCACCAGAACGGAGAGAACCTGTTCCTGAGGGTGTTGCAAAGCAGGCCAACTGGACCCCATATATCTTTGGAGTAGCTGGTCTTTCGGATGTATATTATAAATTTACTCATCACCAGCAGCTGCCACCCCTTCGTGTTCCTCCGCAACTACAGAAGACAGCACAAGCCATTTCTAAGCCGCCCTCTGCGCAGCAATTGAAGATTCCCACCTATCCTCTCCATATGGAATAACAAAATGACAACTCCAGCAACCTTCTGTAAGATGCTCATAAACGCGCCGTACCACAGCGCAGTCTTCTCTGGCTTAGCTATGGAATACTCCAGATTGGGTAAGATGGTCATTGGAGATGCCCTTCTCAAGCTAGATTTCGCCCCCCCCCCCCCATGATATCAGGATGGTGGGCGTGGACGTGGCACTCGCGATGTCGACCAAGGACATGTTAATTAAACACGGGATCATCCCAGCAGACAATATGAAACAAGAATGGCCTCAATCGCTATGATGGTTGGAGGCGCTCTCGTAAATGCACTTGCTTTCTCAGGTAGTAACTTTCTCTTCAAAGCTCTTCGAAGCTCCTGGGGCCACGCGGAGCGCAAATGCGACAATAAATCTATAGAACAGCTCCAGGCGGGGCAGGCAGCGTGGTCTCAACAAAGAATACAACCTCTGGACTGGATTATTGAAGAACTTCGTCGACAGTGGCACGCAGAGCGCACATTTCACGATGTCGACACAGCAATGCGCAAGTAGGATCAGGTCACGGGGAAAACTCTTAGCCCCATAGGGCCCGAACCTGTTCTAGGCGATTCCTATGCACCGTACGAGGGCCAAAAAGAACGCGAGATAACGGGATGGGTATGACTGGGCTGGTCTCCTACAAACTCGCCGAGTAATCCGAAAAGACTGTGCTGGAATCTAATAAGAGCCCCTAGCCGCAATGGCAGGCACGACAGGAGTAGTGAGGCTCGAGTTATTTTTCCATACCATTTGTAGATATCCCTTGTATATATCATGCTTGGCGATGATGGATTTGCCAGAAGAGCTCAACTCCGCATACCAGAGGTTGACTGCTATGCCTTCGTCTGCGGGATTCATGGTCATATGGCCCATGTGCTGACTCGTAGCGCACAAAAGTCGCTCGTTCTCTGGTGGGAGGACGAATAAGCCGCGATGCGTTTCGCCGCAGCGCTTAGTCGTGTTCTCAATCACTTCTGGGCAGCTGCTTGAGCATCTGGCTTCCGCCTATTGGATACTGATCAGGCATCTGGAGTGCCTTGCTTATGGTGCCTACTACTGTGGTCGATCATTTGTCTATTCGCCTATCGAAGACATACTGTACGATGGCCCCAAGGACTACTGGGAGCAACATGAGAAATGAGGCTGGAGTTGTTTTTCCATACCATGGAATGCTGAGATGCTGAGCCGCCCTTGCATCAGTCATGCAGGCATCCAATTCGACCGGCTCTAGCATGTATACCATCGGCGATTTCCATCACCGATGTCGAGTATGTTCTCTACTTCCACCCGCCACGTGGAGAAGACCGCAGTGGCGCCATCGACTTTAAACTCCTCTTTGGAATCGTTCAGAATCTCAACCCAGTGTTCAGCCGGGGGCTGGACCGGGGGAGGGACCTGATCATCTATGCCGATGAATGGCCGTTGCGGCCTCAACGGCCGATGGAGGCTGTTTTCAGCGTATTCCGGAATAGGTTCATCGAGAATATACCCAAGCTCGTACTCTGCAAGAATCTCTTCGATCAAGTCATCCATAGCAGTCATGTTTGTTGGTTCCTCGTATTAAATGGAAATTTCCATGCCCTCTTATCACACCGCCTGGATGGGTATATCAAATGGGGCTTCATCTCTAAATGGGAACATCAATAGTGGCCAACTCTTTCTGCCATGCCCTCTGATCATGCCGCCGCGGATTTCGATATGCACACGCGAGACAAAGCCTTTGTTTGTTACAAACCCCACAAATTCGGCAAGGCTGTATACATGAGACCTTACGGACTCTTGCCAGGTGAACCTGACAGAAATCCCCGAGGCAGCTTTTACCGCAAAGATCTGTTCAGCTTAAGGTGAGCCGCTTGCATGTGCTGTGTTCCTTTGGCATCTTGGATTGTATTGGTGTATCAGCAATAGCCTGGGTATCTCTAAAAGGAGAGCCCCGGGCCGGCCCTTATTGCTCTCACTATATGCTGTGAACGGGTGTATGTCTACATAAATAATTGATAAAACTTTATGCACACGAAGGGACCTTTGTACACATAGATAATTGGCAACTGGGGCAATTATCTCTGAATGTGAACGCCCATTTGTCTACCTAGATAATTGGTAAAAGTTTATGGAATATGGAAAAGTTTCTATTATCCAAGTACGGCGATGTACAAAATGATTGTTTTCGTTTTCTGAAAAATCTCAAAAGGGTTGAGAAAGGTCCACGTTAAGATTCCTACCCAAACAGCATCCTGATGTGAGAAACTTTGCCAATTTGAAGGATGAACTCTTACCAATTAACGTGACATTTATTGTGATATTTCTTGTACGTTTCCAGAAGAGACAAAGTAATGAGCCACTAAAGTTTTCTTGCTAATTTTCTCTGCATAATGTTTTAGTGCTTTGTGTAAAACATTATGTTGTGTGGAAATTTAATCTTTTGTACAGGAGTATGTGTTCTTGTGTCAGTTTTGTGTAGTGGGCGTTCTATGAGTACATCTTTAATAATCAGCTATTTTTTTATGAGGAGGTAGAAAAGGTTTCGCGCACAATTGATCAGTGTGTTGTCAAAATATTCTGTAAAACCTCTTGAAGCTCAACAGCAAACACACGCTGGCTTGTTCTTGATTTACTCGCGTAAATCTATGCAAGCTTACCCCCCCCCCCCCCGTCAAGCCCTGATAGCCTCTTTCTTATAAATGACGAAGCGGTTTTCTGTAAAACGTTACCCGACGTCATATACCGAGTGTGAATGCTTGAAGAAAACTTTGATGTCCATAACATGAGAGACGTACAGGAGGCCTACACATCCAGGGCACAAGAAGGGAATTTAAGATTCTTTTCAAGTGAACTGGTCAGCATGTTTTAATTGTTTTTTCTGCGAAATGTTCGTATTTACATGCCAAATTCCACATTCTTACACCATTCGTAGACAATAATGTTGTGCTCTAAGTCGATAATCAAAAGACCCGTTTCCGAAATCTACCTTAAACATCAGCTCTCAATATTTGTAGTTGCCAATGTATCAAAAGCGGATAAATCAGTCATTAGCTTTCGATGTTACACTCTTCGCCAACGAGAGTGTCATACCCACTGTGCAATCTACAAATAAACATATGTGTATAGTGAAGGCTCGTGGTGGAGTATCCGTGACACACAAGCAAGACCAGCTTTATAAACAAATAACTTATGACGTGGATTGAAATGATCGAATTCCATACTATTAGGAATTTCATCAGAGACACAATGCTGATATAATAACAGGCCGCCAGAGTGTAGTAGTGATAACTTTTAAGCCAAAGCCATTATGAATCAAAAGTGCGCGTTGGCCGTCCTTGTACGGTCATTCAAATGCCTGAATAATGACACCGTATAAATGCCTCCGTGGCTCAGTCGGTTAGCGCGCTATCGCAACACAATGACTCGAAGCCTCCCACCAATGCGGTCGCTGTGAGTTCGAGAGCAGCTCATGCTGGCGAATTATTCACCCCCACAACTCTTTGTGTAGCTTTACTAGTGGGTATTTAGGCATCTAAAATTGGATCTGGGTAAATTCAGAGAACTTGAGTGAATATGGCTCCAAGTGAATCGAGAGTTCTGACAAAGGCACGGTTCTGTATGAAGAAGTGATTGACCCTGCTGGAAAGAATGTCGAGCAGGCAACAAAGTGCTAATATTTAATGTCAAAGTCACAAATATACTTAGCACCGCTTCCCTAAAGTTTGAATATAATCAAGTGACTGGAAATGTATTAGCCTGATTAGAAGTATTCAGAAGTTTTTACAGACCACAAATACACATAACAATGGATAAATTTCTCTTATTAAGAAGTAAGCTCATAATAAGGCCTTTTTTCCGGATAAATGCGAACTGCAGAACACATAAAAAAACATCTTCAACACTGTGACTCTGGGTTGGTTAGTACCGACATTTTCAAATTTCAGAATGGAGTAAACAGTGAGGTTGACGTAGACCGTTCTGTGAAACATTGTGACGTCATTTAAATTATACTGTTCTGTTTGATCGCTTATACAAGCGCTAAATCTTAGACAGATAGATAACATGTGCAAAGTTCTTTCTCCACGAGTTGTGATGATCATCAACCTTAATCATTCACATTATATCGTGGTATCACACAATATGTGGGGATATCGTGGCGACGAAAATGATATGTGTGATTGTGGTGAAAAAAATTCCTTAATCGGGGATACCTGTAACAGGTACGTTAAAACCGTTACAAGGGAACCCGTGCAACTATTTGATGTTAGTTCCATCGGCTCTTCGGTTTATTTGGAGTTTGTGATATGAATGTGCTGATTCCAAAGATTTATGGAAGATGGTAGTCATTATTGATTTTCACTTTGGTCTTATTTTCTCTGGACAAAGTCATACTGTGTGCTATTCCAGAAACGCTATGCCCTGGGGAACACCATCCCCTTTGAGTAGGAACTTTTTTGCTTCTGCCTGGGTGTTATGCTGTGGTCGATCTAAGAGGGCTTTTTAGTCAGGTACCTTTCATTATGGAGATATAAATACAAGCAATACAATTCAATACAATCGCTCCGCTAATTGTCAAAAGATTGTCTAACCCCGTCAGGCTCATTAGCAGGCACACTGTTGTTTGTCCAAGGGTCTAGATATTTTCGCTGAGTGCAGTTCTGTATGAACTGACAGTTCCACTCTGAATACACCATTCCTCGAAAAGATACAGTCGTGTTCCGCAGAGAGGTAACCAACATCATAAACTTAGCTGGAAAGCAAGAGAAGAGACTTGATATACGTAAGTGAAGTGACTTGGTGAGAAATTTTTGAATGACACGAAAGGAATTTATGATTGTGTTTTTATGAGAATTTATCTGCCTGTTTCGATTACATTTTCTTACGTTACATTTGTTTCTTTAAAATCTTCCAATCCAAGTACAAGACTAGTAGTCCAGTGAAAATTTAAGAGCTTGTCTGCTTTTCGTAGTACATTTCACAGTTGCCATCGTTAATGGGTGCCTTTATTGTGCTATTAGCCGCTTACTGGAGGCACTTAAGATAAAATATTCCGAATACCCACTAAGACTGTCAGTAGAGACAGATTTATTTAATCTATGTATCCGGTATCTAATATCCATTTCTTATCCATAAATACTGATAGTGTGTCGTGTACTGTCAAATGGATCATTGCGGATTCGTTGCAGATTTGCCTACAACAAATATTGAATTTGAGAACAAAATATTAATGAATATTTATCTTGTAGTTGTTGCGTAATTAATCATCTGGCAAGGCGTTATTGGCGAGAATATTTTGCTCAAGGTAACCGCTGCTTCCGGAAATGGATGCGAGGCAAGAATAAATTTCCCCTTTCGTGAACTAATCTTTGTTCGTAGAAACGTTTTAGTTGATTTATTCTCTCAAACATGTTCTGAAAAGCTATCAAAAATGTTGCATGCAAACTGGTCTGTATCTTCATGCCTGGTTTTAGTTGTTGTTTAGAGGCTGCTTATCAGTTAAATGGAATGTGTGACGTCATTGTTCTCCAGCTAGGGTAGTATGGTCCGTAAAGTCCACCATACAATCAAGACATCTGACAGCGTTTAGTTTGGTGGAAAAAAGTCAATCAAAGTATTTTCAGACACAGTCTTTCATTCTGTTTTCATCACTAATCTGAGATTATTTTCAAAGCTAACTAATGTCCATAAACAACTTCACCAAGTGAAGCAAAACACAGCGTCAACTAAACATATCCTATGCGTGTGACACGTTTTGATCACAAAGCTTCCCTTAGACGGATCTGTCCGCCATTGTTTGATCTATAAGAACTGAGGGTAAATGCGTATTTCCATTTGTTAATTGTCGCGTGCGTATCTTATCACGACGCTGTTTCCTTCCAGCACACTTGACCCATTGCCGACATTTCAAAAATGGTGTCACTTAACTCACAATTTCAGTTTTATATTTTAGGCAAAAATCCCGTTGGAGATTGATTAATTACACAATAATACCTTACCGGGAAAAAAAAGAGTATTTTTGAAAGAATATTTTACGCCATGTTACCATACTGATCAAGTTAGTACATTTCCTAGACGGAGAGTTTCCTATGAAGTTGTTTTGGCCTTTGTCAACACAACATTGGCAGGCACCTCTTTTAAGCCACTTAAAAGATTGGCGAATTTAACACACTGTTTTCTCAATGCAAAAGTTTTATTGCTTCCTCTTTCAGGCCAGATAAACCGTATTCTTATGATTCGGTGGACGAGAAACCTCCAAGTAATAGTTGTCTGATTATCTTCTTCATGACATTACTAAGACAACTAAAAACCACTTTACAGAAACCAGTGCTTCCTGCTCTACTGCACTTGTTTCGTGCTTCTTCTGAATAAAAGTGTTTTATCTTTACTCTCTGCCAATGAATTTCGAAATTCCGTGAGTAATGCGACAGGTGACTAAATCAGTATACGGTCAGTTGATTACGGTTACTCTCAGGCAACGGATATGATCAGAAAGCAACACAGCATCAGTTATCAAATACATTGTCCTAAAAAACCTAATGCAATGGCTGGAGTAAGAATTCCGTGAGTATCTTCATCGTTAACACAAAGACTGAATCACGTCAGCGTAGCGATGACGTGTATACAGTAGAAAAGAGGACGAGCAATAAAAAAGAAGATGTATCAGTTGTTTTTTATAGGGATTGATGCTTTTTTGTCTCTCTTAAAGATGACAATTTATCTAGCTCTTTCCCAGAATGCTCTAGTGTGTTGTATTATTTTCATTCTGCACCACTTTACTCAGGGTACTTTGGGTTCAGTTGATTTGAATTAACCACTCATGCAATATAGATAATATCTAATGACATACCGATAATTTAGCAAAATAGCCAACCTAAAGTAATGGAGCAGTTGCGAGTTTTAATGATTTCCATCGTAAAAAATTTACATCTAAACTACAATGAAAAATGTGGCGAACGAATATAGGAGAGTGAGAGGATATTTGCAAGGTAAATTTTGCAACCAATCAAACACCGCACACTTGACATGACCCAGTGGTTTAGGTTTTTGTCCCGTCCATAGGATCCATTAAAAGTGTAATTTTACTAAAATGTGACCAATTCCTCAAAGCACTGCCATCTCTTACTTTAGTTTTTACTTACTAAAGAGTCCTCTTTTCTATCGCTCAGGCGCACGACGCGGGTGTTCATAGTGGGCATGGACAGGGAATTTGTGGAATCCCCCTTCTCTCCCGGCTCGTGGGGCCTTAGTGACAATAACAGGTCGACGACGTTCAGTATTTCGACACGAAAGCTTTTTAACACCAAGACACTATATCTGCAGAAAAAGGGAGCAAAATAAACCTAAGTCAAAAATCTGAGGTATAAAGTTATTACTTCGAGGCAGGTTATGTAAACAAAACCGACTAACTTAAGTGTGCTTGCTTACAAACAAGGCTTTCATCGTTTTCTGCGTCCGCTAACCACTAGGGATCATTGCTTGATACTTTTCTTTAGGCATTTGATTACTTTTCAATGCAAGTGTTCTCTGAGAAAAGGATAAATAATCAATGAAAAACATTTTTAAACAACATCAAATTCCCATTTTCCTCCAAGAACACGTGAATTGAAATACAGCCAAATTCCAGAATGACAAGATCGGTCGCCTAAAAGAACTTGTCTTGGCATCTTCACTTATGGTCAGATGGGAAGATAATCCCTATTATTCCGTCCTACTTATGAATAGCATATTTATGTGTTAATTGGCTTCTAAAAGTTTTAAGCGCTGTAATGATACTCACTTAATATTCTACTTAAAGCTGTACCTCATTGCCGATGTAAATCAGACTACAATAATAAGAGCAAATTTTATATTCATGAATGACGGATTACGGCTCAACGCCACTTGTGACGATGACACGTTTAAATCATGAAACGGTCCAAATGGTTTTAAATGCAATAATAGGAATAGCTTCAATCGAGCAAAGACAACCGACATTTTTAAAACACACCTAGCTGTAAAATAAAACAAAATCCGCAGATATAGACGAACAGCGGATGTGGCCAGCCGCATTCTAGAATCGCTCCCTTTAAAACCATGAGGCACGACAACTTCTAAAACCATTGTCGTATTTTATAATACATGTAAAATTCAAAAATGTGTGTAATCATGTACACATTTTTCGATGGTGGGCGTAATGTAACTTTAGACTGGGTTTAATACATGGCTAAGGGCATGTGGACATTGACGCAAGTACCGGTTCGTCTAAGAATGTTGGGAAGCGATATCTATCCTACCGGGTACCAGTCATTAATTATAACTTGAATCATGAAAATTCCTTTATAATTGCACCAACCCGATACTTAGGAATGTACAAACAAGGTACATTTTTTTCAACATCACCGCTATGTGTATATTAATAGTTGCAATTCCAGGGACAGTGATTTAATTTTGTGCCCGAAAAAAGGATATTATAGTACTAGATGAAGATGTGGACTGCGTATTGGGTATCACTGACTGGACATACGTACAGTGTATATCTTTACGTTATCATAGGAAACTGTTGACTGCTTCTACTTCCAGGTGGCTGTGTTCCCTTCAGATTACATACACGTATATATATTGCGAGACTGTGCTGTCTATTTTAATAAAGAAAGTGGCCTTTCATTATCAAATCTGGATATTGTTTTAGCAGTCTGGACTGTAGTTTGAACACTTCACTTTAATACGTTATTGTTGTCAAGTGTGACGCCCACGCCCGAACACAACCACATCTATTCCTATCAAACAATTCGTTGATCTCATCTAAAAATCGGGCCTCCGTGGCTCAGTCGGTTAGCGAGCTATCGCCGCGCAATGACCCAGGATCCTCAAACCAATGCGGTCGCTTTGAGTTCAAGTCCAGCTCATGGTGGCTTCCTCTCCGGCCGTAATTGAGAAGATCTGCAAGTAACCTGCAGATGGTCGTGGGTTTCCCCCTGGGCTCTACCTTGTTTCTTCCCTCCATAATGTTTGTCGCCGTCGCATAAGTGAAATATTCTTGAATACGGCGTAAAATACCAACCAAATAAGTAAATAAATAAATTTAAAAGTCAGCATTCAGCTGAAGTTCGGTTTTTCATCAAATAATATGACCACGGATATAGAACGAGCCCATTAAGGCCATCCTCTGTACCCATTAACAATGATAGGACCGTGATTCATCGGTGAGACCAATATGTAGCCTTGCTCCGATGCCAGGTCTTGTATTCTCCGTCAGTTCTGGCAAATACCGATGTAAGAGATGGATATAGAGAAGAACTAAATAGCCCAGACACATTTGTTACCCCTGGCTGAAAATTCTGTCTTCTTGCTGGGAACTGACTGTTATTCTCTATATGGTCGAAATTCGATTACCAGAGGAATGTATACACACACCCACCAAACGGACTGTTTGCCACGATTTCCTCAGTTCACCAGATATTAATCCTGGCCAATGTGTTATTAAAATAATTTCTCATCGCTTTGGTGTTCACTGTAAATGTTTACATTCTGAATAAATTTTCCTCACCTGCTGTGTTAGCGTTTAGTTGTTACGGCTGTGATCCTGTGTTTGACCACTCAGGCATTGAGAAACATAATACACATTGTATCTTTTTATTTTCTTTTATCATTTTCGTCTTGTATGCACATCAAGTTTGACACTTTCCCGAAAGAAGGAATAAGGAGTAGAATGAGTTTAAGCTCTGTGTGGAAGGCAACTCTCTCCCACAGCTAAATATGGACAAGGCATATGAAGAATTTCAACAAACCGGCAATAACACAAGAAAAATAGATCCACATCCGGACCATCAATTGGTGGCACCTCCGTGACCAAGGTGTTAGCGTGCTAGCGCAGAGTTATGACCCAGGAGCCCAGTACCTGTGTGTTCAAGTTCAACTCATGATGCATTCCTTGCAAGGTTTGCCAGTAACCTGCGGGTGGTCGTGGATTTACATCGTGCGTCTTCTCGGGTTTCGTCCTATCATAATATCGCCATATAAGTGAAATATTACGGCCTAATGGGCTACAGTGCTTGGCCCGAAGGCAAGCAATGTATAAACTTCCATCCAAATCTGTGTATATTGTTTGCCGAAGTTAGGAGAAAGAAACAGACCAATAAATGCCGACAAAAACATAACCTTGGAGGAGTTCATAATAAAACATTTTCTGCCTCAGACAGAAATCGCTAACGCTGATTACAAGTATAAGTTTGCTGAAGAGTGTATCAATTTTGCCTCTCTCTTGGAAATTTTAGCTAATTATTGATGATAAGTGGACATTACTCTAAGCATCTGCCGTGTTTAAATGGCTTGAAACTGGAAAGGTCAGTTTTAAGGACAACTGTAGGGATATCTGAGGACTTCTTCAAGGCCGTGCAGACTTTAAAGAAAACAAGGTCTTCATAGAATCGTTTACCCATTTCCCCGGGATATCTTTTGACCGACTTTCGTTTTTTCCAGAAGTCTAAGCACCGCTGTAATTGAGGTACCTTTCTAGCATTGTTCATTTTTTTCAGGAAGTCATTAAATGCCTTTGAAATATTGCTAGGGTAACCCAATGCGCCGGATATTACTCAGTTGTGAAACACAGTTATATATGAATCTCTCACACTGTCCTTTCCAATCCGTACGCATAAGAAAGTAACACACATTTTTGCGCCCATTTCACAACCTCCTGAACATTAAATTATGTGATGCTTTATAAGGGTCTGCAAGATATCGAAGTAATCACCCAATGCCGGAGGCGCAAACAACGAGCTAAATTTCTGCACTTCACCCTCCTTTTTATGCGCCGAAAATACCTGTCAGGTCTTTCCGATTGTTCCCTGTCGTCTCCAGTTGTGATAATAGACCCAACAGAAGAAAATGCGGAAGAACATTTTGCAATCTTCAAAGAAATGTATTTATTTTAAATTTAGCGTTTAAACTAAAAGTTATGTTAATCACATTTATTTTATCACTAACCAATACACATGTATAGGTTTACACATACCACTGTTAAACGCACTTATAATGCGTTATTGCTGAGAACCAAAGCACCTTCAGAACGGTTAAGTGTTTGTTCCTATTTATATGTAGCAAACTCATGCCAAGTCGTCAATGTTACAAAGAAAGTTTTCTTTAATTTTAAATTTAAGCTGCAATACAATGATTTAAACATGGCCTGGCACCTGAAACTATTCCCAAAAACATAATTCCCAAATTCACAATATCTTTAGAAATATTACAGCATCAATTAAAATGGAACGTTGTAAGCAAACTTTATTTCGGTCAAGTATGCCTTGCTGTAATGAAGCCAGGGCCCGGTTTCATGAAGCGCACTTAGCTAAGTATTCCTTTAACTGCCAATACAACGTATGTTGTAGACACAGGAAATGCATTTACCTAAGTGCTACTTAGCACTAAGTACGCTTCATGAAACCGGGCCCAGGGTCACAACTTCTCCTTAAATTGTTGTGCTGCATCCGTGTCTTCCAGATTACAACCGGTTGTATGCTCCAAGGCCCATATTCTTCATATGTAGTGGAGTGTGGGTGTATCCGATGTGGGCATACATTCAGTCAACAATTAACGTCTGGAAGACAGTTTGTATTTTTGCCCGAGACAAAACACACATTATCTGAGAATATGAAATACATTGTTTAGTTGTCACACGAAATGTAACATAGGGGCCCAATCTGGTGTAATTTGGTTTTGAAAATTTTTATTATCAAGTGGCTGCCAGAGTTTGGTCAATTAAATGACTAAGTCTGAACAATTAAGACATTACCTGTAG